>CM019827.1:17345619-18769061 GCA_009763385.1 Coix lacryma-jobi var. lacryma-jobi
CTCGCCCGTCTCCCCCTCTGCTTTTTCCTCCGCATCATCATCAGATTCATCCTCGTCGCCCGAAGTCTGGACCAAAGCAACGATCCCTCCAACGCGAGGCATGCGTCCCCCGACTGAACTGCCACCTCGGCCGCTCCGGCCCGCGGCCAAAGAAGTGCCCGCAGCAACCGAGCCCGCAGTGACCTTTGTCGCAAGCACCTTCGCTCGGCCACCAGCTCCCCCGCGGCCTCGACCACGCCCTCTCTCTCGGCCGAGAGACGATCTCCGTTCCTCCCAAAGCCTTACGCTTCCTCCTCTTCTTCGGCGCGTCGTCGCTCGAAGGAGCCGGCCAGTCGGCGTAGCGAACGCCAAGAATGTCAAACATTCTGTTCACGCGACCTTCGCCGCCCATCAAGCTATGGATAGCCTTCACTTCCAATGGGGAAAGCTTCCCCACGAGCTCGTCCGTCCACTGCTGAACTCGTTTGAAAACAGCTTCGTTCCCATCCTCGCGCCTCGGAAATTTCTTAAGAGTTCTTTCCCAGACCTTCTCCAGATCCAAACTAGGCTTCTTCAAGCCCCTACCTTCATACCTTGGGTCGTTCTCCACAACGAACCAAGTCTGCCTTCGGCCAAGAGGCCAAATCTTGGCACAGCAATATTCCTCCACCAAATCACGCGCGCACTGAGAGCGCGCAACGACCCTCAGGCAATCAACAGCAGCATGGGCCTCGATGCTCATCTTAGCTTCGGCGCCCACATCTCCAAGCACCGGAAGCTCGCCGCAAAGCTCGGAGCCGTCACTGAGTTTGTAATAAAACCAGGACTCCTGCCACCCGCTGCTCCACTTGTTTTTCTGCGCTTGCACCGGCAGCTCCGCGCCGGCGCGATGGCAAAAAGTGTACACCGCAAATTGTCCAATGCTGGTCCTGCCCTCGCTGTCCATAATCTTGCGAGGCTGCATGTGAACGCGATGAGTGCGAACAAAACCCTCGACATGAGGGACAACCCCCTGAGACCTGCAGGCCCAGACGTAGACCGACATCTTTGTGAAGCACGAAGGCGTAAGCTGATGAAACCGCAGGTTGAACCTACGCAGGACCGAAGTCACGAAGGGGTCAGCTGGGAAGCGAAGGCCAGCCGAAAAGAACTCTTCGAACACCACAACCTCGTCTGCATCCGGCTTCGGCACGGTCTCCCCACTGCTAGCCCTCGCCTTGCCCTCCTCAATCCAGCCCCACCGCACGTAAGATGCAATCTCACTTGCACAAACCCGGCTCAAACCAAACTCGAAGGTAATCCCCTCATCCGCGGCTGTGGGGGAAACAGCACGAGCAGTTTGCTTCAACCTTGCCATCTCTTCAACTGCTAACACTACCGCACAACCAACGCCTGTCTCAACCCTCGCAGACAAGCTCAAACAACCTTCGCTACAAGCAAATTGCAACAACAGGATGGCTATAGCAACAAAGAGCACAATCAAAACTCCACGCTCACTCTTTCTATTTATAGGCCGGGAGACGAAGCCCTCACCCGACAGTCGGCACGACAACCAAAGAACGCGGCACAAAAAACGAAGCAGGCTTCAATAGTATAAAACAACACCACAACGGCCCGGCCCAAAGCAACCGCGGGCGTCGCTGCCGAGGGTCCCGTTTTTAAAGGCGCTGCTTGGGCCTAAACACAATCTTTTAGATCCAAGACAACGAGGGGCTACTGTTGGGGGAAAGGACCCTCGACAGAAGCGCCGCCCGAACTGGTGCTCAAAATCAGCCCTCGCGTAACGCCTGGCGTGCTTGCGGGTCTCTCTACCATCGGAGGCCACTACCCTGACCCCCGAATGCGGGATCAACCCTCGCTCTCTTGCTGTGTTCCTGTGCAGGTCTGAGGCGATGGGCGCACAGCAGGAAACCTTCGCTGACCGTCGACACCACCTTCGCTTGGAGCGAGGGTCCAGGCAAGCAGCAAGCGTGTTCACTTGCCTCTCCCGGGAGGCAAGTGCAGCCGGAGGTGAGCGCGGCCGAAGCCGAAGGTCAAGACCGCCGCACCTCTCCCCGAAGGTGAACAGGGGCCAGGTGGCGGCGCGCCGGGGTGTGACCGATTAGGGTTTCCGCTCCAGCTGTGTGTTTACGTTTCTGCCCTTCCTCCCTGCGCGGAGGCGAGGAATCTTTGCTGTACCCTTTTGTAATTTGGCCCGTACCCCTTGGCATTCCCTATAAATACCAAGGGGATGAACAGTGTAAACCACGACTTTTTGGGAATTCGAGCACTTTCCACTTCCGTTTCACCTTCGCTACCGCATCCGACGCTTGGTCACCTTCGCTCCTTCCCCTGCACAAGTGCGGAGGTTGGGCAAGTGTGCTCCCAATAGTCGTGTTGTTTGATTCTGGTGCATCGCATTCCTTCATCAGTCGTACTTTTGTCTCTAAGCATGGGATATCAATTGGGGAATTGAAAGAAAATTTCTGCATATTTTCGCCTGGAGGGCGTATAAGTACTAAGAAGGTAATCCGTAATATACCAGTGATGTGGGGGAACATGTATTTCCTACCACCATGATAGTGCTTCGTGATCAGGAAATAGATGTCATTTTAGGCATGAATTGGATGTGTCAGTATAAAGCCATGATGGATATCATGAATAGGGTTGTGAGAGTGGACATCCTAACAGTACCTCCAAGCTCCTTCTCCAACTCTCAATGCCTCCGAAACCAGCAGCCACGCAATTGAATACCACCTATGTTCTGGAAACCAGAGACATCCCCGTGGTCTGTGAATTTCCTGATGTTTTTCCAGAGGACTTACCTGGCCTACCTCCTGACCGTGATGTTGAGTTTTGCCATAGAGCTAAAGCCTGGAACTGCTCCTATATCCCGCAGAGCATATCGAATGCTCCCAGAGAGTTGGCAGAGTTAAAAATCCAGTTACAAGAGTTGCTGGATAAGGGCTTCATTCGCCCAAGTTCGTCTCCTTGGGGCTGTCCTGCAATTTTTTGAAGAAGAGAAAGACAAGAGTCTCAGACTATGTATTGATTATCGCCCACTCAACGAGGTCACCATCAAAAATAAATATCCCTTGCCTCGTATCGACCTTCTTTTGATCAGCTAGCTGGAGCCAGAGTTCAGCAAGATTGACCTCAGATCTGGCTACCACCAAATAAAAATACGTCCCGAAGACATTCCTAAAACCGCTTTCACTACCAGATACGGCCTGCCTGTATGAGTACTGGGTCATGTCCTTCGGCTTGACCAATGCCCCTGCCCACTTCATGTACCTCATGAACTCTGTATTCATGCCAGAGCTTGATAAATTTGTGGTCGTGTTCATTGACGACATCCTTGTCTACTCAAAGACCCTGAAAAGCATGCCGAACATCTTCGTATCGTTCTATCCCGTCTCAGAGATCATCAGATCTATGCCAAGTTCAGTAAATGTGAGTTCTGGTTAGATCAGATACAGTTCCTTGGTCATGTCCTATCCGCTGAAGGAGTGTCAGTTGATCCCGGAAAGGTGGCAGACATTCTGGATTGGGAGCCACCTACCACTGTTCATGAAGTCCGCAGCTTCATGGGAATGGCTGGATATTATCGCCGTTCATTCCGGATTTCTCCAGAATCGCCAAGCCTATCACCGAGTTAGTAAAGAATTCTGTGAAGTTTGTCTGGTCACCAGCTTGTGAACAAGCCTTTCAGACATTGAAGAGACTGTAACCACGTCACCAGTGCTAGCCCAGCCGAACATCGAAAAGCCCTTTGATGTCTATTGTGATGCATCTGGTACTGGTTTGGGCTGTGTTTTGATGCAAGAAGGCCGAGTGATCGCTTATGCCTCACGGCAGCTTAAGCGACATGAAGAGAATTATCCCACCCATGATCTTGAGTTAGCAGTAGTGGTGCACGCCTTAAAGATCTGGCGTCATTATTTGTTGGGTAGTGCCTTGCAATGTGTACACAGATCACAAAAGCCTGAAGTATATCTTCACTCAAGAAGAACTGAATATGAGACAGAGAAGATGGCTTGAATTAATTAAGGACTATGATCTCGAAGTACATTACCATCCGGGTAAGGCGAATGTGGTCGCCGATGCGCTCAGTCGCAAGTATTGCAACTGTCTGGTAATGAAACCCTATGATTCTTCCTATGCTATGAACTAGAAAAGCTAGGTATTGAGATGGTTCCGCAGGGAACTCTGAATAATATCAGGATAGAAACACCTATCGGGAAGAACAGATCATCACTGCACAGAAAGATAACCCTGGAATCAAGCACATCATCGAAAGGGTCCGATCCGAAAAAGCTGATTGTTTCAGGATTGATGATGCAGGAGTGGTTTGGTTCAAGAACCGACTGGTAGTTCCCAAAGTGCCTGAGTTGAGGCAGTTAATCCTTGATGAAGCACATTTGACCATCCACCCCCGGCAGCAACAAGATGTACCAGGACTTGAGGCAGAGGTTCTGGTGGACAAAGATGAAGATTGAGATCGCCCGATATGTCACTCAATGTGATACTTGCCAGAAAGTCAAAGCTGTGCACATGAAGCCTGGAGGAGAATTGCAACCTTTACCTATACCTGCTTGGAAATGGGACGATATCAGTATGGATTTTATCAATGGGCTACCCAAGACATCAAGAGGTTCTGATTCCATCTGGGTGATCGTGGATCGCCTCACTAAGCAAGCTCACTTCCTGCCAGTCAAGACCAGCTACACCGTCCCCACTTATGCACTTTGTACAAGAACAACATAGTAAAACTCCATGGCATACCCAAGACCATTGTCTCTGATCGTGGTACTCAGTTTGTCGCAAAGTTCTGGAAAGCATTCCATACCTCACTTGGAACCAAACTCTTGCATAGCACAACATATCATCCACAAACGGATGGACAAACTGAGCGAGTCAACCAAGTGTTAGAGGACATGTTGAGAGCCTGTGTGCTCACCTTCGCAGATACTTGAGATGAGTGTTTGCCCTTGGCAGAATTCTCATATAATAACAGTTACCAAGAAAGTATTAAAATGGCACCCTTTGAAGCACTGTACGGTCGCCGTTGTCGTACACCTCTCAGTTGGTCTGAACCTGGAGAAAGGGAATTCTTTGGAGTTGACCTAGTAAAATATTGGAAAGAAAAAGTCAAGCAAATACAAGAGAATATGAAGATTGCACAGTCTCGACAGAAAAGCTATGCTGACAAGAGACGTTGACCTTTGGAGTTCCAGATCGGAGATTATGTGTATCTGAAGGTCTCGCCCACCAAAGGAGTTACTCGTTTTGGAGTCAAGGGAAAGTTAGCACCACGCTATATTGGTCCCTTTGAAATTCTGGAACGATGTGGCAAGGTAGCTTACAAGCTAAAATTGTCCGATCATCTTTCTGCAGCCCATAATGTGTTTCACGTCTCCAACTCAAGAAATGTCTCCGAGTACCCGAACACGTGGTGGAAGTTGAAGGTGTCGAGTTAGAACCCGATCTGTCATACTCTGAGTATCCAGTTCGCGTGTTGGATCACAAGGACCGTGTTACCCGGAGGACTACCACAAGATGGTACAAGATCCAGTGGAACCAACACTCTGAAGAAGAAGCCACTTGGGAATCCGAAGACTTCTTAGCGAAGACCTTTCCAGACTTTCTCGATACTCTGTAGATGTAGATGTAAGGTTTGCCTTTGTCCTTCTTAAGACGCAGAATCTCGGGACAAGATTTCTTTTAGGGGGAAGGCTGTAACACCTATGGTGATTAATATGTAATTAACCTGACATGTCATCATCTTTAGTCATTAATCTTTCTTGCCATGCATTTATGTTTGCCTAATGCTTGTTTTGCATTTACCTTTTTCTGAGGTGACTTGTGTAGTGATTTTTTTTTCAAAAACCCTAAAGGCCCAAATCTTCCTTTAAGGGCAAAATGGTAATTTCATCTCTGTGTCTAGCTTTGTGTAAATCTTGTTCAGTTGAGTGTCTTGATGTTGTTGTGTTGATCAAAGTTAAAAATCAGAAATAGAATTTAAATTCCTTTTGAAAAAACCTGATTTCCAAACCCTGGTTTTACCCCTCTTTTATTAATTTAAAAAACTATTCAAAATTTGAGGTTAGTCCTTTTAGCAAAGTTGTAGATTTTGTCAAAAGGAACAACTTTGGTATTTGCAGATTTTCAAGTTTCAATACAAAATCAGAAATAATTTCAAATTCCTTCAAACTTCAATTTTGTCCCTTTTTCGGTTTTCAAAATTATCTCAAAAACTTTTGAGTTTCAGAAAAAGTTTATATTGGCAAAGTTGTAGATCTCAAAATTTTAAGCAACATTGGTGTTTTGAGTTTTCTTTGTGTAGTTCAAGTTTGGGGAGTAATTTCAAGATTTCAGAAAGGGGAAGTTTTGCTTTAAATGTCGTCACTATGCACGAGCTTTAAAGCCAGGGGCCCCGGCCACCGGCAAGGCCGCCGCGCCGCGCGCGAGCCTCGCCGCCCATGCCGAGCCCGGCTGACCCGCGCCCGTGCCGCGCGCGGCCAAGCGCTAGCGCTCGTTTTTCCTCTCGGCCCCTACCTACGCCTGCCTTCGCCGTTCCCTACCCTCCCTCTTCCCTACGGCCGCGGACAGCGGGCAGCTGCCGGCCGCCGGCAAGCCGCCCCGCCGCGCGCGCGTTCCCCGCCGCACCGAGCCGCCCTACCATGTTCCCTACCTCCTTTAATGTCGCGCGAGCGCTCTCACCCCTCGCCCGGACCCCTCCCCAGCTCCGCCCGGGCTATAAGAAGCCGCCGAGTTCCGCCATTGCCGCCACCATGGCGCCCCGAGTCACCAGACCACCCCAGCACCAGCCGAGCCCGCCGCTGCCATCGCCTTGAGCTTCTCCACCTTCCAGAGCAACCAATTTCACCCCACCGTCCCTCCTTTCGCCGGCACGAGCGGTTCTTCTCCAACCCCGGCGAACGGCCGTGTTTCGGCTGAGCGAGAAATTCGCCGCCGTGAGTGCTTCTCTCTTCCCTCCGACCCCTGCCCTTTCTTCCTCACCTCCGTGCGCTCCTAACCGCACCTCGGCGACCTCTTTTGGTGGACAGACCCGCCAGCACGCCGCTCGCCGCCGAGAGAGCTCCGCCAAAGCACCGCCAACGTCGAGCTCCCTCCTCCGACCCTGCACCGCCTCGCCGAGCCTCCCTCCCGACTCACGGTGAGCCCGTGAATCTTTCCCCACCCTCGGCTTTCCCAGCGCGAGCCCCGAGCGGCCGGTCCGCCGTCCGCCTCGCCTGCGATTCGCCCGAGCCTTCCGTCTCGCCCGAGCCTCCAAGCCAGGCCTCGGACGAAGCGATCGTTTTCCGTCTTGCCCGAGCCTCCTAGTCAGGCCTCGGACGAAGCGATCGTTTCCATCTCGCCCGAGCCCGTTTCGCCCGAGCCTTGCGAGGAAGGAGCACAGCGCTCTTTTCCTTTTTAGGAAGTTATGAATAGTGTTCCTTTTTCTTCTTTTTGTGTGATTTTCTGTGTTGCTCCAAAAATTCTGAAAATTTGATGGTAGACTCTTTATACTATGTAGTATTTTAGAAAAATATGAAACTTGGACTTTGTGCAAAAATGTGAAAATAAAAAATCTCCATTTTAATTAAGAAATGAATGGTTTTAGATTTTTAGAAAATCATGTGTAGCTCCAAAAATCATGAGATAAATTTTTATGTGCTAGTTATGTCATGTTTAGTCTCTGGTGAAATTTTGAGGCCTTTTGGAGGAAGTTGATTTTTGGGTATTTATTTAAATTGTTAAATAGTGCCTTTTGTTAATTAAATGTTTGATTTTTGTTAAGCACCTTAATGATCTTCAAAATTTATGAAATTTGTTTTGACATCTATTTATACCATAATGAACCTATGAGATTAATTGGGTAAATTTTGGAGCAACTGCATAAAATGACCTTTTAAATAATTAGGAAAAATAGAAAAAAAAACAATTAGGATTCATGTTGTATGCCCTGTCAGTGACTTTTGGGATTGTTTGCTGTTCATAGACCCCCACCCATTTGGTCTATGATGTTTGTGATGCCATGCTTGTTTTGTGTTTAGGTCGGATAAATGATGCTTAATAGGTTGATTAATTTTGCTTAGAGATCAAGATAAGTAACTTTGTGTCTGTTCTAGAAGTTAATTACACGATAGAAAGTTGTACTCTAGAATCAGTGGTTTTGTCTTGTGCTGTATTGATCATGTCAGCATCCTCATAAGCATACATCATTGCATCCGTATAGTGACCGAAGGAGAAGGCGTCAAAGTCGAAGCAGCCGCTGACGAACCTACCCCCGAGGCGACCCCGAGCTCCGACACCTGCACTGCCGACCCCGAGCCCATCCTTTTTGCTCTTCAAGGCAAGCCCCGGTGCATCTTAACCCTTCCTTGTTTTCACAAAAGTTTACTTAAATGCTTTTGAGTTAAAACTACTGCATTAGGTTATAGGAGTTGTGTGATGACCTATTACCTGCACTATTTACCTCCACCAGAAAATCCACCTGCCCTGTTTAAAAACTATTTGCAAAATGCTTAGCGATGCTATACAATAGATTTGCAATAAAATGCCAATTTCAAAAGTGTGATCACTTAAAGAATTTTGATGGGAATTTGGCTTTACTCCCTGCCTGTTGGCTATGTATCTGATCCGTACCTAGTCAACAGCGAGGAGAGGTTGTCCGAGCGTACGGTGCCGTCATGTTGTAGTCCGGGACTCAACAGTTGACACCGACCGGGGCAGGGTTGAAAAACCGACAGAACCTGTACTCTTGGGTTAGAGTCCCGAGGTGCTTGTCGCTGGCGGAAAAATTTAGGGACCATCCGTATGGGGGCCTGCTGGCCAAGACTTGCAACTATTCACATACTTCGGAAAGCTCTGGCTCCGAGGAATCCTTTATTGGACCGACAACCGCGCACTGGGAGTGGAGAGATGGCGGAAGTAGCATGTACCCACGTGGTCGTCGTACCTGGATAGGAGTGGTGTACTGTACTTCCGGGTGGCGTAGGACCGGCCCAATCTTGGAGGAATCGTGGTAGACGAGTTGGCAT
Organism: Coix lacryma-jobi var. lacryma-jobi; assembly: GCA_009763385.1. Classification (NCBI taxonomy): domain Eukaryota; kingdom Viridiplantae; phylum Streptophyta; class Magnoliopsida; order Poales; family Poaceae; genus Coix; species Coix lacryma-jobi. The sequence goes on from CM019827.1 coordinate 17,354,625, forward strand.
ATGCAAGCTTGAGTGCTACATATGCAGTGTGGATAGGGATCCTCAGCTGAGTATTATTTATCCGGATTAACGTTGCTCCTCGGTAATGGAGACTTGGTCACTGACTGTCAACGGAGAGTGGTTCTCAACTAGGTATTTTTTGAAAGGTAAAATGAATCATGACAATGGAGAATTGAGAAATACTGGAATCTTTCCAAAAAAAAATAAACAAGGATTTCAAAATGCTTTTTCTGCAAAATACTTGATCTTGCTTAAGCCTTACCTTGACTACCTAAGCCTCTCATTCCTGAGTCTTCTCCCCTTTTTCTTTAGTCGGGTAAGTCTTGTTGAGTACCCCCGTACTCAGGGTTTGTTACCCATGCTGCAGGTATGACTGAGTCCCCGGTGTGTCTTGCGCCCTGCTGCATGACCATCGTCCAGGAAGAGGCTGATGAGGCCGAAGAGTAAAGTGTACACCCTCGGGCTGGGTGATTGCAAGTATCTTAATTTGTTGTACTCCGCTACGTTGGCTATTTTCTATCTCCCGAACTTGGTTTGTAATAACTGCACCTTTAATTTTATCTGGAACCTCGATTTGTAAAACTAATGTTATTTAAGTCTTCCGCTCTGTATTCCGATGTTATTTGTAAAAGTATCCAATGTTGTAACCGAATTGTGAGATGATCCTGCGGACGATGGGCGCTGATGCAGCCCAGTGACGAACAGTCTTAATCACACGGAACATCAGTTCGGCTGTCAGTGGATGACAGGGACCGGTGGGCCATGGGATTAGGCCGTTCCGCCACACTGGGCCGGAAATCCGGCCTTCCACATGGGCCAAAAGCGGCCCGAGGGCTCTCAGCCGTCCATCGCATCGGACGGCTGCGCGTGGATGACGGGGAGACAAAAATCCCCTTCCGGCCGGCGCTCCCACGAAAACCCTAGCCGCATTCTTTCTGTTCCTCTTCTCCTTCTCTCTTCACCCACTCTCAGCACCAAGCAGCGAGACCGGCGGCGGCCCGAGGGCTCTCGCCGAGGAAGAAAGGCGGCGCCGCCGCAGGCCCTCTCGCCGGCGGGCGCGCCCACCGGAGGGTGAGCGCACCACCGTCGAGCGGCTCTGCGTCGGTGCCCTGACTCGAGTTCCTGCACGGCGGGGAGGCGCCGGCGGGCAAAGGACCCGGGTAGGTCACTTTCTCTCCCTTTTTGTTCTTCTCTAGGGTTAGGGATTTCGGGTGAGATCTGAGTGGATCAAGCCCTTCTTCTTTCTTTTCTCCGGCGAGCGCCCTGCTTGATCGGTCCATGCGGCGGCGGCGGCCCGAGGCCATCGGTCAGCGACCGCGGAGGTGGAGCCGCCAGTAGATCCCAGCGGGCTCCTCCCCCTTCTCTCTTTTCCTGGTTTGATCCAACGGATCGGCTTTTCTTTGTCGCACGCCAAGAACGGCTGCGGTGGATTTCTTTTATTCTTTCCCGAAACCCTAACTAGGGTTGAGAAAAATCTCTTGCTTTGCCAAAAACCTAGGATTAGGATTTGGTTCTGTCCCACCCGCCAGCGGCGCGGTGGTCGATCTTTAGGGTTCGGATCCAATCCTCCCCCTTTTCTCTCTATTTTCTTTGCCGAAACCGGCCCTGTTCCTCACGCCCGTGAGCGGAGGCGGACACTGTAGGAAGGAATCTTCCTCTGTTCTACCCCAAACTCAATCTACACACTAGATCACGTGGCTCTGATACCATTGTTAAACTCTAGAGATCGACTAGGTGTAGAACAGTTGGGGGTCTCTCTATTTTCGGGTACGAAACAGGGGAGTAGTTCATCCGTGATGAACTACCAGGGAGAAACAGAGAGGTAGGGTGCACTGACCATCGGAGTTGGGGAGGAGTCCGCCATCACGTTCGTTGGTGAAGCTCTGCGCTAGGCAGCGACGTTTGGTGCAGGGAGCAGAGGACTCCGGTGATGGCGACCGTGCAGTGGCGGCGGAGACTCTGGTGGTGCTTCCCGCCGCTTGCAGTGCGACCCTCAGGATCGGATTAGGGTTAGGATGGTGGTACTGTAGCAGCGGCTGTCAGCCCCATGTTTAGAGCCCTGCCCCCACCTCCTCTTTATAGGCACTGTGCGACGGGGCCCACCAACCTGCTAATGGGCTGGGCATCCCCGATCAGAATGCAGGATGCAGATCAGGGTCCAGTTAGGCCGTTGGGCCTAACTGGTGGAGATCAATCCAACATAAACTTCTACTGACCTGTAATCTCAATGGAAGGTTTCATGCCTCTATTTTCAAGAAATGGCAATTTCGAAAACTGAACATGAAATAGTTTCCGTCAATGTACACTTTGATTAAATTTTTTTATTTTCATAGGTCAGCTCCAACATAATTTTCCACAATGTTATAATAAAAGTGCTATGTAAACTATGTAGTTGTTTAATATCGTTCTAAGTATTAGTACTTAGAACATGGTCACATTGAAAATTAATTATGGTTTACCATTTATCTGCTCTCCTCACTGGTATTTTATTGTATATTGGATCAATTGTTTCCAGTACAAAGATTAGAATAGGAAACCGATTTCCTGTCTTAAGCGTTTTGTTTTAATTCATGTTCTATATTTTTCTATCAGTTTAATATGGTTCCTTGTCAATTTGTGGTGAATAGATTATCATGGCTTCTAGAGATAAACTTTGGACACTCATGATATCTGTTGAAACTAATCTTGGTGGAATTTTATTGCCAATGCCAACTAAAATCTTTAATACCCAATCTAATACCCAACCTGGTAGTGCAAAGACATCCAAGAGAGCTGGCAAGTACACTCATCAAGTGGGACACTCAATTGTGTATCTCATAAAAGATCATCTTATTGGAAAAGGATTGTTAATCACTTTCATGCCCATAGGAACTTTGAGTCCGATAGGAATACTAACTCTCTTGAGAATCTCGTCGGAGTACCATTCCAAAGGATAATATAAGTTGGACGAATTTTGCTACAAGACACTAATAATTTTTGAAATTGGTTGTGGGACACTGTATTTTCTCTAGTGTCCTACAACAAAGAAAATAGTATCCCACATCAAAGAATTTTTTTCAGTGTCCCACAACTAATTTTTTCATATGTGGAGTGTCATGTAGCAAAATTTTCCTATAAGTTGTCATACAATGTTGAAGTTGTTGAGCATTGGCATCCTTGTGTTATACCATACAAGGAGCATGTAAGTTCATTTGTGTATCATGCTTTTTCCTAAACTTAAAATTATAATATATATATAACTTTGGAACTCACTTTTATCTATCTTTGATGCATTTGCTGGAAGCTCAAGCTTCATGGGCATAAGTCCTTTCCAATTTATTCACTGTTGGCACTGAGTGAGAAATAATTAGAAATTCCTTGCACTAGATACAAACAAGAGGCCAAGGACTAGCAACTCTCCACCTATCACAAGACGAAAATGGTGGCAAGAGCCAATCTCTTATAGCCACTTTCAAAGAAAAAGGCCAGTGGGAAGGTAGTAAACAAAGGATAAGATGAAGAGTGAAGGAGAAACAGGAACATGTAATAAACTTGTACAAGATTATATCTTGCAAAGAAAAACTGGAGGAAGAGAGGTAGAAGGAGAGTAAGACGATCAAGGAGTGCAAGGTCTCATGTGAAGAGCGCAAAATTGTGCTTGAGGAGCGCAAGTTGATGCATGGGTAGGAAACGAGGATCATGTTATGGAATATCTTCACTGCATGATTATGATAGAAGACCTATGTACTAGCAATAAAGGCACACATTGCATCTCAAAAGACGACAAACATCAATGGTTGCTTTGATGGAGCTAGCATTGCTTTTCGTGGTGGTGGCGGGGGGGAGGTGATAGCATGGGTGAAAGTAATGGTAGCATTTGAGTGTAGTATGGGTAACTATAGGGATTGAACACCCAGTACATTGTTAATGATAATAAGTACACTATGGGATAATATCTTGCCGATGAGAGATGTCATTCAAGTGTGACTTTTGTGAAGATCAACAGAAATTCACCTGATAACAACTAACAAGAATTTATTTTACAAAAGCTCAATAATTAGTTTTAGAAGGTGTCGACGAAATATAGTCGATAGCCCACCTAGGGGTATGCCCAAGGTGGTAGATTAGAGGGGAAGATGCGCAAGACGACGACCCAGACGTTGACGCAAGACAATTCTAGATGAACACAAAGGTTTATCCAGGTTCGGGCCGCTAGGTTAGCGTAATACCCTACGTCCTGCGTCGAGTTATATTGATTGGATCTGGCTTGTAGCTTATGACCTAGGACATGTGATCTATGATCTAGGATCTATCTCCCGTCCTCTCGGAGGACCCCTGCCCCTCCTTATATATTCCGAAGGGACAGAGTTACATGGTAAATATTCGAGTTGGTACTGTATTTAGATTACAACTGTCGTGCAGTGTCATGTCGTACACCGCACGTCTTCATCATGTGGGCCGGACGACCCCTAGTGGTGCGGCCCATGTACCATCGTGTGGTACCCTGAGGTCTATATCCCCACAGCTAGTCCCCAAGCCTGACAGCAGGTGACTCGGTCACGTAGTGCCAGGGTCTTGAGAATAATCAGACTTATATACATGCGCGGACGAGCACCATGTATACACGGTAGTCCCCAAGGCTGCTAGAAGATGAAGAATAAATCTTGTAGCAGGCTTATAAAAAAGGGAAAACTGCTATGGTGAAAGCAGCATGTCGTCCGAGCAGGTTGCCGAACGACGAGTCCGAGCACCGAGCAGTCCCCAGGTTAGCTGGTGAGCCCTCGATGAACGTCGAGGAGTCCGACTAGCTGGTTGGCGATGAAGTCCGAACACCAGGCAGTGAGCACCGAACGAAGCGACCAGCCGGTCGGTGACGAAGTCCGAGCGCCAGGTGGTGAGCACCGAGCGAAGCGACCAGCTGGTCGGCGGCGACGTCCGAGCGCCAGGTGGTGAGCATCGAGCAAAGCGACCAGGTGGTCGACGAACCCGAGTACCGAGGAGTCCCCAGCTCAGCTGGTGAGCTCTCGGTGTAGCCATCGATGAGCGTCGATGAGTACGACCAGTTGGCTGACGATGATGTCCGAGCGCCATGTGGTGAGTACTGAGCGAAGCGACTAGCTGGTCGGCGACAAAGTCCGAGCGCTAGGTGGTAAGCACCGAGCGAAGCGACCAGCTGGTCGGCGACAAAGTCCGAGCGCCAGGTGTTGAGCACCAAGCGCCCCAACCAGTTGGTCCCAAGCGATGATCTTCTTGTTCTTCATGACTGGTCCCGTCCCCGAGCGTAAAGGATAAGCTCGTTGACTGAACCTCGACCCTGAAAAATAAACACGAAGAACGGTAGTACATGATGTACAAATAAAATATAGAGAAAACAAGCAGTGAAGAAATAGCATATGCCGCTCAGCGGTCAGTCAGCTGGTATGAACGCTCATCATTAAATAAAATTCCCCGAGCAGTTTGTTTGTAACTGAGTCGCTAGCCCCGGCTAGCCGATAACTCCGGAGCGTGAGGCGTGGAGCCCAGGCAAACGTAAGAGCACCAGCGTCACCGAGGAGCCGCTGCCGACCACCCATAACGCAGAGCGTGGAGCTGCATTCACATGTAGGGAGGCCGGAGACAGGGCCGTCTCTGGAAAGCACGAGTGTAAACGTGGCTGCTCGAAAAAACACATATGTCATCCTCAGGATGGTATATATGGTGAAAAATAATGAAGAGATGTGATGAATAATGTGACCGCAGAGGCACACGATGATATCTAGAGATATATGACGATCGAAGGAATATTTGATTGATGTGAAAGATAATACTTAGTTTGATTGTCGTTCGAACGGAGTAGTCGACGAGAGGCGTCGAGGACGGTGATGAGTCAACAATGAGCGGTCGGTGAGGATGGCGGTGAGACGATGACGACATCATGGCTCGCTTGTGGCTCGTCGGCTCGTTGGTGGCTCGACGGTGGCTCGCCGATGGCTCATTGGCTCAACGGTGGCTCGTCGATGGCTCATTGGCTCGACGGTGGCTCGTCGATGGCTCATTGGCTCGACGATGGCTCGTCTTTGGCTCGACGACCACGTGATGGCTCGCTTCTGGCTCGTAGATGATCAGAGCGAGCATAGGGTATGAGTCGTCGAACATCATCTCAGAATCCTCGTTGTAGCTGATCAGCCGAGCCAACGACGTCTTCTTATCGACGGTGATGGAGTTGTCTGGCCCTCGATCTTTCCTACTGGTCGTGGTCGTCATAGCGCCGATTATTACGGTGATCATCATTGTGACGCGGTTGGAGGTCAGAGCGAGAGGTACGGACGACGTCGTCCTTGTGCTGGTCGATGTTGTGCTCGGGAGATTGATCTCTGATCGGATCTACCAGAGCGAGAGTGTCAGCGATGTAGGTCGTGACCTGATCGGTGGATTCGATCAGATCGGAGTTGTCGGTGCGCCTCCCTTGGTAGCAGGGAAGCGTGGTCGGAGCACCGGGGAAAATGACCTCGAAGAGATGTCGAGGTTGGTCTCGCCGATGCTGAAGTGGTGGAAGCAGATCCGTTCGACACAGGGAAAGCCTGCACCGCCTCCACGCCCCTGGCGGTGCCGTCGACGTCGGTGGTCCAGGAGAATGACCCGACGACGAACGTGAAGCCTCCGGAAGAATCGTGGAAACGAGAAAGAAAACCATCTGAGTCGTCATGGCGTCCGTACGCACATGCCCCACGGTGGGCACCGCTGTCGACGAAATATAGTCGATAGCCCACCTAGGGGTATGCCCAAGGTGGTAGATTAGAGGGGAAGGTGCGCAAGACGACGACCCAGACGTTGACGCAAGGCAATTCTAGATGAACACAGAGGTTTATCCAGGTTCGGGCCGCTAGGTTAGTGAACGCATCTTGGCCCCTAGTGGTTTCGGTGATTGGATGAAACACAAGATTACTGTGACTAACGTGTGTTTTGCAGAAACAGGATTGAGTTAGGTCACGGTAATGGCGACGATACGGGCATATAGAGTTCATGTCCCCTGGCGATGGATATCATTTCGGTTTTCAAAGGACGGACGATGAAGACGGTGGTAGACTAGGCTAAGTGTCATACGGTGTTGAAGGACACTTAGGTAGTCTTAGGTCTTTGTTTTTCCTTTGGCCGTACTATAAAGGGGGAGCGTGAATCAGTAGCTTGACCTAGATAAGACTACTGAGGTAGGTGTGGTGCACACTTGTTATTTCATAGCCCTAGGTAGCTCAGAGAGATGCCTTAAGTAGAGAGGATCAAAAGTCATTTAGGCCGCGTCGCGATCCGAGTTAAGTCTGCCCTTGTTATGGGCATCGGACGCTGGCCAGGTGGGCATCGGACGCGTCCGATGCTCACCCCGACTAGGGTTTAGTCTGGGGCATGGCATCGGACGCGCCGATGTGTCCACATCGGACGCGCCCATGCCACTGTTCATGTGGGCGTGAACTGGAAGCCGCATCGGACGCTGGCATCGGACGTTGAGGGCCAGCGTCCGATGGCCATCCAGAGAGGTTCCAGAGAGGGTAAATCCACATCGGATGCGTCCGATGTGGTGGCATCGGACGCTGCCCAGCGTCCGATGTCCCTTAAAACAGTCTGACAAGAAGGTACAGTAGACCGTTGGACGAGGTCATCGGAGCGTCCGATGCTAGGCATCGGCGCGTTCGATGCCCCCGCAGAATGCATGTCTGTGTGTGTTTTTGGATGGCCGGTTGGGGGAGTATATATACTTCCTTCCCTCCATCCATTTGAGTGTTCTTGCCACTTTCATCAGCTGAGAAACACATTGTGAGTGTGAGTGAGTGCAAGAGCCCTAGTGAGGTTGAGTGATTTGCTAATTGTGAGAATTAGACACCTCCTAGTGAGAATTGAGTAGCAAGTGTGCATCCATCCATCTCTTTGGCCTTGTGTTGGTCAAGTGAGAGTTCTAGCTTGTTACTCTTGGTGATCGGCATCACCTAGACGGCTTGGTGGCGATCGGAGAGCTTGGTGATCATCCGGAGGCATTGTGGATGACCCAAGTCAAGTTGTGACGTGCGGTAGCGAGCGATTCACCGGGCCGGAGTGGCGAAGAATCAGCTCGTAGTGAGCACTTGATCCTTGCGCGGATCAAGGGGGAGCGATACCCTTGCGCGGGTGCTCCAACAAGGACTAGGGGGGTGCCGACACCTCGATACCTCGGCAAAAAGATCGTCGTGTCATCTCTACTCTCTTTACTACGCATTTACCTTTGAGCAATTCAATTTCGCATTTACTTGTTGTTCATTCAAATTGAATTGCCATGCTAGAGTAGAAATGGTTTTAGCGATTGTCTTTTGTGCGGTTAATTCTTGTCATACACACTTCTAGGCACTAGGGGGTTAATTGGGCTTGATAGGTTTTAATTCTTGCAAGAAGTTTTAGAAAAGCCCAATTCACCCCCCCCTCTGGGCATCTTGATCTTTTCAATTGGTATCGGAGCGTCGTGCTCTCGATTTAGGCTTAACCGCCTAGAGTTAAGATGTCCAGAGGTGATGGACCACCTCCATGTTCGAGGGAGACGACTTCCATATTGGAAAATCCATATGGAGTCGTACCTAGAAGCGGTTGATGTTAAATGCCTTAATGCCGCGATCACGGCTTTGCCAAGCCAAAGAAGGCACAAGCCTTACTCCTAATGAGGAGGAAAATGAGAAATGGAATGCAAAAGCCAAAAATATTCTTTTTAGAGGCATTTGCAAGGATGTGTTCAATCGTGTTCGGAACCACAAAAATGCCATGATCTATGGGACAACATTTGTGCGCTCCATGAGGGAACAAAGAGTGAGCGTGAGGAACGCTATCATTTGGTTATGCAAAAGCTTCACTCTTTTGATATGCATGCTAATGAAAGTGCAAATGAAATGTACTCACGGTTGAATGTTCTTGTAGAGGAACTCAATGGACTTGGCCTCACACAAATGCAACCATCCGATGTTGTGAGGAAGATCCTTTGTGTCCTTCCAATTGAGAAGTATGGACAACATAGTGACGGTGCTACATCAAGGCGATCTTTCCACCCTACACCAACTCAAATCTTGGGAAAGATCAATGCGCATGAGATGTACATGCACATCACACCAAGTGGTGGCTCCTCCACCGACAAGAAGAAGGACTTGGCCTTCAAAGCTAGCCATGACAAGAAGGGCAAGTCCAAGGCTATTGAGGTGCATCATGAGAGCTCAAGTGATGAAGAAGATGATTCCAACATCGCTCTCATGGTGAGAAGGACCACCAAGATGTTGAAGAAGCTTCACAAGAATGGAGTCAACTTTGACTCAAGAAAGAAGAAGTTCTTCACAAGTAGCAAGAGGAGGCCAATCTCCGAAATGGATTGCTACAATTGCGGTGAGCTTGGCCATCTTCTCATCAATGCACCAAGCCCAAGAAAGAGAGCTACAAGAACAAGAACAAGGGCAAGAAGTATGACTCATCTAGCGAAGATGAGAAGAAGAATGAGAAGCCCTACAAGAAGAGGGATGGCAAGAAGAAGCAATACCACAAGAAAGGTGGCAAGGCTTACATTGTTGGTGATTGGCTCACCGACATTGACTCCTCCGGTGGCTCATCAAATGAAGATAGTGATGATGAGAAGGAGAAGGTGGCCGCTCTAGTCATTGGCTCCTCTACACCACCACCACCACCGTCATCTTCATCATCTACAAACCTATGCCTCATGGCTAAGGGTGACCGGAAGCTACAAAGTGATGATGACTCTAGTGATAGTGATAGTGATGGTGAATTTGAGGCACCTACTTATGATGAGCTTGTTAAATTGCTAAATGACTACTCTAAAATCATAAGAAATACTAGAGCTAAGAATGAAAAACTTGTTGATGAAAATGAATCTCTTGTTGAGAAATATGATCATGCTACACATGCTAGTGATGAATTAAAGAATGAACTTGCTACTATGTCATCTTCTATCAAGGAGCTCAAGTCTTCTAACAAAGCGCTCAAAGCTAAAAATGAAAAACTTGATAAGATGCATAGTGACTTTACTACTAGTTATGCCTTGCTAAAAGAACAATACACTCAAGTGAAAGTTAGACTATGATACTCTCACCATTGCTTATGATATGCTTTCACATGAGACACATGATGCTCCTAACCTTGTTGTTAAGTGTGACATAGCAACATCTTGTGAGGACTTGGTTAGTGAGCATGATGAGCAAAGAACTAGTGGCAAAGGCAAGAGTGTGGTTGTGGGCCGATCACTATGATGATTATGTCAAGATCAAGAATGAGAATGCAAAGCTCAAGGTTGATCTAGAAGAAGCTTACAACCACAAAGCAAGTCATCATTGAGACCAAGATGATGAGTATAGCATGTCACTTGAGCTAGACATGCTAAAAGAAGAGAACAAGAGATTGAAGATGGAGAGAGATTACAAGATGACACCATCTCAACTAGAGCTCCAACAAGAGAATGACAAGCTCAAGAAAGAGAAGGAACACCTCACCACCAGGTTGAAGAAATTCACCAAGGGGCAATGTCTTCAAAGTGAGCTACTCATGAACACCGTGATGAAGACAAATAGAAATGGTATTGGCTTCCTTGAAGAGAAGATGAAGCAACGCACAAGCATCACTAGCCAAAGAAGAAGATTGGAAGATGCTATGAGTGTGGAAAGGAAGGACACTTGCTCATGCTTGTGAATAGCCTAAAACCTACACCCTGCCCAAGCATGCTAGGCCCTTTGCTTTTAATGCTCACTATATGCTTAGACAAGATTCTAGCGGCAAGATAAAAGTCATGTCATGGGGCCTCCTAACAAGAATAGGTCAAAGCAAATTTGGGTTGCAAAGTCACTAGTAGAGAAGGTTAAGGGACCGCAACAAGTTTGGTCCCAAAAGCTCAAGCTTGATTTTTGTGTGTGTAGGTGAACTACAAGACCCGTGGATCTCATTGGGTGATTGATAGTGGTTGCACACAACATATGACCTGTGATCCCCGGATGTTCACCTCACTAGAAGAAAATGTCAATGACCAAGAAAAGATAAAATTGGTGACAATTCAAAGGGCAATGTCAAGGGATTGGGCAAAGTGGCAATTTCAAATGATCATACCATCTCCAATGTACTTCTAGTTGCATCATTGAGCTTCAACTTGCTATCCGTTGGGCAATTATGTGATCGTTGGCTTTCAATGTTTGTTCACCGACAAGGAAGTGGTTGTGACCAAGAAAGATGATACACAAGTGATATTCAAGGGCTTTAGATACAACAATCTCTATCTAGTGGATTTCACCTCCGAAGATGCCAACTTGAAGACATGTTTGTTCACTAAGCAATCACTTGGTTGGCTATGGCATAGAAGATTGGCACATGTTGGAATGAACACTCTCAACAAGCTATTGAAGAAGGATTTGGTTAGGGGCTTGAAGGATGTCAAATTTGAGAAGGACAAATTGTGTAGTGCATGTCAAGCCGGCAAGCAAGTTGCAAACACTCATCCAACCAAAGCCTTTGTATCAACATCAAGAGAGTTGGCTACTTCACATGGATCTATTTGGACCAACAACATATGCTAGCTTGGGTGGAAATCTCTATTGCCTAGTGATTGTTGATGACTACTCTAGATACACTTGGGTATTCTTTCTTCATGACAAATCCGAAGCAACCCCTTCATTCAAGAAGTTTGCCAAGAGAGCCCAAAATGAGTTTGACTTGAAGATCAAGAAGATAAGAAGTGACAATGGAAGAGAGTTTGACAACACCCACATTGAGCAATATTGTGATGAAGTTGGGATCAAGCATGAAGTTTCCGCAACCTACACACCACAATGGGGTAGTTGAGAGGAAGAACCGGACTCTAATCACCCTAGCAAGGACAATGCTAGATGAGTACACTACACCGGAGATTTTTGGGCGGAAGCAATCAACACCGCTTGCTATGCATCAAATCGATTGTTCCCCCATCGTCTACTTGGCAAGACCCCCTATGAGCTACTCAACAACAAGAAGCCGGATGTATCTTTCTTTAGAGTGTTGGGTGCAAATGCTACATCTACAAGAAGCGCCAACACCTAGGGAAGTTTCAACGCCGATGTGATATTGGTTTTCTTGTTGGTTACTCATTGAAGTCCAAAGCATATCGAGTATTCAACCATGCCACCGGGATGGTAGAAGAAACATATGATGTGGAATTCGATGAATCTAATGGCTCTCAAGGAGAGCATGAAAATCTTGATGATGTAGGTGATGAACCATTGAGGGAAGCAATGAAGAACATGCCGGTTGGAGCCATCAAGCCTAAAGATGATGATGATGATGTGCAAGTCATTGACAAGCCATCCTCATCCAATGTACCACTTGTTGATGACAAAGATGGGAAGGATCCATTTGAAGATACTCATGTCTCCCATGATCAAATGGTGGTACAAGCTCAAGATGTTGATGCTCCACAAGCGGCCCCTCAAGTGGTTGATCAAAGGACTACTCCTCTACTACAAGCTCATCCTCAAGATCTCATCATAGGGAGTCCAACAAGGGGTGTAATGACTCGATCTCAAAAACTTGCTTTATTTATTGAACATCACTCCTTTGTGTCTCTTGTTGAGCCTACCATTGTAGATGAAGCTCTAGGTGATCCGGATTGGGTGAATGCTATGCATGAAGAATTAAACAACTTCACCCGCAACCAAGTTTGGACACTTGAAGAGCGACCCAAAGGCGCAAGAGTCATTGGAACAAAATGGGTGTTTAGAAACAAGCAAGATGATCAAGGCAAGGTTGTTAGAAACAAGGCAAGGCTAGTGCAAAGGGGTTCTCTCAAGTTGAAGGTTTGGATTTTGGAGAGACCTTTGCACCGGTTGCAAGACTCGAAGCCATTCGTATCCTCCTTGCATATGCATCACATCATGACATTAAATTATATCAAATGGATGTGAAAAGTGCATTTTTAAATGGCTTCATAAATGAACTAGTCTATGTTGATCAACCTCCCGGGTTTGAAGACCCTAGATATCCTAATCATGTTTATAGGTTGTCCAAGGCGCTATATGGGCTCAAGCAAGCCCCAAGAGCTTGGTACGAGCGCCTCCGGGACTTCCTCATTGAGAAGGGCTTCACCATTGGGATGGTCGACACCACACTATTCACCAAGAAGCTTGATGGAGAATCTTCATTTGTCAAGTCTACGTTGATGATATCATCTTCGGGTCAACAAATGAAGCCTATTGCAAGGAATTTGGTGACTTGATGTCGAAGGAGTTCGAAATGTCCATGATTGGAGAGCTCACATTCTTCCTAGGCTTCCAAGTCAAGCAATTGAAGGAGGGGACTTTCATATCTCAAGAGAAGTATACAAAAGACCTCCTCAAGCGCTTCAACATGGATGATTGCAAGCCTATCAAGACTCCAATGCCAACAAATGGACATCTCGACCTAGATGTGGGAGGTAACCGGTTGACCAAACTCTCTACCGTTCTATGATTGGTAGCTTGTTATATTTGACCGCATCTAGGCCCGACATCATGTTTAGTGTGTGCATGTGTGCTCGCTTTCAAGCCGATCCTAGGGAATCACATCTCATAGCGGTGAAGAGAATCCTTAGGTACCTAAAGCACACCCCAAGCTTTGGCCTTTGGTATCCCAAAGGAGCTAACTTCCAACTCGTTGGGTATTCCGATTCGGATTACGCGGGTTGCAAAGTAGATAGAAAAAGCACATCCGGAGGGTGCCATTTGCTTGGGAGATCACTAGTTTCATGGAGTTCTAAGAAGCAAAATAGTGTGGCCTTGTCTACCGCCGAGGCGGAATACATAGCCGCGGGTGCTTGTTGTGCACAAATCCTTTACATGAAACAAACCCTTTTAGACTATGGTGTAGTTCTAGAAAGGGTACCTTTGTTGTGTGACAATGAGAGCGCGGTTAAGCTTGCTAACAACCCGGTTCAACACTCTCGCACAAAGCACATAGATATTCGCCATCACTTCCTTAGAGATCATGTTTCCAAGAAAGATATATCCTTAGAGGGAGTTAGAACCGAAGATCAATTGGCGGATATCTTCACAAAACCCCTAGATGAAAACACCCTTTGTAGATTGCGAAGTGAGCTTAATGTGCTTGATCTAAGTAACTTTGTCAAAAGGTGAAAGGGGGTTGTCTTTGCATTGCATTGTATCATATGCCATGTTTAATTATGCTATGCACATAGGCTTGTCAGACGTGGTTAAGATAACCGCCCTAAAAAGCGTGTGAAGAAGCTTACCCATGAGCAAACTTGACAAGCAACCTAGATTCAAATTCCGTATTGCATTGCATATGCATGGTTGTTGCTTTGTCGTTTCTTTTCGTTTTGTTTTGAGCAACCGCTGTGTTCGTCCACCGCTAGGGGGAGCATTTGAGGCTCCTAATGGTTGAGACCCCTAGTTTTGGTGGCCACATGTTGTCTCCTCGGATTTATCGCCTATTTTCTCTAAAAATGATATGTAGCCTATGGCAAAATATTTATAAAATTGAGGGTTTATGCGAGGATGCTCATACTAGGTTCCAACTGGTGTTTATTTGCCTCTTATTTGAGTTGGAACTTGGTTGGGAGAGGGAGCCGCAACGGAGATCTTCGAAACGAGCCAAATGCAGCATCGGACGCTGGCTCCAGCGTCCGATGCCCTCACTGTACACAGCCCCGGCTGGAACAGTGTTGGGAGCGTCCGATGTGTTCTCATCGGAGCGTCCGATGCCCCATCGGACGCTGCCCAGCGTCCGATGCCGAGGCATAGGACGCGTCCGATGCAAAATGGACGTTTCTGGAGCTCTCTGGACCGGCATCGGAGCGTCCGATGTGTAATCATCGGCGCGTCCGATGCCCCTTTAAGCGGCGCAATGTTCTTCTATGACATCTGGGACCCACACGTCATTCGTCCCTTCTTTTCGCGCCCCCCCGCTGAGCACGATCCCCGCCGCGCGCCCGCTCAAACCCTAGCTCCGGCCGCCCCTCCCCCCCCCCCCCCCCCCTCGCCGCTGTGCTCCCCGCTTCGTCGGCGCGTCCTCCCTCCCCGTCGCGCCTGCCCTGCAGTGCCTCTCTCACCCGCGCGCGTGCACTCCCGGAGCCCCCGCCTCCACATCCGCCGAAGTCCCGCACTATCGCCGGAGCAGCTCGCCGGCGTCGGGTTCTTTCGCCGAGACGTCTTCCTTCGCTCTCCCTCACCTCTCGGCGACCTTCCCGGCCGCACCACCCTCCAGTGAGCCCTTCATCACCTCCTTAACCTATGCGCTCCAAGTGTTCGACGAAATGCCTCAACCGTCGTTTCTTCCTGTTTTGACCCGTTTTCGCCATTGTTCGTGCAGACCTCCTTGGCGTGACGTGTGGGTGCCGGAACGTCGTGCTTCCCTTGCTTGGTCGTTTCGTCGGTTTGTCAGGTAGCGAAGCCTTCTACCTTCTTATCCCCTATGCTTTGCTTCCATAGGCCTCCTCTATCTCTAGATTATATGTTTCTTATATATCCTATCTATTCTCGCAGCGAGTCAGAGTTGTGGCAGTTGTCAGCTGTCAGTTGTTTGGCAGTGGCAGTTAACCCGGGCCAAGCCCGCGGGTACGGATCGAGGCCAAGCCTCGCGAGTGACAGGCAGAGGTTCTCAGTGTCAGGGGGTTTCTTGTCAGGGTTTTCAGTGTCAGTTGGGCTGTCAGTTTTCCTTCAGTTTGCTCTTTTCAGCGCGTCCAGCAGTTCAGAGTTTCTTCAGTGATAGTGCCTCTTGTTCTTGTCAGCCATGCCGCGCTGCAAGAACGTCGGTGGTGGCCCAGGGGACTCCCCTCCTCGTCCCTCCTTCCGGCAGCCTGGGAAGGCGAAGCTGATTACGCGCAGGAAGCGCTCCAGGGAGCAGCGAGAGGCAGACCAGGCTAGAGAGGTTGCAGCCGCCGCAGAGCGTGCAGAGCGCGGTGGCAGTTCGGGCGGACTCAGGATTGAGGACCAGTTGTCCCCCGACCAGCGCAGAGCCATTGAGGAGGTTGAGCGTTTCCACCACTCACCGACTGGCACGCTTATGGCTGCCGGTCGTCGGACGACGTTCACCTCGCCAGGAGTCGAGCCCCAGAGCTCGCAGCAGGGCCAGGCAGAGGCCGAGGCAGCACAGGCAGAGGCAGCAAGGCAGAGGCCCAGAGGCAGAGGCGAGGAGGAGTTCCTGAGGAGGTTCCCCGGCGCCGGTCCACGCGTCGCAGGACAGCGGTGCCACCCCGGCCCGATGTCCCTCTGCGGGGAGCACGTGCTCCGTCGAGGCGTGCGCCCCCGCCGATCCCGCGACTGGACCTCCGGCGGCCACCTGCTCCAGATTCAGACACTCGCTTGTCCAGTTGAGCAGTGGTTCCCCGGAGAGGCAGCAGCAGGCCAGTCCGACTTTTCACCGTGCTGCAGGAGGATTTTTACCAGGGCTACAGGAACGCTGATCTGCCTTCGTTCTCAGCGAGTGTGTCCCCTGGAGGCAGTGGTTACAGCAGCAGGAGAGCAGATCCGCCCCATACTCACCTATCTACCTGGTTGGCAGACCTTCTGGGGCGGTCTGGCTCGTATATTGAGGATTGGGTCTTTCAGTTCTACGCTTCGCTATGGGTGCACCCGGACCGAGAGACCATTGAGTTCGCTTTTTAGGGGGAGCACTACAGACTCTTCTCGTCAGAGATCCGGGTTGGTTTGGCTTGCGACACTCTCAGACCCGGATCCACGACTTGTGCTACGACCGGACGGAGCCACCCGCCGCCCTCACGGTGGTGCCCAGCCGTCGACAGACTTGGTCCGCCGTGCTTCACTGAGCCCTTCGGTGAGGGTTCGAGTCGCGCGCCTAGGGATCTCACCCCTACGACTCGGATCCTCAACGAGGTTCTTAGGCGGACCTTGCTTCCCAGGGTTGGTTTCCGAGAGGGCCTCTCCAGACTGCAGCTGTGGTTACTCGCTTACTTGGTCAGCAGCAGGAGTTCGACGTCTGGGACGTCATTCTTTGTGAGATGGAGGACACTGTGGCAGAGGGCATCAAGGCCCGTAGGCAGCTTCCTTACGCACTGGATCTCTTATATCCTTTGGAAGGTAGCTGTCACTACAGGGGGTCGTCAGTTGAGTCACTTACCCACTCCGCGACCGTGTTCCCCGAGTATAACATGAGTCAGCTGTTGGGACACGGTCGGGATCGCAGGCAGCAGCAGCAGCAGCAGGATGCGTCGTCTTCTTCACGACAGAGGCCTGAGGTCCCAGAGTCCACTCAGGAGCAGGACGAGGCCGTTCAGGCCCTCGCAGAGCAGGAGCTAGCAGAGCTCGAGGGTGGTGACGTACGTCGCGAGGACCCCACAGATAGCTCAGACGAGGACTACCAGCTCCCGCCTCGCTTTCAGCCGCGTGCACACGACTCACAGGCCGGGACCAGTGGTACTGCTTCCTCCGACCCCGCTCTTCTTGCTATTCTTGCACGGATGGAGGAGCAGCAGAGGACAGTGACTCAGGACGTCCAGAGGCTTGCCCAGGAGCAGCAGAGGTTGGCCCAGGCTCAGGCCCTAGCACAGCAGCAGGCACAGGAGAGGTCTGATGCACTTCAGCGACAGATGATGGCACTTCAGCAGCAGACTCTCAGCTTCATGGAGCGACTTCCAGCGGACCCCCCCCAGTGGCAGTGGCAGCAGCCTCCCCCTCAGCAGCAGATTCAGTGGCAGCCACCTGTCCCTTCCTCAGCGCAGCAGTTTGGACAGCCTCCGCCGTTTCCGCAGCAGCTTTTCGGGCCCCAGCTCCTCTCAGTTCACGAGCTTTACCACTCCACCAGGCGGGGCCCCTCTCTTCAGTCCACTGCAGACCGGTTTCACTCCTAGGCCGACAGAGTCTCTGTTTGCGACGACTACCTCTGTGACTCGAGACTTGTCCGCCACCTTCAGTGAGCTCACTGGGTTTCCTACTCCAGATCTTCCGGACCCAGTGCAGACGTCGACGGCTCCAGTGACCTCCACCACAGAGACCCTCCCGAGCTCCGTCGCGTCTTCAGAGCAGACAGAGCCTGTCCAGTCTGAGACGACCACGACAGCACAGCCTGAGTTGTCTTCGATTCCAGAGCTTCCGCACTCCGATACTCAGGCGGCTACAGCTACTGAGACTGCGACAGACCGAGAGACAACTGAGAGCAGAGCAGAGCACCAGAGCCAGAGCAGTCAGTGCCGAGCCGACCCGACCGCTTCACCGCAGCTTCCAGCTTCAGAGGGTCAGCAGGCTACCGGCTTCGTCTTCCGACTCCGAGGAGTATCTTCAGCAGTTTGAGTTCACTCAGCGCTCTCCGGAGACGGCACCTGCTCGTCTGCACCACCTCCGCCCTCCGACGCTTAGTTTGGCGCTTGATGCCAAAGGGGGAGAGTGGCCGAGTATAGCGATAGGGGGAGCGATGTGAGAGGGTTTGATGTTTTATGTTGTGTTTCTTTCACATACGCTCTTTACTTATCGATCTTTTGTGCATGTTTATGTGATACTTATGCTATGGACCTTTATGACATGTATGTGCTCACTATGATATATGATATGACATGTCATTTCGCCCTACTCGATTACTTGTGCTCAATTCTCATTTGTTATGTATTCGAGCTCTTTACTCTTGCACTTGTTATTCACTCTAACTTGTTGAGTGCAGGATGATGGCATGACATGTTTGAACTTGCCCCTAATCAATTTCTCTCTTATTCATTGCAAGTTCATACATGTCATGATTTAAAAACCTCTTCTCTCTATACTCGATCTCGTGTTGTCATCAATCACCAAAAAGGGGGAGATTGAACGCATCTTGGCCCCTAGTGGTTTCGGTGATTGGATGAAACACAAGATTACTGTGACTAACGTGTGTTTTGCAGAAACAGGATTGAGTTAGGTCACGGTAATGGCGACGATACGGGCATATGGAGTTCATGTCCCCTGGCGATGGATATCGTTTCGGTTTTCAAAGGACGGACGACGAAGACGGTGGTAGACTAGGCTAAGTGTCATATGGTGTTGGAGGACACTTAGGTAGTCTTAGGTCTTTGTTTTTCCTTTGGCCGTACTATAAAGGGGAGCGTGAATCAGTAGCTTGACCTAGATGAGTCTATTGAGGTAGGTGTGGTGCACACTTGTTATTTCATAGCCCTAGGTAGCTCAGAGAGATGCCTTAAGTCGAGAGGATCAAAAGTCGTTTAGGCCGCGTCGCGATCCGAGTTGAGTCTGCCCTTGTTATGGGCATCGGACGCGTCTGATGCTTACCCCGACTAGGGTTTAGTCTGGTGCGTGGCATCGGACGCGCCGATGTGTTCACATCGGACGCGCCCATGCCACTGTTCACGTGGGCGTGAACTGGAAGCCGCATCGGACGCTGGCATCGGACGCTGAGGGCCAGCGTCCGATGGCCATCCAGAGAGGTTCCAGAGAGGTAAATCCACATCGGACGCGTCCGATGTGGTGGCATCGGACGCTGCCCAGCGTCCGATGTCCCTTTAAACAGTCTGACAAGAAGGTACAGTAGACCGTTGGACGAGGTCATCGGAGCGTCCGATGCTAGGCATCGGCGCGTCCGATGCCCCCAAATGCCTGTCTTGTGCTGTTTTTGGATGGCCGGTTGGGGGAGTATATATACTTCCTTCCCTCCATCCATTTGAGTGTTCTTGCCACTTCCATCAGCTGAGAAACACATTGTGAGTGTGAGTGAGTGCAAGAGCCCTAGTGAGGTTGAGTGATTTGCTAATTGTGAGAATTAGACACCTCCTAGTGAGAATTGAGTAGCAAGTGTGCATCCATCCATCTCTTTGGCCTTGTGTTGGTCAAGTGAGAGTTCTAGCTTGTTACTCTTGGTGATCGGCATCACCTAGACGGCTTGGTGGCGATCGGAGAGCTTGGTGATCATCCGGAGGCATTGTGGATGACCCAAGTCAAGTTGTGACCGGTAGCGAGCGATTCACCGGGCCGGAGTGGCGAAGAATCAGCTCGTAGTGAGCACTTGATCCTTGCGCGGATCAAGGGGGAGCGATACCCTTGCGCGGGTGCTCCAACGAGGACTAGGGGGGTGTGCCGACACCTCGATACCTCGGCAAAAAGATCGTCGTGTCATCTCTACTCTCTTTACTACGCATTTACCTTTGAGCAATTCAATTCCGCATTTACTTGTTGTTCATTCAAATTGAATTGCCATGCTAGAGTAGAAATGGTTTAGCGATTGTCTTTTGTGCGGTTAATTCTTGTCATACACACTTCTAGGCACTAGGGGGTTAATTGGGCTTGATAGTTTTAATTCTTGCAAGAAGTTTTAGAAAAGCCCAATTCACCCCCCCCCTCTTGGGCATCTTGATCCTTTCAGTTAGCGTAATACCCTACGTCCTGCGTCGAGTTGTATTGATTGGATCTGGCTTGTAGCTTATGACCTAGGACCTGTGATCTATGATCTAGGATCTATCTCCCGTCCTCTCGGAGGACCCCTGCCCCTCCTTATATATTTCGAAGGGACAACGTTACATGGTAAGTATTCGAGTTGATACTGTATTTAGATTACAACTGTCGTGTGGTGTCATGTCGTACGCTGCACGTCTTCATCATGTGGGCCGGACGACCCCTAGTGGTGTGGCCCATGTACCATCGTGTGGTACCCTGAGGTCTATATCCCCACGGAAGGAAGTACGTGGGAGAGTACTAGGTGTCCTACAAGCTCGGTTTTCATGGTGATGAGTCTTACTAGATTTTTGGGACAAGAACAACCTATGGTGCATAATGACAATTGTTGTTATTATATATAATATAATAAGTGAAAACGAGCGAGATGCAGATGACAACGCGGCTACGACTATGATTAAGATGGAAGCGGGATGTTGAGAAAGGGGTACCAACATCGTAATCCACTAATGCTCAATGAGTTCCGCAAGATTCATAGCAAGATTGAGGATGACCATGCATATAAATAACTTCGAGACGGTCTTATAAAACATTTTGTTGGTGCTTCATATAGCTAGCTACTATGATTCGTTGTAGTTTTATCGCAATGTGTTTGCTATTATATATGGTGTGATAGATAATTCCTATATGCCCGTATTATTTTTTATGTTTGAAAAAAAAACTTTAAATTGTCGCATTTGAAATTGTGAATTTGAATACGATTTATTTATATTTAAGTTTGACTTATAGTAGTGCGATATGAAGGATATACATAGAGATTGTATCAAAATATAAGAGAAAATGGAATAAGAGCTTAGAGTTAGGTGGCAAAAATGGATTCAAACAACAATAGTTGTAGACATGTAATTTGAGGCGTGCTAGTCTGTGTAACTATTTTACAATATTCATACCTAATATTAATAGCTAAAATTGCATCCTATTTTTTTGTCTACCTTTTTTTTAACTATTCAGGCCTATAGAGTTTTCTCCCGCATGCTTCTTTTATTTGACAAGAACTCATACGAGTTCGAACAACTCGCGTTTAGATGGATGCAGTGTTCAATTCCAATACGTATTGGGTCATACCCTCCGTGTCTCATATGTGACCCGATTCTTATATGTACTAGAACATCAGGCGCCCTTCGGGCGCCCTACAATGATTTGAGGAAAAAGATTTATAATCGATAGATACAGCTAAGATACAAAGCACAATTATTATTAATATTTTCGCAACAGAAAAGTAAAGATATCATATCTGATGGAGCATTCACAAACATGGGTTGTATGACCATCACAGTCGTTAAGGTTTTGTTCAGCCATATGAAGCTATAGTCAGTAGCTTAGAATGTCAATCCAAATACACGATGATCATTAGAGTTGATATATAATGCTACAGACAAACTAAAAAAGCGGTGAACATCAGTTGCAAATGTTTCAGATACACTTCAATGAAAAACTTCACTGCAACCGATAGAGGCAAACACCTTGACCTTTGTCTTCAGTTACTGCACTGTAAACAGAAGAGACCATGAGGCGTCATGTTTCGAGGGACAAGAAAATCATATACACTGTAAGGTCAACAAGTTTCAACTAATCTGAGCATGAGTCAGGGAGAAACCAAGAGAATTCAGAATATATACATTGGAAAAAAGCAATTTGATTGAGGACATTTTATAAATGATGGTTAAAATTAGAAAAGCTAACATGAGCCACAAGGGTCATGTACGTGTACAATTGATCTGAGTTAAAATGTTAACATATCAAGCATAACTGAAACCCATGAACGTCTATGCCATACTAATCAATTAAAGTTCTATGCCATAACAAGGTGGGCCACATGCAATCAGAATACACAAAAATGTACATATTCCTACCAACTGTACAAAGCAAAAAAAAAAAACTAAGCATCAGATAGTTAAATCATGATTTCTTTTAACTGTACATACTGTATCTTATAGAACAGCCTTTAAAAATGTTTATATAATTAGTGCATCAGATTGATCAAACATAAAATTTATTGAGAATAAAAATCAGTCACTATCTACATGCAACCGAAAGTGATATACTGTCAATAGATGTGAAATCTTAACCAAAGCTTTTTCATGAAAGATGAGTACCACTAATTAACTGACCAGCAAACAAAGGATTTTTTTTGGCTTTGTCATGTTGCATTTTTTAAATGTTTTTTCTTAGCCTTTCCAATCTCAATTCCCTGGACAGCACATTCAGCTATATCTGTAGTGAGCGACTACTTACCAGCTTTCACACATAAATAAAATAAGGATTAAAAACTGAGAAATACTACAGGACAGTTTAAAAAGAACTGAACTTGGATCCTATGGGACGCTACAAACCTTTGACACAAGAAAGAAGATTGTTGCTCTAGTTGTTCTCATATTACGGCAACATTTCAAAATCCTTTAGCAGATGCAGTCACAGTACCTACAGCAAGCAAATATGTCACCAACTTGAATATGACAATGAACATAAGCAAGTCTTTTTTGCTGTGCAAAACACCTATAGCGCTTGGAATAAAATAAATAGTATACAAAAGGAAAAGTAACACCTGTACCTATAAGGGACTGAACCTACAATTGCACGATGCCGCAAAACAAATAAACAGAAGTCACCGCAACATGAAGCTTCACCCAGCAGTATGCAACAAAGATATCTTCCTTTCCTAAGCAAGGCAAAATCTAACTGGCGCAGATCCCCAATGCACATAAAACATAAATCTAAAAGCAAGAGATTTGATTTCTATAAAACTCAGACGATGAGACATAACTGCAACCTATAAACTTAGGTAACCAGATGAGATGAAAAATCTTTTATATGCACCTGCGGTAAAACTAAAGGCACATACATCTGGGGACACAACAAGATCAAAATGAATTTAGAAGCATAACCTAGTCAGTAGTAGACATATTCAAAGTAGCCTATCCAGTCGATACATGGAGAAGAACTCAGTGATGCAGTTTTTATTCACTTTGACGACGTCGGGCCAGACCTGGCGGCGAGCCTGGTGATCTCGGCGTGAACACGGCTGGAGCTGGAGGACCGAGACTTCGGCGCTGGGAAGGCCACTCTCCCGTTCACCAACGGAATCCATCCACTCTCTCTCTTCTACTCATACATCTCATGGCAAAGCTTTGTTACCAGCACGACCCGCAATATTCGTTGGGGCCCAAGGGATCAGCACCGGTGCTCCTACACTCATCATATGGATCGACTCCTACACTCATCATATGGATCAATGCTTCTCCTACGGTTCGCTCCATGGATAAACCATCCCCATCGTGAGTTCTAATAGATCTGGAGGAAGGAGATAGGGGGAAAAGAACATGAGATCGATAGAAGCAAGCCGAATCCAGGAGGTCGAACTCAGTTCCCCACTTACCTGCTTGCTTGAGCTCGCCACGCGAGCACCACGGGCTTCTAGAGGCCGGCCAGATCGACGGGTCTTGAGGTCAGATCTGTTCAGTTGGCGCCCAGGTCCAGAGAGTGCGCGGGGGCCTCTCCAATTTCCCATGTCCCTCGTCGAGTCGTCGCGTGAAGGAGGTCTGCTCGTGCCAGCATGGAGGCGACGTGGGGAGGAGGGAGAGGCATGGAGGCGGCAGCGATGGTAAAGGATGGAGAGAGAGGAAAGAGAGACCGAAAAACAGACGGGGACGAGGGCTGCGGGGTGAGAAATTTCAATATTCGGGACTCAATTCGTGCGCCTCACAAGATTTGAGACTCAATTCGTCTGCCTTTCAAACAATAGGACTCAATATACGAATTGTTTCAAGATTTAGGATTTCATCTATTTTCACTCTATCTTTAATTTTTCCACCTCTCCAGGCCACGTAAAAGGACACGACTGCCCCTGGCTCTGTGGCCCCAGCCGATGGCATCACGAACGCCGCCATCCTCCCGCCCGCGCCCCGCGCTTGACCCGCCTGGGTCCCGCGCGGCCGACAGCAGGCCAGGAACACAGCCGGCGCACAGCCAGGAACACGGCGGCGCACAGCCGGTGCGCGCGCCCAGAACCGCCCCGGCGACCCGGCCCCGCCGGGCGACTTGTTGGGCGACGGGTGCACGACGAGCAGCTTCGGCCCGCTCTCCCCGACGGGTCAGGGGCAGTTTGGTCCTTTCAGGTGGCTCGGAGAGGTGGAAAAATTAAAGATAAAGTGAAAATAGGTGAAATCCTAAATCTTGAAACAATTCGCATGTTGAGTCCTATTTTTTAAAAGGCAGACGAATTAAGTCGCAAATCTTGCAAGGCGTGCGAATTGAGTCCCAAATATTGAAATTTCTCCTGCGGGGTTCGGATGCGGAGTGCGGGGGGCTCTCTGCAACGCTTTCGGGGGGTGGTTCGCAAAATGTTGAGCCTACCGAATTTTCTCTTCTTCGGGTTGAAATAAAATTCACTCAAGGGTTACATACATAAAATTTCCAAACACAATCACCGTTTATAGCTGATACATTGGTTGGCGGGTTGATTTTCTAAAACCCAAAGGGTCTTTTTGCAAAAGCTACGAAGACACGTGTCAACGCATCGAGAAGCCACCGAAGTGGGTTTAAACAACCCCTGATTGGGTTCTAATGTTCCATTACAATATACGGGCATGTTCGCTATTATAATAAAAAATTGTAGACCGATCTTGATGCTTTTCTGGTTCAATGAGTCAGTGATATTTACAGCTGAACAAATGCAGACCGAAGCAATATGCTTGCCTACCTCCACTCTGTGGCTGAAGAAATTTACAGGTTTCTGTGTTAGTACTCCGATGGTTTATCTGTTAATCTACTGGAATAGCTCCAGGATCTGTATGCTTTCGAAAAACTGGATTTGATCTTGATGGGAAGGTGCTTCATAGCCATAGGGCGATACAGATGGCGAGTGCGATGACCACCTCGTGTGTATTCCTCTGTATTAGAAGACCAATGAAACCAAGCACCAAGCAATCAGGCACATGTATCTTTATCTTACTAGAACACCACCAAACGAAACGTAACAATATGATATTTTCTTCTGAAAATGCTACTAGTAAAATATCAACCGTGAAACATTTGCATTTGATGTTTTTTCTGTCAAAGATTTGAAAACGTTGTTATTTCAACTACTGCAAAATAGACTAGACGGAGACCCAACAAGACAGCAGAAATGCAGAACCTCTTGGAACCAAACTCAGCTTATTTTTCACACGCTAGTTAGCTGATAGTTTTGCTAGCTGGGCACACCTTGTCTCCTCTGCTGGCTTTCGTCTCTTGAGCAATTGCTAGGTGCTTCCCCTTGCATGCCTCTGGAAGCTTGCCATCATAAACGCTGCAGACGTAGGCCTCAAAGTTCATGTAGTCCTGTAGACGCTAAATTAGACTAGATTTCTGAATACACGAGACGACCTCAGTTCAAAGAAATAAAAAGGCGCATCTTACATCACCGAGCGGTTTGCCGTTGACGATCACCCAAGGTACAAACTGATGAGGAGGCTGCAGAGCATTGGTCTCGGCAGCATACTGGAGTACGAGCTGTATGATTCCAGATGTTTGGTTACTGGATTGTGAATAACCCATGAAAATATATAACTAGTTGCACAAATTGGTAGCATGGAGAAAAGTACTGAATCCCTTATTTTTCTTTTGTGGTTTCACACTCTAAAACGTTTAGCAGTTCTGATATTTCTGAATTGATATATGAAGTGATTCAGTCATCATCCAACGTGGTGCTGGGACTGTTGTGAACTCAAAATTAAACTAATCTATGATCAGCATTGTCGAAACAACACATGTTAACACCAAGATAGTGGCTCAACTCGTTCCCTAGCGAAAAAATACTACTAGTATGTAACCCAGTTTGCAAAGTTTCAAAAGCAGCCGAAAACATAATGACAGCAGGAAGTCTAAGAACTATTCACCCACCTGCCTTCCATATTCTGAGTTGTAGCAGTCAATAGCAGGTTGATAGGGGAGGCCAGTTTCCTCAAAGCAAGACTGCCAGGCGTCCCATTTCCGAGTCAGTGCTAAATGCTCAACACATTGAATGAAAGGGAAATGTTGTTCCTGTATTATAGATAAATATATGTATTAGAACAGTTATTGCGTTATCTTAAGTTCATTTTCTGGGGAATTGGCAGATCTGTTTTATATATGTCTGCAGAATTCAGTGCCTCACCTAACTGAATCATTAAAATCTGAAAGATAAACTATAGAATATTGAACTATCAGAAATTCATAATGTGATCAATTTTTCATTCACCAACTAAACACCCCCTAAAATGTTAGCAGATGCTTGTATCAAATATATTTTAGAGCCATTTTAATCTCTCTTTTTTCTAATATAAGATGACTTATTCATGACATGGGCATTACCGCATCAGGCCATAGTCTGATCACACAAGCTTCTATAGCGTTGAGTTGGCATTCGTCCTCTCCATGCTGCAAAACAAAGCAATTGACTAGCGGACTGAGAAAACTGAAGCATGTTCATCAAAGATAAGTAACTCATTACTTGCTGTACTAATTGGTGAACAGACCCCCCCCCCCCCCCCCCCCAAAAAAAAAAGAGAGAAGAAATCCATTTACCAATGAACAAACTGAATGTTACCAGTACCTAGGAGCCTAAAACCAGAAGAACCAAAATGCAGTAGATTGACCCAATTCTCTCAAAATTTCGGCTGAAAACTTCTTGAGAAACGCGCATACCCAGTTCAAGAAACAACAGGCACTGACCTGGCAAGTGATGGTTCCGTCGGCGGAGACACGCCCATTGCCGAAAGGGACGAGCCGCAGGTCAGCAATGGAGGAGATCCCGTTGCGGAAGACCCTGGAGAGGTCGTTGACGACAAACCCGGAGCAGAACTGGCACAACGTTTCGTAGTAGACCGAAACCGGGACTCTCCCGGCGGCGCATGCCGGGGATAGGCAGAGCATAACGAGGGGAAGAAGGCGACGAAGAGGCGGTTGGGAAGCCATGGCGATGGAGCAACGGAAGAAAAGGCGCTTACTGGCTTTTAGTGTAGTTTATGAGTCTCGAAGGCTATGATGGTGGCCTATGCGCGAGAGATGCTTTTCCTTTGGAGGGAAAATTAAGGAGGGAGCAGCAGGAGGTTGCATGGAGGAGATGCCGATGCGCTTGATCTACTCGAACAAGGCAGATTTTGTTCGGTGATATCTGTATCCCTTTTCCCAGGTTGCGCGGGACATACACAAGTTCTTTTGAGGACTGCGACTGTTGCTTGCTTCGAATCAAGTGGCACCAAAGGTTTGATTCCTTCCCACCGCTGGTGTACATTTTTCTTTACGCCGTTGGCGTGGGCTATGCTTCTGGAGAGGAACTGATAGCTTGTCTCTGAACTGTGCTCTACTATTCTGTATAGAAATGAAATCATGGAACCTGATGGGAGAAGAAACTTGCTCCTACATGATTACATCAGGACTGATGAATGGAGTATCTGAAGATTAAGGTTTGGATGATTGAACTGTATGTAGGGTGAGCTATTCTACTATTCTCTGTTCTTTCAGGAAGATAGAAAATGAGAAAGTAGAATGATAAAGGCATGGAACCTGATCTAGGGAGATCTGAGATCTGCACATCACATTTTTCTTTACTCCCTTGAGAATGCTTTTGTTCCCTTTTTATCCAGTTCATTTTTGTAGCTTTTCTGCTGGTGTTTTTTTTAACGTTTTGGTTCTTCTTCTTTCACTTTTCAGCCATACTATATAGAACTACAAGAAAAGAGGCAATGAAAACCATATATGGGGCACATAACTTTAGTGCAAGAATGAGTTGTACTAGAGCATACATTTTCAAACTACTTAGAAATTGTTATTGATTCATTTTTCATTTAAAATGAATTGATTGTTAATTTTGAAATAAATAAACTAGTTCTAATTATTTTTCAGAAATACAAATCACCTTTGAAAACAACTAATGGCTAAATTTGTTCACATCGAAAGTTCAATGATCAAAGATTTGTAGTTTCGGAGTTGTATGACCAAAAACAGATTCAAACAATAATTGGATGGTCAAAAATAGACTTCTCCCCTTTACTCTTTCCATCCGTAAGCTGTTTAGCTTTGTGCTAAGCCAAACTTGTTTAATTTTGATCAAGTTATAGAAAAATATATTACGTAACATTTACAGTATCAGATACTCTCACAGTCCAAAATAATTAATATTTCGAGGAGCCAAACAATCTCAATTTTTACCAAATATGTAAAAAAAAATCACTAATATTGTGATTAAATTAATCACATCATATCTGTGCAATCTCAAAAAATATAATTTTATAATGTTGATACTATTTTCTTTAATCTAGTTAAAGTTATGATTCATTGACTCTTCGAAATGCGAGATGAAGACTTAGTTTGGGACAAAGGGATTCTATGTTGTATAACCTTAATGTAGCTTAAGGTCATTGTAGAAGTTTGTGCATCTTTTTATTATCTCGGGTCAAAGTTAGCTAGAGAAGTTTTAACTTAGGATAAAATGAACAACGTAGAGTTTGGAACCAAAGGAGTAGATAAATGGCATAACCGATGGCCTCTGAACCGGTTGATGATGATGCATAGAGCCATCAAACTCACATACGTCCATATTTTAACCCTAGTGGTCCTTTTTCAATGCATTCTGGCAGTTTATTTGTTTGGGCTAAGTATTATTCTAACAGTTCTCTTGAATTAGATGAGCCCTTTGCTTCTGAAGCAATCGACGGTCTCCCTGATGGTCACGTCGAAAGGAACGAAACGAACGCCCAAATTGATCAGCTTCTTGGAGGGCTCCTTTGCTCTCATCAACCAGCCTTGTTTGTCCTCCTTGATTCTGATGTGAAAAATTAAAAAGGGTATCACCAAAACGAACAGCCCTGCAGCATACGATGCAAGCTTGATGCATGTTGTCAGAAACGGATCACCTGTGAACTGGGAATTCAGGGTACATATCAGCAATTTTATCGGCGAAGTCAACCAAGCGTTCCATGGACGCCAGGCACAGGTGCCGTCCCTGCGCAGATGAGTTCTCATACAGCACAATCGCAGATTGCGCCACGTCTCTGACATCGACCCACCCCGTGTAGACAGCGTCCAACTCGAGCTCATGGCCTGGTTAATTAAGTGGTTAATTTCGCACCCCTTTAGAACTAGGAGCGCCATGTGTAATGTGTTCATTTCATATTTGATTATTTGCAGTTCAGATGTGATGCTGTAAATGGCTAACCTCTCAGGAGCTGCAGCAGAATGTTCAGACTGGTATTGACTGACGGCGTAAAGAATGGGCCCAGAGTCGTCCCTGGATTTAGCACAACCAGCTGCAAACCCTCCCTTTCGGCGAATTCCCACGCAGCCTTCTCTGCCAACGTTTTAGAGACGTTGTACCAAAGCTGCACACCAAAGTGAACGAATCAGCAAGTCACTCCTAAAAACATGCTGTTTCTAATTTCTATATGGTCCTGAAAGTAGCCAGCAGCAGGCAGAACCTTGAATAATCCGCATTGTTGCGTGTGATTACTGACCTGATAAGCATGATGCTGCTAAAACAGTTCTAATTTGGTCCTTTAATTTTTTTTAGCATGCAAGAAAAAAAAACTACATCCGGCATCTAGCAACATTGTGCATTTGTGCTATACGTCTGTCTGTACTGTACCTGACGTTTCTTGAGGAGCTCAACGTCGGCCCAGCAGTCATCCTCTAGCATCGCCTTGTCCGCAGGCCAGGCAGGATTCGGCAGCATGGCCGACTTGGACGACATGAGAACAACACGGTGCACGCCACCAATCAACACTCCAACAACTTAGCCCACCTCTTGTCCAACAATGCGTTCTTTAATTAGCTGTTTGCTTTTCGTAACAGAGCGGAGTAATTATCAGAACAAAATTTACTTGGGCCTCTACCGCCGTCCAGCCCAAGTTCAGTCATCTGCAGCAGTCGCCTCCATGTAATCCATAGTCAGGTCACTGCTCAGCTCTGATTGCGTCCTACCTTACTTGACCGTGACGCATATCACTAGTCAGGAATGAAGCGACCATCAGCAGTCGACGCACTCGCTCCCCTACACGTTGTCCGTCCACGCTGTCTTGGCAGGAGGCTCTCATGCCGCCGCAGTCCCCACTTAACAGGTTACCTCCATTGTTAAGACTTTACGACTACTCACATCCCCGCCATTCCCGTGTGTCCTACCCTTTCGCGGTTGCTTATCGGCGCGTTATGACTCCTGCTTCGTGTGAACCCTCACTCTCAGCGCAGACTCTCAAACCCGCGTTCCTGACGCTGACATCCCAGCACTTCTTCAAGAGTCTTGCCGCTTTATCAACGTCTGTATATCACGCGCGCTTGACTAGAAGCATTCCACTAGATCATTCCGCGTTACTTTAGTCCGCATATGCCATCCCTTGGCAGTCCGATGCTCTTCATGGTGGCAGCAATGGCTGTAGACTTGTCCGGACTCGACTCTTACCCTTGCGCAGACCCGACCACGAGGGCAGGACAAGCTGCGAACTCTATGCTGCCGAGCGGCCCATGCGGCGGCAGGGGCACTTGGCGGCACGGAGGACGCTGAGCGTGCCCTTCAGCGCAGGCTCCAGCAGCTCCTTCTGCGAGAACTAGTTAAAACGTACAGTATGTAATCACGGCGAAATAGGCGTGGTTATGCTTATGCATGCTGACAGAGCGGAGTGGATTATGCAGGAAGCAGAGAAGAATTATTGCCTCCGGATCCTGCGTGGGCAGCGTCAGAGGGGACGCCGTGGAGACGCGCGGGCGCCCTCGACAGCCGGCCGCATGGAGGAGGCAGGGTCGAGGAGGT
Source organism: Coix lacryma-jobi var. lacryma-jobi (assembly GCA_009763385.1). Lineage (NCBI taxonomy): Eukaryota > Viridiplantae > Streptophyta > Magnoliopsida > Poales > Poaceae > Coix > Coix lacryma-jobi. The sequence goes on from CM019827.1 coordinate 17,385,753, forward strand.
CCATCTGGAACAGCCGGAGCCGCGTGGCCGCGCCGTCCAGGGCCTGCAGGTCTTCGTTAGCCCTCGTCCTCTGCGAGAACCACCAAATCATGTCTCGTGTGCGCGTGCAACGAATTCGATGATCTAACAGATAGGGGAAAAAAAGACGGGGTTGAATGCATGCTATGCTCTGCTCTGCGCCTCTGCTGTCTGCTCTGCTACGCACGGAGGTTCTTGACGGTGGCGTGGACGGTGTAGCCTCGGTCGAGGAGCAGGCGCACCAGCCAGGAGCCGATGAAGCCGCTGCCGCCCGTCACGCAGAGGAGGCATCCACGTCCACGGGCACCAGCGCTGTCCCCGGCCGCCTCCTCCATGTCGTCGTTGACCGGATCGATGGTCTGCCTGTCTACAAGCCGCACCCACACTCTTGTTTCCTCAAGTATCATGGCCACTAAAACGAGGAAGAGTTGCTGCTGCCTGCCGATGATTTCTTCTGTATACGTACAACACACAGGCCGGCATTCTTGACGCGAGGGCACGCCATTTAGTCTTTGGCGGGAACGAGGCGGATGAACGAACAGACAGGGGTTGATGATTCCTCAAAAAAAAAAAAAAAAAACAGGGGTTGAGGTTATCGTTCGGTTTATTTTTGAACGGAATTATCGTTCGGTTATTACAGCGCCACCATGCATATTCAGTCTCGATTAATCCGTCCAAAAAACTGCGGGATGTAATTTAAACGGTTTCCAACGTTGAGGGACAATTTGTCTGAATTTGTAGTTGATGAAAAAAAAACCTTGGATTCAACAATAACAGTAATGTCACAAAAAGAACATGTATAATGATGATGCCATGACATACTAAGCCTTTATTCAAGGAAGGTTTTACTTTGCCGCAATTGGGTAATTTATTTGACACACGTAATTTACAAAAGCTTTTCATAAAGCATGCACACTTCACAGGCCAGATGAGTCCTTTGCTCCTAAAGCAATCCACGGTGTCCTTGATGGTTTCGTCCATTGGAGTGAAACGAACACCCAAATCGATCAATTTCTTGGAAGCTCCTGTTAAAGCTTGCTCAGCCTCCATTCTTGATCACCCAGTCTTGCACCCTTCCGCACCCATTTTCCTTTGGCACAGGCGGCTGTCGACATTGGGTTGATGATCAAAAAAAAAAAGGTTCGGTTATCGTTTTTATTTTTTTCTGAATACACCATGCTATTAAAACGATTTTCCTCCGAGGGTTTCTTTTTGATATGATTACACATTCTCATCATTTTTAAGATGGCATCTTTGTTGCATACCTTGGCTTTCCATTACGACTGCTTTGACCCCGGTGTCCTTGATGGTTTCGTCTTGAACTTTCACCAAGGTCCCTTCCTTTTCCTCTCTTGACCCCCCTTGCTTGTCCTCCAGGATTCTATTTTTGGAAAGAAAACATTATTAACATATTGAAGAGCATTGTATATACCTGCTACTGCTACAGTGGTTTCCGTAGATGTATCACCTTTGAACCGGGTGTTCAGGGTAAAGATCAGCAATTTTATTGGCGAGATCAACCATGCGTTCAACAGACTCCATGCATAAGTGGCGTCCTTGTGCTGATGGGTTCTCGTACAACGTTATCAGAGAGTGTGCGACGTCTCTCACATCAACACAGCCCATGTAGATGTCGTCCAAGTCAAGCCTCTCGCCTGAGTAGTTTGTACAGTCTTTAGATACCACTGTACTTCGTGAGCATATATACATATTCATCTGTTGTAGATTCGCAACACAATAAGAGACAATACGCTAACCTCTCAGAATTTGAAGCAACAGGTGGAGACTGGTGTTAACTGATGGTGTTAACATTGGGCCCAATACCATCCCTGGATTCAGCACAGCTATCTGCAACCCCTCCTTTTCGGCAAAGTCCCATGCGGCCTTCTCTGCCAGTGTTTTGGATACGCTGTACCAAATCTGCAACTCAGCATAAATGAGCAAAGGCATGAAGCTCTGAAATGATTGACAAAACAGTGCACATGTTGTCATAGCATCTCCATGACAAAACCGCTAGTATGGTTTGAGTATGATATGGTTCAGGGCTTCATGCCTGTGCTCGTTTATGCTCTGAGTTTTGTCATAGCACCGTTGTGCTCATGTTGTTATAGCATCTCCATGATCTCAAGCTTCAAGGAGCATGTACAACGGTGCAGACAAAAGAGCCAATATGCATGACAATATGGAGTTTACCTGAAGCTTCTTGAGCAGCTCAACGTCGGCCCAACAGTCTTCATCTATGACCTTGCCCGCAGGCCAGATGGGATTCGGCACCATGGCCGCCTGTGACGACATGAGCACAACGCGGCCGACTCCACAGTCTTTCGCGGCGCGCAGCACGTTGAGCGTGCCCTTCACCGCAGGTTCCAGCAGCTCCTTCTGCACGCATGCGCAGAGAACCAATACAAGTGTCACCTAGCTAGCCTACTCGTGCAATCGGATTATGCTGTGCAACGATCGGGTGATCGATGATGCATGGAGAAGAAAGATTTATTGCCTCCGGATCTTCTGCCTGCAGTATCATAGGCGACGCCAGGTGGAAGACACCGCGGGCGCCTTGGATCGCTGGCCGAACGGAGGCAGGGTCGACGAGGTCCATCTGGAACAGCCGGAGACGCGTCTCGGCGCCGTCCATGGCCTGCAAGTGCTTCGTCTCGCCCTCATCCTCTGCAGCGAAAGATTCAGCTGGACACTGGATTTGATGCTACACCACAAACGGCGAGAGCAGAGGTAGAGGAGCTCTGTGAGCTGAGCTGAGCCAGCATCGTCGGAACACACGCGTCGCTCACGGAGGTTCTTGACGGTGGCGTGGACGGTGTAGCCGCGGTCAAGGAGGCAGCGGACGAGCCACGAGCCAATGAAGCCGCTGCCGCCCGTCACGCAGACGACGAGATCGCCGCCGTCCCCGGCTGCCGCCATTTCGTCGCGCCGGCGTTGGTGGCCTGGCCTGGCCTGCCCTGCCCGTCGATCTGCTGCTCTTAAATTCGCACGGAATTACCGGTGTCGTTAGCGAACCAAAGCACGAGTCGGCATGTGGTGGAAAGAGACTGGAGCAGCGTTCCGTCCGGCGACCGGCCTCCGGTGCCTCGCGCGACTAGCAGTGCCCCGCGCTGGCGTGGTGCGTACATCCGCAAGCGAAGCAATAGCTGCCACACAGACGTGCCGCCGTGAAAAAAAAATCTTGCTACTCGTCGATGGAGACGCCCCAACAAGCAAGGCTGCTGTGTCTTAGTGTCTGCGGTTAAAAATTAAACTCAACCACTATGATGTCATACTTGATTATTGGCTAGCATTCCTCGAAGAAAAGTCGTGGGAATCCATCTTTTTTCAGCGCATGATAACATTTTTTGAGCGTATGAAAGCTATATGGTATATTTACATGTAAATATTTCTATGTTTTGTACGAATGAAAGGTTATAATATAGGTAGAGGGGGTGAACAGTCTATTGAAAAATCTACAAGACAATTAATAAAAATATTACCAACACAAATAGCGAAGCTTTTGACGCTAACCTATTTAGGTGTTGCAAGCCACCTAAACCAACAATGCTACCTAGAGAGCTAAACAAGCTAAACTATTTCTACACAAGCTGCTCTAACAACCTACATAAGCTACTCACTCAAGCACAAATGTAAAGGCGGTACAAGAACCTACCACAAGTGAGAAAGCAAGACCGTCGTCGCCAACTAGAGTTAAAGAAGATATCACCGAGCCTTCTTGTGATCATCAATGAAAACCACTCAGAGGTGTCAATCACTAAGAATACCAAGAGCAAAGTCAATCACCGAATAGCCAATAGATGAATCAATCAGCAAGAATGACAATCACCAAGATGTCAACACATTGGACATAAGATTTTTATCCCGAGATTCACATATTTGCTGGCACGCTACTCCTCATTATATCGATCAACACTTTGTAGCTTAGTGACTGATAAGCACCACGCCTAGCTTAACGGATGAGCACCATAAGAACCTACCACAAGTGAAGGAGCAAGACCATTGTCGTCGCCAGCCAAACCATCGACAGTCGAAGCACATGAGTAATGAGTTTGATGCCAAGGACCACCACGTCGTCGCTGGAGTAAAATCGGAGGACAAAAACACCCATGACAGGTGACACCATGCTACGAGAAAAAGCTAACCCTATTAGGAACCTACAAGAAGGTGACCGATGCAGATCAAGGCTCCCCCTCTTTCTCCATTGCCCAAAGGCAGCCGGATAAGAAAAGGAACTTAAGGGTAGTTCTACAAGAGATTTGTCGCCAGAGAATCGCCTTCTCTAAACTGTAGAGCACGGGAAAAGAAGACTCGAGTTGCTACCACCAAGGCCAATGAAAAACTTGCAATTGAAGACAATAAATCATATTTTAAATTCTCACTATAGCCCTAGCGGCCACTATAGCCACGATTCCGGTCCACCGACCATACAATACATGCTAGGAGCAAGGGCTGATCTGTGAAAAAAATTATGATGATATCTTTTTTTTACTAAACTTCAATTACAGAGCAAAGGACCGAATTCTTTTAAAAACTAAGGACACCTGCAGTGGTGAACTGACTCATTTGGGAGAGAGATATTCACGTCAACCAACCAGGGGAGTCAACTCCTAGCAGCCTAGCAACAAGTATCATAGGCCACCCAATTTTTTTTTTTTAAAAAAAAAACAGATGCAACCTGTGCGTCCGCTGCTAATACGCTGGGTCAGGCGAGCAACACCGGCCTGACTAACAGCTACTCCCTCAGTCCCAAATTGTTAGTCGTTTTTGTTTCCGTACCACAAGTTTAACTCGATTTATAGAAGATACGTGCAATATTTATATTTTTAAATAAATTTGTTAAAAAACTAGATTTAAAGATCTTTCCGATGATACTAATTATAATACTAATCGATGATATGTAATATTTATAAAAATTACCCGTATTTGTTTCTCGGGAAGCGAAAACGACAAATATTTTGGGATGAAGGGAGTATATATCTAGGTAGATTGGGATATGTGAGCGAAACATATGAGCAGGATAGAAAGCTAAGTAGGCTACGGCCTGATCTAGAAAAAAAAAAGGATACAGAGCTAAGTTATACTGGCCACTAGCACTAGGTTAAGTTAAACCTCATGCTATTGCGCAGGTCACTATCCTTAGTTACTGTATAGTAGTAGTTTGCATGAATTGTGTAAAGCAGACAAAGTTTTGGTCTTAGACGGCAATTGCACAACAAAAGGAGACAGGTAAAATGCAACAGTGGATTATTTGCGTTCTGGCAGTTATTTTCACCTTCCAACAGTTTCTGACCAACACATTTTCACATTCAGCCTCAGCCAGCTGGATAAGATATTCGATATCTCCCCAATTTCCCTCGGAAGAAATCCGCGTGACGCGCTACATCTAGATGAGTCCTTTGCTCCTAAAGCAGTCCATAGTGTCCGCTATAGTTTTGTCGAATGGAGTGAAACGGACACCCAAACCGATCAATTTCTTGGAGGGGTCCTTTGCCCTCACCACCCATCCTTGTTTGTCCTCTTGGATTCTAATTCGAAAACAAGATATCAGCAAGTGAATCGAAGAAACAATGTGCAACCGGCGAAAGGACCGGTGTGGTGTTCTAACAAGAGATGCATGTATCACCTGTAAACTGAAAACTCAGGGTAGAGCTGAGCAAGTTTACTGGTGAAATCGACCATCCGTCCAGAGGACTCCAGGCATAAATGGCGTCCCTCGGCAGATGGGTTCTCATACAGCGCTATCAGAGACTGTGCAACGTCTCGGACATCAACGCAGCCAATGAAGAACTCGTCCATGTCATATCTCTTCCCTGCAATTACTCTCTTATTAGAAAAAGAAAACGTACTCGTACCAAATGAGCTGCAAGCCTGAAAGCCTGTGTTGTTGGAGTTGGAGTGCAGACGACTGACCTCCCATTATCTGAAGAAACAATTGGAGACTGGCCGTGATAGAGGGCGTCAAAGTAGGGCCCAGCACCAGAGCTGGGTTGAGCACAACGAGCTCCAGACCTGAGTTTTTGGCGAAGTCCCATGCGGCCTTCTCTGCCAGTGTTTTAGAGACGTTGTACCAAAGCTGAACTCGAATGATATGATATGGAATTAGCACAGTCCTATGCTATCAATATACTGATCAGGGCCCCTTTGGAATGCAAGAATTTCACAGGAATTGTATAAGAATCAGTTGACTTTTTACAGGAAAAACGCAGGAATGAGAAAAAATCTTGCGTTCCAAAGGGGGCCTGAATCGGATCATTCACATGCAAGTAGATAGCATTTTTATTATAGGATAAATCTGCCAGTGTGGATTTGTACGTGGAATGGACCTGAAAGAAAACCATGTACTACCTGAAGTTTCTTGAGCAGCTCAATGTCGCCCCAGGAGTCCTCATCTACGACCTTGTCGGCTGGCCACGTAGGATTTGGCACCATGGCCGTCTGCGACGACACCATGACAACCCGGCCGACTCCACAGTCTCTCGCGGCGCGGAGGACGCTCAGCGTGCCCTTCAACGCAGGCTCCACCAGCTCATTCTTCAATTAAGCAGCGGAAATTAAACACCAATTTATCAGCACGGACCAGCAATTTCAAGGGATGTATAGAAGTTTGCTTTTCATTTTTGACCGACAATTTCTCTGCTACTCTATGCTATTTCTTTCTTTCTTTTTTTTTTCTTCTGGCGCATCCCGTATGGAATAACTGCAACGGATCAACGGATTTTTTTTTCCAGCAGTGTGTGATTAAATAAATATGGAGAAGGATCGAATTGCCTCGGGGTCCTGTGTGGGGTGCAGGATGACCGGAGACGCCACGTGGAAGACGCCGCGAGCGCCCTCGACCGCCGGCCGGATGGAGGCGGGTTCGAGGAGGTCCATCTGGAACAGCCGGAGCCGCGAGTCCGCTCCGTCCAGGACCTGCAGGTGCTTCGTCTCGCTCTCGTCCTCTGAAGAAACAGCCAGTTTCGATTCGGCATGCGATGCGATGGTAAGAAAGCCGAGAGAGCAGAGAGCATGTCACGCACCGAGGTTCTTGACGGTGGCGTGGACGGTGTAGCCGCGGCCGAGGAGGCGGCGGACGAGCCAGGAGCCGACGAAGCTGCTGCCTCCCGTCACGCAGACGAGGCTGCCGCCGTCTGCGCGGGTCGCCATCGCGGTCGGTCTCGTCGGGATGGGAGCTCGCTCGGGTAGGTGAGCCGTCTGCCGCTCTACTCAGTCAGGACTCAGGAGAAGGCAGAGACAAACCTATGCGAGTCGTTCGGATCGGAGTGATGGCACACCACGATGGTCCGTGGCCAAGCGACGTGGACAAGGAGCGGAGTGCGCACGTCTGGCGCGTGGCGAGGTCGACGGGAGCCTGAGCCCTGAGGCGTGACGGTCACGCAGGCAGCCCCGCACAAACAAGCAATAGGCATACGACAAAAGTGAACAAGGGCACTGTCTGCCTCTTGTGACTTATCAGAGTGTTGTGGGCGCCAAAACAACGGCCAAAGTGTTAGTTATTGGAGCCGTGGGAAATAACTGAAGACAGCACATCAATGATCGAGTGTTTCAGTCGAAAGAAACACCCGAATTAGCAGGGGAGAATTAGGCTCAGTTTAGGTATTTGACCTCTTTTTTTTTTAATTTGGTTCTATGGCCTCAGATCAAATTTTATTTAGGTGTATGGCCTTCCGTCCATTCAGGCATGTAACAGTGTTAACTCGATTGGTAAAAAGACCATATTACCCCTGACAGAAAAAACAGAGTTTTATTTGTTTATTGTATATTTTTTGTACATTGATATATCCATATTTATATATATAGAAATGAGAATATTATACAAAAAAATTCCCATTTCCATATATATATATATAAATATGGACATATCAATGTAAAAAAAAGAGTAAAGTCCATCACCGGTCCCTGAACTTGTGTTGTTGTGTCATTCCAGTCCCTAAACTCGCAAATCGACCGTCTAGGTCCTCAAACTTGTTCGGTTGTGTCATCCCGGTCAATAAACTTACAAATCGCTCATTTAGGTCCTCAAACTTAGTCAGTTGTGTCATCCTAGTCCCTAAACTTTGTTTTGAGTCTCATCTAGATCTAAACATGACAATTTAAAAAATTTATATCAACAAATAATTCATAACTTTTACATACAAACTCGAAAGAAGACAAACTTTATATCAAAATTATAGCCCTCGATGTGATCTACAACTTTATAGTTGAAAAGTTTTTGATTTAAAACTGTTTAGGGTCCCAAAATATTATTGTATGTTTATAGATTTTGAAATTTAAAATTTAAAATTAATTTTTTAGATCCTAAATAACTTTAAATAAAAAAAGTTTATCTACAACGTTGTAGATTGCATTGAGAACTATAACTTTTATATAGATCATATCAATATTCAAGATTGTTTGATAATTTAAATTTTTAATTTTAAAATCTATAAATATACAACAATATTTTGGGACCCTAAACAGTTTTAAATCAAAAACTTTTCAACTACAAAGTTGTAGATCACATCGAGGGCTATAATTTTAATATAAAGTTTGTCTTTGTTCGAGTTTGTATGAAAAAGTTATGAATTATTTGTTGATATAAGATTTTTAAATTGCCATGTTAGATCTAGATGAGACTCAAAATAAAGTTTAGGGACCAGGATGACACAACTGTCTAAGTTTGAGGACCTAAACAAGCGATTTGTAAGTTTATGGACCGAGAGAACACAACCGAACAAGTTTAGGGACCAGGATGACACAACCGAACAAGTTTGAGGACCTAGATAATCGATTTGCGAGTTTAGGGACCGGGATGACACAACGACACAAGTTTAGGGACTGGTGATGGACTTTACTCTAAAAAATATATACAATAAACAAAAAAAACTCTATTTTTTCTACCTGGGGTAATATGGTCTTTTTATCTCCCAAGTTAACATCGTTACATGCCTGAATAGACGGAAGACCATACACCTAAATAAAATTTGATCTGAGGCCATAGAACCAAATTCAAAAAAAAAAGTGGTCAAATACTTAAACTAAGTTTTTTCCAGGACCATACACCTAATTGTCCCAATTATGAGCCATTAGATTAAGCTAACGGACAGATGTTATGTTTTTGTTTTATTTGTGAATTGTGCATTCGCGGCGGCCCGTTGGCAAAGCAGGCCAGACGACGGCCTGTTATGTCAAAATTAATATAATTAATATATTTGAATCCGGCGTGCAGCAAAGATGACTCTAGTCTAGAGCATCCAAATAATCCTTATTATTGAGAGTCATTCGAATAATTTTTTTTTACCTCTTTCACTCTCTAATAGTTTCTCTACTCACTTTAGAAAGCTAATTTTATTCTCTATCTTTAGCTAATGAGAAACCAGGAATAGAAATATCAGAGATCTAACTGAAGAAGCTAATTGGGGTCTTTTCTCACTTCTAAAATTACAATCTTATTCCGTATTTAAAAAAGATATAAAGAGTCTCTTAGAGTTATTTTCAGACCTCACGTTCATTCGTCCATCATGTGAAAATAACAACGCAAATGAGTTCAAACATATAAAAAAATGAACATATAAATGTAAAATAAAATTCACATAAATCAATCAAAGAAAGAAAACGATGGATGTTGCAATCCTAACCATAATAGATGTTGTTATCCTAATCATTATGCGGAAGGAGCCTAACCACTATGCACGAATAAAAAAATGCATAACATTAAGGAGGACAAAAAATTTCATAGACCTTGAATCAATCCTAAACAAAAGGCTACAATAGAGCAACAAAATATAATCTATTTTCCATAGTAATAAAGAGATAAAATTTCCGTCAACTATTTTTTTCCCGCCGATCCCTTTTTGCTTTTCTGCATATCCAATCTGTCACATGTTTGTGCTTCCCTCACGTGTCTGCTCCGTCTCTGTGTCCCCTTCTATGTTCTGTTTCTTTTTTTTCATATGTTTGTGATTGCATTTTTTGTTTCCTATTTTTTCTCTCCATTTCTCTATTTATGATATTTGTTTTTTGTTTCACTCAGTTTTGGATTCAATTTTTTTCCTACACATTCCTCCGGGTCGTTAGGTTTTTTCTTTCTCATATATAGACGTCAAAGCAAATAATATATGTATATATATTATTATATTATGGGTCTTTAAATCATTGATCTTTCTATTAAAAAAGTTTCAACAACCAACAACTTATTGTTTAATTGGTCAATCCGTCTAAATATAAATGTATCTCTGTAACTAATAAAGACGTCATGTGAAAAACCAAGACATGTCTATCATAATCATTGACGCGACAAATAACTTATTGCAAACTGTGATTAAAGATTACAATTATATACTTATATGGTCCTTACAAAAGTCACACAACTCGATATTTAATTGTAACAATATTGTATAGTATGAAAATTAAAGTTATTACATATTTGTGTCTAAATATTTTTGTGCTTTGCAATGGGGGAAACAAAATTTTATCAAGATTATATTTTAATTTGACACAAATTTAATGAGATATCGTTATATTATTGCCAGGATTAACTTATATTATGGATTTTATAGCTATCATAAAATAAATTATAGATTTTTAAAAGTTTATATAAGAATAAACCGTAATAGATATGTATGATTTCCATCATTGTTTTACATCCATATTTAGCATTTTTTTCTTCTGTTATATGCACAAAATGGTATAATAACCTGTCATTTGGAGTTTGAGGCAGGGCAAACCATTCATAACCGTTGAAGTAACCCCAAATAAAAAAATATTGACAACCAATGTGGCCATGTGGGGGAGCCATATTTGTAATACATATAGAAAGAAACCTTGAATCATAAAAGCCTGTCAATATAATTGGGGGCAAAATATAGTAACAACATTGTAGAAACCTCAAAACACAAAAAGTTAGCAACCGGGAGGCAAACCATATAGCTAGCCATAAACCTTTGTCTCTTGGTTTTCTGTATGTGTGGCCCGCTCCTCACCTGTCTCATTTTGGTGTTTGTTGTTTGGCAAATGGTAATGACCGACAAACCCTAGTTTCTAGAATTCTAGTTGTCACCCTCTCGTTAAGGATTGAGTCTGCGTGCGTTGCGCACCCATACCTAGCTGGAGTTAGGGGAGTTGCTACACTATTGCAGTATGTGTCTGATGTGCTAGGTGGCAAGTCAACATGGAGGTCGACGAGTGGATAGATAGCACTTTAGCACTTGGTATCTCTATGCGGTGTTGAGTTCCGTCGCTGCAGTGGCTAGCATTGGATAAATATTTCTCCACCTAAAATCTGGGACACGGTTTGCCTCTGATCACATATAGGTATGTCATTCCTTCAAAATTATTTTCTAACAACCTATATGGTTTGAATTAAAATCCTTAGAAGAATATTATGTTTTCAACATTACTGAAGAAAGCTACTAACTTACACGGAGATTCATACAAATCAAAGCAATAACATAAAAAATGCTGCATGTCTGACCAAAAAGAAGAAGAAAGGAACCCTCAAGAACATTCACGTATACTATGTTGGCTAGCTAGTCCTATCATTCTAAAAGTATAAAAGAAAAATATATATACACAAACATACATATATTAACTATACTACTTTATTATTGACGGTGTATCATACAACATTTCATTGTTTATAGAGCTTATTAAGAAAGGGAAAGATAAACAACCTCAAACTTTACAAAGTTTACAGTACCGACTCTTTTTTTGTTTTTTTTTTGCTTTTTTTTTTTGTTTTTGCTGAAGTAACCAACGACGAAAGAAAATATCATAAATGGTATGTAGATGAAGCCTCCGATGAAACCGGCAGCCCAACCGCAATGGTGGTCCAGCCGGCCGGCCCGGCGGCGATCAGTTGTGGTTGTGGTGGTTATGCGGCGCTGCCGCCGCCGCCGCCGCCGCCGCCTGCTGCCTGATAACCGTGCGCTCGAGGGATTGCAGGTTGCAGCGAACGATGGTGTCCACGAAGATGCACGTCTCCTCGGCGGTGTTCCCCGGCGGCACGTCCACCACATAGGACTCGACGACCATGGTGAGCGGCGGCCCGTTCTGTGACGCCGCCTCGTGCACGGTGGTCACCGAGCGGTAGTTGGCCAGGCGGTGCTCGCCGCCCAGGACCCGGAAGCTGATCACCCGCCGGCCGTCGTCCCGGATCTCCAGCCGCTCGCGGCTGTTCTCGGCGGGCAGCCCGGACACGATCACGAGCTCCCGCACGGAGCCCACCTCGGTGCCGTCGCCGTCCACGAGGCGGCAGCTCCTGATGAAGCTCTTGTACCCCTGCGGCTGGTCGAAGCGGCGCACCAGCGACCACACCGCGTCCACCGGCGCCGCGATGGACTTCATCAGGACAGAGCAGCACTGCCCGGCGGCCACCGCGTGCTCGTGGTGCCGCGCCACCTCTTCTGGCACGCCCGCGTGACCCGGGCAGCACGACGGCGGGGCCCTGCCGTTGCTGGCCACACGGCTTTGCTGCTGCGGCGACGTCCTTGTGGGTGCGGCGTACGGCATTGTCGATCTGGAGCTAGAGCCTCCCGGGTGTTCTTCTTGAATCTTGATCGATCGAGTTGTTTCTCACTGCAAAGAAGAGGTGAAGATCGGGTAATTAGGAGGATGAAGAAAGGAAAACATAGGCATGATGAAGAAGGTGATATAATAGAAATTATTTTATCCATGGGAATCAATCACTCTACTATTGTTACTGTGTGGTTGGGTGAGTTGATGCGATAGTTAAGGCCGGGTTACTCTGGATGGCTGGGCTGGGAATAGTCAGTGCAGTTTTGGGATGAGAGAGTTTTGACCTTTTGCTTTCAGACGGATGGTATGGTATATATGGAGTAAATAAAAGCCTAAAAGGGGAAGTAGTTGTTTGAACAGTTCATCGGGCGGGGATTGTCAGATGGACCTGGACAAAAACAAAATCAAATTATTTGCTGTCAATAAAATAGGAGACTTGTTGTTAACTTGGAGCTAGCACCTACCATTTGCGACATGCTAATGAAATATGAGCTCGAAAATACGTACACTCATTTCTGAATGAAAAGGCCATATGAGCTCAATTAAGAAGATAACAAATCCATATACAACGATATGACAAACTCGCAAACCCACACAACAGCCGCCGGCGCCATGCAAACTGTTTTAAGCATGCATGAGGTCCTGATTACATGGCTAGGTAGATACAGTAGGCAATTGGTAACTACTTGGCGTGTATCGAGTAACTCCAACGGTTTTGCATTTTTTGTTTGGCAAAATATGGTATTTGTCAACTCTCAAATTAATATGGCAAAGGTAAAAAGAATCAATCTCCAACGGTTTTGCATTTAGACTTGGCAAAACTAAAAAATTATGCATGTGAAAGGGAAATATCCCGCGAGAGTAGCATGCGAGGGCGATTGCCAAGCGAAACGCAGCTTGACATATATGTCAAATATCAACCCGTGTTTGCCAAGTTGCTAAAAATACCAAACTCATTTGTCAAACCGTTGGATATGAGATTTTTAGACTTTTTTGCAAAAAAGAATGCAAAGCCCATTTGCAAAACCGTTGAAGATGCTCAAGAGAAATAAATAATAAGGCCTTTTGAGCATCATATAAATAGTGTCCGGACGGTGGTGCTTATATTGTACTACAACATTTGATGAGTAATACTGACTTGTGAAAACGGAAGCATATAAGGGTGGAGTCGTGGAGAGAAGATGTCCGGCCAGCCCATTGTAGACAAGATTATAAAATGGATTGCAGGGTGGAGAGGGAGACTTCTCTCTCATATTGGGAGAGATTGATTTATTTTGATGAAAACATGCTTAGCACAATTCATACATGGCTCACTGCTTGTGGAATGACTTTGAAGGTCGACAACTCGGCAATTGGTGAGTTGTTTGCCTTGGGAAAGAGTATGGTCGGCTTGGTGTCAGTCTTAGTTTCTTGGGTAAAAAGATATGCTTGGAAACAAATCATAGACTTCAAATATAGTACTACAAGCCCTAATGTCCTTCATGTGTAAGATGCTAACAACTCTGGTTTTAGAAGGGTTTTGTTTGAGATGACAAATTAAGTACCTAAAATAGGGTACAAAAGGAAAATTTGAAATGGGAAGGGGTGATGTTTTTGGAAGACAATTGGCTAGACTATTGTGGAGTTGCAGAATGAGTCTAAACTGAGATGTACTTTTGTGATATGTGGGGATAGTAGCTTGTTATAAAGTGGGAGGAGGTCATCCAACCAGGGCCGTCCCAACTATTTTGAGGGCCCTTGGGCAAGCTAATAAAGATTGAACAATCTAACTTTTTAATATGAAAAAGGTAATTTATAGCATACATTTAACATGATTAAATAAATAAATGTATTAATAAAAAATTAAAGAAAAATAGAACTCTATAATAATAACATAGAACGATAGAAATTTAAAATAAATTACCTATAGCCTACACCCTACAGGCCTAAGCACTCACAAATTCGCTGATGGAGATTAAGACGAGACGAGATGTCGAGAGTCAGACAGAAACGACCGCCGCAGATCTTGCAAAGTCGCGAAATAAAGCGACGTGTAAATAGGAAGGACCATAGGTGATAGGTACGTGTAAAGACATGGAGTCATGAACTAGACATGGAAGAATGGCCTTCTTGAAGAATACCAAGGCATATTGTACTAATAAGTAGGCCAAATAGATATCTTATATATTTCATTTGAGGAAAGATATACTATACACATACATAATATATATACTTATGGGCCCATAGATAGTATGGGCCCCCGGCCGTCGCACCGCCTGCCCTCCCCTCTGGGACGGGCCTGCATCCAACTTGCTTCCACTAACTCTTTTGATGAGAAAGAGAATGAACTAGTATAGGTTGTGTTCAAGGGTATATATCCAGGGCAAGAACATGGTTGTGTGAGTAAAAACACATAGTTAGAAACATGTTATGCCTTGTTGTAAGGTGGACCTAATGGAAACCCAAAAACAACTCATTCTTTCCATGCATGAACTGGAGCTCTTTGTAGTAACTATGGTGATCTATGTTATCAGTGATCAAGCAATTGGAGCAGTTGTGCCCCACAAGTAAAGATGGTAATTTCTACCTGAAACACGATGGGTAAAAACTCTATTAAGGCACGGGTATGACTAATTTTTACCAATGACTAACTTAATGGGAAAGAAGTCTTACCCAACGGGTAATGCAGGTAAGGGTATGAGACTACATTGCCCATATCCGTTAACCCATGGGTAAGGTTTAATTTATAGAAATCATGGGTCCAAAGTCACCACCGCACAGCCCAAACTCAATAATACTCAAACTGTATGTGAGCTTTGTTCATGTAGTTGGTTTATTTGATGAATTTACTATTGATTTTGTAAATTATGATGTTTTGGTTGGAATTGGGAGCCTAAAATATTGATATATGTAATTTTGACTTGCAAACATTCTTACCCATTGGTAACTCAGAAAAAACTTCTACCCAAGCATGAGTATGGGTAAATTATTTTTTCGTGGATAAGGATATGGGCAACACATACCCAGCGGGTAATTACCCATTACCATCCCTACCCATAAGTAGGAGTGATAAAGGGTCCTCTAATTTAGCCTAGCAAATTTAAGGATTAGACTCAATAAGAATCAGTCCAGAATACTATATGATTTTAAGCTAAAATTAGATAGGGTCAAGTTAGATTATGAAGGAAATATAAGGATCATGAACTATTACCACCCCTACCCACAGGATACGTGCAACAATACAAGGATGTCATCTCTAGACTAGAAGAACTTGCAAAGATGATATGAGTGTGACTCCTGATGAATCATGAATGGACCATGACCAAAAACATGTGGGTGCTGGTGGGTCGGTCCTAAGCCCCTAACACATGCTGCAAGGGAGATTGGCCAACATGCAGTGTGACCTCCTCGAGGGAGGTGCCTTTGAAACTTTGAACTATAATATTGTACTAGAACCATTGCTTAATCATGAAAAATAATTTAATGGACCAGGAGATGCCTAGGGGCGGATCTACAAGGGGGGCTAGGGGGCTCTAGCCCCCCCCCCAACCTGGTACATCAATGGAAAAATAGAGAGGGCGATGAAGAAAAAAGGTGGAGGAAAGAAGGGAAATAAAAAATAGAGGAAGAAGAAGAGATCAGCCCTCCTTCGATGTTGTTCCGCATCCGCCACCGGGGATGCCCCCTTAAATTCTAAAAAATGGAAGCATATGTATGTGCATGGCAACCTTGTAGTCCAATGTCCTATTGTAAGGTGTTTATATAAATTATACCTAATTCAAGTATATTTGCACCTCCAACCTTAGCACTGTTCCATATAGATTGTAGAAAATTAATAAAAAGAAATAAATTAGGTGCTTAAAAATAGAGGGAAAGGTAAACTAATAGGGCTCTCACTTTTCCATAACACAAGACCCACTTCTTTTGTTAGGCAACATATGAAGTAGGAATCGATTCAAACCTTCTATTCCAGTCAACGGGTGATGGTGATCCTATGACGGGTAGCACTCAGGTGTTGTTAGGATTTGGGATTGGATGTAGCGGTTAAAGATTTTTGGTGGGTAGGGAAGGATAGATCTGATGGCTACTGAGGTTAGGGTTATGGTCTCTGGTGGTAGCGCAACAAGAAATATGGTGTGGCAGAGGTGGCGGAGGTGTCAGATCAAACGAATTGGCGGTAGACAACCCTTGTCAAAGATTTTACTAGAAATAGGATTTGAAGGGTGACAGTAGTCTCTTACCTCGTAAAGATATCCTGGCAACAGAGAGTTGTCGTGCTGCGTGGCGGGGGCGGCGGCGGGCGTGAAGACAGTGGAGACCACAAGAGGTGGATTCGGTATGTGAGAGCGATGGTTGATGGGGAAATGGTGAGGTGATAGGTGAAGTACGAGAGGAAGGTGTTGATAAAGAAATCAGTAGGTGGGCGGGGGATGAATGTGGATGGGAATGTGGTTTGTAGGTGTGCTTGTTGCGTGCAAAAAAATAGTGTTTGGAGTGCAAGGAGGGCTATTGGCATATCCGCGTGGCCAGCACCGCCCACTGCCCACCTTTTATAGGGCCCACCAAAGGATGAAGCTTTATTGGGCTTTATATTGCCAAGTCATTCCATGTTGATCGATAGTTATCCTAACCCGTGATCTCTCTCAAAAAGTTAGATTCCACTGTATGGGTGCGGGATGAATGTGGATGGGAATGTGGTTTGTAAGTGTGCTCATTGCGTGTAGAAAGGTAGTGTTTGGAGTGCGGGGAGGGCTATTAGCACGCGGCACCGCCCACCGCCTATGTTTTATAGGGCCCACCAAAGGATGAAGCTTATTTATTAGGCTTTATATTACCAAGTCATTCCGTGTTGGTCGATAGTTATCCCAACCCGTGATCTCTCAAAAAGTCATATTCCACTCTATGGGTGGGGGGTGGATGGATGTGGATGGGAATGTGGTTTGTAGGTGTGCTCGTTGCGTGTTTGGCAATGTTTGGAGTGCAGGGAGGGCTATTAGCATATATGTGTGGGAAGCATCACCCACTGTCTACGTTTTATAAGGCCCACCAAAGGATGAAGCTTTATTAGGCTTGATATTATCAAGTCATTCTATGTTGGTTAATAGTTATCCGAACCTATGACCTCTTTCAAAAAGTTAGATTCTATTCTATAGGATCTTCACAATAGCAGAAAATAGTCTAGTTAATGTTGGTTCTTCTATAATTTTGTACTAAATATAGCACAACATCAAAAAAATTCCATCTATAGACATAATTATCACATTTAAATTTAAAACCTTCAATAAGATTGTTGGGAATGGGTGGTATCCACATACCCAAGAGAGGGAAGAGAGCAAGGAGGGAAAGAATTAGGTCACTTGAACTATCCTAGGTGTCAAGATTAAAACATAGGAGTATGTTAAGTCCTTGGGAGAAAGACTCCTGACCGACTCTAGGATCGCATGGGGGCTCAAGGTCTATAACCATCATGTACGCTCGTGTGTACCCTCTGGTCAAAGGCAAGAAAATCTCGAGCGTGCTCACTGCCCTTGCTCAGGGCTTGGAAAAGCCTCGAGTTCCTGACTGGTGGGAGCCCGAGCTTTGCCCCATCTTGACCCCAAGCCCGACCTAATGGTCGGGTCAGCCACCGATGCCCTGAGCGTTCCCCACCTCCGAGCAACGGCTTGCCCGGCGAGCATCCAAGGCTCGAAGGCTCCTCGGTGTTGGCCCGACCAACGGGCGCGAGGTGTTGTTTGCCACTCCTTTGACAAGGTCATGCAGATGACATGACACAATAGGACAAAGCACCCACCAACTTTAGGGGCACAATGCCATCGAACCCGCACATTACCCTCGCACTGGGGGACCTTCACCACCGAGGAAGCCTCGAGAAGGCTCACTTGGTAGAGTCTGGTCCACAACGGACGACTGAAAGTCATAATTTGGTTTTGGTTAAATGATGAAACCTATTGGACTAACCCTATGCTCAAGTGTGATTAGGGGATAGATTGGTCCAAGACCAAGTGATGGATCTAGATGGATGATGATGTCCACATGATAGTGATCAGGTGCTCTAAAAGCTTGGAAAGGAAGAAAGAGAAAAACAAAATGGGCTCAAGGCGAAGTTATAACCATAGTGCTATTCTTGTTTTAGTGATCAAGACACTATAGAGAGTGTGATCATATTTAGGATTGGTAGTCATTCTATTAAGAGGAGTGAAACTTGTTTGTGAAATACGGTTATCAAAGTGCCACTATATGATCTACAGTTTGCATATGCATTTAGATTCTAGTAAGCGCTAACATCCCTTTAAAAATGCTTGACAATGCTAACTCACGACAGAAGTGGTGGAAACATGGTGGAGTTAACACATTTGCACAAGGGATTAAGTTGGAGATGTCGCGGTGCTTTTTGAGAGGACACTTATGTCGGGAGCATCAGACGCACATGTAACACTGTGCATGTGTCTGATGCCCCTGAGGTAGCGCAGAGTGCCTAGCTGACTGTCATCCGACGTCAGGAGCGTCTCATGCGGAGTCATCAGGCGCGTTCGATGTCGTAGAAGCTCTCTAGATCCTCTCTGCATAGACATCGAACGCTGGCCCTGACGCGTCCGATGTGGTCCTGTAGCAGTGTCTGATGTGGCGACAGGTAACTATTGAAGGTTCTGACAGGGCATCAGACGCACGGTCATCGCGTCCAATGCCACATAATTGAGTTAGCTCAGATTTATAGTCGTTGAGATCCAGCGAGTGACATTGAACAAAGTGGACACGTAGCGTCCATCCCAGCATCGGACACACTGGGAAGCGTTTGATGCAATCGGGCATAGCGTCTGATGCCCCTGCAGAATCTGAGATTTGGGGGGGGGCAATGACTCTATCCTTTGAAGGGGCTCTATATATTGAGATTGACTGGCTTGGGCTCACTCTCTTGCATATTTTGATTGCCTAAACTTCACTATGAGCCTACCATCTCGCTCACTCCATTTGACTGATTGTTCATCATTTAGTGAGAGATTGGGAGATCCAAGTGCATTGCATGAGTGTGTTCATCTAGAGGCACTTGGTGATTGTATTTCGCTGCGGATTTCGCTTGTTACTTTTAGTGTTTGCCGATACCTAGATGACTTGGAGCAGCTTGGGTCATTGAGCGGAAGTTGGTGATTGTTTTCGGCTCCGATCGGTGGATTGTTAGGGGTTTCTTGTACCTTCCCAGTGGGAGATCGCAAAAGGTAACTTTAGTGGATTGCTCGTAGCTTGTGGATTCCCATTTTGTGGTGTGGTTGTGTGGCACCCTATTGAGGGTTTGGCGTGTGATGCTAATTAGCTTGTAAACCTCTAAAAGTGCATTCGCCCCCAATGTGGGTTTTGGCTAATTAATGACAATCCAATTAGGGACTAACCAGTTTATATAAGCATGTATGCAGGTGTTAGTCCTTTGAAAGATTTGAAACGTTGAAATCTCGTGAACAAAGCACGTAGGATACTTTTGGACATAAAGATGCCTAGCTCAAGTGGTAGTTAAAATTTCAATTTTAACTTGAGTTGTAGGTAAGTCGGACTATGAAGAGGGTCACAAAGTAAGTTGGCTATATGTGAAGAAAAGTGCTCAAATCGACTAACCTTAGTTCGCTTGAGAGACACCGCACAATCACGAACACGTAGAGGGTAATTTCATATGGTCGGTGGTACCGACCATGGATGTCGGTAGTACCGACCACGGCTTCTCTGCGCAGCGCTCTAACACCCTCTCTGTGTTGGTCAAAAAATGACCTGGCGGTAGTACCGCCATAACCTCGGTACTACCGCCCGCGGTGGTACGACGCAAGGTCGGTAGTAACCTGGTTTGCACCCCTCTCTGGATAGAGTTGTTTTTGACCAAGCGGTGGTACCGCCATTACCTCGGTAGTACCGCCCGCGGTGCTACCGACCCATGGCCGGTAGTTTCCAAGTTTGCAAGGCTCTCTGTCCGCGCTGATTTGGGCCTGGCGGTAGTACCGCCATTACCTCAGTAGTACCGCCCCCGGTGCTACCGACGCAAGGCCGGTGGTAACCAAGTTTGCAGAGCTCCCTGTGTAGAATTGAAAATGGCCTGGCGGTAGTACCGCCAAAACCTCGGTAGTACCGCCAGCGGTGGTACCGACCGAGGTCGGTAGTATCTTGGTTTCGCGAAGCTCTCTGTGTTGAGTTGAAAATGGCCTGGCGGTGGTACGCCATAACCTCGGTACCACCGACCTTGGAGGTACCGACCTTTGGGCGGTAGTTTCCGAGGGACCGAGTCCCTTTGTGAGATGCTCTCTGTTCGCGGCCAATTTGGCCTGGCGGTAGTACCGCCATTACCTCGGTACTACCGCCCGCGGTGGTACCGACGTGAGGTCGGTGGTTGCTTGTTTGGTCAGATCTGGTTTCTTTCGACCGTTGTGAACTGGTCGGTGGTACCGGCCAGGGGTGGTCGGTGGTACCGACCAGCCTCGGGACTGAGGGAGTATAAATGCCTCTCCTCTCCACTTTCCACAAAAACTCACTCACTCTATACACTTATTGCTGACCTAACTCAGACAAACACTCTCCAAGCATTGACTCACCCCTCTCTCTCCCCCTTTGCTCCTAGATTCATTCCCTTGCGAGATTTGAGCTAGGGAAGTGAGATTCGAGAGTGGGAAGCATCAATCTTCGACTTGAGCACTTGGTTTCCATCTTGTCGGCTTGTTTTGTGTCTTTTACTCTTGAGCTCTTTGAGCTCTAGCCGGTTAGGGGTGTCTTCGTGGTAGCCCGTATTGATTTACTTGTGAGGGCTCCCCGAAGCGTTTGTATTACCCTGAGATTTCTAGTAGAGATACTCTCGTAGCCTTTGTGGTTGCTTGAGTGAGGCGAGGAGGTGAAATAGACTCCGACCTTTGTGGTCACCTCAACAACGAGGAAGTAGGCACTCCTTAGTGGATGGCCGAACCTCGGGATAAATCTTGTGTCCCGTGGTGCTTGTGTTGTTGTCCCTATTTCTCTACTTCTCTTGTTATTGTGTTCTTCGTGTTCTTCCTATCCCTATCTCGTTCTTAGGTTGGGAGGCTCGATCTACATCAAGGGGAGCAACCAAGGTTTGGTGAGAGTAGTTTTACCATAAATTATTCTTAGGAAAGTTGGCTAGAAACTTGTTTTATCTTCATAGCTTACATTCATCGGATTTGTAGTTTCTTTTAGGATCCCGGTTGTGCCGTTTGTTTGTGTTGGTAGTACCGGTGTTTCACACCCGGTAGTACCTACCCAAACAAACCGGCCTCTCCGGTTGCTATCTAACTACATCTTATAGTTTGTGAAGTTTCAGATAGTCAAAAATCACCTATTCACCCCCTCTAGGCTGATTCGGTCCTTTCAATTGGTATCGGAGCCAAACCCTTGTGTTAGCGCTTCACCGCGTAAGGGAGAATCATGTCTACCATAAGTCAAGAACAGCTTAATGAGATTGTCAAGCAGGTTACTGCTCAGGTAATTCAAGATCAAGCAAAGAAGCATGAAGATGAGATGAAGAGGATGAAAGATGAGATGGAGAGTTTTAGGCGAGCTTTGGAAAGCAAAGCCGAAGCAGCCGGAAGCAGTGGAAATCAGCCGCCCAAGGATGACAAGAAGAAGGAGGATGGAGAGAAAGGCAAGAGAGACACCGAGTTCACAAGAGTGGCATATGACTATAGCCAAATGGGCAAAGTCATTCAACTGCCTAACGTCAATCTAGGCAAGCCACCTGCCTTTGATGGAATCAACTACAATGATTGGGCACACAAAATGAAGCTACACCTTCTTGCCGCAAGAGTTTGGGAGATTGTTGACAATGGACCAAGTCACGTTGAAGGTCAAGAGTTCACCGACAATGATGTGTTTGAGTTTCAACAAAATGTTCAAGCCGCATCATTGATTCTATCATGCCTAAAGCCTGAAGAAAGCAACAAGGTACATGGAATGGAGAATGCCAAGAAGATTTGGGATACCCTTAGGATATCATATGAGGGTGATGCGAGTGTGAGGAAGTGCAACATAGAGCTTCTTCATGGAAAGATTGAGAACTTTGCAATCAAGAAAAATGAGACCACTCAACAAATGTTTGATAGATTCATGACATTGGTCAATCAGATTAGAGCTCTCGGTGACACAAAGTGGGATGACTACTCAGCTGGAAGAAAGCTATTAAGAGCATATAGAAAGAGGAACAAGAACCTTGCATCAATCATCATGGAGAGACCTAACTATGAGAGCATGGGACCTCATGAGATGCTTGCCAAGATAAAGCATCATGAAGTCTTGGATGATGAAGATATAGAAGATCAAGAGGCAAGTCACAAGAAGATGGTAGCACTCAAGGCTAATCAAGAAGAAGGAAGCAAGGCTCGAGATGACTCTTCAAGCGAAGGAAGTGAAGACTCCGATGATGAGTTGGCCCTTTTTGTGAAGAACTTTAGAAGATTCATGAGAAAGAAGATGCACAAGAAGGGCAAAGGTGGTTACTTCAAGAAGTCAAAGAAGAGGAATTGCTATGAGTGTGGAGCGGATGATCATTTCATTGCCGATTGTCCACAAAAGAAGAACAAGAACAAGTATAGCAAGAGTGATGACAAGAAGCAGTAGAAGAAGAAGAGGTGGTGAAGCTCATCTTGGTGAGGAGTGGTTCTCGGAAGATGACTCAAGTGATGAAGAGAAGAGCAAGAGCAAGGAGAAGGAGAAGGGAGCGGCCAACATCGCCATACACAAGACCTCTTCTCCAAGCCTCTTCTCCAACATGGCTACATCGACAACTTCGTCACGCTTGTTCGAGAACCTCTCCGACGACGAGGATGACTTCACTCATTCTTGATTCATGGCTAAGAATGAGAAGGTATCACCTAACTCTCCTACTTATTCTAGCAATGAATATAGTGATGATGAATTGGATGAATTTGAGCTTAGCATAATTAGAAAGTTTGGAAAGAAAGGTGGAGCTAAAATCATAAAATTGCTCACTAAATTAGAGAGTCGGAATGAGAGTCTTGCAATGCAAGGGGACTTGATCTCTCAAGAGAGAGAAAAGAACCGTGCATTGGAAGCCTCTCTTGCCGAGGAGAAGTTGAAGGTTGAGAAATTGACCGTGGAACTATCTTTAGCCAATGACTCCAACAAGAAGTTGGCTAAGGAGTGTTCCATGAGCAATGACTCAATTGCAAGCCTAAAGAATGAGGTTAGCATGGTTCAAGAGAGCCTCACAAGCTCTCAAAATAAGTATCAAACTCTTGAACTAAGCTACAACACTCTTTGGAGTAGTACCTCTTCAACTACTCCTAAGGACTCCGACAACTCTAATGCCTCAACTAGTAATGGTTGCAAAAGATGCTATAAACATGATATAAATGCTTGTGCAACTAACCTTGTTGAGCTAGAGAAGAAAGACAAAGAAATTCATAGGTTGAACATGATCTTGAGGAATGGTTGCAAGTGTAAGGTGCAACAACCAAAAGATATCCTCAAGACCGCAAGGCACCCATCCATCAAGGATGGAATTGGGTACAATAGGTATGGTGGTAAGGCCAACGGTAGAAAGATGGTCAATGGGGTACCTTTTGTTAACTTTAACAAAGGGGTTCCTCTCTTTGACCTAATGAACAAGGCCAACAAGGTTGCCAATCCAAAGGCTCCACTTGCTAATGGTAAGATCAACAAGGAGAAGCAAGTGGAGGCCCCCAAGCAACAAAAGCCCATATCAAGAAGCTATACATGTGATTACTTGTGTTGTTGGGGGAAGGATGGTAAGATAGTAGTCAAGTATGTTGGTGCCCTCAAGAAGAGGGAAATTATGAGAAATGTTTGGGTGCCAAAAGCTTATGTGACTAACCCCCAAGGACCCAATCTCGTTTGGGTACCTAAATCTAGAACATAAACTTGTTTTGTAGGAATATGCCTCCGGTGGGTCGAGTTGGGTGTTGGATAGTGGATGCACCAATCATATGACCGGGGCAAAAGATATGTTCTCCTCCTTTCAACCAAGCAACGACTCATGCAATAATATTGTGTTTGGAGACAATGGTAAAGGAGAAGTGCTTGGTTTGGGTAAAATTGCTATCTCAACTGACAATTCCATATCTAATGTATTACTTGTGCATTCGTTGAGTTACAACTTGTTATCCGTTTCTCAACTTTGTGAAATGGGTTACGATTGTCTCTTTACGGATAAGGGTGTGACCGTCTCTAGAAGAAGGGATTCCTCTATTGCATTTAAAGGCGTGTTGAAGGGAAAACTTTACTTAGTTGACTTCTCAACTAGTAAGGTAGAACCTACAACATGTCTAATGGCAAAATCTAGCATGGGTTGGCTTTGGCATCGCCGACTAGCTCATGTTGGGATGAGGAACTTGGCCCAACTTCAAAGAGAAGGGCACATCCTTGGACTAACCAATGTTTCTTTTGAGAAAGATAGGATTTGCAGTGCGTGCCAAGCTGGAAAGCAAGTTGGAGCAAAGCATCCAATCAAGAACATTGTGTCGACCACAAGACCATTGGAGCTATTGCATATGGACCTCATCGGACCCGTTGCTTACCAAAGCATCGGCGGTAACAAATACGGTTTCGTTATTGTTGACGACTATTCTCGTTTCACTTGGGTGTTCTTTTTAGCAGATAAAAGCGAAACGCAAGGCATCTTCAAGAAGTTTGCTAGAAGAGCACAAAATGAGTTCGACATCAAGATCAAGAAAGTGAGAAGCGACAACGGGACCGAGTTTAGAAACACCAACATAGAAGAGTATCTTGATGAAGAAGGGATCAAGCATGAGTTCTCCGTTCCATATACCCCACAGCAAAATGGGGTTGTGGAAAGGAAGAATAGAACTCTTGTTGAAGCCGCAAGATCTATGTTGGATGAGTACAAGACTTCCCATGGTTTTTGGGCGGAGGCAATGAACACGGCGTGTCATGCAATCAACCGCCTCTACCTTCACAAGCTAAGGGGGAAGACGCCATATGAGCTCCTAACCGGTAACAAACCAAAGGTGCATTACTTTCGAGTTTTTGGCTGCAAGTGTTTCATACTTAACAAGAGGGCCAAAAGTTCAAAGTTTGCACCTAAGGTACACGAAGGCTTTCTACTTGGTTATGGTACTAACGAACATGGCTACCGTGTATTCAATAATGCCACCGGCACTATTGAGTTAACGGTAGACGTGACTTTTGATGAATCCGACGGCTCTCAAAAAGAGCAAGTCAATGATGAGCTTGTAGGTAATGACGAGCCTCCATCCGAAGCTATCAAGAAGCTTGCAACCGGTGATGTGAGGCCCGTTGAAATACAAGATGATGAAGATGAACCATCACACACTCCACAAGATTCTCATATCCATCATGTGCATCCAAATGCGCATGATGAAGCTTCCGCAACTCCGAATGGTGGAAGTGTGGGTGATGTTCAAGTGATACATCAAGTTGATGATCAAACACAAGCTCAACATGAAGTCCGACAAGAAGATGGGGACATCAATGCATATGATGAAGATGATGAAGATGGACCCATCCAACGAAGATCACTTTTGCCACACCCAAGAGTTCATCATACAGTTCAACGGGATCATCCCGTTGACAACATATTGGGGAGCATACGGCGTGGGGTAACGACACGCTCTCGTTTAGCAAATTTTTGTGAACATTACTTGTTTGTCTCCTCTTTGGAACCTCTTAGGGTGGAAGAAGCACTTGACGATCCGGACTGGGTGATGGCTATGCAAGAAGAGCTGAACAACTTCACCAGGAATGAAGTCTGGTCCTTGGTGGAAAGGCCCAAGCAAAATGTGATAGGAACCAAATGGGTCTTCCGCAACAAGCAAGACGAGCATGGCGTGGTGACAAGGAACAAAGCACGGTTGGTGGCTCAAGGTTTCACTCAAATCGAAGGTTTGGATTTTGGGGAAACCTATGCACCTGTAGCTAGGCTCGAGTCAATTCGTATATTACTTGCCTTTGCTACTCACCATGATTTCAAGCTATACCAAATGGATGTGAAAAGTGCATTCCTCAACGGCCCCCTCTCCGAATTGGTCTATGTGGAGCAACCACCGGGTTTTGAGGACCCAAAGTTTCCCAACCACGTCTACAAGCTCGACAAGGCGCTCTATGGGCTTAAACAAGCCCCTAGAGCTTGGTATGATTGTCTTAAGGACTTCCTACTCAAAAAGGGTTTTGAGATAGGAAGGGCCGATGCTACTTTATTTACTCGCAAAGTTGATAATGATATCTTTGTGTGCCAAATATATGTCGATGACATAATATTTGGTAGTACTAATGTTGTCTTTTGTGAGGAATTTAGTAGGATCATGACCAAAAGGTTCGAGATGTCCATGATGGGTGAGTTGAAGTACTTTCTTGGATTCCAAATCAAGCAACTCAAGGATGGCACGTTCATCAGTCAAACCAAGTATACAAGAGACATGCTAAAGAAGTTTGAGATGGACAAGGCCAAACCCATCAAGACCCCTATGCCTACCAATGGACATCTTGATCTAAATGTGGATGGTAAGTCAGTGGACCAAAAGGTATATCGCTCTATGATCGGTTCATTACTTTACCTTTGTGCATCTAGGCCCGATATTATGCTTAGTGTGTGCATGTGTGCAAGGTTTCAAGCTAATCCGAAAGAATGTCATATTATGGCCGTTAAGAGAATTTTTCGATACTTAGTGCACACTCCGAATCTTGGCTTGTGGTATCCCAAGGGCTCCACTTTCGATCTACTTGGCTATTCCGATTCGGACTATGCCGGTTGCAAGGTAGACCGAAAGAGCACTACCGGGACTTGCCAATTTATTGGGAGGTCTTTGGTGTCATGGAGTTCTAAGAAACAAAATAGTGTTGCCCTATCCACCGCCGAAGCCGAGTATGTGGCGGCCGGCGCTTGCTGTGCTCAACTACTTTGGATGAAGCAAACACTAAAGGACTTCGGATGTGAGCAAACCAAAATTCCACTTTTGTGTGACAATGAGAGTGCTATCAAACTAGCAAACAATCCCGTAAACCACTCTCGCACAAAACACATAGACATCCGACACCATTTCTTGAGAGACCATGAAGCCAAAGGAGATATCGCAATACGCCATGTGAGCACCGAAAAACAACTAGCCGATATCTTCACAAAGCCTTTAGATGAGTCAAGATTTTGTGCTTTGAGGAGTGAACTAAATATCATTGATTCTCGTAACGTGGCTTGAGGTCTTGCACATATTTGTTTTCACCTAGAGACCTAGATAAATGGTTTGTCAAAATATTATGTGTGATTTCAAAAATCTATTTTGCATACTTCACTTATGTCCATGGCTATGTATTGGTTATATGAAATCTGGACATGTTTGAAGTATGTGTAGTATACCACACAAGGCTCTCTTGAAATCCCTCTCTGTCCTCTCTGTTTTTGTACTGTCGGTGGTACCGCCATAGGGCGGTAGTACCGACGTCGGTAGTACCGGCCCTATGGGCGGTATCACCGACCGGGTTTGACCCTGAGTATAAAAAGGGGCGCGGTGAATCTTTTCTAACCCTAGTCAAACTTCTTTTGACCGCCGCCTGCCTGCCTCCCAGCGCCGCCGCCAGCCCTGTGCTCGAGCCCGTGCAAGCCGCCGCATCCTCCTCCTCCTCGATCTCCCTCCTCCTCCACTCAAATCCAAATCCCTTCGGTGGAAAGGTGCTTTGAAGGTTGGAGATCGTCGTAGTGGTGTTCTTGAAGCCCGAAGTTTCCTCCTTCATTGGATTTCGACCTCTTCACGAGTAGCAAGGTACTAGGGTGTTCATGCCCGATCTCTCAATGTACTTTGTTCTAGGTCGATTCCTTTGGTAGGATTGTTCTATCTAGTATGAAGATGCTTCTAGGATGTATGGTTCGCAAGTTCATAGCGATTTGGTAGATTGGATTGAAGGAAACCGCACGCTGCTGTGCGGTCGGTAGTACCGCCCCCAGGGGTCGGTAGTACCGCCCGCGCGCAGCGAGCCGTTCTCCTTCCCGATTTCGATCGTCTTATTTGCTACATCCGTTGAAGTAATCTTTCCATCATCTTTGTCTCATGTTGGTCTATGCTATCTTTGTCTAGATGAGCCAGAGGCCCTCTCATGCTCGTTCCCCTAGTGATGATGATGAGGAGTATGCCGCCTTGGAGCAAGGTGGTCCAGTGCGAGGGGCGCCGCCGCGTCGAAATCCCGGGCGCCGTGTTCGGTCTGGGAGTATGGATGACTCCTCTCGTCAGGTCCGTGGACGCTCGTCCGCGGGCCACACGGGCCGTCGCAGCGTGGATAGCGCTAGGGGGAGCGGGGGCGGTCATGTCCGTGGCAGTGGGCATGCTACTCCTTCGCCTCCTCCGCCTCCTCAGCCTTCTCCGCCCCCTGTCGCTGGTCCGGCTGGACGCCTGCACAGCGTCATTGTGGGAGGAGTGCCTTCAGCTGGTCTCGATCGTGAGGGTCGCTCCATCGATCCTCAAGTTGGACCGGCATCCCCTCGGACTTCAGGGTTGATGCTAATCAACCGGGCTTTTGACATGCACCCTGACGCCGAAGCTGTCATGTCCGCCGTCCCTCCCGCTCTTCTTGGAAATCCCATGAATTACTCCGATAGAAAGCGGGGTAGCTTGATGAGGAGGCAGCGTGAGGAGAACCCCTATCTGTTTGTTAGAGATGCTTCTGTGGATAGGAGGTTCTGGTCCAGGTTCCAGCAAGATTTCTACGTGACAGTGTGCTGGAAGGGTTTCTGTGCTAAGGGACATCCTCCTCTTTTTGCTCATAAGAGACTGGTTCTCTCCTCTCTGACCGACAAAGATTCTGAGGACATTCAGGCCCTGGTGCAGAGGTTAGAGGAGTGGAGAGTTTTGGGGCTGATCTCTGGCGAGCGCAGCTTCAACCAGGAGATTCTCTGTCAGTTTTGGGCCACTTTGTTCATTGATAAGGAAGCTCGCGTGCTGCATTGGATGACCCAAGGGATCCACTACAGATGTGCCTTCGTCACATTTGCTCGGTTGTTGGGCTTCGATCATGTGGACAGAGATGCCCCTCGTCTTTCAGAGATGTATGGAGGGGGTATGTACTTAGAGCAGTTGCAGAGCTCAGGTGTCTATTTGGATGGTGCAGTGGCGACCTTCAAGGTCCCTGGCCTGAAGCCCGCTTACTACGTCCTCAACAACATCATGCGCCTGACTCTGGATCCCAAAATTGGAGATCAAGATAACTTGAGAGATGATGCTGCCAAGGTCCTCGTCCGCTTTGCTCTGCCAGATGGACGGTTTAGCATCTCTCACTTTCTTTGGCAGAAAATTTCCGATGTTTACAATGATCCTCACAAGGCCTTGCCATATGCTCCATATCTTATGCATATCATTGAACATGTGGTTGGCGCCACCTTCGAGTATGATCGCACCATGAAGGAGTACAGTGTTCGCAAGTTCACCTCGGCTCCTTCCAAGGACAAAGAAAAAGTTGATGAAGGTGGTGAGGTCCCAGCAGATGCAGCAGCGCCTGGCGAGGCTCAGCCGGGTGGTAGAGATGTTCCCCATGCTACCGCTCCTCCTCCGCGTCGTGAGAGGCGTAGGAGTGGCAGTCTTCGCTCCGCCCTTGGCAAGATCTTTGAGTGGATGTGCTATCGGGCCGATCGTGACGAGCGACATCAGCAGGAGGTGCGTCAGCATCTCGGTCTTCCTCCGCGCTCTCCGGTCCGACCCCATCCAGATCCGTTTGCTGAGCACGATGCTCAGGCCCGGAGCGGTGGTGGTGGTGATGATGGATGGTGATGGTGATGATGATGATGATGATGATGATGATGATGATGGTGGTGGTGGTCACCCCCAGCAGCAGCCCCAGCAGCAGCCCCAGTTTCCAGGTGGTGGTGAGGCGGGTTTTTACAGCTCCATGTTGTATCCGCCCCATCAGTTCTATCCTCCGCCACCACCTCCGTACCAGCCTCATTCCTTCTTCCCTGACTATGGTATGGGCACGTCCTTTGCTGGCGGGTCCACATCGTATCAAGGAGGGGGTGGTGGCTTGTACATGGGCTTTGCTGGCCCCGACGCCGATCCAGCTGGGAGTGGTGGTCCTCGCGACTCTACACCACCACCTGATTCTTCGGCTCCTTCATCCTTCCCTGGTGGTGACGTTGGAGAGAGTGTCTATTCCTCTCTCTTCGGGGGCTCTTATCATGATGGATCTTCCAGCAGCTATTATTGATTCTTTGCTTATCTTGGCCTACCCGCTTTGGTACTTGATGCCAAAGGGGGAGTGTTAGGCTTATCTTGTTGTAATAGCTGTGAGAAAGGGTAATCTTTGAGACTAAGTGTGGTATGCTACATTTTATTTGTGATATGCTGAGGATGTAAAACTTTTATGCTTATTGTTATATTCATGTTTGGTTCATCCTCGTTATTGATGCTCCTGTCATGGTGATTGTTGTTTTCGATATGGCTATGTGATTTGAGTTCTTTTCTTTCTTCAATAGCCATTCGCTTTTCTTATTACATTGTTATGTGAATCACCATGTCATACCGTTTATGCATCACAAATTGATATATTTGATGTTGTCACACACTTAGGCACCCCACGGATTGCAAAATTTAGGGGGAGCTTTTGTTCTTGTGTATGCAACCTTGTTTTCTAATCAAGGTTTGAAATTCATATCCAAAGCATACACTAAGGGGGAGCTTCAACTAAATTTTGGAATTCAAAAGCTTCAATTCTTTCTATCTCTAATTATAAGCCTAAGTTGGTTGTCATCAATTACCAAAAAGGGGGAGTTTGAAAGTGCATTCACCCCCAATGTGGGTTTTGGCTAATTAATGACAATCCAATTAGGGACTAACCAGTTTATATAAGCATGTATGCAGGTGTTAGTCCTTTGAAAGATTTGAAACGTTGAAATCTCGTGAACAAAGCACGTAGGATACTTTTGGACATAAAGATGCCTAGCTCAAGTGGTAGTTTAAAATTTCAATTTTAAACTTGAGTTGTAGGTAAGCCGGACTATGAAGAGGGTCACAAAGTAAGTTGGCTATATGTGAAGAAAAGTGCTCAAATCGACTAACCTTAGTTCGCTTGAGAGACACCGCACAATCACGAACACGTAGAGGGTAATTTCATATGGTCGGTGGTACCGACCATGGATGGTCGGTAGTACCGACCACGGCTTCTCTGCGCAGCGCTCTAACACCCTCTCTGTGTTGGTCAAAAAATGACCTGGCGGTAGTACCGCCATAACCTCGGTACTACCGCCCGCGGTGGTACCGACGCAAGGTCGGTAGTAACCTGGTTTTGCACCCCTCTCTGGATAGAGTTGTTTTTGACCAAGCGGTGGTACCGCCATTACCTCGGTAGTACCGCCCGCGGTGCTACCGACCCATGGCCGGTAGTTTCCAAGTTTGCAAGGCTCTCTGTCCGCGCTGATTTTGGCCTGGCGGTAGTACCGCCATTACCTCGGTAGTACCGCCCCCGGTGCTACCGACGCAAGGCCGGTGGTAACCAAGTTTGCAGAGCTCCCTGTGTAGAATTGAAAATGGTCTGGCGGTAGTACCGCCATAACCTCGGTAGTACCGCCAGCGGTGGTACCGACCGAGGTCGGTAGTATCTTGGTTTCGCGAAGCTCTCTGTGTTGAGTTGAAAATGGCCTGGCGGTGGTACCGCCATAACCTCGGTACCACCGACCTTGGAGGT
The DNA here is from genome assembly GCA_009763385.1 of Coix lacryma-jobi var. lacryma-jobi. Taxonomy (NCBI): domain Eukaryota; kingdom Viridiplantae; phylum Streptophyta; class Magnoliopsida; order Poales; family Poaceae; genus Coix; species Coix lacryma-jobi. The sequence goes on from CM019827.1 coordinate 17,417,904, forward strand.
ACCGACCTTTGGGCGGTAGTTTCCGAGGGACCGAGTCCCTTTGTGAGATGCTCTCTGTTCGCGGCCAATTTGGCCTGGCGGTAGTACCGCCATTACCTCGGTACTACCGCCCGCGGTGGTACCGACGTGAGGTCGGTGGTTGCTTGTTTGGTCAGATCTGGTTTCTTTCGACCGTTGTGAACTGGTCGGTGGTACCGGCCAGGGGTGGTCGGTGGTACCGACCAGCCTCGGGACTGAGGGAGTATAAATGCCTCTCCTCTCCACTTTCCACAAAAACTCACTCACTCTATACACTTATTGCTGACCTAACTCAAGACAAACACTCTCCAAGCATTGACTCACCCCTCTCTCTCCCCCTTTGCTCCTAGATTCATTCCCTTGCGAGATTCGAGCTAGGGAAGTGAGATTCGAGAGTGGGAAGCATCAATCTTCGACTTGAGCACTTGGTTTCCATCTTGTCGGCTTGTTTTGTGTCTTTTACTCTTGAGCTCTTTGAGCTCTAGCCGGTTAGGTGTTCTTCGTGGTAGCCCGTATTGATTTACTTGTGAGGGCTCCCCGAAGCGTTTGTATTACCCTGAGATTTCTAGTAGAGATACTCTCGTAGCCTTTGTGGTTGCTTGAGTGAGGCGAGGAGGTGAAATAGACTCCGACCTTTGTGGTCACCTCAACAACGAGGAAGTAGGCACTCCTTAGTGGATTGGCCGAACCTCGGGATAAATCTTGTGTCCCGTGTGCTTGTTGTTGTTGTCCCTATTTTCTCTACTTCTCTTGTTATTGTGTTCTTCGTGTTCTTCCTATCCCTATCTCGTTCTTAGGTTGGGAAGGCTCGATCTACATCAAGGGGAGCAACCAAGGTTTGGTGAGAGTAGTTTTACCATAAATTATTCTTAGGAAAGTTGGCTAGAAACTTGTTTTATCTTCATAGCTTACATTCATCGGATTTGTAGTTTCTTTTAGGATCCCGGTTGTGTCGTTTGTTTGTGTTGGTAGTACCGGTGTTTCACACCCGGTAGTACCTACCCAAACAAACCGGCCTCTCCGGTTGCTATCTAACTACATCTTATAGTTTGTGAAGTTTCAGATAGTCAAAAATCACCTATTCACCCCCCTCTAGGCTGATTCGGTCCTTTCAACCTCCAAGTGGGTGAATCGCTATAACGAGGGCGTAGCTTGCCGACAAGCAAGTGAACCTCACGATAAATCATTGTGTTATTCTTGTACGAGGATTTCATTTGGTATTCATTGTGCTCATTACTTGCCACAGTTGTATATTCGCTCTATCACTTTGCATTACTCGAGTTACTTTCTTGCAAGTGACAAATTGTATCTCTTTGTTGCTAGTCTAATTACTTATCTTGTGTAGTAGTAATTATTCTTGTTTATTTGCTCACTTAGTTGTAAAATAGCAACATAGATATTGCGTGACATAGAGATCATAGATAACTAGCATCGTGGATAGGTGACTTGTATTTTTGTAGAGCTAGTGTTAAACTCGCTTCGCCATTTAGTTGTCTAACAAGTTTGTTTAAGTGTTGTTGTAGAATTTTTTATAGGCTATTCAGCCCCCTCTAGCCATTTAGGACCTTTCAACATCCCCTGGCAGTCAAGTGTCAAGACTTCAGCAACGTCAGACGATGCCCACAACTGCCCCAACTCCACGACAACGCTGAGGTCCATCCACACCGCAGCAGCACCCTCCTGGACCCTAGCGCACGTAGGCTATAGACCCTAGTCACCAAACTGCCTTGTACCCGACCTTCCCTAGGATATAATAAGGGGAAGGTCGGCTCAAAGAGGAGGGGAGGGACGATTCTAATTCCTCATTTGTGTGGAGGCTGAGCCACCTGAGCTCGGCCAAAAAATAGAGCAACTGATAGGAACTCCAGAGGGTTCCTTCCCCGGGCCAGGAAACCCGGCAAGAGAGAGGAGCATTTTCCTTACTCGCTGGGGAAAACCTCATCACATATGAGTCGTAGGATAGCACCAAACGATCCCCCTACCAACTCTCATTCTCCTTCAGTGTAACCCCAATTTGGGTGCTCTTGAATACAAAGAACCACTCATTGTTGGATATAGGGCCTCGATAGCCCGAACCAGGATACATCACCATGTCTTCTTTCATATTCTCCTGAGCCACCAGGGATCCACACTCCTGACATCCGATGAACAAGAATGTCTATTGTGGTGACGAACTGAGGACACTAGGTTCTACTTAAACTACATGCTAGATAATTGTTAACACTAACGGTGAAAAATAGAAAAACCACAAAGGCACGACTATCGATGTAGCTTTCATCCAGGAAAGTATTGATTTCCACTGGTAACGTGAAAGTGAACTGAAAATAATCATGTTTGTCCTATAATGCCATAAGGATATATAATAGATTAGGTAAAGATGATTTATGTGGTTGTGAAACTAGAAAAGCAAGGTATACAAAGGGTGTTCACTTTGGGTCACTAGATGTCGCTTAGCAACCGAAAGGGATAAGAAAGGTGCTAAGCCCCCTAGCAGGGGTGGGCCTATGATCTAATATATCGCCCGGACATGGTGGAATATAGAGATCAAACAAGATTGTCACCATTTTCTGACTACCACAAGACAAATTGTAGGGTAGTCGCAGACATAGGTAAGTGTATAATTTAGATACCTCATTTGAGCCCTTGGATCATCATGTAGTTCTCAATTTACTGCTAATTATCACTTGGGTTCTTGAACTAAAAAATGACAATCTAGATCCTCAATCTATTGTTGCACTCGATGACCAAAGGTCCAAAACCCACCATGACACCGCTAACTTCCTACGTGGACATGTCGGTTAAAGTTGCAATAAAAATCCTCCCTCACCATCTCTCTCCAGCCTCCTCCTCTCTTGTAGTCTAGCTCTCTTTGTCTATTCCATGGGTCGTTGAGCGTGTGCTTTCAGAGCACAGGTGTAGCCACAAGGTTGAAGGGCGGTGCAGGCAAGCATGCAATGCAATCACAACCATGAGGTGGTGTGAGACCAAGAGGAGACATAGTAGAGAGTGAATGTGGAGGAGAGGGGCAGGGAGGTTTTTCTCTACAAGTTTCACCTAGCATCATCCACGTTGGCATAACCACATATGGTGAGATTTGGACCTATATTCGGACCTAACTTCCGTTGAAGGACCTGAATATTCATGTTTTAGCTAAAGGATCTAGTTGATAATCCGCAATAGTCCCTTTTTTCTTCAAGGGCCTAGACCAGAATCCATAAAAAGTTCAAGGATCCATGAACCATGCATGGTGCATTCACTCTAAATATAATTAAGAATAGAATTAAGCATAACACAAACCATCCATCGAACCAATCGAAAAGTGTCATTGATGACCGAGAGTAGGGCTGGTAGTTTCAAATGCCTGTACCGAGTTTATGCAACTTTACTCATGAGTGATGATACCGGTTAGCCTAAGGTAACTAACCTCCGAAACACTTTTGAGATGAATTGACAAACATCACTACGAGGCCTTTCCAAGGATTCCCTAATAAGTTAGTAGAAGCCACTTCTTACAGGGAAGTGTTTCTATTCTGCATGTGTAGTTTGCAATTACTGACATGATTCTTCTTTAAAAGCAAATGTTGTTACTATGTTTTTTGTAAGATACTACATTTTTGTTATCTATAGTACCATATGGACATTTAGCTATCGACTACTCATATAAGGGATCGACCTAAGTTTACCAAGTTTGTTTGAGAATAATATCTATATCTAATATATTGGTCTGCAAACTTCATCTTTGAACCTGAACCCCTCTAACTCTAACTCAAGCAGTGGTAGAACATACCACACAGAAAAGTGCTCTGAAGCAACTTGACTATAAATTGTTTTTTTTTTGGTGAAACTGGAGAGGCAAAAGCCTCTACAGGAATTTATTAAATAAAAGTTGAAAAAGTGAAAGAAGATACAGCTGAGGAATTTAAGAAACAAAGAATGAACAAAAGAAGATAAGATCTATGACTAAGCGGATCCGAGCTATGCTAGATTTACAATCCATTGATGCAGGGTTTGGTAGTGCCTTCTTTTCACTCTCAGCAGTAAGAACTGAAGTTCAAATTTGAAGTCTTCCTTGGCCGACCGAAAAGAGGGTGGCTTCAGTCGGAATATCATGTCATTTCTCTGCTTCCAGATAGACCAGCACATTAAGATGATGATCTCCATAAATAGAGGCGACTGAATTTGCTCCTTAAAACTCTGCAAGTTCTGAAAGGGGTCCATGTTGTGATTCACTTGTATCTGTATCCAGTTCCAGCAGACAATGGCAAAGGGGCAATGCAGGAATATGTGAGGTAGTGACTCTTCCATGGAACCATTACAAAGAACACAGACATAGCTTTGAAGTTCCATATTTTTCCTTCTTAGTAACTCTCTAGTGCTTAGCCTATCCTTCAATAACAACCAAAAAAAGACCTTGTGTTTGTTCTGATAGGAACTTTTCCATAGCCACCTGAATGTCGGATGAACTGATGCATGACCACTGAGTTGAGCATAGGCCTTTTTAACTGAAAATTGGTGAGAGCTCCAGATATATGTCCATCTGTCAGGATCTTCCTCAATATGTAAGTTATCCATATGTGATTGTAGCTGTATAAGTTGTTGATGGGCCTGTTGAGAGATAGGTATATGGAAGATCCCATGTAATGGGTTCTGCAGTATTGCCTCTGACAATTTTATTTCTTTCTTTTTTGCAAAGGAAAATAGTTGGGGAAGATTATGCATGAGAATGTCATCGGCCCACAAATCAGTCCAGAGGTGACAGGATTCACCATTGTTGACCTGAACCTTTGCCATCCCTTTGAATTTATCCAGTAATTTAACTACATCTCTCCACCAAAAAGATCCTTTTTTAACTTGGCCAGGCAATTTTCCATTGCTATAATACTTTTCCCATACAAGTGATACCCAGGGTGTGTCATCTCTATTATAGAATTTGTGCAAATATTTTAGCAGGAGGGCTTCATTCTGAGTTTGAATGCAGAGGACCCCAAGACCTCCTTCCTTTTTATCTCTGCATACCATTGTCCATGCTGCCTTAGGTTTCTGTTTGCCATTGATGTCGGCCCCTCTCCAAAGGCATATTTTCCTAAACTTATCAATTTGCTCAATCACTGATTTCTGCAGCAAAAAGGTGCTCATACAGAAAGTTGGCAATGCAGTGAAAATAGAATTGGTCACCTCTAGCCTCCCAGCCTGGCTTAGGAAGGTAGATGTTGCTGCCAGTCGCCTTTCACATTTGGTGACTAGAGGTGAGAAGTCAATAGCTTTTGGGTTTTTTAGGCTGAGAGGTAAGCCCAAATATGTGAATGGTAAGCTTCCCACTTCACAACTGAAGGTCCTGGCCAAGTGTTGCATTTTATCCTGACTGGTATTAATTGGTACCAACATAGATTTAGAGTAATTAACCCTCAATCCAGTTGAATCACCAAAAGTTTGCAGTAATGCTTTTAAGGTCCAAAGCTGCCTGGCACAAGCCTCCATGATTATTAGAGTGTCATCTACATACTGCACTATTGGGAAGTCATTTGTGTATCTGAGAGGAATGGGTAAATTCAGCAAACCTTGATCCTTGGCTTTGTTCAGAACTAATTGGAGCAAATCAGCAGCCAACACAAAGAGGAGTGGTGATAGAGGATCTCCCTGTCTTACTCCTCTTTTGCAGTGGAAGGTCTTTCCTGGCACTCCATTTAGCAACACAGAGGAAGTAGCAGAGCTTAGAATCTCTCTGATCCACATCAGCCATTTTGGACCAAACCCTTTTGCCTTCATAATCTCCAAGATTGCCTCATGCTCTATTTTGTCAAACGCCTTCTCAAAGTCTAGCTTTAGGATGACTAGATCTTCTTTGATTTGTGACAGTTGTAAATGTACTCGAAAGCCCATGCGAGGCAATCCTGTATAGTTCTGGTTTTGATGAAGCCATACTGGTTTGCATGGATGACTCCTCTAATTTGCTGTTGCAGCCTATTAGCCAATATCTTAGTTAACAATTTGAGGGAAGAGTTTAAGAGGGAAATGGGTCTGTAATCAGAGACACTTTGAGGTCCCTCCTTCTTGGGTATTAGGACTATGTATGATGAGTTGATGCTTCTCAAGCATACTTGGTTCTCCAGGAACTTCTCACTTAATTTGTAGAAATCCTGGGCTAGGAGAGGCCAACATCCCTTTAAGAATTCATTGGTGAAGCCATCCGGGCCAGGTGATTTGTTGTTAGGTAACATGGACACTATCTCATTTATTTATTTTTTAGTGATAGGATCTTCTAATTTGTCCAATCCCTGTATCTGGCAAAGGAGTTCATCAAGATTGAAGGCCATGGATGTGTACTCTGACTGTCCCATCTCTCTTTGAAACTTTCCCAGAGAAGCTTAGCCTTAAGGTCATGACTTTGAAAGATGTGCCCTTGGCTGTTCATTAGAGTGGGTATTGCATTTGCCCTGTATCTAATTGTGGCATGAGCATGAAAATATCTTGTTGCAGCATCTCCCTCTCTAACCCATCTTACTTTTCCTCTTTGCTTCCAATATGTTCTCTGTTGTCTGAGTAAATCAATCAGCTTTTCTGCAACTATGTCTCTAAAGTTCCACTCCTGGAGAGATAGATCCCTGAAAAGTTCAATTGTTTCTAGGAAATGCAGTACCAACTTAATCTTGTCAATTGTCTGATCAAGCCTAGGAAGTGATCTGCTCCACAGTCTTAGTACCCTTCTCAAGTTTTTACATTTTGCAGTTATGAGCTTGGCTGGATCATGAGTGTCAATGTCAGTTTGCCAACCCTGAATTAGTGCATCCCCAAAGGTCTCTTGGTTTAGCCGGTAATTTTCAAACCTAAAGATTGAACATTTGGGGATCTGGGTATTTATATGCACCACACAAGGCCAGTGATCCGAGGTTTCCATCACCAGCGTTTCAACATGACAGTTGGGGAAGGAAGTTGTCCATGAGTTTGATGTGAAAAACCAATCCAACCTTTCAAGTAGAGGAGGAAACTGCTTGTTAGTCCAAGTGTACTGCCTCCCAAGCAAAGGCAGTTCTATTAAGTTCAGGTTGGATATGGCCTCATTGAAAAGAAACATCTCAGTCACATCGGCTCCTTCTCTATTCCTGTCCTCCGGCTTTCTGATCAAGTTGAAGTCACCCACAATAATCCAATCTACTTCAGGAGGCAAGTGACTCTCTCTGAACCATTCTAGGAACAATCTCTTCCCAGCAGGAGTGCAAGGTGCATACACTGAAGTTAGCACCCAACAGTCATTTGTTATTCTTGAAGTGAAGTCAATGGAGATGGCAAACTCATTCATCTCTCACCTTTGGCCAGAAAAAGTAGATCCCTTCCAGACTACCAAGATTCCCCCAGAGGCCCCAGCAGAGGGTAGAAAATCAAATGAGTCAAAGCCTTGTGGGCAGATATTCCTGATGAAACTTGTGTTGAAATCACTCTTCTTGGTTTCTTGGAGGCAAACAATATCACAGTTGCTTTCCAGTATCTTATTTCTGATTGAATTCCACTTCTTATCAGAATTAAGCCCCCTAATATTCCAATCTAGGATTTTCCAAATTCTGTTGTGCTGCATTGGCAAACTTGGAGGGTAGTAATTGGATGTGGCCAGACCTAGTTGATGTACAACAGGTGGAGCCAGAGAGACGTAGCAACTGGATGTGGCCAGACCCATTTGATGTACAACAAGTGGGGCCAGGGAGACCAACTGGGGAGCAAGCAATTAATTAAGGTTTGGAGCCGCAACAGCCAGCAATTAGAGTAAAACCAACAAAGCCAACAAATAGCAAAACCCAACACACTAGTCTTAGCCCCCGAGGCAAAGCACCCCAAATCCACAAGGTTCATCAAAGTTTTACAACAAAATAAAAGAACCAGACATGCCTGGTTTTCACGAGGGAACAAAAACAGAAAAGGAAGTCCTCCCAGCTCAAATATGCTTCCATAAATGCAAAAGCCAGTTCTTATCATTATGCTTTTAGGTCTGCTTGTCATCATCTTCAGGGTTCTTCTTCTTCTTGGTCACACTCTTTTTCATCTTCTTCCCCACAGGTTCCTACTTCTTCTTTCCTGCCAAATCAAGTTGACTGAGCTGGTCCTCAGACAGCTGACAGATAGATCTTCCAATATTCTTCAAAGTTTCCTCAGGTATGGTGGGGACCACCGAGGTGCATCCCAGGCACCCTTTGACCCTGCATGTCGACCTCTTGAACCCATCATTGGCAGCCCTTACTCTGTTGCTCCTTCTGACTGCCGAATCCACCAGAGGGGTGCCAATCTTCCCTTTTCTGCTCCTTTTCCTGGTAGGGGTGACTTCTTCCAGCTCCTCCTCTTGGACAGCCTGCTCCATTTGCTGCACTGCATTTGGTTCAGATAGGAGCATTTCACATTTAGGTTTGTCCCCTATGGTTGAAGACATGGGGATTGAGGCAAGCCACTCCTGTTTGTTCCGCAGAATGAGAGGCATGTCAGTCTGCAGCAGCTTCTTCACCCAACTATTTTGGGTCGGGGCATTCAGCAATGCCTGGAAAAAACCCATCCATGAAAGTGGTACTTGAATTGTGGGCTCATTAGCTTTCGGCCCATTCCATTTGAAAGATGGCACCAAGTCATAGGTGTACTTGGGAGGCAGGCTGGGGGCATTGAAGAAAAAAGTTCTGACCATCCCGAGCTGAATATTATTCTGAACCAGTGCCATCTGCTGAGGTCCCCCCTGCTCAAATCCTTCTCCCAGAGGATCATTGTTAGCCTCAGCCTCTTCCTGCTCCTCTTGAATGTCCTGTAAATTCTGATTCTCCTCTATATCCAGTTCCATGAGGTCCTCCTCCGGGATTTGAGGATACAAGAAGTTTTCCATTGGACCCTGACAGGCTGGAATGTGTATGTTATCAGCTACTTCCTCCACAAGATCCTGTTCAGGCTGCGCAGGCTGAAGCAGGTGGTGAACAACTTCATTGGCTTCATTGCTCTCAACAGGAGGAATAATCATTTCTTGTGGGTCTTCATTTGGAGGTGCCAAGTTGAGATCCTGGTCAAGTACTAGAGGTGGAAGGTTGAGGTCTAAAGGTTGAACCATTTGAGGCATCTGAGCTGCAGGAAGCTCTTGAGGCCACTGAAAGTCCTCAACTTGCTGCTATTGATGAACATTTTGTTGCTGTTCTATCACCTCTTGCATGTGCTCCATTGGAAGCTGATGAAAGCCCTGTTGTGGGGCTTGCTGACCCAGGCCAAAGAAGTCAAAAGGTAGTTGCCCTTGTATCTGTTGTTGCTCAGGCATCGGATCTTCATCAGGAGGCCCATCTCCCAGAAGTTGGTGCTGTAGCAACTCGCACTGAATAGTCCACGAATCCCCCTCATGAGCTTCATTACTAGTGAGCACAATGAACTGAGGAATCGATTCCAAGTCAGTGACCCTAGCCCTGACAAACACCCTGTCCTTCCTGTCATCAACCCCAGCCCAGTTTATCAGCCTACCGAACTGTCCTACCACATTTTCCACATGTTCATCTGTCCAATAATCCACGTGGAAACCCAGCAGCAGCAATGTGACCTCTCTATTAAATAAAACTCTGCGCCAATTACGCCCCTGATTGTGCCTTGTGAATGTCAGGTGGACATCATCAAATGGAACAGGGCTTTCTATCACCAATGCCTCCCTATCTAGTGCAGAGTGAAACTGAACAAATGCTTGCCCCAAGTGCGAAGGTTGAATGCTTCTGACAGCAATTTGATTCAGATGAAAGAACTCACTGAGAACTTGTCGGACGGTGTTGAAGTCCAGTGGGTTGCCCGGCAGCGGGTTGATGGTGACGATGGCAAGGTTCTCGTTCCTTGGAGCAGGCCTCGACTGCGCGACCGCACGTACCATGAACACTCGGTTGGGTATCTCCTGCCAGTCTAACCCAAAGGGAATGAAAGGCCTCGGATCAGCTCTCTGGAACGCCATGTGAGTCTCAGCTGCAGGTGAGGGAGGAGGTGGCGAGAGGTTTTCCTGAGGTGCAGCGGGGTTTTCTTGGTTCACTGTGCTGGCAGTAAAGCGAAGGCGAGGAGGTCTAGGTGGAGGTAAAACAGTGGAAGGCGGAAGGTCGCCCAGGTGCAGTTCTAAATCAACCGCACTTTGACTCGCTGCAGCTGGGTCTGAGATTGGGATCAGCCCACCACTCAGTGACATATTTCTTATTTTCCATGGTACAACAATCGGTTCCTGTGGTGCAGTAATTCCGTTTAGCCACATCAGCCAATCCGTGACCGAGGCGAATTTGAGTGGGCTGCTAGCACTCGGCCCAAGCTGCATGCCTGTTGTAACACCTCTGGTGTTTAACTGTAATTAACCTGACATGTCATCATCATTATTCATTAATCATTCTTGCCTTGCATTTATGTTTGCCTAGTACTTGTGTGGCAATCTCTTTTCAAAAACCCTAAAAGCCCAAATCTTCCTATAAGGGCAAAAATGGTAATTTCACCTCTGTGCCTAGCTTTGTGTAATTCTTGTTCAGTTGGATGTCTTGAAGTTTTGTTGTGTTGGCCAAAGTTCAAAAATCAAAATCAGATTTCAAATCCCTTTGCAAAACCCTGATTTCCAAACCCTGGATTTTATCCCTCTTTTTGTAATTCAAAAATTATTCAAAATTTGAGGTTGGTCCAAAAAGCAAAGTTGTAGATCTGGCCAAGAGAAACAACTTTGGTATTTACAAATTTTCAAGTTTCTGTACAAAGTTTGAAGTAAATCCAAATTCATTCAAATTCCAGTTTTTGTCCCCTTTTCAGTTTTCAAAATTTATTTAAAAACTATTGAGTTTCAGAAAAAGGGTATATTAGCAAAGTTGTAGGTTTTGATAAAAGGAACAACTTTCATATTTGCAGATTTCCAACTTTCAATGTAAAATCAAAAGTAATTTTGAATTTATTCAAATCCCAAAAGTGTTCCCTTTTCTGTTTTCAAATGTGGTCCAAAAACTATTTGGATTTTGAAAATATTCTTTTTGACAAAGTTGTAGATCTCCTTTTTCTGCACAACTTTGGTATTTTGAGTTTTTGCTGCTCAGTTCAAGTTTTGGAAGTAATTTGCAAAATACAGAAAGTCAAAACCTAGACCTAGCCCTGTTCATCCCCTACCTCTAGCCGGCACAGAGCAGGGGGGGCCCGGCCATGGCGCCTCGCCGGCACTGCGCACGCCGCGTGCCTGGCAGCCGCACGCGCGCCTCCAACCTGCCGCCGCTGACCCCGTGATCATTCTGCCCCCGCACGCGCGAGCGCTGACCTCCGCGCCCGTCCCCCACTGTTCCCTGCACAGCGCCGCCGCGTGGCCGTCACCGGCAAGCCTTCGCCCAGGCCCTGGGTGCACGCCCGTCCTCCCGCCGGCTTGCAATCGAGTGCGCACGCTTCGGCCGAGCTCATCCACACCATCCCATGCTCTCTACCGTCCCCGACCGTGCCTATAAAAGGGACCGCCGGAGTCCGAGCTCCTCACTCATCTCCGCCGCCGTCGCCAGCCCACTCCGAAGCTCCCGCCGTTCAACCACCTAGCCCAAAAGCTCCGCCTTGAGCTCGCGAAGCTTCCCAGCCCCTCAATTTTACCTCCCCCGCCTCCAATCGCCCGGCGTAACCCCATCTTCCCAAACTCCGACGAAACACCGGTGAACTCGGGTTCGTCAAATACTACCTCTCCGGCCACGATCATCTTCCCCTGACCCCTGTGTCAGCTTCCTTGGCTCCGCGCGACTCTAACCAGGCCCTTGCGGTCTCGTGTGTTGCGCAGGATCGTCGAATCGCCGGAGTGCCGCCGCGGCCGTCTCCTTCCTCGAGCCTCACCCTCGAGAACGTGTCGAGCCTCACCCTCGAGCACGTGTCGAGCCTCACCCTCGAGCCACACCCTCGAGCACGCCTGCGAACCGCACTCCCTCGAAGCAGCCGAGCCCTGCCTCCGACCCGTGGTAAGCACTCGAAGCCCCGGTCTCTGCTTCCACTCCGCTTCGCCCGAGCCTACCGGCCAGGCCTCGGACAGACGCTTGTCTCCGCTTCGCCCGAGCCTACCGGCCAGGCCTCGGACGGACGCTTGTCTCCGCTTCGCCCGAGCCTCCCGGCCAGGCCTCGGACGAAACGCTTGTTTCCGTCTCGCCCGAGCCCTGCTGTCCGCCTCGCCGCGATTCGCCCGAGCCCCTGCGAGAAAGGAGCACAGCGCTCTTTTCTTTTTCCTTTTTGAAAGAGTGTGAATAGTGTGCTGTTTTCTCTTTTTTGTGTGAATTAATTTGTTGTTCCTTAAATCCTGATAAATTTATGGTATGCTCCATGCACTGTGTAGTATTTTAGCAAAATATGAAACTTGACTTTTCTGCAAGAATTTGAAAATGTAAAATCCCTCTTTTAATTAATAAATGGATGGTTTTGGATTTTTAGAAAATTATTTATAACTCCAAAAATCATGAGATAAATTTTTGTGAGCTTCCTATGCCATGTTTAGTCTCTGGTGAAATTTTGAAGTCTTTTAGAGCAAGTTGATTTTTGAGCATTTATCTTTAATTGTTAATAGTGCCTTCTGTTAATTAATGTCTGATTTTATTTGAGCACCTTAATGACCTCCAAAAATTATGAAATTTGTTTTTCCATCTATCTACACCATAATGAACTTATGTGATTAATTTGGTAATTTTTTGGAGCAACTTCATAAAATGACCTTTTCAAATAATTAAGAAAAATAGAAAAAGGGATTAGGGTTCATGTTGTATGCCCTGTTTTTGCATTGTTCATGCTAGCATACTCATGTGCATGCATCATTGCATTCGTATAGTCACCGAAGAAGGAGTCAAGATCGAGGCAGCCGTCGACGAACCTGTCCCTGAGGCTACCCCGAGTTCCGACAACTGCCCTGCCGCCTTCGAGCCTGCCCTCTTTGCTCTTCAAGGCAAGCCCCGGTGCATTTAACCCTTTCCTTGAATTTATAAAATGATTTCCTTAAATACTTTTGAGTTAAATTATTGCATTAGGTTTATAGGAGTTGTGTGCTATCCTAATTGATGCACTATCCACCTTGACCACTGATACACCCGATACCTGCTTTTCAAAAGTATTTGAAAAATGCTTAGCAATGCTTATTGAATTAGACTTTGCAATAAAATGCCATTTTTAAAAGTGTGATCACTTAAAGAACATTTATGGGCATTTGGCTTTACTCCCTGCCTGTTGGCTAAGTATCTGATCCATACCTAGTCAATAGCGAGGAGAGGTTGTCCGAGCGTACGGTGCCGTCATGTTGTAGTCCGGGACTCAACAGTTGACACCGACCGGGACAGGGTTGAAAAACTGACGGGACTATTACGCTTGGGTGAGATATAACCAAGGTATAGTTCTGGCTGGAAAATTAGGGACCATCCGTATGAGGGCCTGCTGGTCAAGACTTGTAACTATTCACATACTTCGGAAAGCTCTGGCTCCGAGGAATCCTTTATTGGACCGACAACCGCGCACTGGGAGTGGAGAGATGGCGGAAGTAGCATGTACCCACGTGGTCGTCGTACCTGGATAGGAGTGGTGTACTGTACTTCCGGGTGGCGTAGGACCGGGTCCAATCTTGGAGGAATCGTGGTAGACGAGTTGGCATATGCAAGCTTGGGTGCTACATATGCAGTGTGGATAGGGATCCTCAGCTGAGTATTATTTATCCGGATTAACGTTGCTCCTCGATTATGGAGACTTGGTCCACTGACTGTCAACGGAGAGTGGTTCTCAACTAGGAATGTTTTGAAATGTAAAATGAATCATGAACGATGAAGAATTGAGGAATGCTGAATCTTTCAAAAATAAAATAAGGTTTACAAAATGCTTTTTCTGCAAAATACTTGATCTTGCTTAAACCTTACCTTGACTACCCTAAGCCTCTCATTCCTGAGTCTTCTCCCTTTTTCTTAGTCGGGTAAGTCTTGTTGAGTACCCCAGTACTCAGGGTTTGTTACCCATGCTGCAGGTATGACAGAGTCCCCGATGTGTCTTGCACCCTGCTTAGGAAGAGGCCGATGAGGCCGAAGAATAGTTGTACACCCGCGGGCTGGGTGATTATAAGTATCTTTGTTGTTCTCCACTATGTTGCCTATGTCTATTTCTAATATCAGAACTTGGTTTGTAATAACTGCACCTTAATTTCTATTTGGAACCCTGCTTTGTAAAACTAAAGTTATTTAAGTCTTCCGCTCTTTATTCCGATGTTATTTGTAAAAGTATGCAATGCTGTAACCAAATTGTGAGATGATCCTGCGGACATTGGGCACTGATGTAGCCCGGTGGCGAACAGGTCTTAATCACAGGGAACATGGGTTCGGCTGTCAGAGGTTGACAGGGACACGTGGGCCATGGGATTAGGGTCGTTCCGTCACAGAGTGGTATCGGAGCATCTCACTTTAACGTTGCAGTGTTCGTTTTTGCGAAAACTTCAAAAGACCTTTTGAGTCCAAACAAACTAAACTTGACTATTTTGAGTCCAAATTGCTTCTCTCATCTTGTCTCTCATATGGCAACACTAGCTAGTGGAACAACATGTTTTAAGCCCTATGTACCTTATTTATTTATTGCATTGCTTTGTTCCGTAGGAACGATTCATGCATCATGTCATAAACACTTAAGTAAACTTCCTCTCTAAGTTCATTGGGGTAGTATACCTTTACCTGTTCTTGCTAGCCTTTCTCATCCATCTTCTCTTATCCAGACATGGCTCGCCTCAAGCTGACTGCTCGCAAGTCGACTGGACCGCATGGTGTGCCACGCCACCAGCTGGCACCACGCGCTGGGGAGGAGACTGGAGAATCTTCCAACGGTCGTCGCTTTCCCCGCCGCACCCGTAAGAACCTGAAGGAGGAAATCAAGAATCTGAAGGCTGAGATAGAGAACATGGAGCATGACTTCTACCTTTCCCGCCTGGAGTTTTATGAGGCACGAGCTTCCCTGGAGCAGGCCAACCGGAACACGGTTCGCGCTATCGAGCAGCGCAATGATGCTTGGACCCGCGAGGACGTTACCAGAGCCGAGCTCCACGGACTGCAGCAGTACACAGCTCAGATTGAACAGTTCAATGATATGCTTCATGAGGAAGTGCATCAGCTGTATGATCAACTCCACCCCTTGGTACCCCCGGTTATGGAAGACCCTGAGGACGGAGTAGTGGAAGAACCCGATGTGGAACAAGAGCCAGACGTGGACGAAGAAATTGAACCTGCTGAGGACGTCCATGCTGAAGACAAGGACGAGGAGGAAGAGCCTGAGCTCATCCTCGAAGAAGACGACGACGAAGAAATGATCATCATCGATGAGGACTAGACCCGTCTTTAGGAGATGGAGATCCTGTGTGTCTGTACCACCTGCTTACCTAAAACCTTAGCCTAGGTTTGGGAGCGTTAGTCTGTCTTTTGTTAAGTCAGTCTGTATCTTCTTTTCGTACCTTTTTTTCCCTTATCAGTCCGTTGTTATCTGTCAGTCATCTTTATCAATCTATCAACCTTTGTATCCGAAGAAGCTATCAGTCTGTTGATTTCAGAACCCTATCTATGAATGCTAAGTTCCAAGTTGCTTAACAGATGCCTGTGAACACTCGCACTGGAGCTGGAGGTTCTGATGATGCCAACCTTCCAAACCCTCCACCTGTTCCTGCTACGCTAGCAGATGCCATTGCAGCCTTGGCCGCCGCTGCCAACCTAATGGCTCAAAACCAAGGACAGCAGAACATTCACCGTGGTCGCCACAACATCAACCAAGAGACCACCTATGTGGAATTCACCGAAACTCGTCCACCGGTCTTCACCAAGGCCGATGAACCCCTCGAAGCTGATGATTGGCTCCGCACTATGGAGCAAAAGTTCAGTCTTCTCCGCTGTACCGACATCCAGAAGCCCCGGTTCGCTTCCCAGCAGCTTCGTGGTCCAGCAAGCGCTTGGTATGCCAACCTGTTGGCTGCCCAGCCAGAGGGTCATCAGTTGACCTGGGAGGAGTTCCGCACTGCCTTCCGTGCTCATCACATCCCTTCCGGATTGATGAAAATGAAGCTTGATCAGTTCCTGGCTCTCCAACAGAAAGACTCCACAGTCATGCAATATGTGGGTCAATTCAATCATCTCAGCCAGTATGCTTCAGAGTATGTGAACACAGATGAGAAGAAGAGGGATTGTTTCCTTAGAGGACTGCACCCGAAGATCCGCAGGAGCTTGTCCAATAACCTGACTGGGTCTTATCACGATGTTGTTGACCGGGCTGTTGCTTTTGAAGAAAGCAATTGCCAGTACCAGGAAGAGAAGAAGAAGAAGAAGAAAGCAGGGTCAAGCAGCTTCTCTGGCGGTCACAAACGCCAGAGAGTCATCTATCACCCCAGCCACCACCACAATCGTCTACCTTACCCCAACCAGCAAGTGGTCGTCCGTACCGCGGCCACCACCCATAATGCCAACCAGCAGAGTGCCACACAGCCGAACGCCCCAGGTGTTCGTATCACCACTCCACAAACAGCCTACAACCATCCCTACTACAACTACGGCCAGCTTGGTCACTGGTCTCGTGAGTGCCCAAAGCCCAAGAGGTATGCCCAGAATACTCAGAAGAATCCTGGAGGATCTCAGCAGCAGCAGCACCGTGCACAGCAGCAGCATGCTCAGAAGGGCAAGATTGTCAAGAAGCACGGGCAAGTCTACTACACCGCTGTCAGCGATATACCAGAAGGGGAGCCCGTCATGATCGGTAGGTTTCCTGTTGCCAATCACCCTGCAGTTGTGTTGTTTGATTCTGGTGCATCGCATTCCTTCATCAGTCGTACTTTTGTCATCAAGCATGAGATATCAATTGAGGATTTAAAAGAAAGTTTCTGCATATTTTCGCCTGGAGGGCGTATAAGTACTAAGGAAGTGGTTCGCAGTATACCAGTAAGGTTGGGGGAACATGTATTTCCCACCACCATGATAGTGCTTCATGATCAGGAGATAGATGTCATCCTAGGCATGAATTGGATGTGTCAGTATAAAGCCATGATCGACATCTTGAATAGAGTTGTGAGAGTGGATATTCCTAACAGTACCGCCAAACTCCTTCTCCAACTTCCAATGCCTCAAAAACCAGCAGCCACTCAAATAAATACCGCCTATGTTCTGGAAACCAGGGACATCCCCGTGGTTTGTGAATTCCCTGATGTTTTTCCTGAGGATTTGCCTGGTCTGCCTCCTGACCGTGACGTTGAGTTTGCCATAGAGCTAAAGCCCGGGACTGCTCCTATATCCCGCAGAGCTTATCGAATGCCTCCCAGAGAGTTGGCAGAACTAAAAATCCAATTACAAGATTTGTTGGACAAGGGTTTCATTCGCCCAAGCTCGTCTCCTTGGGGTTGTCCTGCAATCTTTGTAAAGAAGAAAGACAAGACTCTCAGAATGTGCATTGATTATCGCCCACTCAATGAGGTCACCATCAAAAACAAATATCCCTTGCCTCGTATTGATCTTCTCTTTGACCAGTTAGCTGGGGCCAAAGTATTCTCCAAGATCGATCTCAGATCCGGCTACCACCAAATAAAGATTCATCCTGAAGATATTCCTAAAACAGCTTTCACCACCAGATACGGCCTATATGAGTACTTGGTCATGTCCTTCGGTTTGACCAATGCCCCCGCTCATTTCATGTACCTCATGAACTCTGTGTTCATGCCCGAGCTTGATAAATTCGTGGTCGTGTTCATTGACGACATCCTTGTCTACTCAAAAACCCCTGAAGATCATGCCGAACATCTTCGTATTGTTCTATCTCGTCTCAGAGAACATCAGCTGTATGCCAAGTTCAGTAAATGTGAGTTCTGGTTAGATCAGATACAGTTTCTTGGTCATGTCCTTTCCGCTGAAGGTGTGTCAGTTGACCCTGGTAAAGTGGCAGACATTCTGGATTGGAAGCCACCTACCACTGTTCATCAAGTCCGCAGTTTTATGGGAATGGCAGGATATTATCGTCGATTCATCCCAGATTTCTCAAGAATCGCCAAGCCTATCACTGAGTTAGTAAAGAATTCCGTGAAATTTGTCTGGTCACCAGCCTGTGAGCAAGCCTTTCAAACTCTGAAGAAACTGTTAACTACATCACCAGTGCTAGCCCAGCCGAACATCGAGAAGCCCTTTGATGTCTACTGTGATGCATCTGGTACTGGTTTGGGCTGTGTTTTGATGCAAGAAGGTCGAGTGATCGCTTATGCCTCCCGACAGCTTAAGCGACATGAAGAGAATTATCCAACTCATGATCTCGAGTTAGCAGCAGTAGTGCATGCCTTGAAGATCTGGCGTCATTATCTGTTGGGCAGTACCTGTAATGTGTACACTGATCACAAAAGCCTGAAGTATATTTTCACTCAAGAGGAACTGAATATGAGGCAGAGAAGATGGCTTGAGTTAATTAAGGACTATGATCTTGAAGTGCATTACCATCTGGGTAAGGCGAATGTGGTTGCCGATGCGCTCAGTCGCAAGTCATATTGCAACTGTCTGATGATGAAACCCTATGATTCTTCTTTGTGTTATGAGTTGGAAAAGTTGAATATTGAAATGATTCCACAAGGAACTCTGAATAATATCAGAATAGAAACCCCTATCAGAGAGCAGATCATCGCTGCACAGAAAGATAACCCTGGAATCAAGCACATCATCGAAAAGGTCCAATCCGGAAAGGCTGATTGTTTCAGGATCGATGATGCAGGAGTAGTATGGTTTAAGAATCGGTTAGTAGTTCCTAAAGTGCCTGAGTTAAGAAAGTTAATCCTTGATGAAGCACACTTGACTAGATTCTCCATCCACCCCGGCAGCAACAAGATGTACCAGGACTTGAAGCAAAGGTTCTGGTGGACAAAGATGAAGATTGAGATCGCCCGGTATGTCGCTCAGTGTGATACCTGCCAGAAAGTCAAAGCCGTGCACATGAAGCCCAGAGGAGAATTGCAACCTTTACCTGTACCTGCTTGGAAATGGAACGATATCAGTATGGACTTTATCAATGGTCTACCCAAGACATCGAGAGGTTTTGATTCCATATGGGTGATTGTGGATCGCCTTACTAAGCAAGCTCACTTCCTGCCAGTGAAGACCAGTTACACCGTCCCCACTTATGCCACTTTGTACAAGGACAACATAGTGAAACTCCATGGCATACCCAAGAGCATTATCTCTGATCGTGGTACCCAGTTTGTCGCCAAGTTTTGGAAAGCGTTCCATACCTCACTTGGAACCAAGCTCTTGCATAGTACGGCATATCATCCTCAAACAGATGGACAAACTGAGCGAGTCAACCAAGTGTTAGAGGATATGTTGAGAGCATGTGTGCTCACCTTCGCAGATACTTGGGATGACTGTTTGCCCTTGGCAGAGTTCTCATATAATAACAGTTACCAAGAGAGCATCAAAATGGCACCCTTTGAAGCACTGTACGGCCGCCGTTGTCGTACACCTCTCAATTGGTCTGAACCCGGAGAAAGGGAATTCTTTGGAGTTGACCTAGTAAAAGATATGGAAGAGAAAGTCAAGCAAGTACAAGAGAACATGAAGATTGCACAGTCTCGACAGAAAAGTTATGCTGACAGGAGGCGTCGACCTCTGCAGTTCGAGATCGGGGATTATGTGTACCTGAAGGTCTCACCCACCAAAGGAGTCACTCGTTTTGGAGTCAAAGGAAAGTTAGCACCCCGCTACATTGGTCCGTTTGAAATTCTGGATCGTTGTGGCAAGGTCGCTTACAAGCTAAGTTTGCCCGATCATCTTTCAGCAGTTCATAATGTGTTTCATGTCTCCCAACTCAAGAAGTGTCTCCGAGTACCTGAACATGTGGTTGAAGTTGAAGGCGTTGAGCTAGAACCAGATCTGTCATACACTGAGTATCCAGTTCGCGTGTTGGATCACAAGGATCGTGTTACCCGAAGAACCACCACAAGATGGTACAAGATCCAGTGGAACCAGCACTCTGAAGAAGAAGCCACCTGGGAATCCGAAGACTTCTTAGCAAAGAACTATCCCGACTTTCTCGAATCTCTGTAGATGTAAGGTTTTGCCTTTTCCTTCTTAAGACGTGGAATCTCGGGGCGAGATTTCATTTAGGGGGGAAGGCTGTAACACCTCTGGTGTTTAACTGTAATTAACCTGACATGTCATCATCATTAGTCATTAATCATTCTTGCCTTGCATTTATGTTTGCCTAGTACTTGTGTGGCAATCTCTTTTCAAAAACCCTAAAAGCCCAAATCTTCCTATAAGGGCAAAAATGGTAATTTCACCTCTGTGCCTAGCTTTGTGTAATTCTTGTTCAGTTGGATGTCTTGAAGTTTTGTCGTGTTGGCCAAAGTTCAAAAATCAAAATCAGATTTCAAATCCCTTTGCAAAACCCTGATTTCCAAACCCTGGATTTTATCCCTCTTTTTGTAATTCAAAAATTATTCAAAATTTGAGGTTGGTCCAAAAAGCAAAGTTGTAGATCTGGCCAAGAGAAACAACTTTGGTATTTACAAATTTTCAAGTTTCTGTACAAAGTTTGAAGTAAATCCAAATTCATTCAAATTCCAATTTTTGTCCCCTTTTCAGTTTTCAAAATTTATTTAAAAACTATTGAGTTTCAGAAAAAGGGTATATTAGCAAAGTTGTAGGTTTTGATAAAAGGAACAACTTTCATATTTGCAGATTTCCAACTTTTAATGTAAAATCAAAAGTAATTTTGAATTTATTCAAATCCCAAAAGTGTTCCCTTTTCTGTTTTCAAATGTGGTCCAAAAACTATTTGGATTTTGAAAATATTCTTTTTGACAAAGTTGTAGATCTCCTTTTTCTGCACAACTTTGGTATTTTGAGTTTTTGCTGCTCAGTTCAAGTTTTGGAAGTAATTTGCAAAATACAGAAAGTCAAAACCTAGACCTAGCCCTGTTCATCCCCTACCTCTAGCCGGCACAGAGCAGGGGGGGCCCGGCCATGGCGCCTCGCCGGCACTGCGCACGCCGCGTGCCTGGCAGCCGCACGCGCGCCTCCAACCTGCCGCCGCTGACCCCGTGATCATTCTGCCCCCGCACGCGCGAGCGCTGACCTCCGCGCCCGTCCCCCACTGTTCCCTGCACAGCGCCGCCGCGTGGCCGTCACCGGCAAGCCTTCGCCCAGGCCCTGGGTGCACGCCCGTCCTCCCGCCGGCTTGCAATCGAGTGCGCACGCTTCGGCCGAGCTCATCCACACCATCCCGTGCTCTCTACCGTCCCCGACCGTGCCTATAAAAGGGACCGCCGGAGTCCGAGCTCCTCACTCATCTCCGCCGCCGTCGCCAGCCCACTCCGAAGCTCCCGCCGTTCAACCACCTAGCCCAAAAGCTCCGCCTTGAGCTCGCGAAGCTTCCCAGCCCCTCAATTTTACCTCCCCCGCCTCCAATCGCCCGGCGTAACCCCATCTTCCCAAACTCCGACGAAACACCGGTGAACTCGGGTTCGTCAAATACTACCTCTCCGGCCACGATCATCTTCCCCTGACCCCTGTGTCAGCTTCCTTGGCTCCGCGCGACTCTAACCAGGCCCTTGCGGTCTCGTGTGTTGCGCAGGATCGTCGAATCGCCGGAGTGCCGCCGCGGCCGTCTCCTTCCTCGAGCCTCACCCTCGAGAACGTGTCGAGCCTCACCCTCGAGCACGTGTCGAGCCTCACCCTCGAGCCACACCCTCGAGCACGCCTGCGAACCGCGCTCCCTCGAAGCAGCCGAGCCCTGCCTCCGACCCGTGGTAAGCACTCGAAGCCCCGGTCTCTGCTTCCACTCCGCTTCGCCCGAGCCTACCGGCCAGGCCTCGGACAGACGCTTGTCTCCGCTTCGCCCGAGCCTACCGGCCAGGCCTCGGACGGACGCTTGTCTCCGCTTCGCCCGAGCCTCCCGGCCAGGCCTCGGACGAAACGCTTGTTTCCGTCTCGCCCGAGCCCTGCTGTCCGCCTCGCCGCGATTCGCCCGAGCCCCTGCGAGAAAGGAGCACAGCGCTCTTTTCTTTTTCCTTTTTGAAAGAGTGTGAATAGTGTGCTGTTTTCTCTTTTTTGTGTGAATTAATTTGTTGTTCCTTCAATCCTGATAAATTTATGGTATGCTCCATGCACTGTGTAGTATTTTAGAAAAATATGAAACTTGACTTTTCTGCAAGAATTTGAAAATGTAAAATCCCTCTTTTAATTAATAAATGGATGGTTTTGGATTTTTAGAAAATTATTTATAACTCCAAAAATCATGAGATAAATTTTTGTGAGCTTCCTATGCCATGTTTAGTCTCTCGTGAAATTTTGAAGTCTTTTAGAGCAAGTTGATTTTTGAGCATTTATCTTTAATTGTTAATAGTGCCTTCTGTTAATTAATGTCTGATTTTATTTGAGCACCTTAATGACCTCCAAAAATTATGAAATTTGTTTTGCCATCTATCTACACCATAATGAACTTATGTGATTAATTTGGTAATTTTTTGGAGCAACTTCATAAAATGACCTTTTCAAATAATTAAGAAAAATAGAAAAAGGGATTAGGGTTCATGTTGTATGCCCTGTTTTTGCATTGTTCATGCTAGCATACTCATGTGCATACATCATTGCATTCGTATAGTCACCGAAGAAGGAGTCAAGATCGAGGCAGCCGCCGACGAACCTGTCCCTGAGGCTACCCCGAGTTCCGACAACTGCCCTGCCGCCTTCGAGCCTGCCCTCTTTGCTCTTCAAGGCAAGCCCCGGTGCATTTAACTCTTTCCTTGAATTTATAAAATGATTTCCTTAAATACTTTTGAGTTAAATTATTGCATTAGGTTTATAGGAGTTGTGTGCTATTCTAATTGATGCACTATCCACCTTGACCACTGATACACCCGATACCTGCTTTTCAAAAGTATTTGAAAAATGCTTAGCAATGCTTATTGAATTAGACTTTGCAATAAAATGCCAATTTCAAAAGTGTGATCACTTAAGGAATATTTATGGGATTTTGGTCTTACTCCCCGGCTGTTGGCTAGGTATCTGATCCGTACCTAGTCAATAGCGAGGAGAGGTTGTCCGAGCGTACGGTGCCGTCATGTTGTAGTCCGGGACTCAACAGTTGACACCGACCGGGACAGGATTGAAAAACTGACGGGACTATTACGCTTGGGTGAGATATAACCAAGGTATAGTTCTGGCTGGAAAATTAGGGACCATCCGTATGGGGGCCTGCTGGTCAAGACTTGTAACTATTCACATACTTCGGAAAGCTCTGGCTCCGAGAAATCCTTGATTGGGACCGACAACCGCGCACTGGGAGTGGAGAGATGGCGGAAGTAGCATGTACCCACGTGGTCGTCGTACCTGGATAGGAGTGGTGTACTGTACTTCCGGGTGGCGTAGGACCGGGTCCAATCTTGGAGGAATCGTGGTAGACGAGTTGGCATATGCAAGCTTGGGTGCTACATATGCAGTGTGGATAGGGATCCTCAGCTGAGTATTATTTATCCGGATTAACGTTGCTCCTCGGTTATGGAGACTTGGTCCACTGACTGTCAACGGAGAGTGGTTCTGAACTAGGAATGTTTTGAAATGTAAAATGAATCATGAACGATGAAGAATTGAGGAATATTGAATCTTTCAAAAATAAAATAAGGTTTACAAAATGCTTTTTCTGTAAAATACTTGATCTTGCTTAAACTTTACCTTGACTACCCTAAGCCTCTCATTCCTGAGTCTTCTCCATTTTTCTTAGTCGGGTAAGTCTTGTTGAGTACCCCAGTACTCAGGGTTTGTTACCCATGCTGCAGGTATGACAGAGTCCCCGATGTGTCTTGCACCCTGCTGCGTGACCATCGTCCAGGAAGAGGCCGATGAGGCCGAAGAATAGTTGTACACCCGCGGGCTGGGTGATTATAAGTATTTTTGCTGTTCTCCACTATGTTGCCTATGTCTATTTCTAATATCAGAACTTGGTTTGTAATAACTGCACCTTAATTTCTATTTGGAACCCTGCTTTGTAAAACTAATGTTATTTAAGTCTTCCGCTCTTTATTCCGATGTTATTTGTAAAAGTATGCAATGCTGTAACCAAATTATGAGATGATCCTGCGGACATTGGGCACTGATGTAGCCCGATGGCGAACAGGTCTTAATCACAGGGAACATGGGTTCGGCTGTCAGAGGTTGACAGGGACACGTGGGCCATGGGATTAGGGTAGTTCCGTCACACCTGTTCGCTGAAAGAGATTGCTGGGCCGTTTAGCGATTTCCTTGCCATTAAACTGATTAATGGCTTTACGCCAGCACCCAACTGCAATGTGCCCCCAACGACCACAGTTATGGCACTTGACCGGATTACTGCAAGCTTTGCTCAGGTGATCAGCAGATAGACATCTTGCGCAAATCCTGGGCACACTGCCCTTAGCGAGATATTGTCCAGAGCTCCGTTGACATTGCTTTGCATGCAAATTCAAATTTGCGTTTGACGAGCCATGAACATTCTGCCCAATAGGTATTCTTGCCTGGGGTCGAACAGAAGAACTCTTCTCAACTTGAGTCAGTAAAATCAAGCGATCAAATACTGAACTTCGAACAGGCGCAGCCTTGCACACTGAGCTTCGAACAGGAATAGAATTGGCGCCAGTTAAACAGCCATGTTTGACTGCGTCAGCGAAAGATTGAGCCCGACGCCCCTGCACACTCTTTTGCACATTGGTCTGCCTTACTTCAGTCCAGGATTCAAGCTCTTCCTTGTTGAAGGCGACAAGCTCAGACCTCCAGTTTGGGCCACCATTGCCCCAGAGGTGGAAGAACACTTTGTAGCATGAGCACTCAAAGGATCTGAGCCTGGCAATATGAAAGCCTACCCGATGGGAAGAAACCGAGAAACGGAAGACACGAGGACCCAATTGAAGAACATCAAAATCAGAAGCAGAGCCACCAATAGTGGCCTGAAGAATGAGACCCACCGAAAAAGGGCAAAGACGAAACTTACAGCGACCAAAAGACACAACCAGAAGGAAAGCACGAGCACGCGGGGAAGAAGAAACGGGAAGCCCAAACCTCGACTTGATTGCCTCTTGCACTCCCAAGCCCGGGCGAAAGCTCAGTCCCGAGAGCTCCATGCAGGCCCAGTGGAGGTTGAACCGAGCAAGGGGTCACTCTTGCCATGGCGGCGAGGCTCGAGGAGGGAGGGAGGCGCAGAGGTCAGGGGCGCACGAGGAGGGCTTCATGGGTTCTGCTCCTAGAATGCAAGGTTTAACTATAAATTGTGGACAAACCAGCATATACCACGCAAAAATGAAGTCTGGCGGGTCCGATTTCATGCACCAGAAACTTCATCTCGATTCAGACGACGAGCGGCGGCCGACACCTGAAGTTCTGAGTGAAGTTCAGATTGCCCGTGCCATATGGCCATGTGAAAAGTGGAACGGAGGGAGCTGGACGATCCCATTCAGGCCTCTACGCTCCAACATCCCGTGATCTTGCAGCTTGTCCTGACTCCCGAAAGACACCAATCGACAGGGAAGCCCTCCAACTCCAATCCAATAATACATCATCCATATCTTGTTTTGTGTGTGCGTTTACACTGTCCTACAGCAAATATTGATCTGTAAATTGTTTTCTTGCGGCAAATATTTGCTTCGAACAAAATGAGAAAATAAAAAGAAAAAAATAAAGTCTTCCCTCCAAAGAAATTCAGGAGCCGCGCTTGGAGTATCATATATATGCTTCTTGCCGTCATGCGTATCACGAGAAGCAGAACAAAAGCAACCAAAATCGCTGCCACTTCACTAGAGCCAAACCATATTGGGATACTCAACATAGAATCTGAACTACACCGCACAAATCTGAAACAGGAATCTGAACTCCAAGATTAAAAAAAAAATTGTACCAGAAATTGTTCAGCATGTTCACTCTGTCTCTGCGCCAAATTCTGCACTCCACACAATAACCAGCACATGCTCTGTATGCCCGTCCACCAGCAGTAAGCTGCATGTTCTTCGGCTCTACAAAGACAATCAAACGATGAGTCATTAAGGGTAAGTTTGATTTGAGAAATTAAATCATTCTAGATTCTAGATGAGGTGGCGTATTATGAGTTCATTACTTAAATTTAGAAGAATGCCTTTATTTTTTAAACTAGTAGTAGTCTAGTACTAGTTATTTACTCCCTCGGTTAGTGTCGCCTGGATTTTCATACATGTCAAATTTTCTTAAATTTAACTAGGTTTATAGAAAAATACTAGTATATATTAATAAAATTTGTATCTCCAAATAAATATATTATAAAAACATATTTATAATTAATTAATAGTTTCTTATATATTTGGTTAAAGTTGAGTACGTCGACGCTTAAAAAAAGATGGATGGAATAACTTGTGAGGAATGAAGTAATGACGTATTAATCTATTCTATTACACGAACCCAAAAAAAAATGAAGAGCGAGAAGATATGCTATAAAAGAACGACATTTATGCAAACCGGTATGAGAAGATATGCTAGTTACAGAAAAATAGCTAAATATTCCTCTCTAGCCTATAGAATATAATAAGCACCCATGAGAGTCCTAGTAACGGATTAAAGCGGAGGCAAGCAGATCGTTCTGATGGCACAGGCACACCCTGTTCTCCTCCTAGTCCTTCTGCTCTTCCTCTCCTCCACTGCCATTTCTTCCTCCAAGAGAATTCAGCCGAAGTTCTCGGCTGTCTTCTACTTTGGCGACTCGGTTCTTGACACCGGCAACAACAATCATCTCCCCACGGTGGCCGTAGCCAACCATGTTCCTTACGGAAGAGATTTCCCAGGGAAGAAACCGACGGGGAGGTTTTCCAATGGCCGGCTTATCCCAGACCTCCTCAACGAGAAGCTGCAACTCAAAGAATTCTCGCCGCCGTTCCTGGACACAAGGCTGTCGAGCAACGACATGGTGACAGGGGTGAACTTCGCATCAGCTGGTTCAGGATTCGATGACCAGACGTCGCAGCTGTCCAATACTATACCAGTGTCCAAACAGGTGGACCTCTTCAAGGACTACCTCCTCCAGCTCAGAGACATCGTTGGGGACAAGGAGGCTTCCAGGGTCATTGCCAGCTCTCTGATCTTTATCAGCTCAGGAACCAACGATTTCTCACATTACTACCGTTCGTCGAAGAAGAGGAAGATGGACATTGGTGACTACCAAGATATTGTTCTCCAGATGGTACAGGTTTATGTCAAGGTAAAACTAGGCATTTTCCTCCTTTTTGAGTTGTCTCTACTGAACTGAATTCTTCTATTCCTCTTCAAAAACTAGGCATTGCTTTACTTTCAGTTCCCTAAATTTGAATGCAGGAATTATATGACCTTGGGGGCAGACAATTCTGTTTGGCAGGCCTTCCGCCGTTCGGTTGCACACCAATCCAAATCACATTGAGCAGAGACCCTGACAGGGCATGTGTGGATGAGCAGAACTGGGATGCTCAGGTCTATAACTCCAAACTTCAAAAATTACTTCCAAAGTTGCAAGGCTCACTCCATGGAAGCAGAATTGTGTACGTGGATGCATACAGAGCTCTCATGGAGATCCTGGAGAACCCGGCCAAATACGGTAATACTTTCTGTTAATGCCATGACTTATGCACTAGGACTCTAGGAGGCTAGAACTGTGATGGAAGTTGATCACAGACTGCAACAAAATCCAGAGAGAATGCCTTAAATCCTAGTCAATGCAGTAGTATTGTGCTAAACTTGGCCGTCAAAACCTAGTGTCTGGCAAAAAAACTAAACACTTAAAAAGTAATTCAATTGTAAAATGCATGATTATTGTATTTTTAGTTCTTTCTTCATGTCAGCCCAGAGATTGACTTGCTGATAACCATATCAATTCTGACAAAGGTTTGCCACAATAACAGGATTTACAGAGACAACACGTGGATGTTGTGGGACTGGGCTCAGAGAGGTTGCTCTGTTTTGCAATGCATTGACTCCTATCTGCAAAAATGTGTCATCCCATGTATTTTACGATGCTGTGCACCCAACAGAGAGGGTTTACATGTTAGTAAATGATTACATAGTCAAAGATGTTATTCCACAGTTTTAATTAATCAAATACCCAAATAAGGTTTTCTCCTTGTATTAATGCACACAGCTAATTATTTTGCCTTCATACTTTTTAAGTCGTTTATAGAAGAGCTTCTCGCATGTCACCTATCATGCTATGCATGATGTATATTGATGTGTTATTGGATTACTGAACAGTGGATTTAAGAGCACTATAGGTAAGTCTCCCCAGGATGTCTAGTATGCATTTTACAAGTGAAGTTAAAGCAAAACAGAATTGCAATGGTTAAACACAACTATTGTAGGCTCGGCTACAAGTTCCTTGAAAGACAGAGCTATGTCGCTACGATATCATTCATCAGCTCCAATGCAAAACAAATTCTCTGTCAGTTCAGTATGAAAAGGTTAGAAAACCAAGTAGTGAGGAATAATATACTGGCTATATCATGCTCATATTAGTCATCACAGACGTTTGATCACATACAAAGCAAGTTTAGTAGCGAACTAAACTTCCTTACAATTTTAGTCTTCTGGACTCATAGTAAATAAATAATACTAATGATGGTAAAATTAGACCAACCTAGGAGAAAGTAATTGCTAGCGTACTATATGATGCTTGCATAGGGGAGCCAGCTGCTACAGGACTCACAGGAGTTCATCAGTTCATGTGATCCTAATTAGTGAAACATGAATCACTGTAATATACGTATGTCAGAGTACTAGAGATGACTGAGACCAAACAGGCTCTTAGAAACACAAATTACAGTACAAACCTGAGAAATAAAACAAAAATCAGAAAGCCGCAGCCAGAAAAGCCACTCTATGACTTGTCCATTGCTTTGAACAACCGCTGAATCCGTGACTTCACGTCCTCAGGTTGCACATACGAAGCCCCTACAGCCCTTGTTGCCTTTAACATCTCAATTGTATCCCTGTACACTGGAATAACCAGCTCCTCAACCATAATGCTCAGATTCACTGCTTGCTGCTTATCCACCAGTACCCACCGTGACTGCACCTGGCAAATCGCTTCCACAAAGTTATGGAAGCGGTTCAGTTTCTCTAACATAATACTCAAACTACTGTCAGATCTTCTGTCAGTCTCAAGTATTGCTATGGCCCTCACCCAGGTAGCCCGGTGGTATTCCAACACCCATTGCTGAACCTTTGCAGATATTACCCTGGTCCAATCCTCACCCAGCAAGATCTTAAGCTCACAACCATTGACTTTCTTGATTATATAGATCCCATTGTTGATCAGGAAGACACAGCCTAGAGGAGCATGACCATAAATCCTAGATTTTGACTCAAGATTCCCTATCAGCACATCCACAATCCAAGCAAAGCAGATTGCTAGTGATGATGTGGGACGGTCAGGGTCGATTGGACATGTTTCAACACAACCAAATTCCACAAGCATCACTTCTTCCAGAGTATGGCGAGACACGCAAGCTGCCATAAGATAGTTCATCACATACCTTGTTATCGGATGCAATCCACCATCTGGTGGTGAAGACTCGCATGGATCACAGCGTATCAGTTTTTCTAGAGCCACAAATATGCCCTTAATTGACAATCCAAGGCATTCACGAAGAGCAGTTACCTCATGATCAAAGGCTTCATCAAGGACAGGAAGGATATCAGTTAAAGCATCATACATGTCAACTATGCGGAAGAGACTCTCCGGGTTATGTCCAGCAGCAGCAATAACTTTGGCAATGGACAGGAGTTGAAGAAATGGTTTGCATGCGGTGGCAAAGGCAAGGTTAGTGTAGGATGTAAATTCTTTAAAAATGCAATTGCATAGGTGACGCTCACTTGGGATTAAGATGTGGAACACAACACGTATTGCAGGTATCCAGCACATGATCTGAGTCTCAAGCTCCTCCCATGATGTTGACTTGCACAATTCTTCCAAATGAGCATTAACCCCTAGTCGAGCAATACTCTCACCAATGAAGTTGCGGCGTGCAGAAGCATAGGTCTCCGCGCATGTATCACCAAAACCAGCAGCAATCATCCTTCTTGCGATTCGATTTGCCTCAGTGACTACAGCCTCCGGTAAGGCATCAACAAGGATGTCAAAATTTCTTACTGGTTGGGCTACAAAGGTGTGGTTGTCATCTTCAGTTTGGCTTCTCTTGAAATTGTGGTCACCATGGTCATCACTGAAGCCAGATGTACCCACCAGTTGCTGGAACTCATCCTTAAGCCTCATGGAACATCGCTCTAGAAGGAGGTCAAAGCTCTCAAGGAGCACATGATCCGCTGAGGTGTTCTCAAGGCTATGGATGGTGGAGGTTAGTTCATCCACAGCTTCTAAAAAGGCATCAGCATCATCAGAACTGGACCAGAGAGACCGATCCAAGCTCAGGAACTGGGAAATCAGATCGTCGAGTGCTTGCAGAGTTTCCTCCATGCCAATCACTAATGTTACAAAGCAAACACTTCTTAAGTCTATGCAGATCTATAGCTTCAAATTTGTGAGCCTCCTAAGTCTTCAGGGCAAGTCATAGAAGAGGATGGTGCAACGCAGTTCAATCATCTCCAGTCTCTAGCTGGCAAAATGGACCAGTTCAAACATTTCGTATTCATATTCATATCATAAAAGAACTAACAAGAGTGCAAAACGTACCTCACAGAAAGTGAATCTGAAATTAAGGATGCAAAACTTCATCTTTCTACCACCTAGATACATCCAACTTGATCTCCATACAGATGAGTTATTGATGTTCTGAATGATGCAAAATCACAACAGACCATCATTTCTGTACGAGATGCAGTAGGTTGTGGATACGGACAAAACCATAGCATTACATCCATCTATGTGCTGTTGGGGGGTCACAAGTCACAACGAGGTTACCTCAGGATAGCAACATCCAACCACACAGCCACCAAGCATCACTTCGTGGCAATTGTACTCTTTTGACTTTTCTTTCAACCAATGCATCAAGTGGTTGAAAACTAAAAGGCAAGCTTTGAGAAACAACACAAAAGGTTTGCGTGGGAAAAAGAAATACTTCCACCGATAGTAAATACAAGTCCATCTGGGTTTGTGCTGATTTTTTTTTAACCGGGGAAACAACAGGGGAGGCACCTAATGTAAAATTTGTATTGAAAAAGAAAGGAAAGAAAGCTGTACAAGGGACTAAAACCTGTACAAACAAAAGTGCAAAATCTAGCTAGCCTGAGGAGGGCACTGGAGCTAGGCAAGAGAGTCTACAAGAAGTAAAAAGGTAGGTTTCTTTGCAGAACACAGTTTATGAGCTTGGCATCTGGCTTCTCTGAAATTGAGCTTCCAGGAGGGCACTGCCTAAATCTTTCTCAACTTCGATTATTATCATTCATCGATATCTCAAAAGTCAAAATTCATATAGATTGACAACACTAGTTTAATGCTACTAGATTCCTCATAAAGAATGTATTTAAGGTAATACTTTCTTACAATAATATTGCCAGTCAAAGTGCGATATTGAGACTGTCGCTGTCCTAATGGACTTATAATTATGGATGCAAGCAGGCCTGCCTGCGGACGCCCAGCAGGCCACCGCATCAACTGCCACCATCAATCGACTACTCTGCACGAGCCCGTCAGCATCTACATTGCTGGTCTCTTCACCATCAATCAACCTAATTAGTAATTACTAAATTCAAGGACCTGCTATGTCTCACGGGCACATATGTCAATATCCAAGACCAACTCATCCATAGCAGAAACTTAAGAATATAACCAAATAAAGTAGTACACAACACAAATGTATTCAGAAATAGTGAGCATTCTACTCGTCTTTCAGTTATGTCAACTATCAACTATCCTTGAACTATTGGATTTTGCAGGTATGTACTTGCATACATGTAATTATATATAATGCTTGACATATTCAAGTAACTTTTCTCATTCTTCCATATTCATTCTCAAAAATGAATTTAATAGTTTAGCTAGTAATGGAATTCCTTATTGTGGTTCAATCTATAACACATAACAACTTTCTCTTACAACCTTATGATGTGAATCCATTCACAAATGGTAAATGTGCTGTAAGATTTAAGAGTCATGATTGGATCAGTTGGAGCAAAAATCCAGGAGAGAATAGAGTAGATTAACTAGCAATTTTCCCTAGAATAGGGCCTATAACCAATACCACTGGCCATTGTAAAAGCTGTGAAACTGGTTTTGGAACAGTGTTGTGCCTTTATAATTTGTTCACATATGTTGAGTTACTAAATATGAAATACCAAGATAACTAATTAAGTAAAAAGTACACACAGCACACCCAATTACTCATAGCTAAACGAGAAATCAAGCCAATAAGAAACAACCAATATGACCCATTAGGCTAAAATTATTAGTTGATACTAGATACTTGATACAGAAACACCTACAAAATTACACAGCTGGAGACGATAGCATTTCCTCATCTAAGACAAAGTCCAGCCTTTTTGCAACACATCATTGAGCCCAGAATGTCACCATAACTAAGGCTGTGATATCCGCTAAAATAGATATAACAATAAAATCACATAATTAACTAATCACTTGGCCACTCCTTCAAATAGATGTTGGATGCGTGCCTGAACATCCTCTGGGGTGTATTTGATGAACAAGTCTCGGGCAGCTTCAGGGGATGATCTCAATCTCCCAATTAAGCCTCTATATGCAAACATAACAGAATCCACTATCGCTGACTTAACATCTGCTCGTAACTGCTCATCTGCAATCACCCAATCAGACTGCACCGTGCAAATCTCCTCCAAGTAGCTGTTAAACATCTGCATTTTCTGAAGCATGGACTTTGCAGTGATACTGCCAACGCCAGGGCCTCCAGTCTGCAGCACTGATATGACCTTTGCCCAGGCCCCACGCTGGTATTCCATACTCCACCTGCGCACCCTGCTCATCATCTGCTTCATCCATTCATCACCAAGCAAAACCCCAAGCTCACTGTCATTCACCTTGTGAATAATGTATTTCCCGTTATTCATCAAGAATATGGAAGCTAGCGGTGGATCCCTGTATATCTTCGATTTGGTCTCCAAATTCTTGTGAAGCACATCCATGATCCAAGCTATGTGCACAGCTAGCGATGAAGTAGGACGGTCAGGGTCAACAGCAATAGCCGCTGTGCCAACAGCACCCAAATCACCTTCCATCACCTCTTCCAGTGTTTGCCGTGAACCACATGCGGCACGGAGATAGTTCATGACATACCGAGTGATTGGATGTATGCCACCCCCAGGCACAACGACACGGGCTGGATCACGGCGGATGAGATTTTCCAGCTCCATGAATATACCTTTGATTGAGGAGCCAAGGGTGTTGCACACAGCTGATACCTCAGCACGAAGAGCAGCAGAGTAGGGATCAGAGAAGACAGGATCGAGGTCAGGAAGGAGGTCTCTGACTGCTTCATACATGTCAATAACACGGAAGAGCCGTTCTGGCGCGCGGCTGGCAGCAGCAACTGCATCTCCGAACGAAATAAGCTGAAGCGCCTGGGTGCGCACGGCGGCAACAAAGGCAAGGTCGCCATACGGAGCGAGGCCTTCGAAGACACGATCACAGAGGCGGCGCTCGCTGGGGATCAGAATCCGAAACACCATCTTGAAGGCTGGGATCCAACGAGCAATGTCGAACTCGAGCTCCTCCCATGGCAAGGAGTGGACCTCGTCGGCTGTACGGGAACGGATGCCGAGGCGAGCGACGCTCTCGTCGATGAAACCGCGGCGCGCGGCCGCGTATGCCTCGGCGCACTCGCGGCCAAAGCCAGCGTCCACCATCCGCCGGGCAATCTGGTGAACATCAGAGACCGAGCCCGGCGGGAGAGCATCGATGACGATGTCGAAGTCCGAGACCGGCCTCGCGATTGGGATTGGCTCGTCGCCAAATCCGTCATCCGCGTCGTAGTCCTCCTCCTCGCTGTCATCAGACCCGAACCCACCGGGCGCCTGAGGCGCCGCGTCGTCGGGGCGCTCGATGAGCGCCCGGAACTCGTCCTCCAGCCGGGCCATGCACCGGCTCAGCAGCTCGTCGGCGCGGTCGAGCAGCCCGCGGTTGGTCCCGGCGGCGTCCAGCTCCTGCACGGTGCCGACGAGGTCGTCCACCGCCTCCAGGAACGCGTCCGCGTCCGCCGAGTCCGCCCATATGAGCCTGTCCATGGTGACGAACTGCGAGATCTGCCGGTCCAGCGTGCGCACGGTCCGCTCCAGCGACGTCACCGGGGGCATGCCCGCGGCGGCCGACGGCGCCACTGGAGGCGGCGGCATGGGCGGCGAGGCCGGCACGGAGCGCTCCCCAGCCCCTCCGACCGCGGCGCGCGTGGCGTAGAGCTTGTCGAGCGAGAGGCGGCCGTCGTAGTTGGAGAAGACCTTGAGTATGTCCTCCGTCATGGTGTCGGTGCGGCCAAGGGTCTGGACGATGTGCTGCACCGTGGCGAGCAGCTTCTCCTCGCCGTCCTCCGCCATCAGCCGCCGAGCGAGGTCGCCGGACGCCTCTCCCCTTCCCGCCGTCGATCAGCGCGAGGTTCCGGCTAGGGTTTGAATCTGCGGCGAAGCGGGCCGGAGTGCGGTGGTGGTTTATCGGGCAGCGACAAGGATGGCCGCTCACTGCTCGAACCGGAGGGAGTGGAGGAGGCGCCGTTGGAGTCTTGGAGACTGGCCTAATTGTCTACTAGTACGCCGGTATAGAAGTTACCGTACCCCATTCCGAGGGCTGGGCGGTAACTCACGCGGCGTGCGGTGGATGCGAGGCTGGACTTGTCGCTTGGACGGTCGGATGAAGTCGGTGACGGAAGAATAACGGGAACGGACAGTAAAACTGCAGTGTCCTCGGGAGAGGAGAAAGGCTGGAGCGGGGCCGGTGGCTCGGTGGGTGGGGAAAGCAAATGCAAGCGCAAGCGCAACGGCGAGTCGGAGCAGAGAGATTTATTAAATTCTCGCTGACAGGTAGGGATACAGCATGGGGTTTGTGGTTTTGGCGTCACGCCGCTGCCAACGATGGACGACATGCGCTGCGCACCACACCAGGCAGGCTCGCGGGCTTCTTTGGGCCGGTTGCTAGTCTGTTACTAGGCCGAGGGTTGTACCTCCCAGCTCAATGGCAACACGGGCTGCCAATTGAGGTTTACAGCCCAATGTGGCCCAGTCAAAGTTAGGTCTAGGCCCACGGATTGCTTTTGCAGATCTGAACGCACCCGAAGAGTTATCGTGCGTTCGTGGGAAAGCCATGTTCTAGCCGCGTGCCCACTGTACTGTATAGTGGTGACGGGCATAGAAGCACCAATCTGCTGAAGCATAAAACCAAGGAAAGCGCCTCTCGTGGTCGGAGTAGAGGTCGAGCCAACTCCCAGTACAGATTCCGCAAAACAGGCACCATGGCCTCCGCTGCGACGCCTGCGCCGTTGCTCCCCGTGACCAGCACCGTTGCCGGCGGCGGATCCGCGCCGTCCTCCGCCACGGGCCTCTCCGACGTGGCGCTCGCCACGCCGGCCTTCCGCCTCTTC
Organism: Coix lacryma-jobi var. lacryma-jobi; assembly: GCA_009763385.1. Lineage (NCBI taxonomy): Eukaryota > Viridiplantae > Streptophyta > Magnoliopsida > Poales > Poaceae > Coix > Coix lacryma-jobi. The sequence continues at coordinate 17,453,410 of CM019827.1, forward strand.
GTGAGCCGGCTGTCCGAGACGGCGCGGCGCTCGCTCGCGGACCGGCGGCCGTGGACGGAGCTGCTGGACCGGTCGGCCTTCTCCCGCCCGGACTCCCTCTCCGAGGCCACCTCCAGGCTGCGCCGCAACCTCGGCTACTTCCGCGTCAACTACGCCGCCGTCGTCGCCTTCTCCCTCGCGGCCTCGCTCCTGGCGCACCCCTTCTCCCTCCTCGTCCTCCTCAGCATCCTCGGCGCCTGGTGCTTCCTCTACGTCTTCCGCGCGCCCGACCAGCCCGTCGTGCTCTTCGGCCGCACCTTCACCGACCGCGAGACGCTGCTCGGCCTTGTCGTCGCGTCTGTGCTCGCCTTCTTCCTCACCTCCGTGGCTTCGCTCATCATCTCCGGGATGCTTGTCGGGGGCGCCATCGTCGCCGCGCACGGCGCCTGCCGCGTTCCAGAGGACCTCTTCCTTGATGATCCGAGCGCTGCGTCCAATGGAAACACCACCAGCAGGCTGATCTCCTTCCTCGCGTCGCCCGGATCTGGGGTTTGAGGCGTCCAGGACTGGTAGGATTCTTGTGTTCGGGGAATTCAGTTCAAGTCAAAATCGATAGAGATCTGATCCAGAAGCTGTAGAAACTAGCTCCTTGCTCATGTGGTGCTTCACTGCGAGTAGCTATGGATGTGGATCCATTTTTTTTTTCTGTTGTACTTTGTGTGGAATTATGCAAAGATCTGCAAGAGCTGTACATCTCTTGCACTTCACCAAATCTGGTGACAGTGAGCATTAAGCATTGTCAAATTGCTAACATGTATCGGTGTGCTCTTCACATTCATCATTCATGTGTACATCATGACAAATTTTATGGACCTCCGGTTATTTCTGCCTCATTAGAAACTTGATCTTGATCCTCGTGTACAAATTCCCTTAGGGGCTGTGATCAGTATTTGATGTTGTATGCAATACTTGTCGTTTTGATGTTCCGAGTAATATTGTACTGTGGAGAATCATATGGCAATGCTAGGTTTATTACATAACATTATAAATTTTGTAGAGGATATAACTAGTACAGTATGTTCTAAAATGATAAAGTTGTACATCAGTTAAGATCTCAGATATATTGCATCCTTTTATTAGCTTTTTCACTCTCTACAACTGTGCCGGAGTTTAGAGAAATTACAGGACATGAAGGTGCGCATGGGGCCAAAGAAATGGGTGAACCAAAATTGTGGCAAAGGTAGTCATCCAGCTAAATCTTAAGTTGGCATAAAGCATTGAGTGAGATGTGTATCTGTAATCCTAAAGCTATTGAACTAGTACCCTAAAATTTGCTTGGCTACTTGTATTTTACTATTGGGAAAACAACATTGCAAAAAGTTTGCTTGGCTGCAATTATCATGTTCATCATAGTAAACTTGTTTCAATCTGCCAACAACACATTTAGCATTGGTTTTTTTTTTGTTAAAATACTTGCTTGCAGTCAAAAGTAGGGGTCTGTTCTAAAATTTTCTGCCGTATGATGATGAAATTGTTTTGATTTTTCCTTCAGGCTAACAATGTGCAGATTCCTGCATAAATGTACTGTATATGTTACATCAGTGCAGGCAACCCAATCATCAGTTCATCATGAGTCAATCTGTGAAGGTGGTTAAAAAAAAGAGGGACCACCCATTGACTAACTCATGATACGTATGGCTGACAGTTAGTGTACTTTGGATGTTGTTTAAGATTGCTTATATTATACTACTAAACAATTGAATATTGACACCGAATCAACTGTAGTAGGGTACTAGGATCCCAGAGTGGTGGTTGACCTGGCTATAATAGAAGATGCCAAATGGAATATTGAGATTAGATTTCACATGGTATGCTTATGTAAGTATTGGTAATGGAGGAGTATACTAATTCCTAGCTAATGTATAGTGTGGCTCATCGTTTCTAAATCTGTCATTATTCTTCTCTGTTTAGGAGGGTAGCATTTACCAATCATTGGAGTATTTGGTCTTGTTTCTTGCATTTTCAAGGAATATGTGGTTTGGAAGTAATCGTCTGATATGGACTGAATGATCTGATTGTATCAGGGGTGATGTCTAATTCATAGGTAAAGAAAATTGGTGGTTGGGCAACTTGATTCTGAACTCTGAAGCTCGCTTTCAGTCTGGGGATCAATACTACTAAACCCGTACAGGAGGTGAATTTGCAATTGAGACTTGCATGTCATTAGTAATTAATAAGTAATATCTATCTTCAGTTTTTTTAAAATTGTTGTTAGCTGAATAGGTTTTAAAATTGCTAGTACAACTACTAGTATGTTTCTATTTGATCTGAGCTGGAGGCGTCAGCTCCACTTTTTGCTAACAATGGGGTATATTAGTTGCAATGCCTCCATCTAAAATTGTCCTTCATAGGTATTGAATAATAATGGTTCTGAATTTTCTTATACCTCGCTCGTGCTTGAAGTCATCAGTCTTGAATTTTTTTTCTTGGACAATAGTGTTTAAATTTGCCGTTGCACATCTCAGATTGGTTGTTTCGGTAATTGATTGTACAAAGAAAGAATTTATTCTCAAATAATATGCTGAATGTCACTGAAATTACATACATAGATTTACTTACAGGGGAAAGTTCAAACAAGCTGGAAAATCAAGTCCCCTAGTAGAATTAAGATCACGAATAAACCCCGCCCCCGCCCCCAAAAAAGGTCACAATTAACATACAACGTGAACAGGCTTCCAATTCCTCTGTAACTGTAACGTATTGTCTTCTGCTGATCATTGGCTAGCACATGGGAAGATCAACTGGGGGCGGCTCCAGGGACTGCAGTTCGCCATACCCGTCCTCCACCAGGAACGCCATCGCCAGGCCCCAGGTGATGTGCACGTCCAGATGGCAATGCATGAGCCACACCCCTGGGTTGTCGGCGACGAACTGGATGACTGCCCAGCCGTTGACGGGCACGGCCACGGTGTTGCGCTGCGGCGGGTCGACGTAGTTGAACTTCTCGACGTCCTTGTTGGGGTCGAAGTTGCCGAAGCCCTCGGCGAGGATGAAGAAATCGTAGCCATGGATGTGGATGGGGTGGTTCTCGGGCGTGACGATGCTGGTGTCCTGCAGGACGAGCTGCACGACGGAGCCGAACCTGAGCGGGTACAGCTTGGTCCCGGGGACCGGCTGCCACAGCGCCTGGCTGACGTTCTGGCCCGTGTAGTCGAACTGCACCGGCGGGTTGGCCGGGAAGTCGGTGGTGAAGACGCCGGGGATCTTGAAGTAGTGCGCGTGGAGGAGGGAGTCGGTGTCGGGGAAGACGAAGGAGACGTTGTTCATGCTGGCCGTGAAGCGTGTGTTGTTGTTGGGCCCCTGGCAGAGCTGGCCCGGCTTGCAGTTGTAGAGGCCGAGGCCGACGGTGAAGAAGAGGTACTCGTCGACGTTCTCGTGGATCTTGACCCTGTCGGGGCTCTTGATCCCGGCCGCGAAGGCGGTGGCGGCGGCGGTGTCGTTGAAGGCCGGGAGCGCCGGGAACGCCGGCGGTATCTTGGGGCCGAAGTCGGAGGCGCAGCCGCAGTCGTACTCGAGGACGGCCGTGGTGGTGGTGTTGTCGAAGGCCACGTTCTGCGCGGAGACGTAGGCGCGCGCGGCGACGTAGTACCGGGTCGGGGGCTGGTCCATGGTGACGAGGACGTCGGTGGTCTGGCCCGGCGCGATCATGAGCACCGAGGTGGTGAAGGGCTTGGTGTAGGACGCGTCGGCGCCGACCACCGTCATCTTGTGCTGCGCGATGCTCACGAACAGCTCGTGGTTGAGCGCCGCGTTGATGAACCGCAGCAGCGCCGTCTCGCCGGCCTTCACCGGAATGGCCGTCGTCTCTGCATCGAAGTAAAGACGCACGCGTTGCGGAAGCGAGTAAGGAGAGTCGAGCTTGTGCATGGATGATGATGATACTCTGTTCTGTTTCGTGCAGTGCAGGTTCTACCTTTGTGGGAGCATTTGTACAGGTCGCCGGGCTGGCCGTTGATGGTGAACGCGTCGGAGACGTTGGGACCGCCGCCCGTCCTCTGCGCCTCCCGGATGACGTCGACCGGGTTCGCATTCCACCACTCGCCTGCCCGGCCATCGATCGGTCACCGTCAGGATTTTCGCAACACGAGGAGATCGAGGAGAAGCAAGAGCAGGAAGAAGAAGAAGATCAGGGTGTGGAGTGCAGACCGAGGATGACGGGGACTTCGCGCGAGGGCTTGGCGAAAGGGTAGGTCTTGTTCTCCCTGGGGCGGATGATGAGGGCGCCGTAGACGGTGGCCCTGAGCCAGGAGCTGTGCGCGTGCCACCACAGCGTGCCCTCCTGCCCCTCGATGGTGAACTTGTACTTGTAGCTGCCGCCGGGCCTGATGGGGCACTGCGTCACGAACTCCGGCCCGTCCGCCCACCCAGTCCTCATCTGCCGGATGCCGTGCCTGCACACGCAAACGCAGTACGTGCAATAAGAATTTTAAGAAAACAGAAGCGCGCGCAACGCAACGCATTGGTCGTCTACCAGACAGACCACGTGATCGAGACAGCCATGAAAGAGATGAGCGAGTAGTCGTGCGATGCCATATCATGGTCACGGATGAGAAAACGAGAACGAACAAACGAAGGGGTGGTGTGTGCTACGTATGCGGCGTACCAGTGGATGGTGACGTTGTACTGCGCCCGGTTGACGACGTTGATCACGAGCGTGTCGCCCTCCCTGACCTCCAGCGTCGGCCCCGGGAACTGCCCATTCACCGTGATGATCTTGTGCGTCTTGCACAGCCTCTTCACTGGCGTCTCTTGGACCTTGATGATGATGAGCAACAAACCCAAGAAAACGAAACATGCGACGATCAGGTAAAAAGATGCCTCAGCTGGACACTGAAAGAAAACACAGGTCAACCATGCATGTGTATTCATGTATTCACGCCGCGCGTGCCACGTACAACGAACTCGTGGTGATGCACTTCGGCGTCCGCCGCGAGCAGCGCCACCGCGAGGCACGAGAGGAGGAGGAGCAGCCGGGACGACGACGACGGCGGCGACGCCATGGCGAGAGCCGAGAGCGAATGTATGTTGCCGGCCGCGTCGTCTGCGTTGGCTGGCTCGCGCACCGCCGATGGAACCGGCCGGGGTGCTTTTGCTAGCTAGCGGTAGCGCGCGGTGGCTTTCCTCTGGAAGGTTTCCGAGTTGGCGATGAGAGAGGCTTCGCCACCGAGCACGCACGGGATATATAGCGTTCGGGGCCGACGTGCAGGCCCGTCCCGTTCCCCGCTGTGGCCTGGCCTGTCGCCTGTGGGGTGGTTGGTCGATTAGGTTTTAAACTTTTGAATTCGAGCATGGGGGAAAATGTTACCAGCAGGCTAGGGGCTGCATAGCACGGCAAATGTGACTGCGTGCAGCTCCAAGCAGATGCTGATCATGTCATCGTGCGTGCGTGGGATCGTTCAAACTGTGCAGATGGTTTGGTGCACCCACTTGGCCTGCCCCCCTTTGTGTTTGTGGCGCCGCGATTTCACTGAACCAGGCAGTTCTTCTCCCACACGCTTCTGCAACAAGCCATCACCTGCGTCTACACACTGTGATTATGTTGTCATGTGCCTTTCATCAGTTATAATATTTCATTTGCGTCGCCTCGAGTTCTTTCTGATGATTCAAACATTCGGCTGTAGCATTTGCATTGCATCGATGGAACCGTAGTTTAATTTCTAGGATTTACTATATTTCAGGTGCCCAGGCAACAATCTTACTCCATCAATTAGCACAATTAAGAGGATAACTCGCAAGAGGCAATTCACGATTTTTTTTTCCTAAAGCCAAAGAATATATAATAAAATTGCATGCTGCGTGAACAACAATAGAAATTGAGGCACTTGATGAGTAATAATTAGATGTGTTAATGTCCGGCTGCCACCCATCTATTGCGTTCTAATCGGGATAGGATTTGCACTTGTGCATCCTGCTACGCATCTTTTGGCTTTGAGGAAACCGTAGAGAGGTCACAAGGAGTGTTTGTTTGTCGACCGTATCTCCTCTTCGTGGCCGATTAGTTATTCTGCCGCTATCATATGCTGCTAACGGCGAAATTAAAAGCATGGCCGCTTCCGTATCACAGTTTGCTGAAACTTGTGGGCAAAGGAACTTGGTTTCGAAACACAGCTCAATGATTACGAAGTCAAATCCATGACGCTAGATGTACTGGGTGTGCTCCTTTTTTTTTCTGCCTACGAATTTGTTGGCCACCATAAATCTAATAATGCGTTGAGCTTTGGCGGTACGTGTGTTTCTGCGTCCGCGATACAAACTGGTCGAAGTCATTTTGTAGCGAGAGGAGGTGGATTTGGTAACCAATATCGCAGCAAGTGTCAATATTTGTTCCAACAAATCTTCGTAAACAATCTGTTGACAGAAACGCTGGCACCAAATCCGATTGCTCAGTGCAAGATGCCACGTTTCTGGCTTCCATTTCATTTTTTCCCTTAAAAATGACAGCGGACCTTCTTTTTAGAACTGAAAATGGTGAGCTTGGAAGGTAAAGTTATGCTTGCAAGAGATCGATCGATCAGTGGTCATGAAACAGACCAGTACAAGTACTACTACCATCTATTAAACAAACCAGGAAAGCAGTTTTGTTCTTCCTCTCTCTTTTTTTTTTAATGCATCTGGCCATCATCGCTGAAAATGCTGTCTTACCGTCATTTGAAAGTTGAGACTCTGGAACGCACTGGTCCCGAATTTGCAAGAAGACCAGACGACAGAAGAGATAACGCTAGCTTCTGCCTCAGCAGTTGACAATTGGAAGCGAACGCTGAACTCTGAATAACATAAGCAAAAGCAGTGTTTCTTCGGCCCCCACAGCTGTGCAGAGCCTGCGTTTCGCCGTCCTTGACCGCCCACCCAACCATGCATGAGGTAGGCTGGCAACCAGGCCAATCCGAGCCTTTCCGGCGGCCACGGCCCTCAGCGATGCGTCACTGGCGTCAGAAGACCTGTCCAGTGATGAGCCGGTAGGAACAGCAGGTGGGAACAACAAATCTGGCAGGAAACCAACCACCACGATGATCCCTTTGCAAAGTTCCTATCGCTCTGATCAGAATTTGCATTCAGGTGGTTGGGATCATTTTCGTTCCTGGAATTGACATTTGGTCATTTGGTGATTGCTGTCAGCTCTACTGCCCATGCTACATGTGCTTCAATTTTCTTTTCCGCGGCAAAGCTTCTTTGGAGGTTGGAGTGCCATGACCATGTCCAGGATGTGCGTGCGACTTCTATTGGACGGTCAAGGTTGGATACGCTCATGCTTTCGTTTTCGGCAAATGCAAATGCACTTTAGGATACCAACTGTGGACTTTGGAATGGAGATGGCCCTCTTGCTTAAAGTATGTTGCAGGCGTGCAAGTAGGGTAACTGATATTCAGATTTGCAGATTTATCTGTGAAGTATGCTCAAACCTGCATTAGGGTAGTTCTTATGCAGATTTTTTTGTAAGTTAAATTCGCGAGCAGTCACGAAACTTATACGACGGTGTCGTATGAGTCCCAACTTTAACATATTAAATTTTAAGTCCCTATAAACTTATACAGTATACGCATTGGTCTAAAAAGACTTGAACTTGCTCCATGCATTGATGTGTGACGTGGCACCATGACTTCCCGAAATTAATACTCCCTCCGTCCACGAAAAAATCAATTTCTAAAGTTGTCTTAAGTCAAATGTTTAAATTTTGACCAAATTTCTAGAAAAAACTATCAAAATTGATGGTACCAAATTCACATCATTGGATATATCTTCATCTTCGAATATATTTTCATAATGTGTATATTTTATATTATAGATATTAGATATTATTACTCTTTTCTATAAAGTTAGTCAAAGTTAAAAAAGTTTGACTGACACGGATTCTATGAATTGATTTTTTCGTGGACAAAAGGAGTACGGTTATTTCGGTTCTAGCCCTCGGTTAACTGAATTGACCTGAATAAACGAACTTTGTAAAGGTCCGTAGAATACATACACAACTCAGCCCCAAACAGAGATAAACTCTAAGCAAGGTTGGCGCATGTGTCATCCCTGACCTTGCCTCCACTTGGCGTGATCCGCCGTCTGTCCCGACACTCTCGACCCCGAGCGAGGCGAGTTTGCCCGTGACCCTCCCCTCCCCTCCTCGATTGGTCGAGCCTAGCCAGCCGTCACCGCCCCTTTTCCTAGACACTAGAGGACAGAGGTCGAGTTGGCGAGTCGCCCCTCTGCCTCTGCACGCCTGAAACTCGAGCCACCGCGACTCCTGCACCTAGGGCCTGTTTGGTTCGCGGACGAGCTTAGTTTGGCTCGCATCAAAGGAGCCTGGTTCTGGGTAGTCAGGCTCAATACATACAAGAACGTGGTGCTTGGTTGTCTGTATGCACGAGACAGGTTGAGCTGAGAAGCTGTTTGGTTGCTCGTATGAGAACGAGTTGCATGGGATAAAAATATATAAATAATCATCATCATGACATTTATTACGGACAACTATTATCGAATAACACTTAGTTTACCTTAATTCTCCTTAATATACTTCAAAATATACTAATATCATTTAATATATGCTAATAATATATTAATAACGTCATTAGATGACTAATTAGCTGCACCACGCGAGCCTGGCCCGGCAAAAACGGCCGATTTCTACGTTCCTCCAGAGCCAGGCTGCGGGAGGAATCTTGCACGAGCAGAGCCTGGCCAGACAGATACGCGAACCAAACAAACGCATGTTCTCGCATCTGTGGAGCCTGGCTGAGCGGTGGTGCAGCCAACCAAACACACCCCTAGAGTCCAACACCGGCATTGCTCATACCTGCTTGGAGGTGTCTCCGTCACTGGTGGCGCCTGCCTGGAGCCCTGGAGTCTGGCACCGGCGACGTCTGCCTAGAGTCCTCTCCATCACCGCTGCTGCCTGTCTCGTTAGCTGAAATCAGTGGATCAGTTATGAAGTGATTTTTGCATTTTTTTTCTGCTAAACATGGTTGTGATTTTTGTATTTTTTCCATGTGTTTTGTTGCTGAAATCAGTGGATCAGTTAGTTCGGTTAGACTTTTTTCCCTTATGTTTCGTTGCTGAAATCTGTGGCCTGATTAGTTCCAAACCGAACCGAACTAATTGAGACGAAAATTTCTCGTTTCCTAGTTTCTAAGCTAACCGATCGGTTCTCAGTTTTCTACTAAGGGTGTTTTTAGATGCCAAATTTTGCAAAAATTTTCCCTATAGCACTTTCGTTGTTATTTGACAAACTTTGTTCAAATATGGACTAACTAGACTTAAAAAATTCGCCTCGACATGTATATATACTAAAAGTATAATTAGTTATTTTTTTACCTACATTTAATGTTTTATGCATGCGTCCAAATATTGATGTGACGGAGAGAGGTTAAAAAGAGCTGAAATCTAAACAGGGCCTAACTGATGAATTCGCAACTAATTGAGGAACCGAATCAATGGTTTTCGGTTAATCGAATGCCTAGTCTGACATGAGTATGCCTGCATGACTGCGCATTCTCTAGTGTTTGTATGGCCACTGGCCAGCCAGTGGACGCCGTTGCGAAGTCAAACGAAAGAGATGACCTGGCCCACCTGCCATTGAATGAATAGCACGAAACGGTTTTGCCTTCTCTACGCGTACGCGCGGCGAAACACGGCGCTCACCTTCCAACCGGACTTGACTCCGCCGCGGATTCCCCGCCAGATCTCATTTCTCGTCCCCAACCCTAACCGCCGGGCGCCGGGGGTGGCCATGATGGCCACCGAGCCCTCGTCCTCGGGGAAACCCGTCGAGGACCTCGAAACACTGCCCCTCGACTCCTCCTCCAGTGTCGCGGCCACGACCGACCCCCTGCTCCGCCCACCTCCTTCCCCCTCCGCCTCGTCCATCTCCTCTCCCACCGCCGGAGAGAACCACGGCGCGTTTCTGGACGAGGTCGACGAGGATGGGGTGGACGACTTCACGCCTCCCCCGGCTCTCCACGCCACCGGGGCCGCGACGAACTCCCGCGAGGCGTCGCCGGAGTTCGCTGAGATCACTGTCTCCGAGCCTAGGAAGCACGCGGAGCTCGCGACCGGGGCCGTGGGCGTCATTCCCGGCTCGGCCAGCTACGTCTCCTACCTCATCGCCACTCGGGTGCCCGACGGTGGCGAGTTCCGCGTGCGTCGGCGCTTCCGCGACGTTGTCGCCCTCGCCGACCGCCTCGCGGAGACCCACCGCGGCCTCTTCGTACCGGCGCGGCCCGACAAGAGCATCGTCGAGGGGCAGGTCATGCAGCGGCACGACTTCGTGAACCAGCGGTGCGTCACGCTCCAGCGCTACCTACGCCGCCTCGCCGCGCACCCCGTCGTCGGCCGCAGCCCCCTCCTCCACGCCTTCCTCACCGAGCTTAGCGGCATCCCCACTTGCGATGGCGAGTCTCCCAGATGGAGCCCTGCGATGAATGCTGCCACGTCCATCGCTGCTGCGGCTCCAGTGGCGCCTACGAAGAGTGGGAGGGACCTTTTTGGGGTATTCAAGGACCTGAAGCAGACGGTGACCAATGGGTGGGTGGCTGTAAGGCCGCCTCCAGTGGAGGAGGAGATCGACACAAAGTACCTTGTGCACAAGGCCAAGCTCGAGGACTTGGAAAAACATCTGGTGATAGCATCTCAGCAGGTAACTGCATCTTTAGAAAGGTTTTATTTGCATGCTGTAGACACTGTCTCTGTTGCCATTTCTCATTACAAATACATATTTGGTACCATTGTTGTTCTATAGGCAGAAAAAAAACAGGATAAACAGATAACGTGATTAAGGGCCTGTTTGGATACAAGGGCTAATTACTAGGTAGCTCAAAATTAACTCTAGTGCATCCAAACAGGAGAGCTAATAGGTTGGCTAATTTTTTAGATAAGTCTTCAACTAGTTGTTAGCCATCTAGCTAGCCAACCTTGGCTAATTTTAGCTAGCCCTAGCCCTAGCTCATACAAACAGACCCTAACTTCTGAGTGCTTGTTTGGAGAAGCCCATACACTTCATTTTGCTACTTGCAGAAAGATACATTTTATGCATAATAAGTTTTCTGTACTGTGTACTAGTGCAAACTGCAAAGTAAACTAGCTAATCTATTACCATGGCATTTTTTGTAGGCAGAGGCATCTGTTAAAGCTTATGACGATCTTAGAGCAACGACAGGTCTCTTGGGAATGTCATTCATCAAACTGGCTAAGTTTGAAAAGGAGCAGGCTACATGTAGTTCTCAGAAAAGACGAGCTGCTGACGTCAGTAATTTTGGCAGTGCTGTTGTTAGAGTTAGCAGATCACAGGCAAAACTAAATGCTGAAATTGTAAAACATCTGGTAAGTGGGGTGACTTGAGTAAAGGAATACTTGCTTGGACATATGCTTTTAGGGTTATTGTTTTTTCCTTTTTATTTTGACATGTTCTATGCTTTTGCAGGGCATTATCCATGAGTACATGGAGACAATGGCGTCTGTTCATAACGCTTTTACTGATCGTTCCAATGCTTTGCTTCGTGTGCAAACTTTGTCAGCAGAACTATATTTCTTGCATACCCGGGCGGGAAAACTTGAATCTGTATCATCAAGAGGAATGGATCAGGAAAGATCAAGGTATCAGAAGATAGAAGAACTGAAAGAAACAATTAGAGCCACAGAAGATGCAAAAACACATGCACTTAAAGAATTGGAACTTATCAAGGTAATTCGTCCAAACTTATGAAACAAAGCAGGTGTCCATTATGTGTGACAATTTCAACTGCAATATTGTTATTGCTCAAACAGACTCACAATTACTATCTATATTCTGGAAAAGGATACCAAAAATATCTTCATAGATTTTGCAGTACATTAGGGATATAATGCTTAGGTTATTTTGTAACATGATGCCTAACACTAGCTAATGCTATATATTGGATAATCTGCTGAAGCAGCCTGATTAAATCTATTTGTCATAGTTGTTTGTGCTATGGAATTCTCATTAGCCAGCACTTCTTTTGACCATGTCCAGTTAATATTATTCCAAGTTAAGCTCACAGAATCCAGAATGAACGAGATAGCAGCTGACATGTTGCTAAGCAGTCAAGAGTCCAGATTGTCTGATTCTAGCTATTGTCATGTTTGAGCCGTGGTGCAAATATCAAGAATTTTAGAGTACATGCATTGTTAATGAATTTTCTGTTTATCTATTGACCTTAACATTTTAAAACACAATCCTACTGCAATTAAAATGGCAGGTTATGCTATCCTGTTGACAATATTTCTTTAAGAAAAACCATGTAGGCACAATTTTTGTGTTGATTAAGTTTTTTCTTTCTTTAAGGAATTTGTGTTGAATAAGTGCTTTCATTAAAGTATTAGAAATGCTAGAATTTCTATTCAACCCTGAGAGTAAGGTTGCATCCATTTCAGGTGATACAAAAGTATTCCTATGCATTGCACCATCAGCATTTATGTTCCAACTCACTGTTTTGTCCGGAGTTTTGAATTATAGATACAACTTTTGCAAGTACTCGGCAGTTTTCACTGTTGAATTTAAAATTACAAATGGTTTGCATTGCAGTTCAACATGGAGTATTTAGGGCGTTCTATTTTTTTTTTTTTTTATGTATGATAATGCAGGAAAACAACATGAATGAAATTAAAAGATTTAACAAGGAAAGACGCCAGGATTTGGTGGAGATGCTGAAAGGCTTTGTATCAGATCAGGTTTGTGTTTTGGGTTGGTTTTCAGTTTGCAGTAAATTTTTAGTTCTTTAACAAAAATAAAAAGATTATGTTAATCAGTTCAATAACCAATCTACTGTATTGCTTACTGTAGATCTATCTTTGTACCTCCATGTTTTTTTATCAGTAGTATTTGCCTGCTATTTGAACAAAAGGAAAACATGAGTGCTAAATGCTGGGTCTGTCATGCATTTTTAACTCTTTATAAAAGGGAGCTCCTTCCATTGCTCCTGAAAAAAAGATAATGGTCATGTGAATTTTGTGTTATTATATGTGTTGCGCCCGCGTGTGTCCATGTGGTATTGGAAGGCAACAGCCAGGCTGCAGAACTAGAAACCTTCCAATGCAGTCTCTGCTTGGCTGATATGCTGGAAAAGCTGTGGAATCAAGACCTGTGGGACCACTTGTACCCAGATCTAGTGTTCATCTGTACATGGTAGACAGCATCTTCTAATCGATCTCCTGAACACTCATTACCAAACAAATGTGTTACCTTTATTTTACCTCAAAACGATATGCATCATGACCATTTCAGTTTTGAACCCTTTCAATTGAGAAACAAATGTTCTGAAAGTTAACATGACAGTTTAGCTGCAATTTATGAAAATTTTCAGTAATATAGGAGTGCACAGTGTACTGTTCAGAGACAGTACCGTTGCTAGGGAAATGCCCACCTAAACTAATGGCATCAACGATGCATGTGAAATTAGTTTAACCATAGAGATGGAAGCTATTGAAATTTGGATCTCTGATTTTTTTTTTTCCTGTTGCTATGTTCAGGCCACATACTCGGATCATTTGCTAGCATATGGACAAAGGTAGCAGAAGAAACAAAAGGATATGCAAAAAGCAGCAGCTGAAGTAGGATGTACATATACAGGTGAATTTGAGTTGTTATTGAGCAGCGTGAACATAGCTACACCATTGAGAATCATGAGAGGCTTATACGAGGACAAGACCACACTCTCCATCCCCGAAGGGACACATTTCTATGGATTTTTCTGAGTATTGGTATCTCCAGTAGTGTACCTGAAAATCCTCAGAAAATATAGTATTACCATTTTCTGCGGCTCTTTTTTCTCAGCCTGGGCTTCATGTGAGCTTTATCCCTGTGCATTTACATGGAACCAGTCGGGTGAATTCCCTACCTCCCGAGATGACCAGATACACAAATGAGATGTTTTTCCCCCTTCATGAACTGTTAGTCTGTTACACACCAGTGCTTGCATACTCTTTTTTTTTTTTTTTTACTTTACATACGTATTTCTCTTTTACCCATTTTTGAGGAAATTTAACTATGTTCTGTAAAATCGTCGTCTTCCAAATTGGCCTGAAAGGTCTTGTTGACGTGCAAGGCCTAAACTCAAAATAGTCACACTAGTCATACTATGGTGGCCCGGCTGTGAGTCTCCGAAATCTGAATCGCGGTACACCAACTGAGGCCACGTCTATCCAAGAAAGGTGAGCCTCTCATCTTGTAAAATGCTGACTGTACATGAACGTGAGCTAGTGGTTGCTGTGGCACCTTGGTGTTCCTTTTGGGGCCATCGGTTTCAACATCACAACTTATCCTCTACAGTAGGCACCGGTTTTGCTCCGTTTCGGGCCTGTAACTTCTGATCGTTGTTGGTCCGAAGATTTCTCTCTCGCTTCCGTGTGCTTTCCGAGCACATAGGGTCCAAAACCCACCACAAATGGAAAGAACAACCGCGATCGAATAGTCGTCGCCACGATTTGCGCCACAAGAAATTCATCCAAAAATCGAACTCTGTGAGGCTGTGCTGCTAGCTGGTGCTGCCGAGCAGCTCAAAGAATTTCGTTGCCGGTGAAAATCCAATGGAAACTGGCATGGCGCATAGCTCTTTGTCTCCTAGTGACAGAAACAAACCTGGTAGTACGTACGTAACAAACTTGACAGAAACATGCTTCAAAGTTCAAACTACTGAGAAGCAAAACAACCGAAATTTATATTTAGGCCTCGTTCAGTTGATGAAATATTTGGCGAAAAGTTATTGTAGTACTTTCGTTGTTATTTGACAAACTTTGTCCAAACATGACCTAACTAGGCTCAAAGAGATTCGTCTCGACATGAACAGACTAAAAGTACAATTAGTTATTTTTTTATCTATATTTAATGTTTCATGCATGTGTCTAAGGATTCGATTTGACGAACGCAACATATTTAGACTAATTTCATGAACTGAACATGGTCTTATTCTAAAAAAAAAAACCGAATTTTCGAAGAGTCTATTGCAGTACCATATACCACCAACTACCACAAGCCGCTCCGTGTTCTCTCTGTGTCTCTAAGCCCTCCATTTCACCCCCATCACCGGGCACCGCCGGCGCGGGCGCGCCTCGCCGCCCCCGCCACCGTGTCAACGAAGGAAAATGCTGCCGCACGCGCCATCCCGAACTCCGGGGGCCTTCAGGTTCAAACCGCATCTCCCCAACAAGCCGCCGCTCCTCACCTCTTCCTCCACCCCCGCCTCCGCCTCGGCCTCCACGCGCGGCCGCCTCAGCGCCGCCGCCGCCGCTACACGCCGGGACCTGCTCGTCCTCGTCCCCTCGCTAGTCGCGGCGTCCACCGTCCTCCAGTCCCTTCCCCTCGCCGCCTCCGCCGCGGCAGGAGATGACAAGCCGGCCCCACCGCCGCCGGCGCAGGCGCAGGCGCCCGCCGCTCCGGCCTCGCCCCCGCCTCCAGCGGAGGAGCCGGCGCTGTCGAGGGTCTACGACGCCACGGTCATCGGGGAGCCCCAGGCCGTGGGGAAGGACGCGCGGCGGAGGGTGTGGGAGAAGCTGATGGCGGCCCGGGTGGTGTACCTCGGCGAGGCCGAGCTCGTGCCTGACCGCGACGACAGGGTGCTCGAGCTCGAGATCGTCAGGAAGCTCGCGGGCGCCTGCGCCGAGGCCGGGAGGAGCATCTCCCTCGCGCTCGAGGCCTTTCCCTGCGACCTCCAGGAGCCGCTCAACCGGTTCATGGATGGCAGGTTGTTGCAGTTACCTTACTTCTTTGGGTTAATTAACACAACGAACCTTACCATTTGCTAGTTGTGACGAGAGTATAGCTGAGCAACATTACATATAATATGAATTCCT
Organism: Coix lacryma-jobi var. lacryma-jobi; assembly: GCA_009763385.1. NCBI lineage: Eukaryota > Viridiplantae > Streptophyta > Magnoliopsida > Poales > Poaceae > Coix > Coix lacryma-jobi. Next base: position 17,469,238 of record CM019827.1, read on the forward strand.
TGCTGTGAGGTTGCAGTTGCCAGTTTGATTTTCTAGAAGTCGGGAAATGGCTTGTTTGATTTTCAGGCCTGTAGAGTAGAGAAGTCGGGAAATGGCTTGTGGCAAGAGCCAAAACTGTGGCTCTGCTAGGATAACTAAAAATGTCTAACTAGTAGTTTGACTCTGCCCGAGTAAACTGCTACTCTTAAATTCCATTGGCAAGGGTTTGCTATAATTATCTGTATCTACGACTACTACTCTTTCGAGTTTTCAACCATATAATATAAGTTCCATGCAGGTTAAGCTCAACCAAAGTCCTATAATGTTGGTTTTACCTTTTGCCTATATTTGTTCAATCTTTTCTGGTGGAGAAAGCCTTCCAATACTTCATGTGGATGAACTTGTAACAATTCTTTGCATCATGCAGAATTGATGGCAATAGCTTAAGGCTTTATACATCTCACTGGGCACCAGAGCGATGGCAGGAATATGAACCACTTTTGAATCACTGCCGTGATAATGGAATAAAGCTTGTTGCCTGTGGAACTCCACTTGAGGTAATTAGTAATTGATTCTCACGATAATTGTATGTGATTCAGGCATATTGGAGTCATAAGGAATCTTGTTCATTTATACTTCTGAATTGTGGACTCACAACATTCTAAAATTTTAATTTTTTAAAATTGATTTGTATGTTCAAACGGAAAAGCTTTTTCTTGTACCATTTTTTGTAATGTCTTTGCCTGCTTAAGCACCTCTGCTACATGCTTCTTCAACCCTTCCTAGTAAATCTCTGATATGAAGCATATTTGATATGTAAATGTAATATGTAAGCTTAGCTTACCCTAAATTACTATGTGAAAATTATCTAGTGCTTTTTCTTGACTAGGTGGTAAGAACTGTGCAAGCAGAAGGAATTAGAAGCCTTTCAAAAGCTCAAAGAAAGCTTTATGCTCCTCCAGCTGGCTCGGGCTTCGTTTCTGGTTTTACATCCATCTCAGGCCGATCGTTGCTAGACAAAATTTCATCAACTCGTGGTTCCCCTTTTGGCCCAAGCTCATATTTATCAGCACAGGCAAGAGTAGTTGATGATTATACCATGTCCCAAACAATAATGAAAGAAATTACTAATGGAGATCCTTCAGGGATGCTCGTTGTTGTAACTGGTGCGAGTCATGTTATGTATGGACCACGAGGAATTGGTGTTCCTGCTAGGATATCTAAAAAGATGCAAAAGAATAAACAAGTTGTGGTACTCCTTGATCCTGAGAGACAAAGTATAAGGAGAGAAGGTGAAATCCCTGTAGCTGATTTCTTGTGGTACTCTGCTGCCAAGCCATGCAGTCGGAATTGCTTTGATCGTGCTGAAATTGCTAGAGTAATGAATGCTGCTGGCAGGAGACGTGAAGCTTTACCTCAGGTTATCACTCACTCTTTGTATAAGTTGAGTGCTCTTGATGCTATATGTATTACCTGCTTCCTGTAACATCTTGGGAGTAGTTATTAGTCTAAAGGTAAATGTAATCAGTACTGATTGTTTATACATGAACTGTAGAACAAGAAAATATCGTTACGAACTTATGATAACTCCTTTTCAAGTCTATCTTGCTATGATAAGTACTCATATTTTCTTACATTGGATCTGACGGAACTTCTTGTATTTCTATGACAGGATCTTCAGAAAGGAATAGATCTTGGCGTAGTTTCTCCTGAGATACTGCAGAACTTTTTTGACCTTGAGAAATACCCTGCTATGTCGGAACTGATTCACCGTTTCCAAGTAAGCAGCTCCTGTAGTCTTTATCTCTCACTCTTTTCCCTTCTTAGTGCCTTAGTATTTAGGTAGGAAGACATGGTTAAATTGTTGAAACTTAAAGCTGGCTATTTTCTGCAGGGTTCCGTGAAAGGTTGCTAGCAGATCCCAAGTTTCTGCATAGATTAGCTATTGAAGAGGGTATATCAATAACTACCACTCTTCTAGCACAATATGAAAAACGAAAAGGACGTTTTTTCGAAGAGATCGACTATGTTCTCACTGATACAATTAGGGGTTCTGTTGTTGACTTCTTTACAGTGTGGCTTCCTGCACCTACTATTTCACTCTTATCTTTTGCCGATGATGGCTCTGGTGAGAGTGTGGAGCTTCTGAAAGGAATTTTGGGATCAGTGCCAGATAATGCATTTCAAAAGGGTATTGTTGGGCAGAATTGGAACATTAACCAGAGGTTTACATCGGTGCTTATGGGTGGTCTAAAACTTGCTGGCGTTGGATTCATTTCTAGTATTGGAGCTGGAGTTGCTTCAGATGTCTTATATGGTGCTCGTCAGATTATTAAACCTTCTGCAAGTATGGAAATGGGGCGCAAAAGAACTCCGATCTGGAAAGCAGCAACTGTTTATAGTTGCTTCCTTGGAACATCAGCAAACCTGCGATATCAGGTAGTTTGCCAAGAACATCTTTCTGTTTACTCAAGTGATGTTAGTTATGAGAAGCTGTTTTGTCGGTGGTTGCATATATTACGACATATGTCAGTCATGGTAAAATATGTTGTAATATTACATGCTGAGAATGGAAGTCAGTAACATCAAAATTAGGCCTTGCAACTGCAGCTCATCTGCAATCAGTAACTCACTGATGCATTAGATTATCCAAGTAAATGCAGCTTATAATTTCCTCTATTTTTCACAACAGTGTTAACCTTTTTCAATGAACATGTTTCAGGTCATAGCTGGTCTGATTGAGCATCGGCTAGGAGAGGATCTGATGGCATACTATAACCAGCCACTTCTTGCTGGCCTGGTGTCATTTGTTTCAAGGACAGTTAACTCATACTGGGGAACACAGGTTTACCACTTTTGCACTTTACACTAACCCGATAATGTTTTGGTATTTAAATTGCACTTTTGAAGCTGGCTGAACACCAAAACAAGTATTCTCCTCTTCTTCGAACAAGAAACTTTAGAATCTCTTATTTTAGCATAGGATCAAAGATGTTAGAATAAGGTATGCTAGTGAGCAACCCTGTGATTCCAATTGATTGTTTTTTCAGTTTGTAGGCATAGTTAGGAGGCAACTCAGACTGCTAGGCACTAGCATTGGACTCTGGAACTGATTGCTTTAATTCTGGCATTTTTATTTTGCCTGTTCAACTTTGCTACATGAACTTCAGGATATATGATCTTAGGCTGGTCCTGATTTAATTGAGATAAAAGGAACCATCAGTACTCATTACAGTTTATTGTTGCTTCTTGAATGGGCTTTTCTTTTATTGATAGAATTCTATTGAGTGCCTTGGGAAGGAAATTAAAACCTTGCGATAGAAGGATTTGATGGAATTCCGTGATTTACTCATGTAGTATTTGCACTACATCTTGCTGTACTGACACCATGTTTCTTGCAGCAATGGATCGATCTTGCACGAGCTACAGGTGTGCAAAGTACTAAGAAAGAGCCGCCTTCAACTCCTGAGGTTTCGAGTGCATCTGAAATGCCACTGCTAGAATATGGCACGACAGAAGTACAGAATGTGGATGACAGCAGTAGCCAATCAAATGACTTGACATAGTCATCACGCAGAGCCATACAAACAAAACACAGAGCAGCTTCCTTCCATGACACACCATATACGATACAACCGTACAGGCATGTAAACGAGATGTCTTCTTAGAGCCAGATTGAAGCTTAGCGACCGCATCATGTGGAGAGACAAATCTGAAATTCTGAAGAGCGAAGCTTTGAAGACTTTCACATTGTTGCGATCAGAAAGCCATTTTTACACCCTCATGGGATGAATACCGTTTGTACATTCACATAGGAGACGACTGAAGAATTTTTGAATCCTGTACAACATTTTACACGTGAAATTTGATCCAAAACATGACTGGAGATTGTTATATGGCAAGGATCAGGGTTGCCGCTTGCACTTGAATCCAGAGTGCATGTGTAACCCTTATCAGCCGTACTTTGGCTTATTCTCTCACATAACACTATTGAAACAGCTGAAATCAACCGTAAAAACGACCAACCAAACAGCACCATTGGCTGAGCAGACTGTGCGACGATCTGATGTTTCCTGATGTTTCCAGCCAAACAGCACCATTGGCTGAGCAGACTGTGCGACGATCTGATGTTTCCTGATGTTTCCAGTGGTATCGCTTTGGTGTGATGAAACCAGTCCCTAGTTTTCACCTATGCCTTTCTGACGCTGGTACACACCATGAACTCGGACCAGGCGACTTTCAACCGGCAGCAGATGCAGATCTGATCCCAGGAAGTCAAAATCCAACGCCCGAGAATTTTATGCCTGTCAGGCAAGTTTGCCTGATGTCAAACCAAAGAACTAATAGCTTCACGTGGCGTTTCTTCCTCGCAACTTTGCGTGTCTAGAGTACAGAGAGCACTGCACTAGAGAGGACCGTGGTCCGCGGGAAGAATCCATTGCAGAACAGAAGAGATGTATCGGTTCGTTCAGAATCATCAGATCGCTGTACTCTGAAAAGTCTGAAACAAGAAGGACAATGCTCCTAACCGAATGGGCATCTATCACCTCGTGCACAGGTTCTACCTGTTCCTTCAAATCCAGCGCAGGGATCCATCAGGCCATCGCGCTCGTGCAACCAAACCAAACCCCAACCAAAGGCACCATGCATGCGGTACGCGGTAGCCTTGTGCCGTTGTCGCACGAATCCAGTTCCCGAGTCTCATCAGCCATCCAACGGGAGCACTGCTTCGTTTTCTTTATCATCACAAGAACCTAAATATGCTGTGCTGCCTCACACTCCCCTCTTTGTGTTTGGTTCGGACCACTGAAAAAACATATCCAAAGCCCAACAGTAACAGGAGATAGCGCAGGAAGGCACCGTGCGCTGCCAAAGTGCCAAGCGCGGGGGAGCCTTATCGCATACTCCTCGGTCACTAGATAAGTGTCATTCTCGCTTCCCGAGAAAAAACTACCAGCAATTATATATTAAAATATATTAATATTTATATTAAGTAATTAGTACGTATCGTCGGAAAGATCTTTATATCTAGTTTTTTAATAAAATTATTTGGAGATATAAATATTATATATATTTTCTACAAATTAAGTTAAACACGTGACACGCACGCCAACAGCGACACTTATTTAGGGACGAAGGGAGTAATAGATATTGTACCATCTCACATGACATGCCCACGGCCGGCCGGCCGGCCGCCAGCTAGAGTGCCAGAGACAGGTCAAAACTCCACTGTGAGTACTACAGCACCGTACTGTGCAGTGAACAGGTGTAAGACTACGCGCAGCGGCGTCCTGCAAGCTCTACGCTAAATGCATTTGCCGCAAGAAACAGCCGCAGCGGCAGCCGCTACTCAGCTCGCTACGCTCGCGTGTCCGGGAAGCGAGGCGGAAACGCCATCGTTTAGCGTGCGCGTGCGGCACTGCGCGCGAGAGGGTGCTGCATGCGCGTCATGTGGGCCCCGTCTTTTTTTAAAAGTTAGAAAAGATGTTATATCTCACAAACGGAAAATCCAAATTAAATTCCGATTGCACTATTGAATTCATTGCACTTAATTCTTCAAAACTAAATCTCACATAAATATATTTAGATAAAATGACAAGTGGACCCACAGTGGATAGAGGATGATATAGAGGATGGATGGATGCGGAAGAAATAGATATAGAGGAGAAAATCTTGATGACGAGGACGTATAGAGGATGAATGGATGAGTGCGGATAGTCTAAGTACAGCCAATACACTGACGCCTCACATCTTGCCAGGTTGGTTGTCTGCCGCCGCCACATGTAGCCGCGGCAGCCGATCGAGGCCCGAGCAGTAGCAGGAGCAATTCTCTCCGCGCGACGCGGATGGAGATTGGCGCAAATGACGGATTCGATGGAGTATTTTGTGAGAGCAGAAGGGGAAACGATGGATGATCTCTGTACTGTCCACTGTAGTAAAAGTAGTCCTATCTGATATTCTGACGACGACGAGGCGGTCGGTGCCCGTACGAATGCGGTTGGATGCACCTCCGAGCGCGAGCCCGCGCGAAGCTTCGTCGCGGTTTCCAGTTTCTCACTGGCATGGCATGGGCGCTGGGCGCATGGCGGGCTGGCGGCATTTCCAGTCCAGCTATTTGGAGCTGCCGCTTGCACGTGGAGACGGCGAGCTACAGCTCGTCGAGGGTCCATCTGTCACTCGCACATCTCGCCTGCGCCGCCTCGGCCTGACGGATCGGCAGGTACAGCAACTCAGCAAGGCAGGCAAACGACGACTCGGTCATGCCCTCGCCGTGTTTAAGGTTTGCTATTTACAGTCAAGATGATTCATCATGGAAGGCTAAATTTTATAGAGTAATTGTCAAAGGAACTCCTGGGCAGCTTCTTAAAAAAGCTCAACGAAGTTTGTCTGCTTAAAAAAGCAACCAAGTTTAGGGAAAGGTTGGAGAGCAAAGCACGTAGTCCTCCGTTCCAAATTATGAGTCATTATAAGAATTTGAAGACTTAAAATTTTTAAATTTGACCGAATTATAGAGAGGAACATAAAAATTTATGACATCACATAGATATACTATAAAAATATAACTAATAAAGAATATACTACTACTTAATTAGTATCATAAATGGTATCTTGTTATATAAGTTTAATTAAATTTAGAAAACTTTGACTCTCTAAAATTTTTAGAATAACTTGTAATTTGAGATGGAGGGAGGAGATAGCAAAGTGGTCGATACACGGGCGTGGCGGTGAAATTGCAAATGGAGGCAAATAGCCAGGAGCTGGTTCAAGTGTTCAACTATCGAAAATGGGAGACTTCCAAAGATGTTATCATGATATTAGTTCAGTCTTCTAAGGCTTGGTTAAGGAAGATTTTATTGTATCCCAAGAGTAGTATATCGAGTTGATACGCAACTTTAGGACAAAAACTCCTAGGCTCTACCTAAAAGATAGGCACACAATTAAAGATAAAAAAAACTAAGCATACTCTAGTGGTATTCAATCCTAATACTAGATTGTCACTCATTTGTCCGGGTAAAAATATCCTTCGCCACTTGCTCCAAATTGTTGCGATGCCACCACAATTGTATCCCGAAACTCTACCCGCTGGAGGATAGCCCATGAAAGGAGCATGTGGACCATTGCATAGATAACCTGCAAAGGAGAATTATTTTTTTCTTGTCGAAAACAAAATTATTTATGTGTATCCAAATAGACCAACATGTCACTGCTTCCCCTAAAAAGTACTAAAGACCTTAATTGTTTTGTCACTCCATTTAACCAGACGCCAACACATATGTGCTACTCTTTGGAGTTTTGTAAGATTTATAGCAGCTTGACAAAAACTCCAAATAAAACGCATCAAATAGCAGTAAAAAAGACAAGTGTTGAATCATCTCCTCTTCTTAATAACAAAAGCAACAATTTTTGCTCTTATGCCATTGTGCTAAATTAATTTGTCTGTAGTTAACACTACCCCTTCCAAGATAGCACATAAAAGTCTTTTAACTTAAAAGGTGCTTTTAATCTATGGGTTGAGGAGCATGGCAAAGCCTTACCTCGGAAGAGGAAATCTAAAGGACCAAATTCGAGTGTTCAGACACCGGATTTGAACCTCCCAGTAATTTCAAATGCCATTGTACCAGCAGGTATTGTTAATTCCCGAGTGAACCAGCTGGATCCGAATATGGACAGTAGTGGAGATAGTATGATTGAAATCCTGAAGAAGCAGAAGAGGGGTTCTATCCAAAATGCGAGATCGGGCACAATGAAACTCCTAAGTTTGAACTATCAAGGCCTGGGGCAGCCTGCGGCAGTTCAGGAAGTGCGTAGCTTGATTCAGCTACATCGCCCGACGTTGGTTTTTCTTTCTGAAACTCGTTTCTTCAGTAATTCAGTGGAGGTGCTCCGGCGACAGCTGGGGATGTCCAGTGGTTTAGGTGTGGGGTCTTATGGCCGGGGAGGAGGGCTCGCTCTTCTCTGGACTCAGGATGTTTGTGTTAAGGTGCAAAGTTATGACAGACTACACATTGATGTGGCAATAGTGGACCCATCTTCGGATGCAATCCTCTGGCGTTTTACAGGCTTCTATGGTGAAGCGCGGAGGGAACGTAGATACCGGAGTTGGGAGTGCTTGCGGTTTCTAAGCACTCGTATGGATGCACCATGGATTTGTGCCGGGGATTTTAATGAAACCCTAGAGGCGGGTGAACAATTCGGTGGTGTCACTCGACCTGAAAGCCAAATGGAGGGTTTCAGAGATGCAGTAAGTGTATGCGGCTTCACAGATCTAGGTTTCGTTGGACTACCATACACTTGAGACAATCGCCGGCAGGATGATCGGAATGTGAAGGTACGTCTGGATAGAGCTTTTGCTAATGAAGCCTTTTTAGAGCTATTTCGAGAGACTACAGTCTGGCATGTGCAGACGACCGAAACAGGCCACTGTTGCCTAATCATTGAGTGCAACCGTGGTCGAAGAAGGAGTAACAAGAGGAGGGTTTTTCGATATGAAAACATGTGGCGTTGTGAACCCTCTTATATGAGATTGGTGGAGGATTCTTGGGGGGACCCAGGGACAATTCAGAACCTGATTCAGCTGCATTCGACGATGGGGAGGGTTCAGTCCTCTCTCCAGGAATGGGATTTTGTCGTTTTTGGTTCAGTTAAAAGAAAGTTGGCTCAGCTTTGGAAAGATTTGGAGGCTGAACGCAGGCGTTCCATTTATGCAGGGCCTTCTGCCAGAGAGCGACGCTTGATGGCTAGTATTGCTGAAATGTTGGCAAGGGAAGAAACCATGATGAAACAAAGATCGATGATCACATGGTTGAAGGAGGGTGACCAAAACACTAAAGTCTTCTATGCCAAGTGTAAAGAGCGAGCTAAAACAAACCACATAAATGCACTTCGGAATTCATGATTTGTGCTGAGGGGCTATCCTGTCTTCTAAATTCAGTAGGCCCTGTCCACCTTTCAATAGGGGTCCGGGTTGGAATTCATGCTCCTTGGATCTTGCATTTGCTATTTGCAGATGATAGTATTATTTTTGCAGAAGCTTCAGAGAGGGGAGCAAGAAGACTACAGGATATTCTAAATATTTATAGCAATGCATCGGGACAACTAGTAAATAAAGATAAGTCTCCTATCTTTTATAGCTCTAACTGCCAGGATGATGTCAAGGGCGAAGTCAGTTCTATCCTGCAGATTGATAATGAGGCTTTGGCTGAGAAATACTTGGGCCTCCCTACAGCCATTGGTCAATCAACAAAGGAAGCTTTTGAATATATGCCGACCCGTTTGAGGAAGCTTATTGGAACTTGGTCAGGGAAGGAAGCGAGTGGGGTTGGAAGAGAAATTCTTATCAAATCAGTAGCTCAAGCGGTTCCAACTTATCCCATGAGCTGCTTCCTAGTCCCAAAGAACATATGTAAGAAAATGAAATCAATGATATCCAACTATTGCTGGGGAGGATCTTCTGATAACAGACGTATGCACTGGCTGAGATGGGAATTACTAACCTGCCCGAAGATTGATGGAGGCATGGGTTTCCGTGATCTCCGTCTGTTCAACCTTGCTCTGCTGGGAAAACAGGGCTGGAGGCTGATTAGCAACCCAAAGTCCCTTTGCACAAGGGTCCTGAAAGGCAAATACTATCATGATACATCCTTCTTGTTAGCTACAAGGAGGAAGCATGCTAGTCAGACATGGCGTGCAATTCTAGCAGGCATAGAAGTCTTGGCTCAAGGACTTATCAAGCGTATTGGTGATGGTCGATCAACAAATATCCGGAATGATCGGTGGATCCCAAGTCATTTCAAAGGATGCCCACTGATCAGACCAGATGCATCGGAAATTGTTATGGTCTCAGATTTGATGTCTGTGAGTGGAGGTTGGAATGAGGACCTCATAAAGCATACTTTTGCAGATGTTGAGGCCCAGGCTATCCTAAGGACACCGATGAGGGGTTCAGATGATGATTTTTGGTCGTGGGAGCCAGAACTTCATGGGAATTTTTCTGTTAAGTCGGCATATAAGATTCTGTATAATGAAAGCAACCATTGGAGTAACCATGATCAAGCCTCGACGTCAGGTGATCAGATTTGGAAGATCATTCGGCGACTTCGTGTACCTCCCAAAATCCGGGTTTTCTGGTGGAGAGTGTTGAATGGATCCCTGCCTGCCAAGGAAACCCTATACAATGGGCATATGGAACCGGTGCCTAACTATGATGTGTGTGGAGCAGAAAAGGAATCGATAAGGCATGTCTTGTTAGATTGTTTAGTAGCAAAATGTTTTTGGCTCCAAACAAGGGCGATAACTGGAGTCAAAGTTCCCAGACTGCATACTGATAGTTGGGCTCGAGATTTGATTGATCCAAAGGTTTGCCCCAAGTGAGTTGCAGCAATTATCCTATGCGGTATGTGGTCGCTATGGATGGCCAGGAATAGAAGAAGGCATGGAGAACCAGAAATCCCAATGAAACTAGCTGTTGAATGGGTTAAAGATACGGCATTTGATCTTTGGCAGTTGGCGGACCAAGGCTCGAAAGACATTCCACAGCCGTCGAAGCATTGGAATCAGCCAACGCCAGGTTGGTCGAAATGCAATGTTGACGCTGCGTTCGCTTCAGAGGAGAGCCGAGCAGCCTTAGGCATGGTGCTTAGAGATGACCGAGGCAGGGTGTGTGGGGGAAGAGCTAAATGGTATGATAATTCTCTCAGTGCCCTGTCCGCAGAAGCTACGACATGCCGTGATGGAGTTCAGTTTGCTATTGATCGTGGTGTGCAACGCTTAATCCTGGAAACGGACTGCCAAGGCGTGGTAACGTCGTGGAATCAAAAGGATCAACAAAGATCAGAAATAAGTCCACTTCTATAGCAGATTGAGGACTTGTCCCGGAGCTTTATTGATTTTTCATTGTTTTCCGTTAGTAGAACTTGTAATGCTTTAGCTCATGAGTGTGCTAAGCTTGTTTTACGTTCGCACCTAATGGAGGAGTGGCTTATACCTCCACCAGGGCTATGAGCTTCTTATGTAAATGACTGTAATCTGGCCTATGATCAATGAATGAAGCTCCGGTTATGCGCAAAAAAAAAACTTAAAAGGTGCTTTCAGTTTCCATAAACGTTTGTAGTCGTGTAACATATGTAGTAGCTAATAAAGCAGGCTACAGAGAAAACCAGGCTGGCAAATGGCAGCATTCCTCGATCTGCATTCTGCATCTGTTGGCTGCGAATTGTAATGTCCTATTTTATGATGAATTAATGGATTCTCTGTTCTAAAAATAAAACAACAACTAATTAAATAAATCTACGTTCGTTTTATTAGTCATACTTTGGCTAATTCTTATTTACAGAACACTATTAAATCAGCTAAAATCAGTCGTGAATAAACGGACCCATTATTACGTGGACCGGACCTAACCTCAATGATTATGCTAGCTAAGCCCGTACCATCATAGTATCGAACGCAGCCAGCTGGTACGGTGCCACGGTGGTACCCGTGTCCTCACCTTATCTTGGAACAAAATCAAGGCGATGTATCGGCGGACCACACGGTTCGTCAGCAGCGCGGAGGTAGCGGTTTCGTACGCAACACGAGTATGCCGGGCCGCAGACGTGCAGTCCAGCGCGGCTGCGTCCGAAACCGCCGGAACCTTGCGCTCCCCAGAGATGCGGCTGCTCCCCCGCCCACCCGCCCAAAATCTCCGGCTCCCGTCGCGAGATCGCACGGCCGACGACTCCTCCGTGCAGCCGTGCACCAACCGGCGCGCGCGCGTGCGGTTCGCGCGAAAGCCTCTCGCCCTGTCGCGTGGTGCGGTGGCCGCGAGACCTGCCGGGCGGCAAGCGTGCCGAGCCGGGCGAAACATGCTCGGTGCTCGCCAACTTGTCGCGCGCCCGGGCTGGGGCACCGGAGTGCGGCAGCGCCCTCGGCTCCCGGGCTAATGCGGATTTGGGCGGCGGTTTGGCCGGAGCATGTACGTAGCCACGGTACGTCACCCGAGTCGGCTGGGTCGGCGTGCCAGACTGCCAGTGCGCGCGCGCTGCCACCCAGCAGCTTCCGCTTCCAGTTCCAGGGCTTCCAGCCACCGAGCGTTTTTGGCGTCTCTCGAATCCTGGCGCCGCGTAGATCAGCTTGGGGAATGTCACGGTGACTTCTTTTCCGTTAAAATTCCCTAGTCCACTACTCGGACCCAACCCCACCTGAAACATATCTTTCGGCGGGTTAATAATAAGGACGCAAAATCACCATGCTTATCACAAGAACATCGTGTCAACTTATTTCTGAAGTTCACTGCTAGTATATACGCACAACGTAGTATCCTTCTTCTACATTACTAGTATTACACTGCCAGCAGGAACAGGAATGTTGTCCTTGAGAACCATAACAGGGTAATCCGAGGAGGATTACTCCTAATCATTGCGAATGATGGCTCCTTCGTGGCAGCTTCCTGGTGAGATTAGAGGGCCAAGACCATGCTGTTCAATGCAAATTATTGGATTCATCATAATCTAAGGCGTTGCCAATCTGGGCTCTTGGGCAGCTAGAGAAAACTATCGGAGATGATACGTCCAAAGGAATCTATTGGAAACCAAACAAACACGTATCCAGTGATGCAGAGCACTAAAATAAAAGGCCTTGCACGAATCCAGCGGGGCCCAGCGAACACGATGCACGGTGCCATCCTTTGTCCTGCAGCGCGAATATAAAGTTTTCTTTCTCGAGTAGATATACTTGAGAAAAAAAAAACAAGGCCATATGATGCTCCATCAATAATGCTACAAAAACTACTAGTACAATCTACAGGATATGGCTTATAGTGGAGAAGAACGAGCAATCGGCTTCATGCTACTTTTACAAATGGCTCCATCAATTTTTTGCCGGTTATTCACTAGTCTATTTTGATTTTTGTTTAGTTAAGTAGCAATACAAGATTTTACAGTATCATACAATGATCATTGCACTTTCATGTAGAATTTCTAGAAACAACTGAACTGAATATTTAGCCAAATTCAGAGTCCAAGAATTATCAACACTTGGAGATGACCTTTGTCATGTTTGTAAATTGTAATGTACAATGGCCTCAAGAATTTTACATAAAACGCTGTGGTTGTCGTCTTCTAAATATGGCATTGTGAGCTCTGCACACCGCACAATTTGAAAATTTTATGTACAAAACTGCGTGTACCTTCTCTTAAATAATAGCAAGTGCTTATTTGTGCCCGTACCATTGCTATGAATTCTTGTTGAAGCATTTAGCACTATTCAATCCCAAAGCCAGCGAGATAGCTATGACTTTAAAGATAGCAGATTGGCAGCATGGCACAACCCCCTGGGTCCACTCGCACTTGGCTTGCTATATATACGAGCAGCTGGCCTCCGCCACTCCCATCCACCACAACCACAAGGAGTCGTCCTCCCGAGCTCCATTCCAATCAGCAGCAGCGGCAAACCAATCAAGAAGCCGAGCTGTGCTGTGCCGTGCCCCCACCCCCCACGTCCAGCGGTCGATCGAGCACTGCACGTCTGCACCACCACGGCACCACCTCCGACGGGCGACGACGACGACAACGACAGCGCCATGGGCAACAGCTTGCGGTGCTGCCTGGCGTGCATGGTCCCCTGCGGCGCCCTCGACGTGGTCCGCATCGTGCACCTCAGCGGGCACGTCGACGAGTTCAGCTGCCCCGCGGCGGCCGCCACCGTGCTCGCCGCGAACCCCAACCACACGCTCACCACGGCCTGGTCCCCCTCGGGCGCGCCCCGGTGCGGCGGCAGGAAGCTTGTCATCGTGTCGCCCGACTCCGAGCTCAAGCGCGGCCGCATCTACTTCCTCATCCCGTCCGCGACACTGCCGGCCGACAGGAGGAGCAAGAAGCAGAGCAGCAGCAGCAGCTCCAAGAAGAGCAGCGGCGGCGGCAAGCGGCCGGGCCAGAGCCGCCGCCACCACGGCGCCAAGAAGAGCGCAGCCGGCGACACGGCGCAGCAGGACAAATACCTGAGGGAGCTGCTCTCCGAGAAGACCGCGTCGAGCGGCGGCGGCGGCGGCCACCGGAGGCGGCGCAGCGGCGCCCGCGTCGGCGTGTGGAGGCCGCGGCTCGAGAGCATCGTGGAGGAGGCCTCGGACTAGATCGACGGCTCCAACTCCAAGAGCCGCCGCCTCGACCTCCGATATTCTTTTGGTTTTCTTTCTGATCTGCCGATGTGGATACCGACCACCATCGATCGACGACGAGTCTCCGCCGGGCGCCGGTCGTTCTCGCCTCTCGATCGATGATCCCCCTCGACACTGTATTGTGATGTCCAGGGCTGAGCGGTCTTTAGTTCGGGAGATGAGGGGAAAATCGTGACAAAAATAACACTGCATGCAACAGCCCCAACCTGTACAGAAAGATTTGGTTGCGTTCATCCGAAATTTCAAACACATTTGTCGCTTGCCCACTTTTCTTTTTTCTGTTTAATTAACTTCTGCTTCTGCCCACTCGAATCGAAAACTTGGGGCGGCCTAGGCTCAATGCTTGAATCAAAAGTTAAACGGGCAATTTAAAAGCGACAGAGATCATATTCACCTGCGGAAAATACTCGTTTGCCATATGTGTGTGGTTGGGTTGCGACAGAGCGACTCAGACTCAGCTGAAATACGGAACGCAGATCCGAGATCAGAAAACTGAGGCGCACGTATCTAAGTGTTCCTTAATTACGTCGATTATTATATGCCAAGCTCTTCACAAATCCGGATCCCTGAGGGTGTGCTTCTCGCAATCTCGCGGCGTCGTTCTGGCGAAGCGGACATAGCATGGCCCTTGTGTTCTTCTCAGAGGCATAGGCCATTCCGGTGTGCTCAATAGCACATGCACTCGCATAATTTGGAGGCTCGATGGGTTCATCACTTCGTCTGATTCTGACGTTGGTGCGGTGCACCCGCGTCCTAGATTATTTTTCCACATTTCCTAATTTTCAGAGACCGCCGATGTAATGTAATGTAACACGTACCGGCAGAGCTGTGGCACTGGGCAATGATTCGGTCTTTGGGCGGGCCGAAAGGCCTTTTGGGCCTGAGGCTCTGTTATACAGGCCGATGTTGCAAACGGCTTGTAGTGAATTGAACGAGGAGGCGGCATACGACTATTTATTTATTTGCAGTTGACTTTTAATCTTAAGTTTACCATTATATTAGCCGAGAAAATGCTCTCGCCATTTTTTTTTTGACAGGGTCATTGGAGATGTTGCTCTGCCACTAAGCAAGGACTCAAAGGTAAGCTCGTGTAACAATTACATGTGGCTCGTGTTTAGTCTACTGACTACTGTACATGATGAGTAGCATATCGAACGAGGACGATCGCGCTCATCAATCGACATTTTCATTCACTAATACGAAACCATTTATTTTTACAGGCATCTAGGATCGATTTTTAGATGCTCCAATTTAGTCATAAGTCACGTGATTTTTTAGACTATATTCTTGGATTTGAAATCGAGAGCTTCCTCTTTGTGCCCAGCACTTCTTTTTCTTTTCTTTTTGCAAGAGCTTAGAATTTCTTATTCAGCTCTCAGAACTCTATAGTGTATATTTAGCACTCTAAATATTTTGAAACGAGAAGGTTTACAGCTATAATACTACTGAAAGAAAATAACAAAGAAATTTAGAATATTGGGCACAAACGAAAAAAAAAAAAGAGGCCCAAGCGAGCAGCCGGCCTAGCGGCCCAGCCAGGCAGTTGTAGATCTTAATAAACATTACATTTAAAAGCGACAGATCATATTCACCTGCAGAAAATACTCGTCTTCCAAACAAATATAAGTTTGGAAATTTAAATTTCAACAATCAGATAATTTATAATTAATAATATTTGGGCAATTAAACTACCCCAAATAAAAAAAGTTGGTTTGGGAGTTTTAGAGCTGGTCAAGGACCGGTTTTTTATTTTTATATATACAGATTAGTGTACAACATAGGTGGAGGCTCCTTATGGATTGCCTCTAGGAGAAATAAAAAAAAAAATATGTGATGACTCGAAAAACGTTCTATAAGAGAAGTATACCAGGCGGTTAACCTTCGGGTTTTTTTTTCGAAAAATATATTATATACATAATATTACTATACAATATTATTTTATACTGTGTGTACTTAATTATATATGAATTTGACTTGCATATTATTTTATTGGATCAGATTTGGTAAAAATTCAGTAAGCTAATATAATCTAGTTAAAAACTTCTCTTTATTATTGGTCTTGCTCCTACCCTTGTGTAGACGCTCCCTATCTGTCGTAGTCAGACACCACCGAGTTGCCTGCCTCGCGCTCTGCCGCTCTCTGTGTAGCCCTCGATCGCACGCTCTGGCGACTGGCGCCTGGCGGCCTGGCGCCCCGCGGCGGCGGGCCAGGCCGAGAGCCCGACCGCATCAACGTCGTCGGAAGGGGACGGCAGCAGTTTGATCCGGTCCTGCCTGCTGCCACGCCGCGCGCCGTGCCCCCATCCAACTGGAGCGCGCGCGCGCGCGCTCGGTCCGTGACCCGGGCGCCATGGCGCTCGCGAACACGCGTGAATCGGTCGACGACCGCAACATTTTACGGTGCCCATCATCGAGTGGCTCACGCTTCAGCCTTCAGGGGCTCCTCGAGTAGCTAGCTCCGCAAACGCTACGTATAATACGTACGTACCACAGTGTCAGTGTGTGTTGAGCGGATTTTGACCCTGGCTCGCCGCGTACAATTAAGTGCAGCGTCCTCTTGGTCTTCTTCCTGCCCCAAATGTGGCTGACTTGCACTCGCATGGCCTCTCGTTCGGAGCGAGTCAGCCCTTTTGTTCTCGGACACACGGTCTGTTGAAACTTCACCTAGTAGTAGTACTAGCTAGTGGTTAGGCATGGATGGACACGAACCGTGGTCAAAATCCACGGTCAAATCCTTATACGGAGTACACGTTTAAATAAAAGGCTCAAATACAAGGGACCAGCATCCGGAACTGCTGACCGGTTCTCCTCGACACTCATTGCCTTTGGGTTTAATGCGTACGTGTACGTAATTGACAGACAGTGCATGCTTGTGGAGGTGTACCCGTGGAAGGAACGAAGGACGGACCATTCGATCGGGTGCTACGTGCAGTTCGGCAGGGAGGGAGACTTTTTGCTTATGTCAAATGAGAAAAATTACTAGAACTACTTTATGAGAACGTGTGCATGGACACAGAACGAATACAAACCAACCGACGCGCCGACTCAAGCTTAGCCTGAGACATTTTTTTTTTAGAAAGACAGCAAAATCTTTGTCGGATTTTATTAGACGAGAAAGCTAGCCTGAGTCATAACTCAACTGATTATGTGGTTTATAATAAAGCCAGTCTACTGATTGAGCTCGGCGGGTCTTCAAATAAATCATGTTTTCTTTCACAAGAAAAATGAGAAGCTTGGCAAACAAGCATCTGTTTATAACTAATCAGTCTACAGAACTAGTCTTGACAAACAAGCATACAGTATGTATCGTAATTTCCTCTCTGGCGGTGCTGTCGACGTATGTTTTAAAACCTCCTGCCTGACGAAACATGTGTCATCAACCGACGTTCTCGAAAAAAAACGTATGGTAATTTCACAATAAAATAGGAACTGTGAGATCAGAATACTTCATGGTTGGTTACACTAGCTCTGCAGACTGCATCGCAGAACTAGCGCGCGCGCCTCAATGTACCAGACATCGATCAATTTGAATCTTAATCAATGACATAAAATAAATTCTGTTCAATTTTGACTACAACATTTTTCATGTGAGAAAAAAAAATTGAGCAACAAAACTTCTTTACCCTTTTTGTCTGTCTAATTGCCATGTGTCCTAGACTCTAGTATCCTAAATCCTTTCTTTCCCCTCCACGTGTCAAGGGGAGGCACCCTTGCGGCAGCATTCATCTGCCAACATGCATGGAGGCCTCCAAACAAATAAAGAAATTTGTTCAACCCTATCCTAGATACAACAACAACAACCCTGTGCAATGCAAAGTGTTTCAGTTTGTATGGACATCACGACGTCATGTCTTGCCATGCTCTGCAGTCCTTCAGTCAGTGTAGAGCATCGACTGCGAGAAAAACGACATGTCCTCTCGGGGCTCCTCCTTGGCCCTCGACGCGTGCATGGCGTCGTTCTGCCTCTGCTGCTGCTGGTGCTGGCTCATGTACGAGCCCATCGGGTTGTCGAAGCCCGAGGAGAAGGCGAAGCTGCCGCTGGCGCGCGGCGCTGCTCGGCGCCCCGCTGAGGCCGAACGAGCCCTGCCCGCCGAACCCGCCGTACTGCTGCTGCCCGTCTGGTAGCCCATGCCCGGCTGCGCCATGCCGGTCGCGGCGAGGTAGTGGCCGGCGTTGTCCGCGGGCGGCGGCGCGGGCCGGTAGAGCGCCGCGCTGCCCCGCGCCGCGGGCACGTCGTGGTTGTGCTTGCCCTCGTACGTGGTGATCACGGCGCGCAGGTCGTGGGACGCGCGCTCCACGTGCTTGCGCACTGGGCAGCCGGCTGTCGTGCACTTGTAGTAGCTCCTGTGGTCACAAGACAACATTTTCACGATGAGCAAAAGTTCACACTTGTTTAATTCTTTGCACGGAGAGGGAATTGTTGTTGTTGTTTTACCTTGGGTTTGGATTTCCCTTGACCACCTTCTGCCCGTACTTCCTCCACCGATAGCCGTCATCGAGGATGTCGATGTCGCTCATGGTCTGGACAACGACCCTCGGCTCACGCACCGTCCGGTTGCCCGCCATGGAGATGCCCTCGCCGTCACCGTCTTTCCTCCTGACAAAAGCAACAGGAATTCAATTCCATTAGCTGCTTGTTCGTTTCAAACCGTGCAACAGAAACAACTTGGCGCAAAAAAAAAAAAAAAAAAAAAAAAAAACAACTATAAGGTGCTGTATCACCAAAGCAGCAGAAAGCACTCACCATCTCTTGGAATCCGGCTCGTCCTCGTCGAGCTCGTCGCCGGCGGCGTTCGCGGCCCGCGGCGAGCCGACGCCGACCTCGTCGTCTCCGAACGACGCCGAGGAGTTCTCGGGCGTCGCGACGGGCGTCCCGCCGAACGAGTGCTCGGACGCGTCGCCGCCGCCCTGCAGCAGCTGCGCGGCGGCGCTGGAGTTCCTGCGCGTGTTCTGCGGCTTGGCGTGGTTGTGCGTGCCCTTGTACACGATCTCGGTGATCTGGCCGTCCAGCGACCGCTCCACCTTCTTCTTGGTGGGGCAGCTCGGGAAGGTGCACTTGTAGTAGCTGCGAGGGTTCTCGCTCCCCTTCACCTGCTTCTGCCCGTACTTGCGCCAGTTGTACCCGTCGTCCGACGACCGCCTCTGCGACTGCTGCGCCTGGTGGCTGTACCCGCCGCTCGCCGGCACGTGC
Source organism: Coix lacryma-jobi var. lacryma-jobi (assembly GCA_009763385.1). NCBI lineage: Eukaryota > Viridiplantae > Streptophyta > Magnoliopsida > Poales > Poaceae > Coix > Coix lacryma-jobi. Next base: position 17,488,560 of record CM019827.1, read on the forward strand.
GGCGCCATCGCGGCGGCGTCCGACGAGGCTGCCTGGAACGGCCCGGCGCCGTAGGCAGCCTGGCTGGATCCCGCGTCCATGCCTGCAGGCTGCTGCTGCTGGTAGCCCCATGGCTGCTGCTGCTGACTTCTATACGCCTCTTCACCCTGAAGTGTTGCAAAGGATATTATTAGTATGATGGTGTGGTGGACAGGTGGAGTATAATTTTGTCTTTGACAATTATAGTACAAACAAAAGATTTCTTACAAGATCATGACATGATGCTACCGCAAGTGTTCCTTTTCTTTTATATTTGTGTGCTTATATTAAAGAAACAGAATAGTCTAGGATACTATGCCAGCCAGTAGTTCTGTTTTTTTGTGTGGTGTAGTTGTCTCTTTTGGACAAAGTCAGCAAAGAAGCCACGAGAGGGTGATGGCATGGATGGATGCTGATCTCACCAGTGGGGCCGCTGGAATCGGTGGCTGGAAGGTCGCCGTCGTCGGCACGGCCTCTTGGGTCGTCGGCGCTGTCTGGAATGAGAAGTCCGGGTACGACTGCCTCTGCTCGTCCTTGCCGCCTTGCTCCGCGCCCGGCGTCGTCGCCAGCCAGCTGAACTGCTGCGACGCGAATGCGTTCGTTGTCGGCGAGGGGAAGATCTGAAACGTGCAAAGCGCGCATTAGCATTCCAGAACACATGGTGCGGCTGCGCACACGCACGGCTGCTGAGTGCAGGCAGCGCGACAAAGCCAAAGCGGGGAAATGGCGGCGCGGTGTGGACGGGGTTCGTCCGTGCTTACACTGGAGCTCAAGAGGGCCGGCGAGTCGAGGAAGTCTGCGGGGTTGAGGCCGCCGGGGATGCTGCTGAAGAAGGACGACGGCGACATCAGGGGCAGGGACGGCGGGGTCATGGCCTTGTACCTCGACGCCCCGCCGCCGGCCGCGGCGTCCGCGGATCCCCCCAGCATGTCCGTGAAGCTCGTGCTCGCGAACGAGAACGACCCGGGCCTCGAGCTCGCCGCCGGCGCTTCGATGCTCCCGGACGACGAGGTGGTCATCGGCGAACGGCGGAGGAGGAAGGAAGTCGCCACTTGCGACGATCAAACCCGCAGCTTCGACCTCTGCGCTGCGACGAGACCGGTCGTGTGTGTGGGGGGACCTGGGAGACTGTCACGTCGTGTCCGGCGTGTACGTCTGAGCTGGCCGGCGCTGGGGAGGAAGGCGATGAGGTGGGAGAGGAGGAGGGAGGTGGAGGGAACCGGAGCTGCTGCTGCCTTGGATTTGTTCGGACGGAGCTGCTCGGGGCTATATAGGCTTGGAAAGTTTGACTGTTGACTGGTCAAAGCTCGTGGAGTTTGACTGGCGGCGCTCGCTGGCCAGGCCAGCCTCGCGACGGGGTGACTCGGAATACCCACCACTAGCAGCGGACACCGTGGCCGCACGGTGGCGACGTGGCTGCGGTCATGTGAGGCGGGTGCGCAGGCGGGTAAGGTTTTGGGTGACCGGAAGGGTTGGTGGTCACAAATTGTTTCTTTGACCTCCTCAAACGTCCAATGGGTATTACGGGGATCAGATGGACTGATTTTGTGTTAATCAATTTTGCTTTAAATTTTGAAATTTGTCATTATCTAAAGCGAGTACAGAACGTGACAAAATACATGGTCTATTGAACAAATTTGGACTTCATTGTTCGGACAGGATCGGGTGTACGTGTGCATGATCAAATGATCCTTAGTTTTTTCGTTCTCTCTCTAGATGCTTAAATGCTTAATAGAGGTGCACATTTACAATTGCCGTGTTTAATTTTACGGTCACTGGGATGTTGCTAATAATGAGTAAAGTACATCAACGATCTTTAAGCTCATTAGAGGGAGCCGGCTCTATCATGAAACTACACTCTAAACTTGCTAAGGCCCCCTTTTGGTTGAGTTTTTCAACCTGTTTTTGTTTTTGCAAAAGTCAAAAGCCAACCAAAGGGGTAAAAAGCCACAGCTGCTTTAGGCCAAAAACAGCTTTTGCTCTAGTACAAAACTCAAAGCACCTTACCCCCTGCTTTCAGCTGCTTTTAGGGTAAAAAATTACCCACCTGCCACTGCCACTGGTTATCAACTTACCGATTCGTTTTGCTTTTGCAAAAGCCAAAAGTCAACCAAAGGGGTAAAAAGTCACAGCTGCTTTAGGCCAAAAACAGCTTTTGCTCTAGTACAAAACTCAAAGCACCTTACCCCTGCTTTCAGCTGCTTTTGGGGGTAAAAAATTACCCACTTGTCACTGCCACTCGTTATGAACTTACCGAATCATTTTTTCTTTCTTCCCGAACATCGTCTTCTTCCCCAACCGTCGTCCTCTTCCTCCGCGTCCCCGTCGGCGAGCAGAGGCCCTGCCCCGGCCTCCCCTTCCTCGGCGGCAAGCAGAGGCGCCGCCGGCCTCCCCTTTCCCGCGCCCCCGGCGAACACAGGCGCTGACCGCCCTCCCGTTCCCTCGCGCCCTCGGCGAGCACAGGCCCTCCTCCCTTCCCTCGCGCCCCTCCGACGAGCACAGGCGAGGGCGGTCGGCCCCTCGGACCACGCCGACGCGGCCTCCACCTCGGCTCCGGCGAGCGGGAGGCCTCGACCACGGCTCTGGCGGACGGGCGCGCAGTCTCCACCTCGGCTCCGGCGAGCAGTCGCGTGGCTCCGTCCCTGCCTCCGGCGGGCGGGCGCGCGGCCTCGACCCCGACTCCGATGGGCGACCACAGCAGCTTCGTCGTGGCCTCGCGAGCGTGGGCGAGCCGCCGTGCCTCGCGGGCCGGTGCGAGCGCCTCGCGGCCGGCGCGAGCGTGGCTCTGCCGCAGCCTCGCGGGCGTGGGCGAGCCGGCGCGGGCGCCTCGCTTCCGCGGCCTCGTCCCCTACACGGTGGCCGGCGAAACTTCCCTGCACGCACGGGAAGAAGAGGGAAGAAGGTGACAAGCGGGATCCACTTGTTAGTGAGAACTATGTTTGAGAAGCTACTGTTATAGAACCAAAGGGGCTTTTGGCTTTCTCACAGCTACTTTTGAAAAGCTACTTTTCAGAAAGTCACAGCTCACAGCTGCTTTTCCAAAAGCCACACCCCAACTAAACGGGGCCAGGGTGTCATATCATCATGTGAGGTCCGAGGTCCCATTTGAGAGGGTTTCTTCTTACAAATTGCTTCTGACTTTCAAGAAATATTCTGCACTATAGCAATCAATCTTTTGTGTCTCCTCTAAAAATGAACTTGGAGCTAGTGAAGCAAATATTTCTAGTTTCACTAGCCTCCGGATAAGTTGGTGCAAAAAAAAAGTCCTACCAAATAGGACCTAAATCAAGTTAATTCTTTTGTGAGGGCCTGCAATCCTGCATAGCATGTTATGACACAAATGGTGACAATGCATCCATCTATTTAGGTTGTTTCATGGAATTTCATAAAAGTTGCAATTGCAATTAATAGCTTGCACACAATCAATTTTCATGATATGAGAACATTTTTAAGAGAGAGGGATAAATTGAGATTCATGGTGATGAAACTCTTTTGATTTGATTTCCAACTATAGATGAAATAAAAATGAAACTATACATTGAGAGCGATTATTTTATCCATGTTTAGTTGTATAATATCTTTAGAATAACACAATAAATTTCTTCGTTGAGACACTACAGGGAACGCCGGCTTTGCCGAGTGCTGGCTGCACTCGGCGAAGGCCCTCTCGCACTCGGCGAAGGCTTCGCCGAGTGCCGCACTCGGCGAAAGGCACTCGGCGAAGAAATTGTCGGCAACGATTTTTTTGCCGAGTGCCAAATATCGGGCACTCGGCGAAGGCTTCGCCGAGTGCCAGGTCAGCACTCGGCGAAGCAAACGGGAGCCGTCACTTGACGGCCTCTGCGGAGTGCCAGCCTACGTGGCACTCGGCGAAGAGGGCCCCTTTGCAGAGCGCCACGTGGCCGGCACTCGGCGAAGAGGGGCCCTTTGCTGAGTGCCACGTAGGCCGGCACTCGGCGAAGAGCTCCTCTTTGCCGAGTGCCACGTAAGCCTGTACTCGGCAAAGGGTCCCTCTTTGCCGAGTGTCAGGTAGCCCGGCACTCGGCAAAGAGGGCCTCTTTGCCGAGTGTCAGGGTTTAGGCACTCGGCGAAGAGGCCGAGCTGAGCAAAAATTTGCCCAGCTTTGTCGAGTGCCATGACCTCTTTGCCGAGTGTGGCACTCGGCAAAGCTGGGAAAAAAGGAATTTTTTCCTGTTTTCATTTCCCTACACAGAAAACATATCACACATTCATATTCCATTTCAGACAAATATCACATGCATATATATCACACATCCATAACATACATATCCATTTCAAACAAATATCACATGTTCAGTCTCCATGCATCACAAGCTCACAAGTTTATCACAAGTCCACAAGTTCACAAGTCCATCACATGCATCTCACAAGTCCATCACATCCATCTCACAAGTCCATCACAAATCTAAGTCGGCCATCACTGCTCACCTTGGTGCTCAGATTGTGAAGAACTCCCCCTTGCCCACGTCCACGACCCGCCCGAAGGACCACCTTGCCAACCTTGCCACCCAGGCGGCGGAGGTCCAGATGGCCACCCGGTGTACCCTGACTCGAAGGAGGGTAACCTGGCCACCCATAGGGCGAAGGAGGGCCACCGGGGAGCCACCCGGCTGCGGAGGAGGGCCACCAGTGATCTGCAGAGTGTGCGGAGGAAGGCCAGGTTGAGGAGTCGGTGCCGAACCCTCCGACTGTGAGTGCACAAAGGAGAAGCAAATTCGTTAGCACCTGGAGGACAGCCGTAAAAGTTAAAGAAATATAAACAACCATATATACTCACCGGAGTCTCTGTCGTAGGAGTAACAGGAGGCACAAAAGGAGTGAGCAGCGAGGGAGGCACGACAACACCCGGGATGTTCAGGCTCCCAAAGAAGTGAGCTATGTCCTGCGTCCTCTGCGCCTCCCGCTGCTGGACGGCCAGTAAGTCGCGACGATGGGCCGCCGCCTCGGCCTCGTGCATGGCCTGCAACCTCTGCATCTGGTCCGCCTGGGCCTGCATCTGGGCCTGCAAAATTCGTCCCGTAAGGTTTAAACAATGCAAAGACAAGGTATATGTGTAAAAGCAATGAACGACGAATAGAACAAGTACTTACCTGAAGTGCTGCCATCATCTGCTGTGAGGTCGGCTGCCGAGGTCGTATGGGGACGGAGGAGCTCGTGCTGGCAGCTCGAATCTCAGCGAGGTTGGGAACAGAGGACGAGTCAACTGCGTTGTTGGCTATCCAGTACCGGCCGTGCTGCTTCCCTCCTCCCAGCCTCATCACCAGGTCTGTATCTAGGGGCTGGGTGGCCGGATCGAAGTCCTCCCATGGCGCTCGCGAGCCGCAGTGGTGTACTCGGTGACCTTGGTGTAGGCGTTCGTTGGTGAACGCCTCGGGCCCGGCGTTTGGGTTGTACTGGGTGCTCGCTGCAGTCGCCTTGCCCTGGTGCGACAAGTGGTACGCCTTGAAAGGGAGGCACTCCTCACCACCATGCGACTGGGACTGCGATGAAAACACAGATGATTACAAGTAATGAGTAATTGAGTGTTAGAATAAAAAAAATAGTAGAGCATACCCATCTGTCGGCGTACGCAGCGAGGCTAAGGTTGCCTTGGTGGTGTGGCACCCCAGGCATCTGCAGGCGGCAGTCTCGGCGGGCACTGTGCCTCTCGTACCACTCGTCCGATTTCCACTTGTCCACAATGGCCACCCAGCAGTCTAGGTGATTGGCGCACCAACCAGGACAGAACTGTAAGACAATAAGTATTTAATATGTTAGAAGAGCCGCTAAGTGATGGATGGACCAATCAGTATTACTGTTTTGTACGTACCTGGATGTACTGCTCCCTAGTGAGGTCGGTCTCCCTGGTGAGCATCATCTGCCTAGCATCCGTCTTCTTCACCGCCGTCCCTAACACGTCGGCGTTGTAGTTGATGATGCACTGGATCCGCGCCTCGTGGTACATATCCGCTAGCCGGGACCTGCAGACCTGTCCTGCATCGTGCAACGCCTCGGCCTCTCTCCCTTCCTCGCACGCAAAGTACTCCTGCACGCAAAGTACCCTTTCATTATTTGAAGAACGTCCGACAAATACGTATCATTGAGAAATGTTGTGCGAGCAAGACTCACCCAGAACTCGCCCTAATCCGCGCTGCAACGGTGGTGTACGTGGGTCCACAGCACAGCACGAAGTGGTCCCACGTCCAGGGCGGTGACCTAACCCGGCGTAGGTGACCAAGCCAGGATAGTTCTTCCGAATCAGAAGACTTAACGTGCCATTGATATGGCGTGTCTTGCCCCTGCCACAAGTTCCCAGTTCCTGCATGGGTCATTAAGAACAACTGTTAGTCGGAAGTTCAATTTTGAACATGTCATGTGAACAAGTAGTGAAAACATTAATGGTAACTTACTTGTCGCCGTAAGGTCGAATCACCGGCGGCGGCTAGGTGCGATCCGCTGCTGCGGGAGCTGCGAGGGGCCGCGCAAGTACACTCTGCTCGAAGCAGAGGAAGTGGAAACCCCTCCTGAGGCACCTACGTTCTCGTCCCCCTGGTCCCCCTGGCGACGCTCCGAGGAAGTGGTGTCGTCGTCCGACGTCCTCCTGGTCGTCCCTGTGGCGTCCCCCTGGGCGTGGTCCGAGGAGGTCTGCGCCGGTCGGGAGTCGGGTCGGGAGTCGGCTCCCTCCTAGGACGTCCGCGGGGCGGCCGGTCCTCGCCCTCCTCGTCGACGGCTCCTCGGCTGCGGTGGGTGGTGAGCTGGACCTCTGGTACCGCGAGTTGACCCTCCGCTGTTGCCGCCTTTCGCCCGCATTTTATCGAGTGCCTGCCATTACAAAGATAAAATCAATTAGCATAAACGATAAGTATTTATAAAGAGACACAAAATGAACGAAACATAATTGCAGAATAATTATAACAATATAGCATTACATGAATTAAAAATTATCTCCGCGATTGTCAGTGGCTAGTGCCCCTCGTGTTTTGGCTTGTGGCACACGTGTGTCGTCATCACTGTCAATATTGTCGAAACAATCGGCGTCGTCTCCATCATCGCCGTCACCCTCGTCCTCATCAATGTCACCACCAAACTGTAATCGCTCAAGCATTCTTAAGTCCTTGGCATTGTGCACCTCATCACCATCGTCCTCATCAATATCATTGTCATCGTCTTCTTCCATGTCCATCAGCTCAAAAATGTCAATGTCAAACCTCCCTTCTAGCCCCTCGGTTGAAAGAACTCTCCGTTATATGTGTTTGGGTCGAAGTTGTAGTCATCATCGTTTGGGAGAGGCGCTTTACCGCGCGGCGATACTAACTGCACAAGGTACCAACCCATAAGATTGTTGTCTTCTTGACACGCCCATGGGAGATAATAAACTTGTGTGGCCTGTTGAGCCACAATATAGACATCGTCTCCCTTGTAAACGGTGTCCTGTCGAATTTCGACTATCCCAATCTCAGGGGCTCTTCTCATGACATCAGGATCGAACCAATGACATTTGAATACCACTGGATTAATAGCTTTGGTACCCTCAAAGTTGAGCTCATATATTTCTTCGACTATGCCGTAATAGTCGCGCTCATCGGTGTCGGGCGTACGAACTCCGGTATTTGAGGTCTTTCGATTGGGCCGACTCTGCTCGTAGCTGCTTGTGTGAAAGCGATAGCCATTCACATCATAAACGGTGAATGACTTGACCCTATAGTCGAAGCCATTGGCAACCTGTTTCAACTCATCCATCATTTCCGCATCTGTGCGGGCCTGTAAGTTGAGACAGGGTAGATCGTTTCATCAAATGAAACAAGAAAAGAAATGAAATGAAATACAAGGTTAGTTGGGTCGTACCTTCGTACTAAACCACGAAATGAAATCGGGCACACCATTTTTGAGAAGATGGTCTTGTTCTTCAGAGGAAGGTTCCCTATCCTCTCTCCAGTATTCATCAATAAATTTCCTTAAAAACAAGGACATCGAATCAAAAGATTGAAGATAGTGACGACGCATGTAACAAGCTCATTGAGAACTTACTGCACATAAGGAGTCACTTCGTCAAGGTTCAACAGCACATACAACATGATAGTGTGCCACTCATCATGTCGCAACATCTTGGTCCTCGATGCGCTTGCTCTTCCGAGTTGGCCTTTGAAAGGCTGAGGTTCGATAAACTCTCGTCGACGTTGTAACGAGAGGGTGGATTGTGCACGCTAAGGAAGGTTATCCTTATAATATGTTGTTGTGAAGTTCGACACCTCCTCCAGAATAAATGCTTCTGCCACGGAAGCCTCTATTTTGGCTTTATTTCTACACTTTTTCCGAAGAACCTTTAGACATCTCTCGACTGGAAAGCACCAATGGCACTGCACGGGCCCCCCCATCCGTGCCTCGTACGGTAGGTGCAAAATCAGATGCTGCATCGGCAGGAAGAAGCCGGGTGGAAAGATCATCTCCAACTTGCAGATCAACACAGGTGCCACTTCCTCTAGGTTAGCAATCACGTCATAAATAGCTCCTTGGCACAAAGCTGGCGAAAGAAGTAGCTCAACTCTGCCAGCACGCGCCACACAGGCTCAGGGAGGTATCCCCGGGTCATCGCAGGAAGGAGCCGCTCGATCCATATGTGGTAGTCATGACTCTTCATCCCTAACACTCGCATAGTAGACAAGTTCACTCCCCTCCTCAGATTCGCCGCATACCCATCAGGGAACCTTAACGCCTGGATCCACTGTAGTACTTTCTTCCTATGGTCTCTTTTCAATATATAATCGGTCGGACCTCTTTTCCATTTCTTGCCAGCACCAGGAGCCCTCATCACTAGCTTTGGTCTATCGCACATCTCTTGCAGGTCCAGTCTGGCCTTAACGTTGTCCTTTGACTTTTCTGTGTCCATGAGTGTTGCAAAGAGTGCCTCAGCGATATTCTTTTCTGTGTGCATTACATCGATGTAGTGCGGACAAAGAAGGTCATTGAAATAGGGGAGTCTAGTCAAGCCCGATTTATGGGTCCACATGTGTTCCTCTCCGTACCCGAAAAAACGACCGTTGTCTTTATCAAACTTCAGAGCCTCTATTTCGGCACGGACCTCGGAACCGCTCTTGAACTGAGGAATGGGGTTGGTGACTTGAACACCTTTCCTGAAGTGCTTGATGTCACTTCTGAATGGATGGTCAAGAGGCAAGAATTGACGATGCTGGTCGAATGAAGAATACTTCCCTCCCTTCTTCAACCAAGTGAACTTCACAGCTGCCTTGCATATTGGGCATGGGAACTTCCCGTGAACACACCAAGCGCTGAATAAGCCATACGCCAGGAAGTCATGCAGGGAGTACTGGTACCACACATGCATTTTGAAGTTCTTCATTGTTGCTCGGTCATATGTCAGTGGGTTTTCCAAGCTTCGAACAATTCATCCAACAAAGGCTCCATGAACACACCCATATTGTTCCCCGGGTGTCCAGGAATTATCAGCGACAAGAATACGTTCTTAGGGTCAAACATAACACCGGGAGGGAGATTGAGGGGGATCACGAACACAGGCCAACAAGTGTACGGGGCCGCCATCATTCCATACGGGTTGAACCCATCTGTCGCCAGCGCCACACGTACATTTCGAGCCTCCATAGCTTTGCCAGGATGCATGGCATCGAAGTGCTTCCATGCTTCACCATCCGATGGGTGTACCATCTTGTCAGGATTGTATCTTTTGCCATTCTTGTGCCATGTCATCTGTTTCGCAGAGTCCTCTGTCATGTACAGTCGTTGGATCCTAGGTATGAAAGGAAGGTACCGTAGGACCATCTCGGGGATATTAAGTTGTTCCTTCTTGCCATCTCCATGGTCTACCTCCACATACCTAGAGGCTTTGCACTTTGGACAGTGTGTTGCTTTCTCGTGATCTTTCCTGAATAGGACGCACCCTTTTGGACAAGCATGGATCTGCTCATACGGCATCTTAAGTGCACGAAGAAGTTTCTGTGACTCGTACGTGTTCTTCGGCAGAATGTGACCCTCCGGCAACAGGGTGCCCAAAATTGCCAACATGCCATCGAAGGCGTCTCGACTCAAGCTATACTGGGACTTGAACCCCATTAGGCGTCCAATGGCATCCAGTTGTGAAACCATTGTCTTTCATGAAGGGGCTTCTGTGCCGAAGACATCATGTCGTAGAACGCCTTTGCGGTGTCCTCTGGCTCCTTCAATCCTTCACCGAATTGAGCCTCTTGAAAGTCTCCCATCATGTCTGCTACCCCGGCATCTCCATCATACTCCTCGAGACGTTGTCTCACCACCTCCTCTCTAATCCGATCGGCTTCACCATGGTGGACCCAACAAGTATAGTTTTCAACGAATCCGTACTTGTAAAGATCTACCCCCACGTTATTCTTATATTTCTTTTCTTGTTCCCACATTTGCTGCAGGGACACGGCATCCGACTCGACCCTTTAGCAGCCGGACCAAACGCATGCTCTAAGAAAGCATTGGTCTTAGTAACCCATTCTGTGCTCTTACTTGCGTGGCCCGTGTACATCCAGTCACGGTTATCCATCCTCTGGCATATACATATGTAAGCGAGTAATAAAACCAGCAATTGCATCTACACGGCATTCCTACCATCTAATAGGAGAAGGATAGGTCCTAATCCCACCCGAGGATGCGCAGATGGGTTAGTTTCCATGTTCTACTCCTACCCGAGACAGAATTTCGGCAGCACCTCCTCGCTGTTCTCCCGATACACGTCCTGGCAGGGAGAGTGTGTATCCGGAGAACAACGAGGAGGTGGTGCCGAAACTCTGACTCTGACAGGAGCAGAACATGGAAACTAGCTCATCTACGCATCCGCGGGCTGTCCAAAATACGTGGACAATTCGAAAGAGATACGGTCGCAGATATGCAAAGGACTGAATATCTAAGACTGTATCTCTTTCGAACGGGAGACGTCTAACTAGGTTACGCGACCAAAGATCAGATACCTAAGGATACGGATAGAGGGGTTATACCTAAGGTGTCGGTGAGGTCAGGGTAGCGGGGCAGTGGTGGTGACTCGGGGCAGTGGCGAGACGACGCGGTGCAGGCAGACCCGCAACGCCGACGAAGACGATCGGGGTCGCCGAGTCCCTCCGACGGGTCCTCCTCCTGCCAAAAAAAGAGCAATGGTTAGTCTCGACAAAAATTTCGGCAGCACCTCCCCTGCACGGCGAGGTTCCCAAAACCTGCAGAAAACGTCGGCACGAAGGCCAACAACCACATATATACCAGACATAGTCACGAAGGCCAACAATCACAATAGCTCACAATAGTACAACTACTACTAACACTAACACTACTAACTACTACTAACACTACTACTAACTACTAACTACTAACTACTAACTGCTAAGTACTAACTATTTACTAACTACATAGGGCATACCTTCGCGACGAGAATAGCAAGAACGAGCTTCGGCGACGACGAGGGACGACCGAAGCGGTTTGAGGGTCGACGGACCTAAGCCGACACCTTCCTCCTCTCTTCTCCTTGTCCTTCTCCTCCTATCTCCCACTCCTCCTTCTCCTCCTCTCTTCTCCACTCCTCCTCTCCCTCCACCACCACCTCCTCCTCCTCCTCTCCTCTCTCCACTGGCTCGACCCAGGGAGGGCAGCCGGTGGGCCGGGCGGCGGCGGCGGGGGATGGCCGGGGCGGCGCGCGGGGGCAGCCGGGGTGCGGCCGCGGCAGGGCCGACGGGGGTGCGGGGCGGGAGGGGCCGGGGGGGGGCGGCGGCGGGCGCGGGCGCGGCGGCGCGGGGGGTGGTGCTTGCGTGCCTGCGTGCGTGTGTGTGTGTGTGTGCGTGTGTGGGTGGCGGCCGGGCCGTTTGTATTTTTTTCTTTTCGAACGTCTTTGCCGAGTGCCAGATCGGGTGGCACTCGGCAAAGAGGGTTCTTTGCCGAGTGCAACCCGATCTGGCACTCGGCAAAGAAAGCCTCTTTGCCGAGTGCCACGCGATCTGGCACTCGACAAAGATTGTCAGGCCCACGTGGAAAACTTCGCCGCTTGTCAGCCCTGGCACTCAGCAAAGAGGGAACTTTGCCGAGTGCCAGCTGGCCAGACACTCGGCAAAGAGCCTCTTTGCCGAGTGCCAGAGCTGACACTCGGCGAAGTTTTATTTTTTTTTTTTTTTTGCCACCAAGTTTTTTTTTGAGGCACTTCCACACTACCACTGTCAACATGTTCAAATTTGGCAGTTTTCAAAACATTTCGTAATATTTTTTGACTTTATTTCGTTTTCTTGAATTTTCCCGGAAGACGCAAGTTTGAACTGCGGGTGCATCGAATAATGGATTTTCATGATTTACAAAAATTATTCTTGTTCTTAACCGTATGTTGAGGCCAAATCCAAAACCTGACCCGATGTTTCGATCAACGTGCTCACGGGGCAAACTCCAAATTCCAATACGTGCGGGCGGTTTTTTAATTATAGAAAATGCAAATGAATTCCGAAAATCGCAAAACTTGGCGAGATGTTGTTACATCATATGCGTATGCCGAGAAAAAAATTTTGAGAAAGTTTCAAGCAAGTTGTCACGTACGATGCTTACAAACCTGGACATCTCAACATGTGATGTAACAACATCTCGCCAAGTTTCGCGATTTTCGGAATTCATTTGCATTTTCTATAATTAAAAAACCGCCCGCACGTAATTTGGAGGCATTGCCCCGTGAGCACGTTGATCGAAACATCAGGTCAAGTTTTGGATTTGGCCTCAGCATACGGTTAAGAACAAGAATAATATTTTTTAAATCATGAAAATCCACTATGCGATGCATCCGCAGTTCAAACTTGCGTATTTCGGGAAATTCCAGAAAAAGAAATAAAGTCAAAAAAAATAACGAAAAGTTTTGAAAAACTGTCAATTTGAACATGTTGGCCATAGTACTGTGGGGATGATCCACAAAAAATTTGGTGTCCAAAATCCAAAAAAAAAACTTTGTCGAGTGCCACATGGACTGTCACTCGGCAAAAAGGGGATCTTCGCCGAGTGCCAGCCACGTGGCACTTGGCAAAGAACAGCCCACGTGCTTTGCCGAGTGCCACATGGCTGGCACTCGGCGAAGACCCCCTCTTTGCCGAGTGCAGTCACGTGGCACTCGGCAACGAACAGCCCACGTGTCAAACAACGGGGCCACATGCTTTGCCGAGTGCCACGTGGCTGGCACTCGGCAAAGAGGGGGTCTTCGCCAAGTGCCAGACGGCGCGCACTCGACAAAGCTAACGGGCTTGGATACCGTCTGGTCCGCGACACTTTGCCGAGTGTTCATCTTTGCCGAGAGTGCGGCACTCGGCAAAGATGTGACTTCGCCGAGTGTTTTTCTTTGCCGAGTGTTGGGCACTCGGCAAAGCAGCCTTTGCCTTGTGCTCAGTCTTCGCCGAGTGCCAGATTTCCGGCACTCGGCGAAGACTGAGCACAAGGCAAAGGCTGATTTGCTCTTTGCCGAGTGCCCGAAATTTGGCACTCGGCGAACTCGCAGGCACTCGGCGAAGCCTGTGTTTCCTGTAGTGAGAATGGTCTTATTTTCTATTTGTATTCCAGCTCATCGTTAAGAGGAGAGGACTGATCAACACTAGTCATTGAAGTTCGAAACTAGAGTGAACTTAGAATCTGTTTTGGATCGCATGCAGCTAGCGTAGCTGGTAAAAAATATGTGAGATTTTTTTATATCCTCACCTAATAAGTGACTTAATCTAATGTCTTACCACCCAACTAACATTTGTTGGGAGTATTCTAGTTATCTGTCAGCAGATTTATGTGATAAAATCAATCATAATTTTTATATCACTGTGATCTAGTAGATAGTTGTAACTTAATCAAACGTATAGGAAATATGACAGATTTACTACAAAGAAATTTATCAACAGATAAATACAAAAATCATTATTAGCTGTTTTTTCCATTAAACACATCTTATTTAGTTGGATGATCCAAACAGGCCATCAACTTGAGCCGCATGAATGTAAATCAACAGGCTAGGGATCCGGATGGAATCCTCCAAACAGTTTAAGTACAACTTCAAACCATTATTTAGGTGATACGAGAGTTCTAGGCGATCCAATTTTAGCAAAAGCAGGTTCAAGTTACAACCATGTTTTGATTTGATAGGTGCTCCGAGTTGCAGGTTGTTATATAAAACTACAAAGCGGAAGAGAATTGTTTGAACATTTTTCCTGGTTGCTCACTACTCGGTAATACCATAAGCAAAACACTTATCACTACTGGGAAACCGGGCTCTAGTCCCGGTCCCAAACGGCCTTTACTCCCGGTTTAGACAACTGGGATTGTCTCAGCTTTTAGTCCCCCAAACTAAAAGTGGTCTGAAAAAAAAATATTTACGCTTTGTGAGATTCAAACTCAGTATCTCTCACCTAATGCATAACTCACTTACCAACTCAACTATATAACTCATGTGACATAATTCTGGACACTTTCCTTTTGAATTCACTCATGAAGGACCTTTAGTCCGGGGTGAAAGACCTTTAGTCCAGGTTGGTAAAACCAACCGGGACTAAAAGGTCACCCTTCTAAAGATTGGATGACCTTTAGTCTGGGCTAGTAATACCAACTGAGACTAAATGTTGGCTCTTAGTCCTGATTGGTGTTAGTTTTTGGTCCCAGACGTAAATAATTTTTCAGACCAAATGTCATTTGGCGATCGACCAAAGGCTTGTTCTCTTGTAGTGTATGTTAGGTAAGCTTTTGATCAACCTAATACAGCAGTAGTAATACTTAGACCCCCGTTTGACACAACTCAGTTTCATTAGCGAAGCTATTTTTTTAAAAAAAATAGTTTTATGAGCAACTTTCTAGATGAAGCTGAGCCGTTTTGGATTTTTTTTTTTGCAAACAGTTTCACTAACAAACTCATGCATGGTTGAGAGAGATAAATGAGAGTGTAAGAGCATCTCCAACAAGTTGGAAAAAATGACTTGGTATATCATGAGTTTTAGCAACTTACTAATTCATTTGGCAAGTGAAAAAATCTCTCTCCAACAATTTGCTATTCCAACTTGCTAAAATAAAAAAACTAGGTACACCTAGACCGATCTCACGGAAAACTAGGCCCACCTAGGCCGATCTGCGTTGCGCGTTGCCGCGAGAGAGGAGGGGAGGGGAAAAGATTATTGCGCTAGGAGAGGAGGGGAACAGTTTCGCGCGCACGAGAGGGATAGCAACCTCACCGGCGCGCGGAAATTTACGCGTGCGGCACGGAGGAATAAGAAGTTAGAAAAGATAGCAAGTTTATTTAGGGAGTTGTTGGAGAAGAATATTTGTACTTTTACAAAATTTATAAGAATAGCAAGTGAGAATAAGGAGTTGTTGGAGATGCTCTAAGTTGTGAAAAACTATTTTTCAGTTTCATCTTAATTTATCCTTCTGTGAGAGGAGGAATAAAAATAACTTAATAGGTGAAGCTGTTTTACAAAAAGAGTGTTTGTGATAAAAAAAAAAGCTCACAACAGAGCTGTACCAAACAAACCCTTAATGCTGTAATACAGTTTAAGATTGAAGGCTGTATCGTGTTGACATGCAGCGAGATTCAGTAGCCGTGGACGATGTGACACGAGCCATGATACAGGCATACTCGTACAGCAAAGAGCAAAGGCAAACCACGTTTGGTCCAATTCCGAAGTCGTGAGTGCGTTCAAGAGTTCGGCACAGTTCAGGTTCCTCTTGGGCCACGGACCATATCGCTCGTCTCCTTGGAAATGATTACGCGATTCAACGAGCATGTGGTTCTTGAGTGACGGATCCTACTACTACATGCTAGGCATGTGATCTCTGAATGTGTAGGACACCAGAGTACTAGGCGTGTTACATTTGCCCAAAATTATGGGCGGCATGGATCTGATTGGCACGCATGCATGAGTCGCATGACGCATGTGTTCGATGGATGGGACTCAGTGTCCCCGTGATACCATGAACCAGGAGATATTCCTGATATTTTTACATTTTAGTTTTTAAAAAAAACATTTTCTATAAACAGATCTGTTTAAAAACTTTATTAAAAAAATGAGACACATTGGTCGGCATCATGTCCCATGACGCCGAGCCACTATACATGACGTCGACCCTTGTGTCCCATTTTTGAACAAAATTTTTAAACGGGTCTATTGAAAAAAAAAATATTTTTAAAAAGAACTAAAATGTAAAAATATCACATTCAGCCACACTTTACAGTCTCTAAAATATACTAGAGAAAAAGTAAATTCTTATAAAAAATGTCAGAAAGATATGCCATTAAATCAGTAGACTCTGTCACCGCTGATAATAGTAGCCACGGATCAACTGTTTATAAATAATTAGCCACACATGTCATTATGAAAGACAATAATCTAAATTTGCATCCAAATGCAAAGAGTTTCTTGGCTTACTGGTCACAAGATCATTAGTAGCGGTCCTAGCATGTCTTTCTGATGAATTAGTGTGCCTAATGGAGTTTCCAAGTTAATTATCAGTTCTCAATGGAGCGTGATAATTCTCACGGAATGAACTAAAATGTAATTAAACCGTGAATGTTCTAAAGAAATCAGATACATCTGACCATCGAGTTGCTAGACTCCAATAATCACCAATAATAATATCCATTAGCTCTATTATTTTTTACAAAAAAATATACATTTGGTTTTATAAAAAATAACTATAAAATGACCCCCAAACCTACATGTAAATTATTACCTGTCTATGGCATTCTCAAAGGTAAGCTAAAATATAACACTCTAAATTATCTAAATCACCCACACATATCATTTTGAAAGATAGTCTCTAAAGTGCCCCCCCCCCCCAATTTACATGTAAATTACTCACCAGTGCTATTATGTATAGTAAGAGAATGTAGCTGTAATATCCCTTATATTTGCATCTAAATTTTCCAACTTTGATATTATAACAAATAGTTTAAGTAACCTTCTAAATTTGCATATACATTACCCAAATAGCCACCTGTGTGCATATGAAAAAAAATAAATATATGCTCAAATTACTTGTAACATGGAGTTTTATGCAAAATAATAAATATGGATAGAGATGACCAACAACAAGAGTTGACATAACTAAGCCATAATTTCACCTAATTAACTTGAACACAAATTGAAGATCGATAGAGACGTAACGTAAGGGACGGAAGAGACTGTTCAAATATGGATGAAAACCATACAGAGCAATCGGTAAATCTATCGTAATTGAATAGAGATCACGCAGTACCTACACAAGTATTGTGTTTTATATATATCCAGAGAAAGCAAAAAAATATAAAAAAAGTGATTTGCTATGGGTACGAAATATATTTAAAAAAAAGTTTAGCCCATGCATGTAGAAGAAACACGGGTTGTTGGATGGATTGAACCTGTGTAGTCTGCATGAGCAGGCCTACTCAAGCTTGATGAGCAGAGTACTCTCACTCATCACTCGATCACTCGTGAGAGTTTTGGTGTGTGTTTTCCCCCCATATTTGGTTAACGTTTCTTTCGCTCCGCAAAAATTTCCCGTGATCGTTACTGCTGGGTGCAGGCGAGCGGTTCTTAGCGCGCAGACGACCATTCTTCGGCACGACCAGGTCACCAGGACAAAACGCCGTTCGTCGCGTAACTTTGCAGCCACACCCCCGGCGAGTCCTAGCTACAGCAGCTAACACCACCACCAGGGTCCAGGTAGTAGTAGAATCTCGATCAGTTCTTCTTCTTCCCTCTAGGGGCACCGACTCGCACACACAACTTGGCGAGTGGCGAGTGGCCCCAAGGCCTCACGCGCGATTATCCGCAAGTTTACGGCGTCGGATGCTAAATAAAGACGTAGCAATGCTTTTCATCCTGTGTTTATTTTTTTTTTCTTCTGGAAACAGAAAAAATCGCTGCAATTGCAATTGGGTTGGCGTAGACTGATGGGTCCACGGGCTGACGTTTCTATGCGGTGTTTGGTGAGCACAAAGAAATACTCCCTCTTCTCGGCTCCGTTCAGCGTAACTTAAAACTGTTTCTGTTTTAATTTATTATATGAGAGAAAAATACTATTTTATGGTTAATTTATACGAATTAAGTAAACAGAGCCGCTGGTTCTGTGCGGCGCTGCCTGCGTAGAGCTGCCGCTGGCAGTCCTGATTCCTGCGAACAGACTACTGCTTCGTCTCTTTCCTGGAAGAAGGAAAATGGAAAACCTGATGTTAGTTGGAGGTTCTCCATCTTTCTTGGAAGGTGTGTGTGTTACCCGTTCGGTTCGCTAACCAGATGAGATAGATGCCCCAGGCAGTATTTTTTTCAAGGTAAAACAGTCCACGTTTCTGAATTCTCTAATGGCTGGCTCGCCTGAACTCAGTAAGTAGCCTGACTCTTCAGAAATGGACTAGATAGAGTATACGTATGTTGAGAAACCTGGAACCGGTGGCAATGACTTCCTGAGTGGTTCGAGTTTGTATGTAGCCAGGACTCAGAAGCTGCTGCTGTTTTCAGTCCACTGTCTGCAGTGCTCGCCGATGCAAGCGCATGCGTCGTATCGATCGGCTATGAACCAACGTAGTATTAGTATACGACAACACCGGCACGCGTAATTCTCCCTTTTTTATGCAGCATATGTTTGCTAATTGCTAGCGAGATGCTGCTTTCAGTCCACTGTACTGTGTGCTCGCCGATGCAAGCGCATGCGTCGTATCTCTGCTGTAAACCACCGGAAATACTTTCTACAAGTATAGAGACGGGATCACGTGAGGAATTTGATAATCCAAAGTCCAACTTAGTTGTTTCGAATACACTTAGATGTGATCTATTTCAACTTACATGATGCCCATCATCATTTGATATCACAAAAAGCAGTGGATAATTATATATACTGCGTTCTCTCTGTCGAATCAAAATCAATCTCACTAACATTTTAAGATGTGAACATGAGATTTAGTTTTAGGGTTCGGCTTTTGACGTACTGAGAGTTGTGAGCAATCACATAGTCCATAGCAATTTTACTAAATCTTAATCAATTTCACGAACAGTCACAGTAATCCGCACAAATTGCGAGCAATCAATCATACGGAGTCCATCTCCAGCAAAATTCAGTCAAATTCACCTAAAATTTTAAGGTGTCAACACGAGGTTTTAATCCTAAAGCGCTTTCAACATGGGACCCATGAATATATGTAGCCACGCTAATCTAAACAAAGTAGGGAGCCATATGAACATTAGTCATTCTGTATTAGGGTTAGGATTGGAATAGGAATATAGGATTCCTTTTTTTTTTCTCTCTCTTGGACTTAATTAGGATCCTAATTCATTACAAGTCTACGACAACACCGGCACACGTTGTTCTTCCCTTTTTTATGCAGCATGTTTGCTACTAGTAATTGCTACGTAACTGCTGACAACAAGCAGTGCGGTAAAAGGACTGAAGAAGCGACGACAGGTAGGCACCATATCATACCAAAAGACAGCCCAGGCCTACGATTGGCACAGCGTACCCGACGTGAACATTAGCTTCAACTCTGATAGTAAACACCAGAAAACGTACGATCGTTCAATTTCTTTTTCTTTTTTTTTTATAAAAAACACGCACTATGCATGTACGATAATTAATGAATTCTAGCAGACATTGGTTCTTCAGTCCCGTGGGAATTAAATTAAATGAATCCCGAGACCTACGGTTGACAAGAAACAGCGACGTGAACCTGCGGCTCAACTCTTCTGAAGGCAACGTAGGTACGATCTTCGTTGAAAGAGAAAAAAAAAATCCCTGCCGGTGTGTACGATCATAAGCTGTTGATGTTAGAGCTGTAAGACTCTAAGTGCTGTGAACGATGACATTCCTTTTTTTTTCAAAGAAGAAGAAGAAAACGGGTGCTGAATGAATCCTATATATATAAATTGCAATCCCGTGGAGACGAAGAAACAGCAGAAAATGAAGTGTTGATTTTTTTCCAGGCGACGGTGCAAAAAAAAAAAAACAAGCTAAACTTCCTGGGAAGATGCCTCCTCACCGGAGACAGACAATAACAATCAAAATCAACTGAAGCATGCCGTGCTGCCATCGCCAGCCGCCTGAGCCAAGCTGTTTGCATGCAGGGACCAGGGACGGCGGAATGCTCAGTTTCTTCCTCTACCTCCTCCCCACGACAGGACAAACACAGACAGACAGACTCGAGGGCGAACGGCGCCTCTGGTCAATTCATTCGTTCGTTCGTACGTACGCAACTCGCTCGCTGAAGCAAGATCAAGAACCAGTCGTCCTCATCATGGATGATGATGGATCGACGACACCTATGGCTATCCCCAATCCAACCATTCCATCTCTGTCAATGCACGGCGCGCGCCATGCTTCTTTTCGCGCAAGCCAGGGCAACCGTGCCGACCTCGTTATCCCGGTGTCTCCTCTGTTCCCTTGCACCGGCCGGTCCGCCGTGGCACGGCCATCTTCTGGAACTGGAAGAAGAAGAAATCACGTGCTCTGTCTCCAACTTCTCAGACAAAACGCGGCGATACGGCACTCGTTATAAATGGTTTCTCCTAGCGAGAAGACAAAGACGGGCGAAGAGTATCTGGGGACGGGTCCCGGGACGGGTGGGAGTTTCCGATCTGTTTTTGCATGGACAGCGTTCGTTCACGCGGCATCTGATCCTGATCTGACGAGTTCGGCATGGCAAAGGCGCCACTAGCTAGCTGCAGAACTGTTCAACACGAACGACCGCCGTGCATCCTGCAAGCTGCTAACGAACGTTCTTCTGGTTTCTGAACCAGGCGCGACGGCCGTGCCATATACGGGGAACGAAGCGGCGGCGGCGGCGGTGCATGCATCTATAGATGTATCCATCCGCTTCCGGCCGGCCAGTAGCTGTCAGCAACTGCAGGAGAGGGGCAGCGTCTCGGTCTCGTCTCGCGCACTGTAGCAGGCCGGTGTCGGGCCAATGGAGGCAGGTCAGCTGAGAATTGAGATCGCCCACAGCTGAATCAACGCCTGCTGCAGGTCGAGCAGAAATGGTCAAGGAAGGCTATCGGCCTTGTGTTAGGCAACCTGGTAGACACGTTCTCGGACAGCGCGTGCGCGTGTTTATCATGCGGCATGCGCTGACGACGATCGACGTCGACCTATGGTCCTATGGAAGCATGAACAGGACGACAGGTTGGTAGAATCTGCAGGAAAATAAGAATCGGGCGAACCAGGCCGCCCGACTGAGCCGGTAAACACAGGACTCTGTCTCTGTATATGTGAGCCGGTAAACACAGGAAAATAATAGAGTACGAGATTACGATTCACATCGAGCAACAGTGAATAACAGCAGTGGTTATTTACCTCACATGGTCACAGCATCTGTCTGTGGTTACTTATTCCTATACATACATCTGAAGGGCATAAGGCTCCTTCCTGGGATCCATGGAAATGAAGGAGATGGAAATCTACTCCGTTAACTATAGTAATTAGTAGCTAGCTAGCTAGCTGATCGTCAGGACGAGGCTGAGAACCATCTGGGCATGTTTGGCTGGAGCCCTGAAAAAAGTGTGCCCAGTCAGGCAGGCAGCTCCATCCAAAGTCCAAACAAAGCCAACCAAAATCTCAGGGTCTGAAACTCTGAATCAACCAGACCCTCCTCAGTCTTCGGCCCAGCAGGTTGCCGTCTTACCAATCTTGTGGAGAGCCTTGACGACTTCCTCTGGGGTAACGTTCCCTGTCACCGTGACCTTGTTTATCTCCGTCTCAAGGTTATAGCTCTCCATATCTGCATAAGCGTATGTCGCACGACTGTAAGCATGGTTAAGTATACAAGAGGTCAAAGTGAATGGTATCTATGGTATACAAAGAACTGAGTTGACGGTGGCTTACCGTCAATGGTCTTGATTGCCTTCTTAATGGCCTTGATGCACCTTTCACAGTGCATTCCAACCTTCAACTCCACAACCTGTGGCCATATGAACTTTCAGGCTTGCCTACATATAAACATGATCGATATACTTCTAGATGCATGTAATAATTCAGGTAATAAACAAAGTAGCCGATAAAAAAACTTACAGCCATGGAGAGTAGAGAAGGAGAGAAGCTGAGTAGGAGACTACTGTACCAAATTCAAACAGCCTTCAAGTACAGAGATGCCTGCCTCTCAGCATCCTGAAGCTTATATAGCTGCATCCGTACCTTCCTCTTTTCTGCAAGCAATTGCAACTTTTGTTCTCCACCGTGCAAAACAAAGCATGCACTTTGCAATAGTTCATGAGGTCAGAGACTTCACACTCAAAAGGGATCGAGCACTGGAAACCGCCAAAGGCCACTACAGGAATAGGGTAGATAAAGAATCTCCTTTTGAACTGTCCCCAACCAATGGCTTCTAAAGTTATTACATTAACCGACTTGCATAATTGATCAAATGGATTGGTGTAATATAGTGCATATGTATTTTTCCTGTTAACCCGTACCTCTAAAATGTCAGTTTCAATATCTCAACCATTATTGCCTATTCATTACATTTTCCTTTAATATAAAACAGCTAAATTACTAACCAACTGAACAGGAATTCACAAAAAGAAAGAACAACGCCACAAAAAGCGATGTCAACTAAAACAGAAGGATAACGACTTGGCTACTAGTCTACTACCACAACTCAAATCATCCTTCAGTTGTGGGTTAGCTTTTGAGCTGGATGCTACCATTTGCCACCACTTCTGAATCAATTCCTTCCCTTTCCCCACATTCTATTACTGGTGGGTGGGTGGGTGGGATCATTTCACCATCCACTGCGAGGTTGACACTGATACCATTCCCCTCTTCTACTCCATTAGAGACTGGCAGTTCATCCGTAACCGTTAATCTTGGCCCACTCTCTACATCATCACCATCCACAACTTTCTCATAGAAGTTCCCATTCTTCGCATCATATAGGTTCCCCGTACGCACCTCCTGTGCAAGCACGCATGGCCAGCAGAATAACCACTGTGTGTAGTCTGTTAGTGATGCTGATCCAAAGCACCACCTGCTTCTGGGCAGCCCAAATGTCTTCCTCATTTGGATCCTCCAGAACCCACCATACAGCAGACCAAGGAAACACAGCACAATACCCGCAGCACCAATGACATCACCAAGGACGTAGTCATGGATGTTCATTGCGGTGATATTGAACACCCAAAATGGCGCAACACACAGAAGCAGGAAAATGACTGTGTGCACATACATGTTGCCAAACCCAAGCCGCTCCATGTTCCAGCCAAACACACAGAACATGCAGAAGAAAGAGAGGTAGCATGCTGTAGGGTCCTCGCTGCAGTCAAACAGCCCGCCAGCCCATGCGGGATTGCTCACCACTGTTCCTGTTTCAGGTGAATCAACTTGAACCGTGTCTGAATCTTTGGTTTGTTCATCAAACAGAGCATCATTGTCTCTGCCAAGAGGACTGTACACTGCGTAAACTCCAGCAAAGACTGGTGCAGCGATGCCTAGGATGAAGAAGAAGTTGTCAGCAAAATCAGAGCGTGATATGCTGGGGTAGCCCCAGTACAGGCCACAGTCAGCATACTGGCAAAAGCAAGTAATGTGGAGGAGAGCAACCACAAAGGATATGTGTGCTCGCTCATTTGGACGGCACATCCCATTCTTGCAATAAACTTTCCTGAGCTTAGCAGCGTCCTCTGGGTGCCACCGGCAGAGAAGAACAGTATGGTGGATGAATTTTGGGTGCTCGTACAAGCTCATGAGGGTGAAGAGGGCGTTAAGTATTTGATTGTCAATCTCTATCCACTTGTTTCTTAAGGGCTTGGAAGGAAATGCATCATTCAGCAGTCCCAACATTAGTAAGACTAACATGCCACCAGCGGCGCCAACACAGAGCAGCCATATTAGGAGAGCAATGTTCATAGGATGCTTGAGCCATTTCTTGCATACAGTGAAAACTGAACTCCAGTTGATTGTTCTAATGAACTGAACATGCAGGCTGCCATGGACTCTAGTGCATGGGAACCGAAATTTTATCAATGGGGAACAAAGATTGATCTTCTTAAACCACTGCACTGAGGGAGTTGCTTCCAGGAAATCAAGAAGCCGCCGATCATGATGGGCCGCACCTTGCACTGATCCATCATGAGGAGTGGGAACAGTGATATGATATTCAGCCAGAATCGGTGTATCTATATCTGAACATGGCACATCTTCTATATCATCTTCAGTGGGATTCTGAGCCATTTTTTATGTGACTGAGGCTTGTGCAAGGACATAGAATGATTCACTCGTAGCAGTTTGTTATAGAAATTACAGCATCTGTTGCATACATAAAAAGAAAATTGAGTTAAGAATACTGCATTTCTGAATTCAGCATATGAGGAAAATATAACTGCAAGACAACATCACAAATAGTGTATAGGTCCTGTGAGAGAAGGAAAGCATGGAGTGGCCTCTGGCAAGGATGATAATATTAGGATAGCAAACTACTAAGTTTAGCAATTTCAGCAAATCTATAGTTGAGCATATGCCGTTCGACTTACATTTGGTTTTCTACAGATATAAGAAGAATAGGTCATAGGTACTAGTAAGATTGAAAGAAGAATCGACATGACAATTGATGAATGATGAGTTACACTACATGAAACTGTATTAACCAAGTATATGAAGCAAAAGTGGGAAGATCTGCGAGTTACCTCAAAGGTATAGTCACAAAAAGAAGCGTACCTCTGGATCGAATGGAGGAGTTAAATCAGATCAAGGAGTCCCTCGAAATAATCAGAGGGGAAGTTGCTAGACTGATCAGGACCCGCAGGACCGCACACTCGACTGAACCTGCAAGCAGCTTGCGATGAACTGGAGCTGTGGAGGGATCCTGGACTAGGGGAAAGAAGCGAGCAGAGTAGCCAGTTGACCCTCAATTCTTGACGAACGGCACCGAATTTTAGTCCGGCGGAATGAAGAAACACTATTCCTTAGGACGGAAGCTTGCGACTTTAGTTCCCTGGACGGCACGGCCTTTGTCAATTGTCTCCTCCCCGTGAAAGTACCCCGCCAAGAAAACAGTTGGGCAGCTTCACACACCTGACGTCACTCGAAAGCAACGCGATGAAATGGTCCCTGCGCGCGTGTGGCCGAGGTAAGCGCACCAGATGTGGAGGCAAGCAGGTCAATCCTGGGCGGCGAGGTGCGCTGGGGCCAGGTGTGCTCACGAAGCAAAAGCAATGTTCCCCGGTCAGACGAAACCAGCGGGCGTTGAAAGCACCTGAATTCCGCAGCCGTCTTCGCGCCGCCGTGCTTACGCGAGGCAACCGAGGCGGCAGTGCAAGATTGACCGTCAGCGTCAGGGAAGTGGGCACGCGTCCTCAAGATCCACTGGTTCTCCACAGCCTGGTCTGCTACTGTGACGAGGCATGGAAACAAGTGAGAGATGAGGAGGTTGCGGGCAAGACCGAGGAGAGAAGAGAACGGGAGTTTGGACATATGCGCGCACCTCCAAGTCGAAGCCTTCCGGTTCTCGAACACTCCGCGGCGAATCTTGCCGGTCTCCGTCCTCAACGTCAACGACCACGGTCGCGGATTCCCCAAGAACATGGCTAGCGGGTAGTCGCGTTGGGGAAGGAGCGGAGAGAGCCGGAGGGAGAATTTTCCCGTCGGGCCAGTTTTACCATGGGCTGGGCTAGAATGTTTCTCTTTTTCTTTTTTTTTTCATTCTTCTTTGAGCCCAGCCCAACTACCAGGTCGGACTAATGAACAGTTGTTCCATCACTCGTCACATTTTTTTTAGATAATGGATAAACATCCGGCCTCTATATCCGAGGATGTACACAACCCATTATTACATAGTTTTTGAACAAATAAAAGAGAAAGTCATAGTCTTATAAGTCGACCAGGACGCTAACTCAAACAATATAAATGTTTCCATCCTTTATTGGATATCTCTAAAGCAATGACTTCTAATTTCTTGCTCATCATCGAGAGCGCATCTTTGGCTTGCTCATCACGCTGCAGCTGGGCCCAAAAGCGTAACTAGTACGCTCCCCTGAAAATGACCTGCATAATAGAGTTAGATTTCATTTTATTAAAAACAACATCATTGCGGCATCTCCAAATAGCCCAAAACATAGCAGTCACTCCTACCCAAATCAAGTTTCTAATCTTTTTATTTTGATTAGATAACCAGATACCAAACATGTGGTTGATTGATCTAGGTTGAGACAAACTAGTGGCAAAAAAGATAATCCTCCAAATCATTTTGGCAAGGGGACAGTCTAGGAATAAATGTTGTATAGTTTCATTCCCATTACAGCAAATGCACTTTTGACTTCCTTTCCAATTTTTCCTAGCAAGGTTGTCTTTGGTAAGAACGACACCCCTTTGCAGGAACCAAAGAAAATTTTTTATTTGAGAGGAACTTTTATCTTCGAGATCTTCTATGGTGTGAAAGGTGTATCTGTGTCTATAAGATTGAGATACATGGACCGGACAGAGAATAACCCAGATCTGGTTAAACTCCATCCGAAATAATCTAATCCATCCACCAGTGCGACATGTGAGATATTTGCTACTAACCGAAGCCATTCTGTAAGTTTATTATCCACCAAAGCCCTCCTAAACGATATGTTCAGTGGGTGAGTGCTCATAACTTTTGAGACTGTAGCGTGAGGATCTCTCACTATATTATATAATGATGGATAACGAGCTTTCAGAGGCTTATCCCCTACCCATGTATCATCCCAGAATCTAGTTGTGGTTCCATCCTTAATATTGAAAGAACCATTTGCCAACACCTCATCTTTGATACGCATGAGGCCTCTCCAAAAATGAGAGTCATTAGGCTCTAGTTGTAACCTGGGGTAGACTTTTGGAGCTTAGGTATTTCTTCCGTAAAAGTGATTGCCATATGCCTACTGTATTCAACAGATTAACCAGCCATTTAGCCAGGAGGCATTTATTTTGCAATTGTAAATTTAGGATACCCATTCCTCCTTGGTCCTTGGGACGGCAGATAATGTCCCATTTGGCAAGGCGGTATTTATGTTTATCCGAGGATCCTTGCCAAAAGAACCTTGATCTATAATGATCTAGATTCTTTATGACCCCCTTGGGAATCTCAAAGAAAGACATCATGAACATGGGTAGGCTGCTCAAGACTGAATTAAGCAATACTAGTCTTCCTCCATAAGACAAGTACTTCGCTTTCCAACAAGAGAGTTTTTGTTTAAAACAATCTTCTACTTTACTCCATTCAGAATTTAGGAGTTGTCTATGATGCATTGGAATCCCAAGATATCAGAAGGGATATTCACCCGCATTGCATCCAAAGAGATTAGTATAAAATGATTCCATCTCTTTTGTTGCTCCATAGCAGAAAATTTCACTCTTGTGGAAATTGATCTTCAGCCCTGATAGCTGTTCAAAAGCACAAAGCAACAATTTCAGATTCTGTGCTTGTTCTGGGTCATGATCAAGAAAGATAATGGTGTCATCCGCGTACTGTAATATGGACAACCCATCATCTATCAGGTGGGGTATAACCCCTCTTATTTGACCGTCAGCTTTTGCTCTGTTAATAAGTAGAGCTAGCATATCCGCGACGATGTTAAATAAGATAGGGGACATTGGATCTCCCTGTCTGAGTCCACGTTTAGTTTGGAAGTAGGGTCCAATGTCATCATTGACTTTGATTCCCACACTTCCACCTGTAACCAACGTTTGAACCCATCGACACCATTTTGGGGGAGAATCCTTTCATCTGTAGGGTTTGCTGTAGAAAAGACCACTTCACTTTGTCGTATGCCTTTTCAAAGTCAATTTTGAAAATGACACCGTTTCTTTTCTTGGTGTGAAGCTCATGGATGGTTTCGTGTAAGATGATGTCACCTTCCATTATATTCCTACCTGGCATAAAGGCAGTTTGTGTTGGTCTCACTACAGTTTTAGCTACCATATTAAGCCGTTTTGTGCCCACCTTAGTGAATATTTTGAAACTCACGTTAAGAACACAAATTGGCCTATATTGCTAGATTCTTATGGCATTATTAACTTTTGGGATTAAAGTAATAATTCCAAAGTTTAGACTGTAGAGGTCAAGAGCCTCTCTATGCAACTCAGTGAATAAGGAAAGAAGGTCATCCTTAATCACTCCCCAAAACACCTGATAGAATTCTGTCGGGAAACCATCTGGACCTGGAGCCTTATTATGCTCCATTTGGAAAATCACTTCCCTCACTTCAGATTCAGTGAATGGGCTAATGAGGATGTCATTTTCCTCAGGCGAAACCTGTGAATGTCCAGGTTATTATGGTCTTCACTAAGGGAAATCTCAAGATTCGCTGGGCTAGCCAAAGAGATCTTTATAGTATGTCGTAAATAGACTTTGAGATTATCGTCGCCGATCACAAACCTGAGCATCTTCAAGTCTATAGATATGTTGATTGCGCGTATTCAGTTGGCAAACCAAGTTGTCGGGGGTCCACAAAAGGGGTACCCCCGATCAACGCAAACTAATAGGTTAAACCTAGAACGCCTGTAAATAACAAACCTGACTAGTCTAACCCCTTAAAGAGACCAAACCCTCGAGGCCCACAACGCTGGCCCACCAAGCCAGGCCTCGGGCGAACGCGCGCTCTCCGTCTCGCCCGAGTTCACCGAGCCAGGCCTCGGGCTGACGCCCGTTCTCCATCTCGCCCGAGCCCTCCAAAGCCAGGCCCCGGGCGAGCGCCCCACTAAAACCTCGAGTCCTGGCATTTAGGGCTCGAGCCCCCCACAGCCGAACACCATACCTCGAGACCCCACGCAGGGGACCTCGAGCCTCTCTGGCACAGCAGCCTATCCCTCGAGGCGCTTATGCTTCCCTCGAGCGGCGCAGGCATCGGATGACAACCCCATACCGCGCATTTAATACATCCACCTACTCCAGTCACGTCCTCTGCAGCCCGACGTGTACCACAGTAACCAGGGCAGAGTCAAGTCTCGTTTTCACCACAAGCATGGGCAAAAGGGCGCCAGTACGGCACTGTTACCCATACCCTACGCTGTTGCACGTCCAAGCCACGTCTCGAGGCCCGGATGCCCACTGCTCAATCAATTTTCACGGGACTTGTCCATACCTGCGGGGGCTCGAGCCCCCGTAGGCGCCACCTCGAGGCCGGCTCCGCGCCCCTCGAGCCCTAACTGCTTTCATGCTATTGGAAGACAGGTACCCCAAGATCCGGAGGGACCCCGCCGTGTCCTGTACGTGCCGGAATGGGTGTTGTACGGCTTCTACATCGTCACGTCATCACGTCCGCGCCCGGGATGGAGGCCACGCCCAAGGACGCCTCAACAGCAACGCCCACGTCGGCTCCAGTGGCCCCGACAAGACAGGGTTCCTACCCCTCTCCGTATGGGCATCGTACGCCCCGCACACCTGTAATACCCTTGTGTAACCCTGGCCTCCCCTTGCTCTATAAAAGGGGACGCCAGGGCCCTTCGCGCGGGGGGAACAAGACGCGAGTCCACGGTTACACAACTCCGATAGACAACACACAAGTCCACACACGTACACACTCGAGTCCGGACTCCGGTCCACGCTCATTGAGCTTGTATTCGCCCCTGTACAAGCACTTAGGTGCAAGTAATACAAGAACCTCCTCCCCGCTGGACGTAGGGCCTTCTTTGCCCGAACCAGGATAAATCCTTGTGTCATCTTGCATCACCATCCAGGAAGAGAGCACGCGATCACATTACTCGTTGGTGTCACCCCCGGGTTCGAAACACCGACAGTTGGCGCGCCAGGTAGGGGCCTTCGCGTGTCGAGTCGGTTTCTCGCTGTTTCCTGGATGGCTGCTTCGACTCCTTCGTTCTCTGCCGGTGCCGTCATCTGGTTCGGGAGCCTCGAGTTCCTGGCCACCGACAACGGCAACGAGCTGACCTTGCTCTCCACGGAGGGCCCGAGTGGAGGGCGTGTCACGCCACCCCGTGCGAGGAGCGTGGCACGTCGCCCACACCACCACGCGTCGCCACCCGTGAGCGGCGCCGTCGTCACCATCGTCGCCAGGCACAGGCGGTGCCGGCGGCGTACACCCACTTCCCCGTGGCCGGCGCGGAGTTCCCGAGGAGGAGCCTGCCCGGCGCACGGCCGGAGACTTCCAGGGCGCGCCCGCGCCCACCCAACGACTTCGCGTTCCTCATGCGCGGACCAGGAGCCAGGCCAGAGGCCTCCGAGCCGCGCACCGTCGACGCCACCTAGCCTCCTCCCGCACGGGTGTACCGCGCTCGACGCCGGCGGTTCCCGTTCGGCCTCGACAGCTCCGCAGCAGCCTACGCCCGCCAGCTCAACGAGCGCCGTCGGGACCGACCGCCGGCAGGCCAGGAGGAGCGCCCGGGCGTGCTACTGCAGGCCATGGCCAACCTGGAGATCGTCCACCCCGCGTGCGTCGACCGCGGCTTCTCGCGAGCCATCGAGCCACCCCGGCGAGCCACCGTCGGAGAATGGTACCGCGAGCTGCGGTCCCAGCATCGGCCAAGGCGGCACGCCGTCAACAGCTCCGACTCCGACGAATACGACTACCACGACCCCGACCTCTGGGATCCCACCAGGGAGTGCTTCCAACTCGAGGGGGTCGTATGCGATACCGAGGACGAGGGCGACGACGGCAGGCCGGCGCTCGATCTAGAGGGCCCCAGCGACGTGGCCGCGGCAGGCGGATCACGTGTTCAGGGGAGGAACGAACCTCCAGCACCGGCTGCACCGCCTCAGCACGACGACAGCCGGGCGGCGCAGCTCGCGCAGGTGCAGGAGGCAATCACCAAAGCCGAGGAAGAACGGCGACACCTGCTGCAGCTCCGGCAAACTCTGATGCAGGAACCGCCCCAACCCCGAGGAGCCGGAGCTCGAGGTCGGGCTCGAGAGGTCCACCGGCGGATCCTCGAGGACGGGGCACCAGCACGCCCCGAGGTATGCTTCCGCGAGCCGGGCAGAACGTGGTGGCGGCGGCAATGATGCTCCGTGATCTACCCGCCGTCTCCAACCCTGACGCCAGGCGCATGCTTGGGGAAATGAAGAACCTCCTCGAGACAGCCGCTGTGCAGCAGGCCGAGAGCTCGGCGTCACGCCGGCGCGGAGCAGCCTCGGGGAAGCCGGCGGACACGCCCGCAACGAGCGCGAGGCATCCGTCCACCAGCCGGACGCCTCTCGAGCTAGGCCAGTCCGCGAACGGATCGTCGACAACCGGCCACCTCGAGACCCCAACGACGCCCGCAACGACATCAACCGCCGGCGCAAGGACAAGGGGGCCCAGGAGCGTGGCTATAGCGCCCATCGAGGGGGGCGCTACGACAGCGACGAGGACCGGCAAGTCCTCGAGCCCCCGGGCCCCAGAGTCTTCAGCCGGGCCATCCGCAGCTCAACCCTCCCCGACCGCTTCCGACCGCCGACCAACATCGTGAAGTATGACGGGGAGGTCGAGCCCAAGCTCTGGCTCTCGGACTTCCGCCTAGGCTGCCAACTGGGCGGAGCGAAGAACGACGACCGCGTGATCATACGCCAACTCCCACTGTACCTCTCGGACACCGCCCGCCGGTGGCTCGAGGGGCTCCCGCCGGATCGGATCGATGACTGGGCCGACCTAGTCAGGGTCTTCGACGGGAATTTCAAGGGGACTTGCGTGCGCCCAGGCAACCCCTGGGACCTACGGCGTTGCAGGCAGGCGGCGGACGAGCCCCTCCGCGACTTTGCTCGGCGGTTCTCGAAGCAGCGCCTCGAGCTCCCCCACGTGCCTGACGAGGACGTCATCTCAGCGTTCCTCGCGGGCACGACATGCCAAGAGCTAGTTCATGAGCTAGGACGCTACCGTCCCAGGACGGTCGAGGACCTGATGGATCGCGTCACCAGCTTTGCCTCAGGCGACGAGGCAGTGGGGGCCTTCTTTGGCCGTTCTACGGACAAAGGTAAGGCGGTGACCGCGCCGGAGGGCTCGAACAAGGGCAACGACGCCAAGAACGACAACAATAACGGCAACAAAAAGAAGAAGAACAAACGCAAGGGTCAGAAGGCGAAGCGCGACGCCAATGACGACGACGACGAAGAGGTGCTCGCAGGCGCCCTCGAGCCTAAGAAGCCCCGAGGTCCCCCTGACGGGGCTGTTTTCGACCAGATGCTCGAGGACCCCTGCACTTATCACAGGGGCCCGTAAATCACAAGTTAAAGGACTGCCGACTGTTGAAAGGCTACTACTCCAAGCTCGGCGATAAGAAAGAGGACACGCCTAAGGGCAAGGATAACAATCGGCGCGGTGGTGGGGACACGGACGGACAACTTCCCACCGGTGCGCGACTGCTACATGATCTACGGGGGGCCGACCGTCGGGCTCTCAGCTCGAGAAAGAAAGAAGGAGCGCCGGGAGATCTTTGCACTCGGCCACGACGCCCCCGGTACCTTGACTGGTCTGATGCGCCGATCACGTTCGACCGTGACGACCATCCGGACCGTGTCGTAAACCCGGGGGCGTACCCCCTCGTCGTCGACCCCGTCATCGTCGACGTACGGTTCTCCAAGGTGTTGATGGATGGGGGCTCGAGCCTCAACATCATATACCTCGGACCCTCGACCTCCTGGGGATTTGGAGGGCAGCTCCGACGAGACCAGCGTCGGGGGGGTTCCACGGAGTCGCCACCATCGGCCGGCAGGGCTATGCCAGTTCCTGGCGGTCGCACTCGACTTGCCGGTTTGCTTTGGCAAGGGGGCTAACTTCCGCCAGGAGACGCTACCACTTCGAGGTGGGTGCGTCGAGCCAAGGGAGGCCACGCCAATCACGGCCAGGCTACAGCCGTTCATGGCGGTCCCAACACGTATTGAAGCTCAAAAGCCGGGCCCAACCGGGGTCATCACCGTCGACACTCCTAGCACACCACTGACGTGGAGTGCGTCGAGCGTGGGGAGGCAAACGTCCAGCTCGACTCTCGAGGCCCTAGCCCCCCCGCCACCAGGGGGCCCCTAAGTAAAGCGCCACGGCGCCTTCGAGCCGGCAGAGCACACCAAGCAGATACCCGTCGACCCGACCTCGACCAATGGCAAGACGCTGACCGTCAGTGCCAGCCTCGAGCCTAAATAGGAAGCAGTGCTCGTCGACTTTCTCCGCGCAAACATCGACATGTTTGCGTGGGGACCCTCGGACATGCCAGGCATACCGAGGGAAGTCGCCGAGCACGCCTTGGAGATCCAGGCCGGGTCCAGACCGGTGAAGCAACGCCTGCGCCGCTTCGACGAGGAGAAGCGCAGGATCATCGGCGAGGAGGTGCACAAGCTTTTGGCGGCCGGGTTCATCAAGGAGGTATTTCACCCAGAGTGGCTAGCTAACCCTGTACTAGTTAGGAAAAAGAATGAAAAAATGCGGATGTGTGTAGACTACACTGGTCTGAATAAAGCTTGTCCAAAAGTTCCATTTCCTTTACCTAGAATTGATCAGATTGTCGATTCCACTGCGGGGTGTGAAGTACTTTCATTTCTCGATGCGTATTCCGGCTACCACCAGATTAGGATGAAAGAATCCGACGAGCTCGCTACCTCTTTTGTTACGCCTTTTGGTATGTATTGCTACGTTACAATGCCCTTCGGCCTTCGAAACGCCGGGGCAACGTACCAACGTTGCATGCAGCATATCTTTGGCGAACACATAGGCAAAACCGTCGAAGCCTACGTCGATGACATCGTGGTTAAAACCAAGAAAGTCGGGAACCTCATCAGCGATCTCGAGGCCACGTTCAAATGCCTCCGGGCCAAGAATGTGAAGCTCAACCCCGAGAAATGTGTCTTTGGTGTGCCTCGAGGCATGCTACTTGGCTACATTGTCTCACAACGGGGGATCGAGGCCACCCCAAAAAAATCTCAGCAGTCACGAGGATGGGCCCACTTCGAGACCTCAAGGGTGTACAGAAAGTGACAGGCTGCCTAGCCGCTCTCAGCAGATTCATCTCGAGGCTAGGGGAAAAAGCGCTACCCCTCTACCGCCTGCTGAAGAAGACGGAACGCTTCGCGTGGACTGTCGAAGCCGAGGAGGCCTTAACCAAGTTGAAGGGTTGCTGACTTCCGCGCCAATCCTCGTGCCACCGCGACCGGCCAAGGGTGACGATCGCCCCGAGCCCCTCCTCCTCTATGTGGCCGCAACCACTCAGGTGGTCAGCGCGGTCATAGTCGTCGAGAGGCACGAGGAGGGTCATGCGTTGCCGGTCCAACGACCGGTATACTTCACCAGTGAGGTGCTCTCCGAAGCCAAGGTCCGGTACCCGCACATCCAGAAGCTGCTCTACGGCATCATCATCACAAGGCGTAAGCTCCAGCACTACTTCCTCGCTCATCCCGTAACGGTGGTGTCGTCCTTCCCCCTCGGTGAGATCATCAACAATCGGGAGGCCACGGGGCGAATCGCCAAGTGGTCCGCCGAGCTAATGGGGGAGGCCATCACCTACGCCCCGCGAAAAGCCATCAAGTCGCAAGCATTGGCGGACTTCGTTGCTGAGTGGACCGACACTCAGCTCCCGCCGGCGCAGATTCAAGCCGAGCTCTGGACCATGTACTTCGACGGATCCCTCATGAAGACGGGGGCAGGCGCAGGCCTGCTCTTCATCTCACCCCTCGGAGTCCACATGCGCTACCTGCTACGCTTGCACTTCCCCGCCTCCAACAACGTCGCCGAGTACGAGGCTCTCGTCAATGGGCTGCGCATCGCCCTCGAGCTCGGGGTCCGACGCCTCGACGTCCGAGGAGACTCGCAGCTCGTCATCAACCAGGTTATGAAGGCTTCAAGCTGCGTCGATCCCAAGATGGAGGCATACTGCGGGGAGGTGCGCAAGCTAGAAGATAAGTTCTACGGCCTCGAGCTCAACCACATAGCTCGAAAGTACAACGAGGCCGCGGACGAGCTGGCAAAGTTGGCGTCCACGCGCGGCACGGTTCCGCCAGACGTCTTCTCGAGGGACGTTTTCGAGCCATCCGTCAAAATCGGCCCGGGGGCTGGCCCCTCGACGCCACCCCTCGAGCTAGACACAGGGGCTCGACCTTCAACGCCACCCCTCGGG
Organism: Coix lacryma-jobi var. lacryma-jobi; assembly: GCA_009763385.1. NCBI lineage: Eukaryota > Viridiplantae > Streptophyta > Magnoliopsida > Poales > Poaceae > Coix > Coix lacryma-jobi. The sequence goes on from CM019827.1 coordinate 17,523,555, forward strand.
AATGACCCCTCGACAGCCGCTGAGGCGATGCAGATCGACGCACCCGCCTCTTCTTCATCACGACCCCTCGACTGGCGGACGCCCTTCCTCGACTACCTGACGCAAGGCGTGCTACCAGAAGACAAGACGGAGGCCCGACGCATCGCTCGAAGGGCCAAGACCTACGTCATCTACGGCGACGAACGAGAGCTGTACCATCGAAGCCCATCGGGAGTCCTTCAGCGCTGCATCCCCCTCGAGGAGGGACGCAGGCTCCTCGACGACATGCACTCGGGGGCTTGCGGCCATCACGCAGCGCCAAGGACCTTGGTAGGGAACGCCTTCCGACAAGGCTTCTACTGGCCAACCGCCCTCGGAGACGCCAAGCGCCTGGTCCAAGCTTGCCAAGGGTGTCAGTTTTACGCCAAGCAAACGCACCAGCCCGCGCACGCCCTGCAGATGATCCCCATTACTTGGCCGTTTGCCGTCTGGGGGCTCGACCTCGTGGGTCCCCTCAAGATGACAGCCGGAAAGTACACGCATGTGCTCGTGGCCATCGACAAATTCACCAAGTGGATCGAGGCCAAGCCCATAGGCGACCCCACCTCCGAGAAGGCCGTCGAGTTCATCGCAGACATCATGTACCGTTTGGGGTGCCCAATGTCATCATCACCGACAATGGCACCCAATTTACGGGCAAAAATTCACCAACTTCTGCGACGACAACAACATTCGCGTGACCTGGGCCTCGGTCGCATACCCTCAATGCAACGGGCAGGTCGAGCGCGCCAATGGCATGATACTCCATGGGCTGAAGCCGAGGCTGTTCAAGACCCTCAAAAATTTCGGAAAGGGGTGGGCCGCAGAGCTCCCCTCGGTGCTGTGGGGCCTCAGGACTACGCCGAGTCGAGCCACCGGGTTCACTCCGTTTTCCTAACCTACGGCCGAGACGTCTTGCCTCGACCTCGAGTACGGCTCACTCGTTGCCTACAACACCAACGACGAGCCTACAAGGCAGCTCGAGGAGGCCCCGCTCACTCCGCGCTACCAGACTCGACGCTACGACAAGCACTCGACAGACCGACGAAAGGAAGCACACTCGACGGCGATAGACATCACACTCGACGCTACCACGACACACTAAACGGGCTGGACATCACATCATACGACAATATCCTGGTGGAGCTACAGGTTGAGGGCGCACAAGCTTACCCTCCATGGGAGGGCCCATACACGTAGCTGAAGTGCTCAAGCCAGGAACGTACAAGCTCTACGACGATCGAGGCAGGATCCTGGCGAACGCGTGGAACATATCTCAGCTACGTCGCTTCTACCCTTAAAGGCTTCGAGGCCTCATTCATTTTGTTGCTTTGTACAAACACGCCAAAATGAATGAACAAACTCGTGCATTGTCTTTCATTTTGCTTAGCATCTTAAGGTAGCCTCGACCCTGCTTTGCTCAGGGTCGAGCCTCCCTCGGGGGCTGACAAGGGGGTAACCGCCCCCCAGACTCCGGAAAAAATGCGTGTTTTCTTTTCAAAAATTCGACCCTCGTCTCGACTCGTGCCTCGAGTGAACTAGCGACGTCTAAATCCCAAAATACCTCGAGCCTCCAAGGGTCGGGAGGCATCGACGTAGACGGCCACCTACGCCCCGGGCTACGGTACCCTACCTACGCCTCCCCTCGAGGGGCTCGCGACGTATCGAAGGAACACAGACTAAGTTAGCAGAAACTCGAGCTTGCAACAAAGAGAAGTGGTCAAACGCATTTGAAAAGAAAACAGCTTCTTTAAACAAACAAGTCATATATACAAACGGGTCTCGACGGACCCTCATTCATGTCATAAAATTCTTACAGGGGCCTCGACGCCCAAATTTGGCACGCAGGCCCTAATCTTCGTCGGTGTGGTACTCCTCCCCGAGGTCTTCCACGGCGGGCTCAGCCTCGACACCCGAGCTAGAGGGAGGAGGGCCCTCGACACCGCTGCTGGCGTCAGGAGGCAGCACGTCCTCCTCGAAGATCTTCGCGAGTGACGTCCCCGGCCTCTCCATCTTCTCCAAGATTTTGTCGACACGGCGGTTGTTCCACTCCTCGTCCTTCCCCTCGATCTCGATGAAGCCATTGGCGACAACGTGGACCGGGAAGCGGAAGCCGGAGCGACGACCGCGAGCGTCTGCTTGACGCCATGGTGGAGAGCTTGCCGGACACGGTCCCGCGCGGCTACGTCGAGGAGGCACAAGGCGTCGACCAAGGCGTCGCCTCGGCCACCGCACCTTCTGCCGCAGCCACCGGAGGAGCACCCCACATGGAGCCGAGCCGGTCGAGGGAAGTGCGAGCCCGCTCCGCCACCATCGTCTCGTCTTGGAGTTGGTCCAAGAGAACCTGGTTCGTCCCACGGAGCTCCTCGACTGTCTTCTCGACCCCTGCGCAACGAACGAGGAAGAGTGAGACTGCGGCGTAACAAAAAACTTCGAGGCCCGAACAAGGACAAGGTGTAAGCCTCACCATCGCAATGCTGCCCCAGTACGGCGAGGTCGCTGGTAAGGCCCTCAGCGCGCTGCTCGAGTCTGCGCTTCTCGGCCAGCATGAGGAGCTTCTCGGACCTAAGCTCCTCGATCAGCCTGCCCGCCTCCACGAGGGCCAGATCCTTTCGGATCACCTCCTGCCGCGCCGCCCCCTCGGCAGCTCGGGCGGTGGCGACACCACTCTCGGCGTCTTCGGCCTCCTTCTTCGCCGCCTCCGCTGCGGACCGAGCGGCGGCGGCATTGCGTTGAGCATCCTCAGCCTCTTTTCTCGCCGTCTCCGCTGCGGCTCGGGCGGTGGCGGCTTCGCCTTGGGCGTCAGCGACATCCTTCCTCGCCGCCTCCACTTCGGCCCGGGCAGAGGTGGCCTCGCTGCGGGCGTCGGCGGCCTCCTTCCTCGACGCCTCGAGGGCGGCGGCGGCCTCCTCCTTGACTCGAGCGGCCTCGCCTCGAGCCGCCTGGACTTTCGCCTCTGCCTCGTTAAGCCGGCTCGCCATTTGGACATTCCGGCCCAGCTCAGCGCGGAGATCTTGAAGCTCCGCCTCGGCCCTCGCGAGGGCGGCCGACACCTGCGCGGACCGGCCCGCCTCCTCGGAGCAGGACCGCTCCGCCTCCGCCATGAGCTCGGCCACCTCCCGGAAGATGGACCGCACCTCGCGCGGAGCCCCCGCTGGACCGGTTGCTCGACGGAGACCATGGCGAGGGACGGGCTCGGCGCGTCGGGAAACGGCCATACTGGCCGGTCGAGCTCGATGTCGGGCAGATCCTCCTCCGTCCCGAGCTGCCCCAGCTGCGGCCCGCCGCCCGACGGCACGGGCCCCGGCTCTTCCCTGGCGGGTCCTCCGGCGTCTTGTCAGCGCTAGCCGGCGCCTCGGGCGCCTCCACCATCGGCAAGCCCGCGGCGGGGAGCGGCCCCTGCTCCAGCTCGTTCAGGAGGTCCTCCACCGTCGGGGCCTCGAGGGGCGCAGTCTCCTCGGCCCCAGACACCGGCGGGGCCGTGCTCGCCCCAGGCGCTTCCCCGGAACAGCCGTTGTAGCGGGGGGAAGGGTGGCGCTCCCGACAGACGCCATCGCAGGAGGAGGAGGGGGAGGAGGGGCAGCGCCTCAGTGAGCGTGGTAGCGGCGGGCTCGATGCCGTAAGCTGCGGCCCCTGCAATATAAGGTGACAGTGATATCAGAACCGGGAAGGATGCCTCGACCCCTGTGGTCGATGGCGACGGCCTCACCAAAATTCCGACGATCATCTGGCCTCCTCGAGCCATGGCAGCTCGAGCCTTCTCCAGCCAAGCGGCTTCCTAGCGGAGGAAGGTGCCATACCTCGAGATGCTTGTGCCTTGGTGGGGCTCGAGGTCTTGGCCCGCTTGGACGCAGCGAGGTCCACCTCCTGGTAGGAGCGCTTCCCCCTGAGAAACCAGAGATGGCATGCATCATCAAAAGTAAAGAGGTAAAGCCTCACTACCGACGAGATCCAAGAAAATTGCTCACCCAAAGCGGCGGCTGGGCTTCTTCCCGGAATCGCCGGACCCACTCGGGGGCTTCGAGCCCACCCCACGGCTCGAGCCCTGCGCCTGGGCCATCTCCGCAGGGCTGGGATGGGGGGAGGGCTCCCGACGCCTCCCGTGGCTCGACCTCGAGGGAGAGCCCTCCTTCAGCCCCACATCGCGGGAGGGCGACCGTACCTCCCTCGTGCTGTCGTCGTGGCGCCTGCCCCGACGCGGGCTCCGGGACCTGCTCCGGCGCTCGCGCTGGCGGTCGCCCTCCCACGTCCGCTTCTGTGTCCCGGCGGCGGTACGGCGATGGACTCCGGGGACGCTCACGCCCCTGCTCACGAGACGTCCGGGGGCTCCCTCCCCGACGCTCGTGATGGTGCGGGCTCGACGCCTCCTCCTGACGCCCGCTCCTCCGCGGGCTCGACCCCGACCTCGATGGCTCGCGGCGGTCGGACCCGGAGCCCCTCCCGATGTGGTCACTGCCCCTCGAGGCTCGGCCCTTCTCGAGACCTCCCGCCTGGGCTGACACGGGGGCGGCCTCCGTTGACGCTGTGGCAGAGGCGCTCCGGGTTCGGGGCTTCCTCACGACCGGGGGCACGTCCGGCGCAGAGCTCGACGGACCTCGGGCCCCCGACGAGGCAGGGATCGGCGCCGCCTTCCGCGGCTGCGTCCTGCGCGGTCCCTTCGCCGGGGGGACCTCCAGTATACCCTCCTGCACAGAGGAGCGGTCAGCCCTGTCATCGACGACCCCCGCGCGCCTCAGGCGCGCATCCATCCCCTCGTCGTCGCTCTCCTCCTCATCATCGCTCTCCTCCTCCGAGCTCGAGGAGCTCAGCTCGGGGGACCCGTCTCCAGGCTGACGGTTGCGACGAGCCTTCGCCAGCCTCTGCTCCCGAGCCAAGCGACGCAAGTTTTTGTTTTTCTCTTTCTTCTTCCTGGCATCCTTGCTCTCCTTGTCTTTCTGAGCAGAGAGGCGCCTCACCTGAGTATCCGCGGCGTCCTCCCTCACCGGGGCCTCGACGCGCGACAAGTAAACGCCCCCTGCAAAAAGAAGAAGCGTGACGAGACAAACCACAAGAAGAATGCAAAGGGTTCGAAGGAGGGAAAGGGGGAGGAGGCTCGGGACAGCTCAGCTCGAGGGAGGCTTACCAGGTCGAGGCACCCCTCGTCGGGTGCCATGGCGACCAGGTCGGTGTACTCAGGGATGAACGACCCCTGGATCGTGATTGACACCCGGGAGACGCCCTCGTTCCGGGACAGCCTCTCCTCGGCCATCCTCGATCGATTAAGCGCCTCGAGCTGGGCCTTCGGCCCCATCTCGTGCATAAGAAGGGGGCGGTCCGCCAGCGGGAGAACTCTTCGCTGGTGGAACGCCAAATGACCGCTTGCACGGTCAACTTCCTCTCATCCACCAGCGTCTTCATCATCTTCATCAGCGGGACCAGGTGGCGTTGCCTGTCCGCCGCGACGCCCCAGGTCCACTTCTCCGGGCGTTGAGTGAGGACCCTGCCGGTGTACTGCGGAAAGAGACCACCTTCATTCCGCAGATAGAACCAATGGTCGTCCCACCCGGCCTGGTTGGTGGAAAGCTTGTATCGCAGGTATTCGCGGGGGACATTGGCCGACGAGGTCCCAGCCCTCGCAGTGATGGCGAGGGAGCCCATGCGCACGAGCCGCCTCCCGCTGGGCTTTAGGGCCTTGATGAAGAGCTCGCCCCGGAAGAGATGGACGAACATCTCCCAGTGCGGCTCCATCTTCAGGTACCCCTCGCACACCGCGGCGAATATGGCGGCGTGCGAGATTGAATTGGGGGAGAAGTGTTGCAGCTCCACCTCGTAGTGATGGGTCAGCGCCCGCATGAAGCGGCTCGGCGGAACCGAGCCCCATGCGGTGGTAGCGCGTGAAGCTCACCACGTACCCCTCCGGCGGGTGCGGCTCCCGGTGCTCCGCCGACGGGATAACCCACCACGCGGGTCCCTCCTCCGGGTTGGGGCGCAGAAGCCCTGGGCCACCAACGAGTCCATCTCGCTCTGCGTCACCTTCGACGGGCTCCAGTCTTCGGCCGACAGCACTTGTGTCTGGGCGGCCATGGCGGTGGCGCGGCGCGGACCCGAGCAGCGGACGGGCAGCCGGAAAATCCCCAATCGACTAGCTCGAAGGAGAGGGCGCGTGAAGGCTACGGCGGCGGTGAAGGCAAAGGCAAAGTAAAGGGTTCCTTTTCCCCTCTTTCGATATTTATAAGGGGAAACCCCGACGGGCGGGGTCTCCCACGACGTAAAAAGGTAACCGCATGCATTTAATGCGCCCACCTAACCACGTCTCGAGCCGGTTGACAGGTACACGCGGCAGCTCTCCATTCGCTCCACTACCCGGGCCCGCCACGACCGTCGCTCCGGCTTCGCGTCCGCCGCCCTCCCCGACGGTTTCCGCCTAAAAAGCGCGCCCTACGGGCAGAAGGATTCCCAGACGACGGAGGCTTCTTCACGAAGGTAAAAACGGGCCCCGACCCTAAGCCTCGAAGCAGCGAAGGCTGGCCCTCGAAGAGGGTTCGACAGCCGGCTTCGAGCACCCGAGTCAGGGACACCAAGGGGCGCCACTCGCGGCACCACTCGAGGGCCAAGCCCTCGAGGCCCCTCACGTGTATCCAAGGCAGGGAGCACGACGTGCAGTGAGATCCCCTCGGAGGGAGGCATCGAGCCACCGGGCCCTATCGAATGGACCCGGCACTCCTGCAGACTGAGCACCCATGCTTTATGAGATCGCCTCCGGGCTACAGTCGACCCCTATCGAACGGGGCACGAGGTCTCACTTGGATTCCCCGTTACCAGCTCACCGGGAACCTCGATACTCGCCCGCTCGTGGTAGTACGAGGCATCCCACCTCGCATCCGATCGAAAGGACTCGCGGGATGACAAGCCAGGGCAACCGGCGTGCCGGACAGCTCGAAGAGCCGGCCGGCCGGTTCAGCCTGGCACCCCTCGACGAAAGAGGGTCTAAAAACTCGGGGGCTCGACACTCCCGAACCTAAAAAACGCAACTAACACTCACACAAGAAAAAGCCCACGAGGGAGCCTTAACCACTCCCCCGTGGCCTCGGGGGCTACACCCGCGGGTGTCGCACGCACGACACCCACGGAATCAAAGCAGCCAACCCTCGAGACAGTTAGCTAACCCTCGAGATCCCAGTCGGGAGCCCCTGCTCGAGTGCAAGCACTCGAACAAGGGCTCGGGGGCTACTGTCGGGGGTCCACAAAAGGGGTACCCCCGATCAACGCAAACTAATAGGTTAAACCTAGAACGCCTGTAAATAACAAACCTGACTAGTCTAACCCCTTAAAGAGACCAACCCCTCGAGGCCCACAACGCTGGCCCACCAAGCCAGGCCTCGGCGAACGCGCGCTCTCCGTCTCGCCGAGTTCACCGAGCCAGGCCTCGGGCTGACGCCCGTTCTCCATCTCGCCCGAGCCCTCCAAAGCCAGGCCCCGGGCGAGCGCCCCACTAAAACCTCGAGTCCTGGCATTTAGGGCTCGAGCCCCCCACAGCCGAACACCATACCTCGAGACCCCACGCAGGGGACCTCGAGCCTCTCTGGCACAGCAGCCTATCCCTCGAGGCGCTTATGCTTCCCTCGAGCGGCGCAGGCATCGGATGACAACCCCATACCGCGCATTTAATACATCCACCTACTCCAGTCACGTCCTCTGCAGCCCGACGTGTACCACAGTAACCAGGGCAGAGTCAAGTCTCGTTTTCACCACAAGCATGGGCAAAAGGGCGCCAGTACGGCACTGTTAACCCATACCCTACGCTGTTGCACGTCCAAGCCACGTCTCGAGGCCCGGATGCCCACTGCTCAATCAATTTCCACGGGACTTGTCCATACCTGCGGGGGCTCGAGCCCCCCGTAGGCGCCACCTCGAGGCCGGCTCCGCGCCCCTCGAGCCCTAACTGCTTTCATGCTATTGGAAGACAGGTACCCCAAGATCCGGAGGGACCCCGCCGTGTCCTGTACGTGCAGGAATGGGTGCTGTACGGCTTCTACATCGTCACGTCATCACGTCCGCGCCCGGGATGGAGGCCACGCCCCAAGGACGCCTCAACAGCAACGCCCATGTCGGCTCCAGTGGCCCCGACAAGACAGGGTTCCTACCCCTCTCCGTATTGGGCATCGTACGCCCCGACACCTGTAATACCCTTGTGTAACCCTGGCCTCCCCTTGCTCTATAAAAGGGGACGCCAGGGCCCTTCGCGCGGGGGGAAACAAGACGCGAGTCCATGGTTACACAACTTCGATAGACAACACACAAGTCCACACACGTACACACTCGAGTCCGGACTCCGGTCCACGCTCATTGAGCTTGTATTCGCCCCTGTACAAGCACTTAGGTGCAAGTAATACAAGAACCTCCTCCCCCGCTGGACGTAGGGCCTTCTTTGCCTGAACCAGGATAAATCCTTGTGTCATCTTGCATCACCATCCAGGAAGAGAGCACGCGATCACATTACTCGTTGGTGTCATACCCCCGGGTTCGAAACACCGACACAAGTGAAAGAACCGAGTGTTAGCATCCCTTCCAAAAGGGTTTTAACTTTGGCCTCTGGTACCATTTTAGTCCTCCTCTCTGAGAAGGGTAACAAACGCTCTTTAGATAATGCTTTAGATTAATCTCTTGGTCGGAAAGGGGAGAGATCTCAGCTTTCTTATCAATTTTCTCTAAAAGAGCTAAACGAGTCTTTTTTTTCTTTTCGATAGGACCCTGCTGTGTGTCTCGCCCATCCCCTTAGATACTTTCGGAGTCTACGGATCTTAAACTGTCAACGTTCAAGGGGGGTGGACCCCGAGCATGGAGATTGCCAAATATTTGCAACCATATCATGAAATCCATCTCGTATTAGCCATCCTCTCTCAAATTTGAAAGGGCGGCATTGGGTCTGGTGGGTTGACGCACCTGTATTAAGCAACAAAGGAGTATGATCTGAAATATTCCCATCCCTTGGTTCTACTGTGGATAGAGGAAACATGGTCTCCCATTCTGTGCTCACGAGGACTCTGTCCAACTTCTCAAGGGTTGGATTATCCCCTGGGCCCGCCCAAGTGTACTGGCGGCCTGGCAAATTAATCTCTTTAGGTTCTAGAGATTCAATCACAACATTAAAAAGGTCTGGCCATTTAGGATCAAAGTCCCCAGTACTTTTATCTTCAGGGTAGCGCATTATATTAAAATCTCCTCCTATAATATATGGGAGGGATTCTTTGGAACACGCGTTGGCCATTTCAACTAGGAAATCACGCTTATGCTGGAGTTGTGCTGGTCCATAGACCGAATATAGCACAAATTTAAAGTCATTTGATGTGACGTCCAGAAAAAAAACAAAAGAAAAAAAAAATAAAATAAAAAGTACTGTAGCGCTACAGTACCTCGATTTTTTCCCTATCAGAGTCCGACACTTCCCTGCGTTCTTTTGTTTCCCTGTTCCCCCCTCTGTTAGACCAGAAGGAGGGGAAGAGGAAGAGAGGCCCTAGGGTTTTGCCGCCGCACCGTCGTACGTGGTGTCGGTCCCATCTCCCACGAGAACCGATCGGAACGGCAAGACCTTCATAGCGGCAAGGATCGTTGTGAGTCGGAGACTACGGGAAGGTGAAGAGAACCAGAGGAAGGAGTAGTCGTCGGGAGTTTTGGCGTCGCCCTCGCTGTTTCTTTCCTAGGTGAGAAGCCCAATATTAATCCACTTCTTTTGTTCAAGTTTTGCGGATTAAAGCGTTTATCTGGAAGGGTTTGGTGGGGTAAGCCTCGAAATCAATTTCATCCATGTTGTGAAATTTCGGTCAGATAGAGCAGTTTCTGTTCATCATCAGTTTCAGGTTTTTTAGATGCCTTAATAAATTTTGTGTCTGTGGAAGAAGTTGTAGAGGACTTCAAGATCTTTCTCTGGACGCCAAGAACACTATCATAGCACTTATATTCTGGGAGATATCGCTGTTACCAATTGACTGTTTTTCAGTGACGAAAATCTGGATAGTTTTAGATCTAAGCAGTTTTTGGCAGTCTTAATTAAACAATTAGATCTTTTGATATGAATAAGAGTAGTAGATCTTTTGTTAAGCTTTCCAGATTGATAAGGTTTATATTTTTTGAATCAGTACATCTCCAGTTATGGATTTTTGAAGTTTCATTTCTATTTAGGATGCCAGAAATATTCAGTTCAGTTCAATGGTTAATTACGTAATTTTAGAGACCTCGAATGCAAAACTTTATAATATGAAAGTTGTAGATAATGGAGTTTTACATAGTTTCCTAAATTCTGGGATTTTTTGGATGTGTGGTTTAACGCCTACAAAAAAGAGAAGAGATAGCGCTGCTGTCATGTTGGTAGCTCAAAAGGTAGATGTTTGGAATAACAGGTTTGGGGCGCTCTAGTGCGTAGTTGTTGTTGCTTTTCTTGTGTGAATATGTTTGTACTGAATATTGCTTGTGACAGGTGGTAACACTTCGGAACGTCGCTAGAGCTCTAGATTTTTTCGGTAAAGAGGCAAGTGAATGTAGTGGTGGTTGCTACCGTTTTGGCTTGTTATTTTCATCATCTACAGTTTAATGTCTAGAAGAATGTCATACCACTAATAACTAGAACTTATGATCTTGGTTTATTCAACCTTATTCAATTGTGGTCTTATTTACTTATTTATTCATGAAATGCTATTTTTTTCATATTGCTATATGTGGTTAGCGATAACCTAGAAGATGAAGTTGAAATATCATTGGTGGTGTATGTTAATCTTATTGCAGCATGTCAAGTGCATTGCATCACTCATTCGCATTGGAAGTTATGTCGTTGACCTATGGTCACGACCGTACCGGTACAGCATCATGAGATGCAGCTCCACACCTTGTTGGGTGTGCAGGCAGGAGATAGTTTGCATTGCCATCATATGCATTGATGAAGTATACCGAAGTGTTATGTCTATGTTATTATGAAGCTTTATCTTTTGACTATGTTCAAGTTTAGAAGTCACCCTCTGTATATTGATATTATATCCTATTTCTTGGATAAGAGAAACTCCATGTTAAATAGATGTTTAATTCAACTTGAGGTAAATAGCTAGTCAAAACATGTTTGCTTGCTGAGATGTTTCATCTCACTCTTGCTTTACTCAATCCAGGTACATGATGCTTGCTTGGAAGGGAAGGGATTAGCTGCACGTCACACTCCTTTTAGAGACATCGTGTTTAATTAAATAATAATTGGTTATATTCTTTTGGCTCGAGAATGAATGTTTAAAGGGTGGTTGCTAACTTTCTCGTTGGAATATCTTCATATTGTGTTATGTGTTAGGACATTCGTTAATGCCACTTTAGTTCTTCAATTTATAATTATATATTGTGTCTATGTTTCTTTTAAATACAAAGGAGGTGCTGCCAATTTTTTATTGGGTTGTGTGTGGCCAAGGTCGGTAATGTTTAGTGGCGTCCCGGGGGGTTTGTAGAATCCGGGGTGTTACATTTGATTTGACTCGAAGGGTGAATTTGACATAATAGTCTCCCTCCGCAATACCTCCAATGTCAAAGACATTCATGTCCACACCTAGCAAAATTGTAAGGACCTGTGTGGCCTAGAGGGGGGGGGGGGTGAATAGGCCTGTCAAAAATCACAGCTTAAAAACAAATTAGATAGGCCCGGCACTACCGCCCTGTGCCCGGCACTGCCGCTCCCCGGCACTGCCGGCCTCAGCGCGGTACTGCCGCGCAGATGAAGACCAGAAGCTGCAATTCGAAATCTAACCACAATCTGCAGATTCTATATGAATAGGAATGTAAAAATAGGCATTATAAACCAGCAGAAACAACTACTCCAAGCCAATATGAAAGATAGAGTAGATCGAGCCAAACCCTAGAATATATCACAAGCTCATGAACATAGAGAATGAAACTAAGCAAGCACGCGAGACAAGTGATTATCCCGTGGTCAGCTCGCCACCAAGGCTTGCCTACCTCCACGTTGTTGAGGTTGACCACTTAGGTCATGAGCTTTGCAACTCAACCTCGTTCTCAAGTCAAGGAACCAAATCCTTGAGATGAGGGGTAATCTTACTAGCTGCACAAGTGATTACAAACCTCCCTAGGCCGCCACCACAAGTTGGCAAGGCTCTAGGGCGACGCCTAGCCGGCTAGGGTTCCAAGAACCCAAGAGTAATAGAAGCAAATCCACCGGCTATGGCTCAAATCAAGTGCTCTAGGCAGTAGATCTCAGCTAGGGCTCCTCTTGGTGAAGGTTTTAGCCTCTCAACCACTTGGAATCAATGGGAATGAAGATTTTGGTGGTTGGGAGCTTGGAGGGCCTTCAAGGAGAGAGGGAGCTTGTCTGGAGGTAGGTGGAGTGTTCTGGTCGTAGATGACCGTTGGGGGGCAGAGGGGGTGATGTAAATACCCTCTGCCATCCAACGGGCAGTTTAAGTCGCGGCAGTGCCGGCCTCAGCCCGCAGTGCCGCGGCCCGGCACTGCCGGCCTAGAGCGGCACTGTCGCGCCTACCAAGCAGACAGGTATAAATCTGAGTTAAGTGCAGCTGTCTTTGGTTGAAATGTGGATGGTTTGGGTTGGTTTGAGAACATATCATTCGAGCCATATCAATGAATTTGCATTCCCCCTTTATAGTACGGCATTCCTAGACTCAAGTAATCAAAAATAGAATATCCTTGAAGCGCTTTGAGTTCGGAACCGACGAAATGTAGTGTGAGGGGTCCACCAACGCATATACACCATCCTTTCTTAACATAACCTGCTTATCAACTTTGTAAATCTCATTAGTCCTCTAATCGTGTGGTCATTATCACCAAAACCACAATTAGGGCTTGATTGCACTTACAATCTCCCCCTTTTTGGTGATTGATGACAACACAATTAGAGCTTACAAGAGAAGGGTATAAAACTGAGATTTTGAAGCTTAGGTGTGAAACCTCCCCCTAAATGTGTGAATGAGAGCTGAATTCTCAAATTGGCATAAAAGGCCAACATTCACATATTAAAGTGGAATATAGGTTCAGTTTCACATCTGATAGCTTTGTGGGGTGCAATTAAACTGTGTCAATAATATAAGGTGATGCGAATGACAGTTTAAGCACATCAGAGGTGTTTGCTGTCTTTTGCCAGAGCGGCACTGCCGCTCTGGGCGCGGCACTGCCGGGGCCCGGCACTGCCGGCCCTGGAGCGGCACTGCCGCTCAGGCAACAGTCAGCAAACGCAGCGGACAATATATAAAACCACAAAGCATATATCAAACTGATCTAAACAAGATAGCACAAACTAAATAAAGCAGGTAAAAGATACATGTCCACATCCAAGCATACGAAGTAGTACGATAGAGTATATTACAGAAATAGAGTTTTAAACGGTCCAACTCTCTCATCTCACAACTACAACTAAAGATGGGGACATGAAAAGCTGAAAAAGTGTTGTACCCCCTTCTCTTCACCTACTTCTCCCCCTTTGGCAACAAGTCACCAAAAAGAGCAAAGAGAGAAGAGAAGAGTGTCCAAGCACTCAATCATCATCCGATGCAACCTTGTCCCACTCAACCTCATCTTCTTCCTCTTCTTCTCCTCCTCATCATCGTCGTCGTCGTCATCGGAGACCACGGCCTTGCCCTGACGGTGGGTGGTACTGGTGTAGCGGGTCGAGGCGGAGGCACGTGAAGACCGACGAGGTGGCACTGGCACTATCTCCTCCTGCTCTCCTCCTCCTCGTCATCATCATCTAAGTCGTCGGACTCAAGACTGGAGAGGTCAAAGCGAGGTGGAGAGCGGGGTGGAGGTAACGGCGAACGTCCCGCCCGCTCTCGCTCTGCGCGCTGCTCAACAAGCGCCTGGTGTGCCGTCTCGGCTGCGTAGGTGCAGGTAGAAAAGATGGCCTTGATCCATCGTGCTAGCTTGCTCTTCTTCTTCCTCTGATAGGAAGGGCGAGAGCTCTCAGGCCTGTCACTAGCTGCTGCCCCTGCTGAACCTCCTGCTGCCGCCTTCTTCTTCTCAGCCCTGTACGGCTCATGCAACCCATCCTTAACAAAAGAATGTCCGGAGACCATCTCAATCATAAACATGATATAAGGTGCATATAGAACCGCCTTCCTAGCATCCTCTGCTGCAACCTGAAGCTCGGTCCAAATGAAGCTGGATATAGAAAAGGGAGTAGCCTGAGGGGCCATCCTAGCCAACATGTTCCTGCCATATCCATATAAATTGGAGTGCGAGCCACTCTTTGGGTTGAGCGTCTGTCTGAAAAGGTTGTTGAGCATGTAGTAGAAAGGTTTCAGCCCCTTCACCAACCCATCAGCCTTGCTAGGATCATCATATAAGTGGGCAATCTCACTGTCTGTCAGCGTCCTCTCATCATGCAGGTTATCCAACTGCCTGTCATCGCTGCCCAAGCCAAGGATCCTACTAAAGGTCTCATAGGTGACCTTGTAGTGGCGACCCTCGGTCATCCAGTGCATCTCCTCCAGCATATTATCAACATATAGAGTGGCATGAAACTGAGAAATGATCTCCACATTCCAGTTGTACTGGAAACCCATCAAATCATACATATTTCTTCTCTTGCATGCAGCTATCACCCTGTTGATCTCACTGTCAGTCTTGGCCTCAAGATGCTCCCAATCTACATATCTCATACTTAGAATCTTGGACTTTTTGGCATTGAACAGGACTGAACGGTAGAAATCTGAATGAAATTCATTCCAGAACCTGTAGTCAATCCCCATGTCCTTTGGAGCATTGTAGGGATTTTGCTGACGCTGTGCCTTCACTGACGAGAACTGCTGGTGGTAGGACACCACCTGTCTGGGCCTGGTGTCCTGTGGTACCCTCTCCAAAACATCCTCCTCATAGGGCTGGATGTGGTCTCTGCTGACCTCTGCTAGGTGCTCTGGAGTGGCAGGGTAAAGGTCTTCCCTGATCTGACGACCCTGCATCTGGAGACGGATCTCGTCTCGTATCTGCTGCCTAGCTGAACTGCCTCCTTGGGAGCGAGCACCACCACGAACGGGTGGCTGCTTGCTCCTCCCCCTGAGTGGATCCATCCTTCTCTTGATCCTCCTCTCATCATCACCTCCGCCCGACATCTAAAACATGGAAACTGTGGATTAGAAGACTGCATAAGGGCTGGTAGGTTATAGTGAGGCGATAGATTTTGATGGATAAGGTGTTACTTGGATCAAATCCCTGCTCATGGTCCGGCACTGCCGCTCTGGGAGCGGCACTGCCGGGGCCCGGCACTGCCGCGCAGAACGCGGCACTGCCGCGCAGGCAGGCCGGATCTGAGCCAAGGAACACCACATCCATCATCTCTACCACTTCCCTATCATCTACAAACCCTTCTACAACCTCTAAATACAATACCCATGGCGCATTTTACAAATCGGGAAAAACTTAGGGTTAGGGATTTTGAACCTTCACCTTGAGAGGAAGGAGAGGGAAGGAGACCCTTGGAGAAGAGGAGAACGGAGCAGCACCGACGAGGATCCCGAGCAGCACCTCCGGTGGCCGGAAGTGCCGGGGACGGCCGGTCGGTGAGAAGAGGCTGCGGTCGCCCTTTTCGCCCGAGAGAGAGAGAGGGGAAGAGAAGGCACGGGAGAGAGAGAGAGAGGGGGTCACGGGTAGAATAGGAAGGTTTTCCCAGTGGCCCCACTCGGTAACAGACTGATTCAGCCGAATCAGTAAGTCGCGGCACTACCGCGCCTGGCGCGGCACTGCCGGGGCCCGGCACTTCCGCGCCTGGCCCGGCACTGCCGGCCTGTTACCAACAGAGAGAGTTATTCTCTGTTATACTACAGCTTATTCTTGGAGTGGACAGGTACCTCATGCATGATATGACCAGCAGCAAGTAATCAATACAGAACAATGGTCATACCAAGCAAGTTTCTTTCAAAGATTTTGAAACACAATATTAAAGTTTTTGAAATTTGTTTTACCTAGGTCGAACTAGTTGATCAATCAAGCATGCTAGGTTTCAAACTAAGTTACGAGAGTCAAGTATATTTAGTTCACTCCTTAAAGCACAAAACCTTGACTCATCTAGAGGCTTAGTGAAGATATCGGCTAGTTGTTTGTCGGTGCTCACATGTTTGATGGCGATATCTCCTTTGACTTCATGATCTCTCAAGAAGTGATGCCGGATGTCTATGTGTTTGGTTCTTGAGTGACTCACTGGGTTGTTTGCAAGTTTTATGGCACTTTCATTGTCACACAAGAGTGGGATATGAGTAAATTGACATCCGAAATCACGAAGGGTTTGCCTCATCCAAAGTAGTTGCGCACAACATGCACCTGCTGCAACATACTCGGCCTCGGCTGTGGATAGGGCTACACAATTTTGCTTTTTAGAACTCCAAGACACTAAGGAGCGTCCAAGGAATTGACATGTCCCCGAAGTGCTTTTTCGATCTACCTTGCAACCGGCGTAATCGGAATCCGAATAGCCAAGTAGATCAAACTTGGAGCCCTTAGGATACCACAAGCCAAAGTTGGGAGTGTGAACTAGATATCTCAAGATTCTCTTAACGGCCACTAAGTGACACTCTTTTGGGTTAGCTTGAAATCTAGCACACATGCACACACTAAGCATAATATCGGGCCTAGATGCGCATAAGTAAAGGAGGGAGCCAATCATGGAACGATATACCTTGATGTCCACAGCTTTTCCTTCCTTATCAAGATCAAGATGTCCATTAGTTGGCATGGGCGTTTTGATAGGCTTAGCGTTCACCATGTCAAACTTCTTTAGCATATCATGGGTGTACTTGGTTTGGCAAAGAAAGGTCCCTTCCTTCAATTGCTTGATTTGAAACCCAAGGAAGAACTTGAGCTCACCCATCATAGACATCTCAAATCTTTTAGTCATGATCCTACTAAACTCATCACAAAAGGATTTGTTAGTACTACCAAATATTATGTCATCGACATATATTTGGCACACAAAGATATCTCCATTGACTTTATGAGTGAAGAGAGTAGGATCGGCTTTGCCTATTTCAAAGCCTTGTTTGAGCAAGAATTCCTTAAGGCATTCATACCATGCTCTAGGTGCTTGCTTAAGCCCATAGAGCGCCTTTCGGAGTTTGAAGACGTGGTTGGGAAACGTGGGATCTTCAAAGCCCGGTGGTTGCTCGACATATACCAACTCTTGTATAGGGCCATTGAGGAATGCACTCTTCACA
Organism: Coix lacryma-jobi var. lacryma-jobi; assembly: GCA_009763385.1. NCBI lineage: Eukaryota > Viridiplantae > Streptophyta > Magnoliopsida > Poales > Poaceae > Coix > Coix lacryma-jobi. The sequence continues at coordinate 17,540,747 of CM019827.1, forward strand.
TCCATTTGATATAGCTTGAATTCATGATGGGCTGCATAGGCTAGAAGAATCCGAATGGCTTCAAGTCTTGCAACCGGTGCATATGTTTCTTCAAAGTCCAGGCCCTCTACTTGTGTGAACCCTTGAGCTACCAATCTTGCCTTGTTCCTTGTCACCACACCTTCTTCATCTTGCTTGTTGCGAAAGACCCATTTGGTTCCAATGACATTGGTATTTGGTCTTTCCACGAGTGACCATACTTGATTGCGCTCGAAGTTGTTGAGCTCTTCTTGCATGGCCATCACCCAATCCGGATCATCCAGTGCTTCTTCTACCTTAAGAGGTTCCAAAGAGGAGACAAACGAGTAATATTGACAGAAATTTGCCAAATGAGAGCGTGTCGTTACCCCCTTTCGTAGACTCCCAAGAATATTATCAACGGGGTGATCTCGTTGAATAGTTTGCTTGAGTCTTGGATGATCGATGGGTTCTGGTTCATCTTCGGCTTCCTCTTCTTCATCTTGCTCGAAAATGGGTTGTAGGTTCACTCCATGAGGTGGAGTAGCTGCAGCTGCTCTGGGTGTGCCCGGCACTGCTGGGCTCCGCGCGGCACTGCCGGGGTCCGGCACTGCCGGGGTCTGGCCCGGCACTGCCGGGGACTGTATCTGATCAGTCCCAGCAGAAGCTTCAGCTTGAGGACCTTCCTGATCTGTAGCCTGCTGTTCCTGTGGTCTTATATCACCAATGGCTAGCTGCTTGATTGCTTCACAAGGAGGTTCCTCATTACCTACAACAACTTCATCAACTTGCTCTACTTGAGAGCCATTAGTTTCATCAAACGTCACGTCTATCGCTATTTCAACCTTGCCGGAGGCCTTGTTGAAAACACGATAGGCATGCTCGTTTGATCCATAACCGAGAAGAAAACCATCATCTACTTTAGATGCAAACTTAGAGGCTTTGGGTTTCTTGTTCAAGATGAAACATTTGCACCCAAATACTCTAAAGTAAGACACCTTTGGCTTGTTACCGGTGAGCAGCTCATAGGATGTCTTCTTTCTTCTCTTGTGGAGGTAGAGGCGGTTGATTGCATGGCAAGCGGTGTTGACGGCTTCGGCCCAAAAGATGTCCGGCGTCTTGTACTCATCTAGCATTGTCCTTGCCATGTCAATGAGCGTTCTATTCTTCCTCTCCACCACACCATTTTGTTGAGGGGTATAGGGCACTGAGAACTCATGCTTGATGCCCTCTTCATCAAGTAACTCTTCCACTTGGGTGTTTCGGAATTCGGTTCCGTTGTCACTACGAACCTTCTTGATATTGAAACCGAATTCCCTTTGAGCTCTTCGTACAAACATCTTCACCTTCTCTTGCACTACACTTTTATCATGCAAAAAGAATACCCAAGTGAAACGAGAATAGTCATCAACAATAACAAGACCATGTTTGTTACCGCCGATGCTAAGGTAGGCAACCGGTCCAAAGAGATCCATGTGAATCAACTCCAATGGATGAGTAGTCGTGTCGTAGCTCTTTGGTGGGTGAGGTACGCCTACTTGCTTTCCGGCTTGGCAAGCTCCACATACTCTGTCTTTCTCAAAATGAACATTGGTTAGTCCTAGGATGTGGTTGTCTTTTTGAAGTTTGGCCAAGTTCCTCATCCCAACATGAGCTAGTCGGCGGTGCCATAACCAACCCATGCTAGATTTTGCCACTAAACAAGTCTCAAGTTTAGCTTCACTTTTGTTGAAGTCAACTAAGTAAAGCTTCCCTTTCAAACGACCCGTAAAGACAATAGAGGAATCCTCCCTTCTAAAGACTTCCACACCCTCATCCGTAAAGAGACAATTGAAACCCATTCCACACAATTGCGAAACGGACAACAAATTGTAACTTAACGAATCAACATGTAAGACATTAGTAATTGAATGTTCAAGTGTGATAGCAACTTTACCAAGACCTAGCACATCCCCCTTGGAGTTATCACCAAATATGATATTCTCACTTGCATTTGTAGTTGGGGAATATGATGAAAACATACTCCTTTCTCCGGTCATATGATTTGTACATCCGCTATCAAGCACCCAACTTGATCCACCGGAGGAGTATGCCTGCAAAACAAGTTTAGTTCCTTGGTTTAGGTCCCCAATTGATATTGGGGCCTTGCAAGTTAGTCACAAGTATCTTAGGAACCCAAATAAACTTGTCGGCTGCCCTCTTGTCATTACCAACATACTTTGCAACAACTTTACCACTGTTGTTGTGTCCTAAATAGTAACAAGAGGACATGCTCATTCTTGGAGCTTCTATCTTGGGTTGATGCATGAACTTGTTCTTGGTTACCCAAATAGACTCCTTTGGTTTCTGAGACCCTTGCTTCTGATTTGGCATCTGCTTGGGCTGTGTGTGAGACTGAGCAGAAGAGGAACTGGTAGCCTTCCCTTTCTTGGGGCGCGGCACTGCCGGCCTGGGGGCGGCACTGCCGGGGCCCGGCACTGCCGCCTTCTGGCGCGGCACTGCCGCGGTCTGTGCAGGCTGAACTGTACCAATGTAACCCTTCTTCTCAAATCTCACACACTCATAGCCATTCACCTTCTTCCTTCCATTTGTTTTGCCTCCCTTTACATGCCCCAACCCATCCTTTATGAAAGGACGTCTTCCGTTCTTGAACTTGGGCATGTTCTTGCTTTGAGTCTTCTCACTTGCACTTGTAGTAGCCTTGACACAACCACTTGCAATAACACTTGTCAATCTTGCTATTTCTTTTCTCATGACCTCCATGTTTGCAAGGTTAGTGGAATAGACATTCAAATCAAGATTATAGCATTTTCCACAACCTTCACTAGTGGAGGGAATAGAAGTGACATTTGCCTTAGGGAGAGTTGAGTTGCTTTCCCAAAGAAGGTTATATTGCAGCTCAAGTTCCTTGTGCTTTTCATCCAAGTCACAATACTTTTTCTTGAGTTCAACATGAGCCTTCTTTAGGGAAGCATGTTCATCTTGCTCTTTGGCCAAGGCCTCATGCAAGACATCCAACTCACTTCTCTCTAATGCAAGAGCTTCCTTGCAAGCAATATAGAGATCCTCTTGCTTGATAAGAGCATCCTCACTTATTGCTAGCTCGGCTTGTACACCCTCTAGTTCCTCCATTAGCTTAGTGATAAAGAGTTTGGTTTTCTTATCTAAGTTCTTTGTTATCATGTTTATCTCTTCATCACTAGAGCTATCATCACTAGAAGAGTCACTAAGTTCACTACTAGAGATGTCACTAAGTGGAAGAGAAGGTTTGGAAGTACGAGTCTTTTTCACCTTCTCTTTCTTGGCCATGAGGCAAGTGTGGGAGTTGTCATCATCATCGGACAAGTTGTTGAATAACCTTGGTGAAGGAGATGGCTTTTGGAATGCAATGGTTGCCATCTTCTCATCTTCTTCGCTTGAGGTTTGTACCGTTGAGTCCCATTCATGTCCAATGTGAGCTTCTCCCATGTACCTCTTGTTGTGCTTCTTGTAAGTGGCTTTGTCATCTTTCTTGCCCTTGTTGTCTTTCTTCTCATTTGGGCAATGAGCAATGAAGTGCTCGGTGCTACCACAATTGTAGCAAGTTCTCCTCTTCTTGTTGGGAAACTTCCTCTTCACAAACTTGTATCCTTCTTTCTTGAGCCCCTTGCGGTATCTTCTCATGAATAGGGCTATATCATTAATCTTCTCAAATTCTTCACTATCACTCTCACTTTTGCAAGAGGATGATGTGCTGTCCTCAACCTCTATTTTCTTCTTTTGTTGCTTGGGCTTGCTTGTAGAGGCTTGTTTGCTTGAATTTGGCTTGCTTGATGTTGCTTGCTTTGTTGGCTTGCTTGCCTTGAGTGCTACTTCCTTGATCTTCATCCCATCTAGCCTTGCTTGCAACTCTCCAAGCTTCCTTCTTTCATTAGCTTCCTCTCTTTGCATATCAAAAGTGATAATCCTCCCAAGCACATCACTAGGTGTGAACTTTTCAAATTTCTTCTTGTCTCTAATCAATGTCACCACGGTCTCATTTCTTGGTGAGTAAGCTTCCAACATAATCTTCACTACCTTGTGATCATTGATTTCGTTTCCACCTAGTCCTCTAATCTTGCCAACAATGACCATCAACCTATCAAACATCTCTTGAGGGCCTTCACCATCACAAATCACAAACCGGTTGAGCTTGGCCATCAACAAATCAATCTTGGATTGCCTCACTTTATCAACCCCTTCATGAGCAATATGCAATGTGTCCCAAATCTCTTTTGCAACTTCAACTCCCATGACCTTGTTGTACTCATCACCATCCAAGGCACTAAGTAGCACACTAGTTGCTTGGGCATTGAGATGAATGTTGCGGAACTCATCTTGAGTGGGGTTCTTTGGGTCAACCGGTGCTTCAAGTCCATTGTGCACTATCTCCCAAATTCCTGGATGGAGACCAATAAGATAGGTCTTCATAATGTGCTTCCACTTGGCAAAGTTGGTCCCGTCGAAACGAGGCAACTTGCCCGCGGGTACATTAATGAGAGGCCTAGAATCATGGTTAGACATAGAAGAATAAGTGTAGGATACGGCTTTGTATGTCTCCTTGGTCTCCTCCTTCTTCTTCTTGTCATCCTTGTGATGATAGGAGATGTCATCATCGCCATCTTCGGTGCTACTTGAGTCTTCACTCAAATGCACACTCTTCTTTGCTTTAAGCTCTTCCATCTTCTTCTTCTCTTCTCTTCTCTTGGCTCTTTCTTCTCTTCTAATCTTTCTTTCTTCTCTTCTTTGAGCCTTGTCTTCCTTTGCTTTGAGAGCTGCTGCATCTTCTTTTGCTTTGGCTCTAGCTTCTCTTCTCAACCTTCTTTCTTCCTTTCGCCTTGCGAGCTCTCCGGCCGACACAACCAATTGTGGAAGTGTCCTTCCGCTAGCTGTGGAGATACTCTCGCTGCTGCTAGTGGTGTGCACATCCGGATCTTCAAAGGGTTTGGGTTGCACAACACTAGCATCACCCGCTCCGTCAGTGGCCATACTCTCGCACGGTTAAGTGCTGCTGAGAGACCAGGCTCCGATACCACTTGTAAGGACCTGTGTGGCCTAGAGGGGGGGGGGGTGAATAGGCCTGTCAAAAATCACAGCTTAAAAACAAATTAGATAGGCCCGGCACTACCGCCCTGTGCCCGGCACTGCCGCTCCCCGGCACTGCCGGCCTCAGCGCGGTACTGCCGCGCAGATGAAGACCAGAAGCTGCAATTCGAAATCTAACCACAATCTGCAGATTCTATATGAATAGGAATGTAACAATAGGCTATATAAACCAGCAGAAACAACTACTCCAAGCCAAATATGAAAGATAGAGTAGATCGAGCCAAACCCTAGAATATATCACAAGCTCATGAACATAGAGAATGAAACTAAGCAAGCACGCGAGACAAGTGATTTATCCCGTGGTTCAGCTCGCCACCAAGGCTTGCCTACCTCCACGTTGTTGAGGTTGACCACTTAGGTCATGAGCTTTGCAACTCAACCTCGTTCTCAAGTCAAGGAACCAAATCCTTGAGATGAGGGGTAATCTTACTAGCTGCACAAGTGATTACAAACCTCCCTAGGCCGCCACACAAGTTGGCAAGGCTCTAGGGCGACGCCTAGCCGGCTAGGGTTCCAAGAACCCAAGAGTAATAGAAGCAAATCCACCGGCTATGGCTCAAATCAAGTGCTCTAGGCAGTAGATCTCAGCTAGGGCTCCTCTTTGGTGAAGGTTTTAGCCTCTCAACCACTTGGAATCAATGGGAATGAAGATTTTGGTGGTTGGGAGCTTGGAGGGCCTTCAATGGAGAGAGGGAGCTTGTCTGGAGGTAGGTGGAGTGTTCTGGTCGTAGATGACCGTTGGGGGGCAGAGGGGGTGATGTAAATACCCTCTGCCATCCAACGGGCAGTTTAAGTCGCGGCAGTGCCGGCCTCAGCCCGGCAGTGCCGCGGCCCGGCACTGCCGCGCCTAGAGCGGCACTGCCGCGCCTACCAAGCAGACAGGTATAAATCTGAGTTAAGTGCAGCTGTCTTTGGTTGGAAATGTGGATGGTTTGGGTTGGTTTGAGCACATATCATTCAGCCATATCAATGAATTTGCATTCCCCCTTTATAGTACGGCATTCCTAGACTCAAGTAATCAAAAATAGAATATCCTTGAAGCGCTTTGAGTTCGGAACCGACGAAATGTAGTGTGAGGGGTCCACCAACGCATATACACCATCCTTTCTTAACATAACCTGCTTATCAACTTTGTAAATCTCATTAGTCCTCTAATCGTGTGGTCATTATCACCAAAACCCACAATTAGGGCTTGATTGCACTTACAAAAATACCCCCCGACCTACCGTGGGGTGCCATAGTGTGCCAAAGGAAATCATGCCCTCCACAAAGATTTTTAAGAACATGATCCGAGAATGAGTCCCGTCCTGTTTTGGAGAGAGCAATAAAATTAATCTGCTCTTCCTTAACTAGTTCAGCCAAATACCTGTGTTTAGCCAAGTCTCCCAGACCTCTGCTATTCCAGAAGACACCCTTCATTTTATAATGATTTTGGAAGGGGTTTTTGGTTTTTTAGGAAGTTTGCCTTTTAAAATATTCTTGGCATTATTGTATTTCTTCTTCCTTGGGAGTGGAGAGAGATCGATTATTTGATTACTCTCATCCTCCAGCAAATTCTCATTTGAATTACCACAAGCGTGGCTGAGAATTGCATCAATTTGGCTTTCCCGCTCATCATCACTCTCAATATTGGAGAGTCCAGATTTGATAGAACGTCTTTTTTCATTGGCACATAAAACTAACCTATCTACCTCTAAGTTTTTAATAGAAACTACATCTGAGGTATCTAAGTTGATGCCTATCCTACCAAGGTTTGAAATAACTTTAGAATCCGGAAAAGAAGTGAAAGAATTACCTGGAAACTCGAGGTTCTTCTTCGCCGCCAGCCTTTCAACCTTGTGAAGGGTTTGGATGTCTGTCGTACCCGTGTTCGTGGAGCTACGGCGCAACACCTTGATAGGTGCCGGCGTAACCACAAATGTCCGCTCTCCAACTGTCAGGGAGGTCGGGTCCACAGGAGTGATCACCTCCTCTGAGTAGGGCGTAGTAGGTATTGCAGGTGGTACAACTTGCTCATCAGATGCCCCTTCCCTCGCCCCTTCCATGGCAGGTGCGGTCAGGAGCAAGGGAACCTCTGGAAGGGACGCGGAGCTGGCCTGGAAGGTAAGTGCTGGTGAAGATCCCCCAAGCCAGCTGGCGTCACAACCGCGTCACCCACCGTCAGTGGTGGGCTGCGCTGGTGGCTCAAAGCCACCTCCTCCGGGCCGAACTCCACCACAGAGGCCGGCGCCAGGGAGAGGCTAAGGGAGGCCACGCCCCCCTCGCCAGCAACCGGCTCGGCATCAAGTAGCTCCGTAGGTGACGCGGTGGAGTCGGTGAGGAGACATAGGGGTTTGGTTGCAGTAGCAACCCCCACACCCCCCTCACCAACACCGCCGTCAGTCGCTGAAGAAGATAGTTCCGTCGTCGGTGTGTCCACCGTCGGGCTAGGATGGCCCAATGGTGAGCCCTCTAGGATCGGTGTGGTCACACCGCACTCCAGCGCAAGAAAGGGGGTAGTAGGCGATGTAGATCCCCCCAACTCGGCATCCTCAGTCGATGGCAACCAAACACAAGAAAGAGGAACAATATTAGAATTAATAAGCTCATCCTCAGCCTCTGGAATTTCCTTTATACCATCCTCTTCTGTTTCTGACATGACTCGGAAACTGATCTCCTCAATAAGCTCAGCGCACGCTATATCCAGAGCATGTTCAACCAAGGTCGCTTGTTTGTGAGGAGGCATCTATTGTGGAGGTGCTGTAGATTTGTCAGACACTGGTGCATTATTTTGTGGGGCTTGCGGATCGTGAGCTTCGGCATCTTCCATCTCACGGTCACCCCCTTCTGGCTCCTTATCACTATCACATAGCAGGTCATCATCCTCATTTGGGTCAGTTGGATTACCCTGTACGGACTCATCCGCCTTAAAATACAAGCGGTAGACGCCAATGCCAACACATACATCAGCAAACTCCGGGATCTTCTTAACATCATACACAGCAACCCGGATACGAACCTGCCCAGTCGCACGAAGGTGGACCATATCCACCTTCTGTGTGGTCCCAATGAGAGTCCCAACAGCCCACAGTGGAAGAAAGGAGCGCAGCACCCTTGGAACCTCAGATACAGTGACCCAAGTTTGCTCCAACAATCTGATCGGCAGGCAATATGATTATTTTTAGTAGGCAAAATATGGAAAAACCCCATACCATCTTCAGCTGCACCACAGAGAGCGACCGTTGGCTTGGGACCTCGCAGCAAAGGGCATCTGCTAGTGAGATGCTCCTTCGTACATATGGCACATTCCAACCGGAAAGAAATGTCCTTCCGCTTCCACTTTTTACCCAGCTCCTCATCCACCATGATGCTGCGATCTTCGACCTCCTGGGGCTTCTCGACCTCAGCCCGAGCAGCGCACATGATTCACATCCGTGATTCTAAACTAATAACCTGTTCAAGCTTCCGATCGGACAGAAAAAACTGTTTTTTTCCTAATCGGACCCTCTAACATTGAGCCTGGAATTTTTGGCCCATGCTCATCCGTCGAGCACGTTGGGTTATGTCAGAATTTTGGTAATAAAATAGGTAAAGACTTATTCCCGGCCGTCCATCCGTTTGTCGCAATGCACGCACATCCGATCCATCCGCCCCTTCTGCAACTGTAAAGCTTCCTTTTAGCCTGTATCTTTTCAGTCTTCGCTACTCCTCTTCTCTTCTTCGCAACCTCATTCTCCAAACACGCTCGCAGACTGCGCCTGCTTGATCAGCTCCGCCCCCACATGCCATTCCTCCGCCGTCAAGGTCACTCGCCCTCACTCAGGCTGAGACCCTCTCACATGGATGGCTGCCACCCCGTGGGCAGCGCCGACGACCGATTCCCCGCCTTGCAAAGGCTCTGCCCCCACATTGAATCGAGGTATTTATCGGTGAATGCGAACCCTAGCGTGCTCATTGTTTCTTCCGTTTCTGCTTGTTGCGGGTGGATCGTACTGTGGCAAGGGGTGTTGCTGCCTATGGGGGATGGTGCGGTCAGTGCCTTCGAGGAATCGGGGATTGGATTCTGGGGGATGAGTTGAAGGACGGGTATTGCAGCATAATACGCCGATGCTGGGAATCCATTAGTGTGGGAGACAATAGAGTTTGGAATTTTGGGGGTTTATAGGTTCCTAGATTTTTGGATCGCTTTGCTCATTTTTATGAGGTTCGGATCTAGGTTTGTCTTTTGGACTCATTCACCTTGCTTTGTTCATGTCACGCCAGTGTTGGGACGAAGGGCTCAGTACAACGATTTTGCCATCAATATCCCTACATATTGTTGTCAACCAATCTCAGTCATATGGCACCCACCATGGCCGCCAAATTGATTTGTTAAGAAAAGCCATCGATCTACAGGAGCCCGAAACTAAAATACAGTTCGCATAGTGCCAAAGTTCAGAAATAATTTTGTGATTTACAGGCATCATCGATCGACCAAAAGGCACAGCCTGTGGCCTGCTGTGCATGGGTGCTGGTGTTAATGAGTAGCTTTGTGTGCATATGGTTAAACATCTGACTATCTGAGCAAGGTAAATGTAGTTGTTTGCTTGCTGCTTGGTTGCTTAATAGCTTATTTGATTGGTGTAGAAAATAGTAGGGCGTAGGATCTGTCATTCAAGTGTCTAGATTATTTGTTCGTTCAGGCGTCTATATAGGCAGCAGTTGTTGTTGTCTTTTGTGAATTTGGTATTCTGTATATTTTATCTAAGTTAACGACTGAAACTTGGCACTGACAAGGGGTTACCAGTTTTTTTTACTATCCACCTCTACTGAAATAGAAAATAGAGGACATGTTGTTAATGCTAATACATAAATAAATTGATGGTAATGATGGACCATACATTCCATGGCTCATGTCCTTCCTGAGGTGCACAATGACAAAGTTGTGGATTTATGCAGCAAAAATTGTGCTTGCGCTCCTATTGCAGCTCAGTTTCTCTAGCGGTAGCTCAATGGCAGTAGATCACAGCTACAACAATAGGTGTCGAATAATCCGAGATTGTTTTCCTCTCAGTTTGCACAGGTAAACAATGTAGGAGCCTTGACCGTTCATTTTTCAGTTTGACTAGTATTAGTAGCATCTAAATCTGGGAAGGGTCATTTTCAGTAAATAGTGGTGTAATCATTGCTCATCCTATTAATCATTTTCTTTTGGCGTGTAATTGATTCCAATATGTTGCCTATATGTATGCTACATTAGCTTGTACTCTTTACAAGTTTTAGTGCTATGTCATTAGCTACCCTAAAGTCTGTTCCATTATATTCCGGGTTAAACTTTTTTTAGATCAACTATTTTTTATTTAATCCAATTCAACTAGCAGTTTGATAGCTAGTAAGCTGTTAACAGTAGTAGCAGCAACAACTCATGCCTAATATTTCAGTATCTTTGAATTAACAAAGAAGCAGACAATAGAGATGTAGATGACGTTGCAGAAAATGTTATGCAAGAGGGTCTTTTCGAATGGTGATTTTTAATTTCCTGTATTAATTCTTTCAAAGTAGCAGCATGTATTAATTCTTTCAAAGTAGCAACAACTTATGGTTTAGAAAGCCTATGATGAATATAAGCCGGTACATTTATGCCTCTGGCTATTTGTGATGAACTGGTAGTTGATAGATTTGGGGTAGCTCAACACTTCGAGTGGTAAACTAATATATCTCAGTAATTTTGTACTATTAAATTCGCACTATAGTTTTTAAGTTCCTGATAGCTCAGATCACATTATTCTTCCTATGCATTTATTCTGTATTGATGTGCTACTATTTACCTTGTCTTGACAGTGCTCTTATTTAACATTACTCTCATTTACCCTGCTATTAGCATTTATAATGTCATTACAACAATGAAATTTTTGTATGAGAGGAGGATAATATGGATGGCGTGACCTCAAATTAAAATTTCAAAACTATATAATAATAATGTAAGCTTAAATAGGTATAAAGACGTTTTGTGCAAAAAAAATTTCCTACCACCTAGTTCTTTTTTTACTCTCTTATCTACCACCTAGTTCTCTACAATATGTCTTTATTAGCACACCATAATTTATCTAAATCATTTTTTATGATTGAAAAATTTGCATATGTGCTTTTAAAAATGTAGTTCCAGTTTTGTGCTTTCATATATGTATAGAAATAGTTAAATCACATGGATAGTTGCCTAGAGTTAGTTGAATCATATGGATACAATGCCTAGAGGGCAGAGGTTTCAAGGACTGTGTGTGCCACCGTCCAATGCTAGAAACAAGGTATGATTACACACATGCAAAAGAAAAACATAACTATTTTCTTAGGCAATTTAAGTGTCATTTGTTAGGCCATTTAAGTGTAATTTTTAAGCAACAATGTGCTTATAAGTAGGCAATTTAACCTTCAGGTGCAAATTGGCAGGCATGCAGCACTTAGAACAGGTTCAACTTTAATGTTTTTAGTTTGTTAAATAATTATGTATAAGTTTTGTAATGTTTTTTTTGCAATTAATGCTTATGCTACAATATTAAAAAAAGACTTATGTTGTATATGTGTTGAAATGCTCGTTGTGCTCTACAATCTGTGTATGTACCATAGCAGCCCACTTTGAAACATTGTCTCAATTCTTTTAACACAAAACTAGTTTTTTCGACATTGTCACCCTAGCTTTAATGGAAGCCTCTGGAAGCCTGTCTTATCATAAGCCCCCTGTATTAATTGTCTCACTTATCTCCTCCCTTTCTCTCCCCTAGCATGCGCTCGCAACACTGCCCCTCTGCCTCTGTCTCTGCCATGGTAGATAGTGAGGATGTTAGTGTCCTACGTTTTTGCGACGTCTGCCCCACGGAGGGGTACATCCACATCTCCCTCTTCTACAGGGTTGCGACGCCCTTCCACTTCATGCCCACCGAGACGGTCCCACTCAGTCACCCTGTGCTCCATATCCCCATTATCAGCGTGGAGGTCTAAGGCACTGCTGATGAGTTGCAGGGCCAGGTGGATGTATGATTTAAGTGCAAACCTCAAGTTGCACTACAAGTGTTGACTTGTATAGGTTGCTGTGCGCTTTGGGCTGCCTCATGACCTTGGATACGACTGGTATGGTGCTCCACACCGTGTCACCATCCTAGGTCCTCCTCTGAGCGACTAGGCGGGGCCACATATGCACTCGCCGTTCTTGTTTTTACAACTAACCTTACTCGTCTGAATTATAGAACTACTTGCACCCATTTTTCCTCATGTCTGAGTTAGCCGCCTCTATTCTGGTTATCTCACTATTATTGTTTTATCAATCACACAATTTTGCCTAATCTATAGAATATTACTGCTTAATACCTAACACTATTTTGACTAAGAGATGAAATAAAGTCTTGATAGATAGCCCAAATGGCTAACACTGAACAGTTACAGTAAGGAATGATGACATGGGTGGACAAATAATAACTGAGTAAGACTAGTCAATAATTTGAGAATGTTAAGTTTCTCGTACTAATGGTTTGTAGGGAATTGATTTGCGGTAAAATTCTATTCTAAATATTGTAGTGAAGTATCTGAAGGTGCTTTTGTGACCATGTTAACAATGCTACCTTTGGAAGCACCCTATCCTTTTAATAGGAAAATTAATTGTGATTTCCATGCAGTGAGTTTTTTGCACTAGAATCTGTGGGCTTAGCTGCACTACTGGCATTTTAGTTACTGACAATACTTCAGCTCTTAGAAAGTATCTTTGAGTGCTTGCTAATTGTTGGGGGAAGGGACCCTCGGCAGAGGCGCCACGCAAGCTGGCTCAACAAAACGGCCCGCGCACCTTCGCCGTCTATCCCCTATTTCATCCTGTCAAGTCTCTCAGGTCGCCAATCAAACCTCTGAACACTGACCCAACCTTCGGAAGTGTTCAAGTACTTTTTGCAGGAAAAGGGCGTGAAGAGCGATGGGAGTGACCCTCGCGCATCCCGCGTACCTTCGCCAAGAGGCCCAGGCCCAACTGGTGGCGAAGGACCTCAAGCTCTGTGACTGGACGGATACCTCCGCAGGACGAAGGTCGGCCCTCGTCTTTCCATCGCGAGGTTAAGGCGTGACGACAACGCGGCAGGCGACCCTCGCCGGCCTTCGAGGCCATTCCACTTGGAGCGATGGGTCTGGCAAGCGTCAGTGGAGCGCTGGCCCGAGGGCAAGCGAGATCGAGGGTCTGGCACTCGTTCCCCCCTCTCGAAGGTGATAAGAATCAGGTGGCGGCGCGCCGGAAGGAGGCTGACTAGGGTTTTCACCTTAGCTGTGTTTTTACGTTATTACCTCTCCTCCCTGTGTGGAGCCAGGGTATCTTTTCTGTACTCTTTTGTAATTGATCCCATGACCCTTGGTATTCCCTATAAATACCAAGGAGTGAACAGTGTAAAGGGACGACGATTTTTTGGGAATAGAGCCACGTCAACCTTGTCTTTGTTTCCTCAACCTTCGTTGTTGCTTCCGACACTTGGTCACCTTCGCCACTCCCCTGTACAAGTGCGGAGGTGGGGCAAGCATGTTACCAACAGTTTGGCGCCGTCCGTGGGGATCGAAGTTCGAAATGGCAGGAAACAGGAGAGCGCCCACAGCAAGGGACCGACGCGTCGCCAGCGAGACAACGACGGTGGTTCCGCCCGCTGAGGAGATCGTGCAACCCACGGGAGCGGAGGGTGCCACCCCAGAATCTGAAGTCCCGGGCCCCCAGGCCCGAGTGGTGGCACAGCCGCACCCCCACACTTCTGGAGAAGGAGAGGGGAGGGATGAAGAAGAGTTGGGCCTCGAGGCCCTCGAAAGACTTCAAGCTAAGCTGCAAGAGAAGAAGAGGCGTCTGGATCAGCTCGAGAGGCACAACCGGTTGCGCTCGATCAGGCAAAGGGCAGATGAGGCCAGGGAACAGCTTCGCCGAATGGAGGAATCCCTCGCTGCGGCTGAAGCCGAAGCCGAGGGATGGAATGATGAGGAAATGCCCCCGCTGCAAGAGGGGAATGAGGAGCGGGGTCAAGACAACCTTCGTCGCCATCCACCACCCCCACCACCACCAATTCACCCAGAACCACATCCTATGAGGCCACCCAACTTTCGCCAACTCTACCCAGATGAGAGAGAGCCTAACCTTCGCAACCAACGAAGACCTCAACAACACCAAATGTCCTATGACCCAAAGTCTCCACTCTCTCAAATGCTCCAAACCCAACCTTGGCCACCGTGCTACAATCCACAAAACCTGCCCCGCTACGACGGGCTCTCCGACCCTCGCCAATTCATAATGAGCTATGAAGCAGCAGTTGCCGCAGCAGGCGGGGATGAATCAACAATGGCAAAGTCCTTTGTCATCATCTTGCGAGACATTGCACAAACCTGGTACAACAACTGTAACACCTCTGGTGTTTAATATGTAATTAACCTGATATGTCATCATCATTAGTCATTAATCATTCTTGCCTTGCATTTATGTTTGCTTAGTGCTTGTGTAGCAATCTCTTTTCAAAAACCCTAAAGCCCAAATCTTCCTATAAGGGCAAAAAAAATGGTAATTTCACCTCTGTGCCTAGCTTTGTGTGATTCTTGTTCAGTTGGATGTCTTGAAGTTTTGTTGTGTTGGCCAAAGTTCAAAAACCAAAATCAGATTTCAAATCCCTTTGCAAAACCCTGATTTCCAAACCCTGGATTTTATCCCTCTTTTTGTAATTCAAAAATTATTCAAAATTTGAGGTTGGTCCAAAAAGCAAAGTTGTAGATCTGGCCAAGAGAAACAACTTTGGTATTTACAAATTTTCAAGTTTCTGTACAAAGTTTGAAGTAAATCCAAATTCATTCAAATTCCAGTTCTTGTCCCCTTTTCAGTTTTCAAAATTTATTTAAAAACTATTGAGTTTCAGAAAAAGGGTATATTAGCAAAGTTGTAGGTTTTGATAAAAGGAACAACTTTCATATTTGCAGATTTCCAACTTTCAATGTAAAATCAAAAGTAATTTTGAATTTATTCAAATCCCAAAAGTGTTCCCTTTTTGTTTTCAAATGTGGTCCAAAAACTATTTGGATTTTGAAAATATTCTTTTTGACAAAGTTGTAGATCTCCTTTTTCTGCACAACTTTGGTGTTTTGAGTTTTTGCTGCTCAGTTCAAGTTTTGGAAGTAATTTGCAAAATTCAGAAATCAGCCAAAAGTCAAACCCTAGACCTAGCCCTGTTCATCTTCAACCTAGAGCTAGGGGGGTCCGGCCATAGCCGAGCCGCCGGCGCTGCGCACGCCGCACGCCTGGCAGATGCACGCGCGCCTCCAACCTGCCGCCGCTGTCCGCGCCATCATGCCGCACCCGCACGCGCAAAGCGCTGACCTCCGCCCCGTCCCCCACTGCTCCCAGCATGCCGCCGCCGCGTGGCCGTCGCCGGCGAACGCACACCCGGCCCCTGCGCGCACGCCGTCCTTCCCGCCAGCCTGCAATCGAGTGCGCACGCCTTGGCCGAACTCATCCACACCATCCCGTGCTCTCTACCGTCCCCGACCGTGCCTATAAAAGGGACGACCGGAGTCCGAGCTCCTCACTCGTCTCCGCCGCCGTGGCCAGCCCACTCCGAAGCTCCCGCCGCTCAACCACCTAGCCCGAAAGCTCCGCCTTGAGCTCGTGAAGCTTCCCCACCCCTCAATTTGGTCTCTACCGCCTCCTATCGCCCGGCGTAGCTCGCCGTTCCCATCTCCAGCGAAAGCCCGGCGAGCTCGGGTTCGGGAAATACTTCCTCTCCGGCCATGATCATCCCTCCCCGACCCCTGTTTCATCTTCCTTACTCCCTTGCGACTCTAACCAGGCCCTTGCGGTCTCGTGTTATGCGCAGGATCGCCGGAGCGCCGCTCGCCGCCGAGAGAGCTCCGCCGAAGCACCGCCAACGTCGAGCTTCCTCCTTCGACCCTTGTTCCGCCGAGCCCTGCCTCCGACCGTGGTAAGCACTCGAAGCCCCCGGTCTCTGCTTTCACGGCGTAAAGCTCGAGCCAGGCCTCGAGCGGATGCACGTTCACTGTCTAGCTCGAGCCAGGCCTCGAGCACACGTTTTCCGCTTCGCCCGAGCCAGGCCTCGAGCGGATGCACGTTCACTGTCTAGCTCGAGCCAGGCCTCGAGCACACGTTTTCCGCTTCGCCCGAGCCAGGCCTCGGCGAACACTTGCTCTCTGTCTCGCTCGAGCCAGGCCTCGGCGAACACTTGCTCTCCGCTTCGCCCGAGCCAGGCCTCGGCGAACACATGCTTTCCGTCTCGCCCGAGCCTCCCGGCCAGGCCTCGGACGAAACGCTTGTTTCCGTCTCGCCCGAGCCTACCAGCCAGGTCTCGGACGGCCGAGTGTTTCCGCCTCGACCGAGCCCTGCTGTCCGCCTCGCCGCGATTCGCCCGAGCCCCTGCGAGGAAGGAGCACAGCGCTCTTTTCTTTTTCTTTTTTGAAAGAGTGTGAATAGTGTTCTGTTTTCTCTTTTTTGTGTGAATTAATCTGTTGTTCCTTAAATCTTGATAAAATTATGGTATGCTCCATGCTCTGTGTAGTATTTTATAAAAATATGAAACTTGACTTTTCTGCAAGAATTTGAAAATGTAAAATCCCTCTTTTAATTAATAAATGGATGGTTTTGGATTTTTAGAAAATTATTTATAACTCCAAAAATCATGAGATAAATTTTTGTGAGCTTCCTATGCCATGTTTAGTCTCTGGTGAAATTTTGAAGTCTATCTACACCATAATGAACTTATGTGATTAATTTGGTAATTTTTGGAGCAACTTCATAAAATGACCTTTTTGGAATAATTAAGAAAATAGAAAAAGTGGTTAGGATTCATGTTGTTGCCCTGTGTTGCATTGTTCATGCTAGCATACTCATGTGCATGCATCATTGCAGTCGTATAGTCACCGAAGGAGAAGTCAAAGTCGAGGCCGCCGCCGACGAACCTGCTCCCGAAGTAACTCCGAGCTTCGACCTCTGCACCTCCAACCCTGAGCCAGCTGTCTTTGCTCTTCAAGGCAAGCCCCGGTGCATTTAACCCTTTCCTTGAATTTATAAAATGATTTTCTTAAATGCTTTTGAGTTAAATTATTGCATTAGGTTTATAGGAGTTGTGTGTTATCCTAATTGATGCACTATCCACCTTGACCACTGATACACCCGATACCTGCTTTTCAAAAGTATTTGAAAAATGCTTAGCAATGCTTATTGAATTAGACTTTGCAATAAAATGCCAATTTCAAAAGTGTGATCACTTAAGGAATATTTGTGGGATTTTGGTCTTACTCCCCGGCTGTTGGCTAGGTATCTGATCCGTACCTAGTCAATAGCGAGGAGAGGTTGTCCGAGCGTACGGTGCCGTCATGTTGTAGTCCGGGACTCAACAGTTGACACCGACCGGGACAGGATTGAAAAACTGACGGGACTATTACGCTTGGGTGAGATATAACCAAGGTATAGTTCTGGCTGGAAAATTAGGGACCATCCGTATGGGGGGCTGCTGGTCAAGACTTGTAACTATTCACATACTTCGGAAAGCTCTGGCTCCGAGAAATCCTTGATTGGGACCGACAACCGCGCACTGGGAGTGGAGAGATGGCGGAAGTAGCATGTACCCACGTGGTCGTCGTACCTGGATAGGAGTGGTGTACTGTACTTCCGGGTGGCGTAGGACCGGGTCCAATCTTGGAGGAATCGTGGTAGACGAGTTGGCATATGCAAGCTTGGGTGCTACATATGCAGTGTGGATAGGGATCCTCAGCTGAGTATTATTTATCCGGATTAACGTTGCTCCTCGGTTATGGAGACTTGGTCCACTAACTTTCAACGGAGAGTGGTTCTCAACTAGGAATGTTTTGAAATGTAAAATGAATCATGAACGATGAAGAATTGAGGAATACTGAATCTTTCAAAAATAAAATAAGATTTACAAAAATGCTTTTCTGCAAAATACTTGATCTTGCTTAAGCCTTACCTTGACTACCCTAAGCCTCTCATTCCTGAGTCTTCTCCCTTTTCTTTAGTCGGGTAAGTCTTGTTGAGTACCCCAGTACTCAGGGTTTGTTACCCATGTGTGACACCCCAATTTTAAGAACAAAATTGGAGCACAATATATGTATGCCAGGATCAATTTTCATACATATATCCACGTCATAGTAAATATCAAAACAATGCTTTATTAATATATCGTACATTATTACAAAAATGACCCTCGGGTCCAAAAGAAAAGTACAGACTCTCAGTCTAACTCTAATGTAGACTCGCGGAAACTGGACGCCATCTCCACAGGAAGGTCGACCGGGGGCTGCGCCATCCTAGTGCAAGTCGTCTGGGTCGTATCCACCGTCTTCTGGGTACAAGTTGTCGAGGTCGTAACCACCGTCTTCGGGGTATTCCTGCTCTGCGTCGTAGACTCCAACGTCTGGGTGGGGTAGCAGGGGGTTCAAAGAGGAAGGGTGAGTACATCGAAATGTACTCCGCAAATGTAGGAAATATATGCTTATGAGGCTATTAACAAAGGTAGGCTGACTCTGTTTGACTCAAGCGCCTAAAGCAACACATCCTATTAAATCCTATTAAACCTATGCACCTATTTACTAGGTTATAACCACAGCCTCCATCAGAAACAGTAACTACACTCGGAGTCGCACCGAGCAAACCACACTCGGAGTCACACCGAGCAACCAACACTTGGAGTCACACCAAGTACCCGCACTTGGAGTCGCACCAAGTACCCACACCTGAAGTCCATCAGATGACCCGAACCAGGCCGTTACAAGGAGTCCTATGTGTATTAGTTCCATACGTCACGTCATAGAGAGCTACCTTCCGTAATAACTCCAGGTCTGCGCTCGAGCCTGGGAGTCACTCCCGTACCAAGCAGTAACCCGCGTAGAAGAAGCCTCTGTACCCATGTCATATGAGACTAATAACCACATAAGGCTTCTCTAACGAACTAGAACCAACCCACCAACTAATCTCGAAGAAGTCCAAGCCCGCTCGTGACCGTGAGCACGGCTGATATATCAGTTTTAATACTCTGCAGAGTTCGCACATCTTTACCCATGAGTCATGCGTTCCCCATCACGCTAAACACTGCCAAGGTGCACAGCGGGGTCGCACTACAAGGCCTTTACAAAGTCCCTCCAAGCCTGTGTTACACGTACTCTAAGGTTTCATCCCTGTACATAAGTCAACGACCCCAAGGACCCCCTCTTGAGCCACTAAACAAACCCCATGTAGCATAACTTGGAGGAAACTAATTAATTAGCCAGTCCCAGAGCCATATAGGCCTCATGGTTTGCGCTGTTTTGCCGGGTTACAGGCTTCGAGAACCGGGTCCTAGGGATCCAGGCAGGATAATCTAGCACGAGCCCAGAACCAAAAACCAAATGCAGCTGCCGAGTCGCACGGCACAAAAACCACCACACGGTCCATCCTGCCGGATATACCTACTCACCATACTACAACATTACCAGCCCAAAATATTCCATAGATCATTAATCAAGATTATTATTAAACCACCATCCCATCCCAAGACAGCAGGGCTAAGCATGACTTCTACCCAACACATCCCAAAACAGGCGACAAGGATAATATAAACAAGTTCTAATAAACCTTAACATGGGATTCAGTATTAAGACACTGCATGCAACTACTGGATCTAACTACTCTAACTCAAAATAAAATAAATACGGAAGCAATATGAGCAAGGACACTTGCCTTCGGACTGGGTCGAATCAACTGGGTCGCAAGGATGGTCTGGAGCGTCCTCGTACTCCGCACTCTCTGGCCCAAGCAACATACATGGCACATACAAGCAAAATAAATAACAGTACAGCAAATATTACAGAAACAGTAAACTAATAGATCTACTGCGTAGAGAACGAAATTATGAATCTAACGCAAGTTGAATGGGTCGAATCGGAGTTAAAACGCAAAAGTTATAAGCATTTGAAGTTGGATGGCAATTCTGTGAATAAATCAAACTCATTTTCGTATTTTAAATAAATAAAAACTGAATTTAAAAGAACTCTGGACCGGGCCTCATTTTCAAAGAAAAACGGGGCTAGATCAAAAGAAAACGCAGACTTAGCGCATAGTAGGAGTGGACGGCGGGTTGATATCTATGAAGTTCAGGGGCTCTTTAGCAAAACAAGCGGCGAAGGGGTACCGGCGGCTCTCGGCCGTCGATCTGGCGATAGCCTACGGCCACAGATAACCAGACCCCAGGTGACAGCGTCCTCTTTCTCCGCTTCGTGCCGAGGCCAGCGGGCTCTTCTCCGTCTCGCCCGAGGCCAGCCGATTCGCCTCGCGCCGAGGCTAGCGGGTTCTCCTCCGACTCGCCCGAGGCTAGCGCTCGATTAGCCTCGGCCTTCCTCCTTCCGACTCGCCCGAGGCTAGCGCTCGATTAGCCTCGGCCTTCCTCCTTCCGACTCGCCCGAGGCTAGCGCTCGGTTAGCCTCGGCCTTCCTCTTCCGATTCGCCCGAGGCTAGGATTAGATCGGGGGCGGTCGGCTGGCGTGTGCGCCGCGTGGTGCCGACGTGTGCCACGCGTCGAGGTGGGACTGGCCCGGTGTACCACGCGGCATGTGGTCCGGTGAGCTGGCGCGGAGGGCCCGTGGTCCACAGATCCATACGCCCGGTGCATACCTCTTCGTTTTGGATCTAATCTGGGTTGTCCGTTTTGGATCGCACGGTGACGGTGGCGGGGTTTGGCCACCGGCGGGGCCGAGCACGGCGGCACGAGACTGTGCGCGGCGGCGCCATGAATCCCGCGGTGGCGAGCTCGCCGGCGCTTCTAGAAGCTATCCTACGGTGCGGTAGAGACAGAGGGGTAGATGGGATCGACAGAGGGGCTTACAGCGGATCCGATGGAGGGTTTTTCCGACGACGGGGAGGGCTCGGCAGGGTGGTTTCGACGGTGGGGCGACGTCCGCGGCTCGGAGCTCCGGCGTGGTCGATGTCGCGAAGCTCCCGACGTAGGCGTTCGCTGGTGAGGGGTCCCCCGGTCGCGGAGCGGCTCCGCGAGCACGATGGCGCTTGAAGAGGGGTCGGAGCAGCTGCGATGGTGGGGAGAACCGAGCTTGCGTTGGCTCGGCTATGGCGGTGGCGGCGAGGTTTCGGCGAGGTGCGAGAAAGGTCCCGCGTGGGGATGCTTCAGCTTTTGTAGACAGAGGGAAGGGTGGCGGCGCGTTGAGGTGGTGTGGATCAATCCGGGGAAAACGGAGCCGGGATCGATCGCTTGCGCGCGAAGGGCGGGGCGGTCTGGTGCGGTGAGGAGGGAGTGCGCGTGTGGGAGACGGCCGGGCCGGTCCGGGACAAGGGTGAAGCGCGCGTGCGGCCTTTGCGCCCTCGAGTGGAATGGGCCGGAGGCGTGCTGCGGCTCGGGGAGGGAGCGGGGTGCGGCTCGGCGGGATCTGGGCCGGCTGGGTGAGGGCGAGCAGGCCGGGGCTTGTGCGGGCCGGCGCGGTGAGGGGAGGGAGGGAGCTGCGGGCCGGTTTGGCCAAAAAGAAGAGGAGGGTTTTGCCATTTTTTCTTTTTCTTTCATTTTGCAACCCTTTCAAACTTCTTTGAAATCCAAAATAAAACAGTTTTGAAATCAAAACAGTTTGAAGAGTTTTGAAAACATTTTCCCCAGGTTTTGAAATTAAAACTTGAGTTTTGATTTTATAAAATCTTTCATGAATATTTTATGGTTTTCTAAATAGAATAAATTCGATACGCCCTATACGGGTTTAACAAAATTCTTTTTCACCCAATAAAAATTATGCAACGGCATGAATGCAACAAACATCTGGCTAGAATTTTCCTCCATCTAGGATTTTGGTCATTTCCTAATTAAATTCTAATTTATTTTAATTAATTAAACACCCGGGGTGTTACAAACTTACCCCCTTAACTGGAATCTCGTCCCGAGATTCGGAGGGACTACAGTCAATACAAAGAAGCAAATCAAACAAGAGCACCAGCACATGTCAAACAACGTTCTACGAGTTCAACAATTTATGGTGGGCATCCTACTATTGGAGGACCTACTTTTAAACTGAGTTTGAATTTCCAGCAGAGAAAGGATCTACAGAAGTGAGAAAAGAGATGGGGCTTTTTAAAAATAGTTTTGTAAACTCGACGACTGACTAGGGTAGCGTCCTACGGTCAACACGGCTCCGATACCACTCTGTGACACCCTAATTTTAAGAACAAAATTGGAGCACAATATATGTATGCCAGGATCAATTTTCATACATATATCCACGTCATAGTAAATATCAAAACAATGCTTTATTAATATATCGTACATTATTACAAAAATGACCCTCGGGTCCAAAAGAAAAGTACAGACTCTCAGTCTAACTCTAATGTAGACTCGCGGAAACTGGACGCCATCTCCACAGGAAGGTCGACCGGGGGCTGCGCCATCCTAGTGCAAGTCGTCTGGGTCGTATCCACCGTCTTCTGGGTACAAGTTGTCGAGGTCGTAACCACCGTCTTCGGGGTATTCCTGCTCTGCGTCGTAGACTCCAACGTCTAGGTGGGGTAGCAGGGGGTTCAAAGAGGAAGGGTGAGTACATCGAAATGTACTCCGCAAATGTAGGAAATATATGCTTATGAGGCTATTAACAAAGGTAGGCTGACTCTGTTTGACTCAAGCGCCTAAAGCAACACATCCTATTAAATCCTATTAAACCTATGCACCTATTTACTAGGTTATAACCACAGCCTCCATCAGAAACAGTAACTACACTCGGAGTCGCACCGAGCAAACCACACTCGGAGTCACACCGAGCAACCAACACTTGGAGTCACACCAAGTACCCGCACTTGGAGTCGCACCAAGTACCCACACCTGAAGTCCATCAGATGACCCGAACCAGGCCGTTACAAGGAGTCCTATGTGTATTAGTTCCATACGTCACGTCATAGAGAGCTACCTTCTGTAATAACTCCAGGTCTGCGCTCGAGCCTGGGAGTCACTCCCGTACCAAGCAGTAACCCGCGTAGAAGAAGCCTCTGTACCCATGTCATATGAGACTAATAACCACATAAGGCTTCTCTAACGAACTAGAACCAACCCACCAACTAATCTCGAAGAAGTCCAAGCCCGCTCGTGACCGTGAGCACGGCTGATATATCAGTTTTAATACTCTGCAGAGTTCGCACATCTTTACCCATGAGTCATGCGTTCCCCATCACGCTAAACACTGCCAAGGTGCACAGCGGGGTCGCACTACAAGGCCTTTACAAAGTCCCTCCAAGCCTGTGTTACACGTACTCTAAGGTTTCATCCCTGTACATAAGTCAACGACCCCAAGGACCCCCTCTTGAGCCACTAAACAAACCCCATGTAGCATAACTTGGAGGAAACTAATTAATTAGCCAGTCCCAGAGCCATATAGGCCTCATGGTTTGCGCTGTTTTGCCGGGTTACAGGCTTCGAGAACCGGGTCCTAGGGATCCAGGCAGGATAATCTAGCACGAGCCCAGAACCAAAAACCAAATGCAGCTGCCGAGTCGCACGGCACAAAAACCACCACACGGTCCATCCTGCCGGATATACCTACTCACCATACTACAACATTACCAGCCCAAAATATTCCATAGATCATTAATCAAGATTATTATTAAACCACCATCCCATCCCAAGACAGCAGGGCTAAGCATGACTTCTACCCAACACATCCCAAAACAGGCGACAAGGATAATATAAACAAGTTCTAATAAACCTTAACATGGGATTCAGTATTAAGACACTGCATGCAACTACTGGATCTAACTACTCTAACTCAAAATAAAATAAATACGGAAGCAATATGAGCAAGGACACTTGCCTTCGGACTGGGTCGAATCAACTGGGTCGCAAGGATGGTCTGGAGCGTCCTCGTACTCCGCACTCTCTGGCCCAAGCAACATACATGGCACATACAAGCAAAATAAATAACAGTACAGCAAATATTACAGAAACAGTAAACTAATAGATCTACTGCGTAGAGAACGAAATTATGAATCTAACGCAAGTTGAATGGGTCGAATCGGAGTTAAAACGCAAAAGTTATAAGCATTTGAAGTTGGATGGCAATTCTGTGAATAAATCAAACTCATTTTCGTATTTTAAATAAATAAAAACTGAATTTAAAAGAACTCTGGACCGGGCCTCATTTTCAAAGAAAAACGGGGCTAGATCAAAAGAAAACGCAGACTTAGCGCATAGTAGGAGTGGACGGCGGGTTGATATCTATGAAGTTCAGGGGCTCTTTAGCAAAACAAGCGGCGAAGGGGTACCGGCGGCTCTCGGCCGTCGATCTGGCGATAGCCTACGGCCA
This sequence comes from Coix lacryma-jobi var. lacryma-jobi, assembly GCA_009763385.1. NCBI lineage: Eukaryota > Viridiplantae > Streptophyta > Magnoliopsida > Poales > Poaceae > Coix > Coix lacryma-jobi. Next base: position 17,565,161 of record CM019827.1, read on the forward strand.
CAGATAACCAGACCCCAGGTGACAGCGTCCTCTTTCTCCGCTTCGTGCCGAGGCCAGCGGGCTCTTCTCCGTCTCGCCCGAGGCCAGCCGATTCGCCTCGCGCCGAGGCTAGCGGGTTCTCCTCCGACTCGCCCGAGGCTAGCGCTCGATTAGCCTCGGCCTTCCTCCTTCCGACTCGCCCGAGGCTAGCGCTCGATTAGCCTCGGCCTTCCTCCTTCCGACTCGCCCGAGGCTAGCGCTCGGTTAGCCTCGGCCTTCCTCTTCCGATTCGCCCGAGGCTAGGATTAGATCGGGGGCGGTCGGCTGGCGTGTGCGCCGCGTGGTGCCGACGTGTGCCACGCGTCGAGGTGGGACTGGCCCGGTGTACCACGCGGCATGTGGTCCGGTGAGCTGGCGCGGAGGGCCCGTGGTCCACAGATCCATACGCCCGGTGCATACCTCTTCGTTTTGGATCTAATCTGGGTTGTCCGTTTTGGATCGCACGGTGACGGTGGCGGGGTTTGGCCACCGGCGGGGCCGAGCACGGCGGCACGAGACTGTGCGCGGCGGCGCCATGAATCCCGCGGTGGCGAGCTCGCCGGCGCTTCTAGAAGCTATCCTACGGTGCGGTAGAGACAGAGGGGTAGATGGGATCGACAGAGGGGCTTACAGCGGATCCGATGGAGGGTTTTTCCGACGACGGGGAGGGCTCGGCAGGGTGGTTTCGACGGTGGGGCGACGTCCGCGGCTCGGAGCTCCGGCGTGGTCGATGTCGCGAAGCTCCCGACGTAGGCGTTCGCTGGTGAGGGGTCCCCCGGTCGCGGAGCGGCTCCGCGAGCACGATGGCGCTTGAAGAGGGGTCGGAGCAGCTGCGATGGTGGGGAGAACCGAGCTTGCGTTGGCTCGGCTATGGCGGTGGCGGCGAGGTTTCGGCGAGGTGCGAGAAAGGTCCCGCGTGGGGATGCTTCAGCTTTTGTAGACAGAGGGAAGGGTGGCGGCGCGTTGAGGTGGTGTGGATCAATCCGGGGAAAACGGAGCCGGGATCGATCGCTTGCGCGCGAAGGGCGGGGCGGTCTGGTGCGGTGAGGAGGGAGTGCGCGTGTGGGAGACGGCCGGGCCGGTCCGGGACAAGGGTGAAGCGCGCGTGCGGCCTTTGCGCCCTCGAGTGGAATGGGCCGGAGGCGTGCTGCGGCTCGGGGAGGGAGCGGGGTGCGGCTCGGCGGGATCTGGGCCGGCTGGGTGAGGGCGAGCAGGCCGGGGCTTGTGCGGGCCGGCGCGGTGAGGGGAGGGAGGGAGCTGCGGGCCGGTTTGGCCAAAAAGAAGAGGAGGGTTTTGCCATTTTTTCTTTTTCTTTCATTTTGCAACCCTTTCAAACTTCTTTGAAATCCAAAATAAAACAGTTTTGAAATCAAAACAGTTTGAAGAGTTTTGAAAACATTTTCCCCAGGTTTTGAAATTAAAACTTGAGTTTTGATTTTATAAAATCTTTCATGAATATTTTATGGTTTTCTAAATAGAATAAATTCGATACGCCCTATACGGGTTTAACAAAATTCTTTTTCACCCAATAAAAATTATGCAACGGCATGAATGCAACAAACATCTGGCTAGAATTTTCCTCCATCTAGGATTTTGGTCATTTCCTAATTAAATTCTAATTTATTTTAATTAATTAAACACCCGGGGTGTTACACCATGCTGCAGGTATGACAGAGTCCCCGATGTGTCTTGCACCCTGCTGCGTGACCATCGTCCAGGAAGAGGCCGATGAGGCCGAAGAATAGTTGTACACCCGCGGGCTGGGTGATTATAAGTATCTTTGCTGTTCTCCACTATGTTGCCTATGTCTATTTCTATTATCAAGAACTTGGTTTGTAATAACTGCACCTTAATTTTTATTTGGAACCCTGCTTTGTAAAACTAATGTTATTTAAGTCTTCCGCTCTTTATTCCGATGTTATTTGTAAAAGTATGCAATGTTGTAACCGAATTGTGAGATGATCCTGCGGACATTGGGCACTGATGTAGCCCGGTGGCGAACAGGTCTTAATCACATGGAACATGGGTTCGGCTGTCAGAGGTTGATAGGGACACGTGGGCCATGAGATTAGGGCCGTTCCGTCACAACAACCTCCGCCCCGGAACTGTGGATTCCTGGGCCAATCCCAGAGACAGACTCTGCACAAACTTCAAAGGCATCACACCAGCCCCATCAAACCCCATTGAGTTGTTCAACTGCAAACAAGAAGAGAGCAAACCACTTCAAGATTATTGGCGGTGGTTCATCCAAATCCGAGCAAGAACCCCAGGAATATCCGACGAGGCTGTCATCCTCGCTGTAGTAAGTGGCCTGCGCCCAGGCCCATGCTCTTAGAAATTTGCCAGGAAGCCGGCAAATACAATCGAGGAATTACACGAGACAATGGAAAGATATTGTAGAGCAGACATGGACTTCAGAGCGAAGTCCGATGCTCGGAGGTCGCAGCAGAAGCCGCAGCCGGGACCACAACCGAGAGTAAACAACCCTCGCCAAGAACAAAGCAACATCGGTGCCATCAACAAACCAACACACTATGAACACCAAGGACGGGGCACTCAACCTCCGAACAACCAAAACCCCCAAGGTTTGCCACCCCCGCCAGATCAACGGAACCAGCAAAAAGACCCCGCGAAAATGTATTGTCATTTCTGTGGTCTTGGAAAGGGGCACACCACCAAACAATGTGAATGCTTCGCCAAGGGAAAAGAGTTCCAGGAGTCCAAAAGAGCCGCTTCGGCAGACACACGAACCATCAACCACACCAGGAAACCAAATTTCCACCCACCAAATCCTCCATACCACTATACCCCCATAAACTACGGCCTACCCTCGCAACAAACAATCTACGCTCACCACCCACTCTACAACCAAGCCTCTTATCAGCCAACCACCATCCCACAACGCCAAAACCCACCATACACAGTCACATATGCAACAACCCCCCAAACCCAAACCCCAACCACCCAACAAGTCAACAACGCTTTACCGCCGCCACCACCAATACCCGCTCTACCAGCGCCTCAACCAGTCAAACCCGAAACCCAGAGCCAAACGACCATCAACAACCCAACATCAACCTTCGGAGTAATACTAGCTATCACCGGAGGTTCAAATGAAGACCATGGCAACAAGCGTCAGAGAAAAGAACATGCCAGACGGGTGCACCATGTAGCCGCCGAAGGACCACACAAATTCGGTCGTTGGTCCCACATCCCCATAACCTTCGACTCCAGTGAAATGAAGTTGAGAGATTACCCTCATACCGACGCCATGGTGATCGAGACCAATCTAGCAGGGTGGACTGTCACTAAAATTCTGGTCGACACAGGAAGCTCCGCAGACATCCTGTTCGCCTCAACCTTCGACAGCATGAAGCTTGATAGGAACCTCCTGCAACCTGCTGACAACCCTCTATACGGCTTCGACGGTCAACAAGTGAGAGCCATCGGGAAAATTTCTTTGCCCGTGACCTTCGGCGACCAGATCAACTGCAGAACCGAGCATTTAACCTTCGACGTGGTCGACATGTTCTACCCGTACAATGCCATATTTGGCCGAGGGGTAACCAACACATTCAACGCAGTCATCCACCCCGCTTACCTCTGCATGAAGCTTCCCGCTCCGAAGGGAGTGGTCGCAGTATATGGAGACCAAGACATTGCAAGGGCAGCCGAGGGAACAGTAGCACCAGGACAACGTAATGTCCACAACCTGTCAAAGCCTCTAGCCACAAACCTGAATGACGAAGGTGAGGTGTGCACTGACAAAATAAAGGTGTCACCCAAGGAAGAAACCAAACAAGTGCAACTCTTCGAGGGTAACGCTGAAAGAAAGGTGTTCATCTCAGCCAACCTAGCCCCCCAATCAGAAAGCGACCTCGTCACTTTCCTCAAAGAAAACTCCGACACCTTCGCCTGGTCCGCGGAGGACTTAAGAGGAGTGAACAGAACCCTGATAGAGCACAGCCTAAACATCAAGCCGGGCTACCGCCCGATCAAACAAAAGCTCCGCAAAATGTCAGAAGAAAGGAAAGAGGCAGCGAGGGCTGAGGTAAAAAGGCTTTTGGACGCAGGCGTCATCCGCCCAGTCAAGTACCCAACATGGCTCTCAAACGTAGTATTAGTACAGAAAAAGAACAAGAAATGGTGAATCTGCGTAGACTTCACGTGCCTGAACACGGCTTGCCCGAAGGATGATTTTCCCCTCCCCAACATAAGCACCTTGGTTGACAGAGCAGCCGACTGCCAAATGCTATCTCTACTCGACTGTTTTTCGGGATACCACCAGATTTGGATGAACAAAGAAGATGAGGAGAAAACAAGTTTCATCACACCTTCGGGAACATTTTGTTTTAGAAGGATAGCAGAAGGCTTAAGAAACGCGGGTTCAACCTTCGCTCGTATGACATCCGAGGTCTTCAAAAATGAACACTCCGTCTCCACTTACGTGGATGACCTGGTTGTCCAAAGCGAGTTAAAAGAAAACCACATTTCGGACTTGTCGAGAGTGTTCAGCAACCTCCGGCACGCTGGATTAAAGCTAAACCCCGAAAAATGTGTTTTCGGAGTAAGCGAAGGAAAACTGCTGGGTTGTATCGTCTCTGCAAGGGGAATTGAAGCTAACCCCAACAAGATTGATGCTATCATCAACATGGAACCCCCGACAACCAAAAAAGCAGCCCAGCGCTTATCAGGCCGATTAGCAGCTCTCAGCAGATTCATTTCCAGATCAGCTGAGCGAGGGTTACCTTTCTTCGAAACTTTGAGAAGCACTGCACCATTCAACTGGGGACCCCGGCAGCAGAAAGCCTTCGAAGAATTGAAGAAGTATCTCACCAGCTTGACTGTTTTAACCAGCCCAAGCAAAGGGGACTTGTTACTGCTGTAAGTCGCAGCCTCACCTCACGCAGCGAGCACAGTCTTAATCAAAGAGTTGCACGAGAACAACAAAACCAGGCAAGCCCCAATCTATTACGTATCAGAAACCCTCGAAGGCCCTAAACGAAATTACTCAGAGCTCGAGAAGATAGCGTACGCAGTGGTCATGGCATCAAGAAAGCTCAAGCACTATTTCCAAGCATACGAAATCCATGTACCCTCGGCTTTTCCCCTCGAGAACATTTTCAAAAACAACGAGGCAGTCGGAAGAATAGCTAAATGGGCAGTTGAACTCAACAGCTACGCCCTAACCTTCGTCAGTCGAACAACAATCAAATCCCAGGCGCTAGCAGATTTCATAGCAGAATGGACCCCAGACCCTCGCAAAGATGAAACTCACCAAGACCCATTTTGGACTGTGTATATTGACGGAGCCTGGGGTGCAACCGGCGCAGGGGCCTCGGCCATTCTAGTCTCGCCATCCGGATCCAAGCTAAGATACGCAAGAAGACTTGACTTCAAATGTACAAACAACTCCGCAGAATACGAAGCTGTGATACTCGCCCTCTCAAGGCTTCGGTCACTGTCAGTCCGAAGAGCAGTCATCTACACAGACTCACAGGTCATCGCGGGGCACATTGAGAAGAGCTACAAGGCCAAAGATCCAGAGTTGCAAAAGTACTTCCAACACGTCCGAAGGTTAGAGTCCTTCTTCCTCGGCATATCAGTAAAGGCAATACCAAGGTCAGAAAATAGCGAAGCAGACTGTCTAGCTAAAGCAGCAGCACAACAATTACACCTACCGCCCGATGTTTTTCGCGAAGTTGCGACCCAATCAGCTATCGAAACCTCCGAAAAAAACACCAAGTTGATCAATGCAATCCAGAGTGAGGACTGGAGGGCACCTATCATAGCCTACATCAAGGGGCTCCACGAACCAAACTCCAAAGAAGAAGGAAACAGGCTGAAACAAAGAGCACGAGGGTATAAGATTGTAGACAACATTCTGTACAATGCTTCAGTAACCTCGCCGTGGCTCAAATGCGTCCCGCAGTCCGAAGGAAACGACATCCTTAAGCTTATCCATGAAGGCATTTGTGGTTCACACAACGGCCCAAGGGCACTAGTTGGAAAAGCCTTCCGGCAAGGTTTCTACTGGCCAACGGCGCTAAAAGATGCAGAAAACATCGTCAAACAATGCGAAGGTTGCCAACTAACAGCAAAAAACCAAAATGCCCCAGGGGCTCCGACGACGCTTATATGCCCAACATGGCCTCTGCAAAGGTGGGCAATGGACCTCGTGGGCCCACTACCGACAGCTCCAGGGAACCTTCGCTACGTGGTGGTAGCCATGGAATACTTCACAAAGTGGATTGAAACAAGACCATTGTCTTCTATCACCTCCCTCGCAGTGAAAAAGTTTTTCTGGCAACAAATAGTTTGTCGATTCGGCGTCCCCAAACATCTCACCGTCGATAATGGCACCCAGTTTGACTGCGAAGTTTTCAAAGAATTCTGTGCACAAATCGGTACAATCTTATGCTTCGCTTCAGTTCGGCACCCTCAATCCAACGGCTTAGTTGAAAGAGCTAATGCAACAATTTTCCAAGCCATATCCAAGAAACTGCAAGGCAGGCCTAAGGGAAAATGGGCGGAAGAACTAACCTCGGTCACTTGGTCTCACAACACCTCGGAGTGCAGAGCAACCAAATTCACACCTTTCAAGCTCCTATTTGGGGAAGAGGTTGTGCTACCAGAAGAACTGAAGCACGAATCACCGAGAACAACCCTCGAACCAACAGAAAAAAGCCAGCTGCTCAACAAAGATTTACTCGAAGAAGCAAGATGCAACGCAGTGCACAACCTTCGCAAGTATCAAGAAGAAACCAAAAAATGGAGAGATAAAAAGGTCAGAATCAAAGACTTGTAGAAGGGTGACCTCGTCCTCATCCGGAAACAAAACGCCGGCATGGCGGGGAAGTTCCAGCCAAAGTGGACCGGTTCATACCTGATATCAGAATGCAATCGCCTTGGCTCTTTCCACCTCTCTGACAGCGAGGGAAACATCCTGCCTCATACCTGGAACATCGACGACCTTCGCAAATACTACCCATAGCGGAGCCTTAGCGAGCCCTCGCATTATGTAATTTGTTGTTTCTTCCATCTTCTATGAATGTAACAAACAAAAGGAGCTGCACTCTTTTTCCTTACGAAGGGGCGTAGGTTTTTTAACGAGGCAGTATCCAAACCCTTAATACAGGCTAGAACCCCCAAAAAAGTAAAATCTCCAAGTTATTACTTTTACTAGCAAACATCGAAAAAACACTTCTTTTTCAAAGAACGCTACAATCGATGAAAACCCACTAAGATTGCTTCGAAAAACAACCCTTTTTCTTTTCAAAGCAAACTTCACCTCCACCTAAGAAAGGGGAGGCGCGAAGTCCAAAAAAGTCGAGCACCCTGGCAAAAAACGACAGGGGCTCGCAAAAAGCAAACTTCACCTCCACCTAAGATAAGGGGAGGCGCGAAGTCCAAAAAAGTCGAGCACCCTGGCAAAAACGACAGGGGCTCACAAAAAGCAAACTTCACCTCCACCAAAGGGGAGGCGCGAAGTCCAAAAAAGTCGAGCACCCTGGCAAAAACGACAGGGGCTCGCAAAAAGCAAACTTCACCTCCACCAAAGGGGAGACGCGAAGTCCAAAAAAGTCGAGCACCCTGGCAAAAATGACAGGGGCTCGCAAAAAGCAAACTTCACCTCCACCAAAGGGGAGACGCGAAGTCCAAAAAAGTCGAGCACCCTGGCAAAAACGACAGGGGCTCGCAAAAAACAAACTTCACCTCCACCAAAGGGGAGACGTGAAGTCCAAAAAAGTCGACCACCCTGGCAAAAACAACAGGGGCTCGCAAAAAGCAAACTTCACCTCCACCAAAGGGGAGGCGCGAAGTCCAAAAAAGTCGAGAACCCTCGCAAACACGACAGGGGCTCACAAAAAGCAAACTTCACTTCCACCTAGGGGGAGGCGCGAAGCCCAAATAAGTCGAACACCCTCGCGAAACGTGAGCCTCGCTAAAAAGAAAGGGGGCGTCGCTGTTTTTTACAAAACATCCCAGTTCAACGAAACGCGAGCCTCGCTAAAAAGAAAGGGGGCGTCTAAAAAAAAGGGGGCGTCGCTGTTTTTTACAAAACATCTCAGTGTAACGAAACGCGAGCCTCGCTAAAAAGAAAGGGGGCGTCGCTGTTTTTTACAAAACATCTCAGTTTAGCGAGACGCGAGCCTCGCTAAAAAGAAAGGGGGCGTCGCTGTTTTTTACAAAACATCTCAGTTTAGCGAGACGCGAGCCTCGCTAAAAACAAAGGGGGCGTCGCTGTTTTTTACTAAAACATCCCAGTTCAACGAAACGCGAGCCTCGCTAAAAACAAAGGGGGCGTCGCTGTTTTTTACTATAACATCCCAGTTCAACGAAACGCGAGCCTCGCTAAAAAGAAAGGGGGCGTCGCTGTTTTTTACAAAACATCTCAGTTTAGCGAAACGCGAGCCTCGCTAAAAAGAAAGGGGGCGTCACTGTTTTTTACAAAACATCTCAGTTTAGCGAGACGCGAGCCTCGCTAAAAATAAAGGGGGCGTCGCTGTTTTTTACTAAAACATCCCAGTTCAACGAAACGCGAGCCTCGCTAAAAGAAAGGGGGCGTCGCTGTTTTTACTAAAACAGCTATCTATTGAGACGCGAGCCTCACTAAAACATCTCAGTTTAACGAAACGCGAGCCTCGCCAATTCGCTTTCTGAGCTAAACGTTGCATATAACAAAACAACGCAGTGCCGGATAGCCAGCGAGCCTTGTCAATATCCGATAACGAGTAAGGAATCGTAGCGACATAAAACCAACATTCAGTGTTCCCGTTCATTTACAAAATAGCTTCACAACGACAAACAAATCATGGAAAATTACAAAAATTACAAGGAACCTTCGCTCCCTTCAATTAACATCAAATCACCAGAACCCTCGCTACCTTCCTCAAACTCTGGCTCCACCGCAACAATGGGTCCCCACAACAAAGGAGCTGCCGGAACAATTGGCAGCTCCCCAGATAAAACCCTAGCCCGATACATATATGTACGGCCCACATCACTGACCTCCGAAGGTTCCTCCTTTGGAACCACTAACGATCCGTCCGAGCCTAAATCTAGTTCGGTTCGCCCAAACAAGTAATCCAAGGCTGTGTTCTCATCGATATCATCATCAATTCCAACTTGCGAGGACGAAGAAGCACCAAATAAATAGCGGGTGGCCTGTCGGTCAGTAAAGTCCGCCTCGCGCCAAAAACGGCTCGACCTGCTATTTTTTAAATCGTACCTTCGCACCTTCGACCACCAAAAACGCTCGAAGGTCAATAAAGGATGTCTCAGCTTAGCACGAGCCCAAGATTCGCCAGTTACAAAAACATCTTGATAATTTAGCGTCAAGGGCGTCACATCAAACACTTCTAGCACGGTTCCATCAGGAACCTGCATTTACATCAAATAAGGGAAAGTGTCTCAGCGTCAAGTCTTTACAGTGACAACAACTTTTACAAAATGACTATCTCGCCCCAACAATCCCAAAGTTCACACCTGTCCAGTTTTCCCATGCCCATCAGCCGCAACTTCGTCATCGACAGCCTCTAAACCTTCACCCATGGCAGCACCCGAGGCTTCAGCAGGCGCCGTCTCCATCGTCGCCTCTTCTGCAGTAGCTTCGACGGTACTAGCAGGCCTCTCTTCCGCTACTGTTTTTTCCACGACAGCCTCGCCAGCGCTCGGGACGTCTCCAGTCAAGGCTTCGATTTCGGCAAGCGAAACCCCCGCAGCGCTAGGCTCAGGGAAAGCTTCGGAGCTGCCTCCTGCATCAACTGCGGCCGACGGCGAGGGCATTGCTTCTCTCCAAGCCTGCAGACATAAAACAGAGGAAAACAACCAAAAAAACAAAAAAAAACAAAAAAGTCAATACTAACTCCTTAAAACATCAAAACAAAACCAAAAGCTACGCTTCTCCAATAGTACTAACCTGGCGAGTAGCTTCGGCAGCTTCCTCGAACGCAAGGGCTCGACCTCCACCGGAAATCCAGAACCTACGAAGCAAACGCATCGCACAGTTTCGGACCTCCGAATCATTGACCTTCATCTGGCGCACCTCTTCAACCGTCGAAAATACGTAGTTGGGCTTCTTAACCTTTCGAAGGTGCTCACAGTCCGCCTGTCGAAGGGTGCCAGCCATGGCCAAGGCTCCGGCATAACAGCCAAAATCGGCCGCGTTCTCGACTAGCGAGCTGAAGACATCAAGCTCATTAGCAAGCCAACCCTCGAACGCCTCTGCATTAGTAACAGGCAGCGGCTCCCCAGCAGAACCGCCAGCCTCAGTCAAGCAGCAATTGAGTTTATGTTTAATCTTCTCCATACTCATCCGCCATGACTTATTCAAATTGTCAACTCGACCCTCGGCAGCCGCCAGAGCCATATCCTTCTCTTTGCCCGCCGCAATCAGATCCGCATTACGCTTCGCCAGCCCCACCGCCTCTTCTCGGGCCTTGACGGCCCTCTCCGACGCATTCTTCAATTCGATCTCCTTGTTATCCAAGCTTCGGCTGAGCCTGGCATTCTCTCTCTCAAGCTCGGAGATTTGGCCACTCATGAATTCCATATCAGAGCCAACTTTACGCCTGGCCGCGCGATTCAGGAGCATCAACTCCGCCAATTTCACATCCACGTCGTCAAACGTATCCCCAACAGGTTGGTCGGCAAGACGAACCTCCGCTTCCGGCACACAAATACGGCCGAAGATACGGCCTAAAAACGCCTTTCCTCCGGGCCACACTGCAGGTGACAATCCCGAAGGTCTGGGCTTGTGAATAACTCAGTCGCCGGATCACAGACACCAAGCTTCTTAGCAAACTCAGGAAGACTCAACCGGCTAGCCTCGCCATACGGTCTCTTCCCCGGGTTTCGCTCAGATTCAAGTTCGTCGGAAAATTCGAAACCATCAACCCACAAATGCGAGCTAGCAAACGAGGGAATCGACCCTCGCGGAGGACTCCTCGGCTCCAAGTCCCGAATTATATTGTCAATGCTCCGGTCAGCCGGAGCGCCACCACTGGACGCGACAATCTTCTTCCCACGGTCGTCTTCAATGCTCACAACCTCATCAGAGCCACCCTCGCTGCTTGAAGTCACACTGTCTTCAACAGACGTGTCCTCTTTCGTCCCCCCCTCTTTTTCTTCCTCTTTCTCCTCCTCCACCTCATTGTCATCAGAGTCACCCCCGTCGTCCGAGATTTGAATTAAAGCTCCGATCCCCCCAACTCGGGGCACCCGCCCTGCAACCCTACCGACACCCCGACCGGAAGTAACAATGGCCGAGGGGGAAGAGGTACCACCAGGACCCGAAACAACTGCGACCTTCGTCGCAAGTGTTTTCACTCGACCTCCAGCAGCACCACGGCCTCGACCACGGCCTCTCTTCGGCCGAGAAACGATCCCTCTCTCTTCCGAAGCTTTACGCTTCCTCTTCTTCGGCGCATCGTTGCTCGAAGGAGCTGGCCAGTCTGCATACTGGATCCCAAGCGTGTCAAACAGTCTGTTGACCCGACCTCCGCTACCCACCGAGCTATGGATCGCCTTAACCTCTAGCGTGGACAGTTTCCCAACAAGCTCCTCCGTCCACTGCTGAACTCGCTTGTAGATGGCCTCGACCCCATCTTCGCGCGAGGGAAACTTCTTAAGAGTTTTCTCCCAAACCTTGTCCAGATCCAGATTCGGCCTCTTCAAACCCCTACCTTCGTACTTGGGGTCACTCTCTACCTTGAACCATGCCTGCCTCCGGCCGAGAGGCCAAATCTTGGCACAGCAGTACTCCTCCACTAAATCACGTGCACACAAAGAGCGTGCAACGACTCTCAGGCAGTCAACAGCAGCGTGAGCCTCGACGCTCATCCTAGCTTCGGCGCTTACATCCCCAAGCAACGGAAGCTCACCGCAAAGCTCGGCGCAATCACTGAGCTTGTAATAAAACCAAAACTCCTGCCACCCGCTGCTCCACTTGTTCTTCTGCGCCTGCACCGGCAGCTCCGCGCCGGCGCGATGACAAAAAGTGTACACCGCAAACTGACCAAGACTGGCCTTACCTTCGCCGTCCGTAAACTTGCGAGGTTGCATATGAACGCGATGAGTGCGAACAAACCCCTCGACATGAGGGACAATCCCCTGAGTTCGGCAGGCCCAGACATAAACTGACATCTTCGTGAAGCAAGAGGGTGTAAGCTGGTGGAAGCGCAGATTAAACCTTCGCAGAACCGAAGTCACGAAGGAGTCAGCGGGGAAGCGAAGACCAGTTGAAAAGAACTCCTCAAACACAACAACCTCATCTGCGTCCGGCCTCGGCACTGTCTCCCCAGCGCTGGTCCTCGCCTTGCCTTCCTCAATCCAACCCCACCTGACATAAGACGCAATCTCAGAGGCGCAAACCCGGCTGAGACTGAACTCGAAGGTAATCCCCTCATCCGCGATAGTGGGAGAAACAGCGCGAGCGGTCTGCTTCAACCTGGCCATCTCTCTAGCTCCTGACACTATCGAACAACGAATGCCCGACTCAACCCTCGCACGCAAGCTAAAACAAACCTTCGCCACAAAGCAAATCGCAACAGCAGGATGGCTATAGCAGAGGAGGGCGCAATCCAAGCTCCTCACCCACCCTTTCTATTTATAGGCCGGATGGCGGAGCGCCCCACCCAATAAAACCGGCACAAAAAACGAAATGGACTCCAGTTCAAAAACAATACAGCGGCCCGGCCCAAAAGCAGCCGCGAGCGTCGCTGCCGAGGATCCCGTCTCATTTCCCGTTGAAAGGCGCTGCTTGGGCCTAAACACTGTTCTTTAGATCCAAGACAACGAGGGGCTACTGTTGGGGGAAGGGACCCTCGGCAGAGGCGCCACGCAGGCTGGCTCAACAAAACGGCCCGCGCACCTTCGCCGTCTATCCCTCTATTTCATCCTGTCAAGTCTCTCACGTCGCCAATCAAACCTCTGAACACTGACCCAACCTTCGGAAGTGTTCAGGTACTTTTTGCAGGAAAAGGGTGTGAAGAGCGATGGGAGTGACCCTCGCGCATCCCGCGTACCTTCGCCAAGAGGCCCAGGCCCAACTGGTGGCGAAGGACCTCAAGCTCTGCGACTGGACGGATACCTCCGCAGGACGAAGGTCGGCCCTCGTCTTTCCATCGCGAGGTTAAGGCGTGACGACAACGCGGCAGGCGACCCTCGCCGGCCTTCGAGGCCATTCCACTTGGAGCGATGGGTCTGGCAAGCGTCAGTGGAGCGCTGGCCCGAGGGCAAGCGAGATCGAGGGTCTGGCACTCGTTCCCCCCGCTCGAAGGTGATAAGAATCAGGTGGCGGCGCGCCGGAAGGAGGCTGACTAGGGTTTTCACCTTAGCTGTGTTTTTACGTTATTACCCCTCCTCCCTGTGTGGAGCCAGGGAATCTTTTTTGTACCCTTTTGTAATTGATCTCATGACTCTTGGTATTCCCTATAAATACCAAGGAGTGAACAGTGTAAAGGGACGACGATTTTTTGGGAATAGAGCCACGTCAACCTTGTCTTTGTTTCCTCAACCTTCGCTGTTGCTTCCGACACTTGGTCACCTTCGCCACTCCCCTGTACAAGTGCGGAGGTGGGGCAAGCGTGTTACCAACACTAATTTTGTAGTATTAGCAGTAGTTCTGCAGAAACATCACTTGTCCAACAACAATTCAGGACTCCAGAACAAGGTAATGCTTCTCTTTGGAGTTCTTAGTTTACCGGCAACAGTTCACTGGATTTGAAATTGATGCGCTTATATGGTCATTCCTTGCTCTCAACTAAGATTTAATCATTTTTATTCACTAGCTAGCTTTGTCTAACTTGGCCTATAGTTTCTTTTTAGTTTCAGACTGTTCTTTTAGTGATCGACAAATTTGTTTCTAACAAATAAGCTAAATTGGCTAGTAAGAATATCCTAAATTACATATGTACCTTTAAACAAAAGAGAGAGTCAGATCGATAAATATTGTTTCTTTTTTACTACTATGAATAGGCTAAATTGCTTATTTGGAAATAAATTATTGTCTAATGAATGACACTTAAATTGTCTAAGAAAATGCAACTACTATAGCATTATCAGTGACAATCTGGGCTCTAGGAACAATAATGTCTTCTTAAATATGCAATATAAGAGTTTTTTTAACATATGCATCCTTTTCTATCTCCATCCAACAACAAATTTATGACACATGTTATCTCTATTTAACATGCAGGATGCAAACCATGTACAAAGAAGCAAGATGTAAACAGACCTGATATAGAGAAGATGGGAAAATGTGTGTTTTTCTAAGGACTAGATGTGTGTTATGTTCTAGAAAACTGTAGATGAAAATATATTCTTTTTTTTGTGTCCTTTTATTAATAAATTGTTTTTTTTAAAAAAAGTATGCTGCAGTACCTAAAAGTATGAGCCTGGATCTAATTTACCTTTTTCCATAAACCATGGTTGGTATATTTGAGCCTAGGCTATAGAAGCCACGGGCTAGTGAGGCGGGAAAAAAATGTCCTACGTGCTAACCAGCCAATATGATTAGTTTTCTTGCCAAAAAAGAAAAACATAACTATATTTTACTATAAACGGTAAGGCCGTGCGGAAAGTCTATATCACGGCCGGCTGTACATTAGTTGCTTCCAATAAAATAAGGTTAAAGACTTTCAAAATAAAAATACACCACGAACCATGGCGGTTGTGGTCCACCCTCACTCGGAGTTCCCCTCACTCCCGATGCACAATATTCGGTTGTAAATAGCCTATTGTATCTTTGTCTCTGAAATATATAGATTTAGAAATTGGTTTGGATGGATATGATGCATATATATCCATCTTGAACTTTAGTTCTGAATCGGTAATAAATTTTAATTACAGGTGTGATACTGTAATAAGTTTAGACTAATGTTTGTTCTTCCTAGAAAAAGACTAAAGCCAAAAAATTTTCCATTATCTAAAAACATATACCAACACCAATTTATATGTGTTAAAATAGACTGGAGTGAAAATTAGATTAAATTTTACTCTAATCTACTTCCACGCATGTCAAATGCGGTGGAGTACATCCAAACAAACTCATTACACTTGTTGTTGTTGATAATTGATTGAAGAGATATGGATGTTGATTATGGCCGCAAGTATGTTGGATTGATTAAATGGCTATCTTGTAGAGGTTTTGACATATTCGAGGTATCTATATTTGAAATAGAGGGAGTATTAAATGGAGGAAGCTCGTATTTTAATGTTGGGGACTAATACTTATTCCTTGTCAACGTATTTTGAATAAAAAAATGTTATACAAAGTTGATTTTAATTCTTAATTTCTCTTGCAACGCATTACCATTTGTCAAAGAACCAATGCATCTCAGAAACACTTTGAGTACAAATTCATTTATACAGGTTTTATACGATCGAGTTTCACACGAATAATCTATACGCCCTAATGTTTTTGTGAACCAAGTAGTAATGTCTAGACCATATAAAAAACGCGTCGAACAACTGGATTCACACGAAGAAACTGGCATCGGCCATCGTTTTCGTTTTGCGACATGCGGATGGCAAATGGTAGCCAAAAGCGTCATTTGCTGCTGCAGGCATATAAGCCAAAACGCAAATAATGGACAATGGACCAGTGGCTGGCAGCGGCGACGACACTACTGCTTGTGCATCGTGCTAATTGCTAAACAAGTCCCGCTTCACCGTATCATCGCGAAAGACGAACCCGAGCCGAGTTCCCGTCCAGGTACACCACGGGCCACGGCAGCATGGGCGAGCAACTCAATCATACACATCTCCCGCACGGAATGACCAAACTACACCCCCTGCACCCGTAACGAGCTCTCCGCAGCCTCCTTGACCACGGAAGGGTAAAACAGCCATTTCATAGGTGGTACCTGGCGCGTGCTATTCTAAGTACTGGTTCCCGGCAATCCGTCGACGAGCGCCACCCACACGCTCCAGATCACCCGCGAAAATGACGCCGCCGCCGGCGAGCACAGGCAAGCGCGGCGGCGCCGGCGCCAGCGCGATAGAAGACGAGCCGCTGCTGCCGGAGTTCTCGGCGGGCGGCCACGGCGGCGACGGGGCGTCGGTGCCCGGCGCCGTGTTGAACGTGTCGACGAGCATCGTCGGCGCCGGCATCATGTCGATCCCGGCCGCAATGCGGGTGCTCGGGGTGGTCCCCGCGGTGCTCCTCATCGCCGCCGTCGCCGCGCTCGCCGACGTCTCCGTGGAGTTCATGCTGCGGTACACGGGGTGTGCCGGCGGCGGCGGCAAGAAGAAGGCCACGTACGCGGGGATCATGGGCGATGCCTTCGGCGGCCGCGCTGCCGCCGCCGTGCTCAACGTCTTCATCGCCTTCACCACCACGGGCACGCTCGTCGTCTACCTCGTCATCATCGGTGAGATATACTAGCTCGCTAGCGGGCGCTGGAATGGAGTCCTGAATCGAGAGAATTCAGGTTCCAATCATCGATTGTGAATTGTGATAGTGTGTGCGTGGTGCGGCGCAGGGGACGTGATGTCAGGGAGCGTCGGCGGGGGCGACGAGCACGCCGGAGTGCTGCAGGAGCTGTTCGGCACGCAGTGGTGGACGGGGAGGCAGTTCGTGCTGCTCGTCACCACCGTCTTCGTTCTGCTGCCGCTCGTGCTCTGCCGCCGTGTAGGTAAGTTCACATTTCAGTTGCGGCGTGCATCGGTTGATTTTTCTTTATTAAATTTTTAATATAATTTGAGAGTAATAGTTTTAGTTTTAGTTTCGATGAGATTACTCTCCCCTGATAAAATCAGTTCCGCTGAGATTGTGTGGCTGACTGGCTGGCAGCGATTTGTGAACCGCTCAATCTGATTTAGTATTACAAAACACGTGGGCTTTGGATCTGAGTATCTGACACAAAGTTTTATATTATAAATAGCAGTTTGGTAGGCGGGCCATGGTGATGAAGATATTATTCTTGTTAATTTTGATATTTTCTTGGGAGGATGTGTTTAACGTTCAAGTAGTTGGCATTGGCACTGTTGGTTAGGATGGTCATAATGGATCATAACTCATGTGCTTCTTTTATAATCCACTAGTAGACACATTGATTTTAATGCCGATTGTGAAACCCTTTTAGTTCGGTTTTGCCAACCACCGGTAGACGCATGGGTTTTAATTCCGGTTGTGAAACCTTTTTAGTCCCGGTTTTGCTAACCAGGACTGCCAATGCGAACTGGGCACGACAACAAAATTCTTTAAACCCTAGAAATCTCCCTTGCTTGTGAGATTTAAAGTCAGGATCTTTCGCCTCACGCGTAACCTACTTATCAACTCGCTACACAACACATGTAACATAGTTTTAGACGCTCTTCTTTTGAATTCACTCACAAGAGACCTTTAGTCGTGGATGAGAGATCTTTAGTCTTGGTGTTATTAACCGGGACTAAAGGATCAAAACTCTCTAGTCCGGGTTAGAAACATCAACCGAGACTAATATAAACTCTTTAGTTCAGGTTCGTAACACCAACCGGGATTAATACTCAGTTAGTCCCGGTTTCAATTCTAAATTTAAATGTAGACGTGAATGAAAATTTTGTTCTCTAGTGGTGATCTAATTTGGCTCTATCTAATTTTAGTTCAAAATTATATAATATTATGAGCTGATTTTTATTGAGCTTGATTTTTAAATTTGCTTGGCTAAATTAGAAGGGTCTTTACCACCCTACTGTTGGCTAGCTGGCCTGGAGCGCGGGCGTGTATCTTGCATGCTTCAAACTGTGGCTTGCGACTCCATTCTTGCTGGAACGAAATTTATCTGTCACGGTGCTACTATGTTTTTTTAGACCAAAGATTCAGTCTCTCTTTATAGAAAGCAAATTGTATAGGTTATTAGGGAATACCAGTTTACATGATGAAACAGAAAACAACGCACACAAGCATTACCCGACAGCACATCAAACAAACATAAATATCCCCAAAAGAAGCGCCTCAGCAGCACAGCATCAAACAGGAATTAAAAAAGAAAAGACACTGCACAATTTTCTGACCGCGTACTTACTATATCTATAGTCGAAATCCAATATTTGCAGACGGCAGTAGGCACCCCATGGACGGAAAAAGTTCATCAAATGTTGCATAAGTTCAGCACAAGCATATCCGGCGGCGATTTAGAAATGGAGGTAGCCGCCATCATGGGCATCTGTTGCCTGTTGGCACGATCAGTTTTGCATGTTGGGAAGGTCAATAACGAGAGACACAGTAGTATTGATCCAGCTATCGTTTCCCCTTTCCAACTAACTGCCTAGTACAGTGCTGTGATTGGTGTCTAACTGACATTCGGACTTCCAAATATGACCAACCTTTAACAGGGGCGGACCCACAGGGTATGCCACGGCCCACCTGACATACTCTGTGTGCTAACCTTACACTAAGTTAATACTAGATAATAGTTTGCATAAATAAAAACTTTCAACAAAATTGCAATTTTGTCCTTGTAAGCCAATGGTAAGTCTTGTGCTTAGAAATTTATTATGAGGTCACAGGTTCAAACCTGTGCTCTTGCATGTTTTTGTTTTTATTTCCCATTTTTTGGGTTTTCTATTTTTTATCATTAGTTTTTCTATTTTTTTATCTCCTCTTGTTGCGTACATGAGACCTCATGTATATTTATTTTTTCCATTTTGTATGTAATCCCTTCTAGATATTATAACCATAAACTATTTTTTATCCTTTATTTTGTAATTTTTTCACCCATCCATGTGAGATACGCCATGAAATAAAATGTGAGATACACCAATTGATATAATTGATATTTCTTTTACCGGTGACACCAATAAATTGAAAGAGTATTTCTTTCATTGTCTATAGTGAAAACAAAGTCAAAAAAATAAGATAGGTGATAGTGTTTTGAATAATTGTGTAGCCATATTCATTGAGTTTGAGTACGATATTTTTTTTAAGTATTTGTATTTCATTTAAACAATATATATCATAATTTATCATAGTTTTAAATTTAATCTTTGAACTTAATGATTATCATGCACATGGTTTTACTTAATTGAAATATGATTTTATCAAATTATATAAGAAAATTTTTATACGGTATTACCCTACGGTAAAATCCTAGGTCCGTCCGTCACCTTTTAAGGAGGGAAGTTCCACTTGCTCCGTGCTAAAGCCGCCTAACTCTGGGAGTCTTGATCACGTGAGTCACGCTTAGGCAAAAAGAATTGAAGCAAAACGCAACAAGCCAAAATCTGGGACATAATCACATCTCATATCGTTTGCACTTGCACGGCACTACATTGCTGGAGCACGGCTATTATTGGACATCACTTTCGTGGATGACATCCATTAAAAATTCTTACAAAATACGGGCCAGCCACATGAGTGCATGACATGACCAGCTAACGACAACCCCAGGCCCACTTGCCAGCCAGTACTGGACAGAGAGGCAGCACTCCGGCATGATGCCATGGGCGCATGGGCCAAGCCTTCTCCGTTCCGATTCCGACCTCGTCGTGTCTGTGACTCAGCTCTTATCCCAACGCACGCCAGTCCCCCGCGCACCCACCCATCGTTTCTCGCCACGTTTATTACACGCCCTCGAGCCGCAGAATCGCAGACATACGCGCGCGCACCGAACAGTCCCGCTAGCAGCAGAGCTTCGCTCCTCTTCTGCCCCCCCCCCCCCCCCCCCCCCCCCACTGAAACCATGGTGTCCAAGAACCCGCCGTTCTCAGCTACGCCCAGCGCCGGCAGGGACACCGCGACGGCGGAGGAGGGGGCGGCGCTGCTGCTGCCGCTGCCGGAGCACGCCGGGGACGACGCCACGCGCGGGGGCGGCTCCGCTTCGGTGCTGGGCGCGGTGTTCAACGTGTCCACGACCGTGGTGGGCGCCGGGATCATGTCGATCCCGGCGGCCATGCGCGTGCTGGGCGTGGCTCCGGCCGTGGCGCTGATCGCCTGCGTTGCGGTCCTATCCAGCGCCGCCGTCGACTTCATGCTCCGGTACACCCGCGGCGCGCCGTCGTACGCGGCGCTGATGGGCGACGCGTTCGGCCGCGCCGGGGCCGCGCTGCTTAACGTGTTCGTTGCCTTCAACGGCTTCGGGACGCTCACCGTCTACCTCATCGTCATCGGTAACGAACGCCACGAGCCCTCAACCACACGCGCGGCCATGCCAGCGCTGCGCTAGCTGCCTGCTAGCGTGCGAGCCTGTTCCGTGTCCGTGACTAGATGCCATTGCCATTGCTGTCGCCGCGCACGCAGGGGACGTGATGTCGGGCGCCGCGGCGAGCGGCGGCGGGGAGGCGCACGCGGGGGTGCTGCAGGAGTGGTTCGGCCGCCACTGGTGGACCAGCCGGGAGGTGGTGCTGCTGGCAGCCGCCGCGATTCTCCTGCCCCTTGTGCTCCGGAAGCGTGTCGGTACGTGAGCGGTGCTACATCGATGCGAATTGTGCAGAACGTGGAACAACATTGGTCCTGATGTATGTCAGTATGTATGGGGCTATGAAAAACTTGGCTGATTGACTGATTCAGGCGCCGCGACTTCTCACCGTGCAAAGTTTTAAACAAATCCATTCGAAGATTTTCGGAAACTGAGTTGCCAATGATGGGTATAGTATGTGAAGATCTCCGTCGGCGTTTGCCCATGGTATTCACCAGCTTGTTTCAACATGCAGACTCGCTGAGGTTCACGTCGGCCATCTCCATCCTACTGGCGCTAGTGTTCATGCTCATCAGCCTGGGGATCGCGCTGTACGCGCTCTTCAAGGGCACCGCGACCATGCCGCGGCTGTTCCCGGACTTCTCCAGGCTCTCCTCGCCGTTCGAGCTCTTCACCGCCGTCCCCGTCATCGTCGTCGCCTTCACCTTCCACTTCAACGGTACCGGCCGGTTTCTTCTGTTCTGTGCATGCAGATCGAACGTTGCCTGATGACACGCTGCTCGGCTTTGCCTCACCCTGAACGTCGCTCGCAATCGCAACGACGACTGATGTGCATGCAGTGCACCCGATCCGCGCGGAGCTGAGCAAGACGTCGGACATGAGGACGGCCGTGCGCGTCTCGCTCGTGCTCTGCGCCGGCATCTACGCCGCCGTGGGCTTCTTCGGGTACCTCCTCTTCGGGGACGCCACCATGGCCGACGTGCTCGCCAACTTCGACCGCAGCTCCGGGGCCGGCGTCCCGCAGGCGCTCAACGACGCGGCGCGGCTCAGCTACGCGCTGCACCTCGTGCTCGTGTTCCCGCTCCTCCTCTTCTCGCTCCGGGTCAACGTCGACGAGCTCCTCTTCACGGGCCGCCGCCCGCTCGCCGCGGACACGCGCCGGTTCGTGTCCCTCACGGCCGTGCTCATGGCCGTGCTCTACGCGCTGGCCATCGCGATCCCCAGCATCTGGACGCTCTTCGAGTTCTCCGGGTCCACGTTCGCGGTCACCATCTCGTTGATCTTCCCTGGCGCCATAGTTCTCAGGTGCGACGGCCAAATTCTGAACCACTTTTATGTAATGTCAACTAACACTATGCTAGGTTAGAATTTAACTCTCTGGTTTTTTTTTTCTGCAGGGATGTTCATGGAATAGCGAAGCGCAAGGACAAGGCATTGGCGGCAACGATGATCGTTCTTGCAGTGGTCACGAGCAGCATCGCCATTGCCTCGAACATCATGAGCTCCATCACTGACAAAGGCAGAGGAGGTCATGCAGCTAGCAGATGATGGCTCAGATCAAATCAAAATGTTGCTCGTGTCACGTGTTCCTCTTGGGTATTCGGTATTCTTCCTCGCAGCGAGATTCTTCGGCCCATGATATGAGATGCCCCCTCATGTTGTAGATGTTTGTGAGGAGATACGTAGACGTAGGTAGATGGCTGTAAGGAAACTACCAGCTAGCCAATGTTGTATACTAGTAGTACTTGTGATACATTACTGTGTAAAATACTAGAAATCAATGAGCATTTCTTTTTCAGGGTTGCAAATCATCCCAGGCCACTTGTTACTTGTTAGCCGTCTTCCCTTATATGTCACCTGCCCACTTATTGTGATTAAAGGCACATTGTCGATGAACAAATGATCTATTTTAGGCATATGGCATACAATCTATAATTATATGCACTACGATCTGTTGTCTCCTTTATATGCACCGCATGTCGTGACAAGGTTATTGTGGGTCACCCTTATTGATTTAAACAAAAGGTCTAATGAATTTCAGATTATTATTACAATAAGTAAACGTTAAATCTCTTTTTTCACATAATTTTAATTATTACGTTTTGTATTTTAAGTGACTGGAAAAGGTTTAAATTTAGCATACACTATAATAATCCACTAGTTAATGAATAGCAATCACATATTGAGATTGACCTTGCATAAAAGAATGGCAGGTCACTGTATTTTTTGCAATGCTGAAGGAGGTTGAGTTGCGAGCGAAGGCATATGATCAGTGCTTCATGAACAAAGTATTGACAGAATTCACAACAGTTGAACAAGAAGTCAGGCGCATGCCAAGAATTGGCAGGTTTCACCACATGAAACACATTCTTATTACAGACACAAAGACGAGAGTATCTGGAGTTACTTGAAGTGCACAGCTGTTTGATGATCTCATTGTTATTGCCATTGTAGCTACAAAAGGGAAAGGAAAACGCAGCACGACAAATTCTGATCTACAGACTTCCTCAGTTCATCAATGAGTTACATGGTTCTGCTCTGCAGACTTCCATCATGCCCTTAGCTCAACATAGGAACCTGAGATCCCTGAGGTGCCAATCAGGGAGATCTGCAAGTAGAACAGGTAAATTATGAGTAAGGAGTCCTAAATATATGCTATTTCACTCGCTTCAGTTCTGACATGACAGGCAGGCTCGATACACAATAGAACAAAGTTCATTTTCATCATCAGAAAATAATCCGATGGAAAAAAAATAACTAAAGGAGAAGGTGCTTTTTCATAGTAATAACGACATGGGACCAGAACATCCTTTCCCCATAAATGGTACACTATGATTATGTGCACGAGGTGTTCAGAAAAGCACACCCATTTGATTCTTATAAAGCTGCTTGCCTGCTAGTAATGCCGTGAGCAACAGATCATGGAGGACCAGACAATGTTGGTCAGGAATCAGCTTGAATGCATGCTTATTTTGCTGGTTTATGGTGAAAGTTGGAGTAAAAGGGAAAACATTTACCATTTGAAAATAACAAAAGCTACCCTGAACCAATAAAGCAAAACTAACTCACATATCACCAATTCCAAAATGTCGGATATACTTTTTCTTAAAATCCTACCCACAGAGAGGATTGACATTGGCCTGTCCCTGCGGGCACCTCTTCACAGACAGAAGAGGAACCATATTTGGTACTTCAGATTTCACATGCAAAATGCAATTAGATGCAATTTCCAGTACCAAGAGTTATATGACAAATTAATTTAACAATCCTTGCCAGATCTTGCAATGACATCCAGTGCATGAACACTTACAGCAAGACAGCCAGCTATGGTCGGTTGTTACATATAATTTGCTCAAAATTTAAATCTTTTTTTTGTACCAAGTGAAATACAATCAATATCAAGGTTTAGGATCCCACTTGCAACTGAACAATTAACACCAGTTCTGGAAACCATGGGCTTCCACATGGTACGGAAAATAATGGATGTGATGGTTGAGGAAAATACAGATTCAAGTTTTAAATAGATTGTATTGAGATAGGCAAAAGACCAAGCATGGAAATTCAATGATACAAAAATTAGCCAAGCAATACACAAGATAAAATTCTATTAAAAATGCAGCAACACTGCATATGGAACAAAAACTGAACATAATCTTAAAAGGAACTATGGCACAGTTAGATAAACTTCTACAAACATCAAGAATCACAAAAGTATCAGGAAACATATTTCTAATTTTCTACAACATAAGACGATACTGAAGTACAACTGTACCACAGGGACAAGTAACATTCAGAAGTCATACCTTTCCCCACTCGGAACCTATGCCACTGCATCTCATCTTGAGGTGTATCATTTTTGTCCCCAATTCAGTCTCCACCTTCTTTCTTAGATAATTTTCCTCAGGGCCAAAGGACTCTAGATATGTCATGTAGCGATTATATGCAGCTTTAACAGCATCTTCAATATAACCAGGTAAGGGACCCACATTCTGCAAAAGTTTTGTCTCGATCAGACTGATATAAGCACCCCAAAAAATTAGATGAGCAAACAGAGACAACAAGTACCAACTTCGCCAGTCAGGCCGCAAAGATCATCAAGAGCCATTCTTAGGGTAACCAAGGTCCCACCAAATTCTTCACATGCCTCAGCTGCACAAAATACATTTTTCAAAGCCTCTTGAGCAGCCTTATCATCGGTGGCTTTAGATACTGCTTTCTTTGCTTCCGCTACGAGAGAATCTGGAAGTTCATTCCAACTAGCAGCCAACAAATCCTTAAATGCAGATTCTATCTCTGGGTCAGATATTGCAGGCAAGTGCTTTTCATTTGAACTGAAGAAGCGCCTGAGATTCCATGAGATAGGATTATTCCCACCTGAGCTTATAACATGAACAGGCTAATTAACATTGATAACTTTTAAGTGAAGTGCGATATTAGAATCACGTCAAATGAAAACAAATAAGGCATCATTGACTCTTCTAGCACTTTTCTCAAAATTTATAAACACAAATCAAAGAAAAAAGTTCCACAACTCGAAGGACTTCAAATAAAAATTCAATCTAGTTAAAGGAAGTTTAATCACTTTGAATCCCCTTTAACGATTTCTCTCACAGAATCCAGCATATATTACATTAGAACAAAAGATTAGTATTAACCAACCAGGTATTTTCTTTGCAAACTAACATGGAAAAGACAACCTTTGTATCCCCTTTTAATTAATGACTGTACCCCTAAGTTCACTGTTAAGAACACAACATATTGGAATAGAACAGTTGGGTTACATATTAGCACCCCATCCCTCAGCCCAAATGTGATGTGCAACGACACAAGATGTCCCTTATTCCCTTCCATCTTTTCTCAAATCCAACCCTCCTTGTCGCCATCAGCATAGGATGGCCAACCCTAAACAGTAACAATGTCATGCTGCCCCTGACCCCATCCGTGAAAAACAGAAATAATGATTTTTCTTGTTGCTGTTTTTTTTTTTTTTTGTCTAGTTGCTTCAGAAGCAAGGGCCTCACTGTCAAGCAACCAATGTCCTAGCTTTCAAGCAACATCACTCATGTGTTCTATAAATAAGAAAGTGAGTCCATTCAAAAGTCTAATTAGACATTAGCTTGACCACACATTTCACATCTGAGCAGGTGTCCAGGCATCTTCGTGTTGATATACTCTGGGCTAGAGTATGTCAACTCCAGTCAATCATAAACTCTCGCATGATAACACCCTGGCCTTGCAATAAATCTACCCAGTACCCACTAGCATCAACCTCGAGTTTTAATCTCCCTAGTAATTAGGGCAACCATGTCTAGGAAGATCCTAACCAGGAATCAACCCGGAAGCACCCGATAAAGAGATCAGTCTAATCAAAGAGATGTGGAGTGGGGAGTAGTACCTGTTAGCGCGGCGATCGGGCGCGAGAGCGGCGCCACCCCGGCGGTGGGCCTAGAAGCAGCGGACAGAGCCGAAGAGGCCGCCGGGGCGAAGCGTAGGAGCCGGCGTGCGGCGGAGGTGCGGAGTGCGGCGGCGGCCATCGCCGTGGTCAGGGAGATCGCCGCGAGACGCAGGTTGAGGTGCTCTTGCGTCGGGTCGATGGCGATGGACGGGTACTGCTGTCGTTCACGGGCTTTGCAGAGTGGGCCCGTAGGCCGCGAGCAAAGTTCAATTGGGCTGGTTTGGCGGTTTTCATTTTTTTTACAAAAAAAATCAACTTCACCTCCTCAACCTTTACGAAAATCCGTTTTTCCTTCCTCAACACTAAAATCAAACAAAAACACCTACATCAACTTTTGAAATAATACATTTTACCTCTCTAGTCCGGTTATAAGCGGTTTTGGACGGTGATTTTGCTATAGTAATGGTGGTTTGCTATAGTGAAGGTAGTTTTGATTTTGTCTTTTTTATTTATTTTTGTTGAATCTTTAAAAAACCATACTAAATCAAATAAAAATCATAAAATGGAAAATCTAAATTTTTTGGACTCCACATGAGAAGATCTATACACTGAACATATAATATGGTATACTTTACTATAAAGATTTTATTGTAGTTTTAGATCTATATTTTTCTATAAAATAAGAATAAATTTATAACTAAGTTATACATGATCCAATAAAAACAAAATTTTTATTACAGTTCAAACATATAGTAATTATCCCACTATAAAAGTTTTATCATAATTGGACTATAGAAACTGTGGTATTTAATTATTCCAATTAATTATAGGGCAACGGGGGGGAAGGCGGTTGCGATGCAAGGGTTGGGCGCGACGAAGATATCCCTACCACCTCCATTGGATTAATGTGGCAAATGTCGTAGGTGGCGGCACACCGTTGGAGTTGGGCGGGAGGCGGTACCATCAGGAGAACTCAGCCAATGATGAAGAAGACGACAAGGAGAAAGCACATCTGATGGATTTTAGGGCCTGGCAATGGTGGATGGAGATGGGGAGCCACCAAAGTTGGTGGGGAGACGGAGGTGGTGAGAGTGAGCAGACTGTCAGGGTCAGGTGAAGGAGCGCGGTTGAAGAACAATGAAGAATACAAGATAGTCAAAGAGGGGAGGTATTTGATCCTGACACTCTATTTTACATTTATAATGGTCAAAAATCGAGTGATAGTTCCCATTAAATTACTTGGTTTCGATTGTTGCCTAAACATTTTATTTTTTCATAACAAGTTAGTGTTACAAAATCTCAAAAACACTTATATTGAGAAAAAGGTACTCTTATATTGTTTTGAATGGCTATCGAGTTTGAAAATAACTTTCATAAAAGTAAAGTCATCATCTTTGGATATAACCATGGAGAAGGTGAGTGTAAAGCAAATGTGCTTACTGCAGGTTAAGTGGATTGCCCACAAAGTACCTATGCATTCTGCATTTTATAAAGATTCCTGTGTGGTAGCATTTTCGAGTCTGATTCCTTAAAAAGGGAAGCACACGACTTCCAAGGACAAGCTGATTTTAATTAATATCTGCCTCAGCAATCCTTATATGCATGTTATGCCTGTTTACTTGAAGTGAGAGCTCATACAAAAATGGATACTACTGGTTCAATTTCTTTTGGAGGGTGGGGTAGAGAGACGTTTATTGAATATATGTAAAACCAAAGACCACGGGGGTTTGGGCATCACAGACACTACAACAATAAATTGGTGTCTAATTTATGATATTGAAAGCTAAATACTCCCTCCCTATCACAAATAGAGTTCGTTTTGGACAGCGACACGGTCTCCAAAGCATAACTTTGACCACTTATTTCTTTAAAAATATTTGTTATAAAGTGGTATATATATACTTTTATGAAACTACTTTTCAAGATAAATTTATTTATATGATTTTTACATTTCTAAACTCAATAATTTAAAAGTTATTCATGATTTATATTCCCAATGTTTGACCGAAAGCTTTTCCAAAATGAACTCTATTTGTGATACGGAGGGAGTATATACCAGGAGGCAATTTATTTGGCTCCAACCATAAAGGATCCTCATAATTTTGGAAAAGTGACGCACAATGTTAGACATTTGTTTAAATAGGGTGCTTAATATACAGAGTACACAAAAGGAACAAAGCAAGATTTTGGAATGGTGCCTATATTAAAGAGGTGCTTCAAACTTCACGAGATATTTGAGAATCCAAGGCACTAGTACAGTAGTGTCGAGCATACGAAGAGTATAAAAACCCCTTGGGGAAGTTTGTTTGGCGAACTGGCTGCAATAGAATGAGCTACAAAAACTCTTTTTTTTTTTAGAAAACGGGAGGGACCACAACCTCTGCATGCAAAAACTCTTTTTGGAAACTAAAACAGACAAAAACCAATATGTATAAAGTGGATTGTACTTTAGACAAGTCTAATTTTTTCTTAATGAAATCCATGCATTGTTTGTTTGAACCAAGGGGGTCATAGTCAATCTGGCAGGCTTGTTTGGAAAAGTTTCCTTCGGAAATCAAAATCTTCGTGTGCCGAGTTTTTCATAATAAGAAAAGAGTATGTAAATCATGCATTTTAAAAAAATTGTTTAATATAATAATAAGGAAAAGAGCTTAGAGCATTTTCAAGAGTTTCTGATAAAACCTCCTAATCTTGGATTTTGTATGAAATAGAAAAACCATTTGAAAAATAACCAAAAACGCTAATATACAGGTGCGTCTAACACGAAGGGTTTCTAATGCAAATATATAAGAGATAAAGAATATATAAAAGTAGTTAGTATAATTTTAAAATAGTATATGATTCCTAATTTTATTCTTTCATTTAAATACTTTTTGACGAGTTGAAAAACTCCATGATTTTGAGAAGAAAACATTGGATCTTTTGGAAATGCTCTTATATATTAGGTGTAGATTTATATGCTCAAAAAAAAAATCTCTTTTCGTTTGAGCTATAAACCATCTTTAATAAACCAGTCATAAAAATAGTATTTCATAATAAATCAATCATTTTAGGTTGTCAACCGGCTTATAGTTCCTGTTGAAGAGTGAAAGGCTCGTTAAACGAGAGGATAGCTGCAGTTCAAATCACTGTTTATCCAATAGTCAGTTGGATGTACTAGTACACCAGTCAGTTGGATGTACATGTACATGATGTTACCGCAAATCAAAAGTTGCTCTCCCTTTGTCAACGTTTTTTTTTTTGTGTCTTTGGAAGCATCAGGTAGTCAAAATCACTCGTTCCTGACCTGACACCTGTAAATGATACATTTTTTTTTGCATTATAGTCGTCGTAACAAACTGCCGATCCAATATCATATGAATAGATTTTGTTCGTTAGCAGCAAGCTTTTGCCGCTACTGACTCCAAGGAGTGGTTAGCTATTGCATCCTTGCATTGGAGAGCAACAATATTTTAAATTTGATGACCCTGTCATCCATGGACCTCATCACCCGAGTGGATATATATATATATATATATATATATATATTAATAATATACACATAACACGTCGATGATGACTCCAAAATGAATCGTCCAATTGAGCCACAACAAACAGGAGCTGGCGCATGGCGCACCGGCTTTAAGGTTCTTGCTAGGCCCTGTTAAAAAAAGAACAATAACCATAATAAGAAATTAAAAGGGCACGGTATATGATGATATCTCTAGATTGTTGTTGTCAATTCGTACTTTATTTTGATTTTTTTTTTGTGTAATCCAACTAATTTAAAACTGCTAGTAATAAATCTTCAACTTTCTATGTTTTTCGCGGAATTGGAGAGTAAAAAAAAAATAGCGCAAAGAAAGGACCGTGGGATGAACATGAACTTTGTAGTACTCCTACCTAGTTTGACCAAACTATAATAGCGTTCGTTCTCGGGACAGGGCCCACCTGTCAGTAGCGAGACATGTCACGAGGGCTTGACAGCAAAGCAGCACTCCTCTGCGCTTCACGACGGTTGATATTGATGTTCTTAACCGGAAAAGTCTGCTTCGCAGAGCTGCCTTAACAGCCCCTGATTTTTCGCAAACCTCGTTGCTAATTACGGCGCCGGTGGGCGGAGCCGGTAACTATCACTCGCGGCTCGCCCTTCCTCCAATCCTCGTCCGGTCGGAACCCTAGCCCTTCCCGGCTCCCGCCAGCGGTGGGCGGTGGGCGGCGGTTGGCGATGTACCCATCAGGGGCCATGGTGGGGGCGGCGCCCCCGGCGCGGCCGAGCGCGGCGGCGCGGGTGGAGAAGGCCACGAGCCACCTGCTGATGGGCCCCGACTGGGCCGTCAACCTCGAAATCTGCGACATCCTCAACGCCGACGTCTGGTGAGCGCGCTGCCTCCCACTTCTCGTCGAGCTCGAGCCGGCGTGGGGAATTTGTAGACGATTTCGGTCCTCGCTTTTGTGGGTGTTGGCCCGCCGGCGCAGTCGCCGTTGTGTTTTGGCCAGGATTTGGTTGGTTTTCACAATTGGATGAGAGGACATCAGGAGTCTGCTCCGCCATGCATATTCGAAGCACAATAAGATTGACCTCGATACCTCGGTGTAGTGGCGTTGAACTAGACGCTGTTTATCGCCCTTAACTTTAGCCTTTGGCGTACGTTGGGAAAAATAGCTTAGCTATAGCTTGGCTTTTGCCCTCTCGCATGGTTATTCTTGTAGGTAAAATACCTCCTCCAGTTGTGAACTTTACCTGCATACAAACATGGGAGAATAAGAATATTTGTGAACCTTGTGTGGAATAGGCAATCAAAGTGATAAAAATCACAACGAGCCACAGTTAGGAGTCTAGCATATAAATATATTGTTTTTTTTTTGTACGGGAAACTTCCAGTAAGTGTTGCCCTTGTTGGAAACGATCAAATGAGTGTGTCAATTACCTTGTTATTTTTTAATTACTATTTCATGAGCTGAGTGGAAAAAATGATGCTAACATTGTCTAACTTTACTTTATAATGATTATTCATGATTAAGACAAACTGCGGCCCCATGCTATTGACAAGCAGACAAACTTCAAATTGCGGCTTGTTTTTACCTGTATGGTGCATAGGTTTTGATTTTATACTAAGATTTCATTTAGCCTTTCTGCTTGGAAGAGCCGTATGGTTTCATTGCACTACCATGACCGGAGAATTTTAAGATTTATTGGTTCTGGGCTTCCGGTACCTATCTGCTTATCATACTGATTTTGATATCTGAATCAGGCAAACAAAGGATGCAGTGAAGGCAGTGAAAAAGAGATTGCAGAACAAGGACCCAAAGGTTCAGTTTTTCGCGTTGACGGTATGTACTTTCATTGTGGCATAAAGAAACATCTGAGAATTATTTAATATAATACTTTAATACACAATATGAATACAAGCTTTATTTTATTTTATTATGTTCATATTCGTTATAAATTGGTGCAGCTTTTGGAGACAATGATGAAGAATTGCGGTGAATATGTTCAGTTTGAAGTTGCTGAACAGCATGTTCTACAAGAAATGGTTAAAATTATCCAGAAGAAGGTATATAATATAATATTATCCTTATTTTACTTTTATATTTCCTATATTGTTTTCTTAGTGTACAACTTTTAACCACATTTTCTTTAGGGTCTGTTTGGTAGAGATTCACCAGCTCCAGATTCACTAAAACTAGATTCGGATCCAAATTTTTTTGCCAAACACTTTCAGCTCCACCAGATCCATCATGTATCTGATCCACCAAAATGGTGGATCTGCTCTCAGATTCACTAAATTGGTGGAGCACCTCACCTCGAGGTGCTCCACCAAATCCAAATTTAGTGGAGTTGAAGAAAATTACTCACCTTGCCACTCATACACAAATTTCACTCGAACTGGTACGTTTCTTTTCTTCCTCCGATGCTATCTGCGCTCTTCTCTTGTTCTCCGCCGTCAGTCACCAACCTCCATCGTGCATGACCTGACCTGCCGGCGCCGGCGATGCCGCGTCCGCTGCCGCCGGCGATGTTGCGCCTAGCCGCGCGATGCCGCGCTTGCCCACCGGCGAGGCCGCAAGCAACCGGCGAGGCCGCGAGAGCCACACACCCGTCCGGCGTGGCCGCAAGCCCGCACGACGAGGCCACGAGCTCCGCTCGCCGCTCGCCGTGGCCGCGAGCCACGCGCCCGCTCGGTGAGGCCGCGAGCCGCACGCTCGTCCGACGTGGCCGTGAGCCCGCCCAGCGAGGCCGCGAGACGCGCGTCTGCATGGCATGGCCGCAAGCTGCGTGCCTGCCCGGCGTGGCCGCGACCCCGCCCGACGAAGCCGCAAGCACCGCTCACCGCTCGCCGGGGCCGCGAGTTCCGCGCGCCGCCCGCTGTTGCCACGAGCACCCGACGAGGCCTCGAGAACCATGCGCCCGTCCGGCGTGGCCGCAAGCCACGCGCCTGCGCGGATGCCCGATGAGGCTGCGAGCTCCGCCCGCCTGGGTTGCTACCTCCACGTGCTGCTCGGCGAGGCCGGGAGCTCCGTGTGCCCGCCAGTGTGGCCTCCAGCCGTGAGCTCTGTGCTTTCCCGTGCCTCCTCTACGACTGGAAATGAAAACAAAGAAAGAAGATAAGATGTGACATGCGGGGCCCACTTGTAAGTGAAATAGAGATGAAGTTGGAGCTCTACCAAATGCTTTGTCAAATTTCAGATTCATGGTGGAGCTGATCCACGGTGGATCTAGGTGAATTCTAGATCCAGATTCAGATTTTTCGTTAGTGGAGCTCTACCAAACAGGCTCCTAGTCTTAAACAGTTTCAGTACAATTATATGTGTTGAACTAGTTCAGTGTGTAACTGGGGAGCATACTAATCCCCATGAATATTTTGGTATGAAAACTTTAGGTTCTCATTGGTGGTGACACCATGATTAGCTGGTCCTAGAATGTGATTAGATGATTGTTTGTGCCAATTTTGAACTGTTGTGCCAGAACCTCTTATCTTTCCAAGAAGTAGTGGTGTCGTCGTAAACCTTGTTTCTGTTAAATACCACACTAATGAGTCATTATTAGTATGTCTAGCTTTTCTAGATACATAAGTCGTTCTGGCTTTTCTCGATGCATAACAAAAGTTATGCATCTAGATATAGTGTATGTCTAGATACATAGTAATATTATGTACCTAGAAAAGCTTGAATGAGTGTCAAAGTGGCGAGTTTTTCATATCCACTAGCCAATGCCCGTGCGTTGCTACGGGTGAAAAAACTAAAAACTATGTTAATCCAATTTGTTGCTCCCATAAGAAGGGTTTTCAAAACAATGTTGGCACCAGTAATGAAGTTAAAACGACACATAATCTATTATTTGCATCAATGGTATAAGTGGAAATGAAATATTAACCAAACTACATATTACATATAAGATGGATCAATCTTGATCCCATCAATCCATAGCTGCAAAACTTGCACGGGAGTTTATTAGAGCATGTTTGTTTCAGCGGTCAATCAAGTTGTTAGAGCATCTCCAACGGTTTTGCAAATGAGCTTTGCATTTTTGTTTTTGCAAAAAAGTCTAAAAATCTCCTATCCAACGGTTTGGCAAATGAACTTGGCATTTTTAGCAACTTGGCAAATACCGGGTGATATTTGGCATATATGCCAAGCCGCGGTTCGCTTGGCAAACGCCCTCGCGTGCTACCCGCGTGAGATATTTTCCTCTCGCGCGCACATTTTTTTAGTTTTGTCAAGTCTAAAATGCAAAACCGTTGGGGATTGATTCTTTTTAGTTTTGCCATATTAATTTGAGAGTTAGCAAATACCATATTTTGCCAAACAAAAAATGCAAAACCGTTGCAGTTGCTCTTAAGCATTAGGATCTACTAACGTTTGGACAGTCAAATATAGATGGTTGAATATATAATAGTTACTACATGCCGCATGCAAAGAAGTAGCTAAATGCTGGCAAACGAAAACATGAGGATGGTGTGGGAGCATTGGATGCCGCCAGCCTCGTTGCTGCACGGAGTTGCAACTTGCAATTTGCCCCAGGCGGCAGTCCTCAGCAAGTGCTCTGAAATTTTCATTATTGCAAAGTATAGAGCAGTTACAAATAGAATCCTTACATTGTGGATGCTATAGCACAGCTAGTAGTTTTGTATAGCCTCCTCCATATTAAGCAACTAATCTCTCTGAAATGCAAAGATGTAAGTCCATTTTTTAAAATTATTATTTTTGTTTCTTACTGCATGGTGATAAATCAGCAGGGGCGTACCTGCAATGGAGGATCTCTGATGAAATGTTTGGTCATCAATATGATGACATGAGAATATGAGATGCCCTTTTTCAGCAAAATGAGTTCTGCTTGTTTGTGTTCTACCAAGCGGGTGAATTTTGCAGGGCTTGTTCAACACCACACCCCATTTGAGTGAAATGCCTTGGCTCGAACAGGTTGACAGAAGCAATTCCTGATAGTGCCAGCTCATTACTAAATTAAAACTGGAGATGCTTGTACTGGAAAAAAAATTAGGCTCCATACCACCTTATTCGCTTAACAACCTTCAAGCACTATCTGTCGAACGGAAGAATCTCTCAGGTCCCATTTGTAGAAATGATAGGTTTCACCTCTCTATGCTGCCAGTACTGTTTGTCCAAAAACTATTTCAATAGGCCCATCCCTTCAGGACTTTCTATGTTTCAGAACTTTGACACACTCTAAATTGTTGTGAATAATTTCAATTGTTCTGTGTCGTTATGGCTGGCAACACTCTTCCAAGCCTTATTGCTATATCCTTGTCAATGAATGACCTGACTGGAATGATCCCTGCCTCGCCGAGACGACCAAGGTCGGTGCCATCCACCGCCACTGTAGCTTGCCTCACGATTGGGTCAGAATTCTGGAGGTTTAAACACCTGAAACGCTGGCTTAAGGAAATTTTGTAATCGACCTCATGGCGAACCTACTTAAACACCAGAAACAGGGACAGAAAATTGTAGTAGCCAAATGGTTCATCAGTCATACAATTTGCCTGCAATGGGTGATGATTCATGAATGCCAAAGTTCTGACTTAAGAAAATATAAAGGTTCCTCAAACACTGGTTTGTCTTTTGTTGTTCTAGCTGACATTGTTGAAAGCCAAATGGTTTTTAAAAAGGCTACTGCTCTTAAAATATTATCTGAAAACACATGGTCTCCCCTTCTAATAAAGTGAAGTACTCCCTCCATTCCAAACTGTAAGTCATTTTGGTTTTGTACTATGTATCTACACAATTCAAGTTACAAACATGGTACCAGTTCCAATTAGAAATCGAGTTCAGAATTATTTTAAGTTTGGAAGAAACCTAAAATGTAAAAATCGAAAATACCATTGTGTAATCTTGGAATATTTGCATTGGTAAATCTGAGATTTTTGAGCTGTTTCAATTTATTCGCATGAAGTTAAGCCATATCGCCTGATCCACCATTACAAAACTAAACCGTGTATTTTATAAAATAAAATTGGAGAAAATTCATGCAACACACGCTTTCAGTAGTTCAACAAATTTGAGAGAAACTCTGTTGTCAACATCAAATCCATGCAGCATGTAAATCAAAGAAAAACTAAATGACATTGCAAGATCCAGCAAGAAAGAGGTGGCCTTATGATCCTCATCGTGCATTAGGAACTGCAGGAGCAGCGCTACCTCATGGTTAATTAGATCACACGAACAGAGTGCAAGCATACATTTATATAGCCTAATGACACAATAAAAAATACATAAAACATTTTTTGAGGGCTCAGAGTAGAGATATGTGACAACATTTACATAATTGCAGCATATGATTATTTAGTTGCTGTCATAAAAACATATTGCCCGCCTGTTGCTGCACGCCAGTCAGCACTTGTGCTTAAAATGTACTACTGAAGTACTGTGTTTGTGTGTAGAACTCCAAAAAAAAGCAGGCATAATTAGAGCATGTTACATGTCACAAGCATTCTAATTCACTGTATTTGAGTATTCTGTAGTCAGTGGGTTCACTCAACTGTGTATTTCATCTTTGTTATAGAAATTCTGCTTATGCACCATGGCTCCACAAAATCGAATTGTAAATTTAGGTGGTTGCACTTGAGGCAAGTTCAACAGTTTCACTCAAAAAATTACAGAAACAAAAGTGTTGATGAAGAATAGCTGTTGTTGTCCTACACGTGCAGCAACAATTTCTTTGCTCTCTCTAGATGATTAAAGGCAACCACCTGTGGCAGCATTGAACTAAACTGCTAACTTCAATAAAGATCATGCCTTTCTGAAAATAAGCCAGATGAATGGAACACACATGAAAGAAATCTAAAGTTTCATCAAAAGAACATAAGAAAACCAGAAACGCATGACCACTGCTACAAGCAGCAATGGAGCCTATCATCCATTCCTGGTGCGTTCCCTTCTCCTCGAGGAGTATGATAAATTGAAAAGTACTAACACCTTCATAGGAGTTGGGCCATATGACTACCTGGTTTTGCCGTGAGAGCCGCAGTGGAAGATGCAGCACGGCCTGCAGCGGCTTGCGCGGCACGGTGGTGTCCGCATCGAGCAGGGCATCTTGGTAACTCGAGCAGCGTGTTGCGGCGGTGCCTCACGCTTGACGGGCCGGCGGCGGCGGTGTCTCGCTCGCGGGCACCCGACGACTCGAGCAGGGCGTCTCGGTGGCTACTCGCGCACAGGCGCGTGGCAGCTCAAGCAGCGCGGCTCAGCGGCAACTCTCACGAGGTGGCCCGGCCAGCGGCGCGCACGTTCCCCATGGCGACGGAGTTGGCGGCGGGGTGAGGCGGAGGGAGCACCACACGGCAGCGTAGTGGGCCACACGGGTGAGGGCGAGGCGCGCTCCAGCCTCCGGGAGAGGGCGAGTGGTGAGGAGCGAGGGCACGGGGCGCGGGGCTAGGGTTTGGGAGATGCAGGGGAGTCGGGAGGGCACAGGGCGTAGGGAATCGGATGGGAGCATGGAGGAGGCGTGGGGCGAAGGAGTCCTGTTGACGATCCCTGCAGGCGGACCCCGAGGGAGGAGCTCGACGCGCAGATCCGGACGGCCGGCGGGGGAGCCCGAGGGAGGGTGGACGGCGGCAGATCCGGCGGGGCCGATGGTTTGGGGGCGCGGCGTCCGGAGGAGCCAGCGGCGCGGAGGGGAGGGCTTTTTGCGGCGCGCGTGCGGAGCGGACGCGGCGACAGCGGACACGGCGGCGGCGATGGAGGAGAGGAGCGGGGGCGTAAGGGAGGCCGGGGTGCAAATGGTTGTCGAGGAGGAGGACCGGTACCGACCGCTTGCGCGGGGCGACGTCGGCGGTGGCGGCGCCGGCTCCAAGGGCGGTGCGGGAGGCGGTGGTGAGAGAGCGGAGAGGCGGACGCGGGGAGCGGGGGGGGGGGGGGGGGGGCACGACGAAGCGGTGTGTACGATTCCTGTTTCAACGTTTTAGTGGTAGGGATATGCCTACAATTCCATATTCTGAAGCTACTAGAACACACCTTTTCCTTTGTAAGTACCTTTTTCAAACTCCCTTGCAATGAGAAGCCATAAATTATTGTTTTTGTTGAGTCGATCCAGAGCAGCTTCTCCTTCTCTAACTACCATGGCATTGCTTATGTTCCTTTGGATCATCTGACATGACATAGTTTTTGGTTCTGGAAAGATCCATTTTAATTTATTTGTGATCTATCTATTCCTATCTTGTTTTCTCACT
The DNA here is from genome assembly GCA_009763385.1 of Coix lacryma-jobi var. lacryma-jobi. NCBI lineage: Eukaryota > Viridiplantae > Streptophyta > Magnoliopsida > Poales > Poaceae > Coix > Coix lacryma-jobi. The sequence continues at coordinate 17,602,360 of CM019827.1, forward strand.
ACCTCCAATAACCTGATATCCATTTTAGGATTTTAAGCAATCTCTCTTTTGGAATTTGCTTTCAGAATGATATGCAGGTAAGGGATAAAATATTATTACTTTTAGAATCCTGGCAAGAGGCATTTGGTGGACCTGGAAGTAAATACCCACAATATCATTGGGCATATCTTGAAGTAAAGGTATGCAATTGATCTTTGTTTGAAATATCTTTTATGTTATATGTTGTCAATGCATGATTTCAGAACCATGTCCTGCGTACATGAATCAATAATGTGGTTATGCCAAATCATCCTCTTCTTTCTGTCAAATTTGATGTTAGCAAGCTACTAAAAAACATGGCACTTGAAAAGAAAAATGTTACTCAAGTTTCTCATTGCTTTCAAATTCACCTTTCTACTTTTCTTTCAATCCCTGTGATTTTCTCTTTCTAGGAGAGAAAGATGGGAAATAAGAAAAGGGAGAGAAAATGGGATATTTCAAAGCAACAGAGAATTTGAGTGGCATCTTCCCAAGTACAAAGTGTTGAGTAGCATTTTGTTCCCCAGATTCGTTTTTTTTATGTGGCACAGCCGCACAGATCCATTTCTACCTCTGGGGCTTTTCTGGAAACACTCCGTTTGGTTGCAACTATCTCCGCTAACTGACGAACTTAGCTGCAGACCACAGGTGTGGTGTTCCCAAAGCGTCCTATAGATGCCCCGCCAATATTTACTCCTCCAGCTACACATAATTCTCAGACCTATGGTTCACCCAGATATGTTGCGGGAAGTCTCAGTGACAGAATGTCCTCAGATGTTGAGACTCTGAGGTTATGCCCTTTTCCTTACTAATTTGGTCTTTTCTCACTCAATTAACCTGTCTCATGATTTTAGAAGTGTTTTTCTTTGGTTACAGTTTAGGAGATTTGAATAAGATTCGAAATGTGACAGACCTACTGAATGATATGGTGTATGCTTTGAACCCATCTGATCAAACGGTATGAAAGAATTATCTTCTCTAATTATTCTTGCCACCATGTTGTACTCTAATTGATGTGGGTTACTGACCTCTTAAATTTGTTTGGGCCTAGGCTATTAACGATGAAATTATCACAGATCTTGTGACCCAGTGTCGCTCAAATCAACAAAAGCTTCTGCAGTTTGTCAGTACATCAGGGTAAATATTTTGCTGTGTTAATATTGTCACTTCTTTCTCTTTGATCTGCAATGGTCTTGCATGGTTCCCAATTTCCCATTATTCTTTCATGCCCATTGTAGTTTATTGGAATCATGACATTGTTGTGTCTGCTGTATAGCACACGTGTGACTTTTTGAGATCTTTGATGCTATTTAGGAACGAACAGTTATTAAAGCAAGGACTGGAGATAAATGATCTCTTACAAAGCGTTCTTTCAAAGTATGATGCTGTGGCCTCTGGTGCTCCTTTGGCGGTTGAAGCACCTGTGAGAGAGGCAATTGAGGCTCCTAGAGAGGCTCCTACAGTAAAGGCATCTGCACCCCCTGAACATAATGATAATGTTAAAGAAGAGGAAGATGAGTTTGCCCAGCTAGCTCAAAGGTATGTCTGAGCAGCCTGTAGAATGCCAACTTTATTTCCTGCACAGTATGTTAACGTTTCATGCTTGATGCATCTGCAGGAAAAACAAATCCGTAGTAAGTAGCGATGATGCATCATCCAGCACTGGGGGGGACCTTGCCCTTGTACCCATTGATCAAGCAGTTTCAGAATCGTCATCTTATGCTGCGAGCAATGCACTGGTTCTTCTTGATCCTGTTCCCAGCAGTAGCACTGAATCAAAAGAGATGGACATGATCGACCTTCTAAGCCTCACCTTGTGCAGCCCTACTCCTGAAACTTCAACAGATTCTTCAGCTCAGGATCAAAATGGACCCCAGCAACCTGCAGTTACACAGAATCAAAATGGGCCTCAGGAACCTACAGTTACAAATGGGCAACAATATCCTTCAAACTACCAGCCTCACACTGCAAACCAGGGATATGCTCTACAGAACAGCAACTATGTTGCACCTTGGGCTCAGACCGGAGCATATCCACCACCTCAGCCTCCAGCATATGCATCTGGCTATGGCTACCCTGCACCGCCATGGGCGGCACCTACACATCCTGTTGATTCTAACCCTTTTGTTTCAGTTAATTACCAAGATCCTCGCCCTGTTGCCACTCCTGTTGCTCAAGCAGCTACTTATGCACCTCCCCCAGCTTCATACCCCCCTTCTTCAATATCTTATGCACCATTTGCAACCCCCCAGTTAATTCAGCATAACAGTCCTGTGGGTTCACCAACAAGCAATGGGCAGACTGCAAATCAAGCACAGATGAATGTGAATCAACATCCAAAAGATTCTTCAGCAACATCTAGCAGACCATACTACATACCTGATAATCTCTTCAGCGATTTGATCGATGTGAAGAGTTTTGGTGGTGGAAATAAGATGGGTGGGCCCACTACAATGGGTAGCTCAAATGGTGGTGAACCTATGATTGGTGGAAATAAATAGGGTTATTTGTCTATATATTGATGGTAATTGGTAGCTGCCTTGTATTTATTATTATTACTTGGTTCGGTGTACATCTACTGTATATCGTCATTCCCTCCTTTGTCAGATTTGTCTGCATTGGTTGATTCGTGGGTGCTACTGCCAAGTTTAACAGATATGTGGACAATTGCTCATGTACATAAATGATAAATAGCATTGCTCCACTGAGGTGGATGGTTGTGATGAAATCTGTTGGTACAAAATTATCCTCATCTCTTGAATTGTTGCATGCTCCAGAAGGTTAAAATCCTGCTATGAGCTTGATTCCCTTTACCTCAGGGCTGACTGGTGAAGACACAGGCTCACACAAGAGCAAGAGATTTCTGCAATGTGGATGGTGGGCGGCGACCGTGAAGACCTTCAGAAGCCATGGCCGCTCAATGGGCTGAACTGGGCCACACTCATTACCAGGCTAATTTTAGAATCTTAGGTGGACCTAGTCCCTGATGCCCCTATACCTAGCCCATGAATTGGCTCATTTGGCTGCCAAATTTTTACTAGCAATTATGGCGTGTCTTGCGGCATATACAGTACTAAATTATAATAAGTCATTCTAAAAATCTCGCAAAGTCAAAGATTTTTCAAGTTTAATCGACCCCCGCGAGGGCCAGGCCCGCGGCCGAAAATCTATACACTTCTTCCATGGTTGTCAGTTTGTCACACATTCATGCTGTAACGTTTACAAGTACTACTATACATTTTTGGCGCAGAATTTATAGTTGTCCATATATGCTCCTCTGTCATTTCCTTTTCTTTTATTATATCTGCATAGCTTCGCAGGCAAATAAAATAGAACAGAAAGTGTTCTTCCGTTTCTTTCAGCCATCGATTTACATGCTTGTTTTGAATAGAACAGAAAGTGAAAGTTACAGTGTCAGCACGTAGACGATGAAATGCTAATGAATATGAAAATATCTCCATGTATCAATGCCAAAGTTACATCCAAATATTTCAAGAGAAAATTCTGGGCCTTACAGAAAATCATGTCCGTTTCCCTCGCGGGTGTGTCTCAATTATCGCAGCGGCAGCAATGACACTCCATTCTTATATTAACGTACAAAATCCGTTCGAATTTTCACTATTATATTCAAATCAGATTCGCAGAGAAGTTGCAACTGACACGAGACGCGAGTCAACGACGACCATTTTTCTTCCAAGAATATCAGCTTTTTTTTTCTTCTAATCCACGCACCATGACACTTCTGCCGTTACTTCTCCTGGCTGAACTACCATTTCTGAACGCCAATCCTGCCACGGGATTAACTCCTGCCAACCTTAGCCGCCGCCGTCTGGCAGGCATCTCTCTGGACAGTTCAATCGCTGGAAATTCAAATTCAGAATGTAAACACAAACGTGAGTGAGTTGAATAAATCGAGTCGAAATCGAAATCTCCGATGCCATTTCATTTCATTCCCTGCTCCCATATCGAACGAACCTGTGAAGAGGGATTTCCTGAAGTCTGAAGACCGCGATGGCCATGGCGAGCAACCGCGCCTGCGTTTTGCCTATGCTGCTCGCCGTGGCCGTGCTTCTCCTCGAACAAGTCGCCCTCTCATCGGCAGACTTCCCTCTCGGCGGCCAGGCCACGGTGCAGCTGCCTCCGGGGCGCTGCCGGCCGGGCTTCGCCGCGAGGGAGGTGGTGCTCGATGCCCAGGGCCAGCGGCAGCCGGCCTTTGTCGCTTCCGTGAGCGCCGCCGAGACCGGCGCGGGGCGGTGCACGTGCTCGCTGGTCGTCCTCCTCGGCGGCGTTAAGGTCTGGGCGTCCGACCATCTCGAGAAGTTCGTGCCGGCCGGCCTGTGCCGGCTTGAGCTCACGGAGGACGGCCAGCTGCGGCTGACGGACGGCGCCGGGAACGTCGGGTGGCTGTCCGGCACGGCGGGGCAAGGCGTCAAGGTGATGCGCGCACCGTGATCTCTGTCTACTTTTTCTCCATTGTTTCAGATTGTTTGCTTCGTTCGTCCATTGTTTAGCTATTGTTCTGCATTTGCTACCGCCAGGAATTAATGATTGCGATTTGTTCGTAGATTTTCATAGGGGTAGACGATAAAACAGTGCTAGGATTGGCTGTGCATGAGTGCATGGGTAGACCAAGGCAATCATCAGCCATCTGGGGGAAAAGCGTCTACATCGGCGGTTTTTTTGTCGAGAGATATGCCATCAGCGGTGCTCCCAAACGCATCGGCGAAATCCTACTATCACTGTATATTATTACACGAACGGGAGAATTGCCAAATTATAAGCAACAATTCAAATTATAGCTACATACTACCGGATCTGACAAAAGAAATAACTCCTAGATAGAAATGAAACAAAAATATACTGTATGAACTATAATATGTTGTAGCGCAAAATTGACATAGATGTAGATGAGAAGAGGTTTGTACGATCGAGTATGTCGTAAAAGCGCGGGAAAAAGCATCAAACATGTTTTTAAAAAACCGTTGGAGTAAAATAATACTTGATGCCTTAATAAAAGCAGATGTTGTGAAAAAATATGTTTCTTTTGGCGCGAAAACATGTATGGGCTTATTAGAAGGCCTATGCCGAGTATTTTACTAGAACTCGGTGAGGACTTGAAGCAGAGTCTTTGAAAAACCACTAGACTAGAATTAAAGATTAACTTAGTAGTGGATGTTATGAAAAAATAGTGTTTTTATGGCATAGAACTATGCATTTTAGAAGGCTTCATAAAAGCTGAGGAAGAAGGGCATTTATTATTTTCCTTTTTAAAAATGGCCATTCAACTAGAACAAAACAAAAGCTTGTATCATCTCAATAGTTTCACGGGCTTAGAATATATATGCATGCATTTTATACTTTATTAGTATCTCCTCAGCTTCAAATCCTTTATTTTGTCTTTATTCTCAGTCAAACTTCTCTAGTTTTAACTAGGTGCTATAAAACTATCAATGTCTGCAAGTTAAAAAACTATCAAAATATATTTTATGAATAATTTAATGGAACTAATTTCATTTTGTAGATGTTTGTCCTTTTTATATATTTGTTCAAACTAGAGAAGTTTGACTTAGGAAAAAAAAGCAAAACAATCTATAATTTGAATTGGAGGGGGCAGTAGTCAACTCTTTTTGAGAAATTCTAATAGTTATTTAACATTTGGGTTGCACGGTTGGATGTTCGATCTCTCTTTGTTTTCTACATGTAAAATAATTGGATAAGAGTTTTGCAGCCCCTAAATAGACATGCATGGTTCATGGGCTCGTGGCGAAAGGTTGCCAAGCAATTTTTGTCTTGATATTGATTCATTGTCACCACTTCAATCGCCACATTTTATAGCCACAATTTGTCACTATTGTAGAGTCCAAAGTTTTCGTCACAAAAAGTGAGATGAACCAAAGTGTTCGGTGCATTCTCACACTCAGCACACGACACACGGGATACATTCTCACACTAGGCACAAAACATATTACACAACCACTCGGACAAGTTTTCAAAATGGGACAGACATATCCTATGCTTGTGTTTGCAGAAACATTTAATTTCACAAAATGTGGGGTAAACACATTTCATGCAGATGTGTTACGAGCGAACCATGGAATTATATGTTCGTATCTACCTTTATAAGGCCTGCTTATTAACAGTGGATGGAACGTCTACCATCAGGCGCTGCACTTGGATCGCAAGACCGGCAACCTCGTCCTCCTCGACGCCCAGAACTGCACCAGGTGGCAGAGCTTGGACGATCCGACGGACACATTCCTACGCGGCCAGCAGCGCAGACTGCCCGTGTACTTGATCGCGCCCACGACGACAAAGGCCGTGTCCTCCTCGGTGTTCTACTCCTTGGAGCTTGACGGCGACAAGATAGCCGCCTACGTCAACTTCGGGGAGACCAGCAGGTACTCCTACTGGGAGCTCGCCGCTCCGGCCAACCGGACGATGGCATCGGCGAGGCTCAACGAGTCTGGGCTGAGATTGCTGGACGTGCACGGACTGACGGTGGCGCAGATCACGCCGCCGACGAAGAAACGACCACCGGTAAGCTTCCTGGCGCTGGGCGACGATGGCAACCTGGTGATGTACTACCACGACACTCAGCACCAGAAGTTCAGGGCCTCGTACAGGGCACTCGGCTTCTGCGAGCTCCCGCTCTCCTGCAGCGTCCACGAGGTGTGCTCGTCCGCCGGCAAATGCAAGGGCTTCTCCGAGTACGCCGATCGGCCGCCGGCGCGCGCCGGCAACAACAACGCCAGCAGCAGCCCCTGCGAAGGGGCCGGCGATAAAGCGTGTATGGTTCACTTGAGGGGCGTCACCACGGTGCTCCGGACCGCGTCGCCGCCGTTCACCAACGTGACGCTCCGGGAGTGCGTGGTGCAGTGCGCGCGCAACGTCTCGTGCAACGCCGCACTCTACGTGAAGGACGACGCCGGCGTCGTCGCTGACGCTGCGGCCGACCACGGCGTGTGTTCGCACTACACGCTGACGGCGGGGGCCAGGGAGGTGACTGACGGGAGCCGCCGCCGGTACAGCTACTGGGTGAAGTTCCCGGCTGCAGCAGGAGCAGGAGGAGGTGACGACGACGACAGCTCTCCCGGCATGCTTAGCACTAGCACGATATTGATGATCTGCGGGGCGATCGACGTGGTGTGCGCCGTGGTGTTCGTGGTGCTCGTAGCCCTGTATTTTCGCCGGCTTCGTAAGCTCGCGGCCGCGGTGAACAGAGTCGTCGAGCTCCAGGAAGGCGAGCCCGAGCGCGCCGGGGAGCGAAACGACACCTGCACTAATGGGTCCGAACACAACTGACTGATCCACTGTTCAGGGACTAATATATGGACGTACTGCATACTTCAAATGACAATGGATGGCGACAGTTTTGCAAGGCAATTGCTTTTAGAAAAAGCTAGCTAGGTCACACACTCACACAGGGGTATTTGGCTCTACTGGCCACACCCGAACTTTTTGTGATATTTTGATGATGGTCGAAAAAATGTGCACATTACACTACTACAGAACAGACATTTGGTCGATCTATCAACTGAGCTTTAGTCTCAACAAAAAATTACGTCTAAGACTAAAGACTTTTAGTCCCGGTTGGTAACACCAACCGAACCTTTGGTCCCGATTGATATTACCAACCGACCTTTAGTCCCGGTTGGTAACACCAATCGGAACTAAAGATCCTTCACGAGTGAATTCAAAAGGAAAGCATCCAGAACTATATCACGTGAGTTGTGTAGTTGAGTTGGTAAACGAATTTATGCACGAGACGAGAGGTCCTTTAGTCCCGGATTCTCCCCTACCACTTGACTCGTACACGCTCACGTACAAAGCACCTTGCTCACCGAGCTCCTCCTACCTTGCTACCTCACATCACACTTTCACTCATCCACGATGTGAATATGTGACTGCTCATGTTTGTGTGGAGGATCAACATAGAAAAGGCGAAGTTAGTAGTGGATTCTCATTGAACGACAAATAAAGTTAGTACGTAGTGGTGCTTGGAAGGTTGTGGTGGAGAAGGTTGCAAAGCCTACAAATAGATTCTGTCCACTTGAGCTATAAAATCGTTTTAATCCATACAAATCAGTCGTAGAACAGTATTTTTCTCTTATAACAAATCATTCGTACAATGACGGAGCTTGGCCACAAATGGAGAGGGGGCCAACATGACATAAAGTGCAAGAAAAGAAAGATATATTAATATTTCATTAGCATCCAAAATAGCCAAGTTAAGATCTTCATTAAGAAATAATCTAGCTTAGAGGGGGCCATGGCCCACGTTAGCCCTCACTAAGCTCCGCCAGTGCGTACAAATAAGTAGAAGTAACTTTAAGTCCTGTCGAACATAGCCATTATGTCTTTGCTCAAGCACTTGTGGGGTGTGCCACTTCTTTACTAGCTTCGCCATACTTCTTGTTTGCATATTTGTTTTGGTAATCAACTTGTGTCGTTGCCATTTTATGCTAGTTTGGTGTGTAAAAGGTACACTATACATACAAGCTCCTAGACGCGACCGGCATGTCAGCTTTCACTTGAAAATCTGTATTCCTTTTCACGAGGAGTGAAAATTTTATTTGAGAATAAAATTGCATACATGCGCAATTTGGGGTATATATATACAATTGAAGGGGGCTCCATATGATACAAAAAAAAGAGAAATCCTATAAGAAAAATATCATAGAAAAGCTAGGAAGGGGCCTCCTATGGTCCTATCCACCTTTCTTGTGAGGTAGCTAGAGTTCAAGTACGGGACTAAATTAAAAAGGCCTATAATAAAAAAATATAAAAGGTTGGGGATTTCCCTTGTTAAGTTTAGTCGAAAAAAATTCAAGCGAGAGCACATGCATATATTCAGCCATGGAACCGTCAAGCCGCATGTAATTTCTTTTTGATACTCATTTTGAAAAAAAAAAAAAAAAGACTACTTAAAGTTCACCGTAGAAGTTCATATGGGCTTTCTCAGCCATCAAAGGTAGTTAGGATATATGGGCTTCGTATAACTGTGTTTGGAAGGCCCAGTAAGATAACAAACGGTAGCAGCCCAATTAGTACAGACAGCCTTGCTTGTCTTTCGGGCTCAGACAAAATTAACTGTTCGGGTACTTACTTCTGACAATACGGCCCACTGTCCAAGCAACAGCAGGGCCATCGGAACTGCCCAGTAGGCAGGGGCAGATCTACAGTGTCCCATCAGGGTCCGTCGACAGCTATGACTTTTAGTTAATCTTCCATATATAAGACGTTTGTTTAATGATAATTTCTAATAAAATATCATAATACAGTAGTTTCTTTGATGCTGACCCTAGTGACTAATCAGGCTAGATTCGCCACTGTCAGTAGGAAGACGCACCGGGGATGAATTGCCATTGCAATTGGCACCTCGGGGAGGGACTGCTGCCAAACAACTCTCTTATCTTAGATAGTATAGTGTTGTTCATTGATGCGTTATGGCAGCACAGCAGCGGTGATATTTTTTTTTTTTTCAGTGAAAGTTAAGATTTGTGGCTTGGTGTGGTCATTGCATTTGCATATGTCACACGCGCACTCGAGCGCCCGCGGCACGCAGTCCGAGACTCGCGCGGGCGGTGCGGGGTGGCCGCCTGCCTGCCTGCTTACGCGGTGGGAGATCGGCTCCGCCGCGGGCAGGAGGCTCCACTGCGCCGCGCGCACCGGCGGCGACGTCGTGGTGTTCCGGCTCGACAGGTGCGGTTGCTGGGAGGTGGTCACCACGGTCTCCAATTCTCCATCGCCGAGATACTACAGCAGTCAGCAGCCTTGGCAACCGGAGCCCGCTTACGAGCTGTCCGGCTCCGAGGACAACGGTGAGGCAGAGGTGGAGCGCGCGGGGGCTGTCATTGCCGTGGCGAACAGGTACAGGGTAGGTGTGCCGAGCGACAACCTGAAGCTGCTGCCGCTCCAGGGCGCCGAGGTGGCGCTTTAAGACCGTGACGCGGCCCGTGACAGAATAATTAAGCTTTTGCTTGATTCTGCTATGTATATACTCCCTTGTCACTTCGTATCGGAAATAGATACTCCCTCCATATAGGAAATAGGAGTTCTTTAGGACAGCGACACGGTCTTTAAAGCATAATTTTGACAACTTGTTTCTTCAAAAATATTTATTATAAAGTAGTATATGTATTTTTTTATAAAAGTATTTTTCAAGACAAATTTATTTATATGATTTTTACATCTCTAAACTTAATAATTTTAAAGTTATTCATGATTTATATTCCTAATGTTTGACTCAAACCTCCAAAAGGACTTCTATTTCCTATATGAAGGGAGTATATTGTTTTAGATAAGTTTGTATTAAACATTAGGAATATAAATCATGAATAACTTTTAAATTATTATGTTGTCAAAAAAACTGTTAAATTATTGAGTTTTAGAGATGTAAAAATCATATAAATAAGTTTTTCTTAAAAAATACTTTCATAGAAATATACATATACCACTTTACAACAAATATTTTTTAAAAAAATAAGTGGTCAAAGTTACACTTTAGAGATCGTGTCGCTGTCCAAGAAACGACATCTAAAAGCTATAAGGGGGTACTCCAATATTTTTCTTTTTTAGAGAAACGGGAGGGGGTGCTCTGCTCCCCCCTAATGTGCTTTTATTAAAAGGAAAAAGTATACTCCTACCTATTTGGGCTACCTAATGAAGTTGAATTCTACATCTGATTTAGACTAATCTAGATGTTAACAAACTAGATGTTAACAAACTAGATTCAGCCACTCTAGGATGTGGTTGTTCGCCGGTTTCCATGTTCAATCATATATGTGTTAGAATTTTATAAGAGCTTGGCGCAATAACCAATTCCGAAATTCCTAATAAATCTCAAAGGCCCATTCATATGTGTAAAGAAGGAAAATGAGAACTCTTTAGTTCAACCTTGCTAGTAGAAGAGGAGGAAGATGACTCTTAAATATGGAAGTCTTCTCCACTTCCTCAAGTCTATTGTGAGGGAGAGAAAGAGAAATCCACACTTGCTCGCTCGTCTCGCCGGGCCGGGCTGAGCGGGGCGGGGCGGGGCGGGGCGGAGCGATTGGTGCGGGTGCGCAACACCTGCGTGAATGGTCCGCCGAAATCCGGAGCACGAAGTTTAGAGTCCTAAACCGATTGTGATCACGACACGAGATTGGTTGAATATGACTATATAAGCAGCCTATCTGCACCTTATTCGAGCAGAATTAAAAATTACTTTTTCGAGAACATGCCGTAGCACGTTTGTCATCAAGAGGAAACTTTGAGCGGAGTTACACAACATTTCAGATGGATCCTAGCCGGCTCAGCCACTGTGGAGTGGGCTGCTGCCCCTCTAATACCGTCGTGTTCCAACCAGAGATGCAGTTCAGTTTTTAGAGCATGACAACATTTCACACACTCGACTGGCCGGAACTCTGAATTCTGAACGTGGTGTGTAACCATGCATGTGACCAAAAGGCTACAGTACGTCACTACAACCATTGAGGATCGCACATGGATCCTAGCCGGAGATTCAACTGACAGGACTGCCAACCGGTTCTCCAAATGACACTGAGCACAAAACGCTGCTGCTTTTCAGGTGTTATCATGTGCGCGTGTTTCACAAATCGTGGCATCGATCTTATTCGTCTGCTTTTTGACCTTTGAAATTAGTTAGCTCTTTCACTGAAAGAGGAAAACGACATTTTTTTAAGCAGCACAGTAACACTAGCCTTTCACAAGATGAGCTCAGCATTAGCTCAGAGTGATCTCCGACTCCGATGCGTTCATCCCATCCCAGAGAGCTTGAAGGTGATCGGTCTGACGCGAGTCCTCGGTTTCAGGAATCTCGGAAAGCGTGGTTGGTCATGAGTATACGTTTCCATTTGCGCGAGAGTCTAGCTATAAACCCAACACGAAGCCAATTGTCGCCACTTACCGAACGAGTGAACGCCGGCAACGGCGATTTCCCCAGTTCCGGCTCCGAAGGTGGCGGTCTGAACGAAGAAATTCAGAGAATTAGGTCTCTCAGGTATGGTCAGGCTGCACTCCGTACAGCAGTCCGAGATATCAGCCCGGCGCCGCGGCGCCGTCTGTCTGATGTCACCGTGACCTAATCGCAGATGTAATAATCCGGCGTTTCATTTCAGCTTCACGTTGAAGCCGGTCTGCTGATGAAGAGTCTTTGAATGCGAGTGCCGGCCGGGGAACCTGGGCTCCCTGTCGCAGGCATGGCTAGAAACGAGTACACGAATCCATGCCTGTTTCTGCGCAGCTAGCGTTTGCTGTCTGCCGAAGTGCCGATCTTGGTGCCCCTGTCCTGTGGTCTCGGTTTTTAATGGCGCCGAGGCGAGATGATGGTAACCGCAGCGGCGAGGGTGGCCAGACATGGGCGAGCACCACGGCGAGGGCGGCCGGGTGGCTACCCATGCCTCTTGTTACGCGGCGCCTGATGTCACCACTACTGCCTCAAGCAAGGCTGAAGAAAGCCTGAAGCCACCGGTGGCGACATGCCGCGAAGAAAGAGTCCTGGCTCCCGAGCGCGACGGCCGGAACGTAACGAGCCATGGATTCAGAATTCAGATCCGGAGAACCGGTCAGTGCAGTGCAGGCACTGCAGCAGGTTCATTGCATTCTGAATCGTATGATTTGAACTTAACTGAAGCCGCGGGCAACTGAATGGCGGGAAACGCTTCACGTCGACAGATCGACCGAGATGAAACGTAATGCCGGGAAATGATCTATCTGATTCTGATGCGCGCTGCCAGGCGACACGGCTGCTGAAAAGACCAGAAAGTTGTGCATTTCTTTCAGAGACATGGATCAGACGCCTCTGCGATCCCGTCGAGACTGAATGAAATATCGAATCCGATCAGGGCTTAGAGAGTGCCAGTTCCGATTAGGGCTTGGACACGTACGTAGTTCAGTTTGACTCGTCTCCTATTCTGGATCAGAGCACCTGAGTTAGGCCAAGAAGAACCCCTGCTATAGCGCTACTATGTAAAGGCTGTACAAATGCTTGGTATCTCAGCTTGGCAGTATAATGCAGGAGCTGGAGTGCAGGACGCAGAGCTTGCGCCTCTAAACCGACGAAGTATTTTGATTTCGTTGCAGCTTCTGATGACCGGCCGGCAGATCTCAACGGCGTCCACGGCTATGCCAATGTCAAGCTACTAATAACTCTGCTTACGATGTGATCCGTCGTGGCTGCAGCGTAGCCGTAACCGGCCTGGCTCGTTCCCGGCCAGGAAATAGATACAGGAAGAAAACGGATGCAGATGCAGTGCAGTGCAGCAACAGGTGGTCGGCTTCTGCAAGCAAGGGTCAACAGATGTCACGCAACGACAGTGCCGAAAGGCTCCCGCGCAACCAACAGTCTGAACTCTGAACTGAACCGAGGCTACACCTCGTTCTGCTCACACCGGCCGAAAGCTAAGGTTACGTCTCCGGTCGGATCGGCCGGCCCCGGCCTTGCACCGTTGGCCCGGCCGCCTTCCTCTGTTGGGCTAGGCGGCTAGCTGATAGCATTAGCGGCTCGCCCACTCGGCTAACAGCAAACCACATATCTGGCTTGCGGCCACATCCATCGTAGTCGGGGCATTGAATTGCCGGTTCGGCTTATTAACCGCCGGAGCTGCATAAATACAGTACCTGGCACGCACAGCTCTCATTCAAGTGGCAGCAACAGGCAACAGCAATCACCACCGGACCGGACGGAGAGGGACACGGCTCCTCCACTCCGGCCACCGTCCCTCACCATGCCTCCTCCTTCCCCTTCCTCGGCCCACTGGCTGAGCCTCGTCGGGAGCATCTGGCTGCAGAGCATCAACGGGCCCAACGCGGACTTCCCCGTCTACTCGTCGCAGCTCAAGGACCTGAAGCACATCACGCAGGTGCAGCTCAACTTCCTGGCCTTCGCATCGGACGCGGGCAAGCTCTTCGGCTGGTTCTCCGGGGTGGCGGCGCTGTACCTGCCGCTGTGGCTGGTGGCCTTCGTGGGCGCCGCGTTCGGCCTCGTCGGGTACGGCGTGCAGTACCTGTTCCTCGACAGCGCGGGGCTCCGGTACTGGCACCTGTTCCTGCTCACCTCGCTGGCCGGGAACGGCATCTGCTGGATCAACACCGTCTGCTACCTCCTCTGCATCCGCAACTTCGGCTCCAGCAGCCGCGTCGCCGTGAGCCTCGCCACCAGCTACCTCGGCCTCAGCGCCAAGGTGTACACCAGCCTGGCGGACTCGGTGCCCGGCCTGCAGCTGGCCAGCGGCTCCAACAAGGCCAAGACGTACCTCCTCCTCAATGCCGTCGTGCCGATGCTCGTCACCGTCGTGGTGGCGCCGTCGCTCAGGGTGGTGGACCTCGCGAGCGGGGCCGGCACGGACGCGGCATTCCTCGTGATGTTCGCCATCACGCTCGCCACGGGCGCCTGCGCCGTGGTCGGGAGCATCGGCTCCACGTCCGGCAGCGGGCTGTCGTCCAGGGAGCACATGGTCAGCCTCGGCGTGCTGCTGGCCACCCCCGTGCTCATCCCGCTGGCGCTCAGGGTCCGGGAGAGCCTCCACAGGATACGGGAAACCAAGCGGGAGAACAGGATCCACGACCTCGGCACCGACGACGCCGACACAGATGCTGCGAGGGCGGGCGCCGCCGTCGTCGTCATCGACGTGACCGGCGCCGGCGCAGCCGACGCCGAGAGCAAGGAGCGGGACGGCGTGGCGGAGGAGAAACCGCAGGAGGAGATCGGCGGCCTCCGGCTGCTGGGGAAGCTGGACTTCTGGCTCTACTTCTTCAGCTACATGTTCAGTGGCACCCTGGGCCTGGTGTTCTTGAACAACCTGGGACAGATAGCCGAGTCGCGACGGCTCGGGCAGACTTCCACGCTGGTCTCGCTGTCGTCTTCGTTTGGATTCTTCGGCCGCCTGCTCCCGTCCTTCTTGGACTACTACTCCGCGAAGTAAGCAACAAGCTATAGCGCTAAGCATTCTGTTCACACCCAGTTCCTATAATAATTTGATTGGTGTGTGTGTATCCTGAGATCTTGGAGTGAGTCATCAGTCGTCTACATATGAAGACTCGGTAGTAGTAGCAGCAGCTTCAGTTTTCAACTTTCTAGATGATGGATCGATGCGCGCGGTACGGTCTTTTTTTAATTTGACGTGCTAACGAACCTTTAATTATCTGCATATTACTATGCGCGCAGGAGTGGCTACTCCATCTCACGGACTGGATCCATGGCGTCGCTGATGGCGCCCATGTCGGGCGCCTTCTTCCTGCTGCTCAACTCGAGCGACCTGTTCCTGTACCTGAGCACGGCCGTGATCGGGACGTGCACGGGCGCCATCACGTCGGTGGCCGTGTCGGCGACGAGCGAGCTGTTCGGGGCCAAGAACTTCGGCGTGAACCACAACGTGGTGGTGAGCAACATCCCCGTCGGCTCGCTCTGCTTCGGCTACTTCGCCGCCTACCTCTACCAGCGCGGGGCGCGGGGCAGCCACCAGTGCATCGGCGCCGCCTGCTACCGGGAGACGTTCGTGGTCTGGGGCGCCACCTGCGCCGTCGGCACGCTGCTCTGCGCCGTCCTCTACGCGCGGTCGCGCAGCTTCGCGCGGGGGAAACTAGCAGTAAGGACGTCGTGCCTCGCCCGCTTAGCTAATTGCCTCGCGTCGTCGGTAGGTGATATAGCTGCAGGCTGCATGCAGGCAGGCTCCAGAAGTTTCTGATCTGAGGGCCGGCGGCCGGGCCTGATTAATCATACAACACCCATCGATATATATGATCGATCAAGCATCTGCCTGCAGGCGATGTAACTTTTGATGACCCTTGTTTTTTCTTCTTCTTCGAGTTTTTTTTTTATCTTGACTGATCCCGGTGGAAGGGGGTACAGAAGGAGCCTTTGGGGAGGCTGATCATGAGTAGATATTGTGCAGCAGGTTGGCCACCTTTTTCACTTGTTATTAGTGCATATAGTATATAATATGCCATACATATATGAGTGGTACACTTAAAAACTTGAAAGGAATTCAGGTTTAGTTCCCTGCTGATATTATTATTCCGATCGCGTTTGTGGATCTCTTTGTCTTCGGAGTTTAGATGGACCACGTAGTACTGCACCTGCACTCCACTCCTTTGTTTAGTGCCGTGCCCGCTGTGAGCGAGAGAGTTTTTTTTTTTTTTTTTGACAAGGTGAGCGAGAGAGGTTGATGTATCGCGCGTGCGTGCCTACGCGGACCCGGAGTTCGCATTGCGTGCTTGAAAGAAACCATGAACGGTCTGTTTAGACTTTGGACTTGTATAGACTCGGTATTTATGACAACACAGCTACTTGCATATGATTAGTAGTGGTCCAGAGCAGCCAGCGCTATACTGCTATTCCACGTTATTCAGTGCAAGGACAGTTATATACATAGCAGCAACAGTATTTATTTTACACAAGTGCATGCAGTAGCTTGTAGTAGTAACTTTGTGTAAAAACCATCAGCTAGCAGAACAGCACCATACTACTCTCTCCGTTCCACTTAGATGTATACATATACTAGATTTAAATATACAGTAAAACAACGTATCTAGAAAAAAAAAATCAAAACTTCTTGTAATCAGATTAGAAGGAGTATACAGTATATACTTGAGTTCAGTCGCCTGATAGATAGATACATCTTTGGTAGGAGAGTAACTGATGATGGTATGGTTTGGTTGTTATACGCGTGTGGCGTGTCCAGAATCCAGACGTAACTACACGAGGTTTAGTACCGGTAACTGTCCGTCAACTTCGTACTGGATGAGGGCGCTGAAGAGTCGCGACTCCTCATAGCGGCGCCGAAGAAATTCCCGTAGATATACCTTTGGTTGTGCCGTAGCCATCTCCATATTCCGTAGCCGTGCGGGTGTCTTTGTACTCTCGTTTCTGGCTCCCCCATGATGGAATCATTTCAAACTACCCGCCTACGGAGTAGGACTACTACGAAGTGTTCTCTTAAGACTTGCGCACAACCATGGCTGTCGACCTGCTTTTACGCATGTGAAATTTACCAGTGGGCAGGGGCAGCGGGAAAACGAAAGGTACGCGACGGTGGCCCATGAAAAGGTCTATCTAGGGAAGGCCCGTTCAAGATTCTGTCCATCTCTACTGATAATTCTGGACATGTCGAAACGCTTGATTATTACTCCCTCCGTCCTTTTTAAGCGTCGTTCGGAAAGCTTGTCTGTAAAAGAAACACGGATTTTTAAAGACAGTTATTTAGGAACGGTGGAAGTACTTCAAAAAAAAACGCTTGATTACCACCACCTGTCGCGTCTCTCATGACCACGACCGACCAGTTAAGGGTAGCTCGTTTACCTGGAGCGCTCACAGTCACAGAGACTCACAGTGACCACCCCTGCATCATCACTCTCACTCCTTCCGACAGAAACAGCTACTAGGTACGTATACAGTAGCTCTGAAATAAAGGCTACAAGGCCACATAAAAAGTAGTGTACTACTCCTATATACTAGCATAAAACACGAACTGAGAAATTCCTATTTTTGAACCTTTCAAAAAAAAAAACTATTTTTGCGACGGTGCAAGGGGTGAGGGGGATCTGAAAGCATGCATGTGATGGATGGATGTAGCCATTAAAGGATCGATGGGTAGTAGGTCGATCCATCCACCCATCGTCGGCATCGGCCCTTCGCCTCGTGGTCCTCTCACTCGCATGTTATGCGATGGCTCCATTTCCATCCTCCCCGCGCCCTTACCTGGACGGCTGGACGGATGCGGAACTTCCTATTGAATATTTAGACACATATTTGAAGTATTAAATACAGAATAAAAATAATTAATTATTTAGATTACAATAACTTTGCTAGATGAATTTTTAAGACTAATAAGTTCAATTTAATAATATTATACTACCGTGAACATATATACTAATAATAGATTAATTAATTTTAATAGATTTATTTTATGGTTTCCTTATGTAATATATATTTTTTTATTAGTATATTTTTAATAAACTAAATTAACACCGGAATATCCTACCTGACATTAAAAAAAACTTTAGCCACGAACCAGCCTCAACTGCAATGGCTATTTATTCGCCGAAAGCATGCATTGCAGAGCCATCATCAATCTTTAGGCCCGGCCGCATGGGCTCGCTCGCACCTCGCTACTACAGTATTATACAGTAGCTAGCACTCTCCTCCGAATCCAATCTTCTGCTGTCTGCTGAGGTGAGGTGAGCCGATTCATTTATGGTTTCAGAGGTTGGTTGGTTCGCCAGATCGCTCATCCCTCTTGGACGTCGGTGATGATGGCGCGTCCGATCACTCGCTTCAGTTCCAGTTTCAGCCCTGACAGACAAGCTTGAAACTGTCATCATAAACTCCAGATCCCCCGCCAGTTATAGTGACCGCTGCTCACTGCTCAACATTAACATTACTGTTCTTTAAATCTTGCTAGTAGCATTTTTGAACACACAAAATGTGGCTCAGCGATGGGCCATCTTTCCCTGACATGGTAGCATGGTCGATGGATCCGAGCTGTGAGGTACATCCCATGCATACAGCTAAAGATTAATGTGACGGGGAATCTAGAAATATTTTGGAAAAGTTAGCGAAACTAAACAAGGCCTTAGCAGCGCGCCTGAGCATTCTTCCTGTGCCCTCGAATCCAATCGCGTCGCGTCCTTGGCTGCTCCGCTGCTACAGTACATATATATACACACACGGGTACGGGTTGCCTGCAGACGGGAGCAGCGGAGTTAGTGTGGTAGATGGGGGCGCCGGTGTTGGTGGAGGCTGTAGTAATGTGTAAATGGTGGCGGCGGTTGTTGAGAGGGCAAATGCGCGCGCCTAAGGGAGTGTTTGGATACCTGACAAAAAAAAATTGTCTGTCACATCAGACGTTGCGGCACTAGTTTCGTCTATTAAAAATAAACTAATTATAAAACTAATTACAAGGTCATATGCTAATTACTAAGACGAATCTATTAAGGTAAATTAATTCATCATTAGCGAATGTTTACTGTAGCACCACTTTGTCAAATCATGAACTAATTAAGTTTAATAGATTCGTCTCGTGAATTAGTCTCCGGCTCATAAATTAGTTTTTTAATTACTATATTTTTAATAGGTAAAACTAGGGCCGCAACGTCCGATGTAACAGGGCAAAAAAAAAAAAATTGACCTACAAACAAACACGCCCTAAAGCCACCGACGTGTGTGCGCCGCTGTGCACGTACATGCCAGGGAGCTCGCGCGACGGTGATCAGCGGAGAGCCCGGACGGAGCCTGCCCTGGAGGAGCACAGAGCAGGAGCGCAGGGCGCGCGGACAAAAGTGGCTGCTGGGGAAACGAAGTGAAAGTGTGCGCCCTTCCCTGTCCATCCGTGTAAACGCAGATTTGCCACCGAGATCGCGCGTGGTTAGTTGGACACATCGGTTGCTCGGTGTGTTGTGGAGGACGCAATGATTACTCGTCGCTTGCTTGTTGCTCGCTGATGGCCGGAGTAGAGATTCTTTCGGTAATGCTCTGCTGCTGGAAGCAAAATATCTCTTCAGGAGTTCAGGCAATCAGGCATTTGCATGCGTACTGTATATCGGTATGCCGCTGTGGCATTTGTGTGACACGTCCGATCGGTTCGACGAGGATGTAACGTAGAGGACCATGCGTGTTCGCCAACATCGCGATCTCCACATGCGCGAGAGGGAGGACGGTCATCCAATCCGCCGTCCAGTTATCAGACGCGATCATTACTTGCGTCCCTACCCAAGCAATTGAGCACAGTACTACTTTACTACATAATAATACAACTTTCATTTATTCCAAAATTGTTTGTTTAATGGACGGTTCATCCCCATCACCTCCTTGGTACAGTTGCGATGTTCTTTTATACAGACGTTCATGCTCGGATCCCATGCACACTTCTGTAGTTTAGTGATCATGGTTTTTCCCCTTAATGAATCGAATTGCAAATGATATTTAAATTTTATTTAAATTATATTGATAATCCACTACAATAAACTATATCATTTACTATTATATAAACTTATACGTTTTAACTAAAATATTACATATATTGACATTTAATAGAACTGAGAGATTACATCATAGGCTGCAGATATATGACGAGGCGGCGACGAGAGTCTGAGTGAAAGCGGCGAGGGGGCTGAAAAGGGGCGCCGGCGGCGGCTTCGGACTAATTCTTCTTTTGCTTCTAACTAAAAAATTGCACCTGAGTATCCACTTCAATCATCGCATTCACAATTTCGGGGACGGGATGTTGAATGGTGTACACGCTACACACAGCATCACTCATCGAACGTGTCGACACGAAATCACCTTTGCTGTGCCAATTATCGCCTCAGAAGCGAACAAGGCAATCAGAGAGGCGAACCATAACTGACCTGAGCACCCCAGCATTCCCACCCCTGAAGAGCACGGCGTGGTTGTCTCGTCCGGAGCCTCACACGATCACATCGGCTGACGTAAAATTTCCATCTTCACCGTACCCATCGATCACTTTCGCCCTCTTAATTCCTCGGCTCTGGATAAATCCTACCAGACGTCGCCTGGAGAAATTCGATTCTGTTTTGTCTACCAGCGACGTCATCTAAACGAGCACACAATTTGATTGCCTGCAGAGGCGGCTGTTGTTTCTGTATATAGCAGCAGTGGCCGGCTATGGCTCGGCTCGCCCGGTCGTGACAGGAAACAGAACCCAAAAACGTACCCGGTGTTAGGGACTCGGGAGTCGGGGGGGGGGGGGGGGGGGGGGGGATTGTTTGTTTTGCGTCATCCCAAACAAGCTTCCGTACCAGTTCTAGCCTTCAGACGTCCAAATGCGGAATGCCGCCGCTTGTGCCGTGGCAGACGAGATTGGCTAGAGGCAAACCTGACAGACCCTCCGCGTGAAAGATCTCGTTAGCATGACCACGGTGGTGCCCACATGCGTGCATGCTGTTAGGTAGGCGACCGATACCGATGCATATGGCCAGCATTTCAGATGAACCAGCACAGGGCTTTTAGCTTCTTGAAATCGATACGATATGATCCAACTCGGCATGGCCGTGCAACGTGTACGACACAAGCCGCCCACCAGTTGCATGCCTTACGATGCGCGGAGCAGCGCATGCCGCATGGGCAAGGTGTCTGGGAAAAAAAATTGCGTGCATGGGCAGGTGCGCACGCGCCGGCCGCCGAGCGAGAGCGTCAAACGCGCCGCGTCGGCTGGGGATCGGCACGCCGCGGTGTCCGCAGCTGCAGCTCTGCGTCTGCATCGCCGCACGCCCGCACCGCACGTGAATGTGCATTTCATTGTTAAGCATGATCACAATAAGCATTAGCGCGTTATTATAAACTTCTTAATTACATAAATTATGTGTTATATGTTCTGAAACTGATATAACTTCGTCTGACAGGTGCCACGTGCACGAGGAGGCGCGGAAGGAACTCTACGACCATAGTCCGTACGTAATCTCAGAACCGACAGTCCGGCACTGCCGACCGGGGTCGTGGCCCCATCGCCTGGCGGTGAAAACCACAGCTGGACGACGACGCGGGCGGTGCCCGGCAGACGACGATATGACGCAGGTCGTGACGAGTGATGACCACTCCTCCTCCCCCCGTGCCTGTCGAGTAACCGGGGAGGGGAGCTTCTGAGGATTTGCGGCTCCTGGATGGTGAGTTTTCGTTGGATCGATCGGTCGCGTCGCGTGCTGCTGCCGCCGGCCGGGCGTCCGGCCGGGGTGGTGAGTGGTCCAGCTCCACTGTTTTCGCTATGCGAACGAGAACAAAAAAATCCAAGGCCGAAGGGCACGCGCGCTAGGCACGCGGCGTCGGCCGTCGTACGATGGTGATTGGTGGCGCGGCACGGACAGGTTGGCTGGCTGGTTGGTTCATGGCGATCAAGGAAGATTTTGCAGTTACTGTAGTACGTACGTACGTCCTGGCACGCTTCGCTCAGCCGCTTTTATTAGCTTTATTATTATCTATCATTATTAGTGGTCGACCATGACAGTGAACGCCACAACCTCTTTTTTTTACGGTGCCAGTCGTTTCAACCGGGCATGCAAGCAGCAGCGGCTCGTGGTGACCATAAGTTTGTCTCTTTGCATCCCCCGCTCCTTGCAAACCGCACGCACGCACGAATGGTACATAGTCGCGATTCGCGAATCCTACTATCCTAGGCAAGGCTTTTAATTACTTTTATTAGAACATGTAGTATATTGTATGTAAAGCTACGAACGGGCGAGATTGTATGGACGGGGCGGAGCCGGCGCCGCGTGCAACGTGCGCTTTATGTTACCGGACGGTGAAGAGCCCGGGTAGGGGCGGCTAGAAAAATAAAGCCGGCCGGCCAAACTAGGAGAAGTCGAGCTGCATGCACGTCCGGTAATAACGTCGGTTTAGTGGTTGAATCCATCCGTTCATGGAAATGCCGGGCCCTTTTTCCGATCGCGAGCGTGCGGTGCGGGCGGGCGGGCGGGAATTTTATTTTATTAATAACTCAATTAAATACAAATTTTCATAAACAACACTGTCCATTTATTTTTACAAAACTAACCCTTTTGTCGCGCCGTCCCCAATGGCGCGGCAAAAGCGCCACCGTGGCAACGCCCAGCCACGGAGGTTCGGGTGGGCCCCGCTCGTCAGTTTGCCGCGCCAGGCGGCCTGGCGCGTTCAACGGCTTTGCCGCGCCAGGCGGGCTGGCGCGGCAAAACCGATCTAGATCTAGCCGCCGCGCCCAGCTTCCTCCTCCTCCTCTGTCTCCTCGCCCGCACCGCCGCTGCTCGCCGCCCCTCCGCCGCGCCGCCGTCCCTGTCCCCGCCCCGGCCCGCGCCGCCCCGGACGAGGGAGGGCCGCCTCGGACCGGCCCGCCCGCGGAGGAGGTCGGTCAGGCCAGGCGGTGGTCGGCCGGCCGCCACCGGACCGGCGCCACCCTTCACCACCCTCTCCACCACCCTCCACGACCGCCTCCACGATCGGAAGGTAAATTTTTATCCTTTTTGGTTTTCTTTTGTAGTTTAAGTTTATTAGTTAGTTAAGTAGGTTAGTATTTTATTTATTTATTTATTTATTTGCAACGTTAGTTATCTAGTTTTTTAGTTATGTATATAATTAGTTAGTTAGTTAGGTTAGTTTAGTTTAGGTTATTTAGTTAGTAAGTAAGTTGTATAGTAAGGTTACTTAGGTTAGTTTAGATTGGGTTAGTTAGTTAGTAAGTAAGTTAGTTAGGTTAGGTTTGGTTTGGTTAGGTTAGTTTGTTTGTTAGTTCGTTAGTTAGGATATTTAGTTAGTTACGTAGTTAGGTTAGGTTAGGTTAGGTTAATATGTTAGTTAGGTTAGTGAAGCCAACTTAGTAAGTAGTTTCTCCATTCTTTACTTTTGAGAAGACCATCACTTGACCTTAGTTCCACTATTGACTTTGTAGATGGACACTGTATTCAGATTGTTTTATGGAGGCACAGTTAGTACACGAGATGAGTTGTTTGATGATAACATCGAACAAGAACTCGAAGTATTTGATGAGCGTCCTCCTTTTACGGAGCTTATGTTGCGTCTGAAGGAGAAGTTTGATGGTGATTTCTCGTTGAAAGAGAGATTTGACAGTGGCAAGATTAGGACGAACTATGCGTTAATGCCCTTGCGCAACCAGGCTGACTGGGCAAAATACCAGACGATCGTTATGGCATCCAATTCGACCATGGCTGAGATCGTGGTAGAGGACGGTTGGAGGAAGCAGGCAAAGTCATCCAATGATGGCAACAAAGGTGAAGAACCGGAGGTAGGGGATGATGAGGATGCAGCTCCGATGAGTATGGACGTTGATGGTCACCCGACGCAGGAGACAGTGTATCCATCTGAAAATGCTCACGCTGACGTCGGTCAAATAAACAATGATTTTGATGTGGCCGAGCTAGAGCGGCACGAGCAGGAGGAGCAGGAGGCACAATTGTTTGATGAAAACTATGATTCTGATGATGATTCAGATTATGACGAAGAAGAGGACAGTTATATTTCTGCTATGCCAGAGCCGGTTCGTGCTATTCCACAACCGGTTCGTGCTATGCCACAACCGGTTCCTCAGAATATGCATGCTCCAGGGAGACTAGTCACTGATATACCAGAGGATCATACACATTTTGATGTGTGGCGGCGTTTGAGCGAAGCGAGGTATTATGTTCCGCCTGATCCTTTGACTGAGACAGAGCTCCAGCAATTGAGGTCGGTTAACATGCACTTTAGAGGCGTTCCAAGTTATAGGGATGTCAGTATGGTGGACCAGGCAGTTTGTGATACTGGATTGAATCTGTGCAAGTAAACACTGCATAACCATACAGATTGGATTCTTTAGAAGGGTATGATTTTCAACACTATGACTGAGCTGAAGCTTTTTCTTCAGAACTATGTTGTGCATCATCATCGACCGTACATGGTCAGCCATTCTGATATTAATTTGAGGTACCACGTCAAGTGTTTGAGTCTTGGTTGTCCGTGGAGGCTGAATGCTCGCAAGAGAACTGATGGCAAGTGGAGGATCAGTAAAGTAGTACAACCGCATACTTGTTTTACAAATAAGGGACAAGAAGAACATCCTCAATTGACGACAAGATACCTTGCACGGCGCATTTTGGCATTTGTTGATGATGACGCCGACGTATCTGTTTCAAAATTGATTATCTCCATATTTGGATTCACGGGCTATAAGGTGACTTATGGAAAGGCGTGGCGTGCGAAGCAGATTTCCCTTGCAATTCGTTGGGGTGGTTGGGATGAAGCGTACAACAGGATTCCACGGATTTTGTGTGCAATGGCATACTATAACCCTGGCCTAAAATGGTTTACACACACCAACGGGCACTATATGGACCGCAACACCGGCAAGGTTACACATGTGCTTCAGCGTGTATTTTGGTCTTTTGCACAAACAGAGCATGTGTATCAGTACTGTCGTCCAGTCATACTTGTGGACGGTACTTTCTTGACCGGAGCGTACAAGGGTGTGTTGATGATGGCGGCGGTTGTTGATCCCGAGGACCAGATAGTTCCAATTGCTTTCGCCTTGGCTGAGGGGGAGAACGTTGAATCTTGGTCTTGGTTCATGGCCCTGCTACGGATAGAAGTGTTAGGGCCTTCTCGGACAATATGTTTGATTTCGGATCGTCATGATGGGTTGCTTCGTGCCGCAGAGGAGGAGATAGAGGGTTGTCCTCCTCTAGTGCACAGATGGTGCATGCGTCACTTTGCCGCCAATTTCTGGCGTCGGCATAGAAAAAAGGAGGTTTGTGCCAAGGTGAAAGAGCTATGTTGTGTTAAAACTGAGCACAAATTCAAGGAAACAATGGAAGAGTTGGACAAAATGTTAAACAGTGCTGCCAGGGCTTGGATCGAGAGACAGATGGAACACAAGGAGAAGTGGGCGCTTGCTTACGATGAGGGCGGTTTCCGGTTCGGCATAATGACCACCAACTCATCAGAGTCTTTCAACAAGGTATTCACGGGTGTTAGAGCAATGAGTACTCGTTTCACAAGACCAATGAGTACTTCGTGAAAAGGTGGTCCATTGCTCAAGACAACCTACAAACGGATGGTGAATTTGGAAAGGCGGGAAAGGAGCACATTCAGGAAAATGAGATCTAGGCAACACAGCAAACTTGTGAGGCTTATGGACCAACCAGACAAATCTATAATGTTCGAGCAAAGGGTGGAACTACCATGGGCGGGGAACGTTATGGTGGTCGCAACTATCGGATCGATCTTGAAAGAGTGGAATGCAGTTGTAACATGCCGCAGATAATGCATGCCCCTTGCTCTCACATGATTGCGTCCTGTAGAGCGCGCGGATATAACTACAAGGCCGTACCATATATGTCCGAGTACTATCGCCGGAGCAACACCGTCGCAATATGCAGAGCAGCTTCGAGCCTTACCTTGATCCCACTCAATGGCCTCCATACTTGGGTCGAGACTTTATGCCTGATCCTGAGCTGCTGAAGGTAGGTAAGGGTAGGAGGAGGAAGAAGAGACTAAAGAGGGACATGGACAATATGGATAGGTATGGCGGGGGGACTTCGACCAGACACCGAGCACGAACCTATGCTCTGTTTGCCACATGCCAGGGCATAATGCAGCCTTCCATCGTAGACAAAGACAAAGGGTGTACAACGACACCATTTGATTTGTATCTTTACTTATATTAATTATTTGAATTTTTTTGTTATTTTTGTACATATGTCTTTCATTTGTTTTAATGCTTTATTATTTTAGACGCTGTACTAACCTGATCGCATGTTTTGTTTAAACAGGATGGCGAACCCTCCGGCGTACCCTCTCCTTGAGCTGTACTACGACGCCGAGCACCGGGCGCACAGGCTGACGGACTACGCCCCTCCAGAGCGTTTGACGTTGCTGAGACCGCGCACCCACCTCTGGCACCGGTGGGACGAGCGCTACGCACCCTTCGTACGGCGCGCGGGCTTGTTGGTGTTGGCCTACGTTGCCACCGACGTGGTGTGCCAGCTCGACCCGGCGCTCCTGACCGCGCTGGTGGACAGGTGGCGTCCCGAGACGCACACCTTCCGCCTCGCCTGCGGGGAGATGACGGTTTCCTTACAGGACGTGACCAAGATTTTTGGTCTACGCTTGGGCGGGCTCCCCATGACGGGGATTGTTGACTCGGACACGTGGATGGACACCGTCCACCAGTTCTGTGGTCGTAGGCCCCCGGACGACGCAGATGCCAAGAGGAACAAGTAAGCTACAATTTATTTTTCTAATTTAGTTGCATACGATTGCTAATATCATGTCCTAACTTCAACTTTTTTAAAACAAACAGGAAGACTTCTAGGGTGCCTTCGTCGTGGATCACCGAGCACTTTGCGTTTTGCCCCCCAACGTCGACCCACAGGTAGTGGAGAGGTATGCCAGAGTGTGGTTGTGGCACTTTATTGGGGCCTTCCTGTTTCCCGACTCATCGGGGAACACGATCAGCTGGATGTTCGTCCCCATCCTCGCACAACCGTGGGAGAACATCTGTGCTAGCCTGGCTGTACAGACAGCTGTGCGAGGGGTGCCGGCGGAGGCAGGCCTCCTCTAGCTTGGGAGGGTGCCTGCCCCTGCTCTAGGTTTGGGCCTTGCAGCGGCTGCCTGTGGGTCGTCCCCGTTGTTGAGAGGATGCGGTAAGTACATACCTCTTGCGTGCGTGTGCTTTTACAAATTTACAGTCATCTAACTGAATCAAATTGGAATGCAGGTGTGGACGCACGAGGACACCCGCCCCACTGCTCTGTATGTCTGGTCCACGGCAGAGCCAGTTAGAGGCAACCCCCAGCGCCGCTACCACCAGTACACGGACTTACTGGACGTCTTGACACAACACCAAGTAAGTCCAGAATGAGTTCATTTTTTATAGTGAAACAGGAACATGACTAACTATGTTTGTTCATTAAAAACAGGTCTGTTGGGAGCCCTGGGACTTGTACGACAACGTGTTCGACCCCGCCACGGACCTGGACCGTGTAGACTGGCTTTGCACCGTCCCTCTTATCTGCTTCTACGTGGTCGAGATGCACTTGCCCATCAGGGTGATGCGTCAGTTCGGCCTACGACAGGAGTTTCCTCCACCTCTTTTTAGCACGGATCAGAGGTTGCACAAGTAAGTATCGTCCACAATCATGTTCAATTACTCTAGTAAAATTCTATCTTATGCTCTAACAGATGAGTTTCCTTTGCATTACAGGGTGAAGCGCCAAACTAGACGGAAGAACCCTGTTGATTGGCGCGCGGAGCACGGCGATCATGTCCTGAGTTGGACAATCAGGTACCAGCAGGACGTTGAGCACGGCGAGCCGTACGACCAGGGCGTCTTCGACCTGTACCTGCAGTGGCTGCACCGGAGCACCAGGTTGCACATTAAGCCACCGTACTACGAGGTCACCGCTGAGGACGAGTCGGACGACGACGAGGACCCGTACGATGCACGGACTAGGGCAGCGATTCAGCCTGACAGAGCCCCTCTACAGAGCTACGTGGTAATATATCATGCCCTTCAACTCTTGTTTGTGTTTCTGTACTTGGTGGACTTACCCCCTCGACTTGTCTCGGCAGGCGTCGCAGCTGTCTCGGTACTCCGACGAGGCAGCGCAGCTTATACACCACACCAGCTCTACTGGGGACCACGGCCCGGTACAGGCTTTTCTGCAGGTATCATAACACATTCGAACCACACTGGTAAATCTTAAGAAGTCATAAACTGTACTAATATAATATTATTTCGTGATTTGCAGAAAATCAGGAAGGGCTGCAGGAAGCTTGCTCAGAAGCTAGGGTGCATAGACACAGCGTGGGCCCCACCGCACCTTCCTCAGCCTTCGAGCCCTTTGGTGTCCGACATTGTCCCAGCAGCAGCAGCGTCGTCCGACGCCCAGACGGGAGGCACTTCTGCGGATCCACGCGGAAAGGGCACCACTATAGAGAAGCAGCCCGAGGAGGAGGGGGAGGACGAGGAGGAGCACGACGAGCACACCACACCACCCTACACAGCTAGTGTAGGCTACATGGCCCTCGGCCATAACTCGCAGTATGCTGGAGGGTCCTCCTCCAGAGGTGGCCCGCAGCACTCCTCGGACGACACGGCGTGGCAGATACCTGGTGCATACCAGTACCCTAGTGGCTACTACACCGGTCCAGACTGGCAGCCTTGGCCAGAGCAGGGCGCAGCACAAGAGCTAGGGTACTCACAGCTAGGTAGAGCTCCACTACCTACTCAAGAGGACGTGCAGGTACATAAGTTGGCCTCTATTCATTTAAGATCGTCAGATACATTTAAGTTGTTTGCTAACATTTATTTGGAATGTTGCAGGGACCTAGTCAGACGCAAGGGTCACCACGCCGGCTGGTACGCGCACGAGACCGCACGGACGTCACGTTCACGCCCAACATGGACCTGTCGCAGCCGAAGCGTCGGAGGCGGCCTCCTCAGCCGTACACACCTAGCTAGGCTTAGTGTTAGACTGCATATTATGTATTAGACACTCTTTATCCTCTATTATGTATATCGAGACCATGTTACAGAGGATTCGGTAGTTTATGTGAGTACTTTGTGCTAATGAAACATGTGTCATTCAGTTATAAAATGGCTCGTAATTGTATTCAAAGTTTGACCAAAACAATTATCGCGCCAAAACAACAAAACCTGTGAGCATACCATTGCTATCCTGTGAGGCAGCTTTTGCCGTGCCAACCCTGGGGCGCGGCTGACGCTTTTGACGCGCCAGGCGGGTTGGCGCGGCAAACGCATTAGCCGCGCCACTCCGCCTGGCGCGGCAAAAGCGTCAGCCGCGCCCCCAGTGTTGGCGCGGAAAAAGCTGGCATCTCATTGCATAGCCTTTTCAGCGTCGTGTCCTCTCCTCATAAGTGCTCTGCAGTTTTGATTCCGATAGGCTTTTCAGTGTATAGGCTTTTCAGTATATAAGCTTTTCAGTACATAGGCTTTTCAGTGATTAGATTTTTCAGCGAATAGCCTTTTCAGTTGCAATAACTACACACTCGCAATGCAGGTGAGATAATTCACAAGTTCAAAACCAGGGCTCCGCCTATATAAACCCATCAGCGCCTTGCATATTCAACAACTTCAGCAGAGCTTGCGAGGTTCGTAGTAGAGATGTCTGGAGGTTCGTCCAAAGGCGGGAGAGGAAAGGGTGGGAGGAAGGGACCTCCCATTGTGTGGGAGGGATCTCTTGGTCCTGATTTCTTCTTAGAGGCACTATATGAGTTTCCCGTTGAGAGCAAAAAGGATTTCAGCCGGGACCGTCCTCTTAGGGGATACGATAACCGTTTAGAGGACTGGCCAAAATGCCGCCATGGTGAGGACTGTTTGGTGCAGATGCTCCACGACGACTTGGAGGCAGACCGACGTTTCTTCAAATGCCCGCGAGCATGGGTAACTTTATTTAATTGTTGTTGCTATGCCTCTCATGTTTGCTAATACTTAGTCATTTTGTGAATGTCAGTCTTCTATTTCCGAAGAAAACTGCGGCTTCACCAGATGGGTGGATCCTCCTCCAATATGGCCGCATAAGGAATACATCTATTATCTGCAGCGTCGTATCGACGATCTTGAAAGAGAAGTTAAAAGCATGCTCAACGACTATGATGACGACGACAGCGAAGCAGACGGTTCAGATGAAGCAATATGCTTTGATCCATATTGCAACTGCTCGCATCACAAGAACAAGGGGCCTCCACCGCCGCCGCCACCATCGCCACCACCACCACCACCCGCAATGGGAGGCTATTACGGAGAAGGGTCTACTCAGTTTGCTATGTGGGACGGCTTCTAGACTACTTAGACCACTATGTATGTGTTGTGTTGTGCCAATCAATTACCTAAGGCATGTTAGGATTAGTCTAGGACCTTTTAACCAAGTTACGGTAAAAGGTCCTCACATGCCATGTACTAGCTTGTTGTTCGTGTATTGGTTTGCTCTATTCTATTTCTCGTACTTTATCCCAGAAAAAATCGATGACACATGAACTACCGCAAACAATACAACAACATATAAAAAAGTCGAACAATTTGCAGTTCAAGACTACGTAATCGAGGATCCGAAATAAACGGTACACGGAAGTACAAACCAACAGTACAATACACTAACAAGTCCACCAAATGACAACAATATTCATTACTCAATAATGACTACTTAACCTACCACACTACTGAGTGCAACGAGGCCACTTTCCCTTCCTCACAGCATCCGGATCCTGCTCCATGGTAGCCTTGGCACGACGCACACGCTCAAGCCTCTTCTCCCTCTCCCCCCACGCTTAGCTGCATCCCTCATTTTTGTCTCTTCCTCATGCTGCTTTTGTGCTGCCTCTTCTTTGCGTCTCTTCTCCAAACGCTTCATGTCCTCCGCAACCCACTTTTTCATCCTCTCTACGTGCTCCTTGTCCTCCGGCTTCATCTCAGTGTCGATCCACTACTCGAAGTCACATAGTGGTGGAAGCTCCTGCAAAATATAACTAAGTCAATTAGGTAATAAAATACAAATGATTTGTCATTCATGTATAGAACAAGCCATCAGCTTCTCACCATCAGTCCAACACGGATCTGTTTAGGTGTAGGGTCAAAGACATAATTCTCACACATCCAATATCTCTGACCGTATGTGTGTTCTCATCAGATATTGCGATCTCACAATCATCGTCGCAGTAGCACATGGGCACCGGAACACCGCTAGGCAATGGCAAATGGGCATAGGCATTGCCCGTGAGAGGCTGCCTACAATCATCAACGCAATAACAAATGAACATAACATAAAATTACTTCATTAAAACAGACAAATAAATAAACAATGTATCGATCTTACCTTGCCTTACTAGCTTTGCCACGCCGCGGCATCCTAACAATAAAAAATATTTCAACACTAAACATACATTCATGATTAATTATAAATCTACGTAATGGCGTAACAAATATTACACAAAAAAAATATACACAAATTGAACAAAATATTAAGCAAAACAGATATAAAAAGTCTAATACATGAACAAATCCATCATTAATTAACAACTAACGTCACGACATTTTTAAAATAAATATTGTCTACAAACCCTAACTTACCAAAATATGGTTTAATCCTACATTGCAAATATAGATAAAGAACAACAATATGGATCAAATACCTCTAGTGCAGAGAGAACAAGTTCGATTGAGGGAGATGAAGAGAGGATGGATGAAATGGAATGGATTAGATTGGATTGAATTGGTTTGAGAGGAGAAGAGAGGAATGAAGAGGAGGCTGCTGCTGGGCGCGGCGACCAGATCTAGATCGGCTGGTGCGGCAAAGCCGTTGACCGCGCCAGGCGGCCTGGCGCGGCAAACGCACTAGCCGCGCCAGCCCGCCTGGCGTGCAAACTGACGAACGGGGCCCACCCGGGCCTGCGTGGCCGGACGGTACCACGGTGGCGCTTTTGCCGCGCCGCCATGCATGGCGCGGCTAACGCTTTTGTCGCGCCATTGGAGACGGCGCGGCAAAAGTGTTAGTTTTGCAAAAAGAAAAATAGACAGTGTTATTTATGCAATTTTTTATTTAATTGGGTTATTAATAAAAAAAATTCGTGGGTGGGCGGGCGCGCGTGAGGAAAAGGATCGTGCATGAGTACAAGCAAAGGAAAGGCGGTCTGAACTCGGTTCACCCGATCGGGCCGTGCAAAGGCGAAAAGGAGAGGAAAGGCGCGCAGTAGCAAGCGGAGATTACTTGCGCGAGAGGGCTACACCGCACTCAAGCTAGCCACTCAGACTCACCTCATGACCAGTCACCAGGGGCGCGCGCGACATGCCGGTAATGCGCGAGCGGGGAGAGGAAAGCAACTGCCGCGGCGCGAGGGCGCACCGCCCCCCCGGCCTGGCCGGCTCGACACGGGCAGCGCGCAGCGTTATTGCGGGTGGTGGTGTTCCTTGGGCCGATCACCCGATCAGATCGGGTCGGCGGTCGGCTTGCGCGCCGACTCGGCCGGGCGGCAGCCCTTGCTCGTCCGAGAGGGCAGGGCTTTCCGCCCGTGCCGTCCATGGCAAAGCAAAGCGCGCTGCCCCGGTGGACGGATCGGAGGTGGTGCCGTACGCGTCGCGCCTGCGGGCCCGCGCTGGCGTGGTGGGTCACGGACTCACGGCCGGCGGCGCACCACCACCACCACGGGACGACCCGCACGTACGTGATCTGCGGAGTACGTGTAATCGAGCGTGTGCGCCGGCTACGGCTTTGGGCTTTGGCCTTCGTTCGTACGGGGCGCGCGCCAGTCACGGCGGGTGGGGTGGGTGACGGACGGACCTGGTGCGTGCGGTTCGTTTGGGAGACCGACGAACGGTGGTTCCGTTGCTCTGGTCTGTTGCCATAGGAGACATGAGTGAGAGAAACAAAAGGCAGCTGAGCTGACTCTTTTTCTCTGCCCCAAGCCCCCAAGTAAATCGCGGACACAGGACGCTGCTACCGAAACGCATGGGTACGTTACAGGAGAGTGGAGACCGCGGCGGCCGCGGGTCATGGTTCCAGTTAGTTCGCGGATGCGGCGGGGCGTGTGATGGCGACGGCCGATCACGCCGGCCCGGGCCATCCCACGGTGCGCGCTTGATTTCGAACGAGGCGATGCCGACGTGCCCCCGACAGCGGTCGTGCGTGGGGGCGCGCCGCGCCGCGCCTGGTGACGCCACCGTGACGCCGTGGCGACGTCAGAGGCCACCACCGTGTGTTGGCGACCCTGCGAGCGCGACAGGAGGAAAAAGAAAAAAAATGGTACGTACGGGTAGCTGAGGAGAGAAAACAGGTGAAGTGAGGGCCGCGGGTTATTGCTCGGCATGCACGGAGCCAGAAGAATTTTAAGGGTACAGCACAACGCCGGCTGTGTTCACGTGTGCGTGTCGCGGCCACTTCGGTCTCGTCTTCCGTTCCGCCTGGCAGCAGCTAAGCTATATACCCTACCCAGCGGTTGGCCCCGGCCGTTCTGAGCACAATCGATCGAGTAGTCCACGGACTGATGCATCCAATCCAACAAACAGGTCGACGGATCACCTCAAACACGGCCTTGATTGCCACAATTCTGGAGGTACACGCGCATTCTTTAGCTTTAGTTTGTTGCAGCCGTGACCGTGCGACACAAATGATAGATGGATATCTCTGGATCGTGCCCTACAACAAACCGATCGACAGTACGTAAACCAGTTGCCGCTGATGAGAGTAGTGACGACTATTAACGCCGGGACATGTCCTGCTTTAGCTTGGCCTGTCTTGTCTATATGTGTGAATCAGGCTGATGCAGGTGTGATGCGTGCTGTCCGTGGCGGTACGTCTATCCATGCCTGCGTTGTGTTACCCAGCCGGGTTGGGACTTGGGAGAGAAGCTACAAAATAGATCTTCGTCAGAGAACTCGGGCCTTTTTGGCGGATTGCAACTCTGCAAGAAGTGCATCAAGCAAGCGCAGTGCTGCCTCCACGAGATCTTTTTTGGTATATCGGCAGGGATCGGCGGTGCCTTTTAACTAGGCGTCTAGGCCTCTTTGTGCAGTGCATCATATCGCTGCTAGCTGCATGGTTGCACTGCGTCTGTTGCGCGAGTGAGGAGGATGCATGGATCAGTGGGCTCCGCCACCATCTCGCGTATTAGTACCTGAGAGCTAAGTGGACGACGCAGAACAGCTGATGATGTCTTCTAGAAGACGCAAATGCATGCCGGATCTTTTTATTCCATGTTCTTTTCATTATTCCATGTTCTTTTCAGTAGTATATACACTAAAGTATTGGCGTGTAGACAGCCTACGTCATCAAGTCGTCACCTTCGGACAATTATACAGTACTTCTCCGTATCGAAAATAGAAGTTGTTTTGGAAAAGATTTAGGTCAAACATTAGAAATATAAATCATAAATAACTTTTAAATTCTTGAGTTTAAAGATGTAAAACTCATATAAATAAATTTGTATTGAAAAATGCTTTTATAAAAATATACATATACCATCTTATAATAAATATTTTTAAAGAAATAAGTGGTTAAAGTTATGCTTTAAAGACCATACGTGTCGCTGTCCAAATGACTTTTATTTGTGATATGGAGTGAGTACTCTGGTGTCAGTGCGAGAGAACACTTCACCGCTGCTGATATCGAGCTTTTGGTAGTTTGGGCCAATGTACTTACGTGACTTCAGGGTTCAGGATAGCTCGCTAGGGAGCTTCGAGTGTGTGCCGCTTAAATTTGTGCGTATCTTCAAGCCGCAGGTGCAAGCTAGCAGGGATTCATTCAATCCAGCCGCAACCCAATTGCGCCCGTATACGGCCAATGCGGTGGCTAGCAATGCAGAAGCGGTTAGCACAGTGATCTTATCCCAATCGGCTGAAGAAACAGGTAGTTAAAGTTTTTTTTAGTTTCGATTTTTCACTGTGTCAAAAAAATGGATTATCTATGTTATTATACATAGCAGCTAATAGTTATCCTGTGCTGTGCGACAAATGGAGAAAGCGGGTACAAGTCGAAAAATACTCGGTAGTACTAGGTAGTGAACGGGTACAAGTCGAAAAATCTGCATCCAGCATATCACCGAGATCCAGTTTCGATTCAGGAATCAAACGCACGTCTCCAATGGCTAGCCTATGTTCAGTGGCTCAGAGCAGAGCTTTCCACTGCTCCTCCACTTTCTGAAAAAGTTCGTCGTGGTTCCCAATAAACGCAGTTACGCTAAGGGCATCCGCAATGGTGTTCAAATCGCTAACTGTTTGGTCTTTAGAAAGAATGTTATTGGCTCTCAATGACAACTTACGAATAGTTAGCTAGATGAGACATATAAATAAATACTATTTTGATAAGGCAACTTACAAAAGTAGCATTCTTATTGGCTAGCCAATAAGAGTGCTACTTTTATATTATTTTTATACGTCATCTCGCTAGCTATTTTAAAGTGCTATTAAGAGCCAATAGAATTTCTCTTAGCTAAGTATTTGACAACCATTGCGGACGCCCTAAGATGATGTGACGCAACACGCAAGTTTCTTTTTCCCGTTCGTTTCTTCCGTCCAACAAAACGGCTGCCCCTGAATCGGACCAGCTTTCGTCTAATTGCGCCAAGTGTGAGAGGATCTTATAATCCTTCTACGGGCCGAAGAAGGCCCAATAATACCTGTATGGTGAAAGAGAGCCCATCAGCACGATATGCATATTTTTGCTACTAGTCTTCCATGCAAACCAAAGGGTTGTTTACATGTAACGAATACTAAAGTGGTGATTTGAATTTTTCTGGTGAAGTCTAAGACAATAATCAAAGAGCCTAAAACAAATGCGAGGTTAATACATGACTTTCCCAATTTAAGTTTAAAAAATATTATTAACAAAGGTTGTGGTCGATGATACTTAAGTTAAAAATAACTCTTAACAAAAGTATAGTTTATGAACCCTAACCTAAGGTAGGATATAATAGAATCCTTTGTAAGAGCACACATCGGTGTATCGTGAAAAAGCATAGGAGTACAAGTTAGTAACCTTTCATACATAAATGTCCACCAGCTATATTTGTACAGTGGTTTCCTGTGGAACCTGAACAAAACTATGTAAATAGGTTATCATACCCAAGAATCTTTAATTGGTGATATGGTTAACATATACATATATTTATTAATATAAAAAAGTAACATCTTCATCTCATAATCAAAAAAGTTGAGATGGCCGAATTGGTCTAAGGTGCCAGGTTAAGGTTCTGGTTTGAAAGGGCGTGGGTTCAAATCCCACTCTCAACATGAATTTTTTGCTTTTAACCTTGTTTTATTTTTTTTGCTTTAACCTTGTTTTAAATTTTGTTCTCACTCCCTGCAACAAATCTGTTTCCTCTCTTATATATTGTGTTAGTATTTTTTCTCACTCCATGCAACAAATCTGTTTCCTCTCTTATATATTGTGTTACTTTTACTCGGACTGAGAAAATCTATGGGTTCAAATCCCACTCTCAACATGAATTTTTGCTTTTTACCTTGTTTTAATTTTTCTCACTCCACGCAACAAATTTGTTTCCTCTCTTATATATTGTGTTACTTTTTCTCGTACCGAGAAAATCTATATTTTTTTAACAAAAGAAATCTATTTTCAGTGGAACAGTGTATGGTCTGTGACGAGTGGTAATACTCAGCTCTATACTGATGGTAACAACAGTGGTACATGCTGAAGCAGGCTCAGAGCCTTTCTTTAATAATCAGGCGTTGGTCTGAGAGACTCACCATCAGTTGGGTTTTGCAGGCCCATGCAGTTCATATGCTTGCTATTAGCAGTGGTGGAGCCAGAATTTTCAAGTTGGGTTATCCTAACATATATATAAGATAACTATGAGTGCAAATAAGTCACATTATAGATACTAGTCGTAGTTTAGAAAAAAAATAATTCATTCTAATTAGTTTGTTCTTTATTTTTCGAAACTCTATTAGAAAATCTACGTGAAATTTTTTTTGGGTGCTGCGTGGATCCAGCCACGCGTGGCCTTGCAGTATGTTGGAAGCAACTAGCACTACTTGCCGGTACTATAGACCGCTCCATTGTTTAAGAATCGGTTGTTTACACTCTTGGCCATCGCTTGCGCACTTACCTACAGCAAGGCCTAATCTATTGTTTGAATTCAGACAAGGAATTAAAGAGAAAGGGGGCTAAACGTGGTGATCAGTTGCAAGACCGAGTGAGTGAGTAGTGTGTGTGTGTGTGTGTGTGTGTGTGTGTGTGTGTGTGTGTGTGAGAGAGAGAGAGAGAGAGAGATTAAGGTAGCATGGCACCAAATATATCATCTGGATTGGCAGTTCGTTGGAACCAAATATTGGTGCACCCAACACACAAGACGGCAAGACAATAAATATCTGCATATGGCTAAAATTAGACGACCAATTATTCCTCTGCCAATACTTGGCGGGCCAACACGTTAGTCGGATAAGTGTGGACGAAGGCTTCCAAAAACACCTAGAGTCATGTGTTATATATATTGTGAAAAGGCTACCGATCGAGTACTGATACTGATATAGGGCTATCTCATACAAAAGAGCTAGTATGGCTAATATAACATGCTAATAATGCGAAAACGCATGGCTAGAAAAAAAAAGGAGCTTGATGGGCTGCTTTGTAGGATCTCAAAACTTATTTTGGTCAAATCAATTATAAAAACAATGGCCGCATCTGGACAGCGGGCCGCAGGAGGAAGGCATGGCATGGCCTCCAGGACTCGGCGGAGTACGTGTGCACTACTCTGTCGATCACCTGCTTTGTCCTGCGTCTTTGCGAGAGAGTTGTGGTCCCGCCTCTTGCATCGCGTGGGCTGGGAGCGCGAAAACGCAAGACCGCAACGGCATGCGGCCGCGTCCCCTATCTTTCACCGCTCGTCTATGCTTTACGATTCGTGCCGGTCAAACTCTCATTCTCATTTCCTTCTTTCCCGAGTTTCCTTTCCTTCCACCCTCTCCACGTCTGATTCCCCCAATCTTTGTATCGTTCCATTCCCATCCCGACAACTTATCCCTTCTCTTTTTCCTCTCAGTTCCTTTTTTCTGATTTCGCCACCGCCCCTTCTCCTATGGCGCCGTCGCTTCTCGATCTTTCTCTCCACCCCACCGCCGCCGTCTCTCTGTCCATCGCCGCCGCGTCCCCCGCCGCCTCCGCCGCGATATTTCTTGACTTCTTGCCGATCTATGTAACCTGATCTGGTATTGTGGTACCCTTTTTAATCCTCCTTCGTATTTTAGTTTAATCAAAGTTCTCTATATCAACCATGTCTGCCATTTTCCACATGAAGCCAGTTTGTTTGCCCTCCGATCTGGTATGTTTTTCTTATTTTTGTTTCTCCCAGCAGGTTTACTTTTACTTGTCCTCTTACCTATGCACTGCTCTGGTTGTTCAATTTTGTTATAGGTTATCTTAACGCTTGTTAAATTTACTGCCACCTCACTATTAGGTATAGCTGTCCTTTTTTTTGTCATACTAATGTTCTTGCTTTATTAGTACCCGTTTTTTAGTTGTATTTTCAGTACCCGTTTTGTTTAATGCTTTTTCATGTTTAGCTTTATCTATGAATATATAATTATCTAGAATCTATTAATCTGTATTGTCCATAGTTCTGAAATCACCAACTCCCCTTTGCGCAATTATTTTTTTAATCTGTTTTTATGCTGGTTCGTTTTATTTATATCTATTTAGAATCATAATGTCAAGCGTTAATATGGGTTCTTCTATCATCTAGGCGTCATTTATCTTCAAATTTATCATCCCCGCTCTTGATGGTTCCTTAACCTGGTTCCTATTTAACCGCCAATAAATATACGATGCTCTATGTCAAAAATTGTGGTCTTCACTTAGAATCTCGATGTTATAAATCGATGACTCGGGTGTTTCATATTTGATCCTTGCTTGTACTTGTGTTACATCGAAATTAATTCTCGGAGTTTTGCTAAACAGCTTGTTTCAGACTTCATATATAGTTTTTATAATATTGTCCAAAAAAGTGTGTTGGTCACAATATTTAACTGAATCATCTTAAAATACAATTATCTTTAATGGATGGTGTATTTTTTAAAATTGTTTCATTCTATACCAGCCTTACCTTGTCGCGATTGATTTTTGTTCATTATAGACTCTTCACGTTTAGCA
Organism: Coix lacryma-jobi var. lacryma-jobi; assembly: GCA_009763385.1. Taxonomy (NCBI): domain Eukaryota; kingdom Viridiplantae; phylum Streptophyta; class Magnoliopsida; order Poales; family Poaceae; genus Coix; species Coix lacryma-jobi. The sequence goes on from CM019827.1 coordinate 17,641,471, forward strand.
TACGTCTGTTTTTGTTCAATTGCTGCTGTATAAGGTTACTTTTCCTAATTTTTGCCCACCTTTTACTCGTTCCATGTATTGTCGGTGTAGTTAAACCTTTTATGTAACACTTTATCCTCGCTATGCTGCATTATTAATGTCATCTCTATTCCCTTTATACTTTTATCCGATTAACAACCCATTGGACTGACTATTGTACCTTTATTTCCTCTGTTCGTTTTTCCTTTATGTTTTAGTACCATTCACTAAATCATTGAACTTTCTCTTTCACTTCAGTACTCATTTTGTAACGTCCTGTGCTCCTCAACTTTAGTAAAAGTTTATTTCTTGCAAATTCGTGTGGCTTAGTTACCTCTTATGTTTATTAGTTCATTTAATTATTGTGATGCCTAATATCTTATCTTTTATTTTTGCCTGAGTTTTTTTTAATAATTCTGTCTTACATTATGCTGTTATCTATCATTCTAACTGTTTGTTATTAATCATTGCCAGAACAAACTTTTGCAGACTTACCAGCCATCCATTTGAAGTTGCTGTTAATTGTGTAAACACACACCCCCACTGGAAGTGCTCAGATGCCGTCTTTTGAAAACCGGGTTGGCGTCAGTTGTTCTAAAGGCATTTCAGTTTTGTTGTCTTTAAACCCTGGGTCCATCGCGCCCCATGTAGATGTTGTCAGCAGCCCTTTTCATATTTTTTTGACTTAGTCTGTATACCGACTCCTATGTAAATTGTTTTATTTTACTGTTCTTCATTTTCTCCATTAACTTGTACTATAATGTTCACTTGGGAGTTTTTGTATTTGTCAGTTTGTTGACAATCTATAAAAACGAGATCTTCATTCTGACGTCTAAATCCTTGGAATGTACTATCATTTTCATGCGTTGTACCTTTTTTTATGTGTGTTTTTTTTCTATTCTAGAACTTCTCTTTTGGCAAGACATATATATATTTTGGCACACTATCTTACTATGCCTATTATCTGAAATTTCCTTCTTCTTGCACCCCTTAGTAATTCCTAACACGGCCAGTCAAATTTAATCATAAAAGGTAATGCATGCCACCACTGGATTGTCTTACGTTTGCTTTTTTTTTTTTTGCAGATTTCTCGTTACTGAGGAAGCATATAGCAACCTTTTGCACACTTGTTTTATTGTCCTGATAATTCAGTACTCGCCTGATTGTACACTAAGGTGAACTAAATAGTTTAGCTCTTTTCAGACATACATAAACCTGCTACATAGCCAAAATGCACCAACCACTAAGGTACCGATTGCTGATTCGATGGGATTTTTAACATTCACAAACCCCCATACTCTTTTTTTTTCAGATTTCTCGTTACTTAGAAAGCATTTTAGCAACCTTTTGCACACATGTTCTATTCTCCTCTTAATTCAGTACAAGCCATATTGTACACTAAGGCGAACGGGATAAGTTTAGCTCTTTTCCGACTTACATAAACCTGCTTCATAGCCAAAATGCATCAACCACTAAGGTACACATTGTTGATTCCATGGGATTTTTAACATTCCCAAACCCCCATACTCCTTGCATCATTACGCTTCAATATTATTCTCCAGTATCTCCAAAACGTTGGCAGGAGGATCACCTACATTTGTCTTCATAGCCAAGATCTGGTACAGAATGTTCAATTTTTGCAGCCTGCTAGCATCCTATAAAAAGCAAAGATTGTCAAATTTAATTATATGTGCACCAACTTTCCCTTGTGCTTTCTTTTTTTATATCAGTTTGGTTTTTGAACTCTTGCCTTAGTTAGTATTCTTGTCACCAAGTTTCCATCGAAGTACCTAGCATGAAACATCGCGTAAATTCCTGTGTTGCAGCTGCATTTTTAAAAAGAGATATTGTTAGATGAAGGTCTATATATTTACTTTTCAAATTAACGAGATTTTCAAGTACTTGCCTTTCACAACTCCTTCCTCTGACGCTTACATACTCTGTTTCCCATCCTTTCTCACTTAATAAAATATGCAGGAAGAAAACATTCATGCATTCACAAATTGCATGATGCATCAACTGTTTAGTGTTCATGTGCTTTTCTTCCAGTACAGTTGAGGCATTATTCATATCCAGGGGATCTAAGACCATAACTTTATTTTCTTCGAAATCCCATGCATATAGACACCAATACCAATTAACCATTAATGGTGCTAATATCTGTCAATGAATTGAACATATTAAATCAGTTTTAGCCCATCAATCGCACATGTCTGGTAGTTTTTCAATTGCCATGTATGCATGATGTACTCACCAGTCTGCATTCGTCCACTTTGTAGTTCATAGTGCTTCCTTGAAACATGTCTGCTAGTTCCTCGAACTGTACGCTGTTGCTATTTTCCAATCCATTAAGCTGGCAACATGCGTATTTATCTCGTTAGACTTCTACAACTTATCATGTTGTACAATGTATTATCAATCACAAGACACACTTACTGATATCACTGCAAACTCTACAGGCAGGAAATGCCTCCATCTCCTTTCTCTCCAGTGTGCATACATTTCCGCATCCATTTCTTGAAACAACCTTACAATTGTGTTCATTGTTGTCATAGATATGTCGTAGTTACCAGTAAACATTTGCTGCAACTCTCCACCTCGAAGTGCTAGCATGGGCTTTAGCCGATGCCTGTACCATGTCCTGTTTTTTTTTTAAAATAACATCACAACCATTGCAGAATTTACCAGGTAGTGCACATAAAGCCTCTTTTCCTAATCTATGTACCTTTCTTTTTCTTCACTTGTTTGTTCCCTGATTGCCCTTTCTAGATTTAATTGGCACTCCAACAGTGCATCCTTGTGTGTCAAATTAATTGTGAATGGTGATAATCCGAACTTTGAGTTCGGCTTCATGTACGAGATATCAACTACCAATTCTCTCCTGATAGTTAATTCCTCAATATCACTTTGAATCATTGATTCTCCACTTGTCACCACACAAAGAGGTGTAGCACTGTGAATTTCTCTATCTCCCCCCCTGCACCCGATGTTCGACATTAGGTTTATACTTTTCTGTCAGTACCATGGACATCAAGGAAAGTTCTTTCATTTTTATATTCTTACCTACTGTTGTGAGGTCCATCCTCATATCTTCTTTGTTCGTAGTTTCCTTATTTGTTTTATGTCCAGTTGAACCATCGCTCTGTTCCACCAATTCTGCAGAATTATATGCCAAAGTTTCCATTAGTATCGATCTCCAACAATCATATTTAAGTTGTATTGTACAAACTCACCACCTAGTCCGGATAGCGTGTCCATCAATACAATTTGATAGTTCAGAAGCTCTTCATGCGCTGGCTCCCCAATTATGTTCGATATATCGCCGTCTAATGCACCTGGCATGTCTTCTAAAGCGTTTCCGCTTTCTTCTCTGCTTGTTCCTTCATCCGCTGCCTTTTTTGTTATCTCTCCTGCTTCTCTTTCTTCGTTGTTATGCATTTCTTCATCTGAATCTAACATTACACTATTTCTTCCACCCGAGGAGGCCCCTTCATCTGTAAATAATTTTCATTTATATCTAATTTTTGTAATCGTTTATGGTTACGACAACACAATTGTGCATTGACCACATTTTTCTTACCTTCTTGTGTTGTTTTGTATGCTTTGTTGTAATATTCGTTATCGAAATACCTTACTACCGCCTCACGCGCAATGTTTGTTGCATCATTGACATCCATAGTCCAGTTGTTCAGTATTCTTATCATTCTGCATTGTGCTGCTGAACCTTTGTCTGTATCCTTTGGTGTTGAACTGCCACACTGAATTACAAATTTAGTCAATCGTTATTGTTCCGGACCAAACTGAATATGTTTTAATCTATGTTTCATTAGTTCATACCTTTTCTATGTCTTTGAGCTTTTGTCGTATCGAGTCATTATTTGTGTTTCTACTCTATATCACCTCATCATTTGGCCGTAGCTATGAACAGACAGTTAACTGATTAGCAAAATTGTTAGCTTTTGACTACTATTGGTTTTTGTTGTTCCAGATGTACCTTGTTTTGGCCAAAGGCTCTGATCCCTGCAGTCCCAGACCTGTACTTTTCATCACCCACCCGTTCTTGTATAATTCTATATGGGAAATCCACAACCCGCGGTAGCACATTGTGTGTAGAACTGTCTTTCCCGAAATCCACGTTGTCTATGTAGTACACCTGCATTTTCCAGCATTGCCGAACTAATTATTTATTTTTTTACACTAGGTCATGTGAAATCCAACTTGTGTCAAGATAATTAGCTTACCACCCAGAAGAATAGGCACCCGTCTAGTGTCACCTTGCTTTCCCCTTTATTCAGACCCTCTTGCACTCTTCTTGTTGAATTCAATAGCATTTTGAGCACATAATCACACCAATTCAGTTCTTCCCCAAAAGTTCTATCTGTTATGTATCTGAACAAGTCTTGGTTGACTTTTGCTTTGGTGCCCCTTGGTGCTAGGAAATAAGAATCAACATACAAAACAGCGGCTATCTTGAAAGCTTCTCTCTCCCTTATAGTCATCCTCTCCCCGTAGTCCTTCACCAGCAATTTTTCCAGGTATCCTAAAGTTATTTCTTCGCCGGGCTTCAGCATCAGCTTAGCTCTGACTGTATCAACCACACTTTTAGACAATGGCATTCCACACCTTATGACTTTCTTCCCCCATGGTAGGCCAAGTACTAGTTCAATGTCTTCTTCAGTTACTGGTAGTTTATCTCCATCTCCAAACCGTATTGTACCTGTGCATGGATCCATATTCCTAACTAGCCACAACACCACTAACCTTGAGAACTTTGACTGCGGGTGTATCTTCATGAGGCCACTCAAACCAACTGACTCTACAACATACTTCTTTTCCCCAGCGAAAGATGAAAATACTCTGTGCACAGCCCCCATAGAGAATGTTGTTTGTACCTTAACATCTGAATCGCCCCTCCTCGGGCTTATCTGCTGTGCAAATGATTGCCTCCTGGATGTTCGCTGCCCAATTCCTCGCTCGCGTCTTTCCGTCCTTGAATCCGACCTTTCTTCATTAGCTTCCAAGCCTTTGCCCAGTCCATCCGATTTTGCCATTCACATTTGCCCTCGCTCGCCTGTAAGAATCACTTTCAAAAACAATACTCAGACGTTTTTCCGCTGCAGGTTGGTAGCAGCAATCAAATACCCCCTCTGAACCCTAGATCTCGACTTAGTAGTTCTTACCTTTGCATTGTTCGCCTTTTGGGTTCAGGAAATCCGCCGGTCTACTCAGTTTTTCCGCTGCGGTGTTTTGGATCCCCCTCTTTCAGTTCACTGCAGTCGCCGGTCTCACTTCAGTTTCCTTTTCTCTGCGAAGACACATAATTTTGCCCTCTCTTTTTCCTCTCATAACGTACCTTTTGCAACAGTGTCCACTTTTTGCACCTCTTGTACTTGTTTATTAGTTTTAATAGGTTTTTTCTTTTATTTTTTTTGTGATGGATACATTACTTTATATGCTGCCGACCCACTCATTGCCTGGTTGTCCCCTACTTCTTCCCCCATTGTACTATACTAGGTAGCTATGCGCGCTTTGCCGCGCCACAATATAAACCGTAATTATATTGGTTAATTGTTGTATGTTGATTTCATCTTCTTACATCACTGCTCACTGGTTGCGGGTAACCTTTTCGGAAAGAATGAAAGAATCTTATGATCTTGTTTAGCGCGGCCTCACATTATGCTACCTTTTTTAGTTCCTCATACAAAAACTTTTCACATATTACATCGAATGTTTAGATATATGCATGAAATAATATTAAATATAGACTAAAAATAATTAATTACATAAATTGCGATGACTTTGCGAGACGATTTTTTCAAGTCTAATTAGTCCATGATTTGATAATATTGTGCTACAGTTAATATATGGTAATGATGGATTAATTAGTCTTAATAAATTCGTCTCATGGTTTTCAGATGAAATATGTAAGTTGTTTTTATTAGTCTATTTTTAATAGACTAAATTAGTGCCACAACATTCGATGTCACACAAAAAAATTTCATCCTCCAACTAAACACCTAGTATCTAATATTTTGGGTAATATCATTAAACAACTTTGAAGTATTTCGCCAATACTTACTTATATCTATACTTACTAATAAAGACGCAAAATTTCTTCATTGTTTTTGGTCTGGCCGTTTTCGTTAAGCTATTTATATAGTTTAACTAGGATCTCCATAAGTTTAGGGACCGATACGAGACTAATAGTCTTTCCGTTCCCCTGTACTTTCGTTTCGTAGACAGCACCGGTTCGAGCAAAAACCGATACAGTCTGCCTGGACCTCTTTGTAACGAAATCGAGCCGAACTTGAAGGTACAGTCTCGGTAGCACACAAGACATTAGCGGCAGTAGAGCGGAGACGAGCGCTCGTTCAGTTTCTGTCTGCGCGTTTTGCACCACCTCGGTAGCTGACGGCGGACGAGCCACGAGTTCACGCTATAAGAAGAGTGTCTCGTGCCCTGTTACTCCATATTTACAAGGACAGGGTTGACGAGAGATCATTAACGTTCGTGGACTATTGCCAAAATTAACAATTTTGAACTTTAGGTCTTGCTGCATTTATTTGTCTTCGAGATCGGGTCAGTTTTGTCCTAGCATGTATAATCAGTGAAGTTTGGGTTACAGTGAATTTACTCAGACGTACCGTTCTCACTTAAAAAATGTCATCGATGGGTTCGTGCGCTCTATGTCTATTCAATCTGACCGCTACTGCTTCCATGCTCTTTTTCGAATGGCCACATTGTTTTCCGCAGTTTTTGGTGCGGACCGAATGGTCATAGTGTTTTCCGCAGTTTTTCGCGTGGACCAAAACCAATCCGGTCTTCAGACGTTCTGCACCCGCAACTTCTTTTTTTTTATTAATTTCAATCCTCTCACTACGCAGGTCTCTTGTCTCCTCTCTTTTTCTTTTGCCCTGTCATGGCTATTCACTCATTTCTTCAGCTGCTCCACTTTCAACAAATCTGATCTACGATATTCTTCCTGTTTGAACTCTTCTCGAGCATTTTCACCCTTCTTCTGACGTCATGCCGTTCCAACAGAGCTAATTCTCTCTGTTACTTGTCTCCAGCTTCTTCATCCTCTCCAGGTTAGTGTGGATGCTTAAATATTTATTTTTCGAAAGGTCAATGTATATTTTTCCAATAACTTCTCGTATCCACTTTTCGAAAGGATTGTATTCAGTTCTTCTTTTTCACCACACATCTTGGCATTCAAGATCTACTCTCTGTAATTTTATTTTTGCATTTTTCGTTCTATCTCTGAATTTAGTAGTGACTATATGGTCTCAGATCCCATCTCTGTATCACAATTGCTTCCTTGTTCTATATATATTGTTTCGACTTTATTTGGCCGTAGTAAACAAGTTCTTCAAAATTACCTTTCTTCGGCTAAATCTGCTTCAGTATCTTTTGTGAACGAACCATTTATGGAATCCTTTTAACTTTTGTTTTCTGCACTATTTTACTTTTTGTCATCCATTTTATGTTACCTGTATATTTGTTCACACATATGCACAAATCTATTTCTCTGTCAGGAACTTAACTAGATGGAGGACAATGATTTCACTCCATATGGATCCTTTTCTAGGAGGCGTCGTTTAATGTCTACAAATCAGGATGCTGAACCATATGACCATAAGAATAGCACTTTCAAAGTCATTAGCTCGCCGGCCCATGTATTCGAAGTTATTCGTGCCTTTGACCAGCGCAAGAAGGAGATTGTTAGGTCCATTGGGTTTTCTGGTCTACTTCATCTATCAAGGTTCAGTGAAATTGATCCCAATTTCACTTTATGGCTTCTGAGGAAAGTCCGGTGGAGCACTGGTGATCTAGTTGTAGGTGACAACATCAAGTTTGTCATCAGTCGAGATCACATAGGCAAAATCATTGGTATTCCGTATAGTGGGTTCGAGGTCAATGACAAAGCTTTTGAGAATGAAGATGAGAAGATGGCATTCATTAAACTGAATCTGTCTTTCCTTGGCAATGAATCTGATATCCTTGAGTCTGCGGAGGCTTACCTCGCGGATGAATTACCATTTGGTTTTTCAAAGGATAAGGCCCACAAATTCAAGGTTGCTTTTGTCATTTTTGTTATGGGACGTTTTCTTGCCCCATCTGTAGACAAATCTTTTTCCAGGGCAGATTTTCTGGGTGCACTGAAGAACCCTGATGCTATACACTCTTTCAATTGGAGTTCATATGTTTTGTCCCACATCATCGAAGCTTCATGCATTGTCATTTGGGATACCCTGCGCAATAATCCTGTGAAAGTAATTATAGGATGCCCCCTAATACTTCAGGTTTCCACTAATACATTTCATGTATTCGCCCATTTCCTGTATGAGAAGTATTAGTTTCGTTTCAATTTGCCTAAACCACTTATATTGTATTTTGATTCAGATTCTTTATCTTGATAACATTGACTTGGGACCTTTGAACTTGCCGCACGATGTCATCCCACGCATAAAGCACTTCAATAGTTGTCTGATCACTAAAATGGTTCAAGCTGATTCTCCACCTGACCAAAGTTCAAAGTCACCTCATACATTTGGACGCTCAAAGGTGATTATTTGGTATAGTTATTTACTTTTACATAGTTGTTGCAATGTACGTTCTTCTGGCACTCATTGTTTTACTTTATGCAGATACTGAGGACAGACAACATATGCTATAACTTTGTGAATTCAGCATTGATACCAACCGCATCTACTAGTACTCCAATGCAAGTTCTGGCTCGTACTCATCAAACCACCCCTGTTGATTTGCAGCAAAATCCTATTAATCAACAACCCAGTTCATTGCATGATTCAGTGATGCAACCTATGACGCAACACATTGTTGGAAACTCAACACCCACACTGAGATTGAATCACCATTTCCCCGACTCAGATGTACCAGATTCTGCAGCTGTTATGAGGGATTATTTTCAAGGCCAGGTTTATGCACTTGATTGACATTTCTTTGATATTTTCTTCATCCCTTTTTTTCATGTCCCATGATAAAGCATTTTTAATTTTGAAATTCTTAGGTGGATCATTCGCTGTTGGAGTGCTTTCGTTTCCATCAAGCAATGTGCTTGAACCATCTCACAAAATTTGTTAATGGTCTAAAAGCCGCTATAACAAAGGAAAACATTTCATTAGTTTCTAAAGTGGTAAACCACCAGCGCATAGTGTCTGGCTGTGCACCAATCAACATTGATCTGTCTAGGTCATCAGTCACGCGCCGCGCCTTGTTTCCGCCCGCTCTAGTTTTAATTCTTTGTCGCGATTCGTTAGCAATTAGGTACTTTCCTTTTTTTTCTCCGTGTAAACATAGTTCTTAAATTCATCAATCATTTCCCGAAAGTAAATGATCCACCTACTTTCCACTCAGGTAGTCCTTCATTTGCCTCTTTAGGAAAATAAACTTGACCTCCCGTTTATACTTCGATGAGGCACAAGTTCGTCATTTTTAATTTAAAACACCTCATTTTACTTACTACATTGAAGGTGTCTCACAATTCGAATCGGAATAAGTTTTTTTTGTGCCCCCTGCTGCGAATTGATTTCGGTTGAATATCGAAGTGATATTGGACACACAGAGGTTCGTGTCACATTAGACTTAACGCTCGCCCTTTTTGCACATGACGATCGACCTTAGTGTCCGTTCACATAGCATAGAGGTTGCAGAGAGTTCAGGAACACAGCTGACCCAAGTTCGGTGTTGCTAGGACTTAATGCATTTTGATTATTTTTATTTATGCATAGTTTTACGGTTTTACTATATTAGTTTCATTAACTAACCAAACTGAAACCATGGTTTTCAGTTTTGGATTTGATTTCATTATTATTTGTTTTTTCTATCCCCAAATCAGTGTTCCAACTAGTTGTGCAATGCATTTCTTTTTTTCCTAATTTAGCTTTACAAGTACTGTTTCAACTCTTATAGCATTACTCTTATTTTTTTATGCCAGCAACTAAACAAGACCGTAGATAGAAAAATTATTATATTTATATCTATACTTACTAATAAAGACGCAAAATTTCTTCATTGTTTTTGGTCTGGCCGTTTTCGTTAAGCCTATTTATATAGTTTAACTAGCATCTCCATAAGTTTAGGGGACCGATACGAGACTAATAGTCTTTCCGTTCCCCCTGTACTTTCGTTTCGTAGACAGCACTGGTTCGAGCAAAAACCGATACAGTCTGTCTGGACCTCTTTGCAACGAAATCGAGCCGAACTTGAAGGTACAGTCTCGGTAGCACACAAGACCTTAGCGGCAGTAGAGCGGAGACGAGCGCTCGTTCAATTTCTGTCTACGCGTTTTGCACCACCTCGGTAGCTGACGGCGGACGAGCCACGAGTTCACGCTATAAGAAGAGTGTCTCGTGCCATATTTACAAGGACGGGGTCGACGAGAGATCATTAACGTTCGTGGACCATTGCCAAAATTAACAATTTTGAACTTTAGGTCTTGTTGCATTTATTTGTCTTCGAGATCGGGTCAGTTTTGTCCTAGTATGTATAATCAGTGAAGTTTGGGTTGCAGTGAATTTACTCAGATGTACCGTTCTCACTTAAAAAATGTCATCGATGGGTTCGTGCGCTTTATGTCTACTCAATCTGACCGCTACTGCTTCCACGCTCTTTTTCGAATGGCCACAGTGTTTTCCGCAGTTTTTGGTGCGGACCGAATGGTCACAGTGTTTTCCGCAGTTTTTCGCGTGGACCAAAACCTATCCGGTCTTCGGACGTTCTGCACCCGCAACTTCTTTTTTTATTAATTTCAATCCTCTCACTCCAACACGCGTCAGCAGTTCATTTTCTCTGCGTTGCTGAAACAACAATCGCCCTGTTCGTTTGTCTTATCATCAACCGGCTTATCAACCGTACTTTGATTTATTCTCTCTCAGAACATTATTAAAATAGCTGTAATCAGCCGTCAAAATGACTAGCACGCGACATGCATGTGTACGAACTCGAACTCACGGGTCCTGGTCCAAGCAGTGTCCAACATGTCATAATACAGTGGTGGCCGGCACCGAGGTCGCGTGGAGCTGCCACCACCATGTGCGGCATCTCAAGATTCGTGAAGTCGGAGCCTTCATGGTCAATGAAACCGCTAGATTATCTTGGGCAGAAACGATTTAGCTAATTATTAAAGCCGGCCAGTTCAGAATTCAGATCGATCCGCACTGTACTTGTTCTACGTACTAGTTGCCGCGCCGACAGTCAAAGCGTGTGGATGGATGCCAGGAACTCAACGTGCAAAGAGATCGTACGTCCGTCCTGCTTGCTTGGTTGTCCATATTTCGACGATCGAGCAACTGAGCAAGAGAATCGAGCAAGAGTATCCATGGTTGCTCGCCCGCTCGTATGTGTGTGTGTGTGTGTGTTCTTACTGCACCACGCGTATATAGTTGCCATATGCGTGAGCTGAGCACGTCAGTGACACTGTACGTACGAGACTACGAGTGTGCATCTGGGTTTCCAGGTTAGTGAAGACTTGGAAGCATCGGCATTGTTGGGGTTGAGTGCAGACAAGCGCGGATCTATCGATGGATGCCCGCCGTCTGAAGCAACAAAGCTAAGCAAAGCATCCAGATCCCGCTGCATATACTACATCATCCTAGCGGCTCACCCTAACCTAGCTGCCCATCTCTTTCTCTAGAAATAAACAAACCAAGAGAGCAGGGCGGTCCTGCGCTGAATGAAGCTTCTCTCCCTGTCTTGGAAACAGCGAAGTCTCTTTTCGAGCACGGGTCCTGGATGGAGCCATGTACTACAAGCCCGTGCTGGTGATGCTGCATTTTTCAATTCCTCCTCAAGAGGTCGAGTGTCTGTACCTGACTTTACCAACTTCGAACTCAACTGGCACGAGCACGAGAGCCAGCTCTCGGCAATCGAACTCTGCACGCAAAGGAAAGGCTCCGCGATCGTCCTCGTCCTATACAGCCTTTAGGAATATAGAGTACTCCCTCCGTCTCTAAATAACTGTCTCTAGAAATCCGTGTTTCTCTCACAGACACGTTTTCTGGACGACAATTAAAAAGGAACGGAGAGAGTATATTGCAAGTTATATCTAGCATATATAGCTGTCAATATCATTGACATCTGACGTTCAATCCATGCATGAAAGAGCCTACTCACAGCTCAGTAGATATAACCATTGAAAGTGTCGTCACAGAATCGTGTCCCCCCTCATATTCACGCTTTTCAGGCGACACTCTCAATAAGACGGAGGAAGTATATGCAACCATATAGAAGCCAATTATTAGCATTCTTTCTACTGGTGCAAGATCATCTAAACATTATTACTAGGTAATTGAATGATTTCATATTTTCATTGCCTGAAAACAATGATATATATACTGTGTCCTCCAATAAAATAAACTATTTTTAGGTGTGCACACACCAAAGTATACATTTAAACTTTTCTCTGACGCTATATAAAAATTTAGACCAACAACCGTGTGAAAACCAGAGCAGCATATAACCTTAAAGTAACAGAAGTACTCGGCATGCAAAAGTTAGTTGTGATTGACAAACAAGTGTACACATATTATCTTCTGATTTGTTTTCACTCTCGCAACACACAGGAACTAGTATCAAAATAAATATATATTTTTAAACCCTAACTCATTGAAGAAAGTAATGGTGTACTAGTATGTCACACTACGTAGAAAGCTATAAATATAATGTAAAAGAAAAACTTACTTGTGGGGTAATAATATGGCATACAAAATTAGCTAGTACGAGTATGTATAAAGAAAACCGCGTGATCCTACAAATGAATTTGATCCTTTTTCTGCCCCTCTTAAGACCATTTCATCAGAACAGGCTATGTTATAGGAAATAACACAAAGAATAGGCACGCCAAACATAAAAGATAGAATATGTGGCGGCCAATAATGATCTACAAATGAAAGATGATGGTGGCATAAATCATGGCAGCACAGGTGAATTGAAGTGTGCAAAAGGTGACAGATGTCGGAGCTACTAGGTAAGCTTATATTAATATATAGATAAAGAAAAATGATCAGCATAGCATACAAAACACATAGATATGGGAAATTCATTGACCAATTTATAGCGATATAGGATAACAAAATTTTCATGGTCAAAATGCTCGTCCAGATATTAAAACTAAATGTCAATCACATATTATTTATATCATCCCTACTGAAAATGTAGCAATGAAGGCATATTGGCAAGTGTGCAATAGATGCCCACCATTATTATAAATTCTGATGATATGGAATGAAAACAAATACTGTGCTGTATGACAGTATATAATAGCTTCATTGTTTTGCTTCAATCGTAAGTTCTGTAGACTCTGATCCGCATACAGTTCTAGACTTCTAGTTGAGAAAAAAACTGAAAAATTAACTCGCTGAAATGCCAAAAAAAAGTTTGGACAGTGACATCATTAATCATATTCAACAGATATAGATAAACATCGGTTGTTAAAAACTAATGCCTGAAATAAAGGGTCCATGGAAGAACAGTCTTTGTAGATAGTACCTGAAAACTAAGTGCTGAAAGGTTCCATTTATCATACTGCCATCCCAAAAAAGAATACAATTTTATTTCCCATGGAGTTAAACAATTTATATTAGCCTCCATTATAGAATTAATATTAGCCTCCATTATAGAATTAATATTAGCCTCCATGGAAATTCACTATAATAAAGTGTTATTTTTATTCTAGTGAAACTATTAGCCTCTATGGAAATTCATTCAGACAACTATAAACAAATTCATAAAATCTATTGTTCAGTGCAAGCAAATTAAGGAATATCATTTGCCTATGCGTGAACTAATCCACTGATGAAACAGCGTGTTGATTTGAGCTACACACGTTTGGTGTTAGCTACTATGGGATTTGCATAAAACTTTGTGCCAAACCCCAAACCCCTACTGATGGTTGTACTATTTATATATATAGGATCAAGACGCGCTTACTTGGTCAAACTAATTCAATCAACCAACAATATCGAAGTGGGCAATTACAAGAAAATAAATGGTACATACATTCTGTAATATTGGATAAACTTTTTAGTCACCCAATATATATAACCCACATCTATAAACCTATTTCTAGAAAACTCGTACGTATATATATAATTAAACTTGCACACAGTTTATTCACCCAAACTTTTTACTAGTTGTGATCCCCACACCAAAATGTTAAATAAATCCATGCATGTCAACCAAAGTATGCAGGATGATGCTCACTTGGGTTAAGGGAGCTATAGTGATTAGTACTTGCCGGCTGCTCGGCTTCCGCAACGTACAACGCGGAAGACGTCGACATCCCCGACGCGCCGCCGACGGCGGTGGCTGCGGCGACCTCTTGGCCTGCCTCCACCACCGATACCACGTCATTAACGTTGTGCACCGGAGCCGACGACGCAGGAGCCCCGAAGCTGGCCGTGGCATGGGCGTCGTCCATGATGAGACGGTTGCCGGCGGCTTGCCGGTACCTGTGCTTTAGGATCTCGGCCCTCAGCGCCTCCAGCTCGGCCTCCAACGCGTTCACCTGTTGCTGCAGCATGGAGATGGCGCCCATGCAGCCGTACACCGGATCCCGCAGCCGGAGGTTCGCCTCGTACACCAGGCTGCTCGCTGCGTCCGCCCTCTCCCCCTCCGCCACCTCCTGTGACAATCGAAAGCGTTTACGCTGAGATCTTTTTAACTAGACCTGAAAAGGATGGATTTTTCTTCATGTTGAGGACTTGAGGCTTTACCAGGAGCATCTTGGAGACGTTGCTGGCGCCGAAGACCTTGTGGACGGCGGCGAACTTGTGGGGCTCGTGCGGCGAGAAGTAGGGGGCGAAGGGGCACTCCTGCGCGCAGCGGCGGCGGAGGAGCTTGCACGCGGCGCACGGTGTCAACGTGTTGAGGGCACCGCCGAGGCCGAGGCGGCGTGGGATGTGGTTGTCGGTCGGCACGGTGGAGACGGAGGCGGAGGCGGAGGCGGCAGCGACGGCGAGGGCGGCGGCTGTATCCGGCTCTCGCTTGATCTTCTTCCCGATCTCATCGAGTCTCTCCCTGCAGGTGGAAGTCCAACAGGCAGAGCTGTCATCACTTGTTAGGGTTTGTTGCATGTGGGATCAAAGAGGGGGAATAATCTTGAGAGATGCCAAGCGCAATGGAACGAGGCTAAAAGACTAGAATATGAGTATGCGGTGTTCCATTTTGTCTCTCTTGATTAACTAATTTTCAAGCAAAAGGAATCGAACAAAGAACAGAGATCAGATTCCTTCTCGAAGAAAGTTTCGTTGTTGAACTGTGACAGAATTGAAGGAAGACACATGGAGACAAATGACGAAGAAGTCTTATTACCTCTCCGTGGACATCCAGGCATGCTCTCCTCTCCTGTGCTTGGGAGAGGATACGAAGATGGAGACGACAGGGAGAGGGATCGTTATTAGCCGACGGACAGAGAGAGAGAGATATGAGGCATATAGAAGTGTATAAAGTTTGGAAGGAAAGAGTGCTTAAAAGGCAAGACATTTATGAGGGGGATGGGCCTGAAGACCGACAAATTGGTAGTATAAGCAAAATATGTATGGCGACGGCGAAAAGTTTGTGTTTTTGATTAGTTGGCCTGGCACACTCCCTCCCCTAACTTCGATCCCTCCTGCTGTTTCTGATCAATCGATAGCGGAACCAGAGGAAAAATGTCAAGTAGATTGCCCCTTAGGAAAATCCATCGGTAGCGGAACCAGAGCTAGAACCCTGTGTGGTGCAGGGACTCCCTTCGACTTCGTGTAAATTTCATTGAATCCGAACTGACATCGATGATGACATTTTGGAAGAAATGAAAAAACACGCGGTGTCAATCTTCGCCACGGCCTATATATATACGTGTGACAAGTATATTGAATATTTTTTTTCGAGAGGAGCATATGAGTGAGGTGAGAGTGGTATGAATAATCCTTAGTCCGATCCGCTCTGCTCCTAATCCTAGTTTTAATTTTAAGGATATGGATAAGTACTTTTAATATCCGTGCGGATGTGGATGTGAATGTGAATGTGGTGTAGGATATGAGATTGACGAAAACCGGTGGATATGAATTATCCGGTAATTGAACGCGGATTATCCGATGTTTATAATAGGATACTCTGAATAATTTAAGAAGGCCAAGCGGAAAGAATAAAAATTAGCCCAGACCATGGCACCTACATTATTATATTATAGACGACAAGCAAAGCTCGTCAACTAAATATATTAATGTAAGTATCTCACTACCGGAGACATCATCTCTGTCGAGTGTTTTATATCAGACACTCGATAAAAAGGTGAATTATCGAATGCTACAGCTAAACACTCGGCAAATCACCGCTTTGTCGAGTGTCTGCGCTCGACAGAATGGTGGCTTTGCCGAGTGTTAGCACTCGGCAAAACACAACACTTGGCAAATAGCGACGAGGCGTCGTCAGGCCTTTCAGGGCCACTTTTCTTTGTTGAGTGTCGGTTTCGGCACTCGTCAAAGACCATATTTGTCGTTAAACGGTTTATCGAGTAGTCTTTATCAAGTGGGACACTCGGTAAACCGTTCGTCGAGTGTTTTCCAGCCTTCGCCGAGTGTCTCTGGTACTCAACACCGCCTGTTTCCAGAAGTGCCTTTTCACAAGGCAAGGAACGGTAATCCTAAATATTGCCCATTTGCCTGAATGACGACTATTGGAAGAATATATTTCTTTCTTTTACACACTTGTTTTATACTCTTAAATCTAAACTGAGAACTTGAATTAGTTTTATGAACTCTTAAATTGAAGTGTGGTGGATTGATAGTGGTTATTTTTGTGATGTATTGATGCTTTATGACTTTAGTTGATAAATTGTTTCTTATCATAGAAAACAACGCATAAGCACACATTATCTGACTTAAATAAGTCTGCTTCCACTTCCACACCGGTCGAATTCATACCATTTCTGACATCCTAAAATATCTGTATTCACATCCGAATCTGTATAATATCCACTCTACACTAATTCCGTCCTAAAAATATGGATTAGGATATGGGGAAGATATTATCTGTACAGATCTTGTTTGATCCGTTTTCATCCCTACATGAGTACTTGTTTGGAGAATCAATATAACAATATATACTAGCAAAACATGCTCATGCATCATAATGAGAGAGAAAAAATTATGAAGAATTGTGTGAACAATTACTATAATCCATAACTAAAGTCGGCAAAGTATTAATCGACAACATGTCAAGGATTAACCTCTTTTTTATACCGTCAGGAGCACGAGCATATTATGCAAGAACTTAATTGGGCAACCGTGCTGACCACACGTTCAAACACGGATGAGACTGTTCGAGCAGACTTCGAACACCTATCAAGCACAACTCACACACCCTATTCTACACATGTTTGGTCTGTAGGATAAATCTCCGTGTGACACACTCTAGTTCGCCGTGGATAGAAATTGAACCTGGATGGGCTGGTTTCACGACGATAGACACAACTACTATGTTGTAATCGTGTCCCGTCAAGGATATGGCCCTGTTTGGTAACATTTATCTAAGAATTAATTTTAATCTGATTAGGATTTTCTGATAAGCTGTGAATCGAGAGTGGTTTGCTCATGATTATGATGGAAAAATTCTCTCAATTTTCCACATGACAACCCTTGTTAGAACTTACATAGATACATTTATCTACACTGGTTTAGACTAGAAATTGTTCAAATTTTCACTTCATGGTCCACTAGTTGAACCATTGGTTGATCAAGATTTTAGTAAAAAAATAAGTTTTGTATTTAGTCATAACTCTGATAATAACTTGGTGGTGAAAATATTCATTTATTAGAAGGGTTATAATGGTTCAATTGTATTTATGATTATTTATTTTTTATATTCAATACAAGAAATAGTGCTTTACATGACGATTACTTTGATTATAAATAGTCGAAAATATGTCACGGTTAACTTGTCATGACGATCGAAAAATCTGTCAGGTATCTCACGTCATACATTTGCTGGACCAACTGTAGTCTCACCGATTGTCGTTTCATTTCGTCATAGAATACTCGGCAAAATCTATTCAAAAAATTAGGGAAAAAAAGTTTTTGTCAAGAGAGAGGATAACTTGTCATGACGATCGAAAAATCTGTCAGGTGTGACGGAACCGCCCAATAATGTGGCCCACTTGCACACGTCATCGTCATAGGGAGCCCAATGACTGTGCAAATGAAACACGTTACTGGAAAGATCCGTCGGGTGTCCCCGAGAGGACCCCGAATTACTCACGAGCCACAGGACCATCATCATGAAGGTTGGAATAATTACAACATTACAACAGTTGATACAAAATACCATCGGAGTGCGGAAGCAAGATAGATAAACTTTACAAATTATGAAGATGTTACTTTTTACATAAAAATAACTGGTATTGCGGAAGTAGAGTAGTATGACAGAACCACACTTAGGCGGAGTACCTAAGTTGGAGAAGAGGAACAACCAGATCACGTCAAGCCCACTGACATGATCATGATCAACACCACCTAATAGAAACCTGCAACAGGGGATTAACAAACCCTGAGTACTGGGGTACTCAACAAGACTTACCCGACTAAAGAAAAAGGGAGAAGACTCAGGAATGAAAGGCTTAGGGTAGTCAAGGTAAGGCTTAAGTATTTTGCAGAAAAAGCATTTTGTAAACCTTGTTTTATTTTGGAAAGATTCAAGCATTTCTCAATTCTTCATTGTCCATGATTCATTTTACATTTCAAAACATACCTAGTTGAGAACCACTCTCCGTTGACAGTCAGTGACCAAGTCTCCATAACCGAGGAGCAACGTTAATCCGGATAAATAATACTCAGCTGAGGATCCCTATCCACACTGCATATGTAGCACCCAAGCTTGCATATGCCAACTCGTCTACCACGATTCCTCCAAGATTGGGCCCGGTCCTACGCCACCCGGAAGTACAGTACACCACTCCTATCCAGGTACGACGACCACGTGGGTACATGCTACTTCCGCCATCTCTCCACTCCCAGTGCGCGGTTGTCGGTCCAATAAAGGATTCCTCGGAGCCAGAGCTTTCCGTAGTATGTGAATAGTTGCAAGTCTTGGCCAGCAGGCCCCCATACGGATGGTCCCTAATTTTCCAGCCAGAACTACACCTTGGTTATATCTCACCCAAGCGTAATAGTCCTGTCAGTTTTTCAACCCTGTCCCGGTCGGTGTCAACTGTTGAGTCCCGAACTACAACATGACGGCACCGTACGCGCGGACAACCTCTTCTCGACAATGACCACATGCTAGCTAGGCAAGCAGTCATCGAACGGGAAGTAAAGCCAAATTCCCATAAAGATTCTTTCAGTGATCACACATTTGAAAATGGCATTTTATTGCAAATCTATAGTATAGCATCACTAAGCATTTTGCAAATAGTTTTAAAGCAGGGCTGGTGGATCTTCTGGTGGAGGTAAATAATGCAGTTAATAGGTCATCACACAACTCCTATAACCTAATGCAGTAGTTTAACTCAAAAGCATTTAAGGAAAACATTTTATAAAACCAAGGAAGGGTTAAATGCACCGGGGCTTGCCTTCGTTGCAGGGAAGATAAGATCCAAGAAAGATTGACACAAGTTAGTTCGTTTGCTGCTTGAAGTTAAGTCTTTTTCGACGAAGCCTGTCCAACAAGAACCCTCCTTCGAGGCTCGTTCGACAATGGTGAACACCAGAGCTTGATCAACACGACTTCAACACTCTTGGATACTACACGTGGATAAATGATGTATGCTTTAACATGATGCCATGGAATGCATGCTAAGGTGCAGGACAAGACTACTGATTCTAGAGTACAACTTTCTAACATGTGAGTAACTTCTAGGATAGACATAAAGATTAATTATCTTTATCTCTTTAAGCAAGATTAAACAAACTTATTAAGCATTATTTACAAAACATTGCAAGGCATCAAAATCATCATAGACCAGAGGGGTGGGGTCTATGAACAGCAAACAATCCAAAAGGTCACACCATGATTACTTTTCTGTTTTTCCTAATTTATTTTAAAAGATCATTTTATACAGTTGTCCCAAAATTTACCAAATTAATCTCATAGGTTCATCATGGTGTAAATAGATGACAAAACAAATTTCATGACCTTTGGAGCTATACATGTTTTACTAAAAACCTAAAACTATCCATTTATTAATTAAAAGGAGGATTTTTCATATTTTAAACTTTGCAGAAAAGTAGAGTTTCTTATTTTTCTAAAATACTACACAGAGCAAGGAACACACAACATTTATCTCAAGATTTTTAGAATAACAGATTAAACCTCACAAAAAGAAGAAAACAAAACACTATTCATATTTTTAAAAGAAAAGGAAAACTGTGCTTCTCTCGAGGCTCGGCGCGCTTGCCTGTAAGGCGGACAGCGGACCGGTCGCTCGAGGTCTCGGCTGGGAAGGCAGAGGGTGGGGATAGCTTCGCGGGCTCACCAGGAGTTCGAAACGAGGCTCGGCGAGGCGGTGCAAGGGTCGGAGGCGGGAGCTCGATGGTGGCGAGGCCTCGGCGGAGGCTCGACTAACCTCTCGAGGGTAGCCTCGGCGTGCTCGAGGCTCAGTCCGAGGGTGGCTGCGATTCGCCCGAGGCTGAGGGTGGGGCTCGGCTGCTTCGAGGGGGCGCGGTTCGCAGGCGTGCTCGAGGGTGAGGCTCGAGGGGACGCTCGAGGGTGAGGCTCGAGGCTGGCCTTGGCATGTTCGAGAGATGCGGCTCGAGGGATGTGGCTCGAGGGGACGCTCGAGGGTGTGTGGTTCGAGGGTTGGCTCGAAGGTTGGCTCGAGGGTGAGGCTCGAGCGATTCGCCGGAGTTGGAGGGGAGTCGCTGCGCCGGCGAAGGAAAGGACGGAGGGGTGAAATTGGTGGCTTGGGAAGGTGGAGAAGCTCAAGGCGAAGGCAGTGGCGGCCTTGGCGGGCGCTGGGGCTGCCTGATGGCTTGGGTTGGCGAGGAAGTGTTGGTGGTGGCAATGGGGAGCTTGGTGGCTTTTATAGGCGCGGGGTGATGCCGGGGTCCGGGCGAAGGACGGTGGGGGTTCGGGCAAAAGGACGGTGGGGGTCCGGGCAAAAGGACGGTGGGGGTCCGGGCAAAAGGACGGTGGGGGTCCGGGAAAAAGGACGGTGGGGGTCCGGGCAAAAGGACGGTGGGGGTCCGGGCAAAAGGACGGTGGGGGTCCGGGCAAAGAGAGGTAGGGGCCGGGTGAGGATGAGGTAGGGGTCCTCCAGCTGTGCACAGTGAAAACCTATTCTTCTTTTGAAATCTTGAAAATTACTCCTAAACTTTGAACTGCACAAAGAAAACTCAAAACACCAAAGTTGTTTAGAATTTGAGATCTACAACTTTGCTAAAAGGACCAACTTCAAATTTTGAACAACTTTTGAATTAGAAAAAGGGGTAAAACTAGAGTTTGGAAATTTGGGGTTTTCAAAAGGAATTTAAATTTTATTTTGATTTTTGAATTTTGGTCCTCATAACACGGCATCAAAACACTTAACTGAACAAGATCTACACAAAAATTAAGCAAACTTAAATGCATGGCAAGAATGATTAAAGACTAATGATGATGACATGTCAGGTTAATTACTTATTAAACACCAGAGGTGTTACAGCCTTCCCCCCTAAAAGAAATCTCGTCCCGAGATTTAAGAAGTGCTTAAAGGCTGGGGTTGAGTAATGAAAAAGGAAATGTGTCACACTTGTTTCTCGCAAGGAGTTCACAAGGCAACTGGGTTGCGGTTGGGATTACAACTGGGATCAGAACGCGGTTGCAAGTAGCAAGGTAGAAGACATTTGAGTGGAGCAAGAAAAATTATCAAGAACCAAGAGAGAGCGTACATTAGCTGTGGGTTATAATGGATCATAACTGTAGACCTCGATACCTGCGCGCACCCAATGGAAACTTGTGCAATCCGGCACACAGGATTCTTTGGGTTCCGTCGCGGCACCGTGGTCGCCAATCATGGCACCATAATAGAGCACAACTTCTATATCCCTCATTTCAATAAGAAGGAAATTATAACCAGAAACAAAGGTTGGTTATAACTACAAGGAAAGTGGCTTTGAACTCCCTTTCGGGCATTCAGAAATGAAAGCACTTTCATAGTGGACTAGAAGGAATTATGACTATAGGCCTGGATATTAGCGAGCACCTGGCCGTAACGCTCTATGGTGGCCATCCATAGGCGACTTCAGGTTCCCATGCTTTTATCCGTCCATAGATCAGGGTCCTTTCAAAGAACACAATTTCAATAACTTTCAACCACCATTCGTCGTTTTCACGACACCAAGCAACCAGCACATGCCAATTCAAGGCATGACACGCGCTTTCCAGAAGAACCAAGGACTTTACCATGATTCTGACTTTATGTGGTAGAGTGTATGAAAGATATCCAAAAATTCCCAAGGATTAGGAACTTATGGAATGAAAGTAGCAAGAGCAACAGAATCTAGGGACGATCAACTATCGGGGATCATAGCTGCTTTTAGAATTTAGAGAAGAAGCACATTTTATTATTATGCATGATATGATGCATGCTCGTCCTATACGACCTCTCACTGACAGGAGATCTCTGTCTCCACCTGTTAGTTAGATATAGGGCTATACTTTATATACTAGCTTCACTGACTTGGTACCTTCTGTCGGAATCACTAGTATAGTCTTCACGAAGTCTTCCAGCAAAGCAAGAAACTTAGGGAAGGATCATTTTTAATTTGTTACTTCAAAAAAAACTTTTAGATTAAGAAACCATTTTGAAGTTTTTCAAAAGTAATGTTGTAACCAGTCTTCCCTTGATGACAATCCTGCTCCGATACCATTCTGTGACGGAACCGCCCAATAATGTGGCCCACTTGCACACGTCATCGTCATAGGGAGCCCAATGACTGTGCAAATGAAACACGTTACTGGAAAGATCCGTCGGGTGTCCCCGAGAGGACCCCGAATTACTCACGAGCCACAGGACCATCATCATGAAGGTTGGAATAATTACAACATTACAACAGTTGATACAAAATACCATCGGAGTGCGGAAGCAAGATAGATAAACTTTACAAATTATGAAGATGTTACTTTTTACATAAAAATAACTGGTATTGCGGAAGTAGAGTAGTATGACAGAACCACACTTAGGCGGAGTACCTAAGTTGGAGAAGAGGAACAACCAGATCACGTCAAGCCCACTGACATGATCATGATCAACACCACCTAATAGAAACCTGCAACAGGGGATTAACAAACCCTGAGTACTGGGGTACTCAACAAGACTTACCCGACTAAAGAAAAAGGGAGAAGACTCAGGAATGAAAGGCTTAGGGTAGTCAAGGTAAGGCTTAAGTATTTTGCAGAAAAAGCATTTTGTAAACCTTGTTTTATTTTGGAAAGATTCAAGCATTTCTCAATTCTTCATTGTCCATGATTCATTTTACATTTCAAAACATACCTAGTTGAGAACCACTCTCCGTTGACAGTCAGTGACCAAGTCTCCATAACCGAGGAGCAACGTTAATCCGGATAAATAATACTCAGCTGAGGATCCCTATCCACACTGCATATGTAGCACCCAAGCTTGCATATGCCAACTCGTCTACCACGATTCCTCCAAGATTGGGCCCGGTCCTACGCCACCCGGAAGTACAGTACACCACTCCTATCCAGGTACGACGACCACGTGGGTACATGCTACTTCCGCCATCTCTCCACTCCCAGTGCGCGGTTGTCGGTCCAATAAAGGATTCCTCGGAGCCAGAGCTTTCCGTAGTATGTGAATAGTTGCAAGTCTTGGCCAGCAGGCCCCCATACGGATGGTCCCTAATTTTCCAGCCAGAACTACACCTTGGTTATATCTCACCCAAGCGTAATAGTCCTGTCAGTTTTTCAACCCTGTCCCGGTCGGTGTCAACTGTTGAGTCCCGAACTACAACATGACGGCACCGTACGCGCGGACAACCTCTTCTCGACAATGACCACATGCTAGCTAGGCAAGCAGTCATCGAACGGGAAGTAAAGCCAAATTCCCATAAAGATTCTTTCAGTGATCACACATTTGAAAATGACATTTTATTGCAAATCTATAGTATAGCATCACTAAGCATTTTGCAAATAGTTTTAAAGCAGGGCTGGTGGATCTTCTGGTGGAGGTAAATAATGCAGTTAATAGGTCATCACACAACTCCTATAACCTAATGCAGTAGTTTAACTCAAAAGCATTTAAGGAAAACATTTTATAAAACCAAGGAAGGGTTAAATGCACCGGGGCTTGCCTTCGTTGCAGGGAAGATAAGATCCAAGAAAGATTGACACAAGTTAGTTCGTTTGCTGCTTGAAGTTAAGTCTTTTTCGACGAAGCCTGTCCAACAAGAACCCTCCTTCGAGGCTCGTTCGACAATGGTGAACACCAGAGCTTGATCAACACGACTTCAACACTCTTGGATACTACACGTGGATAAATGATGTATGCTTTAACATGATGCCATGGAATGCATGCTAAGGTGCAGGACAAGACTACTGATTCTAGAGTACAACTTTCTAACATGTGAGTAACTTCTAGGATAGACATAAAGATTAATTATCTTTATCTTTTTAAGCAAGATTAAACAAACTTATTAAGCATTATTTACAAAACATTGCAAGGCATCAAAATCATCATAGACCAGAGGGGTGGGGTCTATGAACAGCAAACAATCCAAAAGGTCACACCATGATTACTTTTCTGTTTTTCCTAATTTATTTTAAAAGATCATTTTATACAGTTGTCCCAAAATTTACCAAATTAATCTCATAGGTTCATCATGGTGTAAATAGATGACAAAACAAATTTCATGACCTTTGGAGCTATACATGTTTTACTAAAAACCTAAAACTATCCATTTATTAATTAAAAGGAGGATTTTTCATATTTTAGACTTTGCAGAAAAGTAGAGTTTCTTATTTTTCTAAAATACTACACAGAGCAAGGAACACACAACATTTATCTCAAGATTTTTAGAATAACAGATTAAACCTCACAAAAAGAAGAAAACAAAACACTATTCATATTTTTAAAAGAAAAGGAAAAATGTGCTTCTCTCGAGGCTCGGCGCGCTTGCCTGTAAGGCGGACAGCGGACCGGTCGCTCGAGGTCTCGGCTGGGAAGGCAGAGGGTGGGGATAGCTTCGCGGGCTCACCAGGAGTTGGAAACGAGGCTCGGCGAGGCGGTGCAAGGGTCGGAGGCGGGAGCTCGATGGTGGCGAGGCCTCGGCGGAGGCTCGACTAACCTCTCGAGGGTAGCCTCGGCGTGCTCGAGGCTCAGTTCGAGGGTGGCTGCGATTCGCCCGAGGCTGAGGGTGGGGCTCGGCTGCTTCGAGGGGGCGCGGTTCGCAGGCGTGCTCGAGGGTGAGGCTCGAGGGGACGCTCGAGGGTGAGGCTCGAGGCTGGCCTTGGCATGTTCGAGAGATGCGGCTCGAGGGATGTGGCTCGAGGGGACGCTCGAGGGTGTGCGGTTCGAGGGTTGGCTCGAAGGTTGGCTCGAGGGTGAGGCTCGAGCGATTCGCCGGAGTTGGAGGGGAGTCGCTGCGCCGGCGAAGGAAAGGACGGAGGGGTGAAATTGGTGGCTTGGGAAGGTGGAGAAGCTCAAGGCGAAGGCAGTGGCGGCCTTGGCGGGCACTGGGGCTGCCTGATGGCTTGGGTTGGCGAGGAAGTGTTGGTGGTGGCAATGGGGAGCTTGGTGGCTTTTATAGGCGCGGGGTGATGCCGGGGTCCGGGCGAAGGACGGTGGGGGTCCGGGCAAAAGGACGGTGGGGGTCCGGGCAAAAGGACGGTGGGGGTCCGGGAAAAAGGACGGTGGGGGTCCGGGCAAAAGGACGGTGGGGGTCCGGGCAAAAGGACGGTGGGGGTCCGGGCAAAGAGAGGTAGGGGCCGGGTGAGGATGAGGTAGGGGTCCTCCAGCTGTGCACAGTGAAAACCTATTCTTCTTTTGAAATCTTGAAAATTACTCCTAAACTTTGAACTGCACAAAGAAAACTCAAAACACCAAAGTTGTTTAGAATTTGAGATCTACAACTTTGCTAAAAGGACCAACTTCAAATTTTGAACAACTTTTGAATTAGAAAAAGGGGTAAAACTAGAGTTTGGAAATTTGGGGTTTTTCAAAAGGAATTTAAATTTTATTTTGATTTTTGAATTTTGGTCCTCATAACACGGCATCAAAACACTTAACTGAACAAGATCTACACAAAAATTAAGCAAACTTAAATGCATGGCAAGAATGATTAAAGACTATTGATGATGACATGTCAGGTTAATTACTTATTAAACACCAGAGGTGTTACATCAGGTATCTCACGTCATACATTTGCTGGACCAACTGCAGTCGTCACCGATTGTCATTTCATTTTGTCATAGAATACTCGGCAAAATCTATTCAAAAAATTAGGGAAAAAAGTTTTTGTCAAGAGAGAGGACCACCAGCTAGTCACACCACCCCATCTACTCTCATGATATTTTTTTTCATGATTTTTTACAATTTGCATCAACCAAGGTTCGAACTTGCAACCTCTTGCACGCGCACACATAACCTCCAATACCACACCACTCATTTATCCTTTGTGTCTATATTCCATTTTAGTTCTCTCGTATTATACTAACCGTGTGTAAATTACTTGTTTGAGGCTCCAAACGAATTCAAATCAAAAAGTTGTCAACTACAAAGTTTCATAACTTTTTGAGATCTACACTCTTTGTTTAGAAAGTTTCTCCATCGGAGGTCATTTACAAAATTTGAATTTTAAATTTGAGAAATTTCAAATGTAGTTTTCATTGACAAGATGATTTTAAATTAAAACGTTATCAACTAGAAAATTTCATAACTTTTAGAGATCTACAACTTTCATTTTGGTCGTTATTCCATCTAAGGTATTTTGAAAAATTCAAATTCCAAATTTTTTAAATTCAAATGTAGTTTTGCTTGATAATATGGTTTCAAATTAAAAAAAGTCTTCAACTATAAAGTTTCATAACTTTTTGTGTTTTACAAGTTTTATTTTGGTCATTTAAAAATCTTTGGGAAGAATTCCAATTTTAAAATTCAAACGCAGTTTTGCATGACAAGATGACTTTAAATTAAAAAGTTATCTACTACAAACTTTCATAATTTCTTAAGATCTACAATGTTTATTTTAGTCATTTGACCATTTATATATCTGATATTGTGGTTTTAATATTATTCACAAATCTTATATATCATTATTGTAGTTTCATAAATTATTAGAGAGATACGTAAGATTTGTGAACAAAAAATATTTTCAATTTGTCAAATTGTTTTTTTGACACTTGGTGAGGAAGCTCTTTGTCGAGTGTTTTATTTGGCACTCGACAAAGAGTTTTTTTTGCCAAATGCCCGAAAAAACACTCAACAAATCAATTAGCACTCGGCAACGTAATGATGTTAAATGCTTTATCTGTGACCAAATCAAGTCTTTTATCACAGATTGATAAAAATTAAACTAGTTGTCATAGATTTATCACTCTTCCAATGAATCGTCATGGATAATCAATTTTTATGATGATTTACTGGAACGTCACCAATAAACATCATGTAAAACACCATTTCTTGTACTGAAGTTTGAAGTCAGTGAAAAAAATAGCCGAGTTAAGTCCGGACCAAAAACAAAGGCCTAGATCACTGTTCCAAAAGCCAAATACGAGAGGCTGAACAAAATTTGGAAAAAATATTATTTAACCCCTAACCTATTAAGAGTGATTTATTTCACCCAAAAAACTATAAAATGGTCTCTTCTACCTCCATTAACTTTGCAAACCCGGTCAAATTATCCCACAAGGCAGTTTGAGATGGCTCAAATGCAGTTTTAGATGGTGGTTTTGCTACAGTAATAATGGATTTTGCTACAGTGCTAGTGGTTTTGTCTTTTTCTTTTTTATTTATTTTGGCTAAAACTTTAAAAAATCTTAGCAAATCACAGAAAAAATCATAAAATAAAAAATCTAATTTTCTTGGATTCCATATAATTAGATCTACACATTGAACATATAATATGACATGTTTTAGTACAAAGTTTTTGTGTAGATTTAGCTTTTCTGTAATTAATTAGAATAATTCATAACTGCAGTTTCTATGGTTCAATTACGGTGAAATTTTTTATAGTGGCCTAATTGTTTCATTAAATTGTAGTAAAATTTCATACTTATTGGATAATATATAACTTAGTTATAAATTTATTTATATTTAATGCTATATGATTTAATGAGTATAATTTTTTTTACTACAATTCAATGAGACAGTAACTAGGTCACCATAAAAATTTCACTACAATTGACCATAGAAACTGCAGTTATGAATTAATTACAAAAAAGAATAGATCTAAATCTATACCAAAAATTTTATACTAAAGTGTATCATATTATATGTTCACTATGTAAATCTACTCATGTGGTATCTAACAAAATTGGATTTTCTATTTTGTGGTTTTTTGTGGTTTACTATGACTTTTTCAAATATTCAACCGAAATAAAGAAAAAGGAAAAAACAAAACCACTATCACTATACCAAAACTGTCGTTATTGTAGCAAAACCGTCGTCTGAAACCACCTTGACGGGTAATTTGACCTGTTTTACAAAGTTTAGAGGGTAAAATAGACCATTTCAAATTTTGAGGTGTAAAGTAGACTACCAGGAATAGATCAAGGGTCAAGTAGACTTTTTACAACAAAGTTTTAGATGGAAATTTTTTGTCTATTTGATATTTGTTATAGATTTTATTACAATAAGTTAATTCTAAGAAAAACTCCATGAGAAACTTTATTTCTTAGCAATAGACAATATGATTCCGAGACGTATAATGTTATTTGTCAACCTAAAATTTAGTGTTTATGATTCAGTTTTAAATTTATACAAAAATGAACGGGTACTTGAAAAAAAGAAGAAAAACTGCAAAAAAACAAAAACAAATGGGACGTAGTGGCGACTTAATTCGATCGCCCGAAAAAAACTACACGATAGAATAGAGTGGCAGAATCCGTATCCCAAGAAAGAATACAAAAATAATTGAAAACGGAGAATAAAAATCGAAAATAGACGGGAGTAGTATGATTTAATTGGGCTTGTTCAATCTTAAATTATTAAAGTTGGCCCTAATGGAGATAGTGCAACTTTAGTCACGTATGAAGAACTTACAGAAGATATAACTTCACTTAAATAGTGACTATTGTGTGGACTTGTCCTCAATTTTTTTAAAAGAGAATAATGAACGTCACCGCTATGCGAACTGACTCTGTTAGTGATGCAATATCAATAAAGTTTTTGCAGCTCATATAAATAATTTTCACATTCACAAGTTAGTAGTTTGAAGGGGTCATACCTTTTTGCATCTTTATTATTATGTATAAAAATAGATGTACAGCCTCATATTACTATATTGTGAACAACTACTGTGTGTTGCTTTTGAGGCAAAATTCAAAGTTGGTCCCTTAATTTCATCGGTATTGTCATCAAGATCCCTAAACTTTTAAAGTGATATTTGTGGATTTCTAAACTTCCAAA
This sequence comes from Coix lacryma-jobi var. lacryma-jobi, assembly GCA_009763385.1. Lineage (NCBI taxonomy): Eukaryota > Viridiplantae > Streptophyta > Magnoliopsida > Poales > Poaceae > Coix > Coix lacryma-jobi. The sequence continues at coordinate 17,671,049 of CM019827.1, forward strand.
CTTGATAGACAGTGTTATCTAAGTCCTTAAACTTTCAAGCTAATCATGACAGGTCCCTAAACTCTCTCTATACTTTACCGACAGTATTATCCAGGTCCCTAAACTTTCAAGTTGATCACCACAGGTCCCTAAACTTAGTTGTCGGTGTCATCCCGGTCCTTACCACATGTCTCTAAACTTAGTCGGTTGTGTCATCCCAGTCCAAATATAGTCTTACTCACTCTATAAGCTGGCGTGGCACATTGACTGTACGTTAGATGTAATCCAATATGTTTTAGTTAATCAATTATTATTTATATAATATAATATTTATTAGAAACTTGGATGACACATCTGCCAAGTTGAAAGTGTACTTGCCCCGTTGTGGATTTTGGTAAATAGATGACTTTCAAATTAAGGACTAATATGTTTAAACAAGATGGTAAAAAGATGGATGGAAGGAAGGGCACCCCTCATTTTCTAGTGGAAAAAAGAGTTTGCAGTGGATTAAATTGACAATGTGGTCAAGGTGTTGTTTAATGATAAGTCACTTGAGCCTGATGGGCTTAGTAATGAATTTATCAAAAGATGTTGGCTGAGCATACAAAATGATTTTTATAAATTGTGTATGGCTTTTGAGTAGAATAATACATTCCTCCAAAGTATAAATGTATCTTACATCACCTTGATTCCAACAAGTTTTTGGCTCATCTAGTCATCTTTAATATTAAACTTTAGACTGATCTCACTTTCGAACACCTCTATAAAGCTGATGATCACAAACCTATTGGCAAACATGTTAAATTTGGTCACCACAAGATTATTAATTCATATGAATCAGAATGGTTTAATCAAACCATAACCATTCAAGACCGTCTAGCCTAATCTTTTAAATATTTATACGTTTGCCATCCCTCAAAAAAGGAGATAGCATTCCTAAAGTGTCACACCCGGTTTTAAGAACAAAACCAGGTATACACCATATGTGAGCCCAGGAAGTCAAATCTCACATATAGCCACAAATAAAGGGTAATATCGAAAGACAATGCTCTTATATAACGTATATAAAACAAAAGAACATAACCTTAAAGAGCAGACAGCGGAAAGACACTCCGATCTTCAGATGGAGGCACCAACTTCACAGGGAACAACTGACTGGTTGACCACAAGCCTAAGCTTCTCCAAAGCTTAACTCTCTGGGGTGTGGGGAAAAGCAAGAGTGAGTCCATGTTGAACTCCACAAGTATAGCAACAAGTGATATAGATCTCAAGTCTCATGATCAATGTAACATAAATAATGAATAGCATAAAACGTTAAATAATGAACATGTTAACCAACATAAGTCATAAATGTAAAAGTCTTCAAGGCCGCTCGTGTCCTTGAGCAAGGCTGATATATCAGTTTAATAAACTTTGCGCAAAGGTGTACACTTTCACTGCGAGACGTGAATTGCCCTTTCGCTCGAGGGAGCCAGCCTCTTAACCCACTTCCAAGGAAGGTCGGCAGGGTTCACGATGAAGCCTTTCAAAGGTTCGTCTAACAAGTTAGGGCCGCTAGGTCTTAAGGCAAGGGGATGTAGAGCCCTCCTTCCAGGTGGCACAATAACACGCAGCCTATACACACGTGGACAGAAGCCGCACTATACCCGTCTCGGCAAGTCCCAACGCGCCTATACAGGTGTCCATTAACAAGCTAGAAAAGGTCCTCATACTGAGCTAAAGCCAGAGCCATATAACCCCCAACAGTTGCACTGTAAATCCCGAAGGTGCTCGTACAGATAATTTCTTAAGTTGCTAATAAGTCATTTTTATCATTCGATGCATACATTAATTAAGTAACATGATCATGATTGCGAAAAGAACACTCGATTGCTATACTTGCCTTAACTCAAGATCCTTCTTCTGTTGAATTGTATACTTCCAAAGGTTGACTCTTGATCACGATCTCTGGACCACGAACCTCTTCTTGATCACTAACGTAAAACTCACCGACTGGACATACGATCATAGGACACCACACAAGCATCCAATAGCAGTCATGCAAAGCAAACATAGCCTATAATTAGAACAATACACCAATAAATAAATAAATAAAGAGTTTTGAAAACTGATCTATGATTCGCTACTAACACACAGACGCGAAAATCACGCTAAACGGAGTTTTAACGGAAAAGATATGAACTAAACAAGATTAAAGACACTAATTACTAGATTAAATTTAACTCAAATTTCAATTACAGAAATCAGTGGTGAAAGTTATATATTTTGAAAGAACTTTTCGAAATGAATCTAACGCAAGTTGAACGGACTAAATCGGAGTTAAAACGAAGAAGTTATAGGCATTTGAAATCAGTGGCAAAAACTGTAAATACAGCGAACTTAATTACGAAATTAAATAAATAAGCTGACGGACGTCGGCGATGAATATTGATTGCAGGTTGCTTTTGTGGAGGATGAACGAGAGCCAAAAATCGATAACCGGAGTTGGGGAAGAATTTGGCGGCCGTTGACAGAGCAAACAAAATTTTCGGACTCCCAAACTAGGGGCTTCCGTTATTGTGTGTTTTGGCCAAGGGATGGGACACATATATAGGGAGAAAAACTCTATGCCCCGCGTCAACTAGCGATATGGTGCTAATTGACGTTGCACCTCCACATTTACTAATGGGCCTAAATAAATATAAAAGCCCATTAGTAAATAAAGACGTTGATATTTGGAATTTAATAGAATTATTGCACATGGGCTTTGTGGGAGGGAGGAAAAAGACAGATTTTATTATTTTCGAAATTATTTAATTTTTGGATTAAAATAATTCTAGAAAAGTCTAGAATTGATATTTAAGTCAGGAAAAATTACTCCAATGGCTCCGAAAATTCAGGAAAAATTCTCAGAGACATTTGGAGACATGAGGAACTCAAATAAAATATTTGGAGCTCATGAAAAGATATTTTGGGACATCTAAAAATTAGATTATACTCCCAAAAAAATAGGAAAAAGTGTCGGAAAAAGCTGAAAAACTTCTCGAGAAGATTTTGGAGATATGATGATGAATGATGAGCACCAAGGAATAATTTAGAGCAGGCGAAAAAGATTTTTGGGAGACTCCAACAGAAAGGTTAAGCTAGAAAACAAAGAATTAGATTTTAGGAGAAGATATGGATAAGGTGGAGAAAGATAAACGACTTAGTAAACGAGTTTTTGGAAAACTTTACTCACTCGCAATACAAGACGAAACAACAAGTTTTTGAAACTTTAAACTTTTCCAAACTTTTTTAAAACAAACAAGAAGTCTTTATTTTCAGAACCCTTTTCCATGAAATTTATTTTAAAATTATTTTAAAACCATTTTGAGCTCAAATTGAATTTTAACCCAAAACCACACATCACAAGACTTCAAATGCTCCAACATGAATGCACAAACATGTTTCTAAACCCTAGGTTAAATTTTTATTTAGAGAAAATTTTTATTTCCCTGCATTTTATGAGCACAAAAATTCATAAATAAATCATATTAATTCTAATTTAAGAAATGCAAATTTCAGGGTGTGACATAAAGCTAGATTTTCAAAAGTCGTTTGACAAAATTGAGCATCAAGCAATGCTCAAACTCATGAAGGTTAGGGGATCTAGTAATGTTTGGCTTTCGTGTATCAAAAGCATACTATCTTTTGGGACCTCAAAAGTTCTTTTAAATGGTTTTCTTGGTGAAACAATTCATTGTAAAAGGGGAGGGATGCAAGGAGATCCCTCTTTCACCCTTACTCTTTGCCCTTGCTGCAAACTTCGTCCAATCCTTGGTGAACAAAGCAACAAAAAATGGCCTCCGCAAGCTTCATATTCCTTGAACTGTACCTCAGACTTCCCTGTGATCCAATATGCTGATGACACAGTAATCATCATTAAAGGGATTGCTTCGACAATTGTTTCTTATTGAAATTAGTTTTGCTTCCTTTTTCGTAATTAACTAGTCTGAAGGTTAACTATAATAAGTATATGATGGTTCTAATCAAAATGACTGGAGAAAAGTTGGATCATTTGGCAAACGCCTTTGGCTATTCAAAATGGGCCCTTCCCTTCACATACCTGGGTTTGCATTAGGATTAACTAGACCAAAGGTTGAGGAATTCTTGCCATTGGTGAACAAATATGAGAGGAGACTGACAAGCATTTGTGCATTTTTCTCACAAGTCGGTAAAATAGAGGTTACAAATGCAACCATATATGCTCTTCTAACTTTCTATATGTGTTCTTGTTGTCAGATTTAGTCATTAATTAGATCGGAAAATTTAGAAAGAATTGTCTTTGAGAGGTGCTGAATTTAACGTACTCAAAGAAGACACCAAAAGCTGCATGGGAGATGGTGTGTTTGCCAAAATATGAAGGGGACATTGTAGTGATAAATCTAAAGAAACGCAATGAAGCACCAATGTTGAAAACATGGCAAAATTCTTTAACAAAAAGAACATCTCCTAGGTCTCCGCAGTCTAGGAGAAACAATATCTTAATGCATGGGCGGATTCAGGGGGGCTGGTGGGGCTGCAGCCCCCCCCCCTTGCCCCCAAAACATGCATAGGATTATAGCTAAGATTAGTATAATTTTGCTTTAAATTAGTCCAAAATCTCCTGCGGGGCTAGAAAAAATAATGAAAAAGTCAGTCCAAGTCATCTTAAAATCTATCAAAAACCTCTTGTGGACCAAAAATACAAGGATTTTAGCTAAGATTAGTATAATTTTTCTTTAAATTAGTCCAAAATCTCCTGCGGGCAAGAAAAATAATGGAAAATTCAGTCCAAATCATCTTAAAATCTAACAAAAACCTCTCATGGGCAAAACATACAAGGAGAATTTCGGTTTAAACTCGGTTCTTTATGTATTTAGCCCCCCTCGTGGGCTGATTCTGGATCTGCCATTGTCTTAATGGTAAACTACTCAGTCATATAAAAAGGTTCTTTCTAGTGGAGGCAACTATTGGACTCTTTCAAGTCACTATCTACTGCACAAGTTCAAAATGGTCAGAGTTGCATCTCTTCTAGTATGATAACTAAGTGGAAGAGGCAACTTTTCTCCTATGCTTATATTTGGTCATTCCGGCAGGTGGAGGCTTAAAGGATGAATACTCAGAACTTTTCTCCTATGCCAAATCAAAGATCATTCCAGTTAGTAAATTTTATGCACAAGACCTCATCACAAGAGACTTCAGTCTACGTCTTTCGGTGGAGGCTTATAATCAGCTTCAAGCAATACAATCTATCATGCAATACTTTCCATTAACCAATTAGAATGACATCTAGAGTTATAGTTGGGGAGGAAAATTTTCTACCTCAAATGCTTATATTTCTTTAATTGGGCACAAACCACGAAGGTTTCAAATGGTCATTTACTTGTTTCTATCAACCAAAGCATAAGGTATTATTTTTGGTTGCTCATGAAAGATAGATTAAGTACTAGACACATTCTGAGAAGAAAACATATACACTAGAATCCTATAACTGTGTTATGTTAGTCCCACTCAGAAGAAACAGTGCAACACTTGTTCTTGTCTTATCCTTTTGCCAAACAATGTTGGAGTTCAGTTTTTCGTGGATGGTTCAGCTTTTCCTGAAGCTTTACTGCGAACCAGAGTTCATTCACATTCCCATTGTTTCATGGCTATCTAATAAGCTGGGCAATTTGGACAACAAGAAATGACCTCATCTCTTCAACAACATTCAGCTATCGGTCAACAATGTCAAGGACACTTTTACAAAAGAAATCGAGTTGTTGACCTTCGGAACAAAGTTCAGTATCTCAGATGTCTTTGACCTATAGATCCAAAATTTGTTGTAATTTGTATTTTATCTTTTATTCTCTTTTCTTCCTTTTTTTTGTTTCTTGAACTATGGCTTGTAATTCCTTTTTTTTGTTTCTTGAACTATGGCTTGTAATTGTAAATTGTTGACCCTTCTTTTTAGTAATTAAATTTCTCTGTAGGGGCACAAGCCCCTCCAGTTTCATAAAAAAAAATAGCTATGCAAAGTTTTTGGGGCATTTGGATGTAGTTAGTCAAATAAGTAAACAAAACTATTCGTAATAACCATTTTCAAATAAAAACTCCAAATGCAAAATAAAGCTAGATAACCTCACTATTTTGTTTTTTTACGCAATGGCAGGAGCTCTGCCTTTTCATTAAGAGAGGAATAAAATGTATATGTACATGAGGTGGGCAAAACCCGCCACAAAGGAAAAATTAAGGTATATGTGCCACCCCAAAAGAGAGCCCGCAAAAAATTCTTATTGATTATACTTCCAAGTTAAAGTCATCTTTCTTTGCTCAATGTCTTCTTTGATTCTTGAAGCCACCTGTATAGCCGGTTCGTGGACGTCGTTGAAAATTCTTCTATTCATCTCTTTCTACCATTCCGTTGAAACGTCTTCTTTCGTCCTTAGTTATCTTGGCTTCAACCTCCTCCCACACCAAGAAATTAAATGGGCTGGTTTCTGAGTTGGCATGATCTTGTGGGCTTATCACCTTGCTAGTTTTAGAATATTATATGGATTTAGCCCACGTAGATTATAACTTAAGGGTTGTCCGCATGCGGCTTCATAATACATTAGTACGCATCACTACTGGCACCAGATTCCCGAGTTAGCTTGGAAATTGGATGTGTTGGAGGGTGACCAACATACTACAAAAGATCGAGGTAAATTTGGAGTACTAGTTTGCTCTGGTAGGTGTGCATGAGGAGCAAATTGGACACAGCATCGGACTCTGATCGAGGAGATCCTGTATGCTCTAATTGCTTGAACAACGACATTGAGTTTGTTGCAAGGAAAGTGCCAAGATCGGTTGCGTTAGTTGGCCGACGTACGGCGTGAACTGCAGCATATATACCACATCCACACAGATTGCAAATCGCTGTATAATATATAGGCACAAAACGTACAGTAACTGGACTGCGCCAATAACTCGCAGCTGTTTGTCTAGCAAGGACAGAGTAGTAGTTCTTCATCCATGTGTGATGTGTCGATGATCGAACTCCTACGAGCGTGCGCTTTTCCCATGCATACTCCTGCCGTACCACATTCATCCATGTGTCGATGATCGATGAAGAGATGATCGATCGAGCTCGAGCTATATATATGCAGTTCGTCCAGCGACGACATGGGTTCTGTTTGCTGCAGCAGGAACGCAACGCCTACGCGAGAATGGCTTATTATACATTCAGCCTTCAGGACTAGTGTAAGCGACAGCGCTCGTTTTCTGCATTTTCAACGCTGCCCGGCCGGAGCTGTCCTGTAGATTCAGTAAGAGCAAGTGAGCAACTAATTAATCTGGCTCGATGGATCGACCATATGCGGCCACGCCACCAGTAATATATGCATTGTCAGCAATCATTTTAAAGATCTTGACTGTATAGTAGTATATATAGTACAGAAAGTGATTAGAGATCTCGATTAGTGCAATAAATTTGGAAGCCAGAAACTCACAAACTACTGACTATATATGCACTAGTATATATGCAGTGCAAGGGCGAAAAGGGTAATAAACTGACAACTAGTTCCTGAAAACAACAATAACTACTACCACTACGTATACACACACGAGAGGGTTAGTTACATGTATGACATGATCGTGTTTCAGTTGTATACTCTCTCCGTTTTAACCATTTTAAATGGTAAGCCGTTCTATTTTTTTTTAAGATACCTAGCCCTTTACAATGTATTTATTAGACACATAAACGTAAATGAAAATTTAAAATGACTTAAAATTTGGAAATGGAGGGATTATACTTATTACATAGCCTCTGAAATAGCTAAGTGTACGTGTATTCTTTGGAGAGATCTAGTTGGTTACGTGGACTTTGGTTGGTTCTCCGTCACTATTGACATCATAGGTTCTACATCGTTCTTCTTTCATCACATCCATCACTACCATTAGTTATGCACTGCTAATAAAGTGCTAATTGCATGCAACTACTTATAATATAGTATGATGATGATAACGATAGGATGACATATACACTACGACAGGTAGAGGTGTAGCAGAATCAACATATATATGATCCCCTCTCTCCCTAGCTAGTTCATGTACAACAGATGAACTACGCACATATACTAACATTGACGAGATATTCCAAACTCGATCGTGAACTTCATGATCCATAAACATGATGAACACACGAATGGGATAAAATTTCATGCACGACTGCACTTGGCAATATACAACAGAAACAGTTGGACTCACCGGCACCGATAGAAATCTTTGACCTATTTCGTATCGTAACCACAACAAAACAAACCACTTTCTGACTTGCGATTCCTTGTCGCCATCGCCACCACACGTACGCTGGACAGCGACCGTTCTACGCCCAGCCGTCGTCGTTGCGGCCGCCCCGGTCGCCGGAGCTGTTGCGGCGGAATGGCAGAAACCACAGGGTGGGACGAAAGCTGCACGGCACGGCCCTGTGCTGTTTCGGCCGGCGGTGCGCGGCAACGGCGCCGATGATCTCGTCCCGGTGGAGGCTGCTGTGCTCGCCTGTCGTCTCCGTGGTCACCGAGGAGAAGAGCCACCGGCTGGAGGACGACGCCACCTTAACCGACGACGGCGTCGCCGGGCGCTGCCGCCACCTCTTCCCGAGGCTGAGCCGCCGGAAGATGCCGGCGATGAAGCCGATCCTGATCCTCTTGAGCCTGCAGCGCCGCTTATTCCTGCCGCTCTTCCGGTCATGGCGTGCGGAGACGACGACCTGCTGCCTGCCGCCGTTGCCGTGCCGGAGCAGGTACGACGGCGGCGGCGTGATGGCCGGGAGCGCGCCGGCGGCCATCCGCGCGACGTCGTCCTTGGGCGTGCCCGGCTGCGACTCCCAGACGAACGGCACGGCGCCGGCTGGCTCCCCCGAGTAGTACCGGAACGACAAGTTGGCCGCGGAGCTCTCCTTGGTGAGGAGCCGCTCGTAGAACTTGCCGTCCTGCTTGATGCGGAGCGGGCTCTGCGGCGTGGGCATCATGCCGCCGTTGCCCCGGTGAGGGCTCCGCGGCGGTGGCGCCTGGTGGTCCGCGACGCCGGGAGGCATCTCGATCGCTCCCTTTCTGATGACGAGTGATGTCGCCGCGCGGAACGTACGTTCCAAGTGCTCGCTCGCTCGTGTTCCGGTAGTGTACTTGCTTGCTGTAGGTGGAAACTGGAAAGGACGCGACGTCTTATAGAGCGGATCTTGCTCGGTGGTTGGACGTCACTTTTCCTACGCACGCACGCTTGCAGACGACGGGCACGCACGCTGAGGCTGCACCACCACAGGATGGCACGCGATCCATGGCTCGAAACATGTAGGGGATATATATGCATGGCATTGGCAATTGACATGGTCCAACTCCAACTGATTGGCGGGTACAGTACTATATATACCCAATGCAATGTAATGTTGAGAAGACCAGTCCAGTTTATAGTACAAATCTTCTCTATAACTGTGTAATAATGGTGCTTCTTAGAAACAATAGAACTCATCTTATTTGCTCATGCCTGAACAGTCCAGCACTACAGCGTAAGAGGTATATGATGTCTGTCTGTACTCTGTAGTAGTTTTGTCAGTAGTGCTACGCTGCTTGCTCTGCTCACCTGTAAAAAAAAGGGCACATCGTAAGAGAGAAGTGACCAAGGAAATGGCTCGCACCTCCGCAGCACGGCAACCATGTGGCAGAGACAGGTAAAGCAGTTTACTGATGAGCCATTGATGATTGTTGCCAAATAGTAGATGGATGATGCAACTGAAGTCCGCAAAAGAAGCCCCACATTTAGTTCGTAAAGCGATGGGCAAACTACAGTTTGTTAATTTTTGACGAGGCCTGTTGCCGAATAATTATACGTTGTGTCGGTTAGTGAGTCCGGTTCATGGAGCTCTTGGAAGTTGAGTGGATCTTGTGGTCTCTCACTCTCTCCAGGTGTACAAGTCATATCTGTCAGACAACTTGCTACAGGCGTAGAAGAAATCTGCCGGTGCGTGTGTGTGTCTCTCTCTGAGAATATGCCCGTCAGGAAGGAAGCTGACCCAATTTGAATTGGAACAGCAATGCCTCACCTTCCTGATGTCAGTTTTTATTATATTTGTTGCCTGATGGAAGGGACCAGTATGTTCAACAACGAATGGTATAGTAATTGCTCATCATCATTACATGGCAAATCGACGATATCGATTATGCATGGTGAGGTGTGCCAAGCTAGCTAGGGAGATGCTAGAATGCCGGGTGACAAGTTTGGCACATGATGACATGGTCCTTTTCAGCTTTCATTCATGCCCTTATTACCATTGACACGTCATAAGAATCTTCATTTCATCAATGTTTCCTTCCAGCTTGGTCTTTTTTTTTTTTTGCGACTCAGCTTGGTCATACTATATTCATCTTTAGAATCCACATGTTTCTCTAGAGTTGAAACCCCAAAATTTATATTATGCTCTCCAAATGTTTATTTCTTTGTTTATATATACACATTCGCTAAAGAAATACTATACAAATTACAAAACACGGGAAGATTAATAAACCAGACATGGCATGGCACTTCCTTTTGCGTTTGGTTGCTTTCAGTAGACTACATCATTCGTCCTCTGTGAGTGGAAGTACACTATAAGTGGATACAACAACCAGAAAAGAGAAGTGTTTCGTTGGCTGTATGGACAAATTTATCAATCCTACACCTATATGGATGTAATTACTCTATGCAAACATATGTGGTTACATGTGTCTCTGTGGCTAGATTCGGAGACTCTACCGTCTATATATTTCGCTTTCCCCATAGTTAGAGCTCCTCTTCACCCCCTTTGTCCCTCACCTTTCCTTTGTTACTTCTAGTGCCTCCTCCCGATTTCGATGCCTGGCGGCTCAATTGCCATGTCGCGCGGCTCACAGGTCACCCTCACCTCGGCGCTTGGTGATTATTATAGAGTGTGTTTTGATGCCCTCATGTGCATGGTCATGTTGATCATTTTACTTTTAAATGAGAAGTAGATCCCTAAGCACATGTTCATGATAATGATTTAGTCTATAAAACAATTAGTATGATTTGTTCCTAAGAATTGGTTGTTTCATTTGTTTCGTTGCACCAGATGGACATGTTGAATACAATCGAATGCTTGTTGTCAAAGCAACTACTTTTGTTGTTGTATGTTATGCATACTTCATGAGTAGGCTTTGGGTGGTCCAACCATCTCACCCTAACATCACATATGCCTCAATAAGTGTAATGAACAAAAAAGACCAAGCCAATCTTGATAAAATTTATAGTTGCAATTATATAGAGTGTGTTCCCATGTTGTGCATGTGCAGAACCCCTAATTTTAGCATTGCAACCTTCTAAGAGATAGACATCTACTTAGGTAACTCCACCATAGCTCTGTAGAGGAGCAAGTAATAATATTTTCTACATATGATTGATCATAAACAAACATTTAAAATTATCCACCAAAACTTTAGAAGGTTAAAGAGACTTTTGAGAGATTTTTCATGCCATTGGGGAGCTCAGGGAGGAGATTATAATTCCACCCTCAATTGAGACACCTAATAAGACTAAGACCAGCCGCAGATGATATCTCGTTTTAAGGTAAATGTAGATGAAATTAAGCAAGCATTACTATATGGTAAATATGTCAAAGGATGTTGGGTTCAACTGGTTACTCCAGCTAGCCCGACACTCTGGCGGCACCCCCCAGGTCCTGAGTTTGACTCCCAGTGGGAGCGAATTTCATGCAAGCTGAGGGGTTTTTAGTGCGATTGGAGAGAATCGCTTTCTCTTCTGCTTAATGAAAAACGGTTGGGTCCTCTTCGTGTCCCCTCCGATCGCATTTTTTTATATATGGTAAATATATGAAAAATAAGAAAGCACCTTCTGTCTGCTTTACTGATCAGGCAGTCATTGTTTATACAAGAATTTTGTTATAGTAGTTGTTTGTGGCTATTATTTGCTAGTAGTAACAACATTGTTCAACTGACATACAAAAAAATGACTATCATATACAGACATTTACTGTACGGTAGATCAACGGCATCTAGTAGGTTAATAAACAGAATACATGCAGTTGTTCCTAAGACGCGGGGAGGGCATTAATGGCGACCTTTGCGGCGAGCGGGACGGCCACCAGCATCTCCATGATGGGGAGGATATTGCTCAGGAACACCACGCACGCCGCCGCGTTCTTGTCGCGCCGGGGGCTGCAGAGCGGCCCCGCCACCCGTCCCAGGCTGGACACGACGGCGGCGAGCAAGGTGAACACCAGCGCCTTCGTGTACATGTCGTACTCCGGCGTTCCATGCAGCGCGGCGTAGGCCGCACCCAGCATGCCTAAGCCGAACGTGGCGACGACGGCAGTCGGCAACATCTCCATCTTGTGCTCAGCGACCTCACGCCGGCCCTGCTCTGCAGACTCGTCAGCGAACAGGTTCACTGCGTAATACATGGCGGCCACGGTGATCTCCGGGAAGAGCGCGAGCACGGTGTCGCCACCGAGAAACTCCTTGGCAATAGTCACCGCGGTGACCGCGAGCAGGGCGATGACGGCGTCCTTGAGGTACCTCACGAGGGACAGCACCTTGTCCCTCGCGGCGCTAGTCCTGTACCCAAGCGGCATGCAGGTGGCCACGACCAGGAACACGCTGAGGGCCGACGCCAGGAACGACACGGAGAGGTCGAACCGGTGGCCCAGCGCCCGGAAGCTGGAGTTGTTGAGGTAGCCGAACAGGAGCGTGGTCTGCACGGCGAAGGCCGCCGCCGTGGCGAACAGGGCAACCTTGCGGCCGCTCTTGATCCCCGCCTCGAATGCCTCGTCGCGCATGCTGTCCTCCGTCGGCGTCGCGTGGTACGCCAGGATGCCGATGAGGCCCTGTACGGGCAACAGATTGAGAGACAACAAGATGCTGTCTTGGCTTATGAGCAGCAGCAGCAGGGAGTTCGTCGCGACCAGCGCCGCGCCGCTGATGATGCAGAGGAACTGGATGAACCGGATGTGCCCCTTGTGCAGCTGCCTGTGTCCTGACAAGAACAATTTCAGGTAGACCAGCAGTAGAGCAGCTAGGTATGCTATGATCAGGAAGCAACCGCCGGCCACCAGGATGTCCCGGTGCAAGAGAGCATCTTTGCGCGCCGAGAAAGCTGCGGTGAGGAAGCCGGTCGCAGTGGCAATAGTGCCTTGAGCGAATGATGTGGTACGCTTCAGTATCTTATTATTTGTTGCCTGCTTTGGCTCCTCCTCTGGATCATTCTTGGGAGGATTCAATTCTGGGTCGTCCATTGTACTACTCTTTACCTTCAAAAAGAAAAGTCCGTCAGGGATTCACAAACTCTTTCTCTGAAATTAAGCTAATTTCATAATAAACGTCTATTAGAGGCCCCAATACTATGCAAGATAGTTGAATGCTTAATTTAGAGCCATGATCTCAACAAGCCAGAATACAAGTCAGAAGGTAAATAACTAGTAATCAATTCAAATAAACTGCTAATAGATGAGCTAATTAACTAACTATAGAAAAATGAATTACCCAAGTCCCTACCACCTAACACAAACAGCACACTTACAACTGCTAGTTTTGTTTCCCTTCTGCAAAATCGTGTACATAAGCAGCAGTATATCTAACTTTTTTTTTTGAAACAATGCAGTATATCTAACTAACAAAGGTTGTGGTAAAAATAAGAAGGAATTAATCCTCTACAGATCTATGGAAATGGTTGGCATTCAAAAAACCTATGAATTGTGCTGTAAACATGCCAGTATTGAACAACCTGGCAAATAGATTCACATGTGAGAATTTAATAAAATGCCGATTTAAAAGACCAAGCTTGCGATAAGATCAGTTTTCTACTTTTCTTAAGAAACAACTGCAGTGAAACATGGAAATCCTTTTTATGCCTACAAAAGAATATAAGATAACAGTAAGTTCGCTTCAAAAACTTCAGGCCATGCTTTCAAAAGGACCATAGACATAACCAACTACTTGCTCCTCTTTGCAAATATGATGTTTTGAACAAGATTTGAGTCAAACCTTAAAACTTAGATTACAAACTCTTTCTCTGAAATTAAGCTAATTTCATAATAAACGTCTATTAGAGGCCCCAAATACTTCGCAAGAAAGTTGAATGCTTAATTTAGAGCTATGATCTCAACATGTCAGAGAATACATGTCACTGTGTTAGAAGGTAAACAGCTAGTGGTAATCAATTCAAACCACAAAGTAAACTGTTAATAAATGAGCTTAATAACTATAGAAAATGTACTCTGAAAAATACACAATATGAATTATCCAGGTCGCTACCCTAACACAAACAGCACACGTCACAATTACAACTAGAACTGGCTAATTTCGTTTCCCTTCTGCAAAATCGTGTGCATAAGCAGTGGTACACCTAACTAACAAATGTTGATCAATATTGTTGCATACTCTCTTTTTGAAAAAACAAGAAGGAATCAACAGATCTATAAGTACATATGACTAGCATTCAGAAAACTTATGAATTGAGCTGTAAACATGCAAGCATTGAACAACCTAGCAAAAAGACTCGCATGTAGCATTTAATAAAATGCCGATTCAAAAGACTAGTCTTGCAATAACATCAGCTTTCTACAGTGGAACATGGAAATCCTTTTTGTGACTACAAAAGAATACTGTATATGCTTTCAAGGCACCATAGACAAAACTAACTAATTCCTCCTGTTTGCAAATATTTGACATTTTGAACAAGATTTGAGTCAAACCTTTAAAATTTTGATTACAAATAATTTTTAAGTATTTATTGTAGAAACTTGAAGATCATATTCATATATTTTTTCTTGAAAAGTAATTTTGTAACAAACATAAATCTATTCAAATTTATTTATATTCTAATAGAAAATAGTGATCAAAGTTATGATTTGGAGACCGTATTGTTGTTCAAAACATCAAATATTTGCAAACTGAGCGGAGTACAAACCAGGTCAGCACTCGGAGGAAACTTTATTGGGCAAGTACAAATTCTCTCAGATGCCAGCAAACTGATTTCAAAATCAACTTCTGTCAGGCGCCCCAAAATTTTGCAGGAAATCTGAGTGCTAAACTTTAGACCATGCTTTCAACACAACGGAATACAAGTGTCAGAGGGGTAAAAAACTAGTAGTAAGAACCAAGACAAGCTGTATAGGAATTTGAACTATGCAGGTCACAACCAAAATACATAACCCAAAATGTATTAATATTTGACAAGAGCAGTGTTCTTATTGGGAGAATTCATGTTTCTCTTGCAAAATCGTCTTCTTGCAGTAAGCAATTGGAATTTGTAACTAATGAAAAGAGTACCAAGATGCTGCATACTACCCTTCAACATATTTCTAACTGAGGTTGAGGCGTAAAACGAAAGTAGCAAGAAAGCTTACAAATGCTAACTACTTAGGGCTAGGTTTGGCAGCAAGCTCAGTTTCCATCACGAATCAGCTATTGTGAAACATGAAAATTCTTTTTATGACTACAATTTCTTATCTTAGCTGATAAAACAAATCAGGCTTCAGACTTCTTCAGAGAAGAACCATAAGACTAGAAGTATTACAAGCATACACACCCGAAGTTTCACTTCATTATAGGCGCCCAATACGAAGAATAAATAAAAGGCCCAACCATTGGATGCGAAGAAAAGCACATAGCTCTTGAGTAGGCAGCTTTAAGTTGGCTGCTAAACTTCAGTCCATTCTTTCAGCACACCAAACATATCAGAGATGTAATCAAGTAGAAATAGGTCATAGCACAAGACGGCGTTAATTGACGATCTTAACTATGAACTGGAGATCGTCTTATTGTTCAGTACAGGAACATCTAAGACAATATTACATCAGATAGTTCATTGATTGTCAAATTATGTCCCCATAACAACATACGTACTCATAAGCTCTGTAAAATATGATGATCGTGCATACTTTTTCGGATTGAGGTTTAAAAGCTAACAGATGAACTGACATAGGAATTTCTAAACATAGGACTAAATAGGACAGAAAGTTCAGTTCGCGTCAGAAAGCAACTTATCTAGAATAAAAAGGAAATCCTTGTCGTGAACAACATGGATTTGGCTGCAGATCTAGCTGCGAACTAAATCATGCGTAAGACGGATTACGCTACAGATGTCTCTTGAAGGGGGCCCAAAAACGGGTAGAGCAGAAACCTGATAAAACGCACTTAAAAGGAAAATATACATGGAAAAGGTTCAAAAAAAAAAAACTGAAAGAAGCAACAAGGATTTGCCTGTGCACCTGTGAAGGATAGGAGTTTGCTGCCATGGCGTCCTTCCCCCGGAATAGCCTTCCAGCCGTGGTGGTCTCGAGTCTTTGACAGTAGGAAAGAGGGGAGGAGGGAATCAGGGGAGGAAACAGGCAGTGAGGCAGGAAAGACTTTTGTTTCTAGTGCGTCAACGCATGGCTTGCTGGGAAATTTCTTGTCACACAAAATAGTGTAAATTATCTGTCGCTGTTTGTCAAACTGTGCTATTTGTTCTTTTCTTATCTCTGAATCTCATCCTATATTGATGCAATAAACTCTTCGCAAACTTTAGCAGCAAATACACGGGAGAATGTTAGCAATGAATATTAGTGAATGGCTCCAACTGAAGCCTCAGTGATATGCTTAAAAATGTGTGCGTTTCTCTCTCTTTAGGAGATGATATTATCAGAGTACCTAGAGCAACTCTTTCAGAACTCTTTATAAGTTATGACATGTAAGTTACTGTTTCAGTATATAGAAAGCATCGCTCCAACATAGTACTTAAAATTTGTCTATAAGTATTTTGGATACAAAGAGGGTACTCTTTTTCTTTAGGGGAGAGGAAGGTGTTTCCAGGGATTCCCTTAAAAATTATAGGTACTTTATTTAAGTTTACTAGCTCAGTCTGTTACGCTCGGCTATGTTGCCAAACTACTTACGCATGTAATCCAACTCATATTATTAAGGTCATACTATGCTTGGATCTTTTTTAAAAAAGAAATATGATAGAAAAAATTATTGCAGAACTTCCATCTTAAAATGACGTTTTTTCAATATAAAAGGTCTGGACATCTCTTTTTTAGATAAGGGATAACAAATATCCGGCCTCTACACCCGAAGGTGTACACAGTCAATTATTACAATGTCTCGAATTAAACGAAAAAAGGAAGTCAGAGTCTTTAACATATATCAGGACACTAGAGCAAACGATATAAGTGCTTCCACCCTCTATTTGAAAACTCTAAAACAATTATCTCTAGTTTCTTGCTCATCATGGAGAGGGCGTCCTTGGCTTGCTCGTCACGCTGCAGTTGAGCTCAGAAGCGTAGCCAATACGCTCCCCTGAAAATAACCTGCGATGAGTTAATTTTCATCTTGTTAAAAATAACATCATTACGACATCTCCAGATAGCCCAGCACAGGGCCGCGACCCCAACCCAGATCAACCTTTTGATCGGCCTATGCTGATTATTGACCCAGTTGCCAAACATATGACTGATAGATCTCAGTTGGTCTAAATTAGTAACAAAAAAGATAATCCTTCAAATCATTTTAGCAAAGGGACAATCGAGGAAAAAGTGTTGGATAGTCTCATTCCTGTTACAACAAATACATTTCTGGCTCCCTTCCCCGTTGTAGGAACCAAAGAAAGATTTTAATTTTTAGAGGAATTTTTATCTTCCAAATCTTCTTATGTTGAAAAGGTTGAAAAGGTGGTTGAAAATCCATTAGGTGTAGATACATTGAGCGAACAGAAAATAACCCGGATTTGGTTAAGCTCTATTTAAAATAATCTGCACCTTCCACCAAGTCAACATTCGAGATCCGCGCTACTAGATTAAAAGGTCTGGACATCTGGTGGAGAACTAGAGAGATTCTCAATAAAATGACGTTGTTTTCCATTAAAAGCAAAGGAGTGGACGTGCATGGTGTGCTCTATCAAATCAAGGCCCCCCCCCCCCCCCCACCCCCACCCCACGCCCACACACACACTAGATACGATCCGCCCCTGATCGCAGCATTGAGTGAGATACTACTCACTCTATGCAGACACTATATTCCTGGGTTTAGTCCTTTGATTTTGTGATTGAACAGCGTGATTGGAGCGCAAAGAATCTCCATACCATATGGTGCCACACTATGAGACAAAACAAGCCACCCAAGTCCTGATTTTTTTTTGAAAATAATGTGCTTGTCGGTGTGCCCTTCGGTCTCCTGGGACGGACCACTACTACAGAAACATGCCTTTAACCCCGGTTGGCAAGGGCCTTTAGCCCCGGTTGCCGAGCCGGGACTACGCTTCCGGGACTAAAGGCCCCCCCCTTTAGTCCCGGCTCCGGCCACCGGGGCTAAAGCCCCCCCTTTAGTCCCGGTTGGTAATACCAGCCGGGACTAAAGGGTGCTGCCAGTGGTGCCCCGCAGCGCACCCTTTAGTCCCGGCTGGTATCACCAACCGGGACTAAAGGGTCCCTGGTTTTTTCTTTTTTATTTTCATTTCAGTTCTGTTTTTAGTTTTGTTTATTTATTTAATAGGTTTTCTAATATGTATTCTTTGCTGCTAATATATATAATTTATATATATTAGCAGCATAACACAATAAGCTTATTGCATGCATATATAATTGAACTATAGAACTACATATATATATATATAAATATGTACATATAAAATTACAAGCAATAATATACATGTAGAAGTTGTCCAAATATCTATCTACAAAAGTTGTACTCTAAAGTTAGTACTATAAACCTATTACAAGTTGTACTCCATCTAAATATCTACAGGGCATACAAATGATCATCATTGTTTGGAATCAACGGGTCGTCGGTATTATAGTAGAACTCGCCGTTTGGACTTATGACTTGTTCCCGAAGAAATCCTGCTATTGACTCTTGTATTGCTTTCAATTGGTCTTGTAGCATCACTTTTTGCTTCAACCAGTCAGTCTTCAATTGGAATTAAGAAGATATTAGTTATATCTATATTATCAATATTAAGTCTATAAAAATGAAAAAAATGTTACGTACTTGATGATTTCTTCAGGAATTCTATTTGATTCTATCATCATGTACTCGCAAACATAGAATCCGCATAAGTTGGTACCCTGTTTTTGTCTCAAAATCCACTGTAGAATGAAAAGATTCATCTCGTAATAAAGATATGATATATGACATGATATAATAAAGATACACGTACATTGACGAAGGTGTAAACTTACTGGTAGTCGTGGCTTTATTGTAAGTGAGGCCTTACACTGACTCATATGTTCCCGAGCAATGAATTTTTCCCAAACCCTAATCCGGCCAATGAAACATTAATAGTTGGATCATTATTTATTAATTAGTATATATATACAAGCTTAGTCTCTACTTTAAGCATGGAAGCTAGGGATCGAAAATTACCTTTGGAGGATGTCTATCATATCTTGGTAATCTTCTTGCGGTTTGCTCAACGAGTCATAGATTAACACATTGCTGTGTTTGAGATCAATGACCATCAGTATCCAGTGAAAGCTGTTGATACACATGATTCATATATATAGATTATTAGGGTTAAGTAAAATAAAATGTGCATATACTTATTATTAACTATATATGTCTCACGCACTTAAAGTTGTATGGGAAGAGTATTTTTCTCTATCTTTTTGGTTCACGAAGAACCTCATGAGATTCATACACGACTCATCGCTCCAAGTCGCTGAAGGGTTTGGAGCCTTGAAAACCACATATGGATCAACAAACCCAACAGAATTGTCATGTTTATCTCTGAGCTGAGTCATCTGATACCTGCAATATCGAGTCGATCCACAAGTACGTGTGTAAGAATACTACATACTATATACACATACTAGAGAGTTCAATGAAAACTATAAAAGAAACACTTACAAACAATAGCAGCTAAGGAGCGATTTGTCCAGTGCGTCCATATGGCATAGCTGATGTAATTCCTCCATCTGGACTAAGATTAGGTCATCGCCACGGAAGTAGTGATGGTTCCGAATTCGGACAGAAATCCAATTTATATCACCGTCTTTAGAAGCCTCCATGCACCATTTGTTGATTGCAAACATCTGCGTACCAAGTACATGCAAGTGATTGGGGTTCATTAGACTCCTGCCCGGTGCAAAATTTCTCCTCCATTCATCAACTACTTCCGCTCTTGGAAACTCCAGCCCAGTAGCAATATTTTGAATCGTCTCGTATGGGAGACCGCTGTCAATGAAAAAATTTTCCATTGAGTCCATCTCAGACAAAGTGGTCTCTCCAGATTTTCTCTGTACTCTGCCCATGTTTGAACCATACTGATTTTGCACAAATAATGGGGACAGAGGTCTTGATGTTTCCCCAAGCTGTGGAACACTCTTTCCCACTTTCTTCGTGCTTGATTGTTGTTCTTTTGCAGACTTGATTAGAGAGCGTTCGTAGTCTGATTTTCGCGGAGCCTTTCGGGCTTCACGCATCTTGATACCATGCTGGTCCACCCTTTTCCTTAACTCCTGTGGGTTTAACAGGAGGTAAGGCTTCTCTGGGTTTCTCTTCGCTTTGCAGCCGCGCCGTTGATTCATCTAAAAATTTTTCACATCTTTTTTCACCGAAATTTGTAACTCCTCATCAGTCATTTCATAAGCTAATTTCTCGTGTGCTTTTTTTTTCCTGATGCAGGAGCCTTCTTTTTTGGAGGTGGGGCCTTCGGTTCCGTGGCAGCGGACCGCTTCTTAGGGCCGCGCGGTGGAGGCAGGGGTGTTGGAGCCCGCGGTGGAGGAGACGGTGGGCCGGGTGGTGGTGTTGGAGCCCGCGGTGGAGGTTGTGGCGTTGGAGCCCGCGGTGGAGATGGTGGGGCCGGTGGCGGCGTTGGAGCCCGCGGTGGAGGAGATGGTGGGGCCGGTGGCGGTGTTGGAGCCCGTCGTGGAGGAGATGGGGTTGAAGCCGTGTCCTCCAACACATCGTCACCGCCCGCAGCACTATGATGCACTGGGGAATAATGACGAACTGGACTATAGTTCCTGCTACGCAAAACAACGAATGATGTGAGCATCCAACTAATATATACATATAGGAAGTTAGTGTAATAAAAATTGTTTCTCATTCACGCGCACACTACCTATGGTGAGGATCTTGATCAGTAGGAGGAGGTTGTGGCGGTGACACTCCAGGAATAATAATGAAGCGCTTGCGCCAGCAAATAAATGTCTTCTCTGCTTCACCTAAAGTCTTCTCCCCATCTCCCCCTTCGATTTCCAGTGCCACGCTGCCACAACCTGTCTCAACCCTATCCACCGAAACGCTAGCGTATCCGGCTGGCACTGGTTGACCATGGATTCTTGGTGTTCTTGTGCGGTCGATAGGGTTTACAACACCGACAGCCACCTTTTTCGTGGCATTTCCATCTGGAATGTGCAGCTCACAAGTAGTAAAAGGTTCTTTAACGTCATCCACGGGAAAGTGTAGCTTGGAGTCATCTTGAATGGTTGGTACTTCCGTGGAGGCGCAGCGCAGCTGCTTTTCATCTGACCTGGGGGGCTAATGTTCGCTTGAGGATGCTGTGATGATGTACCTTGCCCACTCGTCATTTGACTAAGTGCCGCTTGCACTTGCCTTTGATTTCCTCCTGCATCCATTCTTCACGAGATTTCTCACGCTCTTGTGTTTGAAGAACATACTCCTCCAACTTGAAGAGTCGCTCTGCCTCCTCGTCCTTCTTTCTTTGGGCGGCTTCTATAACTTTCTCGATCCGCTTCGAAGGAATGTAGCCACGAAACGGCCCCAAAGCCTCTCGTACGCCCACCGTGCTCAGGATTCTCCAGCGCGTACGTGAGTTCATCCTTCTCTCTATTGGGCTTGAACTCGCCAGCCAACACCGCATTTCGTGCTTGAACTAGCCTATGTGCTGCTCTTGAAATTTGCGGGCCCCAATCAAGCTCCCCATCATTAGGGTTTATGGTTCCCCCATGAGCGTAGAACCAATTTCTGGACCGTTCACTCCAATTTCTTCTTATTGTCTCTGGGACTACCCCCCCCCCCTGGCAAGCATCTCGTGTTCTTGTCTCTCCCACTTTGGAAGGGCAGTCTTATAGCCACCTGATCCTAAATGATGGTGGTATTTCTTCTGAGCTGCATTCAGTTTGTTTACTCTGACCCGGGCCTCGCTCTCTTGTGATCTTTTGTACTGTACAAATTCATCCCAATCGGCCCTTATCTTGACATACGCCTTAGAGTTGAAATCTGGCGTCTCGTTCTTCAGCACAAAGGTGTGGTACAATTTCTTCTTCCAGTCCTGAAAAAGTGTGGCCATCTTCTTCATTGTCCACTCCCGAATTCGCCTCAGCAGCTCCTCATCATCCGTGTCAAACGAGAAATGAGCTTGGACGTTATCCCAGACTAGCTGCTTGTCAAGATTGGAGACATAACTGATCTCGGGAGCACTTCGCCGCTCTTTCCATTCACGGGCACTTATCGGAATCCGATCTCTCACAAGGAACCCACAGTGAAAGACATATTTCTTTGCATTGGGTCCTAGTGGTTGGCCTGTAGCCATATCGAATTCGGAGATTACATGACGGCCCTTCAACGGCCTCTTCGGCCCTCGTTTTGGTCTGCTCTGCCCTGTCGCAGACGTCGATCCAGAGGGCTACATATAGGTAAAGACATGAAGATGAAACCCTAATACAAGTTGACATAAAACCTAATCAAGTAATAAAGTAAATGTAAACCCTAACACGACGACACATTGTATATATACCTCGCCTGTATTGCCTTCTTCCATCTCAACTTGTTGTTCAGTGAGATTTTCATCATGCATGTGTCATGTCTTCGTAATTCAATAAGTATTGACTCCCGTCATCGTCGCCGGCTATGATATTCATCATTTCCTCCTCCATCACATTCTCATTTGGGTCGGCCATTTCTGTGAATATTAAAATATATATACAATATGATCGAACACTTAAAGGAGCTTTATACATGTATGTGAAACGAAAACCGAAAACCAGGGTTTAATTAGGGGTTAAGGGTTTAGGGTTTTGGTCTCGGGGTTTAAGGTTTCGGGGTTTAGGGTTTCGGGGTTTATGGTTTGAGGGTTTAGGGTTATGGTTTCAGGTTTTACGGTTTCGGGGTTTAGGGGTACGGGGTTTCGGGGTTTAGGGTTTAGGGGTTCGGGGTTGCGGGGTTTAGGGTTTAGGGTTTAGGGTTCGGGGTTTGGGGGTTCAGGGTTTCGGGGTTTGAGGGTTTAGAGTTAGGGGTTCGGGGTTCGGGTTTTAGGGTTTCGGGGTTTAGGGGTTTGAGGGTTTAGGGTTTCGGGGTTGGGGTTTGAGGGTTAGAGTTAGGGTTCGAGGTTTCGGGTTTTAGGGTTTCGGGGTTCGGGGTTTCGGGTTTGAGGGTTTAGTGGTTTAGGTTCGAGGGTTTAGGGTTAGGGTTTCAGGTTTTGGGGTTTCGAGTTTTAGGCAATTCATAAAAATAACATGACAATAACATATATTCGTAAAGAGTAATAAATACTTGTTCCGACATGGCACATGATTTTCTATGAACACATATTTCTAAGAGTAATAAATACATGTTTAAACATATCCTTGTCACGTGATTTACACACCGTGGACGAGAACGACGACGGGTGGACAGCAGCGAGGATGACGACAGTGCGGATGACAGTGGACGGCGGCGAGGTCGGTGCGGCGGTCACCAGGACTACATGTCGAACACATATTTGTTACGTTAAAAAAACATATATGATTTTCCTTTTTCTGTAAATATATCTATTCATATTCATTATTTGTATATATCTATTTCTAGAAAAGAAAAATGAAAAGTTAAATAGAAAATAATCTATAAATATATGTGTAAACATATATTTGTTACGTTAAAAAACATATATATATGATTTTCCTTTTTCTATAAAGAAAAGAAATGAAAAGGTTAAATAGAAAAATTCATATTCATTATCTATAATATATATATCTATTTATATTCATTTCTTTTTCTTTATATATTACATTATATATATAATTTTTTCTATTTAACCTTTTCATATTTTTTTTACACTCTCACACACACTGGACACACACGCACACCATCACACACTGCACACGCACACACACACGCACAGGCCGGCGGCTCGGATGACGGCGCCGGCGCGGAGGACAGCGGCGTGGAGGACGTACGGCGGAGTGGATGAGGACGGCGGCGTGGAGGACGGCGGCGCGGACACGACGGCGAGGAGGACGGCGGCGTGGACACGACGGAGAGGAGGACGGCGGCGTGGGAGGCCGAGTGCGGAGCGGAGAGGCTCGACGGCGAGGAGAGCTCGAGGGCGGCGGCGCGGACTGGAGGCGGGGCTACTGGCGTCGATCTGGGGAGATTGGAGGGCACACTGTGCCCTGTGCCCTATATACCCGGGAGGGCCTTTAGTCCCGGGGCGAATTACGCACCGGGACTAAAGGGTCTTTAGTCCCGGTGCGTAATACGCCCGGGACTAAGGGTTGGACCTTTAGTCCCGGCGGGCTTACGCACCGGGACTAAAGGGTCTTTAGTCCCGGTGCGTAAGACGGCCCGGGACTAAAGGGTTCTTTCCTCCCGCCACAGTTTTGGGTTTTCAGTATTTTGGGTTTTGTATTAAGTTTCCACTATATAAATATGTTGTAATTCTTGTTAATTGCATAGTAAATTGAACAGTAGGCATAAAATTACTTAAAAATAACAGTTGTATATCCTTTAACCTTATTGTATAGTAGAAAATTTTGTAGCATAAATTCTTTTCTTTTTTTATAATAACAATATAAATGTAAATAACCATTCATATTTGGTTAATGCAAAAATGTAATGTTCAATTTAAATTTAAAAAATTGTTGGCTTTCAATAGAAAATTTATTTTCATATCATTTGGACGTTAATCTTTTGTTTAAACCTAAACAATCATTGCCCAATTTTGTTATACGCGACAGATGCAGTAGTTTTAGATTTTTAAATTTAGTTTTTTTAAATATATCTTAAATCTTTCTAATTGAACAGAAAATTGAATATTTGATATACTTTCTTTTAAAAATAGTATGAGATTCACATCTAGAGAAGCACATAAATCAATGATCACTACTACTAAATATATATATATATATAAATCCATTATCAAATAAATGAAGTCTTAATTATTAATTATTACATAATATATTTACAACCCACTATTAAGCGGGCACAACTGTGAACCTCCTCTTGACATATGTCCCTTGGTTATGATCATTCCTTAACCATGGAGTTTCCTCATTGTTTAACAAAATGCTTGGGTCTTTGTTCACTTTGAATGGCGGAATTCGATCATCTCTTTCATAATCACCTGACATGTCTGACTTGTCCTCAATTCCGACAACGTTTCTTTTCCCTGAAAGAACTATATGGCGCTTTGGCTCGTTGACGATCGAGTTCTTTGTCATTTTTCCCTCTTTTTGGTTTTGTAGACATGTCTTTCACATAGAACACTTGACTCACATCTGCGGCAAGGACAAATGGTTCGTCTTTGTACCCAATATTGTTGAGGTCCACTGATGTCATCCCATACTCCTTGTCGACAGTTACCCCACCTCCGGTACCGGTCATCTTGACCCATTTACACCGGAACAAAGGACTTTAAAATTAGGTGCGTAGTCTAGTTCCCATATGTCATGTATGCGCGCCATAATATGTTTGTTTGTTCCCATTTGGATCCGTGGCATCCACGCGTACACCACTGTTTTGGTTGGTGCTCCTTGCGTCTTGGGCTACTGTGTAAAATGTATTCCCATTGATCTCGTACCCTTTGTACGTGCTGATATGCCACGATGGTTGTCTGGCCAACAAATAAAGCTGCTCATCTATGTTGTCATCACCCTGACATTGTTTCGTAACCAATCGCCGAAGGTTTGCATGTGCTGACGTGTAATCCAAGATTCACTCTTCCCGGGCCACTTGGATCGAAGGAAATCCTTATGTACCTCGATATATGGATCTACCAATGAGGAGTTCTGTAGAACTGTGTAGTGTGCTTTATCGAAGTAATCGTCTCCTGTACCGATATATGTTTTCTTCCCTAGTGTTCCCTTGCCACTGAGTCTGCCCTCGTGTCGTGATTCAGGAACGCCAATCGGGTCAAGGTCTGGAATAAAGTCCACACAAAACTCTATGACCTCCTCTGTTCCGTAGCCCTGGGCGATGCTTCCTTCAGGCCGAGAACGGTTAAACATATTTTTTCAGGACACTCATGAACCTCTCGAATGGGAACATGGTGTGTAGGAACACAGGACCGAGAATAATGATCTCCTTGACCAGGTGAACTAGGAGGTGTGTCATGATATCAAAGAAGGATGGAGGGAACACCAACTCAAAGCTGACGAGACATTGAACGACATCATTCTGCAAAGTAGAAAGTTCCTCTGGATTGATTGCCTTTTGTGAAATTGAATTGAGGAATGCACATAGCTTCACGGTGGCTAGACGTACATGTGGAGGTAGAATTCCTCTTAGAGCAACAGGAAGCAATTGGGTCATAAGCACATGCAGTCATGGGACTTCAAGTTTTGGAACTTCTTCTCTGGCACATTAATTATTCTCTTTATATTGGAGGAGAATCCAGATGGGACCTTGATGCTGTTAAGGCATTCAAACATGCTTTCCTTTTCTTCTCTGCTAAGAGTGTAGCTAGCAGGGCTTAAGTAATGGCGTCCGTCATCTGTCTTCTCCGGATGCAGTTGTCTCGTTCTTTCATGCGCTGCAAGTCCTGTCGTGCTTCAAGTGAATCCTTAGGCTTTCCGTAGACACCCATGAATCCAAGCAGGTTCACACAAAGGTTCTTTGTCAGGTGCATCACGTCGATCGCATGGCGGACCTCTAGGACATGCCAGTAGGGTAGCTCCCAGAATATGGACTTCTTCTTCCACATGGGTGCGTGTCCCGAAGCATCTTTAGGAACAGGTTCGCTGCCCCGTCCCTTTCCAATACTACTTTCGTATCCTTCACCATTTCATATATCATCTCCGGTTCGGTTACGAGGCTTGGTTTGGTGGTCTGCCTTACCTTTAAAATGTTTGCCTTTCTTTCTTACTGGGTGGCCCACAGGAAGAAACCGACGGTGCCCAACATACACGACCTTCCGACAGTTTTTCAAAAATAAACTATCAAGGTCTTCAAAACAGTGTGTGCATGCATTATATCCCTTGTTTGTCTGGCCTGAAAGATTACTTAGAGCCGGCCAATCATTGATTGTTACGAACAATAAGGCTCGCAGGTCAAAGTGTTCCTGTTTGTACTCATCCCACACGCGTATGCCTGGTTTGCTCCATAGAAGTAGAAGTTCCTCAACTAATGGCCTCAGGTAGACATCGATGTCGTTGCCAGGTTGCTTCGGCCCTTGGATGAGCAACGGCATCATAATGAACTTCCGCTTCATGCATAACCACGGAGGAAGGTTGTAGATACATAGAGTAACTGGCCAAGTGCTATGACTACTGCTTTGCTCCGCAAAAGGATTAAAACCATCCGTACTTAAAGCGAACCTCAAGTTTCTAGCCTCATCTGCAAACTCTGGGAATTCTCTATCTATCGCTCTCCACTGGGATCCATCAGCTGGGTGCCTCAGCATATTGTCTACCTTACGGTCTTCTTTATGCCACCGCAACATCTTTGCATTGTCCTTATTTCTGAACAAACGTTTCAAGCGTGGTATTATAGGAGCATACCACATAACCTTGGCAGGGATTTTCTTCCTGCTTGGACGTTCTTCACCCTCTACGTCGCCAGGATCATCTCGCCTTATCTTATACCGTGATGCTTCACATACCGGGCATGCATCCAATTCTCATATTCCTCCCCACGGTACAGGATGCAGTCATTAGGACATGCGTGTATCTGCTGGATTTCTAATCCCAAAGGGCAGATGGCCTGTTTTGCTTCGTACGTAGTGGTGGGCAATTCGTTCGATTTCGGAAGCATCTTTTTCATTATCTTCAATAACTGCCCAAATGCTTTATCGGATGTACCATTCTTTGCCTTCCATTGCAGCAGTTCTAGCGTAGTACCCAGCTTTTTTTGGCCATCTTCAGCAGTGGGATATAACAATTTCGTATGATCCTCTAGCATGCGCTCAAACTTGACCTTCTCCTTGTCACTTTCACATTTACTTTGTGCATCACGAATGGCATCACCAAGACCATCAACATCAGCTGTCATCTTCTGTCGCTGCCGCATCTTCTTCACCATCTCCCCCACTGCATCATCATCAAAGGCACCGTACTGAGCAATAATATCAGCATGGGCCAATTCTTCTTCACCTTTTTCACCATCATCCATTACAACCCCCCTTTCTCCATGCTTCGTCCAACAATATAGTTTGTTACGAAACCCGACTTCAACAAATGCGTATGAAGAGTCCTTGGGCATGAATATTCCTTCAAATTCTTACAGACGGCGCATGGGCAGCACATGAAACCATCTTGCTTGTTTGCCTCAGCCACACCTAAGAAATAGTGCACGCCAACAATGAACTCTTTGGAGCGGCGATCGACATTATACATCCATTGCGTGACAACATCTGCATTAAATATTACAACCATGCACTTAGTAGTTTCTCATGTTATTGCACAACACTCATGACATCACATGATTGATTAATTCAAACAAGCTTGACTACAACGAAGACTATCGCAGCTAGCACTAAAAAAACTAAAATAAAATGCACTTAAGCAACATAATTAGATCGCGTCCGATCCCAACTAAAATAGACAGATCATTCGCTTCATCAGCATGGATGGGCTGCTGCCGCTGACTCACTGCCTCATCACCTTCAGCGGCAACCTCCTGTGCAACAGAATTTCGTACGTGCTGAACGTACTCTTCCTCCCAGTACCAACCTTTACATCCGCCGGTGCCCTCCCACTGCAATTAGAACAAAGAATAAGAAATTTAAACAACATCATCAAGCAAAACCGATACGAATGAACCATATTAATCAAATGCGGGTAAATAATAACCCCCTCATGGTCCGGACACTTGTAGAATATACGACCCTTGTTGATTCCCTCTTTTCTCACTCGGTACTCCTTCACAATCTTCTGCTTACACTCGCCGCAAGCAATGAGAGGAAGATCCGGCCGCAAACGCTTCGGATCCCGATGATGAGAGGCTGAGGACCCGGTCACGGTTGCCATCTACTATATCCATGCTCATTTTTAAACTATTACATGCAAATTCCTAATTTTCTAAACAATTATAAATAAAAAGACTCTAAATTTTCTATTTATTTAGATAATCGAAAAAATGATATAACAATACCAATTTCCACATTATCTACTCTCTATATTTATTGTTGCAAACTATTATAAATTCCACATTTTTCTAAAGAAAATATACTAAAAAGACACTAAAATTCAATATTACTCGTCTTGCATAAGTATGAAATATAGAATGGATACTACCTAGCAGTAGAAAACTATCAAGTGATTGTGATGAACCAATTTAAACTACTCAACTTTCTATGCTTGTTCTTGCAAAGTATATATTTTAATTAAATTCCTCTCATATTAAAAGACATGGTAGGAGATGAAAATAGTTACCTTTAAACGCAAAGAGACGATGACGGAGTCGAAGAAGATCACCAATTGACGCCGGAGACGAAGAACAATGAAGAACAAGCAATAGCAACAGCAAGAACAAGCAAGAAGCTCACTGAAATTTGAATGTCTCTGGCTCGGGGAGGAAGAAGTTGGCTGGTTATAAAACCAGAGCTCTAGTCCCGGTTCGTATTAAAAACTGGGGCTAAAAGGTGATCATTTATCCCGGGGCAAGCCACAAACCGTGGCTAAATCTTTAGTCCCGGTCCGTGGCACCAACCGGGACTAAAGAGTGCCCTTTAGTCCCGGCTGGTAACACGGACCGGGACTAAAGGGTCCCTGCCCCGGCAGCTCTGCGCAGTAGCCGTTGGGGCAGGCCCTTTAGTCCCGGTTCGTGTTACCGACCGGGACTAAAGGGTCTATTAGTCCCGGGCGGCAAAAACGCCGAGACTAAAGGCGATTTTGAGAATCGGCCTATGACCCTGTTCTGTAGTAGTGGAACGATTTGTAAAATGGTGACGTGTGACGATTTTCCATGCTACTTCAGTTGCAAAATACGAGCTTCCAGCTTCCAATATCTCTTTAACGTCATTAACTTCGCAGCTAAGTTATATTAAAAAAAAAGTTTCACAAAAAAATGTCCTTCGTGGCTCAAGTAGCTACTGGCATGGACTTGACCCCGTCCTGGGGCCCTGCCTACCCCCATCTTCCTCAACCGAAAGAGATGAGTGTCGGCTGTTGCTTCCGTACAACGAACTGGTTTACTAGCAAGGGAAAGAATATCAGGCAAAGGTTTTTTCAAGCCAGCCAAAAGTCTTCGCTTGCCCAATTCTGGAGCAGATTCCTGACCAAATCTATGCCACACAGATGATAAGACTGGTTGAGACCCGAAAAGGTTACTCTCCAAACTATTAAGGGTTATTTTACCCTCCAAACTATAAAACCAGATATTTTACCCCCTAAATTTTTCAAAATCGGTTAAATAACCCCCTCAAACGATTTTGCTACAGTATCATAGTTTTGTCTTTGTCTTTTTATTTAACCCGTCTGAATCTTTAAAAAATCATAGTAAATCAAAAAAAATCATAAAATAAAAAATCTAATTTTGTTAGACTCCACATGAGTAGATCTACACAGTGAATATATAATATGATATGCTTTATGTCGACGAAATATCGTCGATAGTTCACCTAGGGGTATGCCCAAGGTGGTAGATCAGAGGGGAAGGTGCCGCAAGACGACGACCCAGACGTTGACGCAAGGCAAAAAACAAGATGAACACAGAGGTTTATTCAGGTTCGGGCCGCTAGGTTTTAGCGTAATACCCTACGTCCTGCGTTAAGTTGTATTGATTGGATCTGGCTTCTTGACCTCACTTATGATCTGTTGTCCCCGTGTCTGACTTGTCCTCTCGGAGGACCCCTGCACCTCCTTATATATTCCGAAGGGACAGAGTTACATGGTAAGTATCCGAGTTGGTACTATATCTAACTTACAACTGTCGTGCGGTGCATGTGCGTGCGCCGCACGTCTTCATCCTGTGGGCCGGATGACCCCTAGTGGTGAGGCCCATGTACCAACGTGTGGTACCCTGTGGTCTATATCCCCACAGCTAGTCCCCGAGCCTGACAGCAGGTGACTCAGTCACGTGGTGCCAGGGTCTTGAGAATAATCAAAATTATATACATGCACGAACGAGCGCCATGTATACACGGTAATCCCCAAGGCTGCTAGAGATGAAGAAATAAATCTTATAGCAGGCTTATAAAAAAGGGAAATCTACTATAGTGAAAGTAGTATGTCGTCCGAGCAGGTTGTCGAACGACGAGTCCAAGCACCGAGCAGTCCCCAGGCTAGCTGGTGAGCCCTCAGTGTAGCCGTTGATGAACGTCGAGGAGTCTGGCTAGCTGGTCGGCGATGAAGTCTAGGCGCTAGGCAGTGAGCACCGAGCGATCCGACCAGCGCTGCTGACGATGTTGGCGTGAAGAACCGAGCACCGAGGAGTCCCCAGGTCAACTGGTGAGCTCTCGGTGTAGCCGTCGATGAGCGTCGAAGAGTACGACCAGCTGGTCGGCGATGATGAAGTCCTGAGCACCAGGCGGTGAGCACCGAGCGACCGAGCAGGTGGTCGACGAACCCGAGCACCGAGGAGTCCCCAGGTCAACTAGTGAGCCCTCGGTTGTAGCCATCGATGAGCGTCGAAGAGTACGACCAGCTGGTCGGCGACGAAGTCCTGAGCGCGAGGCGGTGAGCACCGAGCGACCGAACAGGTGGTCGACGAACCCGAGCACCGAGGAGTCCCCAGGTCAACTGGTGAGCTCTCGGTGTAGCCGTCGATGAACGTCGAGGAGTTCGGCCAGCTGGTCGGCGACGAAGTCCGAGCGCCAGGTGGTGAGCACCGAGCGATGCGACCAGCTGGTCGGCGACGAAGTCCCAAGTGCCAGATGGTGAGCACCAAGCGATACAGCTCTGGTCCCAAGCGATGACCTTCTTGTCCTTTATGACTGGTCCAGTCCCCGAGCGTAAAGAATTAGCTCGCAGACCAAACATGGTTCCTATAAAATAAACATGCAGAATGGTAGTACATGACTTACAAATAAATATGTAGAAAATATCAGCAGTAAAGAAACAGCATATGCCGCTCAGCGGTCAGTCAGCTGGTATGAACGCTCAGCATTAAATAAAGTTCTCCGAGTAGTTTATTTGTAACTGAGTCACCAGCCCCGGCTACCTGATAACTCTGGAGCGTGAGGCGCGGAGCCCAGACACGCGTAAGAGCACCAGCGTCACCGAGGAGCCGCTGCCGACCACCCGTAACGCATAGCGCGGGCTGCATTCACGTGTAGGGAGGAGCCGGAGACAGGGCCGTCTCTGGAAAGCACGAGTGTAAACGTAGCTGCTCGGGAAAACGCATATGTCATCCTCAGGATGGTATATGGTGAAAAATAACGAAGAGCCATTATAAAAATAATATGACCATGGAGGCACATGATGATATCTAGAGATACATCACGATCGAAGAAATATTTGATTGATGTGAAAGATAATACTTAGCTTGATTGTCGTAGACGTGTCGTAGTCGTGGTCGAGTAGGCGTGGTCGACGAGAGGCGTCGAGAGACGGCGATGAGTCAACAACAAGCGGTCGGCGAAGATGGCGGTGAGATGATGACGACGCGATGGCTCGCTTGTGGCTCGTCGGCTCGTTGGTGGCTCGTTGGTGGCTCGTCGATGGCTCGACGGTGGCTCGTCGATGGCTCGACGGTGGCTCGTCGATGGCTTGTTGGCTCGACAGTGGCTCGTCGATGGCTCGACGATGGCTCGTTGGCTCGACGGTGGCTCGTCGATGGCTCACGACCACGTGATGGCTCGCTTCTGGCTCGTAGATGATCAGAGCGAGCGTAGGGCACGGGTCGTCGAGCAGCTTCTCGTAATCCTCGTCGTAGTTGATCAGCCAAGCCAACGATGTCTTCTTGTCGACGGTGATGGAGTTGTCTAGCACTTGATCTTTCCTCCCGGTCGTGGTCGTCATAGTGCCGATTATTACGGCGATCATCATTGCAACCCGGTTGGAGGTCGGAGCGAGAGTTACGAGCGGCGTTGTGCTTGGGAGATCGATCTCTGATCAGATCTACGAGAGTGAGAGTGTCGGCGATGCCTGCCGTGACCCGATTGATGGATTCAATCAGATCGGTATCGTCGACACGCCGTCTCCGATAGCGGGGAAGCGTGGTCGGAGCGCAGGGGAAGATGACTTCGAAGAGATGTCGAGGCTGGTCTTGCCGACGCCGAAGTGATGGAAGCAGATCCGTTCGGCACAGGAGAAGCCTGCACCGTCTCCACGCCCCTGGCGGCGCCGTCGACGTCGGTGGTCCAGGAGAACGACCCGACGACGAACGTGAAGCCTCCGGAAGAGTCGTGGAAACGAGGAAGGAAACCATCTAAGTCGTCATGGCGTCCGTACGCACATGCCCCACGGTGGACGCCACTGTCGACGAAATATCGCCGATAGTTCACCTAGGGGTATGCCCAAGGTGGTAGATCAGAGGGGAAGGTGCGCAAGACGATGACCCAGACGTTGACGCAAGGCAAAACAAGATGAACACAGAGGTTTATTCAGGTTCGGGCCGCTAGGTTTTAGCGTAATACAATACGTCCTGCGTTGAGTTGTATTGATTGGATCTGGCTTGTGACCTCACTTATGATCTGTTGTCCCCGTGTCTGACTTGTCCTCTCGGAGGACCCCTGCCCCTCCTTATATATTCCGAAGGGACAGAGTTACATGGTAAGTATCCGAGTTGGTACTATATCTAACTTACAACTGCCGTGCGGTGCATGTCGTGCGCCGCACGTCTTCACCCTGTGGGCCGGATGACCCCTAGTGGTGAGGCCCATGTACCAACGTGTGGTACCCTGGGGTCTATATCCCCACACTTTAGTACAAAGTTTTTGATGTGGATTTAGGTTCATACTTTTCTATAATTAATGAAAATAATCCACAATTGCAATTTCTATGGTCCAATTATGACGAAACTTTTATGGTGAGCTAAATATTGTATGCTCAAATTGTAGTAAAAATTTCATATTCACAAGATCAGGTATAACTTAGTTATAGATTTATTTAGGTTTATGCTAAGTTATATTTAAATAAATCATAGCTAAGTTATACATGATTCAATTAGTATGAATTTTTCTACTTCAATTCAAACATATAATAATTAGCTCACTATAAAAATTTCATCACAATTGGACCATAGAAATTGTAGCTATGAATTATTCTAATTAATTATTGAAAAGCATAGATCTAAATTTACAGCAAAACCTTGTACTAAATATATATCATATTATATTTTCACTGTATAGATCTACTCATGTGAAGTCCAACAAAATTGAATTTTCTATTTTATTATGATTTTTAATGATTTTACTATGACTTTTTAAAAGATTTAGCCAAAATAAATAAAAAATAAAAAAGATAAAATCACACTATTGTAGCAAAACCACCATCTAAGACTATTTGAGGGGGTTATTTGACTAGTTTTGAAAAGTTTAGTGGGTAAAACATCTGGTTTTATAGTTTGAGGGGTGAAGTAGTCCACCTTCAATATTTGAGGGGGTTATGTAGACTTTTTATTTTGTTTGCCTTTCATTTGTTCAAAAGGCCTTGATGAAAATCGAAGATTTGAGTACTAAAAATAACCATAGATCAACAAGATTTTTTTCACTTCTCATATATTTCAGATGCTTGAATTTTAAGATGATTTCAGACAATATTCTTGTACAACCAACTAGTACAAGTAAATTTTTAATTTTATAATTTATTAGTTGTCTTTGTATCATAATATATTAAAATTTTATCCTCATCTAACTATGGTAATAATTGTTAATTATCTTTATGCTAATACAAACTAGATTTTGTCAGATTTAGAGTTTTGTCTAACAAGTTTTCTATTCTCGAGACTGAAAATTATAGATTAGGGTCTACATAAAGTACAACTAACTAAAACTAATGTGTTAATATAAATAAAATAGAGTAAAGTCCATCACTGGTCTCTAAATTTGTACGGTTGTGTCATTTCGGTTTCTAAACTCGTAAATTGACCGTTTAGGTTCTCAAACTTATTTGGTTGTGTTATCCCGATCCCTAAAATTGCAAATTACCCCTTTAGGTCCTTAGACTTATTCAGTTGTGTCATCCTAGTCCCTAAACTTAGTTTCGAGTCTCATCTATGTTAAAACAGAGCGATCTCAAAACTTTTTATCAAAATAATTCAGAACTTTTCAAATGAACTCGAATGAAGACTATCTTTATATCAAAATTGTAGTCCTTGATTTGATCTATAACTTTGTGGTGGAAAAGTTTTTCATTTGAAACTATTTAGGGTCCCAAAATATTGTTGTATGTTTATAGATTTTGTAATTTAAAAGTTAAAATTAATTTTTTGGATACTAGATGCATTTAAATAAAAAAAAATCATCCTCAACGTTGTAGATTGCATTGAGAACTATAACTTTTATATAGATCATGTCAATATTCAAGATTGTTTGATAATTTAAATTTTAAATTTCAAAATCTATAATCATAAAACAATATTTTGGGACTCTAAACAATTTTAATTCAAAAACTTTGCAACTACAAAGTTATAGATCGCATCAAGGACTATAATTTTTATATAAAGTTTGTCTTTGTTCAAGTTTATATGAAAAAGTTATGAATTATTTGTTAATATAAAGTTTTTAAATTGTCATGTTTAGATCTAGATGAGACTCAAAACAAAGTTTAGGACCAGAATGACACAACTGGCTAAGTTTGAGAACCTAAACGAGTGATTTGTAACTTTAGGGACCAGGATGGCAGAACCGAAGAAGTTTAGGGACCGAGATGACACAACCAAATAAGTTTAGGACCAGGATTACATAGCCGAATAAGTTTGAGGATTTAAATGGTCGATTTGCGAGTTTACAAACCGAAATGGTTTTTATTTATATAAGCGAAAGAGAAAGCTCCAACGCCACGCGGAAAAGAAACACCAAAGAAACTACATTTGAAATAGTTGGTTTGAAAAGTGATTAAGAGAAGTAAACTATTGGCTATTCGAGTCCACTGTGTTAGCATCGCGTTCACGGGTAAATCGGACAGTACTAAAAAAAGGCAGCAGGAAGGTGTCATGTTGAACAACCTATTTTTCTTTTAACACATTATTAGAGACAAGTTTGACGAAGTTGACAATTTAGGTATGATATAAAATATTGTTCCATATTTTTAGTCATGCTGTCTAAGGTTATTTATGGTAAATTGCGGTTTAGAACCAAACAGCGCACCGGGCCCATTGATTTTTTTTTGATACAGGCCTATTGATGAATTGATTAGATATAAATAAACTGATGGTGATTAAAAAAAACTTTTTTTGTGTGGATATTTTTTTATTGAAAAACTGAGCCAGCCAAAGCGCTGGTGGGTAACACCGTGGCCTAGCCCAGCCCATGGCCTCCCAACCCAACGATGCTTCTCCTCTGGACTTGCCTTCGCTTCGCGAAATATTTGGCGAAAAGTTACTGTAACATTTTCGTTATTATTTGATAAACTTTGTTTAAACATGACCTAACTAGACTCAAAAGATTCGTCTCAACATGAGCAGACTAAAAGTACAATTAGTTTTTTTTTATCTACATTTAATGTTTAATACATACGTCTAAAACAGGTACTGCGCAAAATATTTGGGGACATTTCACAAACCGAACGTGCCCTCACCATGGAATCGCGGTGACCCCAGGTTTTGCAGCTTCCGTCCTCCGACTGACACAACCCCGCCCGTTCATCAGGCCTGACTGAAACCGAATCGAATCCGCCGCGCGCGCCCGTCCCGAAACAATCTAGGTACGCGATCAACAGTTCCAATTTTCCAATACAATGCGACACCGACCATGGTGGAGAGGAGTTTGTGTTCGTCCACGCCCGCCTCGGCCTCGTCTATTGTCGGTGGTAAAAAAAAGTACCCCAATCGACGCAAACACCCGAACGCTCTATCCTCGTCTCGCCGAGCCCTCCCAGCCAGGCCTCGGGCGAACGCTCTATCTCCCCGTCTCGCCCGAGCCCTCCCAGCCAGGCCTCGGGCGAACGCTCTATCTCCGTCTCGCCCGAGCCCTCCCAGCCAGGCCTCGGGCGAACGCTCTGTCTCCGTCTCGCCCGAGCCCCCCAGGCCTCGGGCGAACGCGCCCCCACACCTCGAGCCTTAACGCACGGACCTCGAGCTGTACAGACAGCCGTACCAGCCCATACCACGCATTTAATGCCTTCACCTACTCCGGTCATGTCCACTAGTGCACAGCGTGTACCACAGTGACTCGGTGTAAAGGTCAAGTCTCGTTTTCCACCAAAGCATGGGCAAAAGGGCACCAGTACAGCACTGTTCGGCCCAAGCCAGGCACTACAACTCCTCGAAGCCGGATACACGCCCCTCGCCCTACACTGCAACCCCTCGAGGCCGGCTACGAGCCCCTCGAGCCCTGCACTGTAACACCTCGAGGCCGGCTCCGCGCCCTTCGAGCCCCCGTGGCACCACCTCGAAGCCGGCTCCGCGCCCTTCGAGCCCTAACTACTTTCGTGCTTTGGAGGACAGGTACCCCAAGACCCGGAGGGACCTCACCGCGTACTGTACATTCCGGGATGGGCGCTGTACGGCTCCCGCCTGTCGCGCCACCACGTCCGCGCCCGGATGAAGCCACGACCCAAGGACGCCTCAACAGCGACGATCACATCGGCTCCAGTGGCCCCGACAAGACAGGGTTCCTACCCTCTCCGTATGGGGCACCATGCGCCCCGGCACCTGTAATTCTTTTATGTAACCCTGGCCACCCCTTGCTCTATAAAAGGGGACGCTAGGGCCCTCATTCAAGGGGAACACAACACACGAGTCCACACACAGACACGAGTCCGGACTCCGGTCCACGCTCAATGAGCTTGTATTCTCCCCTGTACAAGCACTTAGGTGCAAGTAATACAAGAACATCTCCCCCGCTGGACGTAGGGCCTTCTTTGCCCGAACCAGGATAAATCCTTGTGTCCCCTTGCATCACCATCCAGGAAGAGAAGCACGCGATCATATTACTCGTTGGTGTGATACCCCCAGGTACGAAACACCGACAGTTGGCGCGCCAGGTAGGGGACTTCGCGTGTCCGAGCCGATTTCTCGTTGATCCCTGGATGGCTTCATCCCCTCTTCCGTTCTCGGCTGGTGCCGTCGTCTGGTTCGGGAGCCTCGAGTTCCTGGCCACAGGCAACGGCAACGAGCTGACTCTGCTCTCCACGGAGGGCCCGAGCGGAGTGCGTGTCACGCCACCCCGCGCGGGGGCGTAACGCGTCGCCCGCACCACCACACGTCGCCACATCGCGAGCGACGCCGTCGTCACCGTCGTCGCCGGGCGCATGCGGTGCCCGCGGCAAACACCTACGCCCCCGTAGCCGGTGCAGGGTCCCCAGAGGAAACCAGCCCGGCGCGCGGCCGAAGACCTCCAGGGCGCACCCGCGCCCGCCAAGCGACTTCACATTCATCATGCGTACGGACCAGGAACCAGGCCAGAGGCCTCCGAGCCGCGCACCGTCGACGCCGCTCAGCCTCCTCCCCGCACGGGTCGCCCGCCGCTCGAGCCAGCGGTTCCCGGTCGGCCTCGACAACTCTGCGGCTGTATACGCCCACCGCCTCGACGAGCGCCATCAGGACCAGACGGCGGCGGACCGGGAGCAGCGTTCGGGCGCGCTGCTGCAGGCCATGGCCAGCCTGGAAATCGTCCACCCCGCGTGCGTCGACCGCGACTTCTTGCGAGCCTTCGAGCCACCTCGGCGAGCCACCGTCGGAGAATGGTACCGCGAGCTGCGGTCCCAGCATCGGTCAAGGCGGCGTGCCGTCAACAGCTCCGACTCCGACGAATACGACTACCACGACCCCGACCTCTGGGATCCCACCAGGGAGTGCTTCCAACTCGAGGGAGTCGTATGCGACACCGAGGACGAAGGCGACGACGGCAGGCCGGCGCTCGACCTAGAGGGACCTAGCGACGTGGCCGCGGCAGGCGGATCACGCGTTCTGGGAAGGGACGAACCTCCAGCACCGGCTGTACCGCCTAAGCACGACGATGGTCGGGCGGCGCAACTCGCACAAGTGCAAGAGGCAATCACCAAAGCCGAGGAGGAACGGCGACACCTGCTGCAGCTCCGGCAAACCCTGATGCAGGAACCAGCCCAGCCCCGAGGAGCCGGAGAAGCTCGAGGCCGGGCTCGAGAGGTCCACCGGCGGATCTCGAGGACGGGGCACCAGCACGCCCCGAGGTATGTTTTCCCGCGAGCTGGGGCAGAACGTGGTGGCGGCGGCTATGATGCTCCGTGACCTGCCCGCCGTCTCCAACCCCGATGCCAGGCGCATGCTCGGAGAAATGAAAAACTCCTCGAGACACCCGCTGTAGCAGCAGGCCGAGAGCTCGCATCACGCCGACGCGGAGCAGCCTCGGGGAGACCGGCGGACACGCCCCACGACGCTCGCGAGGCATCCGTCCACCAGCCGGACGCCTCTCGAGCTAGGCCAGTCCGCGAACGATCGTCGACAACCGGCCACCTCGAGACCCCAACGACGCCCGCAACGACATCAACCGACGGCACAAGACAAGGGGGCCCAAGAGCGTGGCTATAGCGCCCATCGAGGGGGGCGCTACGACAGCGACGAGGACCGGCAGGTCCTCGAGCCCCGGGCCCCCGAGTCTTCAGCCGGCCATCCGCAGCTCGACCCTCCGACCGCTTCCGACCGCCGACCAACATCGTGAAGTATGACGGGGAGGTCGAGCCCAAGCTCTGGCTCTCGGACTTCCGCCTTGGCTGCCAACTGGGCGGAGCGAAGAACGACGACCGCGTGATCATACGTCAACTCCCACTTTACCTCTCGGACACCGCCCGCCGGTGGCTCGAGGGCTCCCGCCGGATCGGATCCATGACTGGGCCGACCTAGTCAGGGTCTTCGACGGGAATTTCAAGGGGACCTGCGTGCGTCCAGGCAACCCCTGGGACCTACGGCGTTGCAGGCAGGCGGCGGACGAGCCCCTCCGCGACTTTGCTCGACGGTTCTCGAAGCAGCGTCTCGAGCTCCCCCACGTGCCTGACGAGGACGTCATCTCAGCGTTCCTCGCGGGCACGACATGCCAAGAGCTTGTTCATGAGCTAGGACGCTACCGTCCCGGGACGGTCGAGGACCTGATGGATCGCGTCACCAGCTTTGCTTCGGGCGACGAAGCAGTGGGGGCCTTCTTTGGCCGTTCCACGGACAAAGGCAAGGCGGTGATCGCGCCGGAGGGCTCCAACAAGGGCAACGACGCCAAGAACGACAACAATGACGGCAACAAAAGGAAGAAAAACAAACGCAAGGGCCAGAAGGCGAAGCGTGGCGCCGATGACGACGACGACAAAGAGGTGCTCGCGGGCGCCCTCGAGCCTAAGAAGCCCCGAGGCCCCCCCGATGGGGCTGTTTTCGACCAGATGCTCGAGGATCCCTGTACCTACCACAGGGCCCCGTAAACCACAAGTTGAAAGACTGCCGACTGTTGAAGGGCTACTACTCCAAGCTCGGCGATAAGAGGGAAGACGCGCCTAAGGGAAAGGATACCGATCGACGCGGCGGCAGGAACGCAGATGGCGACTTCCCCCCGGTGCGCGACTGCTACATGATCTACGGGGGGCCGACCGTCGGGCTCTCAGCTCGAGAAAGAAAGAAGGAGCGCCGGGAAATCTTTTCGCTGGCCACGACGCCCCCCGGTATCTTGACTGGTCCGATGCGCCAATCACGTTCGACCGTGACGACCATCCGGACCGTGTCATAAACCCGGGGCTTACCCCCTCGTCGTCGACCCCTCATAGTCGACGTTCGGTTCTCCAAGGTGTTGATGGATGGGGGCTCGAGCCTCAACATCATATACCTCGAGACCCTCGACCTCCTGGGGATTTCAGAGGGACAGCTCCGACCCAGTCGGGGGTTCCACGGAGTAGTACCAGGAAAGAAGGCCCACCCCCTCGGGCGCATCGACCTGCCGGTTTGCTTCGGCACGCCGGCAAACTTCCGTCAGGAAACGCTCACCTTCGAGGTGGTCGGCTTCCAAGGGACCTACCACGCCATCATCGGCCGGCCAGGCTACGCCAAGTTCATGGCGATTCCTAACTACACGTACTTGAAGCTCAAGATGCCGGGGCCAAAAGGGGTCATCACCGTTGACACCTCCTACGAGCACGCATACCACTGCGACGTGGAGTGCGTCGAGCGGGGGAGGCCAACGTCCACCTCGACTCGCTCGAGGCCTTGGCAGCTCTGGCCACCGAGGGGGCCCCAGAAGCAAAGCGTCACGCCGGCACCTTCGAGCCGGCTGAGCACACCAAGCAAATACCCGTCGACCCGACCTCGGCCAATGGCAAGACGCTGACCATCAGTACCAGCCTCGAGCCCAAATAGGAAGCAGTGCTCGTCGACTTTCTCCGCGCGAACATCGACATGTTTGCGTGGAACCCCTCGGACATGCCGGGCATACCGAGGGAAGTCGCCGAGCACGCCTTGGAGATCCAGGCCGGGTCCAGACCGGTGAAGCAACGCCTGCGCCGCTTCGACGAGGAAAAGCGCAGGATCATCGGCGAGGAGGTGCACAAGCTTTTGGCGGCCGGATTCATCAAGGAGGTATTTTACCCAGAGTGGCTAGCTAACCCTGTACTAGTTAGGAAAAAGAATGAGGGAAAAATGCGGATGTGGTAGATACACTGGTCTGAATAAAGCATGTCCAAAAGTTCCATTTCCTTTACCTAGAATTGACCAGACGCGATTCCACTGCTGGGTGCGAAGTGCTTTCGTTCCTTGATGCGTATCCGGCTACCACCAAATTAGGATGAGAAAATCCGATGAGCTCGCGACCTCTTTTATCACGCCATTGGTATGTATTGCTATGTTACGATGCCCTTCGGCCTTCGAAACGCCGGGGCAACGTACCAACGATGTATGCAGCACATCTTTGGCGAGCACATAGGCAAGACCGTCGAGGCCTACGTCGATGACATCGTGGTTAAAACTAAAAAGTAGGGAACCTCATCAGCAACCTCGAGACCACGTTCGAGTGCCTCCGGGCCAAGAATGTGAAGCTCAACCCCGAGAAGTGTGTCTTTGGTGTGCCTCGAGGCATGCTACTTGGCTACATCGTCTCACAACGGGGGATCGAGGCAAACCCTGAAAAAATCTCAGCAGTCACGAGGATGGGCCCGATTCGTGACCTCAAGGGTGTGCAGAAAGTAACAGGAGGCGCTAGCCGCGCTCTCAGCAGATTCATCTCGAGGCTGGGGGAAAAAGCACTACCCCTCTACCGCCTGCTAAAAAGACGGAACACTTTGCGTGGACCGCCGAAGCCGAGGAGGCCTTAACCAAGTTGAAGGGGTTGCTGACTTCTGCACCAATTCTCGTGCCCCCGCGACCAGCCGAAGGTGACGATTCCCCCGAGCCCCTCCTCCTCTATGTGGCCGCAACCACTCAGGTGGTTAGCGCGGGTCATAGCCGTCGAGAGGCACGAGGAGGGTCATACATTGCCGGTCCAGCGACCGGTATACTTCACCAGTGAGGTACTCTCCGAGGCCAAGGTCCGGTACCCGCACATCCAAAAGCTGCTCTACGGCATCATCGTCACAAGGCGCAAGCTCCAGCACTACTTCCTCGCTCATCCCGTGACGGTGG
Organism: Coix lacryma-jobi var. lacryma-jobi; assembly: GCA_009763385.1. NCBI lineage: Eukaryota > Viridiplantae > Streptophyta > Magnoliopsida > Poales > Poaceae > Coix > Coix lacryma-jobi. Next base: position 17,713,795 of record CM019827.1, read on the forward strand.
TGTCGTCCTTCCCCCTCGGAGAGATCGTCAACAATCGGGAGGCCACGGGGCGCATCGCCAAGTGGTCCGCCGAACTAATGGGGGAGACCATCACTATGCCCCGCGAAAGGCCATCAAGTCGCAAGCGTTGGCGGACTTCGTTGCTGAATGGACCGACACTCAGCTCCCGCCGGCACAGATTCAAGCCGAGCTCTGGACCATGTACTTCGATGGATCCCTCACGAAGACGGGGGGGGAGCAGGCCTGCTCTTCATCTCACCCCTCGGAGTACACATGCGCTACCTGCTACGCTTGCACTTCCCCGCCTCCAACAACGTCGCCGAGTACGAGGCCCTCGTCAATGGGCTGCGCATCGCCCTCGAGCTCGGGGTCCGACGCCTCGACGCCCGAGGAGACTCGCAGCTCGTCGTCAACCAGGTTATGAAGGCTTCAAGCTGCATCGATCCCAAGATGGAGGCATACTGCGGGGAGGTGCGCAAGCTGGAAGACAAGTTTACGGCCTCGAGCTCAACCACATAGCTCGGAAGTACAACGAGGCCGCAGACGAGCTGGCAAAGTTGGCGTCCACGCGCGGCACGGTACCGCCAGACGTCTTCTCGAGGGACGTCTTCGAGCCATCCGTCGAAATCGACCCGGGGGCTGGCCCTCGACGCCACCCCTCGAGCAAGACACGGGGGCTCGACTCTCAACGCCACCCCTCGAGAAGGACCCCTCGACGTCCGCAGAGGCGATGCAGGTCGACGCACACGCCTCTTCGTCATCACGGCCCCTCGACTGGCGGACGCCCTACCTCGACTACCTGACGCGAGGCGAGCTACCAGAAGACAAGACGGAGGCCCGACGCATCGCTCGAGGGCCAAGACCTACGTCATCTACGGCGACGAACGGGAGCTATACCGACGAAGTCCGACTGGGATCCTTCAACGCTGCATCCCACTCGAGGAAGGGCGCAAGCTCCTCGACGATATGCACTCGGGGCTTGCGGCCACCACGCAGCGCCGAGGGCCCTGGTTGGGCAACGCCTTCCGTCAAGGCTTCTATTGGCCGACCGCCATTGGGGACGCCAAGCGTTTGGTCCAAGCATGCCATGGGTGTCAATTCTACGCCAAGCAAACGCACCAGCCCGCACACGCCCTGCAGATGATCCCAATCACTTGGCCATTTGCCGTTGGGGGCTCGACCTCGTGGGTCCCCTCAAAAGGACAAGTGGAGGGTACACACACATGCTCGTGGCCGTCGACAAGTTCACCAAGTGGATCGAGGCTAAGCCGATAGGAGACCCCACCTCCGAGAGGGCTGTCGAGTTCATCGCCAACATCATGTACCGGTTCGGGGTGCCTAATGTCATCATCACCGACAATGGCACCCAATTCACGGGCAAAAAGTTCACCAACTTCTGCGATGACAACAACATTCGCGTAACCTGGGCCTCGGTCGCATACCCCCAATGCAACGGGCAGGTCGAGCGCGCCAACGGCATGATACTCCATGGGCTAAAGCCGAGGCTGTTCAAAGACCCTCAAGAATTTCGGAAAGGGGTGGGCTACAGAACTCCCCTCGGTGCTGTGTGGGGCCTCAGGACTACGCCGAGTCGAGCCACCGGGTTCACTCCGTTTTTCCTAACCTACGGCGCCGAGGCCGTCTTACCTACGGACCTCGAGTACGGCTCACCTCGACTTCGAGCCTACAACGAGCAAACCAATGACGAAAGGCTCGCCAACGCCAAGGACCAGCTCGAGGAGGCCCGAGACGTGGCGCTCATCAACTCGCACGCTACCAGCAAACACTTCGATGCTACCACGACAAGCACGTGCGCAAAAGGGACCTGGCGGTGGGGGACCTCGTGCTTCGACGGCTGCAAGATAATCGAGGGCGCCATAAGCTCACCCCTCCGTGGGAAGGCCCATACACCGTGGCCGAAGTGCTCAAGCCAGGCACATACAAGCTCTACGACGACCAAGGCAGGATCCTGGCGAACGCGTGGAACATATCTCAGCTACGTCGCTTCTACCCTTAAGGGCCTCGAGGCCTTGTTCATTTTATTCTTTGTACAAACACGTTGAATATGAATGGGCCAACTCGTGCTCCATCTTTCATGTTACTTAGCAACTCAAGGTAGCCTCGACCCTGCCTGGCTCAGGGTCGAGCCTCCCTCGGGGGCTGACAAGGGGGTAAAGCCCCCCAGACTCCGGAAAAAACGCGTGTTTTCTTTTCAAAAATTTGACCCTCGTCTCGACTCGCGCCTCGAGTGAACTAGCGACGTCTAAAATTAAAGTACCTCGAGCCTCCAAGGTCGGGGGGCGTCGACGTAGACGGCCGCCTACGCCCCCGGGCTACGGTGCCCTACCTACGCCTCCCCTCGAGGGGCTCGCGACGTATCGAAGGAACACAGACTAAGTTAGCAGAAACTCGAGCTTGCGACAAAGAGAAGCGGTCAAACGCATTTGAAAAGAAAACAACTCTTTCATAAACAAATCACATATACATTCGGGTCTCGACGTACCCTCATTTACATGTCATAGAATTCTTACAAGGGCCTCGGCGCCCAAATTTGGCACGCAGGCCTCAGTCCTCGTCGGTGCGGTACTCCTCCCCGAGGTCCACGATGGCAGGCTCGACCTCGACGCCCGAGCTCGAAGGAGGAGGGCTCCCGACACCGCTGCTGGCGTCAGGAGGCAGCACGTCCTCCTCGAAGATCTTCGCGAGCGACGTCCCCGGCCTCTCCATTTCTCCAAAATTTTGTCGACACGGCGGTTGTTCCACTCCTCATCCTTCCCCTCGATCTCGATGAAGCCATTCGCGACAACGTGGACCGGGAAGCGGAAACCAGAGCGAACAACCGCGAGTGTCTGCTTGACGCCGTGATGGAGAGCTTGCCGGACACGGTCCCGCGCGGCTGCGTCGAAGAAGCACAAGGCGTCGACAAGGCATCGCCCCGAGCCAATGCACCTTCTGCCGCGGTCACAGGAGGAGCACCCCACATGGGGCCGAGCCGGTCGAGAGAGGAGCGAGCCCGCTCCGCCACCATCGTCTCGTCTTGGAGTTGGTCCAAGAGAGCCTGGTTCGTCCCGCGGAGCTCCTCGACCGTCTTCTCGACCCCTGCGCAACAAACAAGGAAGAGTGAGACGGCGGCGTAACGTAACAAAAAACTTCGAGATCCAAACAAGAACAAGGTGTAAGCCTCACGTCGCAGCATGGTGACCCAGTCGGCCAGAGGCGCTGCGTCAGGCCCCTCAGCACGCTGCTCCAGCCTGCGCTTCTCGGCCAGGTGAGGAGCTTCTCGGAACCTAAGTCCTCGATAAGACGGGAACGAGCGAGGGCGGATGAAAACGGTGCACGGAACCGGAAAGACTCCTCGGAGCAGGACAGCTCCGGAGATCCGAACTAAGCACACGAACACACCGCCCAACCCACTCCCGGAAGATGGAAACACCTCGCGGCGGGGCCCCCCGCTGGGCCGGCTGCTCGATGGGAACCACGGCAAGGGGCGGGCTCGATGGGACGGGAAACGGCCATATCGGTCGGTCGAGCTCGATGTCGAGCAGATCCTCCTCCGCCTCGAGCTGCCCCGACAGCGAACCGCCGCCCGACGGCACGGGCCCCGACTCCCTCCGTCCCTCCGCCGGCACTTCCTGTTGCGGATCGATCGAGGGAAGGCTCGACCCCGGGCCCTCTTCCCCGGCCGGGCCCTCCGGCGCCTTGTCGGCGCTAGCCGGCACCTCGGGCGCCTCCACCATCATCGAGCCCGCGGCGAGGAGCGGCCCCTGCTCCAGCTCGTTCAGGAGGTCCTCCACCGTCGGCTCCTTCTCCGCCGACGCCTCTTCCCCCCTTCCCTCCTCCGCAGCCCGGCCCGTGCTGGTCGGAGCCACAAGGGGCGCAGTCTCCTCAGCCCCAGACGCCGGCGGGGCCGTGCTCGCCCCAGGCGCTTCCCCCGGAACAACCCGTCGTGGTGAGGGGAAGGATGGCGCTCCAGTTGGCACCATCGCGGGAGGAGGAGGAGGAGGGGGAGGAGGCAGCGCTTCGGCGGATACGGTGGTGGCAGGCTCGATGCCATGAGCTGAGGCCCCTGCAATACGAGATGACGGAGATGTCAGAACCAAGAGAAGAGTACCTCGACCCCGTGGTCGATGGCGACGGCCTCACCAAATTTCGCGACGATCATCGGCCCCCTCGAGCCATGGCAGCTCGGGCCTTCTCCAGCCAAGCGGCTTCTCTAGCGGAGGAAGGTGCCATACCTCGAGGTGCCTGTGCCTCGACGGGGCTCGAGGTCTTGGCCCGCTTGGACGAAGCGAGGTCACTCCTGGTAGGAGCGCTTCCCCCTGAGAAGGTGGAGATGGCACGCGTCATTAAAAGCAAAGAGGTGAAGCCTCAATACCGACGAGACCCAAGGAAAACTACTCACCCGAAGCGGCGGCGGGCTTCTTCCCGGAATCGCCGGACCCACTCGGGGGCTTCGAGCCCACCCCACGGCTCGAGCCCTGCGCCTGGGCCGTCTCCACAGGGCTGGGATGGGGGGAGGGCTCCCGACGCCTCCCATGGCTCGACCTCGAGGGAGAGCCCTCCTTCCGCCCCACATCCCGGGGAGGGCGACCGTACACCCTCGTGCTGACGTCGTGGCGCTCGCCCCGGCGCGGGCTCCGGGACCTGCTCCGGCGCCCGCGCTGGTGGTCGCGCCCTCCCGCGTCCGCTTCCGCGTCCCGGCGGCGGTGCGGCGATGGACTCCGGGGACGCTCGCGCCCTGGTCACGAGACGCTCGGGGGCTCCCTCCCCGACGCTCATGATGGCGCGGGCTCGACGCCTCTTCTTGGCGCCCGCTCCTCCGCGGGCTCGACGGCGCCCTTGACGGCTCGCGGGGTCGGGCCCGAAACCCTTCTCGACCTGTCGACCGCCTCTCGAGGCCCGACCCCTCTCGAGACCCCCCGTCTGGGCTGACGCGGGGGCGGCCTCGTTGGCGCTGTGGCGGAGGCGCTCCGGGTCCGGGGCTTCCTTACGACAGGGGGCGCATCCGGCGCGGAGCTCGACGGACCTCGGGCCCCGACGAGGCAGGGATCGGCGCCGCCTTCCGCGGCTGCGTCCCGCGTGCCCTTTTGTCGGTGGGACCTCCAGTGTACCCTCCTGCACAGAGGAGCGGTCAGCCCTGTCATCGACGAGCCCCGCGCGCATCAAGCGCGCATCCATCCCTCGTCGTCGTCCTCCTCCTCGTCACTACTCTCCTCTCCGAGCTCGAGGAGCTCAGCTCGGGGGACCCGTCCCCAGGCTGACGGTTACGACGAGCCTTCGCCAGTCTCTGCTCCCGAGCTAAGCGACGCAAGTTTTTATCTTTTCTTTCTTCTTTTTGGCATCCTTGCTCTCCTTGTCCTTTTGAGCAGAGAGGCGCCTCACCTGAGAATCCGCGGCGTCCTCCCTCACCGGGGGCCTCGACGCGCGACAAGTAAATGCCCCCTGAAGAAAGAAGAAGCGTGATGAGACAAACCACAAGACGGATGCAAACGGATCGAAGGAGGAGGAAAAAGGGGGAGGAGGCTCGAGATAGCTCGACTCGAGGGAGGCTTACCAGGTCGAGACACCCCTCGTCGGGTGCCATCGCAACCAGGTGGGAGAGTTCAGGGACGAACGGCCCCTGGATCGTGATCGACACCCGGGAGACGCCCTCGTTCCGGGACAGCCTCTCTTCGGCCATCCTCGAGCGATTGAGCGCCTCGAGCTGAGCCTGCGGGCCCATCTCGTGCATAAGAAGGGGGCGGTCCGCCAGCGGAAGAACTCTTCGTGGTGGAACGCCCAAATGACCGCTTGCACGGTCAGCTTCTTCTCGTCCACCAGCGTCTTCATCATCTCCATCAGCGGGGCCAGGTGGCGTTGCCTGTCCGCCGCAACGCCCCAGGTCCACTTCTCCGGGCGTCGAGTGAGGACCCTGCCGGTGTACTGCGGAAGGAGGCCACCTTCGTTCCGCAGATAGAACCAATGGTCGTCCCACCCGGCCTGGTTGGTGGAAAGCTTGTATCGCAGGTACTCGCGGGGGACATTGGCCGACGAGGTCCCCGCCCTCGCGGTAATGGCAAGGGAGCCCATGCGCACGGCCGCCTCCCGCTGGGCTTCAGGGACTTGATGAAGAGCTCGCCCCGGAAGAGATGGACGAACATCTCCCAGTGCGGCTCCATCTTCAGGTACCCCTCGCACACCGCGGCGAATATGGCGGCGTGCGAGATGGAGTTGGGGGAGAAGTGTTGCAGCTCCACCTCGAAATGGTGGGCCAGCCCTCGCAAGAAGCGGCTCGGCGGGACGCCGAGCCCCATACGGTGGTAGCGCGTGAAGCTCACCACGTACCCCTCCGGCGGGTGCGGCTCCCGGTGCTCCGCCGACGGGATAACCCACCATGCGGGTCCCTCCTCCGGGTTGGGGCGCAAAAGCCCCTGGGCCACCAGCGAGTCCATCTCGCTCTGCGTCACCTTCGACGGGCTCCAGTCCTCGGTCGGCAGCATCTGTGTCTGGGCGGCCATGACGGTGGCGCGGCGCGGATCCGAGCAGCAGACGGGCGGCCGGAAATCCCAATCGACTAGCTCGAAGGAGAGGGCGCGTAAAGGCTACGGCGGCGGCAAAGGCAAAGGCAAAGTAAAGGGTTTCTTTCCCCTCTTTCGATATTTATAGGGGAAATCCAGACGGGCGGGATCTCCCACGACGTAAAAAGGTAACCGAATGCATTCAATGCGCCCACCTAACCGCGTCTCGAGCCGGATGCAAGGATACACGCGTTACCTCTCCATTCGCTCCACTACCCGGGCCCGCCACGACCGTCGCTCGGCTTCGCGCCCGCCGCTCTCCCCGACGGTTTTCGCCTAAAAAGGCGTGCCCAACGGGCAGAAGGACTCCCAGACGACGGAGGCTTCTTCATAAAGGTAAAAACGGGCCCCGGCCCTAAGTCTCGAAGCAGCGAAGGCTGGCCCTCGAAAAGGGTTCGACAGCCGGCTTCGAGCACCCGAGTCAGGGACACCAAGGGGCGCCACTCGCGGCATTACTCGAGGGCCGAGCCCTCGAGGCCCCTCACGTGTATCCAAGGCGGGGAGCTCGACGTGCAGTGAGATCCCTCGGAGGGAGGCATCGAGCCACCGGGTCCTATCGAATGGACCCGGCACTCCTGCAGACTGAGCACCCATGCTTTATGAGACCGCCTCCGGGCCACAGTCGACCCCTAACGAACGGGGCACGAGCTCTCACTTGGATTCCCCGTTACCAGCTCACCGGGAACCTCGATACTCGCCCACTCGGGGTAGTACGAGGCATCCCCCCTCGCATCCGATCGAAAGGACTCGCGGGATGACAAGCCAGGGCAATCGGCATGCCGGACAGCTCGAGGAGCCGGCCAGTCGGTTCAGCCTGGCACCCCTCGACGAAAGAGGGTCTAAAAACTCGGACAGTTGCGACTAATCTCTTTTCTTTGTGTGAGCATGAGATTTTCAGGCCTGGGTGAAAGCTCGACCCCCATCTCGCCTGAGCCCCGAGGACCAGGCCCAGGACAAACGCTCGTTCTCCGTCTCGTCCGAGCCCTCCGAGCCAAGCCTCGGACGAAGTCTCCCACGGCAAAGGAAAGGTTACCGCGAATATTTAATATTACTACCGAACCACATTTCGAGCCTGTTGACAGGTACGCACGACGCCGCGATCTCCGCTCCCTGACGATTCCCGCCTAAAAAGGCGCGGCCACTGGGCAGAAGGTTCCCAAACGACGGAGGGTTCTTCGGGAAGCCCACGAGGGAGCTCTAACCACTCTCCCATGGCCTCGGGGGCTACGCCCACGGAATCAAATCGACAAAACCTCGAGACCAGTTAGCTATCCATCGAAATCCCAATCTAGAGCCCCTGCTCGAATGCAAGCACTCAAACAAGGGCTCGGGGGCTACTGTCGGTGGTACAAAAAGGGTACCCCCAATCGACGCAAACACCCGAACGCTCTATCTCCGTCTCGCCCGAGCCCTCCCAGCCAGGCCTCGGGCGAACGCTCTATCCCCGTCTCGCCCGAGCCCTCCCAGCCAGGCCTCGGGCGAACGCTCTCTCTCCGTCTCGCCCGAGCCCTCCCAGCCAGGCCTCGGGCGAACGCTCGTCTCCGTCTCGCCCGAGCCCTCCCAGCCAGGCCTCGGGCGAACGCGCCCCCACACCTCGAGCCTTAACGCACGGACCTCGAGCTGTACAGACAGCCGTACCAGCCCATACCACGCATTTAATGCCTTCACCTACTCCGGTCATGTCCACTAGTGCACAGCGTGTACCACAGTGACTCGGTGTAAAGGTCAAGTCTCGTTTTCACCACAAGCATGGGCAAAAGGGCACCAGTACAGCACTGTTCGGCCAAGCCAGGCACTGCAACTCCTCGAAGCCGGATACGCGCCCCTCGAGCCTAACACTGCAACCCCTCGAGGCCGGCTACGCGCCCCTCGAGCCCTGCACTGTAACACCTCGAGGCCGGCTCCGCGCCCTTCGAGCCCCCGTGGCACCACCTCGAAGCCGGCTCCGCGCCCTTCGAGCCCTAACTACTTTCGTGCTATTGGAGGACAGGTACCCCAAGACCCGGAGGGACCTCACCGCGTACTGTACATTCCGGGATGGGGCTGTACGGCTCCCGCCTGGTCGCACCACCACGTCCGCGCCCGGGATGGAAGCCACGACCCAAGGACGCCTCAACAGCGACGATCACATCGGCTCCAGTGGCCCCGACAAGACAGGGTTCCTACCCTTCTCCGTATGGGGCACCATGCCCCCGACACCTGTAATACTTTTATGTAACCCTGGCCTCCCCTTGCTCTATAAAAGGGGACGCTAGGGCCCTCATTCAAGGGGAACACAACACACGAGTCCACACACAGACACGAGTCCGGACTCCGGTCCACGCTCACTGAGCTTGTATTCTCCCATGTACAAGCACTTAGGTGCAAGTAATACAAGAACATCTCCCCCCGCTGGACGTAGGGCCTTCTTTGCCCGAACCAGGATAAATTCTTGTGTCCCTTGCATCACCATCCAGGAAGAGAAGCACGCGATCATATTACTCGTTGGTGTGATACCCCGGGTACGAAACACCGACACCTATATAATCGAGCGAGGCGCAATACCTGCTGCACCTCAAAATTTAGATTAGATAGAAATCGGTAGGTGGACTCGCCGGATCATCGGTTTCTCCACTGCGGCTTATTATTACGGGACCGCCGCCTTCTTGCTACATCGTTCGGCTGATCTAGTAGCTGGTGAGAAGAATCAATCGATGTGCCATTGTTTTTCAGATTCATCAGACATATAAAAATCTATATATAAACCACGATTGGGCCGGAGATGCATATCATGCGCCATCTATGCCTGTACTTCTTTTCTCAGCATTACATTATTTTGATTGATTTACTATATAGTATATACCTGCGCTTCTTTCTCATCAACGTTTCGATTTATTATCTACTTATTTTTACATATATGGCCCGCAGCAGGTACACAACCGATCGACCAACCATCATGGGCATGCTGATGATGAACGAAGGCGGCAGCGGGACTAGCAGCTGCATCCAGCCATCGCCGGAGGTCCTTGCCTCCCTGCCCTTGCTTGTCTACGAATACGAGGATCATCCTGATGCAACAGCACCCACTGCTGCCGTTGATCCAGCAGACTCTACTGCTACTGCCGCCACAACCACAACCACAAAGATGCTCATGTATAGCCTGTCCGAGCGGAGCATCGTCTACACGCACGGCGGCAGTAGGCCTCAGATAATGGATGGTAACTTCTGCTTCAGCACACCTCAAGGATGGCTGCTCATCCTCGGACAAGTGTCAGAGGCCTCGCTGTGGCATCCGCTCACCGGAGAGACCATATCCCTCCCACCCATACACGACGACCACTACATCCCTGTCAACTCCAAGTGCCTGCTCACCCACAGCTCCGCCGCCCACCCAGACTGCGCCGTCGTGCTCCTCCACGTCGCCGACCCTCTCATGTGGTTCTGCCGGGTCAACGGCGGGACTGACCGGAGGTGGGGGCAGCACACCTATGACATTGGCGGCGACCACTACCTCCCTGAGGAGTTGCGCACGCCCTCAACTCCGACGAATAATGTCATCGGCGACGTGGCCGCGCTGAGAGGGAAGCTGCATTTCAACTTCACGGAATCAGACCAAGACAGGCTGGGCATCATTGACTTGGATTTCCCGTCTGATCATGGCCATCCACCCACCGCAAAGTTCCACGAGTTTGATGTCTCCGAGCTCAACATGCTCAAGTTCCCCGACGGCATGTGCTCCGGTTCCATCTACTTGGTAGAGTCCATGGATGAGCTCTTTGCTGTCTGTATCTGCTACGTGGATTTTGATCCCAGCAACGTTGGCGCCGCTCTTATCTACAAGATGGACTCCTCTGGTGACGAACCCATAGCCTGGAACCTGGTGGATGATATTGGGGACAGGGCTTTTCTTTTGACGGACATGAACATGGCAACTTGGTGCTCCGCAAGTGTCCATAACCTTAAAGGCAACACCCTCTACTTTCTCAAGGAGTTGGTGGCTGGCAACAGAGATCTATGCATCTATGATATCCAGGCGCAGACCATGGAGATTGTCCAGGTTCACGACCAAGAAGATTTGGAGATCGTGCGCATGCAGCCATACTGGATTAATGTACCTCCGTGCTAGTATGCTAGTATTAGCCGATTACATTGTATTTGCAAAAGTATTTTTGTTTTTGACAGGTCGAAAATAGCAAGTTCTTGGAGAGAAGCTCTATTTTATTTTGACATATGTTTTTTAAGTTGGCAAAACACAAGATTTATCAAGTACTCCTTCTATACTTATATTAGTTGTCGTTTTAGACAACATTTAAGTCAAATATTAAGAATATAAATCATCAATAACTATTAGGTTTCTAATCTAAGTTTATAAATATAAAAATTATAAATAGATTTGTCTTAAAAAAATACTTTTATAAAAGTATACATATCACTTTTATAAATTTTTATTTTATAAAAAAAAGAGACCAAAATTGTATTTTGAATATCGTGTCGTTGTCTTAAACAACAATTAATATGAGTATGGAGGGAGTAAAATATAGTAGAAAACACTTGGAGATGCTCTAAGTTTAAACGTTTCGGTTTACTCATTGCCAACCATCATGAATTCATGATCGCAGCACTGAGATACCGCAGGCAGTTTCTCGCTCTGTGCTGTCGCTTGATTTGTGATTGAACGTGATTGGAGCCGCAAAGCATCTCCATACCATACGGGGCCACACGATAGAGACAAAAACGAGGCGGCCTGACATTTTTGAAAGTAATTTGCTTCTCGATGTCCTTTCGGTCGGACGATTTGCATGGTACGATATTTCCATGCTACTACTTACGGAGTACTTCAGTTGCCAAATGCAAGGTTCCAACTTCGCAGCAAAGTTATTAAAAAAAAAACTTGACAAAAAATTCCTTCGTGGATCAAGTAGCTATCATGGACGTTGACCCCTGGCTAGTAGCTAGAATCTTCCTCAGTGCTTCCTCCGTACAAGTAAAGAGAAAAGGAAAGAATCTCAGCCAAAGGTTTAGCAAGTCAAAATTCCTGCAGGAGACAGAAAGATTATCTGCAGGTGCGGTGGCTCTGGCTAATTGTGTTGTTTGTCTGGATTGATGAATTCGGCAAGATGATTCATCAAGATTTAGCTGTTGTAGTCGGCAAACTGTGAATCTTTCAGTAATCCATTAGGCCATGTTCGGTTATTGGAGATTGAACCGCTGGAAAAAAAATCTAACCAGAATAGTAGGCTTAATTTGTATAAACATGTAAATCTAGCACCGCTGGAGAATCAGGAAGGACAGCTCTCCCAAACAGGCCCTAAATTAAAACTGACTTTACATATTTGTGACACCAAATTCATTAATAAATAAGTACCCTCTCTATTCCAATTTATAAGACGTTTTAGTTTTTCTAGATACACATTATTTTCAGATACATAGTAAAAACAATGAACCCTCTCTGTTCCAATTTATAAGACGTTTTAGTTTTTAGATACACATTATTTTCACAGATACATAGTAAAAACAATGAACGTAGAAAAACAAAAACTTCATATAATTTGGAAAGGAGTACCTAAGGGTATCCGGACCGAGTGCTAAATGCAGTAATGAAAAAGTTACTGCCAGCACATTACACAGCATGTACTCTACCACCGGAAGAATTTTGCCAGTTCCCACCAAACAGCCAAAGGCTAGCGGTTGACATAATGGTCGACGAAGACCTTGAGAACCAATGGAATGGCAGCCAGAAGCGCCAGCAAGGGAAAAACGAGAGCGACACCAGCAATGCCTAACTCGATGACTCCTCCCACTCCGGCCTCAGGCATGTGAAGTGGAATTGCCAGACGGCTCAAGCTTGACAGAACCGCGAGTAACAGGATGAACATAGCGGTCTTGAGGTAGAAGTCATAGTGATCCGTCCCCATGAAAGCCGCATAGAGTCCAGTCATTAGCGTGAACCCCGCGGCGGCAACGATCCGGAAGGTGAAGTCCAGCGGTGAGCTCTTCCCGTCTCGGGGTTGACATGCCGAGAACAGCTTCACTACGTAGTACAGGACCATCGCGACGGCGTCCGGGAAGAAGGAGAGCACGACGAAGCCATCCAGGAACTCCACCGAGACGACCAGCGCCATCATCGCCAGAGCGGCCAGCACAGCACTCCTGAGCCTCCCGACGACTCTGACGAGAACCTTCAGCATGTCTCCCGGGAGCGACGCGGCATGGCACACACACCATCATGGCGATCAGAGAGAGCGTCGAGGTGGCATAGCACGCGGCGAGATCCAACGGCGGGTCAGGCTTGACCTGCTTACCGCCTGGGGTTTTCAGGTAGCCAAAGACGATACCCCCCTGAAGAGTGAAGGAGACAATGGTAAAACTGTGGCATGTCAAAGGTGCCCTTCATGGCCTCGTCGTACCTGTTGTCAAGCTCCGAGCAGGGTTCCTCCAGCATCCATGCTCCAGTGCTCGCGACCACACTGACAAGCAACACCACCGGCCCAAGAAGAACTGACAGCAACATGTTGTTGTGGTTCGTCACAATGAGGAGGATTGTGTCAGCCACGATTAGCATCACACCAGTGACTGCAACGAGGATGTGGTGAGCCCAGCACCAGACTCGGCCCTGGCGGCCATACTGGTACACGAAGATCTCAGACATCATTAGGACCACAGCACACAAGAAGGTCATGAATATAAATAAGCCCTCGTCGACGAAGAGGCTGCTGAGGCGAGGTTTGCCCGAGTAAAGGGGCTTCATGTCCTTGTAGCTTGATAGTGCCGCTGTGACAAACACCATGATAGCCGACAGGACAGTCTGGTAAAAAGTTTTTATTCGGTCAGATTCTGACTTCACCAGATCAGATGCCGGGTTCTCACCGATCGATCCATTTCCAATGTGGCGTTCCTCTTGGATGTCGATGCTCAAGGTCCGGGATAGGGTTTCCTGCACGGCAAGACGGCAGAAGGAGATTACTACGTGAGCACAAGGCAAAGTTCCCAAACATCACCTTTAATAGATAGCCTGATGAGGTGTGGGTGGTACAAATCTGTAATGTAACTGGCACGGTTTGCTATATGTTTGAGAATATGCAAGCAGTACATGAAAAGTACTAGAGGGAGACAATACTTGCACAACGATGGTGAAAAATCAACAGCATAAAACAGATCTAGAAATCCACAAGAAAATCCTAGAAAGCACCCGCACAGATCACATGGTAGTTTACCTGAAGTGGCTGTTCCATTTCCGCATGCATGTTCGTATGGCCAACAGAGACCGGGCAACTTGCCCTCCACACCAGCTAGAAGAGGAAGAGGGAGGGCGCTCCTGAACCAGACAGAACAATGTATATGGAATTTAGAATGACCCGGAGCTATAAATCAGAGAATCTGGTGCCATTGAATATAATACTACCTGGGGAGTAGACTTGCAGAGTCTTTCTACAACCACATCTAATCAAAGCTAAAATCATTGTCCGATCATCTAATAACAAACACCAAAACAAGAGTCAGTTTGAATTTTCATTTGACCAGCACAGTGAATCAGTGCTGACTGTTGACTGTTGACCAACACAGTGAAATACTACTCCGTATCGCAAATAGAAGTCGTTTAGGACAGCGACACGGTCTTCAAAGCATAACTTTGACCACTTGTTTCTTAAAAATATTTGTTGTAAAGTGGTGTATATATATTTTTTATGAAAGTATTTTTCAAGACAAATTTATCTATATGATTTTTACATCTATAAACTCAATAATTTAAAAGTTATTCATGATTTATATTCTCAATGTTTGACCGAACCCTTTCCAAAACGACTTCTAAATAGGATACGGAGGGAGTATGTCTGAATGGCTTTGTATATCTCCAGGAGAGAGTACTACAATCTGTTGGGAAAAGGTAACTTAAATCATTTCAGTGCACAAACATCTCAAGAATTTCCATCTCTCTCAAAGAAGTCTCAACCGTTTTTATTGTCATAATTTCTTCGTGATCCACACGTATTTCTCGATGAAAACACCAAGAAAGAATGAAAAACAGAACAGATAGACGCATTTGGTACAGGAAGGGTAAACTTTAGACTGCAAGGCGAAAGGAAAAATATAGTAGTGACACAAGTTGAGCCTAACTCAACTACTGAAATTGTACTTGCAATTCCTTTCTTTTGTTAGGACCTTTTCTTTTGAGCATCTGCAGTCAGTACACTGAAGTGCAATTGTGTGAAGAATGTTTGCCACATTATTTACCTAATCAACCACATGGCAATTAGCAAGGATCCTCAATCCTAAAAAGTCCAGAGCACTATAAGAAAGAAACAAATCTCCAGTGACAATAAGATCATAACAGAAAACACCAAAGCCCACAGGAATAAATCTGCTCATAGCAGTGAAAGTAGAGGAAACCAATCATGAAGACTTTTTGGTCATCAAATTCATACAACTCACTAGTGCTGGTCAATGAATATTATTCTTTCCAAAATTTTGGTTTAACATCGGATGTATGACGTATTCTATCATTTCAAACTGAATACATGGCATTTCTGCAGTACATACAGGCATACAGCTTTACAATTCCAGAAGAAATAGAAAAGCCAGAACAAAGAGTGAAAACCAGAATAGAACTATGAACTATGGCTGAAAGGGGCATATGAATTACCAGCTGGCTGTTAGAGCTAGTTACTTTGTTCCTCCGGAGCGATTGGCGTTTGCAACCGTTCCAACTTTTCTTGTTGTGGCAGATGCTCAGCTTGCTCTGGGGCAGTTGGTGATTTCAAGTGATCAAGCGAAAGTGATGGCAATGGGGCTTCTAACAAGTCTTGCCGCTCTTGCTCAGGCAATGATGGTCGCAACTCATCCTGTGGCTGCAGTGGTGACAGTAGAGGCTGTGGGGGTTGTGAGTGCTGGTGTTGATCATCTTGCCAAACCCAAACAATATCCTTGAGTGCTGGCCTTATCTCCTCCTTCACTAGCTTTTGATACTCCATTGTGTCCCCGTTGGTCTTTTTCAACTCAACTAAGAGCAAAGAAGGGGCAACCTCAAAAATCTTTGCATCAAGCTCAAGCACACCTTCTTTCCTCCTTTGGAGCTGCCAACTTCAAGATCCCATTTTCTTTCTTCTTGACCTTCAGCTTAAGCGTTGGAAAGCTCCTTCAGCTTTGTAAATACTGTTGTTACAGGCTGTTTTGGTGGTAAATCTCTCTTCCCTGGACCATACTTATCCTCAAAAAACCCAGAAAGATTAAAACCTCTTGAGAGAGAGACGATGCCAAATGCATTCAGGTTTGGGAGGCTTAATGGCCCTTGATTTCCCTCAGACGTACACTCTGTTGAGCCAGAAGTTGTACCGTCACCTGTACAAGTATTCTCGCTTGTTTCGGCCTCATTTGTCTTTGCTTGTACTTCAATCGGTTTTCTATACCAAGCACTCCTCTTTATCCTCGAGATAGAAATTCTAGTGCTTGGATCTGGATCGAGGATTTTATATAGCAGATCCTTCAACTCAGTTGAGAAAAACCGAGGGCATCTAAACTCAGCTCTGGAGATCTTCCTGTACATCTCTATCAAATTTGTGTCATGGAAAGGAAGGTAACCAGCCACAAGCACAAATAAAATTACTCCACAGGACCATATATCTGCCTTTGCACCATCATAACCTTTTCTGCTCAGCACTTCAGGAGCAACATAAGCTGGAGTTCCACATGTGGTATGCAGGAGACCATCTTGCCTCTTGGACTCAGCTAGAGCACTCAGGCCAAAATCTGAGACTTTAAGGTTTTCATTCTCATCAAGTAGAAGGTTCTCAGGCTTCAAGTCACGGTGATAGACACCTCGACTGTGGCAATAATCAACAACACTGATCAATTGGTGAAATATTCCCTCGCAGCATCCTCGCTGAGCTTTCCCCCCTTAGCAATTTTGATAAAAGTTCGCCACCTTTAGCATACTCCAAAACAAAATAAATCTTGCTCTTGCTGGCCATAACCTCAAAAGCTGATAACATTTGGATGCTTCACTAACCGCATTATTGAGATCTCCCTCTTTATCTGCTCCATGAGCCCAACCTTCATGACCTTGTCCTTGTTAATCATCTTTATGGCAACAGCTAGGCCAGTAGAAGATTACGAGCATAAAAGACCTTTGCAAAGGTTCCTTGTCCCAGCTGTTTACCGATTTCATAACGTCCCATCAAAATTGTCCTCCTCCCATCCATCGTATCAAACTATGCAACGATAGAATAATGAACAAGCACCACACCACTTATGAAAGAATGTAGAAGATTTAACCGTCGTCACCAAGGTGATGGCCAACAAATATAAAGTCCTTCAATCTACTGTGCTTCAAATCATTGAAGAGAAGAAACAGTATTAGCATGAAGCCCATGCTCGTGAGAAGCCAACAATATCTGCCTGAACAGAGGTCGAATCTTGCTTACACACAAGATTTTCCCGTTGTTTTGCAGGCACATTTTTCAGCATTCCCAAGTCTTCTGCCTCTGCAGGTTTAAAACTGCCAATAGAAACAATTTGGTTAGGATAGTGACAATCGTGATTTCTGGTCAGATGTTAAACAGGTACTTTACTGACTAGGGAACATCAGATGAAACTTGATTGCATTATGGCTCTACCACCAAAATTGCATTACGAGTAAAATGTCTCGAAGAGCACGTATGATCTAATCAGTTTGGCCGATTTAAACAAGTATTACATGTTTCAGACACATACCGTCAACCACAATAGCCATGGTCACATAACAGATTTCAAGTAAAATGCTCCAGTTTCAGTTTTTTTATGAAACAATATCAGTAATCCATGACAACATAAAGGTGACTTCTGGCAATTAAGAAAATACAAACAACTCCGTCAAGACAAATCTAACGTTCACAAAATCAGCTTCCAGAAGGCAGAAGCAGGGTCGGACTCGACATAGTGTGAGGTCTCAGTTCAGTCGAGGCTCAGAATTTTCGAAACTTCAAAGTTCAAATGCACCTGGGCATTGATGAAAGACCTGTGTCTTCAACTGAGATCGATGACGCGCGATCTAAAGAGGAAGAATAACCAAATCCAATCGGGCCAAACCTTGGATAAATGGATTAAATAGCTACTCCACTCCGCCAGGCGGCAAACAGGATCAGGCGACGGGAAGGAAGTACGATTTGGACCCAGAATGCATCAAAAATAAGATCATCGCGTACAGGTACAGATAAACTCATTCGTAGAACGATTCCATCGAAGCAGGTTAGGGTTGCTTACCAGCAAAGCAGAAGAACTGAAACGTCGAATCCGGATGGATCTCGAGTCCATCCCTACGTGAACGAACCCACCGCCAGCACCGCCGCCTGGCTCGCCTGCTCCGCGGGGCGGAGCTGGATCTCGCGAGGAAGGCGAGACGGATGCCTCCGGTTTCGTCCCGAGTCAGTTGAGCTCCCTGGCAGCAACAGCCAACAGCAGCAGCCGATTTGGTCCGAGTCGTTGAGCTCCCTGGCAGCAACAATGGCTGTTTCTTGTGCCGTCTAGAGGATGCTTGCTGGGCCCTCAGGTCAGAACCCCTCGGGATCTTCTGATTCCGGCCGCACAGGACGCGTTTGTTTTGGCGGCGCGCTCCGCGCTTCCGCGACGGCGACGCAAGTGGGTGGGCGGGCGGCCGTGGTCGATGACGGGACCTGACGGTTGAGGGAAGAATGGACGTTTATACCCCTGGCGGCCTGGGCGCGAGGGATCTAGGGGTCGGTGTGTCATGGACAGGCGAGTATCGATTGCTCCGCTAGTGGGGACACATGCTGACATGCGCAAGTCTGCTCGTGGCAGGGACGGAGCCAGAAATTTTACAGAGTCTGGGCGACATAAAACGCTAAGGGCATGTTTGGTTCGCGGATGAGTTTAGCCTGGCTCGCATAGAAGGAGCCTGGTTCTGGGTAGCCAGTCCCAATACATACAAGAACGTGATGTTTGGTTGTCTGTATGCACGAGGCAGGTTGTGCTAAGAAGCTGTTTGGTTGCTCGTATGAGAACGAGTTGCATGAGATAAAAATATGTAAATAATCATCATCATGACATTTATTACGGACAACTATTATTGTATAACACTTAGTTTACCTTATTTCTCCTTAATATACTTCGAAATATATTAATATCATTTAATATATGCTAATAATATATTAATAACGTCATTAGATGACTAATTACCTGCACCGCGCGATCCTGGCTCAGCAGATTCGGTCGATTTCTGCGTTCCTCCAGAGCCAGGTTGCGGGAGGAATCTTGCACGAGCAGAGCCTGGCGAGACAGATACGCGAACCAAACAAACACCTGTTCTCACATCTGTGGAGCCTGGTTGAGGGGTGGTGCAGCCAACCAAACGCACCCTAAGCTAATAACAAGACCACTCCCAACGCAAAAACTATATGATTTTTTGTGTTTATTAATTAGGATGTCAACTAAAGCACTATTTAGATGTCTTTTCTAATTTTTTTTACCTATTGTATCGAATATTGGGACACATGCATGGAGTATTAAATATAGACTAATTGTAAAACTAATTTGTAAGCCGAAATCTACTTCGCGAAACGAAACTATCAAGTCTAATTAGTCCATGATTTGACGATGTGGCGCTACAATAACATATATTAATGGCAGATTAATTAGATTTAATAGCTTCGTCGTACTGTCTTGTGGTGTAATTAGTTTTTTATAATTAATCTATTTTAATAACTAAAATAGGGTCGCAACATTTGATGTAATTAGTGCTAATTAATCTATTTTAAGCTTTCATTTCTGTATATAGCTTTTTTGAGTTTTTCTGAAAAAAACAGCCTTTCTTTTTAGTCGTATTTGTATTTTTTTTAGAGAATGTATCCATACCCGGTCGTGGGGAGCCCGGCCACGTGCCCAGGGTGGCCGGGCTTGGCTCCGCCCCTGGCTCGTGGTAACTGTAACTCGCCAAAGAGGTTGACGGCCAGCCGGCCGGCGGGGCCGCTCGGTCGGCGCGAGATACTCGCTCTCATACAGCGGTCGTTGACGGGGGGCCGGAAAGCGAGGGTGCGAGGCGATGGAAGCATGAGGGCAAAAGCGTTCGAGGCTTGAGCTGTCGTGCCGTCGTAGCGGCGGTCGTATGCCACCCACCGCCCACGCCACCTGACCCACCTCACCTCACTGACGGACAAGGCGCTGCGCTGCGCGCGCGGTTTCCCGTGTCCCGTGGCCGCGACCCGCGAGGCCTATGCGTATCATTGCCGCGGCACGGTGCGCTGGCGCCAGTCGGGCGTCGACAGGTGTGCCTGCCGGCGCCTAATTCACAGGCGCCACGCCGGCCACGTCCGTGTGCGGGTAAGATGGCCCGTCCTCTTTTGATTGTCAGTTCAGGTTGAGCCCCGTAGCGATAGAGCTATGAGGTGCCTAGGTCAGCACTCAGCAACGATTACGACGCCGTCCGTGTGTTTTTTGCTGGGCAGTTGCTAACTTTCCCTGGCGTGCTTGTCAAAAATTGTTTGTTGAACGTGAAAGGGCTTGTGGTCCGGTGGTAGGGCAGTCCAGTGGGACGCTTCTCTGGAATTTTTCCAGATTTTGCAGGTACACGCACGCGTGCGCGTTCGGTGGTACTGCGCGTTTCCCGCGCACTGGAGGCGACCTGGAGACGGCGAGCTTCCCAATCTCTCTTTGCGTGTGTACGGACGCGCACGCGTGTGTGTGCGTGTGGTGTGTGTGAGTTGTGTGCGTCCAAATTGTACCTGATCAAAAAAAAATTGTTTGTTGAACGCATCCTTTATTTAGTGAGTACCTTTTTTTAGATAATGGCTGGAAGTTAGACCTGTCGATTCAAGGTTTAAGCGGTTTTTTTGATAAAATTGATTGACCTACCTGAGTGAGTGGTTTATGCGGTTTCGGGTTAAGTGGTTTAGACAGGTTCAAACCAATTCCATCATGTTTGGTATGCTTGCACACCGACTGAAATCATCAGTTTAAGTTCTACGCCAAGATACAACATCACCGAACTGAAACCAACGACTTGAGTTCTATCTGAGTTATTGAGCTTCCAAAGTTATACCACTCACCTCTCAATTGCCTTGCGACGGTGGCGCACCCTTACTCGGGGCCTTGCAAAATACAACATCAGATTGCCTCTGACCGATAATGTTCACCAGCGTGAAGTTAAAGTGTGCGTGTCTACTGTCTACGACTCTGATCTCCAGTTTCGTACCGTCACATTCCTCATGGCAGTGCCTTTTTTTTTTTTGTCTCTGTCTTTGTTGCCACTGTCGCCTATCGGCCTATCTGGTGTATCTGCCGGTTAACAGATCGAGTGAATGTCATCATGGCCACAAGAGGAGGACGACCCCAGGGCAAAGAGCAAACCCGCCAATTCGACGACATGGTGTGGGCATCACGTTTTTCTACGTTTCTTTATAGGCCTAGTAGGCTCTTTTCTGGTCATGGTGTTCAGTGTTCTCGTAGGAAAAATACAGCTCTATCGGTTTTCTGAATAATGAGCCCAACCCATGCCAACCGTAGAGTGTCTGTGTGTCGGTTACCCAAGTTGAGGGGGTCCACGCCAAACCGTGAATAGGCCCAAACCTGAAAATGGGTCCGAAACAAGGTGGTCTTGTGGTCGGGCTCAATCTGCGGAAAATTTTGGGCTGGATAATTTTTCAGACTCACAAGTGACAAGACTACATGGGCCGGAAAAACCGGCATGGACCAACAGACTTGAGGGCCTTCACGCATCTGGGCAAAACCGGGGTCTGAATTTTTCGAATTCCACTACACGCCCGATTGGCAGCGCAAATTCTCGTCAAAACGTTTTCTCTTTAATAAACAATTTCTGGCGATGAATCCTAATCATTTCATTTTATGAGATTTTTTACTGGTAGGCTGATTTGGTTGTGGAAAAAATATTTAGTCATACAGAATATATAAATAAAAAAATAGAATCTTTTCTAGTTGGAGGATAACTTAAATACAATCCATTTTAATTTGTTGCACTTAAAAAAAGAAAAGTTAGAAAAAATACAATAATTTAGCAAAAACAGGGTGGAGTTGTTTCATCGGGGCAGGCAGAAAGAAAGCACGGAACGATACAAACGTTTCGAGGAAGGAACATTTCGCAGTTATAGCATTTTGGGTGCGTTTCTTTGATTCCAACAAGAATCATTTGGCCGCGTTTCTTCTGATTCCGACAAGAACCAGACCCGTTTCGACCATCCAAACGGACTCTGATTGTGGATTTGTGAATTGTGATTTGTGATGGACACGGACGAACCTAGAGAGTGCGGAGACCAAGCAGGATTTTGAACTGTTCCCTCCTACGAGTAGTATCCAACACTACATTTGGATACAAAAGTTCCACCACAAAAATTTGTAACATGCAGGGCCAGATCCGAAAACATAACATAAGAAGAAACTAATTGAAATTTGAAACCATGGAGTATCAACACTTCGAACAGATTATAGGGACACGTGCAGCGTGCAGGAGTGGGCCGCTGCAGCTCTCGTTTCAGGCGCTGTCTCTCACTCAACTCGCCTCCCTCCCTCCTCTCGATCCAGCACGCGCTGACGCGCTGTACGGCCCGCCATGCCTCGGCTCCGCTCCGCTCCACGCGCTCGTGGTAGGGCCGTGCGAATTCCAGCGCGCGGCACGGTAAAGACATGGACATGCAGTCTCAGTATCCCCAGCCGGCAGGCCGGTCAGTGTGTGGTAGGTCGCCACGGCTCGGCCACCACGCGCGCTGCAGATCCCGCGCGCCCATGCGCGCGCCGAGGACCACGACGCCGCGCGCGCAGGCGAGACGCGAGAGCCAGTGAGCCACCCGGCCCGGCGCAATAATGCAGCGTAGTAGGTAGGCCCAGCGCCTCGGCATCGGCACTGGCTGGCCGCGCGCTCCTTGCTGCTGCTGCTGCTTGGACGGCGGGCGGGCTGCGGTCATGGCATGTAGAGGCGGTTGCCGCACTTGCACCTCCACGCCTCCGGGTAGTACTCGGTGGTGACCGGCACGCCCGGCGGCACGGCCACGTGCACCGGGTAGCAGGGGCTGCAGTCGCCGCACTTGGACGTGCACCGTGGCGGGTATGACCCCGGGCCCTCCGCCAGCAGCCGCCGTCGTCGCCATTGCCCTTGCCCTAGCCCACCCGTGTTGATGATGTCGCACCCCTGCGCGAGTAGCAAGAAGAATAATGAATCATCAGTGCTGGCTCCTGCTGAGGGTACGTCGTCGCGCACGCGCGGGACGTACGTACTACGTAGTATCAGTCGGTAAGGTCAGGTCGCTATCGTGGCACGGTGCCATTGCATCGTCGGCAGTGACGTATGGTCAAAAGGCCATGGGATGAGATGGGACCCGGCGGCGTTGAAGGGCTGTCGGGCGGGGCTGCGAGCTGGCATGGCCGTGCGCCCGCCCGTGCGCCCGTGCCTCTGTCTGTGATTGCTGCTGACTAGCTACTGGGAGCTGCGGCCATGGCGGAGCCGGGTGCGGTTGGCGTGTCCTCTGTCGCGCTCTGTGGGTGTTCAGATTTGATGTGCTAGCGGCTGCTCCATATATGGCGTATCGTCATGAATGCGGTCTCGGTGTAGACGACTACTGTATGAGCAAAGCAAGGCAGCGGCTAGCTAATCAAGGTTTGATCTCTCTGCGCGGTCTCATCGGTGTGCGGTGGATAAGAGGAGAAGAATAGGTACCAGACGGACGAGATGGATACGCACCTGGTTACCGCAAGATGCTGCCGCTCGTCCTCGTCTCCAGGACTCTGAAGAGCAAAAAGGAAGAAGAAGACAATGGAGTTACTTTGAGAGTGATCCTCAATCCAAAGCTAAAAGCACGTAAATGCAGTGAAAGCGAAGAAGAATCCAGTGCTAGACGAGTGCAGGCTAGGAAGCTGCGTGCATATAAAGAGCACAGCATGACGACGAAGCAACTGGTGAATGAACCTTGGCAAACATGAACGAACCCATGGATGAGAAACGTAGGTACGTGTCACCGCCAACAAGCAATAACTATGCAGAGCAGATCACCAGAGAACAGAAACAAAAAGTTTCCGAAATGCGGCAAAACATCTGCGTAAGAGTGAGAACATCTTTCTTGATTCGTTACCTGGAAGGAGCAGCAACACAGTACTCCTCCCCATGCAGCCGCTGCCACTGCAAGCCCAGGAGGAGGACCGAACGCCGCGGCACAAGCAGATGATGGCCACGGCGACGGCGAAGCACAGCCACGCCAGCTTTAGCATGGATATGGATCTGCCACACCACCTCCATCTCCGCGGCCCCCGGGAGCACTCCATGGCCAGGGCAACTCCGCCTTTTTCAGCCCTGAAGCCGCGGCAGCAGCAAACTGTAGCGGCGGAGCTCGGCACTCGGCAGGCAGCCAAATTTAGGAAGAAGCAAGAGAGAGGCAGGAGGGCGTGCGTGCGCACCCTCTCAGTGGCTCAGTGCAGGCAGGCTTTGTAAAGGCCCCTGCCTGCTGCGTCCCTCTCCGCTCGAAACGCCACTGTAGTAGGGCGCGCGTCAGATCTCAGCGCGGCTACCTCAGACAAGACTACCTGATCGGCGAGAGGGACGGCACTGTGCACGGCTAGCATACTGTACGTGGCTACAGAAGAGAAGAGCATGCAGGGAGACGGGAGAGGCCGCTGCGTACACTGAAGACTCTCTAGTAGTGCAGGTAGCTCTGCATCCGCCTCTCGCCTCACTCGTCACTTCAGGTAGACTTCTAGTTGTGTGTGTCTGATGAGTGAGGCCATGTTTAGATCCCAAAACTTTACAAGATTCTCCATCACATCAAATCTTTAAACACATGCATGGAGTATTAAATGTAGGTAAAAAAATAACTAATAGCACAGTTTGTCTGTAAATGTCGAAACGAATCTTTTGAGTCTACTTGGTCCATATTTGGACAGAGTTTGTCAAATAACAACGAAGTGCTACAGGAACTTTACACCCAAATTCCTACCAACTAAACACCCCCTGAGTGCCTGCAGGCTAGTAGAGATCGATGTCAATCGGCGTCACCGAATGCTACTGCCGGCCGGATGTTCATCACTCGTCTTTCTACCCGTGGGAAAGGAAGGACGGTGGTGGAGCCATGGCCGTGGAGGAGCTGCTGGCTGCTGCATCCATGTGCACCCGTAAAGCCTGCGGTACTTGACAGAAGTTAACGCAAACATAGGGGCCCAAGCCCAGCAGTGGTCCAATGGGGGAGACGCACATAATGGGGGTCTGGTAATCTGGTCGTTCTTGGGTCAAGTGTGACATAAGATACGAGTAGCACATCAGCACATATGCAGCCGTAGATTCGATTAGATTTGTATTTGCTATAGCTTATTGGTCAGAATAAACTCTATTTTCAGTTTTTAAAAAATATTTTTTTTTTCTCACAACAAATTATCTCTAATTTTCGCCACAGCCACAATTAGCAAAAACGAATTGCAACATGTACCTGCTCAGCATGCTCTATCTTCACCGTTCAACGTTGCTTTGAGATTCGTGCTCCTCACTGTCCCCAATAATGTTGTTCACTCTTCCAATGTTTTATCTCAATGTTTTATACTACTGATTGGAAAGGCACGTATCTCAATGTGGTATTTGGACGGTGAGGATAACACGTGCTCAACATCTATACACAAAAAAAAAATGTTTTCCACAATAAGTCTTGCCGAAGAAAGCCATAGTAAGAGGCACGGGGCATGCAGTTCTTCGTATTGTGGTTTCACTTTCACTGTGCTTCCAGTATGAGCATAGCTGATCATGGTTGAAAAATGAAAGGGGGCATGGCCACTGTTTTCTTTGGGCAAGTTCTTCGCAACCAAAACTAGCAATCGCCCAGTGCAGCATTGCCGAACTCCGAACGCTACCAAGCAGCTCGGGGGTGGGGCGTATAATCGACGTTCGACGACAGAAAAGTCTCTCCAAAAAGAAGAGCCAGAGCAGGTGATGAAGGAACGCAAAGGATAGGGCACGCACGCATCGGTTAGTGGACTCTGCGACTAGTTCAGGCATCCCAAGATAGCTTGTCGCCCTTTTTCTTACTGTGCTGTATGAATCCGTCCTCCTTTTCTTACCGTGCTCAGTCACAGGCGGCTTTTGATCAGCAAGCAGGCTTTGCGGATTACTCCTCTGTCCACAAAATAATCAATTCCTACAATCCTTGTCAATCAAACTTTTTTAACATTGACTAACTTTATAGAAATAAGAAATAACATCTATGATATAAAATAGACACATTATGAAAATATATTCGAAGATATAGCTAATGATGTAAATTTGGTACAATCAATCTTGATAGGTTTTTTTCTAAAAATTTAGTCAAAATTTAAAAAGTTTAACTTAAGACAACTCTAAAAATTAATTCTTTTATGGACAGAGTGAGTACAGTTTAGACAAGGTCGCCTTTACAACGGGCACACACGCAGCGAAGAACGAGGAATGGCGCAGCGGGTGCCTACGTGCTGCACTGCTGCCTGCCTGCCTGCCTGGTCCATCCACATACGGCCATCGATCGACCAGTACGGGGCTACGGGCGTGCAGGCGAGATCACGGCAAGCGCACGAACCCCGGTTGCGACATGTCCACAACAGAGGAAAAGGGAATCTTTGGTTTACAACTGAACTTCAAAAAAATAAAACCATCTAGATTTAAATTTGGGGAGCTCGTATTGTTAAAATTTCATTAATAATATGTTCCCTTCGTTAAAAATGAGCTTGACATCCTAGAATTTTCCAGATAGATTAGAAATAAGGGGAAATGTTCTTAGAGCATCTCCACGAGTTCTATCTGAATCAGTGTTTAAAGAACCATCTAAACAAAAAAATAGTTTATATATCTTTCCAACCTCCAATACCATCTCTAAATCATGTGCTTGTGCACACTCCAAAATGTGAGTCCCACTCTCCATCTTCAGCTAGTAAAAAAAAATTCAAAGTAGACTGTAGAGCATGCCAACATTTGGAGATCTACAAAAACAGTTAGAGTTTTTTTAAGAAAAAAATTTCTCTATTTCTATTTATAGAAAAGATATAAAGGTACTCTTGAAGTGTTTGTCTCTATTCGTTTGAACTTATCAATCGTATTTCGGTTTTTATTGTTTTACAAAACACTATCAAAACCGCCAAAATCAAACCGTGAATAAAGTTTGGAGCCTTTGCCTAAAGCGGACTCTCATTTGGTGGCCAACCACAATAAATGTGTGTGGGCTCATATAATTAAGAACTATGGACATGGATGCAAATGTTGTCACTTGCTATCTTTGTGCTATCTGTCGTCTTTGCGTATTATCGTGCTTCAAACTACATCCTCTGTCTAAAAAAACGCTGTTTTAATTATGAATGTGTACAATTTTCCAGATAACTGGAACGACATCGTTTTTAAACGAGCGGAGTAATGTGGATTGAGCCATTATATTTCTTTGTAAAATTTGAATCCTAGAATATCAAGTTTTTTTGGAACAGAGGGTAGAATATCAAGTTATTTAAATTTTGAAGAAAAAAACAGCTTTGTGCTGGGAGGACGAGCTAGTAGCAGCCATCAAGGATGGCAGAGGCGGTAGGAGAGGAGAAAGAGGCCCCCAATCGGAGGTATAATGGGCTCGGCCTCGGTGACCTCGTAATTATCTTTTAAAAGATATAGCACCGTTGACGTGTTCTTCTTTGATCGAAAAGATTAAATTTTAAACTAATAATTTATTGTGTGTTTAGTTTAAGGGATCAAAGGGATAGGCCCATATAACAGATGACTTGTCCTGGATTTTAATTTTCTACAACCAAACACGGGACCGAACCTTGCAATTGCAACCAAACACTGGATAAGAACGTTGACATCTCCAAAAGAGGAGATGCAACCATCCCATTTTTCGTTGCCTCATGGCAAAACCCACACCCACCTTTAGAGAAGCTATATAGTGTGCGCGTATAAATCGAGGCAGAAGAGAACTGTTTAGCAGTGAGGCTCGCTTAGTAAAAAAAAAAAGCCTTGTTATTTAGGAGGTGTTTGGGATTAGAGACTAAAGTTTAGTTTCTCACAATAATATTTGAATGCTAATTAGAAGAACTAAACATAAGCTAATTATTGAACTCATTACATAGATGAAGGCTAATTCATGAGACGAATCTGTTAAGTCTAATTAATCTATCATCAACACATGTTCACTAGCACTGTATTATCAAATTATGGACTAATTAGTTTTAATATATCTCACAAATTAGTTTAAATCTATACAATTAGGTTTATAATTAATCTATATTTAATACTCTAAATTAGTATCAAACGTTCAATGGACTGGGACTACCTTTTGTAGATGAATCCCTGTTTTTGTGTTATTCGAAAACCCCTTGGTGGATTGATTCTGGAGCAACTATTCATGTTGCGAATTCGTTACAGGGATTAAGTGGGAGGACCACTCTGCGAAGAGGAGAAAGAACAATTAAAGTGGCGAATGGAGTGCAAGCCGATGTTGAAGCTGTAGGAACCTTTTCCTTAGAATTGAAGAATGGCTTTGTACTTAAACTTCATGATGTACTTTATGTTCCCTCTTTGCATAGAAATTTAATAAGTGTATCGAAACTTGATGATGATGGATTTGATTGCCATTTTGGTAATGGCAAGTGTGAGATATTCTTTAATAATGAATGTGTTGGTCTTGCCTTCCGACAAGACAAACTTTATTTATTATCTCTTGCTGAAACTTTGAATCATGTATGTGATGAGAATGTGAATCATATTTGTAATTTGAATGTGGATGACTCCCAATCTACAAATGCGAACAAGAAGCGGAAGAGAATCGATTGCAACTCTTCGAATTGTGGCACTGTCGCTTGGGCCACATTTCGAGGGGGAGAATAGAACGTTTGGTTAATGAATCAATTCTTCCGCACTTAGAATTTTCAGAATTAGAACAATGCATTGATTGTATTAAAGGAAAATATGTCAAGAAAATTAAGAAAGATGCCAAATGAAGCACGGGAATTCTAGAAATAATTCATACGGACATTTGTGGTCCGTTCCCTGTAAAAAGCGTGGATGGTTATGATTCTTTCGTAACGTTCACGGACGATTATTTCCGTTATGGCTATATTTATCCAATTAAAGAAAGATCGGAAGCATTGGATAAATTCAAAATATTCAAGGCTGAAGTTGAAAATCAGCATGATTTGAAAATAAAAGTAGTACGATCAGACCGTGGTGGAGAGTACTATGGGCAACATACCCCGTATGGCCAAATTCCTGGACCTTTTGCAAGGTTTCTACAGGAAAATGACATAGTTGCTCAGTATTCCACACAGGTGAGGTGACCTCAGCAGAACGGAGTAGCTGAAAGAAGAAACCGTACCTTAATAGATATGGTAAGAAGCATGATAAGCTTGATTCGTTACTACACGCTACCGATTAGTTATGGATGGAGGGGCACTTGTATGGAAAACCGCCATACATAGACTTAATAAGTACCAAGCAAATCGGTGCCGAAAACAACGTATGAATTATGGACAGGAAGAAAACCCTCACTTAATCACTTGCATGTGTGGGGGCTGTCCAGCTGAGGCGAAGGTTTTAACCCAAACATTGGAAAGCTAGACTCCAAGACAGTTAGCTGCCACCTTATTGGTTATCCCGAAAGATCGAAAGGATATCAATTTATTGTCCTGACAAACATACGAAATTTGTTGAAACCAGGCATGCTTTATTCTTGGAGAATGACATGATCAGGGGGAGCATGGTGAGCGTGAAATTAACCTTCAGGAGAAGCGGGTATATGTACCCACTCCGATGGTTCAAGAACCTTTCTTTACGCTACCGGTTGTTGTTGCACCAGCAGTCCAGGACGCTGCGGGTGACAACACTTGTTGCTAGTTGTCCCGTGGTGACAATAAATGAAAATATGGAACTTGTCCAACAGGATCCTATAGAACGATTGTCACCACACGAGGAGAACAACAAAAGCCCGTTGTGGAAAAAGTGCCAGAGGCCCCTAGAGGTCTCAAAGAACCAGAAGGTCAGCTATTCCAGACGATTATGAAGTCTACGACACTGAAGAGTTTTGTATGGAAGATGACCTAAGAACTTTTGAAGAAGCCATGAGAAGCGATCATTCATCCAAGTGGTTTGAAGCCATGGAAGATGAGATGAAATCAATGAGTAACGAACAAAGTTTGGGAATTAGAAAACATCCTAAAGGAGCCAAAACGGGGGCTGTAAATGGGTCTACAAAACCAAATATGACTCCTAAGGGAAAGTTGAAAGATTTAAAGCGCGACTGTGGCAAAAGGCTTTACGCAACGAGAAGATTGATTACAATGAAACCTTTTCCCCGGTTTCATGTAAAGATTCTTTCAGAATCATCATGGCACTTGTGGCCCACTATGATTTAGAACTACATCAGATGGATGTAAAGACAACATTCTTGAATGGGGATTTAGAAGAAAACGTTTACATGGCACAACGAAAGGTTGTCGTAAATGAGAAAGAAAAATATGGGATGCTGTTTGAAAAGATCAATCTACGGATTGAAACAAGCTTTAAGGCAGTGGTACTTGAAGTTTGATAGAACGATAAAATGTTTTGGGTTTAAGGAAAATGTCGAGGACATTATGTCTATATGAATTTCAAGAATGAGAAATACATATTCTTGATCCTATATGTGGATGATATCCTACTCGCTAGTAGTGATGTTAATCTACTAATGAAACAAAGAAATTCTTATTGTCCTCGATTTTGATATGAAAGATCTTGGTGAAGCTTCATTCGTCTTGGGAATTGAAATTCACCGAGATAGAAGAAAAGGAGTTTTAGGACTATCGTAGAAGGCATACATTGAAAAGGTTTTGAAGAAAGTTCAGTGCTGCGTGCATGCAGTCCCTCACCTGCTCCCATAGTCAAGGGCGATAAATATGGGGAACATCAGTGTCCCAAGAATCAATATGAAATCGAACAAATGAAAGCGGTACCGGTATGCTTCGGCAGTTGGAAGTTTGCAATATGCTCAAGTGTGTACTCGCCTCGACATTGCTTTCGTTACCGGGTTACTTGGCAGATTCCAAAAGAATCCAGGAATTGAACATGGAAATTAGTGAAGAAAGTCTTGCGTTATTTGCAAGGTACGAAAGGTCTCATGTTGACATATGAAAATCATATCCCCTCGAGATAGAGGGATATTCAGATTCTAATTATGCGGGAGAGAATGAAAGAAAATCCACGTCAGGATACATATTACTCTCGCTGGAGGAGCCATATCGTGGAAAAGCTCCAAACAGACAGTGACTACATCCTCGACTATGTATGCCGAGTTTGTAGCTTGTTATGAGACCACAGGGCAGGTGAATTGGTTAAAGAAATTCATACCCGGATTGAAAGTGATAGAAAGAATACATGAACACTGAGGTTGTATTGTGACAACAACCCAGCTGTTGAATATGCTCACAACAATAGGTCAAGTGGTGCTGTCAAACACATTGACATAAAGTATTATGTTGTGAAAGATAAAGTTCGGGATCATATCATAAATCTTGAGCACATACGAACTGAAAGAATGCTCGCGGATCCGCTTACAAAAGGCCTTCCACCCAGGTCTTTAGAGGACACTTAGCCGGCATGGGTTTAGGGAGAGCCTATGATTCCCGAACATGAAGGGTCCAGAAGAAGAAGGAGTTTCATTTCAAAACAGAAAGGTGTGTTTGTGGCTGTTAGTCTAACGGCACTAATTGTCGTGACGATGAGACATGCTCGATACACTCGACTGTGATGGAATGGAATGGACTAGAAAGATTGAAAATTTTGAACTTGGAAATTTTTGAAACTTTTGAATAAGAATGAAAGAATGATGAGAGATCAAGGGGAGAATGTTGGGATTGATCTCCCAGCCGTAGGCCCAACGACCTAACGGGCCTTTGATCTGCGCCCTGATCGGGGGCGCCCAACCTTGTGGTTGGTGGGCCCCGTCGCACAGCGCTATGAAGGAAGGTGAGGGTCGGGGCTCGCAGATTACGAGGTTGACGCGCAGCCAGTTTCCCCACCGACATCTTAACCCTAATCCGATCCGAGAGGGGCGCTGCCAGCGACGGAAGACCCATCGACGCCGCCGCCTTCCACAGCATGTCTTCCTCGACTCCGAACAACACCGGCGGCGACCAAGGAGCTCCTGCAAACGCCGTGGCCGGCGCCAGCACCACCGCAACGCCCATGGACTCACTCGGTCTGCTACCCTCTCACTCTCTCTCTCTCAATCTCTCTGATGTAACTCGATGTACTCTGTGTTTTCTCCTCTGGATCTACTGCTAGAGATCTGTTTTGTAACTATCACCCCTCAGTGTGGGACCCAAGGCAATTGGCGTTGATAGTGCGGCTCTCTGGATGCTCAGAATGTGTGGACAAGCGAGTCGAAGTCTAGTGCTCAGTCCATGACACCAGAGCTTCCCTCATGTAAACCTTTGTTATTATAATAGGCTATACTCCGTATAGTTTAACAGAATCGAAATGCCTATGCCCCTCAATCATCACTGACGATTGAAATCACGTCCTATATATGTCGCGACTCATCGTCGGCGCCACAGCCACTTGCCATTGGCAACCAATGTAAGGCACCAGTTAAATTAGGTGGTGGCCTTGTCGCGGCACTCGTCGTCGTCATTCGTCCGGTTTCCCGAATCGATCGTTCTCCTTCGACCCGCAGCTGCTGGTGTATCCTATCCCCATCCCCCTGTTCGCTCAACCTTCCGTCGTCGTCAAGTCACGGGGTCCCTCGCGGCGCGCGACGAAGCAGTTCGGTCGCGTCGAGGAACAGGGAGGGAGGGCAGCGACCGAGCGACGCCACTAGTCGGCGGTCGGCCCGACGCCCGAGCAGGCGTTGCCAGAATGCCAGGCAGCGAGATCTGGATCCGCCCGGCGACTATTCCGGTGTGTACTGTACTGTACGCACCCGGACCGCAGCATGCATATGCGGCATTGACCGTCCACTCGCGCCGAACGCGAGGTCACCAGTCACCACTAGCTGCTCACCACCACCGGAGGGAGAGGGAGAAGGGCTGCCGGCCGGAAGGTACCGTAAAGCCACTGGCCCGAGAATAGACGGAACCTGAACCTCCACGGGTTGCGTTGCGTTGCGTCCCATCGGAGTGTGTTCCTACAGTACAGTACCACTACGAGCCTCCGGTCATCTTCGGCGGATGTGAAGGCACCTGGCTCCGCCTGCCCCTAGCGCCAGATTGCCAAGGGCCAGACGGGCAGTTAGCCATGTGGCGCAACAGTCGTCCGGATGGCCGACGTACGTACGACGCGGCTGCTCCCTTCTCATGCGATCATGCCGGGGCAGTGGGCAGTATCTATGCCACTTGGTTATTACTCGAGTGCCGCGGCAAAAAAAGAAAAAAAAAAGATTGGCGTCACGGCCACGACTCGACTTGTAACAAACTGCAGTAGTATTGGGTTCGACGGGGAAGAAGGAAGAACATTAGCAATGTGCACCGCACGTATAATGTAACGAGGTGCAGTCGTGCAGATCATGTACACGTGCCCTGTCTGCACGTTAATTGACAGCAACCTGGACCATCAGTCGGTACTCGGTACCGCCGTCTCTCGAGATATCACAGTATCGCCGACAACCGTTGGTCGGTCTAGCCTTTTTAAGTTTTTTTTTTTTGATAAAAGACTCTTTCATTAACACCATGCAGCTGAAACTAGGGAGTACGTACTCCGTAGATCGAGACATCCCCTAGGGAGTAGATCGAGACATCCCAGGATACAGAGTTCAGAGCACCTGAAGGGGGCAGGGCAGCCGTTTACATGGTCATGTTTTGAGCAGGAAACTGGAAAAAGCAGCATGTGCGTAAGGCCACAACACCCGTGAAGCCTGAGTAGCAAGAACATGCGCGGTGACATTCAGCCTATTCAGCTCTGCTCTCAATGGCAAAGATAGAAATCCGGCCAGCAGCAATCCACGTCGTCATGTACGACATGCACGTGTACCAGTCCTTGGAAGGTCAAGCTGATGGACGACGATGGCGCAGGGTTACAAGCTGCGCCAAAACCATGGCCCTCCGGACTCCGGACCGGATCGGAGGAGCATATTTTCCAAGAGAAAGTGACATCACAACATCAACATGCATGGTAAAGGACGACTGCATGCGTTGGAGATTCTGTGTCAAGGCTCATCACCAATCGATGGATCTATTGTGTGATAGCTACATACGTACGAGTCATCCGACTATATACGACGACTATACTTGCTCGGTACTCCATTTCACAGGCAGAGTCCAAAACACATCCAAAGTTTTGCCTAATCATTCATATCCACCCACTAGAATTCGTCATATATAGCCCGTCAATGTTGTGTGTTTTTTCCTGATTCCAGACCATCTCCAACAACTTGGTAAAAATTACTTGGTATATCTTTAGTTTTAGCAAATTGCTATTTTATTTGGCAAGAGAAAAAAAGACATCTCTCCAATAATTTGCTATTCCAACTTGGTAAAATAAAAAAGGTCCACCTCTCCGTCCTTCCCGTCGCGCGCGAAGCAGACGCCGCGCCGTCGCCACTTCTCCGTCGAAAGCTTCCCCATCGGTGAGAAGTTGCAGTTGGCCGGTGAGAAGCTGCAGCAAGGCCGCGACGCTCCTCCATTCCGCGCCTCGTCGCCGTGGCCCCGTCGCCGCCGCAGTGGACGCCGCGCTGGCCGAGGTCGCGCGTCGCGTGGAAGGCGGCCGCGGCGCTCCTCCTGTTCCGCGCCTCGCCGTCGTGGCCCCGTCGCCGCCGCCGTGGACACCGCGCTGGCCGAGGTCACGCTAGAGGGGTGGGTCCACACTGAAACTCGCGATACAAAGTCGAGGCCACGCGCGGAAGAAGAATACGCGCGCGAGGAGACTGAATAGCAAGTTGGGAAATATATCAAGTTGGTTTAAGGAGTTGTTGGAGAGGGGTTTTTGTGTTTTTGCTAAAATAATAAGAATACCAAGTGAATTTGAGGAGTGATTAGTTTTGTTGTTAATTAAGTCATCTTAATTAGCTTCAATGTGTTCGAGCGAGATTATAGTTGAGAATGGGCTTTATCGGACTCTTCCTGTTGACGGTGTGAAGCAAACCAAACAACTGGGGTGAACTTGGACGTTCCCTCATCACATGTCGCTCCATGATCGCGCTGACCCAACTCACCCAGGCCTTGAAAATCACAGGGCAACATGCCTTCATAAAAGGACCACGACCGTCTAATCATATCAGAGCCTACTACTTAAGCAGAATGGTGAACTTGACAGCTCGATGATCTATAAGACACTCAAAACAACAAAATCAAGCCTAGAGGACTAGGCTAAATTCATCTTGTAAACAAGGTGCCACCTCGTGTCATGTTCTTCATTCGCTTGCCTACACCGTCACGAATCCAATGTAAGGCATTAATCCTGGTACGAAAGGGCATCATCGCGGATTGTGATGTCTACCATGCCGCGATGGAGACCGTACCGCAGCTGACATAATCTTCTTTTGTACATCTGCTTGTCGGTTCTAAAGCGCGATTTAGATTAAAACAGATTCTGGTTGGACAATTCAAGCACACTCAAGGAGCTGAGATCGATCCAATGCCCAACCTGCATACCGTGCAGGAATTGGGGCATTCCTACTGCTATGTTGCTGGTATATTTGGAAATGGGATACAGCAATGTGGTTTTCAGAAGCGACCAAACGATGCCAAACCCGCAGAAGACAAACAAGTACTAGTGATCAACTGGTTCAATTATAGAACACGACGATACAAACCATAGCTGTCAGGGAACAGTCTGTAAGTTCAAACAATATGGCTATTTGAGAGACAATCAATGCAATCAACCCGGCAGATAAAACATGTTGCTAGCGGGGAGTTTTTTTTTTCTCGATCACACAAAATTTTTGCATGTTTTTTATTAAAATAGAAAATAGAGTTTTACATAGGTGGGCTGATCATACAGGATTTTCAAATGAGCGCGAGTTTTTTTTTTCAAAATTGGCTAGGTGAAGTGAAGCTGAAGCATGCATGGTCGGCAACCTTGTTTCCCTCGTAAAATGTATTGATTCTCTCCTTTTATTTTAACTAGCAAAAAAATAAGGGAGAGAAATTGTCTTTTTATTACTAAGATAATACTACAAGAAAGCAAAAGCTCTTGCCATGCTTTACTTTTCTAAAAAAATAATGTTGTAATTTGAGAAACTATCAAGAAAACTTTACCATGGTTTATGGAATAAGGGGTTCAGAGGCCTCTTCTTATAGCAGTATCAAAATTTCTTAAACTCAAAAGTACCATGGTATCACATGACTTTCGAAAATACAAGATTCGTAACGTCTAAACACCTCCTAACTTTTTTAATAAAAAAATAAAGCACTACAAAATTCCAAAATCATTTTTTCTACTGTGTATAAGATACTTTGCAATGGAACTTTAGGTACATGGCAGCGAACGTATCCATTTCACAAGAAATGAACGTGTACAAGTACAATCTCGTCAAAAAAAAACCGTGTACAAGCACAACGTACGTAAACTATACTGTATATGGGTAGTATACATGAAATTGGGAAGGAAGAAAAGGAAGGATATCTTATCACGGGCTGGCTTCTGTCTTCGTGTCGAGGGGATTCGGCAATATTCATTTCTTCTTTTCTTATTCTTACTTAGTTTAATTAATTAAACAATTATAAAAATAGAAAAAAAAAACAAGGACCTACTAGTATATTAAGATATTAGTTACTGCATTACTTATTACTTTCCCGAAGCGCATCAACCATCAACGACTGAGCGTCGCGGCGTCGAACTGGGACCTTGTAAAGAACGATTCTGGGCTTATACTCTGCGTTCCGAAAAAAATATATATGGGCCAAACATAAAGATTCCCCAAAATGTCTGGGCCTTTGCTGCCTCCATGTGTTGTACTGCTTGCTGGCCCATTTAGCTCACAAGCTTCAGCGGTTGTGCAAATTCGAATCCAAAAGTAAAAGCGCGCGATGAGTTTCTCAAATTGTCAACGCCGCAGCTCAGCCTCTCCAATCCTCCTCCATACAAGTAGCAGGCGGGCAGCGTGCATTGAACTTGAACGGGCATAGAGGGAGGCAGGCAGCCGCAGCTGCGTCCAGATACGGGGCACGGACCGCGTGTGCTTTCTCGGAACGGCGAAACGTATACCGTCCGTCCGTGGTGAGTGACAGGAGGATGATGGCCAGCGGTTGCAGGCATGCATCCTGTTTCGGGCGGTGGTCACGTCAGCAGGGTGTCCTCTGGCTGCAGGCGAAATCCAGGCATCGATCGGCATGCCGCCAGGTCGTGGCGTCGTGCCTGACTGCCTGTCGCAGCTAGCAGGGGACACGCCGGTCCCGTCCGCGAAGTACTGCTTCCTTTTGCCGTAACTGCTTTCGTAGAAGCTGCCGCCCGCCGCCGCAAACGAGGACGGGCGCGCGCGGCGCGATCGCGATCGAGTCGCCGCGCCTCTCCTGCCTGGCTGGCTGCCTGCTGCTACTCTGCGAGCGAGTTCGTCCGGACTCGGTATTAGTTTTAGTTATGCACCTTCTTGCACTTACGCTCGGACCTCGGATCGTCGGATCTACTTAGCCGTACGACGCTGGCGATTTTGCACGTAACGCGGCAGCCGTGGCACGGCACAGGATGCATTTTTCCCCCTCGCCGGCACGTGCACGGGCCTCGCTCGCACGCGTGCACCGTAGGCATTAGTGGGTACGGTGCATTATTTAACGCTACTTGCTTCTGCACCTGAACGAAATTAAATCACGTCGACAACAGTCCACTACTGGAGAAACGGCCTTTAGCCCCAGTTGGAAAGGGCCTTTAGCCCCGGTTTTCCCAACCGGGGCTACCAATCCGGGACTAAAGGTAGGACCCTTTAGTCCCGGGTGCTTCCAACCAGGGTTAAAGGTTTCCACGAGAAAAAATAAATGTGCATCTGTGAGATTCGAACTCAGCACCTCTCGCCTCAGGCACGCTTACCAACTGAGCTACACAACCCACACGATGTAGTTCTGGACGCTTTCCTTTTGAATTCACTCGGGAAGGACCTTTAGCCCCGGTTGGTAAAGGTTCACCCTTTAGTCTCGGTTGGTGTTACCAACCGGGACTAAAGGTCCAGGACCTTTAGTCCGGGTTGGTAATACCAACCGGGGCTAAAAATTCACATTTAGCCCCGGTTGGTATTACCAACCGGGACTAAAGGTTTTTAGCCCCGGACACAATTTTTGGCCGAGACTAAAGCTCAATTGATTCACCCTTTAGCCTCGGTTGGTATTACCAACCGGGACTAAAGGTCCAGGACCTTTAGTCCGGGTAGGTAATACCAACCGGGGCTTAAGATTCACCTTTAGCCCCGGTTGGTATTACCAACCGAGACTAAAGTTTTTTAGCCCCGGACACAATTTTTGGCCGAGACTAAAGCTCAATTGATAGATCGTCCAAAGGCATGTTGTCTAGTAGTGGTTGCTTTGGATGTATAGTTTACTACCATGTCACCTGGTGACCCGGATGTCGTCCCTGCCCTGACACTAAACCACGCAACTTACATTTACTGTACGTGCTCCTCGCGGGACGTGAGGGTGGTGGTGCATGCGACATGCGAGGTTGGTGGCACGTCGCCGCTCGCCGGCCGGACGTAGGAAGGAATGCTATGCAAGATGTTTTCGGGCCTCGACCTCGGCCAAGCAGCTCCGGCCGGACCCATCCCCCTAGTTTCAATTAGAAAACCGTGGAGCGCGCTAGCTAGAAAAGCAACCTGAGTACCTGACCGTCGTGGCCTTTCGCGATCGGGCTATTTGGACCGGACCCGAATGGGCCCTTTCTTTATTCGAGCGCCATTTATAGGCCTACCAGGGACAGCAGACCGACCTAATGCGGCCTCATGCCTAAACGCATTCACATCGGCGTTCCGGTTCCTCCTCTCTTGCGTCGCGTCCTTGTCCTACGCGGAATCATATGCCTGCCTGCCATTTGGAAAAGGACATGACCTGCCAGAGGGCCCTTCTAGATGGTCCAACATGTATACTGGTTAATACGTTGATGTGATCGACCGAAGTTTTGTTCCTGCTCGATCCGCTAGGTTACGTTTGCTGAGGCTACGTGTGCTAGCTAAAACGGCAAAAGTAGGAAATGCAGATCGGTTGGTCGGGCTAATCCCACCACATGCCACTTTGATGTAGCAGGCACTGTGTCGATTCTCCTGCTCGAAACATGAAACATCTGCTCCACCTCGCTGGGATAGTGTAATTACAGTGCTACTCTTAAGAAAAGCACGATCAAAACAAAATAAAAATAAAATAATGTACTCTGATCCATTTTTTGGTATTGTAGCAAAAAATAAAAAAATCGCTTGTTTAGCTTTTAAATTCAAATCATACTACTGTATACGAAACAGGTATGACTCTTATCTATCCCAACGTAACCTAGTACTACTAGTAGTGTTTAGACGGAGCATTAGAGACTTTTACTAGTAGAGTACAGCACCAGCACCATTCCACGCTGGCGCACTCATTGCTCCCTAGACTACCCTAGCATTAGCTAGTCCTCCGACCTCCGGCGATCCGGTCCACGTTCACATGGGACACACATGGTGGCTCTGAATCTCTGATGCTGAAACAAAATGGTCTTCCCGTCCACAACAACACAGCACGAACCTATCAAATCTTCAGGGCGCGCATCAAAATCCGCCGCGGGCGAGGAGAGTCGATGATCCGCGCGGCGTGGTCCGAGTTCTGCCGTCCATACAGTGGGCGGGGCAAAGCCACACCACCAAACGAAACCAGAGGCGGGAGGTTATCGGTCCAGCTCGGACTTGGAGCGCGGCCTTGAATGGCGGGGGCCAGACGACGTACGCTGCTGACATCCGGGGCGGGGGCGACAAAATTAGCCACAGCCACGGGGTCCGGCACGCCAATTTGGCATTCTGCTCGGCCCGGGACCCCGGATTCTTGGTCAGGTGTTGTGTCTCTTCCCTGCCAAAGGGCCATGGCCGCCAGGCAATTGGAAAACTTCGGCTCCACTGCGGCGCTGCACGCACCTGCTGCGCCGCTGCTCCACTATTTCCTCCGTCGGGGCAGCAGCTCTGTCGTCACGCCGTGTCGTCTCGCTGCCGCCCCAGCCCTAGTGCTCCACCGCCGACGCGCGCCGAGATGTTCTCCTGCAGCACTGAACTCGTGCTGTTGCAACAACTCCTGTGGAGTCCGGTTGTACTCGCAACTGCTACTGCTACCGCCGGAGAAAAATGACTTCATCGGGTCAGCCCTTTTCCTGTGTTATAGCAGGGTACGGCCAGTAATGTACAGGTACATGCACGCACGCCCGCGACTGCTACCTAAAAGGTGTACTGTACTGTAGTGTATCCATGACCATGACACCCTGGAGATTGATACAGGCCGGGGGATGGCTACCATAAGCGTCGTGCATGCAAGCTTTCGTGTAATCAATCAATCATGTACCGACGTCCGACGAGCCCCAGTTATTGTCCCGTCCATACACCTGTCCCCTCTCTCGCTCTCCCTCTCGAGCATGAGGAAGTTGTTTCGGAGTAGTGGGTCTGTACAAGCTTTTCCTTCACGCAGTCGTCATGCCTGAATGGCTGAATTCCGTACATCAAAACGAAGATGAAAAACAGGAATTTTTTTTATTAATAACCTAATTAAAAAAAAAATTTCATAAATAACAGTGTCTATTTTTTTTTTGCAAAACTAACCCTTTTGCCGCGCCGTCCCCAATGGCGCGGCAAAAGCGTTAGCCGCGCCATGCATGGCGGCGCGGCAAAAGTGCCACCGTGGCACCGCCCGGCCACGCAGGCCCGGGCGGGCCCCGCCTGTCAGTTTGCCGCGCCAGGCGGGCTGGCGCGGCTAGTGCGTTTGCCGCGCCACGCGGCCTGGCGCGTTCATCGTCTTTGCCGCGCCAGGCGGGGTGGCGCGGCAAAGCCCATCTAGATCTGGCCGCGCGGCCTGCAGCAGCCTCCTCTTTCTCTTCTACTCCCAATCCAATTCAATCCAATCCAATCCATTCCATTTCATTCCTCCTCTCTTCATCTCCCTCAATCAAACTTGTTGTCTCTGCACAAGAGGTATTTTCATCTCCATATTTCTGTTCTTTATCTATATTTGCAGTGTTTGATTGAATCATTTTTTTCTAAGTTAGGGTTTGTAGACAAAATTTATTTTGAAATTGTCGTTACGTTAGTTGTTAACTAATGATGGATTTGTTCATGTGTTAGACTTTTTAGATCTATTTTGCTTAATATTTTCTTCAATTTGTGTACATTTATTTTGTGTAATATTTGTTAGGCCATTACGTAGATTTATAATTAATCATGAATGTATGTGTAATGTTGACATATTTTTTATTGTTAGGATGCCGCGGCGTGGCAAAGCTAGTAAGGCAAGGTAAGATCGGTACATTATTTATTTGTAATGAAGTATTTTGTGTTATGTTTATTTGTTATTGCTGTTGATGATTGTAGGCAGCCTCTCACGGGCAATGCCTTTGCCCGTTTGCCATTACCTAGCGGTGTTCCGGTGCCCATGTGCTACTGCGGCGATGATTGTAAGGTCGCAATATCTGATGAGGAGCACACATACGGTCAGAGGTATTGGATGTGTGAGAATTATGCCTTTGACCCTACACCTAAACAGATCCGTATTGGACTGATGGTGAGAAGCTGATGACTTGTTCTATACATGAATGACAAATCATTTATATTTTATTACCTAATTGACGTAGTCGTATTTTGCAGGAGCCTCCACCACTATGTGACTTCGAGCAGTGGATCGACACTGAGATGAAGCCGGAGGACAAGGAGCACGTAGAGAGGATGAAAAAGTGGGCTGCGGAGGACAAGGAGCGTTTGGAGAAGAGACGCAAAGAAGAGGCAGCACAAAAGCAGCATGAGGAAGAGGCAAGAATGAGGGATGCAGCTAAGCGTAGGGGGGAGAGGGAGAAGAGGCTTGAGCGTGTGCGCCGTGCCAAGGCTGCCATGGAGCAGGATCCGGATGCTGTGAGGAAGGGAAAGTGGCCTCGTTGCACTCAGTAGTGTGGTAGGTTCAGTAGTCATTATTGAGTAATGAACATCGTTGTCATTTGGTGGACTTGTTAGTGTATTGTACTGTTGGTTTGTACTTCCGTGTACCGTTTATTTCGGATCCTCGATTATGTAGTCTTGAACTGCACTTTGTTCGGCTTTATTATATGTTGTTGTATTGTTTGCGGTAGTTCATGTGTCATTGATTTTTTGTGGGATAAAGTACGAAATAGAATAAAGCAAACCATTACACGAATAACAAACTAGTACATGGCATGTGAGGACCTTTTACCGTAACTTGGTTAAAAGGTCCTAGACTAATCCTAACATGCCTTAGGTAATTGATTGGCACAAACACAACACACACATAGTGGTCTAAGTAGTCTAGAAGCCGTCCCACATAGCAAACTGAGTAGACCCTTCTCCGTAATAGCCTCCCATTGCGGGTGTGGTGGTGGGGTGGCGGTGGTGGGGGCGGCGGTGGAGCCCCTTGTTCTTGTGATGCGGGCAGTTGCAATATGGATCAAGGCATATTGCTTCATCTAAACCGCCTGCATCGCTGTCGTCATCATCATAGTCCTTGAGCATGCTTTTAACTTCTCTTTCAAGATCGTCGATACGACGCTGCAGATAATAGATGTATTCCTGATGCGGCCATATTGGAGGAGGATCCACCCATCTGGTGAAGCCGCAGTTTTCTTCGGAAATAGAAGACTGACATTCACAAAATGACTAAGTATTAGCAAACATGAGAGGCATAGCACAACAATTAAATAAAGTTACCCATGCTCGCGGGCATTTGAAGAAACGTCGGCCTGCCTCTAGGTCGTCGTGGAGCATCTGCACCAAACAGTCCTCACCATGGCGGCATTTTGGCCAGTCCTCTAAACGGTTATCGTATCCCCTAAGAGGACGGTCCCGGCTGAAATCCTTTTTGCTCTCAACGGGAAAGTCATATAGTGCCTCTAAGAAGAAATCAGGACCAAGAGATCCCTCCCACACAATGGGAGGTCCCTTCCTCCCACCCTTTCCTCTCCCGCCTTTGGACGAACCTCCAGACATCTCTACTACGAACCTCGCAAGCTCTGCTGAAGTTGTTGAATATGCAAGGCGCTGATGGGTTTATATAGGCGGAGCCCTGGTTTTGAACTTGTGAATTATCTCAGCTGCATTGTGAGTGTGTAGTTAATGCAACTGAAAAGGCTATTCGCTGAAAAATCTAATCACTGAAAAGCCTATATACTGAAAAGCCTATACACTGAAAAGCCTATACACTGAAAAGTCTATGGGAATCAAAACTGCAGAGCACTTATGAGGACAGGACACGACACTGAAAAGGCTGTGCAACAAGATGCCAGCTTTTGCCGCGCCAACCCTGGGGGCGCGGCTGATGCATTAGCCGCGCCAGGCGGGATGGCGCGGCTAATGCATTAGCCGCGCCACCCTCCTGGCGTGGCAAAAGCGTCAGCCGCGCCCCCAGGGTTGGCGCAGCAAAGCCTCAAGAAGTTTTGCAGCAGGCAAAGCCCCAAGGTTTCCCACCGACCGGTCGAGTTCCTGATCGATCTTTGTCCTAATGTTTGTCTCTGTTTGATCGAATGTGTTTTTCCGTTTTTCCTGTCTTTTTCCGCAAACGGAATAACAAGGAACCAAACATTGACACAATTTGAATAAACGGAAACATAATAGCGGTCATAAAAACCAGGCTTAGTGGCTCAGGCTCCACGAAGTACATAATAGGGTTCTCAAACAAGTTATCTAACAAATACATCACCTATCCATATAGTCTAACACTAAGCCTAGCTAGGTGTCTACGGCTGACGAGGCCGCCTCCGACGCCTCGGCTGCGACAGGTCCATGTTCGGCGTGAACGTGACGTCGTGCGTGGTGTCTCGTGCGTGGCTGCCGGCGTGGTGACCCCTGCGTCTGACTAGGTCCCTGCAACATTCAAAATAAATGTTAGCAAACAACTTAAATATATCTGACGAACTTAAATGTATAGCGGTCAACTTATGTACCTGCACATCCTCCTGAGTAGGTAGTGGAGCTCCACCTAGCTGTGAGTACCCCAGCTCCTGTGCTGCGCCCTGCTCTGGCCAAGGCTGCCAGCCAGGGCCGTGTGTAGTAGCCACTAGGGTAGTCGTAAGCACCAGGTACCTGCCACGCCGTGTCGTCCAGGCCACCTCTGGAGGAGGACCCTCCAGCGTAGTGCGAGCTATGGCCGAGGGCCATGTAGCCTGCACTAGCCGTGTAGGGTGGTGTCGTGCGCTCGACGTACTGCTCCTCGTCCTCCTCCTCCTCCCCCTCCTCCTCGGGCTGCTCCTCTGCAGTGGGGCCCTTTCCGCGTGGATCCGCAGAAGTGCCTCCCGTCCGAGCGTCGGACGACGCTGCTGCTGCTGGGACAGTGTCTGACACCAAAGGGCTCGAAGGCTGAGGAAGGTGCGGTGGGGCCCACGCTGTGTCCATGCACCCAAGCTTCTGAGCAAGCTTCCTGCAGCCCTTCCTGATTTTCTGCAAATAAGAAAATAATATATATTAGTACAGTTTATGAATTCTTAAGATTTACAAGTGCGGTTCGAATGTGTTATGATACCTGCAGAAAAGCTTGTACCGGGCCGTGGTTCCCAGTAGAGCTGGTGTGGTGTATAAGCTGCGCTGCCTCGTCGGAGTACCAAGACAGCTGCGACGCCTGCCGACACAAGACCAGGGGGTAAGTGCAACAAGTACAGAAACACAAACAATAGTTGAAGGGCATGATATATTACCACGTAGCTTTGTAGAGGGGCTCTGTCAGGCTGAGTCGAAGCCCTAGTGGTAGCATCGTACGGGTCCTCGTCGTCGTCCGACTCGTCCTCAGCGGTGGCCTCGTAGTACGGTGGCTTAATGTGCAACCTGGTGCTCCGGTGCAGCCACTGTAGGTACTGGTCGAAGACGCCCTGGTCGTACGGCTCGCCGTCGTCAACGTCCTGCTGGTACCTGTTTGTCGTGCTCCGCGCGCCAATCAACGGGATTCTTCCGTCTGCTTTGGCGCTTCACCCTGCATTGCAAAGGAAACCCATCTGTTAGAGCATAAGATAGAATTTACTAGAGTAATAGAACAACACTGTGGAGGATACTTACTTGTGCAACCTCTGATCCGTGCTAATCAGAGGTGGAGGAAACTCCTGTCGTAGGCCGAACTGACGCATCACCCTGATGGGCAAAGTGCATCTCGACCACGTAGAAGCAGATAAGAGGGACGGTGCAACGCCAATCTACACGGTCCAGCTCTATGGCGGGGTCGAACACGTTGTCGTACAGGTCCCAGGGGTC
Source organism: Coix lacryma-jobi var. lacryma-jobi (assembly GCA_009763385.1). Lineage (NCBI taxonomy): Eukaryota > Viridiplantae > Streptophyta > Magnoliopsida > Poales > Poaceae > Coix > Coix lacryma-jobi. Next base: position 17,758,598 of record CM019827.1, read on the forward strand.
CCAACTGACCTGTTTGTAATGAACAAACATAGTTAGTCATGTTCCTTTTTCAATATAAAAAATTGAACTCATTCTGGAATTACCTAGTGCTGTGTCAGGACGTCCAGCAAGTCCGTGTACAGGTGGTAGCGGCGCTGGGGTTGCCTCTAACTGCCTCTGCCGTGGACCAGACAAACAGAGCAGTGGGTCGGGTGTCCGGGTGCCTCCACACCTGCATTCCAATTCGAATCAGTTAAATGACTGTAAATTTGTAAAAGCACACGCATGCAAGAGGTATGTACTTACCGCCTCCTCTCGTACACGGGGACGACCCACAGGGCAGCCGCTGCCAGGCCCAAACCTGGAGCAGGGGCAGGCACCCTCCCAAGCTAGACGAGGCCTGCATCCGCCGGCACCCCTCGCACAGTTGTCTGTACAGCCATGCTAGAACTGCGCTCCCCCAGCTGTAGCCGGCGATGTTCTCCCACGGCTGTGCGAGGATGGGGACGAACATCTAGCTGATCGTGTTCCCCGATGAGTCGGGAAACAGGAACGCCCCAATAAAGTGCCACAGCCACACTCTGGCATACCTCTCAACTACCTGTGGGTCAACGTTGGGGGGCAATACGAAAAGTGCTCGGTGATCCACGACGAAGGCACCCCAGTAGTCTTCCTGTTTGTTTAAAAAAGTAAAAGTTAGGAAATGATAGTAGCAATCGTATGCAACTAAATTAGAAAAAAAATTAGCTTACTTGTTCCTCTTAGCGTCTGCGTCGTCGGGGGGCCTACGGCCACAGAACTGGTGGACGGTGTCCATCCACGTGTCGGGTCAAGAATCCCGTCACGGGGAGGCCTGCCAGGCGTAGACCAAAAATCTTGGCCACGTCCTGTAACGTCACGGTCATCTCCCCACAGGCTAGGTGGAAGGTGTGCGTCTCGGGACGCCACCTGTCCGCCAACGCGGTGAGGAGCGCGGGGTCGAGCTGCAACACCACGTCGTTGGCAACGCGGGCTAGCACAAGAAGCTCGCGCGCCGTAGGAAGGGTGCGTAGCGCTCGTCCCACCGTGTGGAACGACCCTAATCCTATGGCCCACGTGTCCCTGTCAACCTCTGACAGCCGAACCCATGTTCCATGTGATTAAGACCTGTTCGCCACCGGGCTACATCAGCGCCCAATGTCCGCAGGATCATCTCACAATTCGGTTACAACATTGCATACTTTTACAAATAACATCGGAATAAAGAGCGGAAGACTTAAATAACATTAGTTTTACAAAACGAGGTTTCAAATGAGGTAAGGAGTACGGTTATTACAAACCATTGTTCGGGTGATTCAAAGTAGACAACGTAGCAAGAAACTTAACATAACGATACATGTAACACCCCCCCGAGGTGCACGTTTACTCTCGGCCTCTTCCTGGATGAGGTCACGCAACAGGGTGCGAGACACATCGGGGTTTCAGGCATACCTGCACATGGGTAACAAACCCTGAGTACTGGGGTACTCAACAAGACTTACCCGACTAAAGAAAAAGGGAAGACTCAGGAATGAGAGGCTTAGGGTAGTCAAGGTAAGGCTTAAGCAAGATCAAGTATTTTGCAGAAAAGCATTTTGTAACCTTATTTTATTTTTGAAAGATTCAGTATTCCTCAATTCTTCATCATTCATGATTCATTTTACATTTCAAAACATTCCTAGTTGAGAACCACTCTCCGTTGACAGTCAGTGGACCAAGTCTCCATAACCGAGGAGCAACGTTAATCCGGATAAATAATACTCAGCTGAGGATCCCTATCCACACTGCATATGTAGCACCCAAGCTTGCATATGCCAACTCGTCTACCACGATTCCTCCAAGATTGGGCCCGGTCCTACGCCACCCGGAAGTACAGTACACCACACCAATCCGGGACTTTAACCACGTGGGTACATGCTACTTCCGCCATCTCTCCACTCCGTGCGCGGTTGTCGGTCCAAGGATTCCTCGGAGCCAGAGCTTTCCGTAGTATGTGAATAGTTACAAGTCTTGACCAGCAGGCCCCCATACGGATGGTCCCTAATTTTCCAGCCAGAACTATACCTTGGTCATATCTCACCCAAGCGTAATAGTCCTGTCAGTTTTTCAACCATGTCCCGGTCGGTGTCAACTGTTGAGTCCCGGACTACAACATGACGGCACCGTACGCTCGGACAACCTCTCCTCGCTATTAACTAGGTACGGATCAGATACCTAGCCAACAGCCGGGAGTAAGACCAAAATTCCCATAAACATTCCTTAAGTGATCACACTTTTAAAATTGGCATTTTATTGCAAAGTCTAATTCAATAAGCATTGCTAAGCATTTTTCAAATACTTTTGAAAAGCAGGTATCGGGTGTATCAGTGGTCAAGGTGGATAGTGCATCAATTAGGATAGCACACAACTCCTATAAACCTAATGCAATAATTTAACTCAAAAGCATTTAAGGAAATCATTTTATAAAATTCAAGGAAAGGGTTAAATGCACCGGGGCTTGCCTTGGATGGCAAAGAGAGCAGACTCGGGGTAGGTATAGGTGTTGGAGCTCGGGGTCGCCTCGGGAGTTGGTTCGTCAACAGCGGCCTCGACTCTGGTACCTTCTTCGTCAACTATACGGATGCAATGATGAATGCTCATGAGAATGATGATATGGACTTATGGTGCAAGACAATTCCACTGATTCTAGATTACTCTTAGGCAAGGCATAATCGAAATCTAGGTTGAGCATAAAAGGTAACCATTTCTTCCTTAAGCATTATTGATGTTAGGCCTTATTATAATTATCCTAAGTATTAACCAAACATCACAAACATCATAGACCAAAGGGTAGGGGTCTATGAACATCAATCAATCCAAATCACATCATTAAACACTTATTACCAACCCTAATCCATCTTTTCTATTTTTCTTATTTATTTAAAAGGTCATTTTATGAAGTTGCTCCAAAAATTACCAAATTAATCACATAAGTTCATTAAGGCATAAACAGATGGCAAAACAAATTTTATAATTTTTGGAGGTCATTAAGATGCTCAAATAATTCTAGACATTAATTAACAAAAGGCACTATTCCTTAATTAAAATAAATGCTCAAAAATCAACTTGTTCTAAAGACTTCAAAATTTTACCAGAGGTTCAGCATGTTATAACAAGGTCACAAAAATTTATCTCAAGATTTTTGGAGTTATAATGATTTTCTAAAAATCCAAAACCTATCCATTTATTAATTAAAAGAGGGATTTACATTTTCAAATTCTTGCAGAAAAGTCAAGTTTCATATTTTTATAAAATACTACACAGTGCAAGGAGCATACCATAATTTTCTCAGCATTTAAGGAACAACAGATTAATTCACACAAAAAAGAGAAAACAGAACACTATTCACAACTCCCAAAAAGGAAAAGAGCACTGTGCTCCTTCTATGAAGGGCTCGGCGAAACGGGCTCGGGCGAGTCGGAAAGTGAGTGCTCGGTCCGAGGCCTGGCCCGAGGCTCGGGCGAAGCGGAGGCTCGGGCGAGACGGAAGGCTCGGGCGAGACGGAAAAGCAAGCGTCCGTCGGCCTAGCTCGACGAAGCGAGGGTGCACGAGTTCGCTCGAGGCCGGCTCGAGCGAAGTGGGAGGGTCTGTCCGCTCGAGGCTCGGGCTCGGGCGAGACGGAAACGTGTGCTCGAGGCTTGGGCTCGGGCGACGGAGTGGAAGCAGAGGCCGGAGGCTTCGGGTGCTTACCACGGATCGGAGGCAGGGCTCGAGGTGTGGCTCGGCACGTGCTCGAGGGTGAGGCTCGAGGAAGGAGGCTCGACACGTGCTCGAGGGGCGGTGGTTCGGTGGAGCTCTTTCGGCGGCGAGCGGCGAGCGGCGCTCCGACGACCCTGCGCAACACACGAGACCGCAAGGGCCTGGTCAGAGTCGCACGGAACCAAGGAACACGACACGGGGGTCGTGAGGGATGATCATGGCCGGAGACGGCGAATTTCACGAACCCGAGCTCGCCGGGTTTCTGCCGGAGATGGGAACGATGGGTTACGCCGGGCGATTGAGGCGCGGGGATGAAATTGAAGGGTGGGAAAGCTTCACGAGCTCAAGGCGGAGCTTCTGAGCTAGGTGGTGGAGCGGCGGAGGCACTGGACTGGCCTGGCCACGGTGGCGGAGAGGATGAGAAGCTCGGGGCTCCGGCGGGGCTTTTATAGCCGCGGCCTGAGGCCGGTAGAGAGCACGGCGGGCGCGGATAAGATCGGCGGGAGCGTGCGCACTCGATTGCGCTAAGGCGGAGGAGCTGGCGTGCAGCCGGGCCAGCGGTGCGCAAGCTGGCCGGACAATGGCCACGCGGCGGCGGCGAGCTGGACACTGTAGGGGCCGGGAGAGGAGGGTCCAGCGCGCGGTGCGGGCGCGGAGGGAACAAGGGAGACAGCGGCGGCAGGATAAGGGCGCGTGGGGAGCAGCCGACGCGCTGCAGGCGCAGCGCCGGCGCATGGCCGGGCCCCCCCCCCCCCTGGCTCTACGGGAAGAAGAACAGTGTAGGGGCTAGGGTTGACTTTTGGCCAGTTCTGTATTTTGCAAAAAACTCCCAAAATTTGAACTGTGCGACAAAAACTCAAAATACCAAAGTTGCTCAGAAAAATGAGATCTACAACTTTGTCAATATGAACATTTTCAAATTCCAAATAGTTTTTGAACTATATTCAAAAACAGAAAAGGGGACACTTTTCAAATTTGATTCAAATCAAAATTACTTTGGATTTCAAACTGAAACTTGAAAATTTCATATATGAAAGTTGTTCCATTTGACAAAACCTACAACTTTGCTAATATACACTTTTTCTGAAACTCAATAGTTTTTGAATTAATTTTGAAAACTCAAAAAGGGACAAAAACTGGAGTTTGAATGAATTTGAAATTACTTCAAATTTTATATAGAACTTTGAAAATCTGTAAATACCAAAGTTGTTCTCTTGGCCAGATCTACAACTTTGCTTTTTGAACCAACCTCAAATTTTGAATAATTTGAATATTACAAAAAGAGGGATAAAATCCAGGGTTTGGAAATCAGGGTTTTGCAAAAGGAAAATCAAATCAAAACTGATTTTTGAACTTTGATCAATGCAGCAAACATCAGGGCACTAAATTTGAACAAGAATTAAATAGAACTAGGCACAGAGGTGAAATTACCATTTTGCCCTTATAGAGAGAATTGGGCTTTTAGGGTTTTGGAAAGGGAATCAAAGCATAGCAATTAGGCAAATCAAATGCATCACAGGAAATGATTAATGCTTAAGATGATGACATGTCAAGTTAATTACATTTAAACACCAGGGTGTTACAGCCTTCCCCCTAAAAGAAATCTCGCCCCGAGATTCCACGTCTTAAGAAGGAAAAGGCAAAACCTTACATCTACAGAGATTCGAGAAAGTCGGGATAGTTCTTTGCTAAGAAGTCTTCGGATTCCCAGGTGGCTTCTTCTTCAGAGTGTGGTTCCACTGGATCTTGTACCATCTTGTGGTGGTTCTTCGGGTAACACGATCCTTGTGATCCAACACGCGAACTGGATACTCAGTGTATGACAGATCTGGTTCTAGCTCAACGCCTTCAACTTCAACCACATGTTCAGGTACTCGGAGACACCTTCTTGAGTTGGGAGACTGAAACACATATGAACTGCTGAAAGATGATCGGGCAAACTTAACTTGTAAGCGACCTTGCCACAAACGATCCAGAATCTCAAAGGGACCAATGTAGCGGGGTGCTAACTTTCCTTTGACTCCAAAACGAGTGACTCCTTTAGTGGGTGAGACCTTCAGGTACACATAATCTCCAATCTGGAACTGCAGAGGTCGACGTTTCTTGTCAGCATAACTTTTCTGTCGAGACTGTGCAATCTTCATGTTCTCTTGTATGCTTGACTTTCTCTTCCATATCTTTTACTAGGTCAACTCCAAAGAATTCTCTCTCTCCGGGCTCAGACCAATTGAGAGGTGTACGACAACGACGACCGTACAGTGCTTCAAAGGGTGCCATTTTGATGCTCTCTTGGTACTGTTATTATATGAGAACTCTGCCAAGGGCAAACACTGATCCCAAGTATCTGCGAAGTAAGCACACAGGCTCTCAACATATCTTCTAACACTTGGTTGACTCTCTCAGTCTGTCCATCAGTTTGCGGATGATAAGCCGTGCTATACATAGCTTGGTTCCAGTGAGGCATGGAACGCTTTCCAGAACTTAGCGACAAACTGAGTACCAACGATCTGAGATGATGGTCTGGGGATGCCATGGAGCTTCACTATGTTGTTCTTGTATAAGGTGGCATAAGTTGGGGCGGTATAACTTGTTTTGACCGGTAGGAAGTGAGCTTGCTTCGTGAGACGGTCCACTATCACCCAAATGGAATCGAATCCCTTTTGAGTCTTGGGTAATCCATTGATAAAATCCATGCTGATATCCTCCCATTTCCAACCAGGTACTGACAAAGGTTGCAGCTCTCCTCCGGGTTTCATATGCCAGCCTTGACTTTCTGACATGTATCGCAACGAGCGACATGTCGAGCGATTTCGATCTTTATCTTTGTCCACCAGAATTTTTGCTTCAAGTCTTGGTACATCTTGTTGCTGCCAGGATGGATGGCAAATCTGGTTGAGTGTGCTTCATCAAGGATTATCTGTCTCAGCTCGGGTACCTTGGGAACTACCAGACGGTTCTTGAACCATACCACTCCCTTCATCATCAATCCTGAAAGTCGGCTTTTCTAGCTCGAACCTTTTCGATGATGTGCTTGATTCCGGGGTTATCTTTCTGTGCAGCTATGATCTGTTCTCTGATAGAGGTTTCTACTCTGACATTGCCTAGACTTCCTTGTGGAACCATTTCAATACCCAGCTTCTCTAGTTCATAGCATAGGGAAGATTCATAGGATTTCATACCCAGACAGTTACAGTATGACTTGCGACTGAGTGCATCGGCGACCACATTCGCCTTACCCGGATGGTAATGCACTTCGATATCATAGTCCTTGATTAACTCAAGCCATCTTCGCTGCCTCATGTTCAGCTCTTCTTGGGTGAAGATATACTTCAGGCTCTTGTGATCTGTGTACACATTGCAGGTACTGCCCAACAGATAATGACGCCATATCTTCAAGGCATGAACCACTGCTGCTAACTCAAGATCATGAGTTGGATAATTTTCCTCATGTCGCTTAAGCTGCCGCGAGGCATAAGCGATCACTCTTCCTTCTTGCATCAACACGCACCCCAAACCAGTACCAGATGCATCACAGTAGACATCAAAGGGCTTCTCGACGTTTGGCTGAGCTAGCACTGGTGACGTGGTTAAAACTTCTTCAAAGTCTGAAAAGCTTGTTCACAAGCTGGTGACCAAAAGAACTTCACAGAACTCTTCAGCAACTCGGTGATAGGCTTGGCGATTCTGGAAAATCTGGGATGAATCGACGATAATATCCAGCCATTCCCATAAAACTGCGGACCTTGTGAACAGAGGTAGGTGGCTTCCAATCCAGGATATCTGATACTTTTCCGGGGTCGACTGACACACCTTCAGCGGATAGGACATGACCAAGAAACTGTATCTGATCTAACCAGAACTCACATTTACTGAACTTAGCATAGAGCTGATGGTCTCTGAGACGGGATAGAACGATACGAAGATGTTCGGCATGATCTTCAGGGTTTTTGAGTAGACAAGGATGTCGTCAATGAACACGACCACGAATTTATCAAGCTCTGGCATGAAAACAGAGTTCATGAGGTACATGAAATGAGCGGGTGCATTGGTCAAACCGAAGGACATGACCAAGTACTCATATAGGCCGTATCGGGTGAAAGCTGTTTTAGGAATATCTTCAGGACGAATCTTTATTTGGTGGTAGCCGGATCTGAGATCGATCTTGGAGAATACTTTGGCTCCAGCTAACTGGTCAAAGAAAGATCAATCCGAGGCAAGGGATATTTGTTTTTGATGGTGACCTCATTGAGTGGGCGATAATCAATGCACATTCTGAGAGTCTTGTCTTTCTTCTTTACAAAGATTGCAGGACAGCCCCAAGGAGACGAGCTTGGGCGAATGAAACCCTTGTCCAACAAATCTTGTAATTGGATTTTTAGTTCTGCCAACTCTCTGGGAGGCATTCGATAAGCTCTGCGGGATATAGGAGCAGTCCCGGGCTTTAGCTCTATGGCAAACTCAACGTCACGGTCAGGAGGTAGACCAGGTAAGTCTTCAGGAAAGACATCAGGGAACTCACAGACTACAGGGATGTCTCGAATCCCTTGATCATAGGTAGCATTTAGCTGTGTAGTGGCTGGTTTTGAAGGCATAGGAAGTTGGAGAAGGAGTTTCGAGGTACTGTTAGGAACATCCACTCTCACAACTCTACTCAGAATGTCGAGCATGGCCTTATACTGGCACATCCAATTCATGCCTAAAATGACATCTATCTCCTGATCTTTCAACACTATCATGGTGGTAGGGAACGCATGATTTCCCAACATCACTGGTATACTGCGAACCACCTCTTTGGTGTTTTATACGCCCTCCAGGCGATAAAATGCAAAAACTTTCTTTCAACTCCTCAATTGATATGTCATGCTTAGAGACGAAGGTACGACTGATGAAAGAATGCGATGCACCAGAATCAAACAACACAACTGCAGGATGATTGGCAACGGGAAACCTACCGATCATGACGGGCTCCCCTTCTGGAATATCGCTGACAGTGGTGTAGTAGACTTGCCCGTGCTTCTTGACGAACTTGCCCTTCTGCACTTGCTGCTGTGGAGCACGGTGTTGCTGCTGCTGTGGTCCTCCAGGACCCTTCTGAAAGTTCTGAGCAGGCTTCTTGGGCTTTGGGCACTCGCGAGACCAGTGGCCAAGTTGACCACAGTTGTAGCAGGGATGGTTATAGGCGGTTTGTGGGGTGGTGATACGAACACCTGGGGCGTTCGGCTGTGTGGCACTCTGCTGGTTGGCATTGTGGGTGTGGCCGCGGTACGGACGACCACTTGCTGGTTGGGGTAAGGTAGACGGATTGTGGTGGTGGCTGGGGTGATAGATGATTCTCTGGCGTTTGTGACCGCCAGAGAAGCTGCTAGACCCTGCTTTCTTCTTCTCTTCTTTCTCTCTCTTGGTACTGGCGATTGCTTTCTTCAAAAGCAACAGCCCGGTCAACAACATCGTGATAAGACCCAGTCAGGTTATTGGACAAGCTCCTGCGGATCTTCGGGTGCAGTCCTCTAAGGAAACAGTCTCTCTTCTTCTCATCCGTGTTGACATATTCCGCTGCATACTGACTCAGATGGTTGAATTATTGACCCACATACTGCAAGACTTGTGGAGTCTTTCTGTTTGTAGAGCCAGGAACTGATCAAGCTTCATCTCTCAATCAGCCCGGATGGGCTGTGGTGTGCACGTGCAAAGCGGTGCGGAACTCTTCCCAGGTCAACTCATGACCTTCAGGCTGGGCAGCCAAGAGATTGGCCATACAAGCACTTGCTGGGCCACGAAGCTGCTGCGAAGCAAACCGGGGCTTCTGGATTTCAGTGCATCGGATGAGACCAAACTTCTGCTCCATGGTGCGGAGCCAATCGTCAGCTTCGAGGGGTTCATCGCTCGGCTCTGGTGAAACCGGTTGACGGGTTTCAGTGAAATCCACATAGTGGTCTCTTGGTTGTGACGACCACGGTGACCAACATTCTGCTGTCCTTGGTTCTCTGAGCCATCAGATTGGCAGCGGCGGCCAGGGCTGCAATGCACTGCTAGGGTAGCTGGTACAGGTGGAGGGTTTGGGATGTGCATCATCAGAACCTCCAGCTCCGGTACGGGTGTTCACAGGCATCTGTATAAGCAACTCGGAACTCAGCAATATATGGACAAAGGTTCTGAAACACCGATTGATAGATACTTCATTGATACAAAGATAGCTGGCTTGATAAAGATGACAACAGACTGATAAGGGAAAAGGTACGAAAGAAAGATCTGCCAGACTGGGCAACTGACAGACTAGACGCCCGCCAAACCTACCTAAGGTTTTAGGTAAGCAGATGGTACAGACACAAGGAGTCTAGTCGTCATCGATGAACGATCAACTCTTCGTCATCATCATCATCCTCGATGATAAGCTCAGGCTCTTCCTCCTCATCTTCATCTTCAACGTGGACATCTTCAGCAGGTTCCACTTCCTCATTCTGATCGGGCTCGTGTTCCACTTCAGGTTCCTCCACGACTCCGTCTTCGGGGTCCTCAACAACTGGTGGAATCACGGGGGTGAAGCTGGTTGTGCAGCTGGTGTACTTCTTCATGAAGCATATCATTGAACTGCTCGATCTGGGCTGTGTACTGCTGCAATCCATGGAGCTGGGCTCTGTGACATCCTCTCGGATCCATGTTGCATCACGCTGCTGGATAGCGCGAACCACATTCTGGTTAGCTTCCTCAAGAGCAGCTCGTGCCTCGTAGAACTCCAGGCGGGAAAGGTAGAAGTCATGCTCCATGTTCTCTATCTCAGCCTTCAGATTCTTGATTTCCTCCTTCAGGTTCTTGCGGGTGCGGCGGGGAAAAACGACGACCATACTTGGAGGATTTCCAGTCTCTTCTCCGGTGCGTGGCGCCAGCTGGTGACGCGGCACACCGTTCGGTTCCAGTCGACTTGCGGGCGGTCAGCTTGATGAGAGCCATATCTGGACAAGAGGTTATAGATGAGAAAGGCTAGCAAGAAAAGGATAGGTACACAATCCCCAACGATATGTTTATTTACTTAAGTGAATATGACATGATGCATGAATCGTTCCTACGGAACAAGGCAATGCAATACTTAACTATATATAGGGCTTAAAACATGTTGTTCCACTAGCTAGTGTTGCCCATATGAGAGACAAGATGAGAGAAGCAATTTGGACTCAAAATAGTCAAGTTTAAATTTTGTTTGGACTCAAAAGAACTTTTGAAGTTATCGCAAAAGAAAACACTGCAACGTTAAAGTGATGATGCTCCGATACCACTCTGTGACGGAACGACCCTAATCCTATGGCCCACGTGTCCCTGTCAACCTCTGACAGCCGAACCATGTCCAATGTGATTAAGACTGTTCGCCACGCGGCTACATCAGCGCCCATGTCCGCAGGATCATCTCACACAATCGGTTCAGCATTGCATACTTTTCACAAATAACATCGGATAAAGAGCGGAAGACTTAAATAACATTAGTTTTACAAAACGAGGTTTCAAATTGAGGTAAGGAGTACGGTTATTACAAACCATTGTTCGGGTGATTCAAAGTAGACAACGTAGCGGAAACATTAACAGAACGATACATGTAACACCCAGCCCGAGGGTGCACGTTTACTCATCGGCCTCATCGGCCTCTTCCTGGATGAAGGTCACGCAACAGGGTGCGAGACACATCGGGTTTCAGGCATACCTGCAACATGGGTAACAAACCTGAGTACTGGGGTACTCAACAAGACTTACCCGACTAAAGAACAAGGGAGAAGACTCAGGAATGAGAGCTTAGGTAGTCAAGGTAAGGCTTAAGCAAGATCAAGTATTTTGCAGAAAAGCATTTTTGTAAACCTTATTTTATTTTGAAAGATTCAGTATTTCTCAATCCTTCATCATTCATGATTCATTTTACATTTCAAACATTCCTAGTTGAGAACCACTCTCCGTTGACAGTCAGTGGACCAAGTCTCCATAACCGAGGAGCAACGTTAGTCCGGATAAATAATACTCAGTGAGGATCCCTATCCACACTGCATATGTAGCACCCAAGCTTGCATATGCCAACTCGTCTCACCACGATTCCTCCAAGTTGGGCCCGGTCCTACGCCACCCGAAGTACAGTACACCACACCAATCCGGGACTTTAACCCACGTGGGTACAGCTACTTCCGCATCTCTTCCCACTCCCCGTGGCGCGGTGGTCGGGCCAAAAAGGATTCCTCGGAGCCAGAGCTTTCCGTAGTATGTGAATAGTTACAAGTCTTGACCAGCAGGCCCCCATACGGATGGTCCCTAATTTTCCAGCCAGAACTATACCTTGGTCATATCTCACCCAAGCGTAATAGTCCTGTCAGTTTTTCACCATGTCCCGTCGGTGCAACTGTTGAGATCCCGGACTACAACATGACGGCACCGTACGCTCGGACAACTCTCCTCGCTATTAACTAGTACGGATCAGATACCTAGCGAACAGCCGGGAGTAAGACCAAAATTCCCATAACATTCCTTAAGTGATCACAATTTTAAAATTGGCATTTTATTGCAAAGTCTAATTCAATAAGCATTGCTAAGCATTTTTCAAATACTTTTGAAAAGCAGGTATCGGATGTATCAGTGGTCAAGGTGGATAGTGCATCATTAGGATAGCACACAACTCCTATAAACCTAATGCAATAATTTAACTCAAAAGCATTTAAGGAAATCATTTTATAAAATTCAAGGAAAGGGTTTAAATGCACCGGGGCTTGCCTTGGATGGCAAAGAGAGCAACTCGGGGTAGATAGGTGTTTGGAGCTCGGGGTCGCCTCGGGAGTGGTTCGTCAACAGCGCCCTCGACTCTGGTACCTTCTTCGTCACTATACGGATGCAATGAGATGAATGCTCATGAGAATGATGATATGGACTTATGGTGCAAGACAATTCTACTGATTCTAGATTACTCTTAGGCAAGGTATAATCGAAATCTAGGTTGAGCATAAAAGGTAACCATTTCTTCCTTAAGCAATATTGATTAAACTAGACCTTATTATAATTATCCTAAGCATCATCCAAGCATCACAACATCATAGACCAAAGGGTAGGGGTCTATGAACATCAATCAATCCAAAGATCACATCATTAAACACTTATTACCAACCCTAATCCATCTTTTCTATTTTCCTTAATTTATTTAAAAGGTCATTTTAAGTTGCTCCAAAAATTACCAAATTAATCACATAAGTTCATTAAGGCATAAACAGATGGCAAAACAAATTTTATAATTTTTGGAGGTCATTAAGATGCTCAAATAATTCCAGACATTATTAACAAAAGGCACTATTTAACAATTAAAGATAAATGCTCAAAAATCAACTCGTTCTAAAAGACTTCCAAATTTTTCCAGAGGTTCAGCATGTTATAACAAGGTCACAAAAATTTATCTCAAGATTTTTGGAGTTATAAATGATTTTCTAAAAATCCAAAACTATCCATTTATTAATTAAAAGAGGGATTTTACATTTTCAAATTCTTGCAAAAAAGTCAAGTTTCATATTTTTTATAAATACTACACAGTGCAAGGAGCATACCATAATTTTCTCAGCATTTAAGGAACAACAGATTAATTCACGCAAAAAAGAGAAAACAGAACACTATTCACAACTCCCCAAAAAGGAAAAAGAGCACTGTGCTCCTTCTATGAAGGGCTCGGGCGAAACTGGCTCGGGCGAGTCGGAAAGTGAGTACTCCGTCCGAGGCCTGGCCCGAGGCTCGAGCGAAGCGAAGGCTCGGGCGAGACGGAAGGCTCGGGCGAGACGGAAAAGCAAGCGTCCGTCCGAGGCCTAGCTCGACGAAGCGGAGGGTGCACGAGTTCGCTCGAGGCCTGGCTCGAGCGAAGTGGTGAGGGTCTGTCCGCTCGAGGCTCGGGCTCGGGCGAGACGGAAACGTGTGCTCGAGGCTTGGGCTCGGGCGAAACGGAGTGGAAGCAGAGGCTGGAGGCTTCGGTGCTTACCACGGATCGGAGGCAGGGCTCGAGGGTGTGGCTCTCGCACGTGCTCGAGGGTGAGGCTCTAGGAAGGAGGCTCGACACGTGCTCGAGGGCGGTGGTTCGGGAGCTCTTTCGGCGGCGAGCGGCGAGCGGCGCTCCGACGACCCTGCGCAACACACGAGACCGCAAGGGCCTGGTCAGAGTCGCACGGAACCAAGGAACACGACACGGGGGTCGGTGAGGGATGATCATGGCCGGAGACGGCGAATTTCACGAACCCGAGCTCGCCGTTTCTGCCGGAGATGGAACGATGGGGTTACGCCGGCGATTGGAGGCGGGGGAGGTGAATTGAAGGGTGGGAAAGCTTCACGAGCTCAAGCGGAGCTTCTGAGCTAGGTGGTGGAGCGGCGGAGGCACTGGACTGGCCTGGCCACGGTGGCGGAGAGGATGAGAAGCTCGGGGCTCCGGCGGGGCTTTTTATAGGCGCGGCCTGAGGCCGGTAGAGAGCACGGCGAGGCGCGGATAAGATCGGCGGGAGCGTGCGCACTCGATTGCGCTAAGGCGGAGGAGCTGGCGTGCAGCCGGGGCCGGTGCGCAAGCTTGGCCGACAATGGCCACGCGGCGGCGGCGCGCTGGACACTGTAGGGGCCGAGAGCGAGGGTCAGCGCTCGCGTGCGGGCGCGGAGGAACAGGGAGACAGCGGCGGCAGGATAAGGGCGCGTGGGGAGCAGCCGTATGCGCCTGCAGGCGCAGCGCCGGCGCCATGGCCGGGCCCCCCCCCTCCCCCTGGCTCTACGGGAAGAAGAACAGTGTAGGGCTAGGGTTTGACTTTTGGCCAGTATCTGTATTTTGCAAAAACTCCCAAATTTGAACTGTGCGACAAAAACTCAAAATACCAAAGTTGCTTAGAAAAATGAGATCTACAACTTTGTCAATATGAACATTTTCAAATTCCAAATAGTTTTTGAACTATATTCAAAAACAGAAAAGGGGACACTTTTCAAATTTGATTCAAATCAAAATTACTTTGGATTTCAAACTGAAACTTGAAAATTTTCATATAGGAAAGTTGTTCCATTTGACAAAACCTACAACTTGCTAATATACACTTTTTCTGAAACTCAATAGTTCTTGAATTAATTTTGAAAACTCAAAAAGGGACAAAAACTGGAGTTTGAATGAATTTGAAATTACTTCAAATTTTATATAGAACTTTGAAAATCTGTAAATACCAAGTTGTTTCTCTTGGCCAGATCTACAACTTTGCTTTTTGGACCAACCTCAAATTCTGAATAATTTTGAATTACAAAAAGAGGGATAAAAATCCAGGGTTTGGAAATCAGGGTTTTGCAAAGGGAAAATCAAATCAAAACTGATTTTTGAACTTTGATCAAAGCACAAACATCAGGGCACTAAATTTGAACAAGAATTAATATAACTAGGCACAGAGGTGAAATTACCATTTTGCCCTTATAGAGAGAATGGGCTTTTAGGGTTTTTGGAAAGGGAATCAAAGCATAGTAATTAGGCAAATCAAATGCATCACAGAAATGATTAATGCTTAAGATGATGACATGTCAAGTTAATTACATTTAAACACCAGGGGTGTTACACACCGGTGCCATAGGTGGGTGCGCGGCCAGCTCAGCAACGACAACCTCTCCGGAGGGGCGTAGTCGGTGAGCCTGTGCGCCCGGTGGTCGCCGTCGTAGAACGGCTCAAGGAGAGGGTACGCCGTAGAGTTCGCCATCCTGTTTAAACAAAACATGGTAACAGGTTAGTACAGCGTCAAAAATAATAAAGCATAAACCAAATGAAAGACATATGTACAATAATAGCAAAAGCATTCAAATAATTAATATAAGTGAAGATAAAAATAATAAAGCATTAAAACAAATGAAGACCTATGTACACCTGTTGTGTTTGTCTACGATGGAAGGCTGCATTATGCCCTGGCATGTGGCAAACAGAGCATAGGTTTCGTGCTCGGTGTCTGGTCGATAGTAGTCCCACCCCGCCATACCTGTCCATATTGTCCATGTCACCCTTTAGTCTCTTCTTCCTCCTCCTACCCTTACCTAACTTCAGCAGCTCAGGATCAGGCATGAAGTCTCTACCCAAGTATGAGGCCATTGAGTGGGATCAAGGTAAGGCTCGAAGCTGCTCTGCCATATGCGACGGTGTTGCTCGGCGGATAGATAGTAGTCGGACATGTATGGTAGGTCTTGTAGTTATTTCCGCGCGCTCTACAGGACGCATCATGTGAGAGCCAAGGGGCATGCATTATCTGCGGCACGTTACAACTGCATTCCACTCTTTCAAGATCGATCCGATAGTTGCGACCACCATAACGTTCCCCGCCCATGGTAGTTCCACCCTTTGCTCGAACATTATAGATTGTCTGGTTGGTCCATAAGCCTCACAAGTTAGCTGCGTTGCCCAGATCTCATTTTCCTGAATGTGTGTGACACCCCAATTTAAGAACAAAATTGGAGCACAATATATGTATGCCAGGATCAATTTTCATACATATCCACATCATAGTAAATATCAAAACAATGCTATTAATAATAACGAACTTTATTACATAAATGACCCTCGGGTCTGAAATAAAAAGGTACAGACTCTCATGAAGACTCTGAAGTAGTCGCGGAAAACGGGACTCCATCTCCACAGGAAGGTCGACCGGGGGTAGCGCCATCCTAGTACAGGTCGTCAGGGTCGAAGCCACCGTCCTCTGGATACTCCTGCTCCTCGTACGTGTAGTCTCCAGCGTCTGGGTGGGGTAGCAGGGGACAAAGAGGAAGGGTGAGTACATCGAAACGTACTCCGCAAGTGTAGAAAATATATGCTTATGAGGCTTAAAAACAAAGGTAGGCTGACTTTGTTTGACTCAAGCGCCTAAAGCGACACATCCTATTATTCCTATTAATCCTATGCACCTATTTACTAGGTTATAGACACAGAAACAGTAGAAAAGTAACAACACTCGGAGTCACACCGAGTAACCAACACTTGGAGTCACACCAAGCAACCGCACTGGAGTCGCACCAAGTACCCACACCTGAAGTCCATCAGGCAACCGCACCTGAAGTCCATCAGATGACCCGAAACAGCAACCAGTAACCAACTAATCTCGAAGAAAGTCCAAGCCGCTCGTGACCGTGAGCACGGCTGATATATCAGTTTTACACTCTGCAGAGGGTGCACATCGTTACCCATGAGTCGTGCAGATCCCGTCACGCTAAACACTGCCAAGGTGCATAGCAGGTTGCACTGCAAGGCTTTTACAAAGCCCCTCCAAGTCTGTGTACACGTACTCTAAGGTTTCTCCCCTGTCCATAAGTCAACGACCCCAAGGACCCCTCTTGAGCCACTAAACAAACCCGTGTAGCATAACTTAGAGGAAACTAATTAATTAGCCAGGTCCAGCCCATCCAGATCTCATGGTTGCGCTGTTAAGCCGGGTTACAGGCTTCGAGAACCGGGTCCTAGGGATCCAGGCAGGATATGTCTAGCACGAGCCCCGAACCAAAACCAAAAGCAGCTGCCGAGTCCCACGGCACAAAACCACCAATACGGTTCCATCCTGCCGGATTTACCTAAACCATGTTTCTACAAAAGTTACCATGCCCCACATCGTTTCATAGTTCATTAATCAGGATTAATTATATTTGACCATCATCCCATCCCAACATGACTGCAAGGCTAAGCAAGACTTCTACCCGAACAACCCAAAGCAGGCGACAAGGATAATATAACAATAACTAGTAAACCATATCATGGGATTCAAATTAATGACAAGCATGCATCTACAAGATCTAACTACTCTAGTACCAAAAGTAAAATAAAGTAGGTGCAAGATGTTCAAGGACACTTGCCTTCGGGCTGGGTCGAATCTGCAGGGTCACAGGAAGGATCGGGAGCGTCCTCGTACTCCACACTCTCTGGCCCCAAACAACATACATGGCACATACAAAGCAAAATAAGAAACAGTACAACAAACAGTATGAAAACAGTAAACAAATAGTTCTACTGCGTAGAGAACGAAATTATGAATCTAACGCAAGTTGAATGGGTCAAATCGGAGTTAAAACGCAAAAGTTATAAGCATTTGAAGTTGGATGGCAAAACTGTAAATAGATCAAAGTCATTTTCGGTTTTAAAATAAGAAAAAACAGGTTTTAAATGGCATCAGGACCGGGGGTCATTTTGATGGAAACGGAAGGGCTAGAACGCGTTTTAATTAGACTCAGTGAATAGGAAGGATGGACTGCGGGTTTATTTAGCCTATCTGGAGGGGCTCAAGTGCAAAAGTCGCGAGGCTGGTCGGCTGGCGCGTGCGGGGTGTCTGCGTGGCGCCACGCGTCGAGGCTAGCGGCTCTTCTCCGTCTCGCCCGAGGCCAGCGGCTCTTCTCCGTCTCGCCCGAGGCCAGCGGGCTCTTCTCCGTCTCGCCCGAGGCCAGCGCTGGGTTAGCCTCGGCCTTCCTCCTTCCGACTCGCCCGAGGCTAGCGCTGGGTTAGCCTCGGCCTTCCTCCTTCCGACTCGCCCGAGGCTAGCGCTGGGTTAGCCTCGGCCTTCCTTTTCCGATTCGCCCGAGGCTAGGATTAGATCGGGGGCGGTCGGCTGGCGTGTGCGCCATGTGTCACCCGTGGATTGGAGCGGTGCGCCACGCGGCCGGTGAACCAGCTGACGCGGCTTGTGTGGACTGGGTCCATGGTGCTATGCACCTGGTGCATACCGGTTCGAGTTAGGATCTAATCTGGGCCATTCAGAGGAGATCGGACGGCACCGGATAGAGGAATGGGGTGCTGGCGGCGCCGGTGAGACTAGACGCGGCGGCGCAGGGGCTCTATGCGGCGGCGCCACAGGGAGCTCGCCGGAGTTCGCTCGGAAATCCGCTAGGGTTCGGTAGAGATTAAATAAAAGGGTCTAGGAGATAGGGGAGCTCACCACGAGCTTGATGGAGGGGTCGGTGACGCCTATCCGAGCTCGCAGGTGGCCGGTCGACGGAGCAGTGCAGATCCCCGCCTCCTGAATCTCCGGCGAGGTCGAGGGGTGGCTTCCCGACTCGGGCGCACTCCGAAGATGGGTCTCCTGGACGCGGTACGCTTCGGCAGCCTCACTGGAGGTCGGAGAGGGTTCACGGAGGCCTTCTTGGTGCGGGCAGAGAGCTCGGCAGAGCTCTACAATGGTGAGGGCGGCGGCGGGCTCTGGAGATCCTAGATGGAGGGGCGAGGGGTCCTTGCGGTGGCGGCGCAGGGTCGGGTAGGGTTTATAGGGTGTGGGGAGGTTGGGTGGATAGACAGGTGGGGGTTTTAGCAGATCGTTCGGTGCGGGCGGAGGGGTGAGGCTGCTGCGTCGCGCGCGAAGGGCGGGGAGAGGTTGGGGAGGGATCTGACCTGCGGGTCCCGCCTGTCAGCGATGGGAAGGGGAGGGAGGGCGCACGGTGGGAGCGGGGTTGGGCCGCGGTGGCTGCTGGGCCGGCTGCACGCGGGAGGCGGGTTGCGGCGCTGGGCCAGGGGGCGCCGAGCAGGCCGGGGACGAGAGGAGGGAAAAAAACGGGTTGGGCTTGGTTAGGGAAGAAAAATGAGCCCGTTGCCAATTCTCTTTCCTTTTTGTTTTTACTTTCCAATCTTTTTCCAAGTTCATTTTGAAATCCAAATTCAAATCAGTTTGAAATCAAAATCACTTTGAAATATTTTAGAAATATTTTCCCTAGGTTTTGAAAAGAAAACTTGAGTTTAAATTTGTAAAATTTTCATAAATCCTTTATTTGCTTTCTAAATAGAATAAATCCGATTCGCCCTATTCGGGTTTAACGAAAAATCTTTTTCACCAATAAAACTGTGCAACGGCATGAATGCAACAAACATCTGGCTAGAAAATTTTCCTCCATGAGGGTTTTGGCCATTTCTTATTAAATTCTATTTAATTTTAATTATTAAAAACCGGGGTGTTACAAACTACCCCCCTTAACTGGAATCTCGTCCCGAGATTCAGAGAGGCCACAGTCAATACAAAGAAGCAAATCAAACAAGAGCACAAGCACATGTCAATCAACGTTCTACGAGTTTAAACAATTATGGTGGGCATCCTACTATTGGAGGACCTACTTTGAAACAAAGTTTGAATTTTCAGCAGAGAAAGGGTCTACAGAAGTGGGAAAAGAGATGGGGCTTTTAAAAATAGTTTTGTAAACTCGACGACTGACTAGGGTAGCGTCCTACGGTCAACACGGCTCTGATACCACTCTGTGACACCCCAATTTTAAGAACAAAATTGGAGCACAATATATGTATGCCAGGATCAATTTCATACATATATCCACATCATAGTAAATATCAAAACAATGCTTTATTAATAATAACGAACTTTATTACATAAATGACCCTCGGGTCTGAAAATAAAAAGGTCAGACTCTCATGACGACTCTGACGTAGTACGCGGAAAACGGACACTCATCTCCACAGGAAGGTCGACCGGGGGTTAGCGCCATCCTAGTCAAAACTACAGGTCGTCAGTGTCGCAGCCAACCACCGTCCTCTGGATACTCCTGCTCCTCGTACGTGTAGTCTCCAGCGTCTGGGTGGGGTAGCAGGGGGACAAAGAGGAAGTTATTATACATCGAACGTACTCCGCAAGTGTAGAAATATATTGCTTATGAGGCTTAAACAAGGTAGGCTGACTTTGTTTGACTCAAGCGCCTAAAGCGACACATCCTATTATTCCTATTATCCTATGCACCTATTTACTAGGTTATAGACACAGAAACAGTAGAAAAGTAACAACACTCGAGTCACACACCGAGTAACCAACACTTGGAGTCACACCATCAACCGCACTTGGAGTCGCACAAGTACCCACACCTGAAGTCCATCAGGCAACCGCACCTGAAGTCCATCAGATGACCCGAACAGCAACCAGTAACCAACTAATCTCGAAGAAGTCCAAGCCGCTCGTGACCGTGAGCACGGCTGATATATCAGTTTACACTCTGCAGAGGGTGCACATCGTTACCCATGATCGTGCAGATCCCGTCACGCTAAACACTGCCAAGGTGCTAGCAGGTTGCACTGCAAGGCTTTTACAAAGCCCCTCCAAGTCTGTGTTACACGTCTCTAAGGTTTCTCTCCCTGTCCATAAGTCAACGACCCCAAGGGACCCCTCTTGAGCCACTAAACAAACCCCGTGTAGCATAACTTAGAGGAAACTAATTAATTAGCCAGGTCCAGCCCATCCAGATCTCATGGTTGCGCTGTTAGCCGGGTTACAGGCTTCGAGAACCGGGTCCTAGGGATCCAGGCAGGATATGTCTAGCACGAGCCCCGAACCAAAACCAAAGCAGCTGCCGAGTCCCACGGCACAAACCACCAATACGGTTCCATCCTGCCGGATTTACCTAAACCATGTTTCTACAAAAGTTACCATGCCCACATCGTTTCATAGTTCATTAATCAGGATTAATTATATTTGACCATCATATCCCATCCCAACATGACTGCAAGGCTAAGCAAGACTTCTACACCGAACAACCCAAAGCAGGCGACAAGGATAATATAACAATAACTAGTAAACCATATCATGGGATTCAAATTAATGACAAGCATGCATCTACAAGATCTAACTACTCTAGTACCAAAAGTAAAATAAAGTAGGTGCAAGATGTTCAGGACACTTGCCTTCGGGCTGGGTCGAATCTGCAGGGTCACAGGAAGGATCGGGAGCGTCCTCGTACTCCACACTCTCTGGCCCAAACAACATACATGGCACATACAAAGCAAATAAGAAACAGTACAACAAACAGTATGAAACAGTAAACAAATAGTTCTACTGCGTAGAGAACGAAATTATGAATCTAACGCAAGTTGAATGGGTCAAATCGGAGTTAAACGCAAAAGTTATAAGCATTTGAAGTTGGATGGCAAAACTGTAAATAGATCAAAGTCATTTTCGGTTTTAAAATAAAAAAACAGGTTTTAAATGGCATCAGGACCGGGGGTCATTTTGATGGAAACGGAAGGGCTAGAACGCGAGTTTAATTAGACTCATGAATAGGAAGGATGGACTGCGGGTTTATTTAGCCTATCTGGAGGGCTCAAGTGCAAAAGTCGCGAGCTGGTGGTCGCGGGCGCGTGCGGGGTGTCTGCGTGGCGCCACGCGTCGAGGCTAGCGGCTCTTCTCCGTCTCGCCCGAGGCCAGCGCTCTTCTCCGTCTCGCCCGAGGCCAGCGGGCTCTTCTCCGTCTCGCCCGAGGCCAGCGCTGGGTTAGCCTCGGCCTTCCTCCTTCCGACTCGCCCGAGGCTAGCGCTGGGTTAGCCTCGGCCTTCCTCTTCCGACTCGCCCGAGGCTAGCGCTGGGTTTAGCCTCGGCCTTCCTTTTTTCCGATTCGCCCGAGGCTAGGATTAGATCGGGGGCGTCGGCTGGCGTGTGCGCCATGTGTCACCCGTGGATTGGAGCGGTGCGCCACGCGGCCGGTGAACCAGCTGACGCGGCTTGTTGTGGACTGGGTCCATGGTGCTATGCACCTGGTGCATACCGGTTCGAGTTAGGATCTAATCTGGGATCTGGGCCATTCAGAGGAGATCGGACGGCACCGGATAGAGGAATGGGGTGCTGGCGGCGCCGGTGAGACTAGACGCGGCGGCGCAGGCTCTATGCGGCGCGCCACACAGGAGCTCGCCGGAGTTCGCTCGGAAATCCGCTAGGGTTCGGTAGAGATTAAATAAAAGGGTCTAGGAGATAGGGGAGCTCACCACGAGCTTGATGGAGGGGTCGGTGACGCCTATCCGAGCTCGCAGGTGGCCGGTCGACGGAGCAGTGCAGATCCCCGCCTCCTGAATCTCCGGCGAGGTCGAGGGGTGGCTTCCCGACTCGGGCGCACTCCGAAGATGGGTCTCCTGGACGCGGTACGCTTCGGCAGCCTCACTGGAGGTCGGAGAGGGGTTCACGGAGGCCTTCTTGGTGCGGCAGAGAGCTCGGCAGAGCTCTACAATGGTGAGGGCGGCGGCGGGCTCTGGAGATCCTAGATGGAGGGGCGAGGGGTCCTTGCGGTGGCGGCGCAGGGTCGGGTAGGTTTTATAGGGTGTGGGGAGGGTTGGATAGACAGGTGGGGGTTTTTAGCAGATCGTTCGGTGCGGGCGGAGGGGTGAGGCTGCTGCGTCGCGCGAAGGCGGGGAGAGGTTGGGGAGGGATCTGACCTGCGGGTCCCGCCTGTCAGCGATGGGAAGGGGAGGGAGGGCGCACGGTGGGAGCGGGGTTGGGCCGCGGTGGCTGCTGGGCCGGCTGCACGCGGGAGGCGGGTTGCGGCGCTGGGCCAGGGGGCGCCGAGCAGGCCGGGGACGAGAGGGAGGGAAAAACGGGTTGGGCTTGGTTAGGGAAAGAAAAATGAGCCCGTTGCCAATTCTTTTTCCTTTTTTTTTACTTTCCAATCTTTTCCAAGTTCATTTTGAAATCCAAATTCAATCAGTTTGAAATCAAAATCACTTTGAAATATTTTAGAAATATTTTCCCTAGGTTTTGAAAAGAAAACTTGAGTTTAAATTTGTAAATTTTCATAAATCCTTTATTTGCTTTCTAAATAGAATAAATCCGATTCGCCCTATTCGGTTTAACGAAAAATTCTTTTTCACCCAATAAAACTGTGCAACGGCATGAATGCAACAAACATCTGGCTAGAAATTTTCCTCCATCTGGGTTTTGGCCATTTTCTTATTAAATTCTATTTAATTTTAATTTATTAAAAACCCGGGTGTGACAATGTGCTCCTTTCCCGCCTTCCAAATTCACCATCCGTTTGTAGGTTGTCTGAGCAATGGACCACCTTTTCACGAAGTACTCGTTGGTCTTGTGAAACGAGTACTCAACGATTCCAGAAACGGGCAAGGCTCTAACACCGTGAATACCTTGTTGAAAGACTCCGATGAGTTGGTGGTCATTATGCCGAACCGGAAACCGCCCTCATCGTAAGCAAGCGCCCACTTCTCCTTGTGTTCCATCTGTCTCTCGATCCAGGCCCTGGCAGCACTGTTTAACATTTTGTCCAACTCTTCCATTGTTTCTTTGAATTTGTGCTCAGTTTTAACACAACATAGCTCTTTCACCTTGGCACAAACCTCCTTTTTTCTCTGCCGACGCCAGAAATTGGCGGCAAAGTGACGCATGCACCATCTGTGCACTAGAGGGAGGACAACCCTCTATCTCCTCCTCTGCGGCACGAAGCAACCCAACATGACGGTCCGAAATCAAACATATTGTCCGAGAAGGCCCTAACACTTGTATCCGTAGCAGGGCCATGAACAAGACCAAGACTCAACGTTCTCCCCCTCAGCCAAGGCGAAAGCAATTGGAACTATCTGGTCCTCGGATCAACAGCCGCCGCCATCATCAACACACCCTTGTACGCTCCGGTCAAGAAAGTACCGTCCACAAGTATGACTGGACGACAGTACTGATACGCATGCTCTGTTTGTGCAAAAGACCAAATACACGCTGAAGCACATGTGTACCTTGCCGGGTGTTGCGGTCTATATACTGCCCATTGGTGTGTGGAAACCATTTAAGGCCAGGGTTATAGTATGCCATTGCACACAAAATCCGAGGAATCCTGTTGTACGCTTCATCCCAACCACCCCCGAATTGCAAGGGCGATCTGCTTCGCACGCCACGCCTTTCCATAAGTCACCTTATAGCCTGTGAATCCAAATATGGAGATAAGCAATTGTGAAACAGATACGTCGGCGTCATCATCAACAAATGCCAAAATGCGTCGTGCAAGGTATCTTGCCGTCAATTGAGGATGTTTTTCTTGTCCCTTATTTGTAAAACAGGTATGCGGTTGTACTACTTACTGATCCTCCACTTGCCATCAGTTCTTTTGCGAGCATTCAGCCTCCACGGACAACCAAGACTCAAACACTTGACGTGGTACCTCAAACTAATATCTAATGGCTGACCGTGTACGGTCGATGATGATGCACAGCATAGTTCTCAAGGAAAAGCTTCAGCTCAGTCATAGTGTTGAAAATCATACCCTTCTGAAGAATCCAATCTGTATGGTTATGCAGTGTTTGCTTGCACAGATTCAATCCAGTATCACAAACTGCACCTGGTCCATCATACTGACATCCCGATAAACTGGAACGCCTCTAAACTGCATGTTTAACCGACCTCAATTGCTGCAGCTCTGTCTCAGTCAAAGGAATCGGACGCAAAATAATACCTCGCTTCGCTAAAAACGCCGACGCATCAAAATGTGTACGATCCTCTGGGTATATCAGTGACTAGTCTCCCTGGAGGATGCAATTCTGAGGAACCGGTTGTGGCATAGCACGAACCGGTTGTTGGAATACCACAAACGGGTCGGCATAGCACAAAAAAAACTGTCCTTTCTCGTCATAATCTGAATCATCATCAATCATAGTTTCATCAAACAATTGTGCTCCTGGTCCTCCTGCTCCTGCCGCTCTAGGTCGGCCACATCAAAATCATTGTTATTTGACCGACGTCAGCGTGGACATTTTCAGATGGATACACCGTCTCTGTGTGGGGTGACCATCAACGTCCATAGTCATCGGAGCTGCATCGTCATCATCCCCGACCTCCTGTGCTTCACCTTCGTTGCCATCATTGGACGCCTCTGCCTGCTTCCTCCAACCCTCCTCTACCACGATCTCAGCCATGGTCGAATTGGATGCCATAACGATCGTCTGGTATTTTGCCCAGTCAGCCTGGTTGCGCAAGGGCATCAACGCTAGTTCGCCCTAGTCTTGCCACTGTCAAATCTCCCTTTCAACGAGAAATCACCATCGAACTTCTCCTTCAGACGCACATAAGCTCCGTAAAAAGGAGGACGCTCATCAAATACTTCGAGTTCTTGTTCCATGTTATCATCAAACAACCCATCTCGTTTACTAACTGTGCCTCCATAAAACAATCTGAATACAGTGTCCATCTACAAAGTCAATAGTGGAACTAAGGTCAAGTGATTGTCTTCTCAAAAGTAAAGAATGGCGTAACTACTTACTAAGTTGGCTTCACTAACATATCTTCAGTAATATTTCGTCATACCTAACTAAATACCCTAAAACCCGAACTAACATATCTTTACTAACAACCTATGTCACTAAGTAACTAACATAACTGAAATCACTAAACTAACTAAGTCCCTAACTACGTAAACCCTAAGTCACTAACTACCTAACCCTAAGGCACTAACAACCTAACCCTAACTCACTAAACTAACCTACCCTAACTCACTAAACTAACCTATTTCACTAACCTAAAGTCACTAACCCTAACTTATTAAACTACCTAACCTAACTTACTAACTAACATTTGCTAATAACAACTAAACTTTGCAAAAAAATAAAAACTAAAATTAACTAACAAACAAACCTGAGATTCAGGTGCTTGAGCTGGGGAGAGCGAACGGGGGGAGGGGGCCGGCCGCCGGCGAGCTCCACTGGCCGCCGACGAGCTCCAATGGCCCGGCGAGCACCACTGGCCGCCGGCGAGGTGCCATGTCCGGCCAGATGGAGGGCGGGGACGGGCGGCCGAGGCACGGACGTCGGCGGGCGACGGGACGGCGGCGGCGGCGGGCTGGAGCGGCGGCGGGACGGCGCGGCGGCGGGCTGGAGCGGCGGCGGTGGCGGCCGTTGCGGGCAGCAGAGGGAAGGAGGAGGAAGAAGGGCGCGGCGGCCAGATCTAGATTGGCTTTGCCGCGCCACCCCGCCTGGCGCGGCAAAGCGTTGACCGCGCCAGGACGCCTGGCGCGGCAAACGCATTAGCTGCACCAGCCGTCTGGCGCGGCAAACTGACGAGAGGGGCCACCAGGGCCTGCGTGGCCGGGCGGTGCCACGGTGGCGATTTTGCCGCGCCGCCATGCATGGCGCGGCTAACGCTTTTTGCCGCGCCATTGGGGACGGCGCGGCAAAAGGGTTAGTTTTGCAAAAAAAAAATAGACAGTGTTATTTATGAAATTTTTATTTAATTGGGTTATTAATAAAAAATTCAAAAACAGTGGGCAAACGTTTGTTTGGGGTTTGCTTTTTCAGCAGCAGAGTTTTTTTTCAATAGTAGAGATATTTGTGTGGGGTTTTTGTAACACCTCTGGTGTTTAATCTGTAATTAACCTGACATGTCATCATCATTAGTCATAATCATTCTTGTCATACATTAATGTTTGTCTAGTGGTTGCTTGCCTTTACCTTTTCCTAAAAGGTATTTTGTTGTGTGTAGTGATCTCTTTTCAAAACCCTAAATGCCCAAATCTTCCTTTAAGGGCAAAATGGTAATTTCAACTCTGTGCCTAGTCTTGTGTATTTCTTGTTCAGTTTGTGCCCTGATGTTGTTGTGTTGACCAAAGATCAAAAATCAAAAATAGAATTGGATTGCCTTTTGAAAAACCCTAATTTTCCAAACTCTACTTTTACCCCTCTTGTTATAATTCAAAAATTATTTAAGAATTTGGAGTTGGTCCAAAAAGCAAAGTTGTAAATCTGATCTAGAGGAACAACTTTGGTATTTGCAGATTTTCAAGTTTTTATATAAAATCAAAAGTAATTTTGAAATTATTCAAATCTTAAAAGTGTCCCCTTTTCTGATTTCGAAAATAATTCAAGAACTGTTTGGAATTTGAAAATACTTTTTGACAAAGTTGTAGATCTCCTTTTTCTGCACAACTTTGGTATTTTGAGTTTTTGCTGCTTAGTTTAATTTTTGGGAGAAATTTGCAAAATACAGAAAGTCAAACCCTACACCCTAGACCTGTTCATCTTCTACCTAGGGCCAAGGGGGCCGGTCATGGCAGCTCGCCGGCGCCGCGTGCGCCACGCGCCTGGCAGCTACTCGCCTGCCTCCAACCTGCCGCCGCCTGTCCGCGCCATCATGCCGCATCCGCACGCGCAAGCGCTGACCTCCGCCCCCGTCCCCCACTGCTCCCCGACGTCGCGCCGCGTGGCCGTCGCGGCAAGCACGACGCCCGGGTCCCAAACTGATTTCCGTCCTTTCTTCATCATGAGATCGATAGCACGCGCCACGGGCATTCTTATCCACCCCCGCGCGCTCTCTATCTGCCCCTGGCCGCGCCTATAAAAGGCCCGCCGGCCGACCGGAGCTCCGCACTCACCCCGCCACCGTGGCCAGCACACTCCAGAGTCTCCGCCGATCAACCAACTAACCCAACAGCTCCGCCTCGAGCCCGTGAAGCTTTCCCACCCCTCAATTTCACCGCTACCGACTCCACCGCCGAGTGCAAGCCCGTCTTCCTCACCGCCGGTGAGAAGTCGACCGACTCGGGTCGACGGAATTCGTCGCCGTCGCTCCACCTCTCCTCCCTCTGACCTCTGATCTCTTTCCTTGCCTTCTTGCGCTCCTAACCGGCTACTGGTGGCCGTGCCTGGTGTACAGGGTCGCCGGATCGCCGGAGTTCCGCCGCGGTCGTCTCCTTCCTCGAGCCGCACCCTCGACCGTATCGAGCCCCAAGCCTCGGGCGAATCGCACTACCCTCGAGCACGTTCCCGAGCCACACCCTCGAGCACATCCTCGAACCCCGCCCCTCGAAGCAGCCGAGACTAGCCTCAGCCTCGGGCGAATCGCAGCTACCACCGAGCCTCAAGCCTCGACTGAGCCGAGGCCAGCCTCGAGAAATCTGCCGCAAGATAACCCCGCCGAGGCCTCGTCCGTCGAGCCCTCTTTTCCATCCGCCTCGCCGAGCCTTGCCTCTGACTCTCGGTGAGCCCAGCCTCCGTTTTCTCAGCCGAGCCTCGAGCCTCGACGTCGAGCCCGCTCCGACTCGAGCTCAGTGCTCTTTTCCTTTTAAAAATATGAATAGTCTTGTTATTTCATCTTTTTGTATGATTTTCTGTGTCGCTCTAAAAATTCTGAAAATTTTACAGTTGAGTCTTTATACCATGTAGTATTTTATAAAAATATGAAACTTGACTTTTCTGCAAGAATTTGAAAATGTAAAATCCCTCTTTTAATTAATAAATGAATGGTTTTGGATTTTTAGAAAATCATTTATAACTCCAAAAATCATGAGATAAATTTTTGTGAGCTTCCTATGCCATGTTAGTCTCTGGTGAATTTTTTGAAGTCTTTTGGAACAAGTTGATTTTGAGCATTTATTTTAATTATTAAATAGTGTCGTTGTTAATTAATGTCTGATTTTTATTTGAGCACCTTAATGACCTCCAAAAATTATGAAATTTGTTTTGCCATCTATCTACACGATAATGAACTTATGTGATTAATTTGGTAATTTTTGGAATAATTGCATAAAAAAACTTTTTAAATAATTAAGAAAAATGAAAAAAGTGATTAGGGTTCATGTTGTATGCCCTGTGTTGCATTGTTCATGCTAGCATACTCATGTGCATGCATCATTGCATTCGTATAGTCACCGAAGAAGGAGTCAAAGTCGAGGCCGCCGCCGACGAACCTGCTCCCGAAGTAACCCCGAACTTCGACCTCTGCACCTCCAACCCTGAGCCAGCTGTCTGTGCTCTTCAAGGCAAGTCCCGGTGCATTTAACCCTTCCTTGGATTTATAAAATGTTTTCCTTAAATGCTTTTGAGTTAAATGATTGCATTAGGTTTATAGGAGTTGTGTGCTATCCTAATTGATGCACTATCCACCTTGACCACTGATACACCCGATACCTGCTTTTCAAAAGTATTTGAAAAATGCTTAGCAATGCTTATTGAATTAGACTTTGCAATAAAAATGCCAATTTCAAAAGTATGATCACTGAAAGAATCTTTATGGGAATTTGGCTTTACTTCCCGTTCGATGACTGCTTGCCTAGCTAGCATGTGGTCATTGTCGAGAAGAGGTTGTCCGCGCGTACGGTGCCGTCATGTTGTAGTCCGGGACTCAACAGTTGACACCGACCGGGACAGGGTTGAAAAACCGACAGGACCTGTACTCTTGGGTTAGAGTCCCGAGGTGCTTGTTGCTGACGGAAAAACTTTAGGGACCATCCGTATGGGGGCCTGCTGGTCAAGACTTGTAACTATTCACATACTTCGGAAAGCTCTGGCTCCGAGGAATCCTTTATTGGACCGACAACCGCGCATTGGGAGTGGAGAGATGGCGGAAGTAACATGTACCCACGTGGTCGTCGTACCTGGATAGGAGTGGTGTACTGTACTTCCTGGTGGCGTAGGACCAGGCCCAATCTTGGAGGAATGTGGTAGACGAGTTGACATATGCAAGCTTGGGTGCTACATATGCAGTGTGGATAGGGATCCTCAGCTGAGTATTATTTATCCGGATTAACGTTGCTCCTCGGTTATGGAGACTTGGTCCACTAACTGTCAACGGAGAGTGGTTCTCAACTGGGTATGTTTTGAAATGTAAAATGAATCATGAACGATGAAGAATTGAGGATACCGAATCTTTCCAAAATAAAATAAGGTTTACAAAAATGCTTTTCTGCAAATACTTGATCTTGCTTAAGCCTTACCTTGACTACCCTAAGCCTCTCATTCCTGAGTCTTCTCCCTTTTTCTTAGTCGGGTAAGTCTTGTTGAGTACCCCAGTACTCAGGGTTTGTTACCCATGCTGCAGGTATGACAGAGTCCCCGATGTGTCTTGCACCCTGCTGCGTGACCATCGTCCAGGAAGAGGCCGATGAGGCCGAAGAATAGTTGTACACCCTCGGGCTGGGTGATTATAAGTATCTTTGCTGTTCCCCACTACGTTGCCTTTGTCTATTTCTATTATCAGAACTTGGTTTGTAATAACTGCACCTTAATTTCTATTTGGAACCCTGCTTTGTAAAACTATTGTTATTTAAGTCTTCCGCTCTTATTCCGATGTTATTTGTAAGTATGCAATGCTGTAACCGAATTGTGAGATGATCCTGCGGACATTGGGCACTGATGTAGCCCGGTAGCGAACAGGTCTTAATCACATGGAACATGGGTTCGGCTGTCAGAGGTTGACAGGGACACGTGGGCCATGAGATTAGGGTCGTTCCGTCACAGTTTTGGCTTTTCAGCAAGTGTTCTCTAAGTTAGGAATCTCAGTGGATGGTTATTGCGTATTGCCCCCCCCCCCCCCCCCCCCCCGCCCCTTTTTTTTCTGTGATGATGGATGCTAGAAACCAACCTTATCTGGTGGTGTCTATTTGATGACAGTGTGCAAGTACTCCCTCGTATAGGAAATAGAAGTCCTTTTGGACAAGGTTTGAGTCAAACATTGAGAATATAAAATCATGAATAACTTTAAAATTGTTGAGTTTAGAGATGTAAAAATCATATAAATAAATTTGTCTTAAAAATACTTTCATAAAAATATATATATACCACTTTACAACAAATATTTTCAAAGAAACAAGTGGTCAAAGCTATACTTTGGAGACCGTGTCGCTGTCCTAAAGGACTTCTATTTCCTATATGGAGGGAGTACTGATATAAGTACTGATCGGGGAAACAAAGGTACAGATATAGGGTATTGATGGCATCTTAAAGATGAAGAAATGCATGCAAGCTCACACTACCATGATTAGGTGCCTAATTGGTTCCACTAGTAAAATATATATTAATGATGGATTAGGTGCAACATCAGGGACCCCGGCCCCAATGCTGCACATTATATTTATACCACAAAATAGCACAATCATTCGTAGGATTTATATAAAACACACAATTTGACTAACAACATTCAATATCTCGGCCTATCCTAAGCTCGTAACGTAGGAAAACCACCGCAAAAGTGAGAACATATGGAAAAGAAACAAGGGAATATCTGACAATGAAATCAGTGGAGTGTCCAAAATATTAAATGGCAACCACTATTTAAATAACTTGGTCGACTTTTAGTTTTGTGTCTCTGTTCAGCGTACGCACTATTAATAGGAAAAAAATAGTCCAAACCCTCTCTTTCAATCAACAAACGTAGAAAACCTCTAAAAGACACATAGGGATTTTTTTTAATTCACAAGGTTATCTGCATATGTACTTTGTTAGTAAAATTTATTATGCACATTCACAGTTCATCTATATATGAAAATTGTTGAGATGCATACTCATTCCGTAAAAATTTGTAGATCAGCCCCTAAGTATGCTTGTTCTAGTGCTTTTCGCATTCCCACCCAAAAAGTGTGATTTGTATTGAATATTTTTTTATTAATATTGAATTGTTAAGCTTTCAGAAAAAGGATCTCTACTCATTTTGAAATAATGTAATGTTTTTTAAGTGCCTAAATATTGTGATCCAACTAGTCTTGTTAGGATTCCAATTATGTATAGCACAACTCCTAGAAATGTGCGTATATAATGAAGAAGTGGGTGCCTCTATAGAGCTTGTCGCTCCAGTATTTCATAAATTTCACAGTTTAATGGACTTTGTAAAACTTTGCATGAAAACAATGTCTTAGAATCCTACCTTCTGAACAAACACCTTCCTATCATCTCCACACAATTATGGTTTAGTGTCCCCTTTGCAACACATGAATTTCATTCAGGAATCTGCTCATTTTTATAGAAAAATAGGAAATACTACTTTTTGAACAGACACCTTCCTATCATCTCCACACAAATTATGGTTTAGGGTCCCCTTTGCAACACATGAATTTCACTCAGGAATCTGCTCATTTTTATAGAAAAATAGGAAATAGGAAAAATTCACTCATCCCACCCAAGAGCATCTCCAATGATCCAAAAAAACATTTGGTAAATCAATGAGTATTTCAAGTGGCTAAGAGAAGTTAAGAGCAAATATTGATTTATCTGTGACTATACAAAATTAATAGAAAATATTGTTCTACAACTTTAAAGCGGCTAATTACAATTAATTAAATGCGACCACATGTATTTATAAATCTCATGGCACTGTCAATAAACTCTTGGAGATATTTTTTTTCAAATGGCTATATAAATAAGGATTTATAGAGGGTGGGTCTAAGAAAAACTCTTGGAGATATCTTTTGACTCCAAGACCCTCTTTATATCCTTCTATATTGATATAAATGGTGATTTTGGTCGAAAAATGTCTAATACTTTTTAAATTAGGAGCCTATTTGATTTGTGACCACAATTTGCTACGTCACATGTAGTCGTGTCACATTTTCTTCCGAAACCTTCCCAATGCGGAAGGTAAAAATCATGGGCGCCAGCAAACACTCCTTAGTATTATCAAAGAGTCGGGTTACAACGCCGTATGACGGCTTACAAGCGAATCAATTCAAGTGGAACCCTAATAGGTATATGTGGACTGGCCTCCGCTTCGCTTCGTCAGAAGTCGGCGACGGGCCTCCGCTTCGCTTTGTCAGAAGTCGGCCAATAATAATGTGGACTGAATTTGGAACATATTCAACAGGCTGGTCTAGGAAAAACTCTTGGAGATATCTTATGACTCCGAGAGCCTCTTTATATCCTTCTATATTGATATAAATGGTGATTTTGGTGAAAAAAAAATCATCTAACAGTTTTAAATTAGGAGCCTATTTGGTTTGTGACAACAACTTGCTACACCACAAGTTAGTCGTGTCACATTTTCTCTGGCAGTTGTTTGTTTGCCACACTTTTTCTTTGACAACCATAGTTCAAGGCTAGACGTGGCAACTACGACACCAGCCAAATAGACCTTCGACTCTAAATACTGTCATTCCCTAAAGTTTATCGCAAACCAAAGAAGTGGAGCTAACTCTGTAGGCCATAAATTTTCTTTTAATAACTCTCCAAATGTCTAAATGAGGATATAGAGATAGAATTTAAGAAGATATATAGACTATCGGAACCGAATACCACTGCTATGAAATTAGGTGTCGCTGCAAAGCTAATCAATCGAAATTCGTACACTACTGCCTGCAGTTATCATTTCACGTCCGCGGCTGTTTAAATTGACTACCCACAGGATGCCAGGTCAAACAAAGGGACTGTGTCTTATGTTAATGCAAAGTATTTAAGCCATGACATGGTGCCGCGGCACCGCTGCGTCCGCCGGCTGTCTGGTCACCAGCCCACTCACCACCCCCAGCACCAACCAAAGGTCGTGCGCGCGCGCGCGCGCGCGATGATGTGGCTGACACGCCGGCCCTCCGGCGAAAAGCCTCGGCACCACCACCGCCGGCGCGCGGTCACTTTCGCCTTTCGTGGCGGAGCCCCAGCCCAGCGCTTACTACGAACTCTACTAGGAGACCGAGGAAAAGCGGTCAGCAGCCTCCCACAGCTTGTTAACGAAAAGAGCGCGCACGTGAAGCGAATTGCGGAAATCCGTCACGTTCCCTGCACCAGCGCGAGCGGAAATGTAATCTGACACCGCGTCGGCGTGGTGATCTGATCGGCAGTCATGCTAGTTGCGGTTGCGGATGGCCGAACTGCGGGTGAAAAGGTGGCCCAGGGTCGGACCGGCCGGCCGGCGGCGCGGTGGGACGCGGGACGTGTGGCCGCTGGCCTTCCAAATGGCGTCGTGTGCTTGGAATTCCGATCGAGTCAAATGGTGATCGTTTGTGGCACTCCACATGGCATCGCCGTCCGTAATTACTGTGCGCTGCAACCGCTCCTGTTCTCTTTTCTGACCCGTTTGGATGTTTCGAATGCTGCTACTCTGTAGTATCACACTCCCTGTCCGGACTCTGGACTTCTGGATGGGGGAAAAAATGAAGAAGGAAACCTTGCTCCGCAGAAATCTCGATTTCTGACCGTGTCAGCAAGACAATACGCGATTGGAAACAGGACAGCAAGCCAGGTAGCCTGAATGATATCACTGCTGAATTGTCTACTACTAGTCGCTCAGCTCGGGTAGAAAAGCCCACGAAGATAAGAGCTCCGGTATTGTCGGATCCAATCATCCAAGTGGCAGTGGGACTGTTCAGGCCTTGTTCACTTCTCACCATAAAAAAACTTTTCACTTATCATATCGAATATTTGGATATATACATTGTAGACTAAAAAATAACTAATTAAACAGATTGTTATAACTTTACGAGACATTTTTTTAAGTCTATTAGCACATGATTTGATAATGTTGTGCTACAGTACACATGTGGTAATTATGAATTAATTAGTATTAATAAATTCTTCTAATGATTTCTAGACAAAATATATAATTATTTTTTATTAGTCTATTTTTAATACACTAAATTAGCATCGTAACGATGGATTAATTAGTTTTAATAAATTCATCTTATGATTTCTAGACAGAATATATAATTTATTTTTTATTACTCTATTTTTATACAATAAATTAGTATAGTAACGGCCGATGTTATAAAAAAAACTTTTGATCTCGGAACTAAACTT
This sequence comes from Coix lacryma-jobi var. lacryma-jobi, assembly GCA_009763385.1. Lineage (NCBI taxonomy): Eukaryota > Viridiplantae > Streptophyta > Magnoliopsida > Poales > Poaceae > Coix > Coix lacryma-jobi. The sequence continues at coordinate 17,793,539 of CM019827.1, forward strand.
TTCAATGTGGAAGGCCGTTGTCTGTCAGGAAGGCACATCACATTCGATCGACTAGTCGCCTGCTCTGACCAGAAGACATGTAGGAGTATTATTAATCTCACAGCTGAGCTGAGATCCGTGGAACATGGAGTTTTGAGTTTTGACATCGATGGATGCATCGCGAAATCCCGGTTAACCCTAGTAAAACCTGCTTAGTTGTTACACGGATTTTACTATCACATATGCAGCCCACCTGCAAGGATTTACAACAGCCAAATGGATGCTGCACCCAGCGGAAGATGTCCGAAAGAAATGTTACGGTTGTTTCGTGTAAAGCCCCAGTAATAAGAAAGAGAGGAAACGATAGTTTATAAATTACGAAAGAACCGAAGCATCCTTGGATTCCCGCGAGCCCATGCTGGCTGTGGCCTGACCATGGTCCTCCACTCCTCTGAAAAACTATACTCCTACTATACTAGGCGGGGATCTCATTCTCGTGCACTCTGCTGTCGGCCGTCAACGCACTGTTTGCATGTTTTCTTCTTCCCGTTCTCCCAGAGTCCCGCCAGCCCGCCAGCCCGCCAGCCGCCGACGTGATCCAATCAAAGCGGGGGCTGAGTCATCCACATCCTCGACCCATCCGGGAACACTCCTCATCCCAGCCCTCCATCCCGTCTCCATCCGACGGTCGCCTTATCAGTCTCAGCCCCTTCCAATCATCTTCCCTCGCAGACAGACGGACGGCCGGACGGGCTGCCGGAAAAATATTAATCCCCGAGCGAGCATCACCATTAAACTAAGCACACGAAGCGCAACCATCACAGTGGATATTAGACAAAGCAAGCAACCTCTCATGCAGAGTCATGCGGAGGAGGACGGATTCCTTCCAGCTCTCAACCAACTGCACACGCCTACCGCCCCGTCATTATAAGCGCCTCCTCCTCTGTCTTCTATCTTCGCCGCTCCGCCATCGTCCCGTACGCCATCATCCCCCACTAAACCAGCCGTTTCTGTAGGTGTTAGTTATACCGCGCTGTTCGCTGTTCCAATGGCCACGCCCAACCCACGAACGGTGTTGACCTCCGCGTCGTCACCGCCCGGCTGCTCCCCCTCCTCCTCCAGCTCCACCACCTCCTGGTCGTCGTCGGCGGCGGAGATCATGGCGCCTCCGTCGCCGTCCGACGGGGAGAGCTGCTGCGCTCGCTGCACCGCCTCGCGCGGGACCTGTCGGCGGCCGCCGAGACGCCGGCCCCGTTCCTGCGCGCCGCGCTCGCGTCCATCACCAGGCGGTCCAGGCTCCTGGCCGCCGCGTTCGACGACCTGGTCCCGTGCGCCGCCGCCGCCGCCGCCGGGGACATGCCGCGGTCCGCGTCGCTGTGCCTCCGCGAGGTGCTCCTCGTGCTGCAGCGCTTCAAGGCCCTGGCCGCCGACTGCGCCGAGCGGAGCCGGGTGCGGCTGCTGCTGCAGTCGGACGAGGTCGAGGAGGAGGTGCGGGAGCTGCACCAGGACCTTGCCACGCTGCTCGACCTCCTGCCCGTCGTCGAGCTGGGCCTCGCCGAGGACGTCATGGACCTGCTGGACCTCGCGTCGCGCCAGTGCCGGCGGTATCGCGCCGTCGCCCCAGGCGCGAGCAGGCTCTCAAGGCCAGCAGTGCTCTCGCTCATACACGAGATCGAGCGGGAGATCGTGCCGGAGCGGGAGCGGCTGCAGGAGATCCTGGAGGAGGTGGGCATCTGCGACGCCACGACCTGCAGCGAAGAGATCGAGAGCCTCGAGCGGGAGATCGGCGACCGCGCCTCGGAGAGGTGGGCGGACGCCATGATCGCGCTCGTCGGTCTGCTGCGGTACGCCAAGTGCGTCCTGTTCAGCGCCACGCCCCGGCCTTCGGATTCCAGGCCGGACCCCGAGGTCGACCAGGAAGGGGAGCCCCCGGCGCCGCCGCCGGACTTCCGCTGCCCCATCACCCTCGATATCATGCGCGAGCCCGTCGTCGTCGCCAGCGCCAGACGTACGACCGGGACTCCATCTTCCGGTGGTTCGACTCCGGCAAGTCAACGTGCCCCAAGACAGGGCAGGTGCTTACCATTCTGGAGCTGGTGCCCAACAAGGCGCTCAAGAACCTCATCGCCAAGTGGTGCCGGGAGAACGGCGTCGCCGTGGAGAGCAGCGAGGCGAGCAAGAGCGAGCCGGCGCAGGCGGTGGCTGCGAACAAGGCCGCGCTGGAGGCGGCGCGCATGACGGCGTCGTTCCTCGTGAAGAAGCTCTCCATCTCGCTCTCCACCGACGCGGCCAACCGCGTCGTGCACGAGATCCGGCTGCTGTCCAAGTCCGGCGCCGACAGCCGCGCGTTCGTCGGGAGGCCGGTGCCGTGCCGCTTCTGGTGCCCCTGCTCTACTCCGAGGACGCAGGGCTGCAGCTCAACGCCGTCACGGCGCTGCTCAACCTCTCCATCCTCGAGGCCAACAAGAAGCGGATCATGCACGCCGAGGGCGCTGTGGAGGCGGTCGCCCACACCATGAGCTCCGGCGCGACGTGGCGCGCCAGGAGAATGCGGCGGCCACCGTGCTCAGCCTGGCGTCCGTGCACACCTACCGGCGCCGCCTCGGCCGGAACCCGACCGTCGTGGATAAGCTAGTGCATCTGGTCCGCACGGGCCCGACGAGCACCAAGAAAGACGCGCTGGCCGCGCTGCTGTCGCTGGCGGGCGAGAGGGAGAACGTGGGAAAGCTCGTCGACGCCGGCGTCGCGCAGGCGGCGCTGTCCGCGATCAGCGAGGAGGAGACCGCCGCGGCGGTGCTGGCCGCGCTGGCGAAGCGCGGCGGAGCGGAGGCGATCGTGGGCATCGACGGCGCCGTGGCGCGGCTGGTGGCCGAGATGCGGCGCGGCACGGAGTGGGGCAGGGAGAACGCGACGGCGGCGCTGGTGCTCCTGTGCCGGCGGCTGGGCGCGCGCGCCGTGACGCAGGTGATGGCCGTGCCCGGCGTGGAGTGGCCATCTGGGAGCTGATGGGCACCGGCACGGAGCGCGCCCGCCGCAAGGCCGCGTCGCTCGGCAGGATATGCCGCCGGTGGGCCGCCGCCTCGGCCGCCGACGGCGAGCGGCGCGGCGTGTGCCCGGCAGCCAGCGTCGTGCCTCCGGCCATGATGGCGTCGTAATAAATTAAGTCTTGCCACGGGCAGTGCCAGATAGGATAAGGTCTGAGATGAAACGAGAATCGCCCCCCCCCCCCCCCCTCTTCTCCTTCTCACGATGTACAAAGTTTGCTTAGGCTGTCACGATTCTTTGATCAGAGAGTGATAATGGTGAGTGGTTGATCAACTGTGCATACGGAGCTCTTTACTGTACCAATGTCTTCCTCGGTTCCGCCAAAAATTTCTTATTCCTCATCAGCGGCTCTACAATGAAAATGGCTTTAGTATTTGACTCCATTTGGTGACCTGTGTGGGCTGTCGCGACGTCTGAGCTACTACTTCTGTATGATACCAGGGAAAGCAACGGGGATTTGTTCCGGTTTGCCACAAGTGATGGGGCCAGGCCGTCTGCTTTGCTGCGTGATCCAGCGTAACAGAAGCTGAAGCAGGCGAACTGGGGAAGCGACCGCGCGGGGTAGCGCTTTTGTTCTGGGTTATCAATTGATGGGGACCTCCCGCTCCCTGCCCTGGCCTTGCCCTGTGCGACTCGCGAGTGATTGCCGGTGATGATCGGGACCAGGAACCAGACACCCTTTTTGGCTTCTATGCGCATTGCTGGCGCGAACATGTGATTTGCGAGGAGCAGACGGGGCTTCCACGGCATGCATGGTACGGACAATCTGGCACACTCTACCGCCACGCCACGAACGCCTCGCGGACACCAGACTGTTCGTCGATCCTCGTTGCCGCGAGGCGCCGCGCCGCGCAGGTGCGGCCGTGCGCACGGCGCGCCGGCTTCCGTGCCGCCGGCTGCCGACCTGCCCGTGGTTTCTTTTTGGAATTGATGATGCGGCCGGACAGGACAGGATCATTTTTTTTTTTCTTTTTTGCGAGTGCGCGGCTCGTCCTCGTCCTCGTTTTCTTGCAGCTTGCCGAATTTGACTTGCCGATCTCGATCAGGCCGGGCGCTTTCGCGGAGTTGCATTTGACAGATGGTTTAATCCTGGGTTGAAGAATATCTTATCTTATGAAGCACGGAAGCACGCCCCTCCTTCCTATAGAAAAGCCGAGGAATGGTGTTTCCCAGTAACGCTGCTTTTCTGATCGGTGTGGCATCGTATTTTCCGTTCTCTGCGTCTCTTCTCCGTTTTCCCACAGGACTGGATTTGCTTCCGTGGGAAAAACAATTTGCATAGTCAGCAGAGCTGCAGCTTGTTTATGGAGAACTTGCTACAACTATATAATCAAATTCAGTGTGTGGACGGGCGGGAACTGTGTGTTAACTCGTCATCGCATGAAGTCCACTGTTGGAACCGTTCCAAGACAAGCCAATTCGCGCCATATAGTTGCCTGTTGACTTTGTGCATGGAGAGATCAACATAAGGTTGAGCTCACCTGAGAAATTTAAGAGCCGACAAAGTTGAACACAAATGTAACTAATGTTTATTTTTAAAGAAAACGTATGCAGCCCTAGAGTCTAGAACAAAAGTACGTAGCACTTGTTGTTTTTGAATTTCTAAACCTTCTGGCATGACCTGTCCCCCTTTTCATTCAAATAGGGCGAAACAAGCAAACGTTTTTAAAAACTTTGTTTATACTGTAGGTTATAAGTCAATTAACCATGGTCATGTTATTGAAATAACTAAAATTAGCTGTGAAAATGATCGGCTGAAACCACTAGTAGAAAGATGATTTTTCCTAGCGTCTCAATTTTTTTTACTAGCGGTTTGAGTTACCACGCGCCTGTAGAAATGAACCGGTGGACCTCAAATCTAGAACCGCCTGTAGAAATGGATTTCTACGGGCGGTTTGTTAAGACAACTGCATGTAGAAATGTCTTATTTCTACAGGAAATACATGTGTTTTTTAAAATTTGATTTTTTTCAAACTATCTCGGATGAGAAAACACCCAAAATAAAAGTCGTTCGTCTCGAAAAGTTATGAAACTTTGTAAATTACAACTTTTTAATTTGAAGTCATCTTGTCAACGAAAAATATGTTTGAATGGTCTCAAATTTGAAATTCAAATTTGTAAACGACCTCGGATGGAGAAATAACCAATACAAAAGTTGTTCGTCTCAAAAAGTTATGAAACTTTGTAGTTGACAACTTTTTGATTTGAAATTATTTAGGACCTCAAACAAGCAAATTATGCTCGGATTTGTATAATATGTCGGGAACCGAAGGGGTATTTGAACACATGTGAGTGTGTGGTGCAGTGGTAGAGGAGCCTTCGCGCGAGACCGAGGTTGTGAGTTCGAATCCCACTGGCCGCGTTAGCTGCGGATTTTGCACGAAAAATACCGCGACTTGCGACTTCGACGGCGTTTTCACAGGCGGTTCGCTATGTCGGTTCACAACTCTTCTCCCTTTTCACAGGCGGTTCACAAGCAACCGAATGTACAAATCGATCTACCCCTCATTCCGTTCTGTACTAGTGGACACCACCCATAATTCACGCCCTCATTCCTAGCTTACTCCCTCCATCCCAAATTATAGACATTCTAAGAATCTTGGAGAGTCAAAGTTTTTCAACTTTGACCAAATTTATATAGTAAGATAATAATATTTATGATATTAACTAAGTGCAATTAGATTCTCCATTAGTTATATTTCCATAATATGTATATTGATGGTATAAATCTTTATATTTTTCTCTATAATTTTGGTCAAAGTGAAAAAACTGACTCTCCAAAATTCTTGGAACGTCTTGTAATTTGGAATGGAGGGAGTAGTTCACATGCGGTGCTACTGCACACGATGAGAGTAATCAGCACTGACATGGTGCTTATATCACCAAGAGATGTACTATATATTAATAAAAAAACAATGGTGGCAACGACAAATGAACACAAGCTGAACAGCAGGAGATCGACTAGGCGATGATATCATCATCATACCCGAACCATCGTTCCTAGCCTGTAAACAAACCATCTGTCTCGTCGAGGTCAAAAAGTGAAACGAGTGATGCGGAATATATCTTCATACAGTTAGTCCTGTTTTTGTTTTGTAAGGAAAAAAAAAAAATCTGATTTCCGGATGGCAAATTTGGTCAGTATCACTCTCACTGTCACGGCGAGGTCGATTGTGACTCGGCATCTTGCTTTTCTTTTTGGACTGGTCGCAGCTCTACAGAGCCTCCGGATCCGGAGCTCGCGAAAATCCCCGATCAGAAACACGTCGTTTTTGCAGACGAAAAGCGGGAGGCGCGTGGCCGGATGCTGCGCGGCGCGGCAAGCGGCCACTCAAAGGCCCGTGCGTCCACAGAAATGGCAGCCGGAGTTTATAAAGTCCCGTTGAAATTCGGCTCGTTTAGCCCAATTTCCTGCACGTTTCAGTCGCTTTCCTGTTCCCCGATGGTGATCCGGCGTCGTGAGCCGCTGATTCCGGAGCCACGCCATTTCGTGCAGCTTCCTGGACGCGCAAGGCAGGGGACTTTCGCCATACGCGCGTACAGCTAGCGGCCTGACCGGCGTCGTGTGGTTTCATGAACCGCATTACTCGAGCAACCATGTGATCTGCTGCTGTTCATTGTTGCCGACAGCACTGCAACTGCAACCCTGGACCACGGGGAGTTTGTGGCGCCTGCTTCGTTAAGGAGCCCCAGATTTTCAAGAAAGGAGCCTGCTGGTGCTGTTACTCTGCGGTCGAGCAGGTCAGTAGCTTGGTACGCTGTTTTCGACGAGCAAGCACATACATGGACGAATTCCGGTTCCAGTGCTACCTTGTCCTCCTGATACGTCACTGGATCAGCTACGTGCCTGTAACTCTGTTATTACGCAGTTGGAGGCACTCTTGCGATCACCTGAACTAGGTTTCGCGAATAAAGAGTCAGTATTTCAGGACATCACATCGAGATTCGGAGTGCATCTGCTGATTTCGGCGTGACCTGTGAAGTAGATGTAAGGCGGCGCCGGATGGAAGGGGCCATAGGTCGAAATGCCATTTCGGCGTGCCCAGCCAAATCCTCAGCCATCTCAGATATTCTCTTTTACCATGCTCGCTTGGCCCCGCCCCAACCAAGCCTTATCGTGTTATCGACTTGTTTCCATTTTGTGATTATCCAGACGGCATTCTATAAGTGGCTTCAGGACTCGGAGCGGTCTACATGTTGATTGTTTATTGCTGAAAATCTCGGATTTGTCAACTTACGTCCCTCTCACTGAATACTCAAGTGAACGTCATCGTCTTATCTAAAATACGAGCTTCTGGCGCCATTCAGAAAAAGTGCACCATCTGCTGCTGCTGCTGCAGCTGTATTGTGCAGTTGCAGTCTTGCAGATGATGTGCAGTCCGTCGAATGCTACTGCAATTAATTCCATTCTAAGTCGCTGAACACTGAAATAAGCGGTGTTTGACTTTATAAGTACATTATATGCGTATTATTCAGGAACAGCGCATCATCAGCCATCGCTCATCACTCATCAGGGGCCAAATAGACAGGAAAGTAGACTTTTCTAGGCTTGCGCATAGCCGCATACCATCTGGTTTTCTGGCATTTAGTTTTTTTTTTTTTAAAAAGGATTCATTTCCTCGATTTTGATTTGCTTAATCATGCAGGTTTGACGCCCAGTACAGAACCAATAGTTCTACTGTTAAAGCTAAATATATCTCCCTCAAGAGAAAAAAAAAATCTAGCACGTCAGCCATCCACACCCATCACTTGATTGGCATTTGACAACAAACTAAGTGGAATTGAGATAAAAACTAGACGGCGAAAGAATTGTCCATAAAAAATGGCAGGTGAAGAAGCGGATTGGGTAAGACCAAAATGATTATAGATTATGTAAGCCGGGACAGCCTTGTAATGGCAATCATTTTAAGGGCTCTCGGATGTGTTCTAGACTTCTAGTACTCCTATCTACTACTACTACTTTAATGATATACTTGACAGGCTAGTTTGTCGGTTAAGTTTTGGTCACGTTATAACACTCGGTCTTTCACCTTGTGTTTACCATTCAAATGGTAAGGATGATATTTATACGGTGTTAAACAGTCTAAACAATTTTGTATAGTACTACTTAAAATATATATTTATGCATGAAAAGTAGATATCTATTTATACATGTAAACAATAAGTATTCTAGTAAGTAAAAGATGTGAGGAAGAAAACTAAATTCCTCATATATTTACAAGGTAATTTAAGCGCTAATGTGGAGAACGTACCCATTTATTAACTAAACAGTAAATTAAATGGACGTCTAATCCATGTAATCATGTTTTCCTCCGTTCCAGTTAGGCCGTTTAATCATTTCTGACATTTAAACGTCAAACTGTTTAGGACCAATTAGAGGCTAAACGACATGATCTTTCTTTACAGTTTAAACAACGTATAAATGAACAATCAACATCATTGTTTTATCAAGGCAATTGAATCCACAAGAGAGGTATATCATTTGAGAAACTTGAATGATTATCGAGGAATGAAACTCACCAAGATAAAAACTGACCGCAACCTTAATTTGGCCTCGACTTGTCACAACAATAGGATGGAGGTGAGAGAAAAGAAACAAGAGGAAAGATTAGCTATATATTTTTTATTCAATGAAACTGTCATCTTTTATCTATGTTGACCTCCTAACATGGCCTAACCAGCGTAGCGCTGTCTCGTCAGGCGGCCCAGAATAAGAGAATTTCTTCGGCAGCCCAGTAAGCCCAGTAGTCGAGTACATAGTTTGTACTAGTACGTTGCAGGGCCTATAAAACCACTATATAATATGAAAATATATTTATACTCATTTGATTATGTGTCGCAGGGCTTTTCTGAAGGTGGGAATGTCAAGGCGTCGAGAGGATGGAAGAAAGAGTAAGGCGAATGTCAATTGTGAGTTTTATTTTGTTATTTCCAAGACTGCCATGTCATATGAAATAAAATGAAACTTGAATGAAACTCTCCATTGACAGTGAAAGTTTCATTGTAAAATTTTCATAGGCATTAAATTTCATGACTCATAGAGAGTTGGTATTCGTGCCAAGAGAGTTTCATTTAGATGAAACTCATTTCTTCTCTCACTTTTTAAATACATCGTCATGCCATTAATAATGTCTATGTGGCAACCTATTTAATGCAAATGAAACTCCCATTGAGATTGGCTTAAGTGCAATTACGAGCAGACTGCAATTACACGGTTCTGTCATGCCATATACTGCTGCTTATTCAAATGGAATGCTAATGTCCCCCTCTTCCGATGCAGGCTTTGCAAGACGTCCCTGCGTGTGGAGCCGAAGTGGGAAGGCTGATTGGTTGTGCCTATCTGGCTCCCCTAGGCTCCAAGATGTCGTCGTCATGGAACCCTGCCTGGTGCGTCATTCTTCAACAATTCACCCATACAATAGTTAGATCTACATCATTAATATATGATTTTAGTGGTATCCGTCATCCTCCTCCTCAGCTCGGCCGAAAATACCGGAGAGCAGGGACGGGGCGATTCCTAGGCGATTAAGCGCCGCCGCCTAGGGTTGGAGTTCTGCCGCTTCCCCATCGCCGGAGGCAGTGTTGCCTGCCGTCAGGGAGCCGGGTTTCGTCGCTGGAACCTGTCCTACCACTGCAGCGAATCCATCTAGGGTGGGCTGCGAGTGGATGTGTGCGCCTTTGCGTGCACCTTGTTGTTCATTTCGTTTTATCTGAGACGCCTTCGTGTCGTCAGATCGGAGATCAAGGGGTGTTGCTGCGCCCCGGCTGCCATATACCTGGACGTCGGCTCTAGGGTTTAGTCTCTATTTCGCCGCCATCTACATCTGTTTCGTGTCTACGGTGTCAACCATCGTTGGTGGGGGTGAAAAGGGATCTCCGGTGAGGAGGTTTCCCATCCGAGCTGACGGTGGTTTTCGCTAGGGCACAGACGGTAGTCGCATGGCGGAGAAGACTGTACCCTCATCTGGGAAGGCGGTGTTCGGGGCACTGGTGGAGGAGGGGATGGAGCGGGTGCCGCCGCCAATGCCATCTAGGGTAGATGGTGCTGAAGTTGTGGAGAAAATGACCAAGGCTACGCCTTTGGCAACCGGTGGTCGGGTGGATGACAACATGCTTGTTATTCACGACGCGATTCGAAGTGCGGATGCTGATCAGGGGCGCAGATGCTAACCAGCAGGATGTGGACGCAGAGGAAAGTGAGGAGGAATTTGTTTTCGATGCTGATGAAGTGGCGGCGGAAGTCCAGAACCGCTGGAATGGCGGTGGCGTTCTAACTACTCAAGCCAACCCTATAACACTAAGGGCATGTTTACTGAACTGAGCACGGCGTGGGGTGCACAGGATGAGATTGTGGAAAGCGAGGCTGATTGGTGAGAACCGTTTTCTTGGTGGAGTTGGGCTCCGAGCAGACTTTGAAGTTTGTTCTGAACGGCGGTCCTTGGAACACACAGGGTGACACACTCATCCTGGTAAAATATTATGGCTTTATGAAGCTTTCAGACGTGATCATCACGAGTATCCCAGTTTGGATTCGCGTGTACGACATACCTGTGGGTATGATTACTAATTCCTTTGTTCTTGCTCTTGGGAGCAAGTTAGAAGAGTTTCTTGAAGTAGGTGATACGATCAAAGATTTCAAGAGGGTGAAATTGATTTCCCCTTGGCCAATCCGCTGAAGAAGTCCGTACAAATCAAAGTGCGCGGATGTTGAGTGCTAGATTTTCAGGTTAGATATGAGGGCATCCCTTATTTTTGTTTCAAATGTGGACGCATTGGGCATGCTGTCCGCGAGTGCCCGGAGGAAGATTCTGAAGGGAGGGGGCGAGGTTTGGAACGGAGTTGCGTGCCTCGCCGCTTAGGAGGATGATTGGCATGGCCCATACTATTCAGGCAGGGAAAACTAGTGCTAAGCGTGGCCTTAATTTTAGTGGGGTGCAGTCTGCAGAAGGACAGGGTCGCCTCAATGCAGAGCTCATCTAGTGTTGGCCGTCAGGAGAGTTTAGCCGCTGGAGCTGCTGGTATGGCAGGGGGTGCAGGATCGACAGGGACGGGAGGCATGCCTCTTGCGGCTGCGGTACCGCCGGAGGTTGCTTTTGAACTGGCGAAAGGTGTTCAACAATCTGACAGTGGACAGGAAGGTCCCCGACCTGAATGTCTCGCCGACCCCATCGATGAAAATGAAGGACAAGGTTTCCGGGGCTTGACTCCTTTATGGCTTCTAGTGAGGAGTCCTGACTCGATCCCTTGAATGGTCCTGGAACCGGTGTCGTCCAAGCCATCTATGAAGGAGCGCTCAACTGCTGATAGGAGTGGAAAGCCCGGCGGCAAGCCGGGGGTTGAAAAGGGCCAGGGATCGCCAAGGATATTGCAAAGTGCGTATGAGCAAGAAGCTGGTGGACGCCAACATGTTGCTGGATACTTTTAAGTATATGCAGGACTATGATATGCAGACGCCGGGCGCAGGTGCTGCTGCTGGCATGCCGGCTGATGTGAACCCAAGTGGAGAATCGCCAGCAAAGAAGTACAAGTGGGAGCAACTGAATATGACACCCTGACGGGAGCCACGGTGAGCCCCGTCAGGAGCCATGAATGCGATAGCTTGGAACTGCCGTGGGCTGGGTAACTCACGGACAGTTCGCGAGATCTGCGGCTTTGTTAAGTCGTATTTACCCAATTAGTTTTTTTCTTTCTGAAAACTAGAATGTGTGCTAGTCGTGCTAGGAACCTCCCTTGGAGGCTCGGTCTTCGTCATAGTCTGCAGTTAGTAGTGTCGGTCTTAGTGGGTGGTCTTGTCTGTTTTGGGATGAGTCAATAAATGTAACGCTTCTCTATCAGGGAGCACGTGCTTTTGATGTCTTGATTAATGAATCAATGAATGGAGCTCCTTGGAGAGCCACCTTTATTTATGGCGAGCCCCCGTGTAGAAATAGGAGATTTTATGTGGGATTTGCTGTGTAGACTAAAAGGAAATTGGCGGGGCCTTGGCTTGTGATGTGTGATTTTAATGAAGCATTATGGCAACATGAACATTTTTCAGAAACCCAAGGCCGGAGAGACAAATGGCGGACTTCAGGGAGGCGCTAAGCTTTTGTGACCTCGAAGATATTGGCTTTAGTGCCTTCCCTGGACATACAACAACAATCAAGGGGGCATCGCAATGTCAGGGTAAGACTGGATCGTGGTACAGCAAACTCAGAGTGGATTTGAGGTTTCCAGAGGCTTCGGTGACCCACTTGAATTCCCTCAAGATCGGATCACAAGGCCTTGCTATACAAAACCGCAGGGGAAGCTTGGTGAATCGTAGTCCAAAAATTTTTCGTTATGAAATCATGTGGGAAAGAACAGAATGATCTAGCTATGAATTGAGAAGTCCTGGTGTAACATCCTGGGTTTTCTAACACAACCAAAAATACGAATTTTTAAAACTTTTCATGCAATGCGTGAAACATGTAGTCGCTAGGTCAAACGCTAGCCAACAAGTGTTGTTTGTATGCAAATCGTTGCACTCATATATATTTGCGTGTAGGAAGTGTTGCTCAAGTTGTCGAGTTGGTTTAGGGTTTGAGTCGTGTCTAGAGTTGGAGTGCACGAATCCATGGCAACATCTTCGTTTCCTTTTTGAAACTCTTCTCGAAGTCTTTTTGATTCTAACTCCCAAAACTCTCGAGTCATAGTATTTCATGAAAGGGGAGAGCCCTTTCCTCTTAAGGACTATTTGGATCCTTTCCAAATCCCCTTTCTAATCCACTCCAAAATATCTTCGGGCTATATTAATTCATGACTCGGGGAAACTCCTTTCCCTTTCTCTCCCCTCTTTTCCAATTTCGAATCTACTCCGATTCCTTTCAAACCCCTGTTCACAAATCCACTCCAATCTCTTCTATCAAACAACCGTTCCCAAATTATCTTTTGGGTTCACCCCAACCGGTTCATGTTCTGTTTTCCCTAGTGAAGATCTAAAGGACCTTCCCTTCAAATTCTCCCCATTCCCCTATATAAATTCCATTCGAATAAAAGCTCCCTTGGAAACTTTTCCCAAAACCTCTCATTGGAATCCCATCTAAATTCCTCTTGAATTCCTCAATTCCTTTGAACCCCTTTCAAAATTTCCTTGGATTCATCTCAAACCCGCTTCGAATGTTTTTCAAATCCAACTCCTCTCGATGCATCCCGTGAACTCCTCTTTCTCTTTAGACAAAATGGGAAATCCTTCTTCATGCTCCTCTCCTCCCTCAAGCAGCTGCCGCCATCCCTGACCTCCGCATCCTCCTACCTTCTGCTCGCCTGGCCAAAGCCACGTCCGGCCGCTCTAGTGGCCGCGTCGTGCCAAGGTCGGTCCGGCCGCAACCACGCGCCGCTGGCCCTGGCCGACCGTCTGCCGCTGTCCACCACTCGAACGTGCTGTAAAGGCCGCGTCGCGCCGGAGCGTCCGCGACAAACCTCTCCCTGCCGGCTGTTCCTCGCCCGCGACGCCACCACCTGCCTCCGCGGCCTCAAACCTTCTCATTACTCCTTTTCTTCCACTTCTTTCTCAATAAGCCTCACTGGCTGGCGCACCCACAAACCTTCTTCTTCACTTCCGCGATCTACCACCCATCGCATTCCTTCACACATCCCCACTCCACCCTCCTGTGAGGACGGAACCGCCCAATAATGTGGCCCACTTGCACACGTCATCGTCATAGGGAGCCCAATGACTGTGCAAATGAAAACACGTTACTGGAAAGATCCGTCGGTGTCCCCGAGAGGACCCCGAATTACTCACGAGCCACAGGACCATCATCATGAAGGTTGGAATAATTACAACATTACAACAGTTGATACAAAATACCATCGGAGTGCGGAAGCAAGATAGATAAACTTTACAAATTATGAAGATGTTACTTTTTACATAAAAATAACTGGTATTGCGGAAGTAGAGTAGTATGACAGAACCACACTTAGGCGGAGTACCTAAGTTGGAGAAGAGGAACAACCAGATCACGTCAAGCCCACTGACATGATCATGATCAACACCACCTAATAGAAACCTGCAACAGGGGATTAACAAACCCTGAGTACTGGGGTACTCAACAAGACTTACCCGACTAAAGAAAAAGGGAGAAGACTCAGGAATGAAAGGCTTAGGGTAGTCAAGGTAAGGCTTAAGTATTTTGCAGAAAAAGCATTTTGTAAACCTTGTTTTTATTTTGGAAAGATTCAAGCATTTCTCAATTCTTCATTGTCCATGATTCATTTTACATTTCAAAACATACCTAGTTGAGAACCACTCTCCGTTGACAGTCAGTGACCAAGTCTCCATAACCGAGGAGCAACGTTAATCCGGATAAATAATACTCAGCTGAGGATCCCTATCCACACTGCATATGTAGCACCCAAGCTTGCATATGCCAACTCGTCTACCACGATTCCTCCAAGATTGGGCCCGGTCCTACGCCACCGGAAGTACAGTACACCACTCCTATCCAGGTACGACGACCACGTGGGTACATGCTACTTCCGCCATCTCTCCACTCCCAGTGCGCGGTTGTCGGTCCAATAAAGGATTCCTCGGAGCCAGAGCTTTCCGTAGTATGTGAATAGTTGCAAGTCTTGGCCAGCAGGCCCCCATACGGATGGTCCCTAATTTTTCAGCCAGAACTACACCTTGGTTATATCTCACCCAAGCGTAATAGTCCTGTCAGTTTTTCAACCCTGTCCCGGTCGGTGTCAACTGTTGAGTCCCGGACTACAACATGACGGCACCGTACGCGCGGACAACCTCTTCTCGACAATGACCACATGCTAGCTAGGCAAGCAGTCATCGAACGGGAAGTAAAGCCAAATTCCCATAAAGATTCTTTCAGTGATCACACTTTTGAAAATGGCATTTTATTGCAAATCTATAGTATAGCATCACTAAGCATTTTGCAAATAGTTTTAAAGCAGGGCTGGTGGATCTTCTGGTGGAGGTAAATAATGCAGGTAATAGGTCATCACACAACTCCTATAACCTAATGCAGTAGTTTAACTCAAAAGCATTTAAGGAAAACATTTATAAATCCAAGGAAGGGTTAAATGCACCGGGGCTTGCCTTCGTTGCAGGGAAGATAAGATCCAAGAAAGATTGACACAAGTTAGTTCGTTTGCTGCTTGAAGTTAAGTCTTTTTCGACGAAGCCTGTCCAACAAGAACCCTCCTCCGAGGCTCGTTCGACAATGGTGAACACCAGAGCTTGATCAACACGACTTCAACACTCTTGGATACTACACGTGGATAAATGATGTATGCTTTAACATGATGCCATGGAATGCATGCTAAGGTGCAGGACAAGACTACTGATTCTAGAGTACAACTTTCTAACATGTGAGTAACTTCTAGGATAGACATAAAGATTAATTATCTTTATCTTTTTAAGCAAGATTAAACAAACTTATTAAGCATTATTTACAAAACATTGCAAGGCATCACAATCATCATAGACCAGAGGGGTGGGGTCTATGAACAGCAAACAATCCAAAAGGTCACACCATGATTACTTTTCTGTTTTTCCTAATTTATTTTAAAAGATCATTTTATACAGTTGTCCCAAAATTACCAAATTAATCTCATAGGTTCATCATGGTGTAAATAGATGACAAAACAAATTTCATGACCTTTGGAGCTATACATGTTTTACTAAAAACCTAAAACTATCCATTTATTAATTAAAAGGAGGATTTTTCATATTTTAAACTTTGCAGAAAAGTAGAGTTTCTTATTTTTCTAAAATACTACACAGAGCAAGGAACACACAACATTTATCTCAAGATTTTTAGAACAACAGATTAAACCTCACAAAAAGAAGAAAACAAAACACTATTCATATTTTTAAAAGAAAAGGAAAACTGTGCTTCTCTCGAGGCTCGGCGCGCTTGCCTGTAAGGCGGACAGCGGACCGGTCGCTCGAGGTCTCGGCTGGGAAGGCAGAGGGTGGGGATAGCTTCGCGGGCTCACCAGGAGTTGGAAACGAGGCTCGGCGAGGCGGTGCAAGGGTCGGAGGCGGGAGCTCGATGGTGGCGAGGCCTCGGCGGAGGCTCGGCTAACCTCTCGAGGGTAGCCTCGGCGTGCTCGAGGCTCAGTCCGAGGGTGGCTGCGATTCGCCCGAGGGCTGAGGGTGGGGCTCGGCTGCTTCGAGGGGGCGCGGTTCGCAGGCGTGCTCGAGGGTGAGGCTCGAGGGGACGCTCGAGGGTGAGGCTCGAGGCTGGCCTTGCATGTTCGAGAGACGGCTCGAGGGATGTGGCTCAGGGGACGCTCGAGGGTGTGTGTTCGAGGTTGGCTCGAAGGTTGGCTGGCTCGAGGGTGAGGCTCGAGCGATTCGCCGGAGTTGGAGGGGAGTCGCTGCGCCGGCGAAGGAAAGGACGGAGGGGTGAAATTGGTGGCTTGGGAAGGTGGAGAAGCTCAAGGCGAAGGCAGTGGCGGCCTTGGCGGGCGCTGGGGCTGCCTGATGGCTTGGGTTGGCGAGGAAGTGTTGGTGGTGGCAATGGGGAGCTTGGTGGCTTTTATAGGCCGCGGGGTGATGCCGGGGTCCGGGCGAAGGACGGTGGGGGTCCGGGAAGAGGACGGTGGGGGTCCGGGCAAGAGGACGGTGGGGGTCCGGGCAAAAGGACGGTGGGGGTCCGGGCAAAAGGACGGTGGGGGTCCGGGCAAAAGGACGGTGGGGGTCCGGGCAAAAGACGGTAGGGGCCGGGTGAGGATGAGGTAGGGGTCCTCCAGCTATGCACAGTGAAAACCTATTCTTCTTTTGAAATCTTGAAAATTACTCCTAAACTTTGAACTGCACAAAGAAAGAAAACTCAAACACCAAAGTTGTTTAGAATTTGAGATCTACAACTTTGCTAAAAGGACCAACTTCAAATTTGAACAACTTTTGAATTAGAAAAAGTGGGTAAAACTAGAGTTTGGAAATTTGGGGTTTTTCAAAAGGAATTTAAATTTTATTTTGATTTTTGAATTTTGGTCCTCATAACACAGCATCAAAACACTTAACTGAACAAGATCTACACAAAAATTAAGCAAACTTAAATGCATGGCAAGAATGATTAAAGACTAATGATGATGACATGTCAGGTTAATTACTTATTAAACACCAGAGGTGTTACAGCCTTCCCCCCTAAAAGAAATCTCGTCCCGAGATTTAAGAAGTGCTTAAAAGGCTGGGGTTGAGTAATGAAAAGGAAATGTGTCACACTTGTTTCTCGCAAGGAGTTCACAAGGCAACTGGGTTGCGGTTGGGATTACAACTGGGATCAGAACGCGGTTGCAAGTAGCAAGGTAGAAGACATTTGAGTGGAGCAAGAAAAATTATCAAGAACCAAGAGAGAGCGTACATTAGCTGTGGTTATAATGGATCATAACTGTAGACCTCGATACCTGCGCGCACCCAATGGAAACTTGTGCAATCCGGCACACAGGATTCTTTGGGTTCCGTCGCGCACCGTGGTCGCCAATCATGGCACCATAATAGAGCACAACTTCTATATCCCTCATTTCAATAAGAAGGAAATTATAACCAGAAACAAAGGTTGGTTATAACTACAAGGAAAGTGGCTTTGAACTCCCTTTCGGGCATTCAGAAATGAAAGCACTTTCATAGTGGACTAGAAGGAATTATGACTATAGGCCTGGATATTAGCGAGCACCTGGCCGTAACGCTCTATGGTGGCCATCCATAGGCGACTTCAGGTTCCCACGCTTTTATCCGGTCCATAGATCAGGGTCCTTTCAAAGAACACAATTTCAATAACTTTCAACCACCATTCGTCGTTTTCACGACACCAAGCAACCAGCACGTGCCAATTCAAGGCATGACACCGCTTTCCAGAAGACCAAGGACTTTACCATGATTCTGACTTTATGTGGTAGAGTGTATGAAAGATATCCAAAATTCCCAAGGATTAGGAACTTATGGAATGAAAGTAGCAAGAGCAACAGAATCTAGGACGATCAACTATCGGGGATCATAGCTGCTTTTAGAATTTAGAGAAGAAGCACATTTTTATTATTATGCATGATATGATGCATGCTCGTCCTATACGACCTCTCACTGACAGGAGATCTCTATCTCCACCTGTTAGTTAGATATAGGCTATACTTATATACTAGCTTCACTGACTTGGTACCTTCTGTCGGAATCACTAGTATAGTCTTCACGAAGTCTCAGCCAAAGCAAGAAAACTTAGGGAAGGATAATTTTATTGTACTTCAAAAAAACAACTTTTAGATTAAGAAACCATTTTGAAGTTTCAAAAGTAATGTTGTAACCAGTCTTCCTTGATGACAATCCTGCTCCGATCCATTCTGTGACGGAACCGCCCAATAATGTGGCCCACTTGCACACGTCATCGTCATAGGGAGCCCAATGACTGTGCAAATGAAACACGTTACTGGAAAGATCCGTCGGGTGTCCCCGAGAGGACCCCGAATTACTCACGAGCCACAGGACCATCATCATGAAGGTTGGAATAATTACAACATTACAACAGTTGATACAAAATACCATCGGAGTGCGGAAGCAAGATAGATAAACTTTACAAATTATGAAGATGTTACTTTTTACATAAAAATAACTGGTATTGCGGAAGTAGAGTAGTATGACAGAACCACACTTAGGCGGAGTACCTAAGTTGGAGAAGAGGAACAACCAGATCACGTCAAGCCCACTGACATGATCATGATCAACACCACCTAATAGAAACCTGCAACAGGGATTAACAACCCCTGAGTACTGGGGTACTCAACAAGACTTACCCGACTAAAGAAAAGAGGAGAAGACTTAGGAATGAAAGGCTTAGGTATTCAAGTACGGCTAAGTATTTGCAGAAAAGCATTTGTAAACCTTGTTTATTTTGGAAACGATTCAAGCATTTCTCAATTCTTCATTGTCCATGATTCATTTTACATTTCCAACATACCTAGTTGAGACCACTCTCCGTTGACAGTCAGTGACCAAGTCTCCATAACCGAGGAGCAACGTTAATCCGGATAATAATACTCAGCTGAGGATCCCTATCCACCTGCATATGTAGCACCCAAGCTTGCATATGCCAACTCGTCTACCACGATTCCTCCAAGATTGGGCCCGGTCCTACGCCACCCCGGAAGTACAGTACACCACTCCTATCCATAACGACGACCACCGTGGTACATGCTACTTCCGCCATCTCTCCACTCCCAGTGCGCGGTTGTCGGTCCAATAAAGGATTCCTCGGAGCCAGAGCTTTCCGTAGTATGTGAATAGTTGCAAGTCTTGGCCAGCAGGCCCCCATAACGGATGGTCCCCTAATTTTCCAGCCAGACTATACCTTGGTCATATCTCACCCAAGCGTAATAGTCCTGTCAGTTTTTCAACCCTGTCCCGGTCGGTGTCAACTGTTGAGTCCCGGACTACAACATGACGGCACCGTACGCGCGGACAACCTCTTCTCGACAATGACCACATGCTAGCTAGGCAAGCAGTCATCGAACGAGAAGTAAAGCAAATTCCCATAAAGATTCTTTCAGTGATCACACTTTTGAAAATGCATTTTATTGCAAATCTATAGTATAGCATCACTAAGCATTTTGCAAATAGTTTTAAAGCAGGGCTGGTGGATCTTCTGGTGGAGGTAAATAATGCAGGTAATAGGTCATCACACAACTCCTATAACCTAATGCAGTAGTTTAACTCAAAAGCATTTAAGGAAACATTTATAAATCCAAGGAAGGGTTAAATGCACCGGGGCTTGCCTTCGTTGCAGGGAAGATAAGATCCAAGAAAGATGGACACAAGTTAGTTCGTTTGCTGCTTGAAGTTAAGTCTTTTTCGACGAAGCCTGTCCAACAAGAACCCTCCTTCGAGGCTCGTTCGACAATGGTGAACACCAGAGCTTGATCAACACGACTTCAACACTCTTGGATACTACACGTGGATAAATGATGTATGCTTTAACATGATGCCATGGAATGCATGCTAAGGTGCAGGACAAGACTACTGATTCTAGAGTACAACTTTCTAACATGTGAGTAACTTCTAGGATAGACATAAAGATTAATTATCTTTATCTTTTTAAGCAAGATTAAACAAACTTATTAAGCATTATTTACAAAACATTGCAAGGCATCACAATCATCATAGACCAGAGGGGTGGGGTCTATGAACAGCAAACAATCCAAAAGGTCACACCATGATTACTTTTCTGTTTTTCCTAATTTATTTTAAAAGATCATTTTATACAGTTGTCCCAAAATTTACCAAATTAATCTCATAGGTTCATCATGGTGTAAATAGATGACAAAACAAATTTCATGACCTTTGGAGCTATACATGTTTTACTAAAAACCTAAAACTATCCATTTATTAATTAAAAGGAGGATTTTTCATATTTTAAACTTTGCAGAAAAGTAGAGTTTCTTATTTTTCTAAAATACTACACAGAGCAGGAACACACAACATTTATCTCAAGATTTTTTAGAACAACAGATTAACCTCACAAAAAGAAGAAAACAAAACACTATTCATATTTTTTAAGAAAAGGAAAACTGTGCTTCTCTCGAGGCTCGGCGCGCTTGCCTGTAAGGCGGACAGCGGACCGGTTCGCTCGAGGTCTCGGCTGGGAAGGCAGAGGGTGGGGATAGCTTCGCGGGCTCACCAGGAGTTGGAAACGAGGCTCGGCGAGGCGGTGCAAGGGTCGGAGGCGGGAGCTCGATGGTGGCGAGGCCTCGGCGGAGGCTCGGCTAACCTCCTCGAGGGTAGCCTCGGCGTGCTCGAGGCTCAGTCCGAGGGTGGCTGCGATTCGCCCGAGGCTGAGGGTGGGGCTCGGCTGCTTCGAGGGGGCGCGGTTCGCAGGCGTGCTCGAGGGTGAGGCTCGAGGGGACGCTCGAGGGTGAGCTCGAGCCTGGCCTTGGCATGTTCGAGAGATACGGCTCGAGGGATGTGGCTCGAGGGACGCTCGAGGGTGTGTGGTTCGAGGGTTGGCTCGAAGGTTGGCTCGAGGGTGAGGCTCGAGCGATTCGCCGGAGTTGGAGGGGAGTCGCTGCGCCGGCGAAGGAAGGACGGAGGGGTGAAATTGGTGGCTTGGGAAGGTGGAGAAGCTCAAGGCGAAGGCAGTGGCGGCCTTGGCGGGCGCTGGGGCTGCCTGATGGCTTGGGTTGGCGAGAAAGTGTTGGTGGTGGCAATGGGGAGCTTGGTGGCTTTTTATAGGCGCGGGTGATGCCGGGGTCCGGGCGAAGGACGGTGGGGGTCCGGGAAGAGGACGGTGGGGGTCCGGGCAAGAGGACGGTGGGGGTCCGGGCAAAAGGACGGTGGGGGTCCGGGCAAAAGGACGGTGGGGGTCCGGGCAAAAGGACGGTAGGGGCCCGGGTGAGGATGAGGTAGGGGTCCTCCAGCTATGCACAGTGAAAACCTATTCTTCTTTTGAAATCTTGAAAATTACTCCTAAACTTTGAACTGCACAAAGAAACTCAAACACCAAAGTTGTTTAGAATTTGAGATCTACAACTTTGCTAAAAGGACCAACTTCAAATTTGGAACAACTTTGAATTAGAAAAAGGGGTAAAACTAGAGTTTGGAAATTTGGGGTTTTTCAAAAGGAATTTAATTTTATTTTGATTTTTGAATTTTGGTCCTCATAACACAGCATCAAAACACTTAACTGAACAAGATCTACACAAAAATTAAGCAAACTTAAATGCATGGCAAGAATGATTAAAGACTAATGATGATGACATGTCAGGTTAATTACTTATTAAACACCAGAGGTGTTACAGCCTTCCCCCTAAAAGAAATCTCGTCCCGAGATTTAAGAAGTGCTTAAAGGCTGGGGTTGAGTAATGAAAAAGGAATGTGTCACACTTGTTTCTCGCAAGGAGTTCACAAGGCAACTGGGTTGCGGTTGGGATTACAACTGGGATCAGAACGCGGTTGCAAGTAGCAAGGTAGAAGACTTTGAGTGGAGCAAGAAAAATTATCAAGAACCAAGAGAGAGCGTACATTAGCTGTGGGTTATAATGGATCATAACTGTAGACCTCGATACCTGCGCGCACCCAATGGAAACTTGTGCAATCCGGCACACAGGATTCTTTGGGTTCCGTCGCGGCACCGTGGTCGCCAATCATGGCACCATAATAGAGCACAACTTCTATGTCCCTCATTTCAATAAGAAGGAAATTATAACCAGAAACAAAGTTGGTTATAACTACAAGGAAAGTGGCTTTGAACTCCCTTTCGGGCATTCAGAAATGAAAGCACTTTCATAGTGGACTAGAAGGAATTATGACTATAGGCCTGGATATTAGCGAGCACCTGGCCGTAACGCTCTATGGTGGCCATCCATAGGCGACTTCAGGTTCCCACGCTTTTATCCGGTCCATAGATCAGGGTCCTTTCAAAGAACACAATTTCAATAACTTTCAACCACCATTCGTCGTTTTCGACACCAAGCAACCAGCACGTGCCAATTCAAGGCATGACACGCGCTTTCCAGAAGAACCAAGGACTTTACCATGATTCTGACTTTATGTGGTAGAGTGTATGAAAGATATCCAAAAATTCCCAGGATTAGGAACTTATGGAATGAAAGTAGCAAGAGCAACAGAATCTAGGGACGATCAACTATCGGGGATCATAGCTGCTTTTAGAATTTAGAGAAGAAGCACATTTTATTATTATGCATGATATGATGCATGCTCGTCCTATACGACCTCTCACTGACAGGAGATCTCTATCTCCACCTGTTAGTTAGATATAGGGCTATACTTTATATACTAGCTTCACTGACTTGGTACTTCTGTCGGAATCACTAGTATAGTCTTCACGAAGTCTTCCAGCAAAGCAAGAAACTTAGGGAAGGATCATTTTTAATTTGTTACTTCAAAAAAAAACTTTTAGATTAAGAACCATTTTGAAGTTTTTTCAAATAATGTTGTAACCAGTCTTCCCTTGATGACAATCCTGCTCCGATACCATTCTGTGACGGAACCGCCCAATAATGTGGCCCACTTGCACACGTCATCGTCATAGGGAGCCCAATGACTGTGCAAATGAAACACGTTACTGGAAAGATCCGTCGGTGTCCCCGAGAGGACCCCGAATTACTCACGAGCCACAGGACCATCATCATGAAGGTTGGAATAATTACAACATTACAACAGTTGATACAAAATACCATCGGAGTGCGGAAGCAAGATAGATAAACTTTACAAATTATGAAGATGTTACTTTTTACATAAAAATAACTGGTATTGCGGAAGTAGAGTAGTATGACAGAACCACACTTAGGCGGAGTACCTAAGTTGGAGAAGAGGAACAACCAGATCACGTCAAGCCCACTGACATGATCATGATCAACACCACCTAATAGAAACCTGCAACAGGGGATTAACAAACCCTGAGTACTGGGGTACTCAACAAGACTTACCCGACTAAAGAAAAAGGGAGAAGACTCAGGAATGAAAGGCTTAGGGTAGTCAAGGTAAGGCTTAAGTATTTTGCAGAAAAAGCATTTTGTAAACCTTGTTTTATTTTGGAAAGATTCAAGCATTTCTCAATTCTTCATTGTCCATGATTCATTTTACATTTCAAAACATACCTAGTTGAGAACCACTCTCCGTTGACAGTCAGTGACCAAGTCTCCATAACCGAGGAGCAACGTTAATCCGGATAAATAATACTCAGCTGAGGATCCCTATCCACACTGCATATGTAGCACCCAAGCTTGCATATGCCAACTCGTCTACCACGATTCCTCCAAGATTGGGCCCGGTCCTACGCCACCCGGAAGTACAGTACACCACTCCTATCCAGGTACGACGACCACGTGGGTACATGCTACTTCCGCCATCTCTCCCCCACTCCCAGTGCGCGGTTGTCGTCCAATAAAGGATTCCTCGGAGCAGAGCTTTCCGTAGTATGTGAAATAGGTTGCAAGTCTTGGCCAGCAGGGCCCCCATACGGATGGTCCCTAATTTTCCAGCCAGAACTATACCTTGGTCATATCTCACCCAAGCGTAATAGTCCTGTCAGTTTTTCAACCCTGTCCCGGTCGGTGTCAACTGTTGAGTCCCGGACTACAACATGACGGCACCGTACGCGCGGGACAACCTCTTCTCGACAATGACCACATGCTAGCTAGGTAAGCAGTCATCGAACGAGAAGTAAAGCCAAATTCCCATAAAGATTCTTTCAGTGATCACACTTTTGAAAATGGCATTTTATTGCAATCTATAGTATAGCATCACTAAGCATTTTGCAAATAGTTTTAAAGCAGGGCTGGTGGATCTTCTGGTGGAGGTAAATAATGCAGGTAATAGGTCATCACACAACTCCTATAACCTAATGCAGTAGTTAACTCAAAAGCATTTAAGGAAAACATTTTATAAATCCAAGGAAGGGTTAAATGCACCGGGGCTTGCCTTCGTTGCAGGGAAGATAAGATCCAAGAAAGATTGACACAAGTTAGTCCGTTTGCTGCTTGAAGTTAAGTCTTTTCGACGAAGCCTGTCCAACAAGAACCCTCCTTCGAGGCTCGTTCGACAATGTGAACACCAGAGCTTGATCAACACGACTTCAACACTCTTGGATACTACACGTGGATAAATGATGTATGCTTTAACATGATGCCATGGAATGCATGCTAAGGTGCAGGACAAGACTACTGATTCTAGAGTACAACTTTCTAACATGTGAGTAACTTCTAGGATAGACATAAAGATTAATTATCTTTATCTTTTTAAGCAAGATTAAACAAACTTATTAAGCATTATTTACAAAACATTGCAAGGCATCACAATCATCATAGACCAGAGGGGTGGGGTCTATGAACAGCAAACAATCCAAAAGGTCACACCATGATTACTTTTCTGTTTTTCCTAATTTATTTTAAAAGATCATTATTACAGTTGTCCCAAATTTACCAAATTAATCTCATAGGTTCATCATGGTGTAAATAGATGACAAAACAAATTTCATGACCTTTGGAGCTATACATGTTTTACTAAAAACCTAAAACTATCCATTTATTAATTAAAAGGAGGATTTTTCATATTTTAAACTTTGCAGAAAAGTAGAGTTTCTTATTTTTCTAAAATACTACACAGAGCAAGGAACACACAACATTTATCTCAAATTTTTAGAACAACAGATTAAACCTCACAAAAAGAAGAAAACAAAACACTATTCATATTTTTAAAAGAAAAGGAAAACTGTGCTTCTCTCGAGGCTCGGCGCGCTTGCCTGTAAGGCGGACAGCGGACCGGTCTCTCGAGGTCTCGGCTGGGAAGGCAGAGGGTGGGGATAGCTTC
Source organism: Coix lacryma-jobi var. lacryma-jobi (assembly GCA_009763385.1). Lineage (NCBI taxonomy): Eukaryota > Viridiplantae > Streptophyta > Magnoliopsida > Poales > Poaceae > Coix > Coix lacryma-jobi. The sequence goes on from CM019827.1 coordinate 17,818,860, forward strand.
GCGGGCTCACCAGGAGTTGGAAACGAGGCTCGGCGAGGCGGTGCAAGGGTCGGAGGCGGGAGCTCGATGGTGGCGAGGCCTCGGCGGAGGCTCGGCTAAACCCTCGAGGGTAGCCTCGGCGTGCTCGAGGCTCAGTCCGAGGGTGGCTGCGATTCGCCCGAGGCTGAGGGTGGGGCTCGGCTGCTTCGAGGGGCGCGGTTCGCAGGCGTGCTCGAGGGTGAGGCTCGAGGGGACGCTCGAGGGTGAGGCTCGAGGCTGGCCTGGCATGTTCGAGAGATGCGGCTCGAGGGATGTGGCTCAAGGGGACGCTCGAGGGTGTGTGGTTCGAGGGTTGGCTCGAAGGTTGGTCGAGGGTGAGGCTCGAGCGATTCGCCGGAGTTGGAGGGGAGTCGCTGCGCCGGCGAAGGAAAGGACGGAGGGGTGAAATTGGTGGCTTGGGAAGGTGGAGAAGCTCAAGGCGAAGGCAGTGGCGGCCTTGGCGGGCGCTGGGGCTGCCTGATGGCTTGGGTTGGCGAGAAGAAGTGTGGTGGTGGCAATGGGGAGCTTGGTGGCTTTTATAGGCGCGGGGTGATGCCGGGGTCCGGGCGAAGGACGGTGGGGGTCCGGGCGAAGAGGACGGTGGGGGTCCGGGCAAGAGGACGGGGGGTCCGGGCAAAAGGACGGTGGGGGTCCGGGCAAAAGGACGGTGGGGGTCCGGGCAAAAGGACGGTGGGGGTCCGGGCAAAAGGACGGTAGGGCCGGGTGAGGATGAGGTAGGGGTCCTCCAGCTATGCACAGTGAAAACTATTTTTCTTTTGAAATCTTGAAAATTACTCCTAAACTTTGAACTGCAAAAAGAAAACTCAAAAACCAAAGTTGTTTAGAATTTGAGATCTACAACTTTGCTAAAAGGACCAACTTCAAATTTTGAACAACTTTTGAATTAGAAAAAGGGGTAAAACTAGAGTTTGGAAATTTGGGGTTTTTCAAAAGGAATTTAAATTTTATTTTGATTTTTGAATTTTGGTCCTCATAACACAGCATCAAAACACTTAACTGAACAAGATCTACACAAAAATTAAGCAAACTTAAATGCATGGCAAGAATGATTAAAGACTAATGATGATGACATGTCAGGTTAATTACTTATTAAACACCAGAGGTGTTACAGCCTTCCCCCTAAAAGAAATCTCGTCCCGAGATTTAAGAAGTGCTTAAAGGCTGGGGTTGAGTAATGAAAAAGGAAATGTGTCACACTTGTTTCTCGCAAGGAGTTCACAAGGCAACTGGGTTGCGGTTGGGATTACAACTGGGATCAGAACGCGGTTGCAAGTAGCAAGGTAGAAGACATTTGAGTGGAGCAAGAAAAATTATCAAGAACCAAGAGAGAGCGTACATTAGCTGTGGGTTATAATGGATCATAACTGTAGACCTCGATACCTGCGCGCACCCAATGGAAACTTGTGCAATCCGGCACACAGGATTCTTTGGGTTCCGTCGCGGCACCGTGGTCGCCAATCATGGCACCATAATAGAGCACAACTTCTATATCCCTCATTTCAATAAGAAGGAAATTATAACCAGAAACAAAGGTTGGTTATAACTACAAGGAAAGTGGCTTTGAACTCCCTTTCGGGCATTCAGAAATGAAAGCACTTTCATAGTGGACTAGAAGGAATTATGACTATAGGCCTGGATATTAGCGAGCACCTGGCCGTAACGCTCTATGGTGGCCATCCATAGGCGACTTCAGGTTCCCACGCTTTTATCCGGTCCATAGATCAGGGTCCTTTCAAAGAACACAATTTCAATAACTTTCAACCACCATTCGTCGTTTCACGACACCAAGCAACCAGCACGTGCCAATTCAAGGCATGACACGCGCTTTCCAGAAGAACCAAGGACTTTACCATGATTCTGACTTTATGTGGTAGAGTGTATGAAAGATATCCAAAAATTCCCAAGGATTAGGAACTTATGGAATGAAAGTAGCAAGAGCAACAGAATCTAGGGACGATCAACTATCGGGGATCATAGCTGCTTTTAGAATTTAGAGAAGAAGCACATTTTATTATTATGCATGATATGATGCATGCTCGTCCTATACGACCTCTCACTGACAGGAGATCTCTATCTCCACCTGTTAGTTAGATATAGGGCTATACTTTATATACTAGCTTCACTGACTTGGTACCTTCTGTCGGAATCACTAGTATAGTCTTCACGAAGTCTTCCAGCAAAGCAAGAAACTTAGGAAGGAATTTTTAATGTTTACTTCAAAAAAAAAACTTTTAGATTAAGAAACCATTTTGAAGTTTTCAAAAGTAATGTTGTAACCAGTCTTCCCTTGATGACAATCCTGCTCCGATACCATTCTGTGACGGAACCGCCCAATAATGTGGCCCACTTGCACACGTCATCGTCATAGGGAGCCCAATGACTGTGCAAATGAAACACGTTACTGGAAAGATCCGTCGGGTGTCCCCGAGAGGACCCCGAATTACTCACGAGCCACAGGACCATCATCATGAGGTTGGAATAATTACAACATTACAACAGTTGATACAAAATACCATCGGAGTGCGGAAGCAAGATAGATAAACTTTACAAATTATGAAGATGTTACTTTTTACATAAAAATAACTGGTATTGCGGAAGTAGAGTAGTATGACAGAACCACACTTAGGCGGAGTACCTAAGTTGGAGAAGAGGAACAACCAGATCACGTCAAGCCCACTGACATGATCATGATCAACACCACCTAATAGAAACCTGCAACAGGGGATTAACAAACCCTGAGTACTGGGGTACTCAACAAGACTTACCCGACTAAAGAAAAAGGGAGAAGACTAGGAATGAAAGGCTTAGGGTAGTCAAGGTAAGGCTTAAGTATTTTGCAGAAAAAGCATTTTGTAAACCTTGTTTTATTTGGAAAGATTCAAGCATTTCTCAATTCTTCATTGTCCATGATTCATTTTACATTTCAAAACATACCTAGTTGAGAACCACTCTCCGTTGACAGTCAGTGACCAAGTCTCCATAACCGAGGAGCAACGTTAATCCGGATAAATAATACTCAGCTGAGGATCCCTATCCACACTGCATATGTAGCACCAAGCTTGCATATGCCAACTCGTCTAACCACGATTCCTCAAGATGGGCCGGCCTACGCACCCTGAAGTACAGTACACCACTCTTATCCAGGTACGACGACCACGTGGGTACATGCTACTTCCGCCATCTCTCCACTCCCAGTGCGCGGTTGTCGGTCCAATAAGGATTCCTCGGAGCCAGAGCTTTCCGTAGTATGTGAATAGGTTGCAAGTCTTGGCCAGCAGCCCCCATACGGATGGTCCCTAATTTTCCAGCCAGAACTATACCTTGGTCATATCTCACCCAAGCGTAATAGTCCTGTCAGTTTTTCAACCCTGTCCCGGTCGGTGTCAACTGTTGAGTCCCGGACTACAACATGACGGCACCGTACGCGCGGACAACCTCTTCTCGACAATGACCACATGCTAGCTAGGCAAGCAGTCATCGAACGAGAAGTAAAGCCAAATTCCCATAAAGATTCTTTCAGTGATCACACTTTTGAAAATGGCATTTTATTGCAAATCTATAGTATAGCATCACTAAGCATTTTGCAAATAGTTTTAAAGCAGGGCTGGTGGATCTTCTGGTGGAGGTAAATAATGCGTAATAGGTCATCACACAACTCCTATAACCTAATGCAGTAGTTTAACTCAAAAGCATTAAAGGAAAACATTTTATAAATCCAAGGAAGGGTTAAATGCACCGGGGCTTGCTTCGTTGCAGGGAAGATAAGATCCAGAAAGATTGACACAAGTTTAGTCCGTTTGCTGCTTGAAGTTTAAGTCTTTTTCGACGAAGCCTGTCCAACAAGAACCCTCCTTCGAGCTCGTTCGACAATGGTGAACACCAGAGCTTGATCAACACGACTTCAACACTCTGGATACTACACGTGGATAAATGATGTATGCTTTAACATATGCCATGGAATGCATGCTAAGGTGCAGGACAAGACTACTGATTCTAGAGTACAACTTTCTAACATGTGAGTAACTTCTAGGATAGACATAAAGATTAATATCTTTATCTTTTTAAGCAAGATTAAACAAACTTATTAAGCATTATTTACAAAACATTGCAAGGCATCACAATCATCATAGACCAGAGGGGTGGGGTCTATGAACAGCAAACAATCCAAAAGGTCACACCATGATTACTTTTCTGTTTTTCCTAATTTATTTTAAAGATCATTTTATACAGTTTCCAAAATTTACCAATTAATCTCATAGGTTCATCATGGTGTAAATAGATGACAAAACAAATTTCATGACCTTTGAGCTATACATGTTTTACTAAAAACCTAAAACTATCCATTTATTAATTAAAAGGAGGATTTTCATATTTTAAACTTTGCAGAAAAGTAGAGTTTCTTATTTTTCTAAAATACTACACAGAGCAAGGAACACACACCTTTGTCAAGATTTTTAGAACAACAGATTAAACCTCACAAAAGAAGACCAAAACACTATTCATATTTTTAAAGAAAAGAAAACTGTGCTTCTCTCGAGGCTCGGCGCGCTTGCCTGTAATGCGCAGCGGACCGGTCTCTCGAGGTCTCGGCTGGGAAGGCAGAGGGGGGATAGCTTCGCGGGCTCACCAGGAGTTGGAAACGAGGCTCGGCGAGGCGGTGCAAGGGTCGGAGGCGGGAGCTCGATGGGCGAGGCCTCGGAGGAGGCTCGGCTAACCTCCAGGGTAGCCTCGCGTTGCTCGAGGCTCAGTCCGAGGGTGGCTGCGATTCGCCCGAGGCTGAGGGTGGGGCTCGGCTGCTTCGAGGGGCGCGGTTCGCAGGCGTGCTCGAGGGTGAGGCTCGAGGGGACGCTCGAGGGTGAGGCTCGAGCCTGGCCTTGGCATGTTCGAGAGATACGGCTCGAGGGATGTGGCTCAAGGGGACGCTCGAGGGTGTGTGGTTCGAGGGTTGGCTCGAAGGTTGGCTCGAGGGTGAGGCTCGAGCGATTCGCCGGAGTTGGAGGGGAGTCGCTGCGCCGGCGAAGGAAAGGACGGAGGGGTGAAATTGGTGGCTTGGGAAGGTGGAGAAGTCTCAAGGCGAAGGCAGTGGCGGCCTTGGCGGGCGGCTGGGGCTGCCTGATGGCTTGGGTTGGCGAGAAAGTGTTGGTGGTGGCAATGGGGAGCTTGGTGGCTTTTATAGGCGCGGGGTGATGCCGGGGTCCGGGCGAAAGACGGTGGGGTCCGGGCGAAGAGGACGGTGGGGGTCCGGGCAAGAGGACGGTGGGGGTCCGGGCAAAAGGACGGTGGGGGTCCGGGCAAAAGGACGGTGGGGGTCCGGGCAAAAGGACGGTAGGGCCGGGTGAGGATGAGGTAGGGGTCCTCCAGCTATGCACAGTGAAAACCTATTCTTCTTTTGAAATCTTGAAATTACTCCTAAACTTTGAACTGCACAAGAAAACTCAAACACCAAGTTGTTAGAATTTGAGATCTACAACTTTGCAAAAGGACCAACTTCAAATTTGAACACTTTTGAATTAGAAAAAGGGGTAAAACTAGAGTTGGAATTTGGGGTTTTTCAAAGGATTTAATTTTATTTTGATTTTTGAATTTTGGTCCTCATAACACAGCATCAAACACTTAACTGAACAATCTACACACAAAATTAAGCAAACTTAAATGCATGGCAAGAATGATTAAAGACTAATGATGATGACATGTCAGGTTAATTACTTATTAAACACCAGGTGTTACACCTCCGCAGCCGCTGACGCCACGCCGGAGTGGGCTGGCTCACGGCCAGAGAGCAAGCGCCCAACCGCCCTTCGCCCGGCCTGGCCACGACACCGGCTAGCACTCGCCGTGCACGTTGGCCGCGCCCGCCGTGCCGTGGTCGTGACCACAGCCACGCTGTGCCAGCCGGCCGCGCCGTGCCAACTGGTCGGAGCCCTCGCGGCTGACCACAACGTGCCGACCGCTCCACCTCATCCTCTCCGAGTTCTCTTTGCTGCCGGTGAGGCCCCAAGCCCAAGCTTTCATCTTTCCCATTTATGTCATCGTCTATGCTGAGTCCTGGCCTTCGTGCCGTGTTCTTCACTGTGCAGTAGCGGCAGCTAGCTCCCAGCCTGTCGCCGGCAGTTCGGCCAAGGCGGCGCTACTGATTCATTGACGGTGTCCTGTTGTCCGATGGTACTGATTCATTGACGGTGTCCTGTTGTCCGATGGTGTGCGCCCTGCTGTTCGGCTGCCCGTGCGCCGCTGTTCGGCCAAGGCGCGCCCAGCTGACCGGACGACCACGTGCAGCGGTCCGGTCGACGGCGCGCTGCCATTCGGCCGAGGGTGCGCTCGCTACCCTCGGTATCGCTTTGCTGAAGCCCGTCCTTCGTGCCATCGTCAAGGTCGAACATTGAACCCTCGTCGACGCCGTCCTCGACGTCGACACAACTCCATTTATTTCTATCTTCATATTATGTTGTCATCACTCTATCTTCGTATACTTGCCTGCGCCGAGCCTTCGTGTCGGTCTATCCCTATGCTATGGATATGTGCTACTCTATGGTTATGGTCGTGAGATAGTCGTTGTTGCGTTTATGTCGTTGTCGGTAGACCGTGCCTTCCAGCCGGTCCTTTGTTCGTCTATGGACCGTGCCTTCGAGCCGGTCGAGGGATCGTCCCTCGCTCGGATGTTGCGATCGTGGGTTCGTCCCGCCATGGTCGTACCGCTGAGCGTAACTCGTCCCTCGTAGTCTTAGTCGTTGATGTGGTTTTGGTTAGCTCCGTTGTGACACGAGCGTCAGCTCCTATCCTTAGCCCTAAGACGTGGCCACTGTGGGCTTGATATCGGGAGCGATATCGATGCGGATATTACCCGCACACGATAGCCCTTCGTGACCTAGTCTAGTGGGAGAAGGAACGGGTGACTACAATTAATGGAATACGGAACGAGTGCCAACTCATTTGGATGAAGCTCATGGCCGCGAGTTGCTTCGCCATGACCATCGGGCTCCATCCGTTTTGTTGCGTTTTGTCCAAGCCACCTTGTATGCTTGCACTGCCTTGACCGTTGCATTTCTTCTCCTTCGCGGTGACAACCGCACCGCTACGAGCCGCAGGAATAGCCTTGTGCCGATTTAGTTGCCCGGAGGTCGTGGTGCCCTACGAGCTGGCTTAAGTCGAGCGTCTCTCATTCTTCGACTACCGCTCTTGCCATGGCATGTTTGTTGAGCGAATGCAGAGACCGCTCCTCTCTCTTTTCCTTTCTATTTGATCCTCACTGATTCAGTAAAGTGTGGATCGAGTCCGTCTGTTCTAGTCACTCTGATCTTTGTCAAATGCAATGACCGTGGATCGAAGTACCCGTGGAACCAAGTTCCCCGCCTTTAGTTTGTCTCTTTTGCGCGTTAGTCGTGTTTGTGTGATAGTATTGCTATCTTGATCACATTCCTGTGATTCCCGTCTACTGCTATGGCGTGTGGATCAAAGGAAGTTGGATCCCCGCTTTACTTTCGCTTTTGCTTCTTTGCGTTTGAGCCCTCGTATGCTTGTACCTATTCTAGACCATAGCACTCCTAGATCCTCGCGGTGACAACAACACCGCGGTAGATCTTAGGAATGTCTAGTGCCATTTAGTGCACACGGGTTGAGGTACCCTACGAGTGGTTCAGGTGCTTGTATTCTTGGTGTGTCGCTCCCTTCAATGCCCGTCTCTGTCATGGCGCGTGCATAGAAGGAAGCGAGACCACCCTTGCTTCTCTTTTTCCTTCTTGTTCTGTTCTCTCTTCTCGGTTCTCGTCGATTACCATGGCATATGGATCGAGCAAGAGATCAGAACTACCGCCTTCCCCTGTTGGTCGATCTATTCGATCTCGTCCTTAGTCGTGACGATTGGATCAAAGATTGAACCCTCATTCTAGTTGGCAAAGCTAAGTTCTATGTCGTGCTCTCGGTCCCGTGCGAGTCGACTCGATCGACCGTAGGAAACCATCTACATCGAGGACGTGACGTAGACGTGCTTAGCCGAGTTCCTCCTTCGCATCTTTGAGCCCGAGGAGAACGAACTCGCTTCGTGAGGGCTAGTATTGTTTTTGCAGGATGTTTTCTTAAGTCAGGATCAGATCTCAACCATTTCACTTGAGCCGTACAGGTCGACTCGGTCGGCCCGGGAAGTACGAGCTAGGTTGTGACTCGAGCTTGTGCTTAGCAAGCATCCGCTCTTGCATCTTTTCAAGCCCGAGAATCGGATGTCCTCTGCGAGGGCTAAGTCATTTCTCTGTTTAGTGTCCTTAGCGTCTTTCGGGTCTAGTTGTCGTGTCGGTGTTCTGATTGCTCTTTTGTCTTGTTTGCCGGTCCCGCGAGGTAGTTGTGTCGGGAGCAGCCTTGATCGGACCGAGACCCGCTGGAGGAGATCGAGGACGACACCGGAACCCGAGGACGACGGCTATGAGGACATCGGAGATCTCGGACTAACAACGTAACAGGTGCCACATCCCATCCAATCTCGTAGAATCCTATTAGACATGCAATAATGTAGCTGCTAGCGCTTTACTATTTACAAATGAACGGTGATAGGTTGTATGTTAGATTGCTTGTGAACCTTACCTTGACGCAACCCTTTCCCCTGCACACCCCTGTTAGGCTAGATACCGCTTACTTTATATATACTTGCTACTCACTTCTACTATGCATTATATCCGTGATGTGATGCTTGGTGGATGTTTGCTGGTGGGTGGCTAAGGCATGTGGTGCCGTAATAACGGGATGATGATTTGGGGAGATCTTGGCGTGTGTCTTGGGTGCGTGTGGTAAGGGTTGAGTCGACTGGACAGGATCTACGACGAGTCCGGTGACGAGTCTTGGCGAGGGGATGTGACCTGGGCATCCCCTGGAGAGTACCTGTGGCGGGTACATGTGATCTTGAGAAGAGGTCCTGGGGAGGTGTCTTCGTGGGACGAATCCCCGGGATAGAGGTGCTGTGCCAGCACGGGGGCGATGGAAGCCCCGAGAAGGAGATATCATGTTCAGCCCTTAGGACTTATTGCGCTGGGCCACCGGCCATAGTACCTTCGTGCGCACCACTTGTTCTTGTATGGGCATAGAACTGTTCCTACCCCTGGGCGAAATGATGCCATTACTGCTAGGCTGGAAGGAGATAAGTGTAGGAGGTAAGGGCTGAAGACCCACACCCTCCTAAGACAACGTGGTGTTTTATTTGGTACGCCAGGATCCACGTTGATGGAGGGAAAACGGGCGGCTACGACCCGCCTCCGCGTCAGCAGAGACAAATTTAGTTTTGATTAAATTTAAATAGGACAAAAAGTAAAAGAACAGGTATTGCGAGTCCATACTTCCATAATTCTTATATTTGCATAAAAATTATGTTAATTACATCTCCGTAGAGAACACCCCTGATTAAGAGTTCCAACATGAGTACATGAAAAAAGAGATTACATCATATGGCTGGCTATTACAAACTACAAAAGAAAATAAGGTCTTCATTCTTGTAGTTGCCGATGGACGCAGATGCATGCTTGACATAAACTTGGATTTGTCAGTTCTTTTAACATGGTATGAATTCATTGAGGAGTAAACATAAACTCCTAATATATATGACTGATTGCTAAACTTTTTAGCAAACCGTGATATGCACGTATTTAATTCATGCATATTGTGTTATTTATTTAAACCATGATATGGCGCCAAGCCCCTTTTATTGATCGAGCACGAGGAACTCTTTCATGTTTTGGAGAGCATATATATCTCGATATACTATATGAAGTATGGCAGACATGCATATGGACCAAGAGACAATCATTTTTTTTATAATGATCATTTATTTGGACGGTGCATATATCCATGTATATACACCTAGTTTATTTTGGAGACTAAACTTGACAGTCCGGTTATATCATACGAGATTATGGGTCAATATATTTTGATATATATGATGTACTTATTATTTGGTGTGATATTTTATTTGTATTATAGTGCCCCAGATTTGACCGTGGGGCGCACAATTAACTTGTTTTATTTAGGTTAACATATATACCCATGATATGATATTAGCCATGAATTAATATGTGTCATATCATTTGATTTAATTTAGTTTAACTTTTTATTTGTAGAAATTAGCTAACCATGAATATTTATGGATGCTATCAGCTAAGATGCAACAACCTACAGTGGTCAACACTTGGAGGGCGTATGCTGGACATAGATGTCGTGTTCTGGATTTATGAATGGGAATGACAAAACCTGTATACTTTAGCTCAGTTTATATGTTATTGATATTTATCATTTTTATTTTACAAAGGGCCACAACAGGCTAAATATCATTAACGACCGAGACACGCTATATGACATTTGGAAACTAATTTTGCTTTAACTATATAATTTAATTTGGCATGATTTCAGGTCAATGCAACGTGATCAGGATGCAAAGTTCATTTTTACGCTAGTCTCTAATTATTTTTACTAGCAACATGCACGCCATTAAATGATTTGGTGCTGTAAAATAGGCAATTTCTATTTACTTTGGTATGTTTGGATTAACTGAAACAAGGTGTAGGCGAAGCTGCGAAGACACTTTGAATTATTTGCATTATTCAATATATATGCCGGCCGTTACACATGCAAGGATCCAGCATGCAGGGGTTAAACATGTATATGATGCGCATATGCAGGATACAAGATAGCTCTGCTATTTTGTCTATCAGCTTTCAATTAAGACTTTATTTTTTTGGCATGCAGGGATGTTATTTAAGCAAATCGAAGCTAGGACATATGCATGTGTCCGTATGTGTACCTGACTGCTTCTTTAATTATATTCATAGCGCCAAGACCTGCCTCACCAGCACGCCGGTGTTCTGTTGGATTGAACCCGTACGTGCCGCGTAGGCGAGAAACAAACCCTGTATGAAGGTGGAATTTGGATATACGCCACGCAAGCAGTTCGGCAAGAGTCTTGTTGATTTTGAACCCATGCGCGGAGTACGACGAGGAGTATAATTTTACCATGATGGTAACTTAGCGCTTGTTCTTGATCTCGTATCAACGGACCGAGTCGAAGAACAAGGCTCTTCCCATGGTGATCTGTATCAACCGACCAGAACGATCATGAGGTATTGATACATCTCATGGGGACTTGCTCGAGAGAACAAACCCACACATGAGGTCTTGTATGGAGATGGATGGAGACTTTGTCGTCGTCGTCGCAGATAGAAAAGGTTGGAGAAGAACGCCGTATATGTAGCGTCGCTCACCTTTTCCAGGGTTTGCTGGTCGACGCACGACAACTTGCCCGGCGCTGGGTGATTTGCTTCCCTTGTCGATGGTGCTCAGCACGGCGGGGCGGTGGTGAGCAGCGAACTGAAAGCTCCTAGTGGCCTTCTCTGCGATTGGGCGAAGTAGATCAGACCAGCGCTGGACACAACGTCTGGCTTTGGATGACGGTGCTTTGGTGCAGCAGCCTGGCGGCACTTTGGATCGGAGAACGAGCGCGGTAGCCTGATCGCACTTTGGAACTGCAGAGCTGGTTTTGGACGACGGCTTGCAGTAGTCGAAGCGGTGGAGCAGCAGCCTGGCGGCGTATGGAGTTGAGCAGCCTGGCGGCGATCTGGGGTTGAGGCCCAGAGAAGTACAGATGAACATTTATTTATAGGCCAGAGCTGGGTCGGTTGCCAGGAGATTTGCCGCTCTTTCCAATATGATTTTCCCGCACTAATCCCGTGCATAACCAGCGTTTACTCTATTTTGAAATTTGGAATTAGCGAGCGCGCGAGGTACGTACGCACCACGCCCCATGACGTGCATTTAGCCTAAGCTCGGTCGTGGCAAACGACCAGACCTGACCTCGCTTTGACTTAATTTGCAACTGTACGCGCGCAGGTCGGACGTTTCTTGAACCAGCGTGCAGAACCAGCGTGCAAGCTTATCCAGCTTCTATTATCAATTATTAATATTTTCATCCACATCACCTATAATTAAAGAATCTATGTTTGCACGGGAACTTCTTGCACATTTAATTTTCTCGCTGCTTATTATTTATTCTTTACTCTCTTATCTTCTTTGGTCAATATATAGAATATTTGATAAGGAAACACGACATTTAATTTTATATAAAAGAAGCACATGCACGGATGGACACCTTCTTGCACTACGTTTGATAACCAACATTATGTCATGTTAATTCTATACTATTTAATTATTTGCTGGCTTCATATTTGAATAGCATTTGACGACTTGTATTATTTTATTGCTTGTATATTTCATATTTAGATAGCATTTGACTACTTATATTATTTTATTTAATATGGTCTCAAATTTTCCACATATTTTGGGTGGGATGAAATTTGACCATCAATATTATTCTATTTAATATAGAATAAATATTTTCACCTATTTCGGATGAGCCAAAAATCATGTCAACACACGTCTCACAGTCTCAGCGTTACGGTGGATTTCCACCGGGGTGCCCCAGGGCTGAGTGGTAGGATGACATCGTTGCGGATTGGGGAAGTTCGAAATCAGCTTAGACGAGCCGGATCGTCGAGGATAGCTAACCTGTGGTTCCAGGCGTACACGCTCTGCAGAGTCGATCGATTTATACGTATAGTCGTGTCCACGGTCATGGACAACACTATGGTGCTCAGAGTCCCCCGGACTTACCCCCTGGGTGGATAGGTCCGGCGCTGGCCGTTGAGGCAAGGTACGAGTGGGAGTCATCCTTGCCGCCTAGAGAGTGCGAGTGTGGTGAGATGTGTATGTGTGTGGATGGGATGGATGGATGGATGGCCGTGTGGCCGGATGTTCGGTCGATGACCGAGTGGAAGGCCATGTGGCCGGGTATATGGATTAAAACTTGATAAATATATTTATAAAATATTGATTACCTGCATAGGAAAACTACAACCATAAATAGATTCCTTTTGCTCTACCCTTGCATTCCACATACCACATAGCAAATGCAAGCATAGGATGAGAAAATGTGGCCAGTACAAACCGTACTGAAAATTAACGACAGGTTTGGATGACTTCTACCGCGTCGATGGTGGAACCTAGATGGACTAGGAAGTCTCGTTCCTATACGCAAGTTTGGATGAGAAAATGAAGACGGAGTCTTCGCCCGCTGCTACAACAACTTTGATGATGCCCTTGAAGGAGGAGCCTTCACTCGCCGACGCTCTACACCGACTCCAACGTCGTTAGGCGTGCGTTACCGATATAGTTTGTACTAGGTGGTTTATCCCATGAGATGTAATGACATGTAATCTGTACTATCGCGTTGTATGAACTATGGTAACAACTGAATAATGATAATGTGATGGTTCGAAACTTTTTGGACTATCACATTACGAGGTATCTGCGGATTTTCCTTCGAGGAAATCGTGGGTCGTTTCACCTGGCTAAATAGAAATCCAGGGAGTGACCTGGGCGGCATTGCTAAGACACTCCAGCAAGTTGCCTTGGCGCTAGGATCCTGGAGCAAGCATAAATTTGGTCATGTTAGGAAAGACCTGGAGCGATTGCGACTTCAGTTGGGAACTCTGGAAGCAGATGGCCCTGTCCAAAATCGGGAACAGATTTTAAAAACCAAATGGGATCTTGATGAATTGTTATATAGAGAAGAGATGATGTGGCTCCAGAGATCGCGTATCACTTGGCTTAAAGAGGGTGATAGAAACACAAAGATTTTTCACAGGAAAGCTGTATGGAGATCCAAGAAAATTATATAAAGAAGCTGAAAACTCCAGGATGATACCTGGTGCATGGACCAAGTGGCTATGCAGCAGGTAGCGACGAGTTACTTTGAGTCTCTCTTCACCAAAGATGATACTGTGGCTCCGGAGGAAATTGTGGCCTTTTTGAGGAATGTGTCTCATCAGAGATGAATGCTGATTTATGCAAGGAATATTCAGCAGAGGAGATTAGTGATGCGTTATTTCAGATTGGGCCCTTGAAAGCTCCGGGGCCGGATGGCTACCCTGCACGTTTTTTTCAGAGAAATTGGAGCTTACTAAAGGAAGACATTATTCCGGCAGTGCAGCAATTTTTTGTTACTGGGCACATGCCTGATGGGGTTAATGATACGTGTATAGTGCTCATTCCAAAGGGTCCTGCCCCAGAAACCATGAAGGATTTTCGACCAATTAGTTTATGCAATGTGATCTACAAAGTTGTTTCTAAATGCGTGGTGAACAGATTAAGGCCGTTGTTGGAGGATATCATATCCCCAAATCAGAGTGCCTTTATTCCAGGGAGGATGATTACAGACAATGCATTGATAGCTTTTGAGTGCCTGCATGCGATAAATACAAACAACGACTCCCGCAGTGAATTTTGTGCTTACAAATTGGATTTATCCAAAGCCTATGACCGAGTGGATTGGGGTTTCCTTAATAGTGTTCTACTGAAGCTGGGCTTTCCAAGTTCATGGGTACACCGAGTGATGACGTGTGTGTCATCGGTGCGCTACCAAGTTCGCTTCAATAGTGCTTTGTCAGCATCATTTACCCCGTCCCGTGGTCTACGCCAAGGTGATCCTCTATCTCCGTATCTATTTCTTTTTATTGCTGCTGGGTTGTCGAAATTGATCAACAGGAGAGTTCAGCTTAATTTACTACAGGAGTTGAGAATTTGCAGGGGTGCGCCGGGCGTGTCGCATCTCCTTTTTGCCGATGATACTCTACGTACTATTCTTTAAAGGTGATGTTAGCCAAGCCCAGCAGGTCAAGGATATTGTGGCGACCTATGAGAAGTGCACTGGACAGTTAATTAACTCGACCAAATGCTCAGTTATGTTTAAAGGTGAGGAACAAACGGAAACCCAAGCGCAAGTTCAGAACATCCTCGGAGTAGTAGAAAAAAGGACTTTTGAAGCTAAGTACCTTGGTCTCCCTACACCCTCGGGTAGGATGAAGGGTGAGCAGTTCCAGCCGCTCAAAAATAGATTGAGCAAAAGACTCTTGAATGACTTCACAGAAAAACACATGTCTGCAGCGGCCAAAGATGTCTTGATCAAGGCAGTTGCGCAAGCGCTCCCGACGTATATATATGAGCGTCTTCAAGGTACCTCTACTTCTCTGTAATAGTCTGACGTCAATTATTAGAGATTTTTGGTGGGGTTCTGAGAATGGTAAAAGGAGAACGGCTTGGGCGGCATGGAAAGACTTGGTCCTAAGCAAGGGACAAGGAGGGCTAGGCTTTAGGGATTTGAGAATTTTCAACCAGGCCCTGCTAGCCAAACAAGCCTGGAGAATTTTGGATAAGCCAGACAGTTTGTGTGCCCATATTTTGAAAGCAAAATATTTTCCGAGGGGATCGTTGATCGATACGGTGACCACGGCAAATGCATCTCCAACATGGCATGCAATCTTGCACGGCCTTGATCTGCTGAAACAAGGTTTAATATGGAGGATTGGTAATGGGTTGAGTGTTCCTATTTGGCGCGACCCCTGGATACCGCGCGGGTTTAATTGCAGGACCTCCACGCGACGTGGTCGGTGTCGTCTGCACTGGGTGTCCGAGCTCTTGGACAGTGACAATAGAGGTTGGGATTATAATAAGATTCATGCGATCTTTAACCCAGCAGATGCAGAGGCGATTGCAAGTATCAGGTTACCAGAGAGACGAACAGAGGATGTGCTGGCATGGTACTCGGAAAATCAGGCATTTTTTTCTGTGCGCAGTGCTTATCGTCTAGGCCTGAATCTGCAGGAAATTCCGAGGGCGGAGGCAACCAGCTCTTCGCCGGATGGTGAACGCAAATTATGGAATAGGTTGTGGAATGCTGATGTGCCACCAAAGGTTCGTATTTTTGCATGGAAGCTAGCAACGAATATCTTACCAACACAACAAAATAAATTTGTTAGAACTCTTGAACTGGATGCACAGTGCCCTCTATGTAATAGTGCAGTGGAAGACAGTTACCATGCTACTATCGAGTGCCCGCAAGCGAGGAATCTCCGTTGTGTTATGCGGGATCACTGGCCTGTTCCGAGTGAGGATTGCTTTAGAAAGAAAGGTGGCTCCTCCTCCTACTCGACCGATGTACCCGCGAGCAAGGAGACCTGATCCTTCTTATCCTATGGAGAGTATGAACGGTGCATAATAACATCACACATAATTCAGGCCCGGTTAGTATCTCGGACCCGGTTTCTTTCCTGCTGAACTATCGAGAGGTGCTTTTGCAGGTTCGACATAGTGAGCCGCAAGATGGAAAAGGCAAGACAAAGTGTTGGGATGCTGCAACTTTGTCAATGATACAGGTGGAGCTGGTGTTGGAGTTGTCGTCAGAGATCATAATGGCAAAGTCTTGCTAACGGCCTGACGCGTACTTTTCCACTGCGCCACAGCAGAGGAAGCAGAGGGCCAAGCCTGTGTGGAAGGCCTTCGTTTGGTATCTAGATGGTGCCCCAGCCCGGCTATTTTGGAGTCGGATTCAGCGAGACTGGTTGCTGCTATAGAGGACAACAATGATGATAGATCATAGCTCAGATGGACTATCTAGAAGCGAAAGAACTCTTGCATCTTTTGCCTGAATGGGATGTTAGAAAGGTTAAAAGGGACTGTAATAGAGTTGCTCATGAGCTTGCTCATTTAGCTAGGCGTACTATGCATACTGCGATATGGATGGGGCAGGCGTCTGCGTGCGTTCTTTGCCTCTTAGATCATGACTGTAATCCTCGCCTAGTTAAATGAAAATCCCTTTTTACCCGCAAAAAAAAATATGGTTTATTTGTCTCTCTCAAAAAATTTATTGGTTTTTATGTCTGTTTACAGTCGGCTTCACTCCTCTCTCCGCTCATTTCCTCTGCCTCAGGCCTCAGCATTTAGCTAGCTTACAGAGTTATAGTCTGTTAATATACTTGCTTTTAATTAATTTATTGATGCTTAATGGACTATAAATTTTGGAGGTTTGTATACCTGGATTTGGGCTACTCATCTAGTTGGGTCCTCGGTCGTCGCACCTCGTGCCTTGCACCTAGGGCCGACATTGGCCACAAGGAATGGATTCCTAATTCCATTGTCGTTTTGTGACATGATGTTATATCGGAGTTTTATTTTTTTTAAGTCAGTCGTTATTTTCATTCTAGTTCATAGGGATTTTCTATTTTACCCATAGTGTTATTTCCAGATCAGAAAACAGTTGTAAAACATAAAAAAATGAAAACAATCACGTGAAAACCCAAAAAAAGGGTTTCAAGCAAAAGCAGTTGGAAAAAGTAAAAGAGTTGAGTCTCGGCAAAAACAGTCTTAGGTTAGGATTTCTCTTCAGATTACTAAAGATCGAAGAGATTTATTTAGATTATGATTAGAATTCCTAGCTATCCTACATACTCCCTCCGTCCCTAAAAGAGTGTCGCTTCGCTTCCCCGAGAAACGATTTTGACTAATTATATATTAAAAATATTAGTAGTTATGGTACATAATTAGTATCATTAGACAGATCTTTGAATCTAGTTTTTTAACAATTTTTTTTAAGATTTAAATATTGCACGTATTTTCTATAAATTGAGTCAAACTTGTGGCATGCATCCCACGGCGACGTTCTTTTAGGGACGGAGGGAGTATGTTTGTAACAAATCTATTTGGAACGATTAAGATTCTTAGCTATATTACATATGTTATTATATATAAAACATGAGAGCCATGGACACACGAGCCAGTTCTAACAACATTGACAAGCTAATTAGAGAAGACCAGTGGTGGATCTGGACCAAGGGGGGGCTAAATAACATAGTTCGAAAAAAAATTCTCGTTGTACTCTAACCAATTAAATTGAGTAAACCAAGAATTAACAAAACTTCTAGTTTTGAGTTTTTACCCGGTGTTCTTTCATACTCAAATTTGATTGTGTTTACCCAAAATTTGGCAAATTTATTCTGAACAAGAAGAAATCAGCCGATGGGGTAAAAAATAAGGAGATCGTATTGAAGGATTTTTGTGTGTTGTCTGAAGAAAATTAATCAGTATATTTTAGAAGAAGCAAGAGACGACGACCGTGAACACCATGAAGCAAAAAGGAAGTTGTGCTTGTGCGTGTATATGTTCGAAGCCTAGGCGTGCTAGTACCTGTTGCACAAGATAAGGACCGGTGGTGATTGTGATCCTAAAAGCATGGAAGGCAAGTCAGAGTTGTTTATTTTAGAATTTTGCATGACCGTACATATGAGCCCAAACGCGATACGCGTCATTAGAATCAATCGATTACTTCGTGTGCTATCAGAGGCGAACAAATAAAGAAAGGGACAATATACGTGCACATGAAGGTCAATCATGTTTGAGGATCAGACTTATAAAGGCAGCTTCATGGACAAGGATTCTGTATAAGAGAAACACGAGTCTGTGTATCTCAATTATTTCCTTTTATAGATTTTATTTAATAAGTCCCTTCAGGACTCTTATCAGCTCGGGGTATAAATATAAATCCTTGGCCTTTGTAATGAATTTACACAATAATCAATCAAACAATCTTTCGGCCTCCGACCAAACCCTTAGGAGTAGGAGTAATGTAGATCTCGGTGAAACCTTCGACCAGGCAGGGTTGCATCGGCTAGACCGACCTCCGGTTTGCTTGTAAAACAACCAATGGCTTGTGTTATTGTTCAATAAGGCTGTGTTTGGCATCGACCAAACTCTTGTTTAGCCATGACATGGGTTAGTTATCGGTTTAAGCTCGTCTCTTGTAAGTCTGTCTTGACATCGGTCAATCTCTTACTTCAGTCGATCTTGACTAGTTATCGGCTCTGTTAGCTTTGGCAATCTAATAGATTCATTAAGTTATCGATATTGTTTGTGTTGTTTAATGTTTTCTTTTGGTTTCAACAATATCTTGCCCAATTGAGATTGACAAACTACTTAAGCTTAAATGTTGTGTAGGTTTTCGGTTGTCCAAAGACTTTATACGTTTACAACAAGGAAAATAGCTGATCTAGGCTTCTCATCAACTATTTTGTCAATCTTGATTGTTACATGTCGTGCGTTCGAGATATCCATTCAAATTATGATTTGATCTAAGAACAAGTAGATTTGGTTTGACATGTTTATTGTGGCTGTATTTCCGAACCCCACTAATATGCATGCTAGGTTAAATTCACTTGATCATAGATTAAATCATGGTTTTGACGGATAGTTGTTTGTTGCTTCATGGACCCTGTATCGGCTAAAATAGTCGATCCAGTTACACTTTCTTCATAATGTATGCATTTAAGTGGACTAAAGCTAATGGATCTGCTTATCGTATCAGACATGACTTAACTTCGTCATCATTAATGGCTGCATGGAGACACCCCATTGTTGATGTTCAAGTTATTTTATCGATCTATTTGTTATTATGGCTGCATGGAGACACCCCACTGTTAACAAATAGAATTGCTCATGCAATAGTCGATTTATTGGTTTTATGCTGCTTTGCGTGTATATAGATCTTTATATTCCTTATATGTCAAGCTAATCAGCTGTTTTTATTCTAATTTCTTTCTCACATATACAATAGTCGTTTTGCTTCAAATATTGTCAATGTTTTAATCTTTTCTTGGGAGTTGGCTTTGTAGTCAGAGTCCTTTAACAATGGCTATCTCAGAGTCGTATACTTTGGAACTGTCTGGTATCAAACCGGCAGGTTTCACAATTTAGCATTGTTTTCTTTCTCCTTGTCAATTGCAGCTCAAATTGACTGGCATGCCTTGGACTCGGTTTCACCAAGACCAGCTTCTTCCTTGGAGGTTCAGGAGATCAGGACCCTTGCTCCAGATGGTCTAGCTTCTTCCTTGGAGGTTCAGGAGATCAGGACCCTTGCTCCAGATGGTCTATGAGGGCCTCGTGGTGTGCTTGATGCTTGAAGATACAATTTTTGGCGTCAATAGGTTGATATGGACCCATCTGTATATATGCTCTCCTAGCATCATCCCTAATATCATGGTGAAATTCATCAATTGGTTTTCTAAGATCTGTATCAGCAACTATATCACTCATATCAAGCTCAATGCGGGATCTTTTTTGCTCAACCCGACTCACTTGAGTAGAAACATCTTTCTTAGCAAAAATTTTTTCCATTCTACAAAGTAAAACTAATTAAATTACGATCTGAATGTCTAAATCTAATAATGGACAAAAATAAAAGAGGAATAAAAGTTACCTTGCTCGTGGTCTTGGTCCTGGCCGGCTGGCCTCCTGGGCGCCTGGTGGCTGCCTGGCTGGTGTTGCCGTGTTGGGGCTGCCGGCTGCCTCACTGCCTTTCCCGGCGGCCGGCGCAGCGCAGAGGAGGGAGGCACCGAGGCAGCCAGGCAGGGAGCGAGCACCGACCAGCAAGGGCGGAGGCGGAGCCGCGGCCGCAGAGCAGAAGGAGGGACCGACGAGGCGACGAGCGAAGGGCGAGGCCGGAGCTGCGGCCGCAGCCCGCAGAGCAGAGGGAGGGAGCAGGGAGGGGCGGCCCAGAGGGAGGGCGGGGACGCAGGGAGGGGAGGGCGCGCCGGCCCGTTCAGCTTCACGGCTTCACCGGAGGTCGGAGGACGGAGGGGGGCAGGGCCGCAGGGGGCGACGCAACAGAGCGACGCCTGGCGGCGCTCGGGATTTCGGGAGAAGGTGCGTGTGCCTCCGTTTTTTTCCTAACCTAGACCGCATTAATGGGTTGGGCGCCTGGGCTGAAAACTTGTTCCTGTTTTTTTCAGCCCACGGGGGGGGGGGGGGGGCTAGCCCCCCGTACGTCCGTCGAGAAGACCATACTAGAAAATATAGGTTGAAATGTTGTCTCTTTATTACTGAACTATCTACATAGAGAGAGCATAGATAGATATAGATAGTTTAATTTTTTATACAAATTTGTTACAGTACATCTTTAATGGTAATAAGAGAGTACTCACTTCCTCCTTTATTATTTCACTATGTCAAACATGCTAGTTAAACTTTGTCAACTTTACAAATAGATTTGCAAAAAATAGTAATATTTGTTTTTAAAATAAGTTTATAATAAAAATAGATTCAACGATCTATCCAATGAGCTTATGCAATTGGGCTTTCAGCTGAGTAGAAATCTTGCTTTGTTTCTACTCTCTTTTTTTTACCTTTTGACAGCGAGTATTGTTTTGTTAGAGCAACTCCAACAGTTTGGCAAAAAACTTGGCATCCTAGGATTTTTGTCAAAATCATAAAAAAAACCTCCTCCAACAACTTGGCAAAAGTACTTGACAATTTGGCAAGCTTGTCAAAATTTCCCCTTCACTTGCCAAATTTGACAAGTCCTCCATCGCTTGGCATCATGTGTATCCCAATTTGTCAATTAGTTTTGCCAACTTGTTGGAGGCTCAATTTATGATTTTGGCAAAAATTCTAGGATGTCAAATTCTTTTGCCAAGCCCAAATAGCAAACTGTTGGAGAAAGCTTCTTTTTTCACTTGACATTTGGTTTTGGGACTTGACAAAACTATAGATTTGCTAAGTTAGTTTTAGCAAACTGTTGGAGTTGCTCTTATGAGTTCGTCCATATCTGTCGGCACATTTTCTCTCTTCCTTGGCTACTTAACTGAAATTAATATGCGAATGTAAGGCATATATTTGCGCATGTAGGCACATAATGTTTTAACTTATATAGTTATTTATACTCTATTTATAATTAAAATTTGGCATCATAAAAATGACATATGAATAGACCAGTTATTGGCTAAGAACTTTGTAATGAAACATAGTAATTTGCCTTTACATTTGCAGGAACCGTACATAGCACGCGATAAGAGAAGCCAGATTGTGTCCAAAAAATGATGTCTCAGTAGGAGAGTAACATCCCAGCACTGGTTTTTGCCACTGCAACACGTGACGGTAGAAAATTTCCTTCTGTCCTCGATGCACCAAGAAACCTGAATCTTTGGACGTTAAAATATGATGCAAGACATTTCTTGTGACCGAACGTGGACTCTATTCATCTGATTTTCAAATTCTCAGAATCTATTTACCTGATTTTAAATCCTCGATTTAATACAGACTCTCGTATTTTTCTAGATTTATTTTAGAATCTCTAAGCTCGGTCCATGCAGACCAAGGAAGAAAAAATGCCAACACAATTTTGGGAAGAAAAAAATAAATAGAGCGTTGACGGTTGACATGGACCTACTTAGGCTTTCTGCACCGCATACGGTATAGGATCCGTTACGACGTACTGGAGGAGAAAATTAGCGTGAAACGGGCTGCAGTGCGTTCCGTTATCGCGCCCGCTACCCCGCACGGTCCGGTATACACAGTGCAGTCCCGTTCCAACGCAATCCGCTCGCTGGCCAACCTCCTCTCGCTCTTGTAACGACCCCCGCCGAAATCCCGTTCCGGAAGCAGCCGCCCCAGCGTCGCGCCCCCGCCCCGCCCTACGCCGGCATCACGGCCGTCTGCCGCCGGCCCCCTCCCTGTGCGCCACGCTCGTAGACGTCGTGTGACACCCCAATTTTAGGAACAAAATTGGAGCACAATATATGTATGCCAGGATCAATTTTCATACATATATCCACATCATAGTAAATATCAAAACAATGCTTTATTAATAATATCGAACTTTGTTACATAAATGACCCTCGGGTCTGAAATAAAAAGTACAGACTCTCATGATAACGGACTCTAATGAAGACGCTGATGTAGATGCGGAAATCTGGACTCCATCTCCACAGGAAGGTCGACCGGGGGTAGCGCCATCCTAGTACAGGTCGTCAGGGTCGTAGCCTCCGTCTTCTGGATACTCCTGCTCCTCGTACGTGTAGTCTCCAGCGTCTGGGTGGGGTAGCAGGGGGACAAAGAGGAAGGGTGAGTACATCGAAATGTACTCCGCAAGTGTAGGAAATATGCTTATGAGGCTTAATAACAAAGGTAGGCTGACTTTGTTTGACTCAAGCGCCTAAAGCAACACACCCTATTATTCCTATTAGTCCTATGCACCTATTTACTAGGTTATAACCACAGACTCTGTAGAAAAGTAACCACACTCGGAGTCGCACCGAGCAAACCACTCGGAGTCACACCGAGCAACCAACACCTGAAGTCCATCAGGCAACCTGCACCCGAAGTCCATCAGATGACCCGAACCCAAAACCAACCAGTAACCAACTAATCTCGAAGAAGTCCAAGCCGCTCGTGACCGTGAGCACGGCTGATATATCAGTTTTACACTCTGCAGAGGTTGCACATCGTTACCCATGAGTCGTGCAGATCCCGTCACGCTAAACACTGCCAAGGTGCTTAGCAGGTTGCACTGCAAGGCCTTTACAAAGCCCCTCCAAGCCTGTGTTACACGTACTCTAAGGTTTCTCCCCTGTCCATAAGTCAACGACCCCAGGGACCCCTCTTGAGCCACTAAACAAACCCCGTGTAGCATAACTTAGAGGAAACTAATTAATTAGCCAGGTCCAGCCCATCCAGATCTCATGGTTGCGCTGTTAAGCCGGGTTACAGGCTTCGAGAACCGGGTCCTAGGGATCCAGGCAGGATATGTCTAGCACGAGCCCCGAACCAAAAACCAAAGCAGCTGCCGAGTCCCACGGCACAAAACCACCAATACGGGTCCATCCTGCCGGATTTACCTAATAACCATGTTACTACAAAATTACCATGTCCACATTCGTTTCATAAATCATTAATCAAGATTATAAACATTTTAACTCCCATCCCAACCATGACTGCAGGGCTAAGCAAGACACCTACCCGAACATCCCAAACAGGCGACAAGGAAAATAGGGCAAATCTAGTAAACCATAATATAGGATTCAAATTTGACATTGCATGCATCTACTAGATCTAAACTACTCTAATACCAAAAGTAAAATAAAGTAGGTGCAAGATGTTCAAGAACACTTGCCTTCGGACTGGGTCGAATCAACTGGGTCGCAAGGATGGTCTGGAGCGTCCTCGAACTCCGCACTCTCTGGCCCAACCAACATACATGGCAACCAAATAAATAAATAACAGTACAACAACAGTAGAAACAGTACGTAAATAGATCTACTGCGTAGAAACGACGAGAAATCTAACGCAAGTTGAATGGTCAAATCGGAGTTAAAACGCAAAAGTTATGAGCTTTTGAAGTTGAGTGGCAATTCTGTAAATATTTTAACTCATTTTGTAATTCAAATAAATCAAATCTGAATTTAACGCTTTGGACCGTGCCTAGTACTGACAGGATACGCGAGGGTTATTTCTAAAGTATTTCAGATTTAATTTTCTAAAGAAAAAATGGCCATCAAGTGTAACACGATTCATAGTGCACGGGGTGTCATCATGCTAACAAGAGCATGCATGGCCGACGGCTATCTCCGCTTGCACTCCGTATCAGCATTGCGCATGCATGGCGTGCCGGGAGGCGATGTGCAAGGGCTGGCCGCGTGCTCGTACAGCAGGCTTGTGAGCCATTGCCATGGCGAGGCCTTGCCGTGCATTTGCTATCCTGGGACGGAGACCGACCTAGCAGATAGCTCACAACTACAGAGATTGTGGATGGATTCAAAGCTTACTGCACAACCAAAAGTGGAGCTCACAACGGTTCAGTTCCACTCGGAGGAGAGACCGACATGGAGAGGGGCGACCATCAACTCCGCGAGCTCGAAAATCACGATAGCCTTGAATGACCGCTACGAGATAGTGGAGTAGCCCCGGGTGTGTGTGCAGAGTGGAGATCTAGACCAATGGAGGTTCTTACAGGCGCCAGAGAGATGAACGAGTGGTGGGGGAGTAATCGACTGCAGGCCGGACATGGCGGACAACACACGCGGGACGCGCTCGGATCGCGACGCGACCGCGAGGCTGGAGCGGGGACCGGGTACCGCTAGCTTGGTCGATCTGCATGCGACTCGGTCTGTGTGGCTACCGTAATGGTGGAGTGCATCGGACCAGCGGCCTGAGATGAGGGTGGACCGGTGAGGCGACGCTGTGTGCGGCGACGCCATGTTGCAACTCGCCGCCATGGTTCGGGTTCGAGGCTAACGGCCATGAGACACAACGGAAGAATAAGATTTTGAAGGGAGCAGAGCTCACCGTGAGGTCGCTGATGGCGATCGCGCCGTCAACACGGGCCGGAGAGAGGAGGAAGCCGCTGTGGAGACGCCCGACTACTTCGGTGCGGTCGAGGGAGACGCGTTCCGGCTCCGAATCGCACCGGGGATGAGGACCTTGGACGCGGCGAGCCCCCAGAGGGCCTTCTCGCGGTCAGGGAAGGCTCGGCCGGTGCACGTGCGATGTCCGGTCGATGCCCTGGGGTTCCGTGCTCTAGTGGCGCTGGCAATGGTGACGGCGCAAAGGTGATGGTGGTGGTAGGGTTTCTGAAGATGGAAGGGGGAGCCCGGCGGCTGCGCTTGAGACTCGACCATTATAGTGCCAAGGGATGGGGACGCGAGCGGTGGGGAGGAGCGTGCCTTGCGGGCTTTGCGCTCGCGGCCGGTGCGGCGCGCTTGCGTAGCGTGCAGGAGGTTGGGGAGAGAGACCTTACATGCAGACCCCGCATGGCGGTGACGGTGTGGTGCTGGGCGGGGGGGTGCGGCTGCAGGCATGTGAGGCGCATGATCTGGAGATGGGCCGAGGGAGGGAGTCAGCGGCGGGGGCCGCGTGATCGTGGACCGTGGCCGGAAAGAAGGAACTAGAGGAGGCGGCCTGTTTGCGAATAGAGAGAAGGAGGGGGGGTTGGGCCGCTGGTGCGAGACGGGAGGGAGCGGGCCGGTTTGCCATTTTCATTTTTTTTTTCTCTTTTCTTTCTCAATTCTTTTACAAATTTATTAAAATTCATTTGAAACCAAATTCAAATCAGTTTGAAACAAAACTAAGTTGCAAACTTTTCAAAATATTTTTCCCTAGGTTTTGCAAATAAAATTTTGACTTTGAATTTGTAAAATTTGTAACCTTTTTATTTAATTTTGAAATAGAAATAAATTCGATTCGCCTATTCGGGTTTAATAAATCATTTACCACACAATAAAAATATGCAATGGCATGAATGCAACATGACAATATTAACAAATTTTTTATTTCCTCCTCTAATAAACTAGCCAACCTAATTAATTTCTAATTCTTATTAAATTGGGGAAAAATTAAACCAGGGTGTGTTACAAACCTACCCCCCTTAGAAGAATCTCGTCCTCGAGATTAGGAAGAGTCGACGAAGAGATGAGAGAGGAAAATCTGCCCGAAGGTCATCTTCTTTCCCATGTGGCTTCTTTTCGGAGTAATGCTTCCATTGCACCTTGCAGATTTTAATCCTCTTGTTCCGAGTACTCGTTCCATCGTGTCCAGAATCTTGATCGACTCAGAGAAAGTCAAATCATCCCGCAGATCAAGCTCCCTCAAGTGGCAACTGTCCTCTGGAACTCTGAGGCATCTCTTCAGCTGGGATACATGGAATACATTATGGATACCTGCCAGACGTGCAGGCAACTCCAGCTGATATGCAACTGCGCCTTTCTTGTCAATCACCTTGAAAGGGCCAATGAACCTCGGAGATAGCTTCCCTTTGACATTAAACCTCCGAAGCCCTCTAAAGGTGACACCTTCAGATAGACATAGTCCCCAATCTGGAACTCCAGCTCTCGTCGCACATCTGCATAACTCTTCTGTCTAGACTGAGCTGTTTCAGGTTGCTTCTGATCTGCCTGACCTGTTCCTCAGCTTCCTCTATAGACTCGGGGCCAAAGACTTTCTTTCTCCAACCTGATTCCAGAACAGAGGAGTTCTGCATTCCTGCCATACAGTGCCTCGAAAGGTGACATCTTCAGACTGGCCTGATAGCTGTTGTTATATGAGAACTCTGCATATGGCAGACTCACATCCCAACTCTGGCTGTTGTTCTGAGTGCACTAGCTCTCAACATGTCCTCCAGATCTGATTCACCCTCTCTGTCTGACCATCAGTCTGAGGGTGATAAGCCGAACTGAAACTGAGGCGAGTGTCCATAGACTCATGCAACCGCTTCCAGAATCTAGATGTGAACTGTGTACCTCTGTCAGATACTATGATCTTAGGTACTCCATGCAAGCATACAATGCGGGACATGTACAACTCTGCAAGTCTATCGCCCTTATATGTTTCCTTGACAGGAATGAAGTGAGCAACCTTGGTCAACCGATCAACTATGACCCAGATAGAGTCATATCCAGACTGTGTCCTGGGCAAACCAGTGATGAAATCCATGCTGATCTGCTCCCATTTCCACTCTGGAATCTGCAGAGAGTTGGCTGTAGCAACCAGCTGGTCTCTGATGTTGGGCCTTAACCCTCTGACATGTGTCACACAAGGCCACATACTCTGCTACTTCCCTCTTCATCCCATACCACCAGTAATACTGCTTCAGATCCTGGTACATCTTGGTACTGCCTGGGTGAAGAGAGTAGGCTGAATCATGAGCTTCTCTCAAGATCAACTCCTTGATAGCCTTCACATCTGGAACACAGATTCTGCCTCTGAACCATAAGACACCCTGATCATCCTCTGTGAACCCTGGGGCTTTGTCCTCCTTGATCGACTGTCTGATCTCCAGAAGATACTCATCAGTGAGCTGCCCTGCTCGGATATCATGCTCCAAGGTCGAATCAACCTCCATGGCTACTGCATCAGTGTGGCCGAGAATACCCAAGTTGAGCTTCACAAACTCTTCATGCAACTCGGGCTGTTGCTCCTTGATCTCTAGCACATTACAGTAGACCTCCTGCTCAAGGCATCTGCAACAACATTCGCCTTGCCTGGGATGATAGTTGATACTCAGATCATAGTCTTTGATCAACTCGAGCCATCTTCGTTGGCGAAGATTCAGATCTGGCTGGGTGAAAATATACTTCAAGCTCTTATGATCAGTGTATATCTCTGTCTTCTTGCCCATCAGATAGTGCCTCCAGATAGAGCAGCATGAACAACAGCTGCCAACTCTAGATCATGTGTAGGGTAATTCAGCTCATGCTTCCTGAGCTGTCTCGAGGCATAAGCAATCACCCGACCCTTCCTGCATAAGCACACATCCCAGACCCTGACGCGAAGCATCACAATACACCGTGAAGTTCTTCTGGACATCTGGCATGACAAGAATAGGAGCAGACGGTCAATCTCGCTTTCAGCTCCTCGAAACCAGTCTGGCATTCAGGGGACCATACAAACTGGCACCCTTCTCAGTCAGTCTCGTCATCGGCTTCACGATCTTGGAGAATCCCTCAATAAATCTGCGATAATATCCGCCCATACCGAGGAAACTCCGTATCTCAGTAACGCTCTCAGGTACCTTCAGTCCAATATATCTTGGACCTTGCCTGGATCCACTGATACACACCCTCTGAGATGATATGCCCCAAATATGCAACCTTCTTCAACCAGAACTTGCATTTGCTCAGCTTTGCATACAACCGATGCTCTCTGAGCTTCTGCAACACTAACCTCAGATGCTTCTCATGTTCTTCTTCAGTCTTCGAGAATATCAGGATATCATCAAGGAACACCACGACGAACAGATCTAAAAACTCCATGAAGACCTTGTTCATCAGATACATGAAGAAAGCTGGGACATTAGTCAAGCCGAAGGACATCACTGTGTACTCATATAGCCCATACGAGTTACGAATGCCGTCTTCGGGAGATCCTATCTAGCTCACGAATCTTCAGCTGATTATAACCTGTTTCAGCGTCATCTTCGAGAACACATGAGCACCCTGTGTAACAACTGATCAAACAGATCATCAATGCGAGGAATCGGGTCTTGTTCTTGATGGTAGCTTCATTCAAATGCGAATCAACGCACATCTCCGCAGTGCCTCCATCCTTCGTCACGGAACAAAGATCACATGCCTCCACGGGGATGTACGAGAACGATCACGCACATCAGGCCTCCCTTTTCCCTAACGATGGAGCTACGGATACTGACGAATATGCCCTTTCTCTACTGCTCTTGGATTGCGTCTTCAGCTCGGCTAGCTTTTCGGCATCCATTTCTATATGGTCGCCTGTATAAGGTGCAGTGCCAGGAACTAAATCAATAGAGAACTCAATCTCACGATCAGGTGGCATACCCTGCACTTTCTGGAAGACATCAGGGAACTCCTTGACAACTCGGATATCAGGTACCACGACAGCCTCATATGCTCTGGCTTCTTCTATCATCTTTGTCGGTGCTCGATACACAATCTCCGTGCCATCTGGATGCTTCACTGTGATAGCCTCTGAGCACAATCAATGACTCCCTGGTACTTGCGTAGCCAATCCATTCCCAGAATGACATCAATACCTTGGGAATCCAGAACAATAAGAGAGGGGGAAAGACTACCCCCCTTATGGTTAAGCTCACATTCGGGCACACATGCCTCGATATCAGTTCTCCTCCAGGAGAATTCACTAGCAGATGCTTTTTCATCAACACTCTATTCATATTATATTTAGATGCGCAGGGTGCTTGATATGAACGAATGAGATGCTCCAGAATCAAACAAGACTGTAACTGAGGTGGTGAGAGTCAACAAGGAACGTACCAAACACCACATCTGTGGCCGTCTGAGCAGACTCCGCTGACACGTGGTTCACACGACCAAGAGTGTAGCTCTGAGGCTGGCCTGCGGGACGTGACTGCGGTGGAGCTGGCTGCCTCAATGGACACTTGTTGGCGAAGTGTCCCATCTGGTTACACTTGTAACACGGGCCAATCTGACCTGCCCCCTGTGCTGGACGGGGCTGCTGCGGAGCTGGAAGACCCTGGCGAGGTGCCTGAGCCTGGCGAGGCGCTGCTGCTGCTGCTGCTGAGGTGGAGCCTGGTACTGTGGAGCTGGGTGCCTGTACTGAGGAGCGGGCTGCCGGGACTGGGGCGGCCGGTACTGCTGCTGCTGGGGAATCTGCCTGGAAGCTTGAGCAGGTGGAGTGTAGCGGGGACGGGCGGAGCTGCCGGAGGATGTCCCTGGAACGTCATCTTCCTCTTGCGATCTGCATCGAGGTCCTTCCGTTCCTTCTCCACCGCGAAGGCACGGTCAACCAGCTTCTGAAATGAGGAATACTCATTTGAAGCTAGGGCATAGCGGAGTCCTGGGTTAAGCCCATGCCTGAAGCAGATAACAATTTTATTATTTATCAGGCAGCAAAAGGAATGAACAAGGGTGTATGAAGAATTATTAATATTAAAGAATGACAGAGATCTTGCCTGAAACACTCCTGCTTCTTATCGTCCGTGTCCACGTCATCTGGGGCGTAACGGGACAGCTGGCTGAACTGCGTGAGATACTCACGCACTGTCATCGCGCCCTGCCGGAGGTCCTGAAACTCTCGGCGCTTCACCCTGATCTCGCCGAAGGGACGTACTGGTCGCGGAATGCCTTATGGAAATCCTCCCAAGTGATCGAGTTGGCGTCCGCATGAGCTGCGGTGTAGGCAGTCCACCAGTTCTTCGCCGGGCCCTGAAGCTGGTGCGCGGCGTAGAGGGCCTTATCAAGGTCCCCACATGGGCAAGCTGAAACTTGCCTGTAATCGTCTCGAGCCAATCATCTGCATCCATTGGCTCTATGGCGTGGTGGAACACTGGGGGGCGTCGTCATGAAGCTCCTGAGAGTGTCATCCGGTCGGGGTGGCTGTGCAGCTCCTGCACCCTGAGCACCCTGAGCAGCCTGCGCCATCTGCTGCATGTGCTGCATCATCTGGGCCATGTTCTGCATCATCTGGTTCTGCACCTGGGCCATCTGGAGCGGGTCGTACGGAGGCGGAGGTGGAGGTGGATGAGGATGAGGCGGCTGGTTGCCACCTGCCCCGCTCCCGCCAGCGTTACCGGCGTTACCCGCGCTGCTCCTGGTGTCAACCATCTGTTACATTTTCCAGGAGTAAAAATGAGATATGATAGATAGATATATAACAACCCTAATTTGGTTAATTAATTCGATTAGTAAAATATTTTAAACAAATGATGTCGCTGCAAACCTGACGGTCGCAACACACCAACAATCATTACAAAGAACCAAAACATTACATATGCACAAGTACATGTCATTCAACGACCTACGAGATCACATAATTATGGGGGGGCTTCTTACGAGTTTGGAGGACCTACTTTTAAACAAAATTTGAATTTTCGCAGAGACAGGCTACAGAAGTGGGAAAAGGGGTCAGATTGTAAAAATAGTTTTTGTAAATTCGATGACTGACTAGGGTAGCGTCCTACGGTCAACACGGCTCTGATACCACTCTGTGACACCACCCCAATTTTAGGAACAAAATTGGAGCACAATATATGTATGCCAGGATCAATTTTCATACATATATCCACATCATAGTAAATATCAAAACATGCTTTATTAATAATATCGAACTTTGTTACATAAATGACCTCGGGTCTGAAATAAAAAGTACAGACTCTCATGATAACGGACTCTAATGAAGACGCTGATGTAGATGCGGAAATCTGGACTCCATTCCACAGGAAGGTCGACCGGGGGTAGCGCCATCCTAGTATAGGCGTCAGGGTCGTAGCCTCCGTCTCTGGATACTCCTGCTCCTCGTACGTGTAGTCTCCAGCGTCTGGGTGGGGTGGTAGCAGGGGGACAAAGAGGAAGGGTGAGTACATCGAAATGTACTCCGCAAGTGTAGGAAATATATGCTTATGAGGCTAATAACAAAGGTAGGCAGACTCTGTTTGACTCAAGCGCCTAAAGCAACATATCCTATTATTCCTATTAGTCCTATGCACCTATTTACTAGGTTATAACCACAGACTCTGTAGAAAAGTAACCACACTCGGAGTCGCACCGAGCAAACCACACTCGGAGTCACACCGAGCAACCAACACCTGAAGTCCATCAGGCAACTGCACCCGAAGTCTATCAGATGACCCGAACCCAAAACCAACCAGTAACCAACTAATCTCGAAGAAGTCCAAGCCGCTCGTGACCGTGAGCACGGCTGATATATCAGTTTTACACTCTGCAGAGGTTGCACATCGTTACCCATGAGTCGTGCAGATCCCGTCACGCTAAATACTGCCAAGGTGCTTAGCAGGTTGCACTGCAAGGCCTTTACAAAGCCCCTCCAAGCCTGTGTGACACGTACTCTAAGGTTTCTCCCCTGTCCATAAGTCAACGACCCCAAGGGACCCCTCTTGAGCCACTAAACAAACCCCGTGTAGCATGACTTAGAGGAAACTAATTAATTAGCCAGGTCCAGCCCATCCAGATCTCATGGTTGCGCTGTTAGCCGGGTTACAGGCTTCGAGAACCGGGGTCCTAGGGATCCAGGCAGGATATGTCTAGCACGAGCCCCGAACAAAAACCAAAAGCAGCTGCCGAGTCCCACGGCACAAAACCACCAATACGGATCCATCCTGCGGATTTACCTAATACCATGTTACTACAAAATTACCATGTCCACATTCATTTCATAAATCATTAATCAAGATTATAAACATTTTAACTCCCATCCCAACCATGACTGCAGGGCTAGCAAGACACCTACCCGAACATCCCAAAACAGGCGACAAGGAAAATAGGGCAAGATCTAGTAAACCATAATATAGGATTCAAATTTGACATTGCATGCATCTACTAGATCTAAACTACTCTAATACCAAAAGTGAAATAAAGTAGGTGCAAGATGTTCAAGAACACTTGCCTTCGGACTGGGTCGAATCAACTGGGTCGCAAGGATGGTCTGGAGCGTCCTCGAATTCCGCACTCTCTGGATCAACCATCATCACATGGCCCAACCAAATAAATAAATAACAGTACATCAACAGTAGTAAAACAGGACGTAAATAGATCTAACGCGTAGAACTTGACGAGACGAATCTAACGCGACTTGAACGGGTCAAATCGGAGTTAAAACGCAAAAGTTATGAGCTTTTGATGTTGAGTGGTAATTCTGTAAATCATTTTAGCTCAAATTTGTAATTCAAATAAATCAAAATCTGAATTTAACGCATTTGGACCGTGCCTAGGTACTGACATGAGATACGCGAGGGTGTATTTCTAAAGTATTTCAGATTTAATTTTCTAAAGGAAAAAATGGCCATAAAGTGTAATCACGATGTCATAGTGACATCATGGGGGTGTCATCAT
Organism: Coix lacryma-jobi var. lacryma-jobi; assembly: GCA_009763385.1. Classification (NCBI taxonomy): domain Eukaryota; kingdom Viridiplantae; phylum Streptophyta; class Magnoliopsida; order Poales; family Poaceae; genus Coix; species Coix lacryma-jobi. The sequence continues at coordinate 17,851,880 of CM019827.1, forward strand.
GCTAACAAGAGCATGCATGGCCGGACGGCTATCTCCGCTTGCACTCCCGTATCCAGCATTTGCGCATGCATGCGTGCCGGGAGGCGATGTGCAAGGGCTGGCCGGCGTGCTCGTACAGCAGGCTTGTGAGCCATTGCCATGGCGAGGCCTTGCCGTGCATTTGCTATCAATGGGACGGAGACCGACCTAGCAGATAGCTCGACAACTACAGAGATGAGTGGGATGGATTCAAAGGCTTACTGCAAACCAAAAGTGGAGCTCACAACGTTCAGTTCCACTCGGAGGAGAGACACGACATGGAGAGGCGACCATCAACTCCGGCGAGCTCGAAAATCGACGAATAAGCCTTGAATGACCGCTACGAGATAGTGGAGTAGCCCTGGGCGTGTGTGCAGAGTGGAGATAGTAGACCAATGGAGGTTCTTAACAGGGGCAGAGAGAGATGAACGAGTGGTGGGGGAGATCGACTGCAGGCCCGGACATGGCGGACAACACACGCGGGACGCGCTCGCGGATCGCGACGCGACCGCGAGGCTGGAGCGGGGACCGGGTACCGCTAGCTTGGTCGATCTGCATGCGACTCGGTCTGTGTGGCTACCGTTAATGGTGGAGTGCATCGGACCAGCGGCCTGAGATGAGGTGGACCGGTGAGGCGACGCTGTTGCGGGCGACGCCATGTGCAACTCGCCGCCATGGTTCGGGTTCGAGGCTAACGGCCATGAGACACAACAGGAAGAATAAGATTTTGAAGGGAGCAGAGCTCACCGTGAGGTCGCTGATGGCGATCGCGCCGTCAACACGGGCCGGAGAGGAGGAAGCCGCTGTGGAGAGACGCCCGACTACTTCGGTGCGGTCGAGGGAGACGCGTTCCGGCTCCGAATCGCACCGGGGATGAGGACCTTGGACGCGGCGAGCCCACCAGAGGGCCTTCTCTCGCGGTCAGGGAAGGCTCGGCCGGTGCACGTGCGATGTCCGGTCGATGCCCTGGGGTTCCGTGCTCTAGTGGCGCTGGCAATGGTGACGGCGCAAGGTGATGGTGGTGGTAGGTTTCTGAAGATGGAAGGGGGAGCCGGCGGCTGCGCTTGAGACTCGACCTATTATAGTGCCAAGGGATGGGGACGCGAGCGGTGGGGAGGAGCGTGCCTTGCGGGCTTTGCGCTCGCGGCCGGTGCGGCGCGTGCGTAGCGTGCAGGAGGTTGGGGAGAGAGACCTTACATGCAGACCCCGCATGGCGGTGACGGTGGTGCTGGGCGGGAGGGTGCGGCTGCAGGCATGTGCGGCGCATGATCTGGAGATGGGCCGAGGGAGGGAGTGCAGCGCGCTGGGCCGCGTGATCGCTGGACCGTGGCGGAAAGAAGGAACTAGAGAGGCGGCCTGCTTGCGAATAGAGAGAAGGAGGGGTGGGTTGGGCCGCTGGTGCGAGACGGGAGGGAGCCGGGCCGGTTTGCCATTTTCATTTTTTTTTTCTTTTCTTTTCTCATTCTTTACAAATTTTATAAATTCATTTGAAACCAAATTCAAATCAGTTTGAAACAAAACTAAGTTGCAAACTTTTCAAAATATTTTCCCTAGGTTTTTGCAAAAAAATTTTGACTTTGAATTTGTAAAATTTGTAAACCTTTTTATTTAATTTTGAAATAGAATAAATTCGATTCGCCCTATTCGGGTTTAATAAATCATTTACCACACAATAAAAATATGCAATGGCATGAATGCAACATGACAATATTAACAAATTTTTATTTTCCTCCTCTAATAAACTAGCCAACCTAATTAATTTCTAATTCCTTTTATTAAATTGGGGAAAAATTAAACCAGGGTGTTACACGTCGCCCCGGTGCCGGATCTGGTGGCCTAGAGGATGGACTTCTTCCACCCACCGGAGTCACGGTAGGGCGCCGCGGCCAATTCGTCCGACCAAATCCGTCGGTCGTCGCAGGACGTCTCAGCAGGCCGGCAGTAGGCGGAAGGCGCCGGGTAGGGGCTGGATCTGTCGCCGGCCAACAGCTCGGACCTCGAAGGTCCCGGCGGCGTGGAGGAAGGCCGCCACGACCCCATTTGCTCCGGTTCAAACGCCGACAGACCCGACCCCATCTTCTCCGATTCAGCACTTCCTTCCAAGCTTCACGACCTCCGCCCGAACTGACCTCGGCCGCCACCCCACACGCCTCCCTCCGCCCGGACCGGCCTCAGCTGCCACCTCATGCCGACAACAGTGAAGAGGCCGCCTCTGGTGGCGCCGGAGCAAGGGCGGCATTCTGGACAAGGAACGTGCCCCCCCTACATCAGGGGCCGTCAGAGTTGGGGCTGGCAAGGAGGAGGGCTGGGGCAAAAGGCTTGTGGCCAAGCGGCGGCGGTCAAGTTCATCAGTCCAGGCAACGACATCTGAGGAGAGCTCTACCGCGCGCTCGAGTCGGCGTCCTGCCCAACTCAGGTGTGTCTCATTGATGCTTTGGCTTCCTCATAGAAGTTTTGTTTATCATAAATGCAAGAAAATCAACAATGACATATGTTTAGTTGATCAGTGGGATGTCTAGTTAATCAGTGGGATGACATATGCCCAATTTGAATCTTGTTATAGTTAATCAGTGGGATGTTTAGTTGTGATTGAGCTTCCAGAAAGTTATGTTTTGAGTTCTGCCTAGTGATAATGGAATGGTCATTACATTGAAGCTGAATTAGGACAAGTTGTTGCCATATAGGTTTTCCAGGAATTAGGACAGGTTGTTGCCACGTCGATCGACCAGCTGGTCTGCACAACAGATATATGTGTACATCATTCGAACGTTTAACCAAGCTAATTTAAGAGATCACTAATGAAGCATTAGATATATAGCTTCATAGTTCATAGATCTGCCCACTTTTTAAAGGAGATTCTCTGAAGCTAGTAAGTACCAACAGCAACTTGGTATTCTAACTTGAGTAGGAGTATATATTTTGCATGTTATATTATTTTTTAGCTAGCTGCTCCTACGGTCTTATATAAGAGAGTTATATATAAAAGATTATAATGCAATCTATCAGTTTGTACAATATATGTTTATTGTGGTTATGCATGTTTTGTTCCTTGAATGTGTCATTTTCGATGGATTGGAATAAAATCAGAATTGCAAAGATTTCCAAAGCTACTCATGAATACTTGACAGAAGCAAAGGGAACGTAATAAGTAAAAGAAATAGTGTACTCATATGCAGTGGGCAATGTTCTATGGTAGTGATAAGCCTTTGCTTGCCTTGTCATTTTGTGAAGCAAACACATTATTTATTTTTCTTTTACCAACAATTATATTTAAGAATCTATAACTTTTCTTGCATGCTTCCAACTAAATGGCACAGTAACTTAGGAATACAAAGCTACATATTTTATCGATGAAGTTCATCTATTTGTTTATTGACAATTTAGTGTCATGATTTTTAAAGTGTGATGCAATTCTTTCTTATTTGCGATATTAGATGGCAGGAATACTCTGTCAGTACTGGTAATTCATGAACAACAACTGAGGGAGTTCCATTTTGATTTCTATAGATGGGACAGAGGAGTTACCAATTAAGATGTAATTGTTCCTTGGAGGGGCACATTTGCTCTGTTTTTTTTCACTTTCACAAACAAATTGATGCTTTGGAGATACTAGGAACCTCGGAAATAGTGACTACTCCTTAGTAGAATTCCTTTTGTCGATGTTTGCTTACAATCTTTTTCCACCCTGTTTCTGCAACAAACATGTCCTTGCTCTTATGGTTCTGCTTGGGATCTTTGATGAGTGTTTAGAAACTAAGTTGATTGCACAATGGTTGTTTGCTTCTCCAAGGATTTTTGCATCCGTAGTTTTTTCTTTTTTGTCTGAATGGAGAATTGATATCTGCCTTCTTAAGTGTTTTGTACAAGCTGTTGAGTATGATAGTTTGTTTAATAGCTCCACATGACCACTAATATCTTTTAAATTCCTCTAAAATGACCATATTTTTTTTAGTTTTTTAGGTGTCTCTCATGCTTGTGCAATATGGACCCTAGGCAGTCCAATGTTGGTGAAGGATCACACGGGTTTGTTCCTGGTGCCAACAATGGTGCGTACCCGCCTCCCTGGAACCCATACACGTATGGGTACCAAGGTCCTTCAGGCTGGTTCTCCCAAGGATTCCAACCCATTGCACCCAATATTCCAATGATGAATCCAAGTAGCTATGCTCCAGAAGGTGTCCAGCCGATTCAAATACCAGAAGCATCTAATCACAACTCTGAGACAGATGTGGAAGAAGTGGCTGCCCCTCCAGCACGCACAGGTAAAAGAAGTAACAAAACTGCAGGCACTAGGACAAAGTTGGGTAACTTCAATGCAGACGAAGATGTAAACCTTGTGAAGTCATGGCTTGAAATAAGTTGTGACCCAATTATGAGTACTGGACAAAAAAAGAGATCGCATGTGGGAGAGGATCCTTAATCGGTACAACTTGAGGAGAGGATCTAACCCAGAGAGGAGTGTGAGGTCTCTACAGAGCCGCTGGGACATAATCAAGGCTGAAGTAGGCCTGTTTGCATCGTACTATGCAGACAGCATTCGAGAGAATCCTAGCGGGATGTCTGATGCTTGTATGGTATGTATTTTCTGCAGAGTATGATTAAATTCAGTTTCTTAAGTATGAATGTATGATAACACATTTACTTTGGGGACAGACCACTCATGCAGTCAGTAACTTTGCTTCTGTTCTAAAACGGAAGTTTGGTCTCCTGCATTGTTGGGAGCTTATGAAGGATGAGCCCAAATGACAGGATCCCCATCTCAGAGATGTTGCAACACCTGCTCGAGGAGAAGGATTTGGGGACGAAAGTACCCAAGGGCCCGACAATGTGGACAATGTCGAGGGGCAGGGCAGCGTTGTTCGGTCCGGAACTCAAGCAATGAGGCCTATGGGCAGGGATTCAGCTAAAGCAGCGAAGAAGAAAGCAAAATCCGATGCTGGTTCAACGTCTTTTGCAGAGTACGCAGCGAGAATGCAAGACCTTTCATTGCAAAAAAATTCTATCATGCAAGAGGAAGCTATGCGTAAAAATGATCATTTCCAGCAGCTTGCCTCCATCGATGAGAAGCGTTTTGAGGAAATGCACAGACACAATGATAATTGGTTACAGATTGAGCAGGAGAAGATTCGGTTGATGCGTGAGAAGCAAGATGATGAAAGGATCAAAGAGGAGAAGAAAGAAGATGAAATGATCCTTGCGATTGATCTTGATGCATGCACACCACCATTGCGATTGTACTACCAGACTCTTCAAGAGGAAATATTGGAGAAGATTGCAGCGAGGCGCCAAAGGAGCCAAGCGCCCTGATCTTCCTGCTGGGAGAGGGAACCGTCCAGAATGTTATATGTCCAATGTGATGTGTATTTATATTAATGGACGTGTGTACTTATTTGTCATTAGAACCTTCATCTTCTGTAGTTGACTGTGATGTATTTGCTAGTAGAACATTCCACCCTAGAGAAACATTCCTTTTCTGTATATTGTCTAGTACTGGAATTGCTAGCTGCGTTGTCAATGGTCTACAAGTGCAGTCATGGTGTTTTGTTCTACAGGATTCTCCTGGATGATGTCATTTAAGTGTGTTCATTTGAATGGTTTATATGTATGTTTTAAGTGTGTTCGTTTGACTGTCATATACTACAGGATTGTCCTGGATGATGTCATTTTAAGAAGAATAGTAAGCTTCTAGCTGGAGAGCTGCTTATTCCTATCAACTACTTGCTGACACTTGGCAGTTCAGCAATGCTCCAATTGATTGAGAGCTGAGAGCTGAGAGCTGATTCTTTGTGGCATCTATGCACATTTTATTTTCTTATAACCAACCTGTCGGTGTTTCGTACCCGGGGGTATCACACCAACGAGTGATATGATCGCGTGCTTCTCTTCCTGGATGGTGATGCAAGAGGACACAAGGATTTATCCTGGTTCGGGCAAAGAAGGCCCTACGTCCAGCGGGGGGGATGTTCTTGTATTACTTGCACCTAAGTGCTCGTACAGGGGAGAATACAAGCTCAGTGAGCGTGGACCGGGGTCCGGACTCGTGCCTGTGTGGGACTCGTGTGTTGTGTCCCCTTGAATGAGGGCCCTAGTGTCCCCTTTTATAGAGCAAGGGGAGGCCAGGGTTACATAAAGGTATTACAGGTGTCGGGGCGTATGGTGCCCCATACGGAGAAGGGTAGGAACCCTGTCTTGTCGGGGCCACTGGAGCCGATGTGATCGTCGCTGTTGAGGCGTCCTTGGGTCGTGGCTTCCATCCTGGGGGGCGGACGGACGGGTGGCGCGACAAGGCGGGAGCCGTACAGCACCCATCCCGGAATGTACAGTACGCGGTGAGGTCCCTCCGGGTCTTGGGGTACCTGTCCTCCAATAGCACGAAAGTAGTTAGGGCTCGAAGGGCGCGGAGCCGGCTTCGAGGTGGTGCCACGGGGGCTCGAGGGGCGCGGAGCCGCCTCGAGGGTTTAGTGCAGGGCTCGAGGAGCGCGTAGCCGGCCTCGAGGGGTTACAGTGCAGGGCTCGAGGGGCGCGTAGCCGGCCTCGAGGGGTTACAGTGCCTGGCTTGGCCGAACAGTGCTGTACTGGTGCCCTTTTGCCCATGCTTGTGGTGAAAACGAGACTTGACCTTTACACCGAGTTACTGTGGTACATGCTGTGCACTAGTGGACATGACCGGAGTAGGTGAAGGCATTAAATGCGTGGTATGGGCTGGTACGGCTGTCTGTGCAGCTCGAGGTCCGTGCGTTAAGGCTCGAGGTGTGGGGGCGCGCTCGCCCGAGGCCTGGAGGGCTCGAGCGAGACGGAGAGAGCGATCGTGCTCGCCCGAGGCCTTGCTGGGAGGGCTCGGGCGAGACGGAGACAGAGCGTTCGCCCGAGGCCTGGCTGGGAGGGCTCGGGCGAGACGGAGATAGAGCGTTCGCCCGAGGCCTGGCTGGGAGGGCTCGGGCGAGACGGAGAGAGTAGAGCGTTCGCCCGAGGCCTGGCTGGGAGGGCTCGGGCGAGACGGAGATAGATCGTGCTCGCCCGGGCCTTGCTCGGGGGCCTCGGGCGAGGAGGAGAAAGAAGAGTGTTAGGGTGTTCGCGTTGATTGGGGGTACCCTTTTTTGACCACCGACAGTAGCCCCGAGGCCAGGGGAGTGGTTAGAACTCCCTCGTGGGCTTCCCGAAGAATCCTCCGTCGTTTGGGAACCTTCTGCCAGCGGGCGCGCCTTTTTAGGCGGAAATCGTCAGGGAGCGGAGATCGCGGCGCCGTGTGTACCTGTCAACAGGCTCGAAATGTGGTTCGGTAGTCTTATTAAATATTTGCGGTTACCTTTTCTTTGTCGTGGGAGACTCCGTCCGAGGCTTGGCTCGGAGGGCTCGAGCGAGACGGAGAACGAGCGATCGTCGAGGTCTGGCCTTGAGGGCTCGGGCGAGATGGAGGCGAGCGCGCCCGAGGCCTGAAAATCTCATGCTCACACCAAGAAAAAGAGATTAGTCGTAACTGTCCGAGTTTTTAGACCCTCTTTCGTCGAGGGGTGCCAGGCTGAACCGACTGGCCGGCTCCTCGAGCTGTCCGGCATGCCGATTGCCCTGGCTTGTCATCCCGCGAGTCCTTTCGATCGGATGCGAGGGGGGATGCCTCGTACTACCCCGAGTGGGCGAGTATCGAGGTTCCCGGTGAGCTGGTAACGGGGAATCCAAGTGAGAGCTCGTGCCCCGTTCGTTAGGGGTCGACTGTGGCCCGGAGGCGGTCTCATAAAGCATGGGGGCTCAGTCTGCAGGAGTGCCGGGTCCATTCGATAGGACCCGGTGGCTCGATGCCTCCCTCCGAGGGGATCTCACTGCACGTCGAGCTCCCCGCCTTGGATACACGTGAGGGGCCTCGAGGGCTCGGCCCTCGAGAGTAATGCCGCGAGTGGCGCCCCTTGGTGTCCCTGACTCGGGTGCTCGAAGCCGGCTGTCGAACCCTTTTCGAGGGCCAGCCTTCGCTGCTTCGAGACTTAGGGCCGGGGCCCGTTTTTACCTTTATGAAGAAGCCTCCGTCGTCTGGGAATCCTTCTGCCCGTTGGGCACGCCTTTTTAGGCGGAAACCGTCGGGGAGAGCGGCGGGCGCGAAGCCGGAGCGACGGTCGTGGCGGGCCCGGGTAGTGGAGCGAATGGAGAGGTAAAGCGCGTGTACCCTGCATCCGGCTCGAGACGTGGTTAGGTGGGCGCATTGAATGCATTCGGTTACCTTTTTACGTCGTGGGAGATCCCGCCCGTCTGGATTTCCCCCTATAAATATCGAAAGAGGGGGAAAGAACCTTTTACTTTGCCTTTGCCTTCGCCGCCGCCGTAGCCTTTACGCGCCCTCTCCTTCGAGCTAGTCGATTGGGGATTTCCGGCCGCCCGTCCGCTGCTCGGATCCGCGCCGCGCCACCGTCATGGCCGCCCAGACACAGATGCTGCCGGCCGAGGACTGGAGCCCGTCGAAGGTGACGCAGAGCGAAATGGACTCGCTGGTGGCCCAGGGGCTTCTGCGCCCCAACCCGGAGGAGGGACCCGCATGGTGGGTTATCCCGTCGGCGGAGCACCGGGAGCCGCACCCGCCGGAGGGGTACGTGGTGAGCTTCACGCGCTACCACCGTATGGGGCTCGGCGTCCCGCCGAGCCGCTTCTTGCGAGGGCTGGCCCACCATTTCGAGGTGGAGCTGCAACACTTCTCCCCCAACTCCATCTCGCACGCCGCCATATTCGCCGCGGTGTGCGAGGGGTACCTGAAGATGGAGCCGCACTGGGAGATGTTCGTCCATCTCTTCCGGGGCGAGCTCTTCATCAAGTCCCTGAAGCCCAGCGGGAGGCGGCCCGTGCGCATGGGCTCCCTTGCCATTACCGCGAGGGCGGGGACCTCGTCGGCCAATGTCCCCCGCGAGTACCTGCGATACAAGCTTTCCACCAACCAGGCCGGGTGGGACGACCATTGGTTCTATCTGCGGAACGAAGGTGGCCTCCTTCCGCAGTACACCGGCAGGGTCCTCACCCACGCCCGGAGAAGTGGACCTGGGGCGTTGCGGCGGACAGGCAACGCCACCTGGCCCGCTGATGGAGATGATGAAGACGCTGGTGGATGAGAAGAAGCTGACCGTGCAAGCGGTCATTTGGGCGTTCCACCAGCGAAGAGTTCTTCCGCTGGCGGACCGCCCCTTCTTATGCACGAGATGGGCCCGCAGGCTCAGCTCGAGGCGCTCAATCGCTCGAGGATGGCCGGAGAGAGGCTGTCCCGGAACGAGGGCGTCTCCGGGTGTCGATCACGATCCAGGGGCCGTTCGTCCCTGAACTCTCCAACCTGGTTGCGATGGCACCCGACGAGGGGTGTCTCGACCTGGTAAGCCTCCCTCGAGTCGAGCTATCTCGAGCCTCCTCCCCCTTTTTCCTCCTTCGATCCGTTTGCATCCGTCTTGTGGTTTGTCTCATCACGCTTCTTCTTTCTTCAGGGGGCATTTACTTGTCGCGCGTCGAGGCCCCCGGTGAGGGAGGACGCCGCGGGTTCTCAGGTGAGGCGCCTCTCTGCTCAGAAGGACAAGGAGAGCAAGGATGCAAAAAGAAGAAAGAGAAAAATAAAAACTTGCGTCGCTTAGCTCGGGAGCAGAGACTGGCGAAGGCTCGTCGTAACCGTCAGCCTGGGGACGGGTCCCCGAGCTGAGCTCCTCGAGCTCGGAGGAGGAGAGTGGTGATGAGGAGGAGGGCGACGACGAGGGGATGGATGTGCGCTTGATGCGCGCGGGGCTCGTTGATGACAGGGCTGACCGCTCCTCTGTGCAGGAGGGTACACTGGAGGTCCCCCCGACAAAAGGGTCGCGCGGGACGCAGCCGCGGAAGGCGGCGCCGATCCCTGCCTCGTCGGGGGCCCGAGGTCCGTCGAGCTCCGCGCCGGATGCGCCCCTGGTCGTAAGGAAGCCCCGGACCGGAGCGCCTCCGCCACAGCGCCAACGGAGGCCGCCCCCGCGTCAGCCCAGACGGGGGGTCTCGAGAGGGGTCGGGCCTCGAGAGGCGGTCGACAGGTTGAGAAGGTTTTCGGGCCCGACCCCCGCGAGCCGTCAAGGGCGCCGTCGAGCCGCGGAGGGGCGGGCGCCAAGAAGAGGCGTCGAGCCCGCGCCATCACGAGCGTCGGGGAGGGAGCCCCGAGCGTCTCGTGACCAGGGGCGCGAGCGTCCCCGGAGTCCATCGCCGCACCGCCGCCGGGACACGGAAGCGGACGCGGGAGGGCGCGACCACCAGCGCGGGCGCCGGAGCAGGTCCCGGAGCCCGCGCCGGGGCGAGCGCCACGACGAGCACGAGGGTGGTACGGTCGCCCTCCCGCGATGTGGGGCGGAAGGAGGGCTCTCCCTCGAGGTCGAGCCATGGGAGGCGTCGGGAGCCCTCCCCCCATCCCAGCCCTGTGGAGACGGCCCAGGCGCAGGGCTCGAGCCGTGGGGTGGGCTCGAAGCCCCCGAGTGGGTCGGCGATTCCGGGAAGAAGCCCAGCCGCCGCTTCGGGTGAGTAGTTTCCTTGGGTCTCGTCGGTAGTGAGGCTTCACCTCTTTGCTTTTGATGACGCGTGCCATCTCCGTCTTCTCAGGGGGAAGCGCTCCTACCAGGAGGTGGACCTCGCTTCGTCCAAGCGGGCCAAGACCTCGAGCCCCGTCGAGGCACAGGCACCTCGAGGTATGGCACCTTCCTCCGCTAGAGAAGCCGCTTGGCTGGAGAAGGCCCGAGCTGCCATGGCTCGAGGGGCCGGATGATCGTCGCGAATTTTGGTGAGGCCGTCGCCATCGACCACGGGGGTCGAGGTACTCTTCCTGGTTCTGACATCTCCGTCATCTCGTATTGCAGGGGCCTCAGCTCATGGCATCGAGCCTGCCACCACCGTATCCGCCGAAGCGCTGCCTCCTCCCCCTCCTCCTCCTCCCGCGATGGTGCCAACTGGGAGCGCCATCCTTCCCCTCACCACGACGGGTGTTCCGGGGGAAGCGCCTGGGGCGAGCACGGCCCCGCCGGCGTCTGGGGCTGAGGAGACTGCGCCCTTGTGGCTCCGACCAGCACGGGCCGGGTGCGGAGGAGGGAAGGGGGGAAGAGGCGTCGGCGGAGAAGGAGCCGACGGTGGAGGACCTCCTGAACGAGCTGGAGCAGGGGCCGCTCCTCGCGCGGGCTCGATGACGGTGGAGGCGCCCGAGGTGCCGGCTAGCGCCGACAAGGCGCCGGAGGGCCCGGCCGGGAAGAGGGCCGGGGTCGAGCCTTCCCTCGATCGATCCGCAACAGGAAGTGCCGGCGGAGGGACGGAGGGAGTCGGGGCCCGTGCCGTCGGGCGGCGGGTCGCTGTCGGGGCAGCTCGAGGCGGAGGAGGATCTGCCCGACATCGAGCTCGACCGACCGATATGGCCGTTTCCCGTCCCACTGAGCCCGCCCCTTGCCGTGGTTCCCATCGAGCAGCCGGCCCAGCGGGGGGCCCCGCGCGAGGTGCGGTCCATCTTCCGGGAGGTGGCCGTGCTTATGGCGGAGGCGGAGCGGTCCTGCTCCGAGGAGGCGGGCCGGTCCGCACAGGTGTCAGCCGCCCTCGCGCGGGCTGAGGCGGAGCTTCGAGATCTCCGCGCGGAGCTGAGCCGGAACGCCCAGATGGCGAGCCGGCTTAACGAGGCGGAGGCGGAGGTCCGGGTGGCTCGAGGCGAGGTCGCTCGATCCAAGGAGGAGGCCGCCGCCGTTCTCGAAGCGTCGAGGAAGGAGGCCGCGGACGCCCGAAGCGAGGCCACCTCTGCCCGGGCTGAAGCCGAGGCGGCGAAGCAGGAGGCTGCTGACGCCCGTGGCGAGGCCGCCGCTGCCCGAACCGCAGCGGAGGCGGCGAGAGAAAAGAGGCCGAAGACGCCAAGAGTGGTGCCGCCACCGCCCGAGCTGCCGAGGGGGCGGCGCGGCAGGAGGTGATCCGCAAGGATCTGGCCCTGGTAGAGGCGGGCCGGCTGATCGAGGACCTTAGGTCCGAGAAGCTCCTCACGCTGGCCGAGAAGCGCAGGCTGGAGCAGCGTGCTGAGGGCCTGACCAGCGACCTCGCCGCACTGGGGCAACACTGCGACGGTGAGGCTTACACCTTGTTCTTGTTTGGGTCTCGAAGTTTTTGTTACGCCGCAGTCTCACTCTTCCTTGTTTGTTGCGCAGGGGTCGAGAAGACGGTCGAGGAGCTCCGCGGACGAACCAGGCTCTCTTGGACCAACTCCAAGACGAGACGATGGTGGCGGAGCGGGCTCGCTCTTCTCTCGACCGGCTCGGCCCCATGTGGGTGCTCCTCCTGTGACCGCGGCAGAAGGTGCAGTGGCTCGGGGCGATGCCTTGGTCGACGCCTTGTGCTTCTTCGACGCAGCCGCGCGGGACCGTGTCCGGCAAGCTCTCCATCACGGCGTCAAGCAGACACTCGCGGTCGTTCGCTCGGTTTCCGCTTCCCGGTCCACGTTGTCGCGAATGGCTTCATCGAGATCGAGGGGAAGGATGAGGAGTGGAACAACCGCCGTGTCGACAAAATTTTGGAGAAGATGGAGAGGCCGGGGACGTCGCTCGCGAAGATCTTCGAGGAGGACGTGCTGCCTCCTGACGCCAGCAGCGGTGTCGGGAGCCCTCCTCCTTCGAGCTCGGGCGTCGAGGTCGAGCCTGCCATCGTGGACCTCGGGAGGAGTACCGCACCGACGAGGACTGAGGCCTGCGTGCCAAATTTGGGCGTCGAGGCCCTTGTAAGAATTCTATGACATAAATGAGGGTACGTCGAGACCCGAATGTATATGTGATTTGTTTATGAAAAGAGTGTTTTCTTTTCAAATGCGTTTGACTTCTCTTTGTCGCAAGCTCGAGTTTCTGCTAACTTAGTCTGTGTTCCTTCGATACGTCGCGAGCCCCTCGAGGGGAGGCGTAGGTAGGGCACCGTAGCCCGGGGGCGTAGGTGGCCGTCTACGTCGACGCCCCCGACCTTGGAGGCTCGAGGTACTTTAAGATTTAGACGTCGCTAGTTCACTCGAGGCGCGAGTCGAGACGAGGGTCAAATTTTTGAAAAGAAAACACGCGTTTTTTTCCGGAGTCTGGGGGCGTTTACCCCCTTGTCAGCCCCCGAGGGAGGCTCGACCCTGAGCTAGGCAGGGTCGAGGCTACCTTGAGTTGCTAAGTAACATGAAAGATGGCGCACGAGTTGGCCCATTCATATTCAACGTGTTTGTACAAAGCAATAAAATGAACAAGGCCTCGAGGCCCTTAAGGGTAGAAGCGACGTAGCTGAGATATGTTCCACGCGTTCGCCAGGATCCTGCCTTGGTCGTCGTAGAGCTTGTATGTGCCTGGCTTGAGCACTTCGGCCACGGTGTATGGGCCTTCCCACGGAGGGGTGAGCTTATGGCGCCCTCGATTATCTTGCAGCCGTCGAAGCACGAGGTCCCCCACCGCCAGGTCCCTTTTGCGCACGTGCTTGTCGTGGTAGCATCGAAGTGTTTGCTGGTAGCGTGCAGAGTTGATGAGCGCCACGTCTCGGGCCTCCTCGAGCTGGTCCTTGGCGTTGGCGAGCCTTTCGTCACTGGTTTGCTCGTTGTAGGCTCGAAGTCGAGGTGAGCCGTACTCGAGGTCCGTAGGTAAGACGGCCTCGGCGCCGTAGGTTAGGAAAAACGGAGTGAACCCGGTGGCTCGACTCGGCGTAGTCCTGAGGCCCCACAGCACCGAGGGGAGTTCTGTAGCCCACCCCTTTCCGAAATTCTTGAGGGTCTTGAACAGCCTCGGCTTTAGCCCATGGAGTATCATGCCGTTGGCGCGCTCGACCTGCCCGTTGCATTGGGGGTATGCGACCGAGGCCCAGGTTACGCGAATGTTGTTGTCATCGCAGAAGTTGGTGAACTTTTTGCCCGTGAATTGGGTGCCATTGTCGGTGATGATGACATTAGGCACCCCGAACCGGTACATGATGTTGGCGATGAACTCGACAGCCCTCTCGGAGGTGGGGTCTCCTATCGGCTTAGCCTCGATCCACTTGGTGAACTTGTCGACGGCCACGAGCATGTGTGTGTACCCTCCACTTGTCCTTTTGAGGGGACCCACGAGGTCGAGCCCCAAACGGCAAATGGCCAAGTGATTGGGATCATCTGCAGGGCGTGTGCGGGCTGGTGCGTTTGCTTGGCGTAGAATTGACACCCATGGCACGCTGGACCAAACGCTTGGCGTCCCCAATGGCGGTCGGCCAATAGAAGCCTTGACGGAAGGCGTTGCCAACCAGGGCCCTCGGCGCTGCGTGGTGGCCGCAAGCCCCCGAGTGCATATCGTCGAGGAGCTTGCGCCCTTCCTCGAGTGGGATGCAGCGTTGAAGGATTCCAGTCGGACTTCGTCGGTATAGCTCCCGTTCGTCGCCGTAGATGACGTAGGTCTTGGCCCTCCGAGCGATGCGTCGGGCCTCCGTCTTGTCTTCTGGTAGCTCGCCTCGCGTCAGGTAGTCGAGGTAGGGCGTCCGCCAGTCGAGGGGCCGTGTGATGACGAAGAGGCGTGTGCGTCGACCTGCATCGCCTCTGCGGACGTCGAGGGGTCCTTCTCGAGGGTGGCGTTGAGAGTCGAGCCCCCGTGTCTTGCTCGAGGGGTGGCGTCGAGGGGCCAGCCCCCGGGTCGATTTCGACGGATGGCTCGAAGACGTCCCTCGAGAAGACGTCTGGCGGTACCGTGCCGCGCGTGGACGCCAACTTTGCCAGCTCGTCTGCGGCCTCGTTGTATTTCCGAGCTACGTGGTTGAGCTCGAGGCCGTAAAACTTGTCTTCCAGCTTGCGCACCTCCCCGCAGTATGCCTCCATCTTGGGATCGATGCAGCTTGAAGCCTTCATAACCTGGTTGACGACGAGCTGCGAGTCTCCTCGGGCGTCGAGGCGTCGGACCCCGAGCTCGAGGGCGATGCGCAGCCCATTGACGAGGGCCTCGTACTCGGCGACGTTGTTGGAGGCGGGGAAGTGCAAGCGTAGCAGGTAGCGCATGTGTACTCCGAGGGGTGAGATGAAGAGCAGGCCTGCTCCTGCCCCCGTCTTCGTGAGGGATCCATCGAAGTACATGGTCCAGAGCTCGGCTTGAATCTGTGCCGGCGGGAGCTGAGTGTCGGTCCATTCAGCAACGAAGTCCGCCAACGCTTGCGACTTGATGGCCTTTCGCGGGGCATAGGTGATGGTCTCCCCCATTAGTTCGGCGGACCACTTGGCGATGCGCCCCGTGGCCTCCCGATTGTTGACGATCTCTCCGAGGGGGAAGGACGACACCACCGTCACGGGATGAGCGAGGAAGTAGTGCTGGAGCTTGCGCCTTGTGACGATGATGCCGTAGAGCAGCTTTTGGATGTGCGGGTACCGGACCTTGGCCTCGGAGAGTACCTCACTGGTGAAGTATACCGGTCGCTGGACCGGCAATGTATGACCCTCCTCGTGCCTCTCGACGGCTATGACCGCGCTAACCACCTGAGTGGTTGCGGCCACATAGAGGAGGAGGGGCTCGGGGGAATCGTCACCTTCGGCTGGTCGCGGGGGCACGAGAATTGGTGCAGAAGTCAGCAGCCCCTTCAACTTGGTTAAGGCCTCCTCGGCTTCGGCGGTCCACGCAAAGTGTTCCGTCTTTTTTAGTAGGCGGTAGAGGGGTAGTGCTTTTTTCCCCAGCCTCGAGATGAATCTGCTGAGAGCGGCTAGGCAGCCTGTTACTTTCTGCACACCCTTGAGGTCACGAATCGGGCCCATCCTCGTGACTGCTGAGATTTTTTCAGGGTTTTCCTCGATCCCCCGTTGTGAGACGATGTAGCCAAGTAGCATGCCTCGAGGCACACACAAAGACACACTTCTCGGGGTTGAGCTTCACATTCTTGGCCCGGAGGCACTCGAACGTGGTCTCGAGGTTGCTGATGAGGTTCCCTACTTTTTTAGTTTTAACCACGATGTCATCGACGTAGGCCTCGACGGTCTTGCCTATGTGCTCGCCAAAGATGTGCTGCATACATCGTTGGTACGTTGCCCCGGCGTTTCGAAGGCCGAAGGGCATCGTAACATAGCAATACATACCAAATGGCGTGATAAAGAGGTCGCGAGCTCATCGGATTTTCTCATCCTAATTTGGTGGTAGCCGGAATACGCATCAAGGAACGAAAGCACTTCGCACCCAGCAGTGGAATCGACGATCTGGTCAATTCTAGGTAAAGGAAATGGAACTTTTGGACATGCTTTATTCAGACCAGTGTAATCTACACACATCCGCATTTTTCCATTCTTTTTCCTAACTAGTACAGGGTTAGCTAGCCACTCTGGGTAAAATACCTCCTTGATGAATCCGGCCGCCAAAAGCTTGTGCACCTCCTCGCCGATGATCCTGCGCTTTTCCTCGTCGAAGCGGCGCAGGCGTTGCTTCACCGGTCTGGACCCGGCCTGGATCTCCAAGGCGTGCTCGGCGACTTCCCTCGGTATGCCCGGCATGTCCGAGGGGTTCCACGCAAACATGTCGATGTTCGCGCGGAGAAAGTCGACGAGCACTGCTTCCTATTTGGGCTCGAGGCTGGTACTGATGGTCAGCGTCTTGCCATTGGCCGAGGTCGGGTCGACGGGTATTTGCTTGGTGTGCTCAGCCGGCTCGAAGGTGCCGGCGTGACGCTTTGCTTCTGGGGCCCCCTCGGTGGCCAGAGCTGCCAAGGCCTCGAGCGAGTCGAGGTGGACGTTGGCCTCCCCCGCTCGACGCACTCCACGTCGCAGTGGTATGCGTGCTCGTAGGAGGTGTCAACGGTGATGACCCTTTTGGCCCCGGCATCTTGAGCTTCAAGTACGTGTAGTTAGGAATCGCCATGAACTTGGCGTAGCCTGGCCGGCCGATGATGGCGTGGTAGGTCCCTTGGAAGCCGACCACCTCGAAGGTGAGCGTTTCCTGACGGAAGTTTGCCGGCGTGCCGAAGCAGACCGGCAGGTCGATGCGCCCAGGGGGTGGGCTTTCTTTCCTGGTACTACTCCGTGGAACCCCCGACGCTGGGTCGGAAGCTGTCCCTCTGAAATCCCCAGGAGGTCGAGGGTCTCGAGGTATATGATGTTGAGGCTCGAGCCCCCATCCATCAACACCTTGGAGAACCGAACGTCGATTATGATGGGGTCGACGACGGGGGGTAAGCCCCCGGGTTTATGACACGGTCCGGATGGTCGTCACGGTCGAACGTGATTGGCGCATCGGACCAGTCAAGATACCGGGGGGCGTCGTGGCCAAGCGAAAAGATTTCCCGGCGCTCCTTCTTTCTTTCTCGAGCTGAGAGCCCGACGGTCGGCCCCCCGTAGATCATGTAGCAGTCGCGCACCGGGGGGAAGTCGCCATCTGCGTTTCTGCCGCCGCGTCGATCGGTATCCTTTCCCTTAGGCGCGTCTTCCCTCTTATCGCCGAGCTTGGAGTAGTAGCCCTTCAACAGTCGGCAGTCTTTCAACTTGTGGTTTACGGGGCCCCTGTGGTAGGTACAGGGATCCTCGAGCATCTGGTCGAAAACAGCCCATCGGGGGGGCTCGGGGCTTCTTAGGCTCGAGGGCGCCCGCGAGCACCTCTTTGTCGTCGTCGTCATCGGCGCCACGCTTCGCCTTCTGGCCCTTGCGTTTGTTTTTCTTCCTTTGTTGCCGTCATTGTTGTCGTTCTTGGCGTCGTTGCCCTTGTTGGAGCCCTCCGGCGCGATCACCGCCTTGCCTTTGTCCGTGGAACGGCCAAAGAAGGCCCCCACTGCTTCGTCGCCCGAAGCAAAGCTGGTGACGCGATCCATCAGGTCCTCGACCGTCCCGGGACGGTAGCGTCCTAGCTCATGAACAAGCTCTTGGCATGTCGTGCCCGCGAGGAACGCTGAGAGATGACGTCCTCGTCAGGCACGTGGGGGAGCTCGAGACGCTGCTTCGAAACCGTCGAGCAAAGTCGCGGAGGGGCTCGTCCGCCGCCTGCCTGCAACGCCGTAGGTCCCAGGGGTTGCCTGGACGCACGCAGGTCCCCTTGAAATTCCCGTCGAAGACCCTGACTAGGTCGGCCCAGTCATGGATCCGATCCGGCGGGAGCCCCTCGAGCCACCGGCGGGCGGTGTCCGAGAGGTAAAGTGGGAGTTGACGTATGATCACGCGGTCGTCGTTCTTCGCTCCGCCCAGTTGGCAGCCAAGGCGGAAGTCCGAGAGCCAGAGCTTGGGCTCGACCTCCCCGTCATACTTCACGATGTTGGTCGGCGGTCGGAAGCGGTCGGGGAGGGTTGAGCTGCGGATGGCCCGGCTGAAGACTCGGGGGCCCGGGGGCTCGAGGACCTGCCGGTCCTCGTCGCTGTCGTAGCGCCCCCCTCGATGGGCGCTATAGCCACGCTCTTGGGCCCCCTTGTCCTTGCGCCGTCGGTTGATGTCGTTGCGGGCGTCGTTGGGGTCTCGAGGTGGCCGGTTGTCGACGATCCGTTCGCGGACTGGCCTAGCTCGAGAGGCGTCCGGCTGGTGGACGGATGCCTCGCGAGCGTCGTGGGGCGTGTCCGCCGGTCTCCCCGAGGCTGCTCCGCGTCGGCGTGACGCCGAGCTCTCGGCCTGCTGTACCGCGGCTGTCTCGAGGAGGTTTTTCATTTCTCCGAGCATGCGCCTGGCATCGGGGTTGGAGACGGCGGGCAGGTCACGGAGCATCATAGCCGCCGCCACCACGTTCTGGCCGGCTCGCGGGAAACATACCTCAGGGCGTGCTGGTGCCCCGTCCTCGAGGATCCGCCGGTGGACCTCTCGAGCCCGGCCTCGAGCTCCGGCTCCTCGGGGCTGGGGTGGTTCCTGCATCAGGGTTTGCCGGAGCTGCAGCAGGTGTCGCCGTTCTTCCTCGGCTTTGGTGATTGCCTCTTGCACTTGTGCGAGTTGCGCCGCCCGGCCATCGTCGTGCTTAGGCGGTACAGCCGGTGCTGGAGGTTCGTCCCTTCCCTGAACGCGTGATCCGCCTGCCGCGGCCACGTCGCTAGGTCCCTCTAGGTCGAGGGCCGGCCTGCCGTCGTCGCCTTCGTCCTCGGTGTCGCATACGACTCCCTCGAGTTGGAAGCACTCCCTGGTGGGATCCCAGAGGTCGGGGTCGTGGTAGTCGTATTCGTCGGAGTCGGAGCTGTTGACGGCACGCCGCCTTGACCGATGCTGGGACCGCAGCTCGCGGTACCATTCTCCGACGGTGGCTCGCCGAGGTGGCTCGAAGGCTCGCAAGAAGTCGCGGTCGACGCACGCGGGGTGGACGATCTCCAGGCTGGCCATGGCCTGCAGCAGCGCGCCCGAACGCTGCTCCCGGTCCGCCTCGTCTGGTCCTGATGGCGCTCGTCGAGGCGGTGGGCGTATACAGCCGCAGAGTTGTCGAGGCCGACCGGGAACCGCTGGCGTCGAGCGCGGCGCGACCCGTGCGGGAGGAGGCTGAGTGGCGTCGACGGCGCACGGCTCGGAGGCCTCTGGCCTGGTCCTGGTCCGTACGCATGATGAATGCGAAGTCGCTAGGCGGGCGCGGGTGCGCCCTGGAGGTCTCCGGCCGCGCGCCGGGCTGGTTTTCCCCTGGGGACCCTGCACCGGCTACGGGGGTGTAGGTGTTTGCCGCGGGCCGCCTGCGCCCGGCGACGACGTGACGACGGCGCCGCTCGCGACGTGGCGACGTGTGGTGGTGCGGGCGACGCGTCACGCCCCCGCGCGGGGTGGCGTGACACGCACTCCGCTCAGGCCCTCGTGGAGAGCAGAGTCAGCTCGTTGCCGTTGCCTGTGGCCAGGAACTCGAGGCTCCCGAACCAGACGACGGCACCAGCCGAGAACGGAAGAAGAGGGGATGAAGCCATCCAGGAATCAACGAGAAATCGGCTCGGACACGCGAAGTCCCCTACCTGGCGCGCCAACTGTCGGTGTTTCGTACCCGGGGGTATCACACCAACGAGTGATATGATCGCGTGCTTCTCTTCCTGGATGGTGATGCAAGAGGACACAAGGATTTATCCTGGTTCGGGCAAAGAAGGCCTACGTCCAGCGGGGGGGATGTTCTTGTATTACTTGCACCTAAGTGCTTGTACAGGGGAGAATACAAGCTCAGTGAGCGTGGACCGGAGTCCGGACTCGTGCCTGTGTGTGGACTCGTGTGTGTGTCCCCTTGAATGAGGGCCCTAGTGTCCCCTTTTATAGAGCAAGGGGAGGCCAGGGTTACATAAAGGTATTACAGGTGTCGGGGCGTATGGTGCCCCATACGGAGAAGGGTAGGAACCTGTCTTGTCGGGGCCACTGGAGCCGATGTGATCGTCGCTTTGAGCGTCCTTGGGTCGTGGCTTCCATCTGGGCGGCGGAGTGGTGGCGCGACAAGGCGGGAGCCGTACAGCACCCATCCCGGAATGTACAGTACGCGGTGAGGTCCCTCCGGGTCTTGGGGTACCTGTCCTCAATAGCACGAAAGTAGTTAGGGCTCGAAGGGCGCGGAGCCGGCTTCGAGGTGGTGCCAGGGGCTCGAGGGGCGCGGAGCCGGCCTCGAGGTGTTACAGTGCAGGGCTCGAGGAGCGCGTAGCCGGCCTCGAGGGGTTACAGTGCAGGGCTCGAGGGGCGCGTAGCCGGCCTCGAGGGGTTACAGTGCCTGGCTTGGCCGAACAGTGCTGTACTGGTGCCCTTTTGCCCATGCTTGTGTGGTGAAAACGAGACTTGACCTTTACACCGAGTTACTGTGGTACATGCTGTGCACTAGTGGACATGACCGGAGTAGGTGAAGGCATTAAATGCGTGGTATGGGCTGGTACGGCTGTCTGTGCAGCTCGAGGTCCGTGCGTTAAGGCTCGAGGTGTGGGGGCGCGCTCGCCCGAGGCCTGGAGGGCTCGAGCGAGACGGAGAGCGATCGTGCTCGCCCGAGGCCTTGCTGGGAGGGCTCGGGCGAGACGGAGACAGAGCGTTCGCCCGAGGCCTGGCTGGGAGGGCTCGGGCGAGACGGAGATAGAGCGTTCGCCCGAGGCCTGGCTGGGAGGGCTCGGGCGAGACGGAGATAGAGCGTTCGCCGAGGCCTGGCTGGGAGGGCTGGGCGAGACGGAGATAGATCGTGCTCGCCCGAGGCCTTGCTCGGAGGGCTCGGGCGAGGCGGAGAAAGAGTGTTCGGGTGTTTGCGTTGATTGGGGGTACCCTTTTTGTACCACGACACAACTGAGTTTGTAAGTGGCAAGCAACTCCTTTGTACAGTGCAGCAAGACATTTAGCAATGGCAAGCGATTTCTGCTGTAACGAAGCTTTGAAAGCTTCGATCAAGGCATTTCATTTTGGTACAGTGTGGTTCTGGTTCAACGAAGCAACAATGCGATTTTTTTTCACGACAGAATTAGCATTAACCAAAAAAGCTTGTCCAGCCCAGCTATATCTGGGAGTGGACGAAGAGAATACAAAGACAGAGTATGATGAATCTACTTTTCGATGTGTCTGATTCATATACAAAGAGTTGACACCAAAGTATGCAAGTTTCATAAAATAAGAGATAGTCTGAGTCTTTCTCGTACACCACCAGCTGATGTGAGAAGATACAAGAGAGCGAACCAAAGTGATTTACAAAGAGAGCTAACCAAAGTGATTTACAAGTGAGCTGACAAATACATTATCTAACTGTCTCTGCATACACAAACTTTTATCTAATTGTCCTGGAAAGCACCAAGCTCTATCAACCAAGGTGACCCCAACAGTTCAATATGCTCAGTTTGCATCTTGCTCTTGAAATCTCTGCCGCTCATAGAACCATGTATCTGCCGCTCACAGAAACCATATTTGCTGATCATCTATGAAACACTGCCTAAAACGCCATATACAGCGTTGTAGTCCTGAAGGGACATGAAGATGGAGGAGGCGTTGTACTCTAGATCTGAAACAACCTGCTATTTCTGATGCCTCTTGTTGAGTTCTGTAAAGAACACTCATCACACATGAACAAGAAAGATACTCAAAGGTAAAATCACAGTAGTTGTAAGACAAGCATAAACAAGATGAAAAAAGGAGTTGCTGAAAATGTAAAATTAGTGACCTTAAGTAGCAATAACAAGAAAGATACTCCTCATATGAAATAATAAATTGCAAAACATGGCCTATTAGTTGTTATGCAGTGTTTGTTATTAATTAGCAAATAGTGAACATGCTGAAACTGAAGGGAAAGCACCAATTCAGCTCAACAGCCTGCAGTGTCAACATACAATCTGCCTCAGTACAATTTCAGTTTCTTGTCTTACGAATGTTTAGAGGGTACAGGAATTGCAAAGGGGTAACTTTGAAAAGATCCATATATGCAGGATGTCAAGAAGGGTTGGGAATGAGTTCAATTTGAATGGAAGAAGAAAATAATGTTCCTAAATCACAAAAATAATTATTTAGGGGTAGAAATATTTACAGTGTGAATACTAATATGAGATGCATCAAGAGCTACTCTAAACGAATATTAACACTTCTGCAAGCTTGGACACGAATCACAACCCTGAATGAATATTGATAATAAGCAAAGCTCCTATATGGCAACAATGTTGAGAAGGAGGAAACAGAAGCTGATGAGGGAACAAAAGTAGTACCTACTGCTGTTGAGATCCCACCTCATCCACTGGTGCTCGATGAGATCAGATTGTAGCTGAGTGTGGTGTGTTTCGGTCATGCAGCCTATGGTGTGCAGCAACAAATGCCTCACGGTCCGGATTGGTTTGGATGGAACTGACTACTTGTCCGATATCATGGAAATCAATATCAGCAGCACTGTGTTGTTCATCCTCTATGATCATGTTATGCAAAATAATGCAAGTCATCATGATATCGTTGAGCTGCCTACGGTCCCAACCATACGCGGGTCCTCGGATAACCGCGAACCGAGCTTGCAGGACACCGAACGCACGCTCAATATCCTTGCGCGCACTTTCCTGTTGGGTGGCAAAGTGTTGGGTTTTCACCTCCATGGGGTAACGAATAGTCTTAACAAAGCCCGCCCACTCCGGGTAAATCCCATCGGCAAGGTAGTACCCCATGTTATACGTCGTCCCATTGACTTGAAACGTGACGGGGGGTGAACGACCCCTTAGGTAAGCTGAGAATACCAGGGACCTATGAAGGACGTTAATGTCATTGTTACTACCAGGCATGCTGAAGTAAGCATGCCAGATCCACAGATCATGCGATGCAACCGCCTCTAAGATCATTGATGGATGCTTCCCTCTGCCCTTGAACTGGCCCTTCCAGCCTGTTAGGCAGTTCCTCCACTCCCAGTGCATGCAGTCAATGCTACCTAGCATCCCCGGGAACCCACGATCCTCACCCTCTTGAAGAAGCCTAGCTATATCAGCAACGTTGGGTGCCCTTAGGTAATAGTCACCGAAAACTTCGATGACAGCCCGACAGAAATGTTGCAAAGCTTGTCGAGCAGTTGACTCACCAATACGCACGTACTCGTCAACAGCATCCATCGGGACACCGTAAGCGAGAATGCGTATAGCCGCGATGCACTTCTGAAGAGCCGATAGGCCTTCCTTGCCAACTGCATCATGCTTCTTCTGGAAATAGTTGTCATGATTTTTAACAGCCTCTTTAATGCGCTTGAATACATGTCGCCGCATCCGAAACCTACAATAACAGTTAAGGTATGAGCTACCATACAACATTGACTGTTCCATATTGCAAAGGTACTGAACATTACCTTCGACGGAACTGTTTGTCATTGTATACAGGATTTGCAGCAAAGTAGTCAGCTTTGATCCTCCTGTGACCGGAAGGAAGGTCCCTCGGTCGAATTACTTTTGGTGGCGCATCAAATCGATGTCGTCTGCTACAACTCGCAGATTCGAGCAGGTGGTTGTATGCCGCAGCCTCTGCTTCATCATCATCAGACAAGAAAAGAGTGTCATCTTCTTCCTCCTCCATCATCCACCGTCTTAGCCCTGTCGAGATGCCATCCATGGCGTTGGTGACACACGACGTACGGCTGCGCCTAAATGCAGATTCTAAACTCTTGTCCTTTGTGAAACATGGAGACAAAAAAAAAGTTCACATAGTCATACTTCTGTAACCTGAAGTGTTATGTCAGTGCTCCAGTATACTTCTAGCTAAATGTGATCAGAAATATCATATGTGATCAAAAAACTAATGGTTGTGTTCCAATATCAGGAAATTATAATTCATATGTGCATTTAATCAACTGAAGTAGGACATTTTGAAGTGAATGATTTGTTTTGCAAGGCCGCTGTTGAGGTACTGCTAATCATTGGTTTCTTACGCAATTCACAAACAGAATATGAACTTTAAATATCTAATTCCTTTCTATATACTGACCCAGAAGATAAATTCAGCAATGCCTAGAAGAAATGAGACATCACAGAAGTAACATCTTGCATATAATCCTAAGTGCTACAACATGAAGACATGGCTAATAGGAAGAAAGCTAAGGAACTTCAGGTTTTTCTTTGTACTGCCCGGCTACAATTTGATGCAAGGCACAAAGCTTTCACCACCCGAGCTCGACTTGCATAATAAGTCAATTTAAATTAGTGATATGTCTGGCATTATATATTCAGATTGTGCACCCAATTCCCTGACCAAATAAATTCATATACAACTGTAATTGTGTCGAATAAACCACATATATATACACTAGATTGGCAACAAAAGGGAAGCGACGATTAGGAAGCCAAGGCGAGCATTTCCCTCGTGCCTCGTTCACACAGTCTCTGAAACCGTGTGCCTCGTTCAGTTCCCCTTCCCCGTTCCATCCATGTTCAGTGCAAAACTAAGGTGAACGCTGGCATCAGGAAGCCAATATCCACACCAAAGGATCGCACAATGTACAATGGCTGCCTAGCAACAAAACTTGCGGCGCCGAATGTGCACACGCAACACTAAGTAACATGGAACAGCAAGGTGCATAGCATTGTTCCAACTCACGAAACCACAGTTCGAACTTCGAAGTAAAGACTAAACTTTGGCGAAAATTATGTCATATAGACTCAATTCAACACTATATACACCAAAAATAAATGTTGTTCAATTAATAACTAGAGAAAATGATTATTCGCTGCTATATCTCATAAATCCATGTATGCTAAACAAAAAGATTTACCACAAAAGCAACCTATGGCGGGGAGCAGCCTAGGTGCCGCCGGCTGATCTGCTGTGGCGAGGAGTAGCCCGTGCGCCGCCGAACGCTCTGCTGGCCGCCTGCTTGCCTTGCACGCCGGCCGCGCTGTCTTTGTCGTCGTGCGTGCCGCCTGCCCGCCGTGCGCGCTAGCCACGCCGCCTCGCCCGCCCTGCGCTGCGGCCGCACCGCCTGCTCGACCTGTGCGCCGCCTGCGGGCCCTGCACGACGGCCGCGCCGCCTGCTCACCCTGCGCACAGTCTACGTGCCTTGCGCGGCAGCCGCACCGCCTGGCTCGCCCTATGCGCTTCCCGGTTGTATCGTCGCTCTTGCTCGCTGAAGTTTCTGGGGGATCGAGAGGAGGCAGGCCGGCGCGTGGTGCCGATGGGGAAAGAGATGAGCTCGAAAGAGATAAAATATACCTGACCTGTGGGACCTATGGAATGGTAGTTAATTTAGAGGAAGATATAAAGTAGGTATGGCTGCGGACTATTCTAGTGGCCGAGACGGTATCCGACGAATGGAGGACGAATTTACCGCATTGCCGGTGCAATCAGTCTTATAGGGGAACCTTAGGGCATGTACAACCCGTCTACATGAGCCGTCTGTGTGTGGTATTTTTTTTTAGAAAACCCCCTCGCGACTCAATAGACGGGTGGTGTCGTCGTCTCACGAGACGACGGGGAGGGCTCGTGCTCCCAGGCAGGAGACGACGAGAGAAGACGCATTGTACGTGGTCGTCGTTCCCAACCGATGGGGCGTGGATCTGGATGCGGCGTGTGAGGTCGCGCGGAAGAATCCGAACTACGCGCCAAAAATCTCGCCGGCGTGGCTGTAACAGCGAGACCACAACCCCATCTCTTTCTGTTGCGACTTCACCGGCGCGGCGACGGCGTAGCTGTGATTTCACCGGCGCCCCTTCCTCCATCGACGTGGCAACGACAACTTGGCAGAAGGGCTTCAATGGAGCTGCTGCAGCATCGGCTTCCTCCATCGGCCGTGGATCTCGCTCGGCGGCGGCCTTCTTTCCCGTTGGTCGCGGATCTGACTCATCGGCAGCCTCCTTCCCTGTTAGCCGCGGATCTGGCTCGGAGGCAGCCCTCTTCCCCTTTGGCCACGGCAACGGCCTGGCGACGGCATCAGCCCCCTCGATTTCTCCTGTAGGGTAAATACTCAATATACTTGCTTCTTGCTACTTGTGGCAGCATCAGCTTCTTGGATGTCTGCATTTGGTATAGGATCGTTTGCATTTGGCAGACGAGGGAGTGCCGACTTCAACAGCCATTGCGAGAGATTGCTCAATGGCCACGCTTCCTTGGTGGGATGCTGTCTCTGTTAATTTTTTTTCAGGTTGCGTGACTTTGTTCTCATATGGCTTTGTTCTGAACATGGACATCAGAGTTACTTTGCTTTTGTTGATCAGTCCATGTTTTAGTTCAGTGTTCCTTTGAAATGATTAATGAAAAGTAGATGCAGGATTGCGTTGCAGTGTTCAGTAACTTAAGTCCTTGCACTGTGTTTCAGGGGAGCAAGAGAAGGTAATGCTACTGCTACTGATATTTTCAGGCTAGCACGTTTTGTATGAACCAGCAACATAATGGTATATAGAGAATATATTCAGGATCGATCTCATGTCTACATCTCAACATTAATGACTTATAGACAGTCAAATAGACAATCACTGTCTGTGGGTTGTATAAATAGACAATCACTGTCTGTGGGTTGTATGAGTTGTCTATTTATCTGTCTATATTGTTAATTTCAAAAACTTGCAGACAACTCATGTCTGTGGGCTATACATGCCCTTAGGAGTAATACAGAATGCTCCTTCCAACGCTACAATTAACTCCGTCATAAAGGGCCTCAGCGCACGCACACGACGAACATACTCGCGGACCGTGCGCGAGGGCGACACCGTGGCGCTTGCATGTCCACGCACCGACACCGTTCGATGGGCCCCGGCCCGGCGCAAACGGACCGGGACCGGGTCACACCATCGCGTCGAGGATCTCGGGCCGCGACATGGCGACGGCAGACCGGCACACGGGGCAGATCCACCTGCGCTGGAGCCACAGGCTGATGCAGCCCGCGTGGAATACGTGCCCGCACGGCCGCAGGCGCCGGCACCGGCCCCAGCTCGCGTCCGCCAGCCGCGCCTTGCAGATGGCGCACAGATCCACGTCGCCGTCGCTCGGCTCGGGTCCCCGATGGCCGCCCCCGCCCGGCTGGTGAGGGACGACGACGACGTCGTCCTTGCACTTCTTGTTCAACAGCGCCTCTTGCTTCCCTGTCGTATCCGAAAGGCCGCCGCCACCACCACCCTTCGCGCTTCCTGCGCCGCCGCCGCCACCCGTCGCGCTTCCCGCGCCGTCCTGGCAATGGCGCACGGCCCAGACGACGGCGCAGAGCACCGCGAGACCCGCGAGGACGCCTGCGAATATCGCACCAACCATTGGTGCTGGTGATCGGACGTTCTCGTGCTGCACAGCCAAAATGTGGGCTATGCGGCGGCGGAAAATTGAGAAGCAGGCTACGGTTTCGGTTAAGTCTCTGTAATTACGATTTCGAATTCTCAATACGATCCAATAAATCTGTTCATTGAGGACAGTAGTAAATAGACTTGGTTAAGTACTCGGATCCAATTCCATGTCAAGGGCTCGCTCCTCTGCGGATTCGATTCAAATTCTACTAGTGTGAAAAGGGGAACAAAACAAATTACAAAACGTCAGGATATCCCCAACATTGAAGTACTACATAGAATTTGTAGAGATGATGCATCGCGTCGCTTGACCCCAATGGCAAAGGCTAGTTCTGTTCTGCACCTGGCAATGGCAAGTAACTGTTCGATGGATGATGAATTGCTCTGTGTCGGCAACTCGGCATGGATAACAAGCTAGCTAGATTGTTGGTATATATATATTATACCGAAACAAGCACCGAAGAAGCTTCGTAGTATCTCAAAGCGAAATTTGTGATCCCGTCTCTTTTGCCAACCGACGCCAGACCCGTATGGATCAGTATTGAATACGTAGCGCCGTGACAGGCAAAGCATGGGCTAAATAGTGGCGACCTAACTAATGTGCCGTCTTAAGCACCAGCACAGCGTTTGATATTATTTGTTACTACTCTTAAGAAAGAAGACACCACGAGCTTTGCAAGATTTACAGTTGGACGTTGCGTGGATGCCATTACTAGCTTGCCATCTCAAACCGCCTTATGATTTGCAAATTAGCAAGGGCTTTTTGCACTTTAAAGTAAAGAAATCCTTTTTGCTTTGAGTTTTAAATTTGGAAGGAAAGGGGAGAACAACTCTGGGTTGCCTTTCATAAGGCAAGTCTAGGTTGTCCATTTCTAAGGGCCTGTTTGGATCCATGGCAAAAGTGCAAAAGTAGCACTTTTTACTCGTTTTTTGCCATAGGATCCAAACATCTTGGCAAAAAAGTTGGCAAAAGAGCAAAATCAGCTCAAAACTCTCTTGCCACCAAAACCTGGCAAAACCAGGCCAAAACCCTCGGGGTGTGCGCCCGGACGCGCACTACCCCCGGCCCCATCCACCCGACCGTGCCCATCCACCCGCTCGTCCCTCATCCCTATCCTCACCCCGTCTCTTCCACCGCTCCAAGCCCCGTCTTCTCCACTGGGCCGCCTCCGTCCTCTCCTCCACCAAAGCCGCGTCATCCTCTCCTCCACCGCGCATCCCCGCCAGATCCGGCCTGTTCCCCGCCAGATCCGGCCTTTCCCCGTGCAGATCCAGCGACTATGGCCGGCCAAGGGGACGACGGCACCCGGGATTTCTTCTCCCAACCCTTCTTCGCCTTCCCTACCTCCGGCGGGTTTTCTACGCCGCCGTCCGCCACCATGCCCTCCGGAAGTCGCTCGGCTCCGCGGATCAACCTGGATTCGCTCGACCTCAACGCCGAGTCCGAGGATTGGAGCCACCTGCCCTCGTACCAGTCCTACCTGCAGTACGGTGGTCCGGTAGAAGTCGGCGAAGGCAGCTCTTCCCTTCCACCCCTTCGCATCGTCGGAGGTAGACCCAGCGGTACTCGGACGCTCGGCGTCCGGAATCTTCGCAGCGGATCTGGATCTGGAGGAACCCTACCGGTTCCCCCGAGTAGTTCCCGTGCTCGCCGTGTCGGTGGCATGGCTGACCGTCCACTGGTTCGTCGTTCGGAGGCAATTCCACCGGTCCCGGGGTTCGGCGGCGGTGGCCAGCGCAGACGGCGAGCCCAACAGCCTGCTTTGATTCCAGAGGAACCAGAGCGGGTCGACGTCGACGACACCGACGACGAGGACAACAGCGAGGATGTGGACGTCCCTCGGAGTCAGGTACTTCCATTGACCGATCGACTGTTTCTTCAAATCCCATGTTTCTGTTTTAATTTGTATGCACAATCTTGTCATGCATGTACTAGACTAAATCTACCAGAGCGAATTGGTCATATGCCCTTAATGAAACACTGTGTAATTTACTGATTCAACAAGCGGAGTTGGGGAACTTTGTGAATGGTCTTATGAACTCCACTGGATACAAAGACCTCTCAGACAAGTTCTATCAAGCCACAAATAGAAGGCATGATAGAAAACAATTGAATTACATAATCAGAAACTTGAAGGGGCAATACAATTTCATTAAAACTATGAAGATGCAGATGGCCCTGTAGAACAAGCTGGGGAAGAAGGACAGGAGGAAGAAGAAGAAGAGGAGGAGGACTTACTGAGTCCTATGAGCACTTCATCTTCCAAGAAGAGAGCTAGCAGTACCACTAGCACTGCCAAGACTCCTAGTAAAAGAAATAAGAGCCCAGTTGTTGCATTGATAAAGGATTTCATGTCAGTGCAGACTAAGAACTATGCTTCAAGGACTCTGTTCTTAAGGGAAGCATTGGACAATAAGAAAACCACTAAGCCCCCTAGAAAGGAAAGCACTAAGACTGATGAGATCAAGGACTCCATCAAACAAGCCCAGCAGCTGGCTATAGAGTGTGGAATTCCTGTGGAGAGCCCAATGTTTTATGCACTTAGTCAAATTTGCTTGAATGATATCTTAAGGGAGTTTTTCATTGGAATTCCAACTCCTGAAGGAAGGCTAGAATATATTAAGAACTACTGCAAGCACCAGGGGCTGTAGAAAGTGTCCTCTTAGGGCTTTTTTTAATGTGGACGCAATTTGTGTAATGTCTGTCATTCTTGTGATGTTGTGAACACTTTAGCTACTGTTTAATGTGATGCTTTTGAGTGATAATGCAGCTGTAATGTGTTTACTGTTTTATGTGATGCTTTTTCTTGGCATGTTGTTTACAACTTGGATCCATGACTTCAAAGTTAACTATTTTGTTGTTTTGTATAGACTGGTGGAAGTGATTCAGACTCTTCAGTTGACAGTTGGACTAAGACACTTCTCACACTTGTACAAGAAGAAGAGGAGGAGGATGAACATCAAATGAACACCCTACTCATGCTTGGTATGTACTATGAAACTTATTTGAACAAGGCTAAGAGGAGGAAACCAGCTGAATCTGGAATGGACTGGGTAGAACAGAACCTAGCAAATAGCAGGCAGTGTTTCAACATGTTTAGGATGAGTAGACCTTTGTTCGACCAGCTGCATAACCTGCTGGTTGAATCATATGGGTTGAAATCAACACCCAAGAGTAGTTCAGTTGAGGCATTAGCAATGTTTCTTTGGATGCTAGGGTCATCTCAGTCTGTCAGGCAAGCTGAAAATAGGCTGGTCAGGTCACTAGACACAGTACACCGCAACTTTGACAAAGTTTTAGAGTGTGTGTTGAAATTAGCTGAGGACATAATAAAGCCAGTGGATCCTGAATTTAAGACTAGGCACCCAAGGTTGAACAACCACAGGTTCTATCCGTACTTTAACAACTGTATTGGGGCCATTGATGGGACACACATTCAAGTAGTTGTGCCAACTAATAAAGTGGTTCAGTACATGAGTCGAAAGGGTTACACTACACAGAATGTCATGGCTGTATGTGATTTCGATATGAGATTCACATTTGTTCTTGCTGGCTGGCCTGGATCTGTTCATGACATGAGAGTATTCAACGATGCCACCCAGAAATATGGCCACAAGTTCCCACATCCCCCACCAGGTAGTTTTGTCTTGCACATATAATGATCCAAGTAGTTTTGATTTGCACAACTATTTCTTATATGGGTAACACGGCTATTTCTTATATGAAGGTAAATTCTACCTAGTCGACTCGGGATATCCAAATCGTCCAGGATACCTTGCTCCGTATAAGGGATCAAAGTACCATCTTCCTGAGTTCCGCAACGCCGGAATGGCCAAAGGTAAAAAAGAAACATTTAACTATGCACATTCATCACTTAGAAATGTCATAGAGAGGGCATTCGGGGTTTTGAAGATGAAGTGGAGGATTTTGCTTAAAATATCTAAGTACTCGGTATACAAGCAAAGCAAAATTATAGTTGCATGTATGGCACTACACAATTTTATTAGGGACAGTAATATCGGCGATAGACATTTTGCTCGCTGTGATAGCGATGAGAATTATGTTCCCCTACAATCCTGTACCTCCCAGCCGAGTTCGTCAAGAGCTCCAGCTACGGAAGAAGACCGTAACATGAACCGGTTCCGGGATCAAATAGCAAACGGTTTGTTTAGTAGATCGCAGTAGATATGTTACGTTGTTTTGTATGCAAACGATTTTGACCGTAACACTGATTTTGTTTGTGTATTTGAACAATTCATTTTGTTATTTGTTGAAATAATCATTTGATTTTGGGACGCCTGATTGAATTATTGGGATTGAACAGCAACGTGTTCAATCCCAGCTTCAACGGCTGCATGCATGCAGTTTCATGCATGCAATGCATGCTGCATGCGGCTGCTGCATGCAACTTCATAAATGAGGCCTAATCAGCATTAAATATGGGCAAATCAGTCTTTGTGCAACAATGTGACGGAACGACCCTAATCCTATGGCCCACGTGTCCCTGTCAACCTCTGACAGCCGAACCCATGTTCCATGTGATTAAGACCTGTTCGCCACCGGGCTACATCAGCGCCCAATGTCCGCAGGATCATCTCACAATTCGGTTACAGCATTGCATACTTTTACAAATAACATCGGAATAAAGAGCGGAAGACTTAAATAACATTAGTTTTACAAAACGAGGTTTCAAATGAGGTAAGGAGTACGGTTATTACAAACCATTGTTCGGGTGATTCAAAGTAGACAACGTAGCGGAAACATTAACATAACGATACATGTAACACCCAGCCCGAGGGTGCACGTTTACTCATCGGCCTCATCGGCCTCTTCCTGGATGAAGGTCACGCAACAGGGTGCGAGACACATCGGGGTTTCAGGCATACCTGCAACATGGGTAACAAACCCTGAGTACTGGGGTACTCAACAAGACTTACCCGACTAAAGAAAAAGGGAGAAGACTCAGGAATGAGAGGCTTAGGGTAGTCAAGGTAAGGCTTAAGCAAGATCAAGTATTTTGCAGAAAAGCATTTTTGTAAACCTTATTTTATTTTTGAAAGATTCAGTATTTCTCAATCCTTCATCATTCATGATTCATTTTACATTTCAAAACATTCCTAGTTGAGAACCACTCTCCGTTGACAGTCAGTGGACCAAGTCTCCATAACCGAGGAGCAACGTTAGTCCGGATAAATAATACTCAGCTGAGGATCCCTATCCACACTGCATATGTAGCACCCAAGCTTGCATATGCCAACTCGTCTACCACGATTCCTCCAAGATTGGGCCCGGTCCTACGCCACCCGGAAGTACAGTACACCACACCAATCCGGGACTTTAACCCACGTGGGTACATGCTACTTCCGCCATCTCTCCACTCCCAGTGCGCGGTTGTCGGTCCAATAAAGGATTCCTCGGAGCCAGAGCTTTCCGTAGTATGTGAATAGTTACAAGTCTTGACCAGCAGGCCCCCATACGGATGGTCCCTAATTTTCCAGCCAGAACTATACCTTGGTCATATCTCACCCAAGCGTAATAGTCCTGTCAGTTTTTCAACCATGTCCCGGTCGGTGTCAACTGTTGAGTCCCGGACTACAACATGACGGCACCGTACGCTCGGACAACCTCTCCTCGCTATTAACTAGGTACGGATCAGATACCTAGCGAACAGCCGGGGAGTAAGACCAAAATTCCCATAAACATTCCTTAAGTGATCACACTTTTAAAATTGGCATTTTATTGCAAAGTCTAATTCAATAAGCATTGCTAAGCATTTTTCAAATACTTTTGAAAAGCAGGTATCGGATGTATCAGTGGTCAAGGTGGATAGTGCATCAATTAGGATAGCACACAACTCCTATAAACCTAATGCAATAATTTAACTCAAAAGCATTTAAGGAAATCATTTTATAAAATTCAAGGAAAGGGTTAAATGCACCGGGGCTTGCCTTGGATGGCAAAGAGAGCAGACTCGGGGTAGGTATAGGTGTTGGAGCTCGGGGTCGCCTCGGGAGTTGGTTCGTCAACAGCGGCCTCGACTCTGGTACCTTCTTCGTCAACTATACGGATGCAATGATGAATGCTCATGAGAATGATGATATGGACTTATGGTGCAAGACAATTCTACTGATTCTAGATTACTCTTAGGCAAGGTATAATCGAAATCTAGGTTGAGCATAAAAGGTAACCATTTCTTCCTTAAGCAATATTGATTAAACTAGACCTTATTATAATTATCCTAAGCATCATCCAAGCATCACAAACATTATAGACCAAAGGGTAGGGGTCTATGAACATCAATCAATCCAAAGATCACATCATTAAACACTTATTACCAACCCTAATCCATCTTTTCTATTTTTCTTAATTTATTTAAAAGGTCATTTTATGAAGTTGCTCCAAAAATTACCAAATTAATCACATAAGTTCATTAAGGCATAAACAGATGGCAAAACAAATTTTATAATTTTTGGAGGTCATTAAGATGCTCAAATAATTCCAGACATTAATTAACAAAAGGCACTATTTAACAATTAAAGATAAATGCTCAAAAATCAACTCGTTCTAAAAGACTTCAAAATTTTACCAGAGGTTCAGCATGTTATAACAAGGTCACAAAAATTTATCTCAAGATTTTTGGAGTTATAAATGATTTTCTAAAAATCCAAAACTATCCATTTATTAATTAAAAGAGGGATTTTACATTTTCAAATTCTTGCAGAAAAGTCAAGTTTCATATTTTTATAAAATACTACACAGTGCAAGGAGCATACCATAATTTTCTCAGCATTTAAGGAACAACAGATTAATTCACACAAAAAAGAGAAAACAGAACACTATTCACAACTCCCAAAA
Source organism: Coix lacryma-jobi var. lacryma-jobi (assembly GCA_009763385.1). Lineage (NCBI taxonomy): Eukaryota > Viridiplantae > Streptophyta > Magnoliopsida > Poales > Poaceae > Coix > Coix lacryma-jobi. The sequence continues at coordinate 17,886,279 of CM019827.1, forward strand.
AGGAAAAAGAGCACTGTGCTCCTTCTATGAAGGGCTCGGGCGAAACGGGCTCGGGCGAGTCGGAAAGTGAGTACTCCGTCCGAGGCCTGGCCCGGAGGCTCGGGCGAAGCGGAAGGCTCGGGCGAGACGGAAGGCTCGGGCGAGACGGAAAAGCAAGCGTCCGTCCGAGGCCTAGCTCGACGAAGCGGAGGGTGCACGAGTTCGCTCGAGGCCTGGCTCGAGCGAAGTGGTGAGGGTCTGTCCGCTCGAGGCTCGGGCTCGGGCGAGACGGAAACGTGTGCTCGAGGCTTGGGCTCGGGCGAAACGGAGTGGAAGCAGAGGCTGGAGGCTTCGGGTGCTTACCACGGATCGGAGGCAGGGCTCGAGGGTGTGGCTCGGCACGTGCTCGAGGGTGAGGCTCGAGGAAGGAGGCTCGACACGTGCTCGAGGGGCGGTGGTTCGGTGGAGCTCTTTCGGCGGCGAGCGGCGAGCGGCGCTCCGACGACCCTGCGTAACACACGAGACCGCAAGGGCCTGGTCAGAGTCGCACGGAACCAAGGAACACGACACGGGGTCGGTGAGGGATGATCATGGCCGGAGACGGCGAATTTCACGAACCCGAGCTCGCCGGGTTTCTGCCGGAGATGGGAACGATGGGGTTACGCCGGGCGATTGGAGGCGGGGGAGGTGAAATTGAAGGGTGAGAAAGCTTCACGAGCTCAAGGCGGAGCTTCTGAGCTAGGTGGTGGAGCGGCGGAGGCACTGGACTGGCCTGGCCACGGTGGCGGAGAGGATGAGAAGCTCGGGGCTCCGGCGGGGCTTTTATAGGCGCGGCCTGAGGCCGGTAGAGAGCACGGCGAGGCGCGGATAAGATCGGCGGGAGCGTGCGCACTCGATTGCGCTAAGGCGGAGGAGCTGGCGTGCAGCCGGGGCCGGTGCGCAAGCTTGGCCGACAATGGCCACGCGGCGGCGGCGCGCTGGACACTGTAGGGGCCGAGAGCGAGGGTCAGCGCTCGCGTGCGGGCGCGGAGGGAACAGGGAGACAGCGGCGGCAGGATAAGGGCGCGTGGGGAGCAGCCGTATGCGCTGCAGGCGCAGCGCCGGCGCCATGGCCGGCCCCCCCCCCCCTCCCCCTGGCTCTACGGGAAGAAGAACAGTGTAGGGGCTAGGGTTTGACTTTTGGCCAGTATCTGTATTTTGCAAAAAACTCCCAAAATTTGAACTGTGCGACAAAAACTCAAAATACCAAAGTTGCTCAGAAAAATGAGATCTACAACTTTGTCAATATGAACATTTTCAAATTCCAAATAGTTTTTGAACTATATTCAAAAACAGAAAAGGGGACACTTTTCAAATTTGATTCAAATCAAAATTACTTTGGATTTCAAACTGAAACTTGAAAATTTTCATATAGGAAAGTTGTTCCATTTGACAAAACCTACAACTTTGCTAATATACACTTTTTCTGAAACTCAATAGTTCTTGAATTAATTTTGAAAACTCAAAAAGGGACAAAAACTGGAGTTTGAATGAATTTGAAATTACTTCAAATTTTATATAGAACTTTGAAAATCTGTAAATACCAAAGTTGTTTCTCTTGGCCAGATCTACAACTTTGCTTTTTGGACCAACCTCAAATTCTGAATAATTTTGAATTACAAAAAGAGGGATAAAAATCCAGGGTTTGGAAATCAGGGTTTTGCAAAAGGGAAAATCAAATCAAAACTGATTTTTGAACTTTGATCAAAGCAGCAAACATCAGGGCACTAAATTTGAACAAGAATTAAATAGAACTAGGCACAGAGGTGAAATTACCATTTTGCCCTTATAGAGAGAATTGGGCTTTTAGGGTTTTTGGAAAGGGAATCAAAGCATAGTAATTAGGCAAATCAAATGCATCACAGGAAATGATTAATGCTTAAGATGATGACATGTCAAGTTAATTACATTTAAACACCAGGGGTGTTACAAACAATTAATGTAACTTTAGGTATGAGATCCAAACAGCTCTACAAGCTAAAAATTTTGGCTACAAAATTTTTGCCAAACTTTTGCTAGTGGCAAGAAGCATCAAACAGGGCCTAAAATGTATTACTACATCTTCACCCAATTTAGATAGTGATTCGTGAGCTTGTCTGTTCCCCTACTGGCTACTGCTATTCAGGCATTCATGATTTCAAGATTAATGGACGCTCTAAATGGCACTGAATACCTACCATTATGTTTTGGAGAGGGCACTGAAGACCGAACTTATTCAACCACTAGCGCCGGCTCAAGGTCAGTTTTCACCTTTCATAAACCCTTTCTTAAAAGGCAACAACGTGACCACTTCCCTCTGAACTTTGATGGTCTGAATATTCCCCTTCTATCCCATTGCACGATCTGGAATAGAAGCTGAGAAGTCAGATCTGCAGTTAATAAAAAAGATGAGCGGTTACTGCCTGTTACTGGAGGCTGCAGAGAGCCCGGACGGTCAGAGGCGACCACCAAGGCTGCACATGAGCTAGGGTTGGGGTTTCCAAGGCCCCCGCTTCCTTCGGTCGGCAGCATCCCTCGGGCCTCTTGGGATTACAAAAGAAACTCCCCCCACGTCTCTTCCGAGACTCTCTGATGTATGTACGAGTAAAAATAAAAAAGAAACTCCCCCAATCTGGCTGTCTGGCTACCACTCTCCCTTTTCTTTGTTCGAATCCATAGGAGCCCACGACTCCACGACGCGAGGTCGTTGCCTCCCTCCCCCCACCCAAAACCCTCTAGAGTCTGGCCTCTGCCTCTGCCTCTGCTTCTGCCACTAAATACAAGTAAGAGCCCCATCACTTCGGGTCTTGGTTCCTGCAAGATTCTGGGCGATCTCACCATCTCTCTCGCTGGGTCCTATTCTTGGCAGGCTTTCCACTTCCTGGATCCGTTCAGATGCGCGAGGCTAGCAGTTCCTGGAGTTTCAGGACCCGCAGGCTAAAAGGTAATACTCAGATTGGCCTGCTCTATTCTTTGGATTGTTTTTGTATTTGTTTCCTTCCCCTGGACGCCAATCGTCACTCTAGACGCAATCTGAAATCCACACATTCCGTGTTCATGGCATTGATTCGATCGAGATAAACTTGTTCGGAAGCCGCGATCTTTCTTTATTGTAATCCATGCTCGTTTGACTTGTTGTCTCGCGCAGACTGAGGATCACGAACGCTCGGCGTCGGACGCTGCTGCTCATCAGCCTCCTCCCTCTTGCACGACGGAATCCGATCTTGGAGATGGAGCCGGCAAAGGGGAAGATGAGGAGGACGTCTTCCAGCCTGCTCCTGCGAATCACGGACATCTGCAAGGTGCATTCTGTCGCGGTCGCGGAGAACCTCGGCGAGAAGCCCAACGCCGGCAGCACCGGAGGCAGCAGCGAGGACGGTGCACACCTGAAAATATACCCGCAGCAAGTCTCGGACCACGAGAGCTGCTCGGGGACTTCCACTGCGCGCTATGAGGAAGCGGTTGTTGAGAAGCTTCTTGATGCGGTCTCTGGTCTGAAGCTGGCTTATGTCAAGGTTCAGCAAGCAACTGTGCCATATAGTCCTGAAAAGGTTGCGGCCGCTGGTGAGCATTTTGTGTCGGAGCTTGAAGAGACAGCTGGGCTTAAAGATCTGTATTTTGGTGTCGGCAAGTGGAGCAATCCAATGTACCAGTCTCATGTGAGCTCAAGGATTCATGAGCGTCAAAAGCTTGCTCTGGAGCTGCAGGCTGGCATCTGCAAGAAAGATTCTGAACTTGTTCTGCTGCGAGCAGAGCTTGAAGAACTGGAATGGAGGAATGTGGAACTGAAGGAGAAAATTGACCGGCGAGCGTTGCTCATGCAGAGAGAAAGAAGTTTTGACATCGGTAAAGGGGGATCAATCGATATGTTCATTGAGTTGTTTGAGAATTCATCAAAGTGCATACATGATTTCACGAAACTCGTCATCAGTGCCATGAAAGTTTCTGCATGGGACCTCGGCTACTCTAAGTTTCCAGTCGATAAATCTGTTGTATTCGAGAAAAGGACTCACAGGAAGTATTGTGTTGAGGCGTACTTTGCTCGGGCAATGCTGATGGTGACCAAAGAGGAGTATTTTTCCATGGATTCCTTTTACCATGTCATGAGTTTCAAGGATCCATTCGATGCTCTTGTTGAGTCCCCAAATTCCTCCTTTGGAAAATTCTGCCGAGAAAAGTACCTGGTTGCTGTACCAAGCAATATGGAGGATTCCTTCTTTGGGAATTTGGATCACAGAGCATTTGTCGAGATGGGCGGCCATCCAAGGACACAGTTTTACCAGGCATTTGCAAGGATGGCTAGATACGTCTGGGCATTGCTCACAGTTGCTCGCTTCTTGAAACCAAGGGCTGAGATGTTCTTTGTCAAGAGTGGCGTTCAGTTTCAGAAGAAGCACATGGAAAGTGTACCAGCTATGCTGACCACAGAGGAAGCAAAGATCAGTGTTGGGTTTACAGTAATACCGGGCTTTAAGATCGGATGCACTGTCATCAGGTGCAGGGTCTACATGTCCATGCTCAACACAAGAGGCTCCTAAAAACACACATTATATATAAACTACAGCATTAGGTAAGCAGCAAAATGCAATAGCTTTATAGTACTCCATATAGTTCTATAAATAAGCTTACAGTTGGAAGCTCCTCCTGTATTATGACTAGGAACATGAGCTAATAGATGACTCAAGAGTACTAACTTGTTGTAAAGTCTTATGCTACTATATAAACATTTTCAGTAGTTTGTTCTGATCTTTCTTGGTCATGGCGTTGTCCATGATCTACTTGGATATACAGAAGAAATTTAGCTATGGAATGCTCGGACGCTCAATATATACCAATTCATTTTGCAAAATTGTGTACAACGAAATGTTGGCCTTTTGAAGCCAGTACACTACCTATTTTATCTGACCATGAGCAAAACAATTATATAGTTCATCTGGCGAAGATTTTGGCAAAGAAGTTTGCCGGTTTCGGGTTCTCCAAGCATGCCACATGAGCATATCTTCCTAGTTTGTCAACCTGTCTTGGCTCCCCCCTTGTGTCCTTCTTGCAGATCTTGCAGGTCTTATCGACCCAACCCTCCTCCACGTATTGTCCATCAACTGAATTTGAAACCAGTATGAATTGGTCAGTATTGGGTAACTTGATATTCTCTCTTTGTTCAAAAAAGAATAACTAAAACTTTGTGTTGTGCTATATTTTCAATAGGCACTATTTTCATCATACTGCAATTGTTGTCGACGCATCACACTATACAGCTTATTCAGTCATGCAGTAATTATTATTTTTTTCTCGATCACGCAAAAGGTTTGCGTGTCTTAGTATTAAGATAGAAAAATTGTAATGCATGACTATCTTTTTTTCTCGATCACGCAAAAGGTTTGCGTGTCTTAGTATTAAGATAGAAAAATTGTGATTACAAGACCGCTACATGATTTGCAATAAGGTTTTCGCCCGCAAAAGGTCATGCAGTGATTATCTTCTGAATATCAGTAGACAATAATATACGCGATTATTCACTTGGCATTTAATTATTCTCATGAGAAAGGTATAGATCAGATACCATCAACATATGACTTGAAGAAATCCTGGTAGGTGCCACCAATCTTCCGCCTCAGTGCTCCGTACTTCATTGCCGATCAAACAACCGTATGAAAAAAAAATTCAGATTACTGATAGTAATATAAACATTAACTCATTAAGGAACTGCACTTGCTTTGCATCAGTGGTTGTGGTTCCATACCTGTTCCCTCGTCATCCTCCCTCCACCTTTGGTGGACTCCCGGGCCTCATACAGCAGCTCGGCATCCTTTTCCGACCGGACCTGCGAGAAGTCCAGCGCCTCCGTGATGCTTCCGAACAGGGACTGCTTGTTGTCCTCCTCATCTCCCTTCGCAAAAGCTCGAACTGATCGCGGGCTACCACTGGTAGGCCTGATCTGATGAGCTCCAAACGAGGAGCTCTTGGAAGGGATCAGCGGGAGAGCCCTCGTGGCCATTGCTTCGCGAGTTCAGGTGAAGGTGGTTTTGCACAAGTAAGCGATCGGGCCGTTATATATGGAGGACCACTTGAGATGCAGACAAGCAACGGCAGCGCGTCAGTTCTGTGGTGGCTACAAGGCTACGTGGTGCAAGGCAGGCCTGCTGAAACGAGAGGGGAATTCTGGCCCAGTGCGACGTGGGTGTGTTCAGGCTTCAGACACGAGGAGCGCGCTGCGTGCTGTCTGCCTGCAGGCTGCAGCGCTGCGTGTGTGTGGCCCAGGAAGTAGAGGAAGCGGATTGCCGGAGCTGGTGACCGAGGACTGGGCTGCGTGGCTGGTTTGCCTGAAGTTTACAGAAACGGATATTTGTGGTTGTGGAGCACAGAAACACTTTGCATGATTGATCAATTCACGCAGGAAAGGGAGAGAGAGAGAGAGAAAAAAAAAACTTGAGCATGGTCTTCCTGTCCACGTATCTGATTCGATGTCTCAAAGGGGACATCTGTGCATGGGATCCTTACTTTCAGTTTCAATGTTTCATGAGGATGAAGATACTACTGTTCCAGGCTTAGCTTCGCTCCGTGCCTGCATTAGCTTGCCTTTTTTTTCCCCTAGCTTGAAAGTAACCATGTGCACCTTGCACGGTACCATCAAGACCTCAATTGTAGCCGTGATTTGTTTATCTACTTTGCTTGACCTGGCTGTCTCCCGGTAAGTACAAGGTGCCACACTGACAATCTGGCATAGAGCCCCGAGAAGGCCTGACTTTGCTTTAAGCTCGGATGAGTTCAGCTCTAGAAAGCAACTTCTATCAAGCTCTAGGTGGTTATTCTAATCCAGGAATAGGATCTCCAATTACTCGTGCGTAATGCCTGGATGCTGGACACTGCGTGTGCTACTACTACCCCTTAACCTTCCAGATCAAAAGAATATAATTGCTGCAGCCTTTTCGACCAGTTTATTTGTTAATGGCCAGTCATGCTTGCTAAGCAGCTCTAGCTGATGCGTGACTCGGCAGGAGTATATTTCAGAATAGATGGTTTGGTAGTTGAAGGTGAGTGATCACTTTGAAAACATTTGCGCAGGCCACCGAGCATGACTGCATGAGCATGCTTTGGCGCTCCCCAGGTGAAGGCTGAGAGGCAACAAAGCATGTGGACCTGGAACCTGAGGTGCCGCGATCTCCATGATGGCCTGCCTGCCTCGTAGCAATGTCCCTGCTTTGATTGACTCCCCATCAGATCGTCGTCGTAGCACCAGCATTCAGCGGCATCAGTGCTGAAACAATCATAGCGTCATGCCGCCGTGACACACACGCCCCTTTCGTTGGTCGCCAGCCAGGGCCAGGGTCCCCGCTCGTGATCGAATCAACGTCAGACAACGCCCCAGCGAACAGTTGCCGGTCCTTTTCTATCGTATCGTCGTTGCGTCGCGAGGATTTAAGTGCTGCCTTGCCTTGCTCTGTGACGACGGAGCCCTTTGCTTCACGGGGCGTTGTTCCCACCAAAAAAAAAAAAAAAAACTTTTCTGCCTATCACATCCAAATCAAATGTTTGATATATCAAATATAAACAAAAAAAAAATAACTAACTAACTAATTACACAGATTGCGATAACTCTGTGAGATAATTTTTTAAAACCTAATTAGTTTATAATTTAATAATATAGTGCTGCACTAAATATACACTACGAAATATAAATTAGGGTTAATAAATTTGTCACCCGATTTTCTAACAGAATATGTAATTCATTTTTTATTACTCTATTTTTAATAGACTAAATTATCCGATGTGACATCCGAAAACCAAAGATGGATGGGTCGCCATTGGTGGGGGATACTGCTTGGTGTTGTTTCTTGGAGACTAATGACGAGAGGCCAAGAATATTTTGGGGCAAATTAAGCAACCTCACCTCCGATAGAGCACTAGAATGGCAAAAAAAATTTAGATAAAAGATATGAATTCGGCCTCTACATCCGAGGATGTACACAGCCACTTATTACAGAGTTTCAAGAGCATAAATAGAGCAAAAGGTCTTAAACAATGATCAGGACATTAAAGCAAACAATATAATTGCTTCCACCCTCTATTTGAAATCTCTAAAGCGATCATCTCAATCTTCTTGCTTAGCAGAACGAGGGTGTCCTTGACCTGCTCATCACGCTGCAGTGGGCTCCAGAAGCGTACTCAATACGCTCCCCTGAAAATAACCTGCAGAAAGGAGTTAGTTTTGATTCTATTAAAAATAACATCGTTTCGGCATCTCCATATAGCCTAGCAAAAAGCAGCGACTCCCACCCAGATCAAGTCTTTGGTTTTCTTTTGCTGATTTGAAAGCCAGGAACCGAACATATGGTTGATTGATCTCGGTTGGGTCAAGTGAGTAGCAAAGAAAATAATCCTCCAAATCATTTTGGTAAAGGAACAATCCAGGAACAAATGTTGGATCGTTTCGTTCCTGTTACAGAAAACATATTTTTGACTCCTTTTCCAATTTTTCCTAGCAAGGTTGTCTTTTGTTAAGGTGACACCTTTCTGTAGGAACCATAAGAAATTTTTTATTTTGAGACGAATTTTAATTTTCCAGATCCGTTTATGGGTAAAAGGTGGTTCGGTATCCATTAGATGAAGATACATAAATCGGACCGAGAATAACCCAGATTTGGTTAAGCCCCAAATAAAGTGGTCAGGACCATCCACCAGTGCGGGAAGGAGAGAGATCTAGAAATTGATCGTTCTCCTTGTCAAGCAAGTGCTCATTTAGATTTCCACAAGCGTGGCTAAGGACTGCTTCAAGCCGTTCTTCCCGTTCGACATCACTATCACGACATAAATGATCTGAACTATGCGGACACTTTTTCTGTTTAGCACTTAAGACTAACCTCTCCACCTCTATGTTCTTAAGATTAATCACAGAGGAAGAATCTAGATTGATGCCTAACCTCTCCTGGTCGGCAGACAGCCCAACCACCACCGGCTGGGACACCACGGACGGCGGAGACTCCTCCTGGCCAGCCACTGCCGACCCCAGGCCAGCCAGCGCTGGCAGGGACTCCACCTGGCCAACCACTGCCGAGAAGGGCGCCTCCTGGCCGGCAGACTGCACAGCCACAGCCGGCTGGGAAGCAAGCTGGCCGGCCATCGCCAGAGACCCCTTCTGGCCAGCCGCGCTCGGGCGAGGCGCCCACTGGCCGAACACCTCCAGGTCTGTCACCGCCTCCTGGCCGGCCCCGGCCGACTGGGACTCCACCTGGCCGGTCCCTGCCGGCTGGGGAGCCTGCAGGACGGCCACCGCCGGCTGGGAAACCTGCTGGCCGGCCACCGCCGGCTGAGGCCCAAGCTGGCCGGCCATCGCCGGTTGGGACTCCTCCATCGAATCATCAAAAAAAGAGGAAGGGTTAATAATGTTAGGAAAACCCACACTCGCATTATATGCATCCAATTCCTCTCTTGTCAGCGGAGAGAAGCTTTTTGTAGGCGCCTCATCATCTTGCTCGAGCATAACCTTGAAGCTTATCTCTTCTAGCAACTGGTCGCATGCGATGTCTAGTCCTTTCTCAACCAGCGCTGCAAGCTGCTGGTGCGAAGAGGTACTAGGCTGAGGAGCGGACTGGTCCCTTGTTGAATTACCATCCTTGCTTGGAGGGTTAGCTGGGTTCTCTCTTTTAGCATCCTCCATCTCTTGATCGCCCCCTTTCTGTGAGCCATCCTTATCTTCTTCTCCTAACAAGTCATCCTCATCAGGATTAAAGGAGTCACTCCGCTCAGACTGATCGGGCTAGAAAAAAAAGGCGGTAAACGCTACGACCAACACAAACGTCAGCCTTTTCAGGGAGCTGCTTAGCATCTAGGACAACCACTAGGATGCGGACCTGCCCTGTTGCCCGGAGATGCACCATATTCACCTTCTGCGTAGCTCCAACTATGGTGCCAACGGCCCACAGAGGGAGAAAGGAACGAAGCACACGAGGTACCTTGGTCACATTAATCCAGAGCTGATCCAACACTCTGATTGGTTGGACATCATCCACATATTCTTCGAAAATTACACAGCCCTCCTTGTTCTTTGTGGTGAGCGTGCGAATTTGTATCATACGATCCAGCTCCTCCTTGCTCGGGAAGGGGACAACAAAAGATTTGTCACCTAGGACTTGCACCTCCCAGTCCCAACGGAGGGGAATAATCCTTGCTAGTTCCATCTGCAGAAGTTGAGCTGAAACAACCTCGGAATCTACCGTAACTAGAGCAGCGACTGACGGCTGATCAAAGCTCACGATCTGGTTATTTCTTGCTGCTTGGATGTGGAAAAAACCTGCACCATCTTCTGCTGCACCACAGTAAGCCACCGTTGGTTTAGGACCGTGCAGAAGCGGACAACGGCTTGTGAGGTGCTCTTCAGTGCAAATAGAACACTCTAGCTTCCAAGATTGGTCCTTTCTCTTCCTCTTGAGGTTACCTTGATCAACACCAGCGGCCGGCTCACGTCCACCCTCCTGGTCACCGTCCTGGGCGTGTTCCGCAATAGGATCAAAAGCCGGCCGGCCATGGGGAGCGCCGGGGATGGGAACCCCACCAGCCGGCTTGCCCTGGCCGCCCTGGATGGGGTCGACGGGGATCGCCCCACCCTGGCCTCCCTGGCCGTCGCCGCCGCCTTCGGCAGGCCCCCGTCCACGCTCCCTGCCGCGCAAGTCGCCCCGGCCTTGGATGGCACGGCCACGGAAGCGGCCTCCCCCCGCCATGAGAACGTCGCGGTAGGTCGGAGTTGCAGCGGCGGATTCGAAGAGGATGGGTGAGACGAGGATCCGGTTTGGCTTTCCGAAGCCTGGGTGACGGGACAACGGCGAAGAGCGACTCAGGCTACGGTCCCTGCTGACAGCGCGGACCCGGGATGCGGGCCTGCCCGGGCTCGGACGCCGATGACTCGGCCCACTCTGGATTGGGGGCGATTTTGAAAATTGGATTGCTGAGGATCGCGGATCACGCGGGATGTCGCGGAACGGGGGCGAGATCGGCGCCAGCAGCAGGTCGCCCAAGGTGATTGGCAGCGAAACTCGACGAGGAGGTAACGACCTCTTCCATAATCTCCTCCAGGGCGCCCGGACCCAAAGAGGAGGGGCCTCCGATGGCGGACGACTGACCTGGGACGCAGCCGCCGCAGCCACGGAACGAGTCGCGGGCGCCGTCGGAGCTGGAGGCGCACCCCGCTAAGGAGGCTGGAGCGCCACCGCGCGGAGGTCTGCATCACCGAGGTCTTCGAACTCCGAGTCTGATTCGGAGTCCCAGAATCTACCAAGCCCTTCGCAGAGGACTGAGGGCATCACCGGCGAAGCGATGGAGCCATGGTCCAACTTCCATGACATGAAGGTCCCAATTCATTCTCCTCACTAGAATGGCAATTGACAACGACCAAGAAGAAATATGTACACACGGACTGGTATAGTAGAATTGGACCACCAGCATGCATGGTGAGCTGGACGCCAAATATTATAGCATCTCCAACCGTTTGGTATTTGGGCTTTACATTTGTATTTTTGCCAAAAAGTTAAAAAATCTTCTATCCAACCGTTTTACATTTGGACTTTGCATTTTTATCAACTTGGCAAATTCTTGGGCTCACTAGGCATATATGCGAGTCCCTCCCGACTTGGCATTTGGCCCTGTGCGGCTTCGGCGCCTTTTTCCCGCCCGCGACGAGAAACCTCGCGCTGCCGCCGTTTCTTCGTGTCAGGTTGAAAACTGCGACGTTCTTCCTCCAGTGTCCAGGAACCTTCATCATCTGGTCTTCGTTCTTCTTTGAGGTACTCCATGGATCCAATCTCGAATTGTTCCTCTACGTGTTCCATTGTTCTTAGGGTTAATTTTCCGGGAAATCATGGGTACGGCACATGGAAAGACATGGCGGGATTGGATGACCGTTTCAGGGAAGTGGATGGCCGCCTGCCCGGCTCAGGGGAGACGATCTGCCCGGCGATGGAATTGACCTGCCCGCGAATGAATTAGCGCGACGGAATTGGCGATGGAATTGATCTGCCTGGCTGGGACCTCCTTCTGCCGGCGATGGAGACGATCTGCTCGCGAAGGAATTGGCGCGACGGAAAAGGCCACCAGCGCGCGCGAGAATTTGGTGTGGGTCCACAATTTTAGAATTTGCCAAAATAAAATACAAAACAGTTGGAGATTAAGTCTTTCCACCTTTGTCAAATCCAGTTGAGACTTGACAAATTCTCAAATATGTCAAACGAAAAATATCAAACGGTTGGAGATGCCGTTAAAGGGGGATTATTCGAAGGCTCCGCCGCTGGGAGTCAGTGTGCCTGCACCGCTGCACGTTCCACTTCTACTTCCACTCGTTCGTCGTCGTCGTAGACCCGGCTGTACCGCGTCGGCGCCCAGTCTCCCGCTGGCCTGCCTTTATGGGCGTCGCACGTGTGTTGTCACGTCAAGTCAAAGCCTACTCAGACAGGAATTGTCCTCTCGCCGTATGTCTACGAGTCTACGGAGTACTACCGGTACACGAGTATACACGGGTGCTATCACAATAGTACTAGTACGCAGTGTACGTGCCATCAGGTGTTGTTCCTTCATTCACTTTTTTCCATTGTTTATGTTTCTGGTACCAGCAAGATGGCCGCACGCATGGTTCTATCTATTCCATTGGTCCCGGCGCATTTTAAGGGCCCAGTTTCGTGACTTCCTATCTTCTCATTAAACGTACACAAACCACCCAGAAAGCGATCGGAACACGTTTATACGTATACAAATACTTTCCGTAGGTATCGCAGCAGCAGGTATTATGTCCACATCAGCAGCCGGGACTAGAGGACACGGCCATGGCGGACGGACGCTATGCTCCAACCGGCGCTGTCCCCCCCGGCCGGCCATGCATGCACCTACGTACTGTACATTCCTAATTGCTCGGTGACGAATAACCCCGGGCGGTCGATCAGGACACGCTAATCTCGTGACGGAAACAGGGCCGTAATCACAGCAGCTACGCCCGGGGCTCCTCGTCTGCGGGTGCGGCCATTTGATCAGGCTTCTTCGACGCCTGCCAACAAGTGAACAATTTATATACGTGAGATGTCATTGTCAACGGAGGCCCGCCGGGGCATGCCGAATCTTGCGACGGACCGGTGAGCGCGCGCGCGCTCCCTAGTTATTTGGAACCCCGCGAAAGATGGCACGGGGGAGCTTAAACTAATGGCGACTTGCCGTCGCGGAATGCGCCGGGGCAAGGTGGGATACCTGTTGCCAGCTGAGCCGCGCCCTTGTGTTTTCGGTTGCTTCCGCGCAGAAAAACAAAAACAACAACAAAAAAACCCCGTCGGCCGTGCATGGGGACATGTAGGGCGTGGGGAGGAGGTGCGGGATGCTGCTGCCGCGGCCGCTCACCGCAACGCCCGACAGGCCGGGTAAAATAATCCCGCGGGCCGCGCCGCGTACGTGCTGCCCGGTTGCCCCCCCGGGCGACGGCGGGGCTGATCTCGGGGTGATTTTCCTAGGCGACGCCGACGCGTCCGTGCGTGGGCGCGAGGGGTGACTGGATTCGGCGTCGCTCGCTGCCCGCACGATCGATCGGCCTCGCTCCCGTGCGGTGCGGTGCGGTGCCATGCAACCGGTGACGGTGACGGTGACGGTGACTCGGTGAGGAAAACGCGGCTCGCCCACCTCTGTATTGTATTGTATTGCGGATACCACGTTTTCCAGAGGAATATAATCCACTGCAGAATTGCAGATACCTTGATTTATTAGGGATTTGGATAACATGATTGCAAAGCTCCTCGCCATGGATGATCCGCAGCTCTGAGCTCTCCTGTCATTTCTACCTCTTTTTCCGTATAAAACAAAAAAAAACAGGAATCCCTTTTTTTTTGTCTCTTGGACAAATGGCCATGATCAAACAAAGCACTACTGTACACTGTAAGCAGCACGAATCGCTTCTCGGTGATAGTGGACATCCTAGTAGGTTGGTTACACGATCGATGCATCTTCTCCGAGAGGTGAGCCTGTGCCACCTGTCGAAACAGACGAAGCTGTGAAACGGGTGACTCGCGTGTTGACTAGGGAGATCTCAGCCATAGTACTTGCGCTGTAAGACACCACACTCGATTCACTTTTACAGCATGGTCCTTCCGAAACATTATGCAGGAAGAAGGCGGTTCAGAATCACGTCAGGCGCCCCGGGAGTATCTTACGTGATAAGCCAAGGAACAGAGGCTGCATTGCACAGCAAGTTTTGAGTCTTGATTGACCAAGCGCGCCCCCAAAAAGCAGCGCACGACAGGGTTAGATCTCGATTACCAAAAAGACATCTGGGTCCTTTCTTTTGGATCGATAATATTCCCAGCTGGCTAACCGAATTAGCAGCTGCGGATTGTACTCCTGTCATGATTTAATGAAAGCTCTGTGATATTCAAAAAAAAAAAACGTGAACCTTCTCCGGGTGCCTCACACAAAATGTAGTGCAGCACAACTTCAAAGGACCCAGATGTCTTTTGCTGATGTCCACCGACTGATCGATCGATCGATCATTGCACGAGCACGGGGCAGCTACGAGTACGAGAGTACGTACTGTTGTGTCACTGCTAGTGGGATCGCGTCGCAGGCGATGGAAATAAAACGATTAAAATAAACAACAGCGACGAATGGCTCTGTTGACGCGCACAATTGATGAAATGGAATTGAAAGCCGGATGGAGGGTGAGGACAGAGGAGGAAGGCTGCCATTCCTATTCCTATCTCTCTACGGTCTACTATATCCTACAGCAGTGCTACTACTACGTACTACGCGCCGGCCCGCCCATCTCCCTCCGACCAGCACTCTCTGCACCCGGCCATCCCCCTATCCTATCCCAGAATTTTATTCACCAGGCTTTCACGTCGGCAGATCGATCGATCGCCACACGAGCACAGTGCACGCGCTCGTTTTCTTCCGGTTTTTATTATGCGATCCGTAACAGCGGTAACATACATAGTACAGTACAATGTGATTTGATCTCCCTCCGTAGCACGCACGAGCACGACTGCACGAGCGACGCCAAAGCGAAGGAGAACAGGAGACGACGATTCCTTCGTCTGACTCGAGCGACGCCAAAGAACAGGAGAACAGGAGTCCGCCGTGTTTGCGTTTCGGCCTGGAAACGAGGCCGGAGCCCGCCTTGTGACGAAGCCGCTGCGGTGGGCTTTCCCGCGTCGTCCGTATCCGGTGTGGGGGTCCACGCAGCAGCATAGAGGAGAGGAAGAGGAATGGGATGGGATGGGAGGGAGGCGCAGGCGACGCGCGAGCGCGAGGACAAAAGGCGCCTCGCGTCCCCTCCTCTCCTCGACTCCTCCCGCCTCGCCCCACTCCACTCCACTCTAGCGCAGCGTAGCGCAACGAAGTGCAGTGCGCGCCATTTTCTGCGCTCCTGCCCTGCCTCGCACGCAGCTCGTCTCATCCTCCCCGCGCCGCGCCCTCTGCTCCTCGTACAGAGCAAGCTAAAGCGGAAACAGCAAGCCCACCAAGGAGAAGCGCCGCATTCCTCTGCACTAGCACGTAGGAAGGAGCCATGGGGCGGCACAAGTTCCGGCTGTCGGACATGATCCCGAACGCGTGGTTCTTCAAGCTCCGGGACATGCGCGCGCGGGGCGGCGGCGCCGCGGCGGCGGCCAGCCCACGCGTGCGGCCGCCCCCGAGCACGCCGAGGGCCGCGCCGTGGCTCCCGCACAGGGCGTCCCACTACTACACGCCGCGGGCCGGGGACCTCGTCCTCGGCTCGTCGTCGCCGCTGCACCCCAAGGCCTCCGACACGCGCTTCCCGCCGCTGCAGCTGTCGCCGCCGCGCCGCTCCAGCAGGCGGCGCCACCACCACCACCACCACCACCACCGGAGGCAGCGGTCCGTCAAGCTGGCGCTGCAGGCGGCGCCAAACTCCGCCAGCAGCAGCAGCGGCGTCGCGTCCTCGCCGGCCTCCACCGCCGCCGCCTGCCGCTGCGGCCGCGGCCGTGGCCGGCCCGAGCTCGTGGCGGTCGAGACGCCCGACACCCCGCCGTGCCGCCGCGACATTTTCGTCGGCTACAGCAGCGACGACGACGACGACGACGGCGGCGACGCGTACGTGAAGAAACCGACGGTCGCCGTCCGCGCCCACGACAAGCTCGACGGCAAAGTGATCACTTCCGCCACGGATATCATCATCGACCTGCGCACCAAGAGGAGGCCCGAGAAGACGCTTCCGCCGATCATGACCAAGCCGGCGGCCGCGAAGAGGGAGCACGACGCGTGCCAGCTCGAGGACAAGCACATCGACATCCTCGCACACGCCACCCGACGAGCCTCGCCTACACCCGCCCCCGTCCCCGAACAGAGCAAGCTCAAGCCGAGGCGGTCCGTGTCGTCGTCGGCGCGCCGCCTCAAGACGCGCGCCAACACCCCGCGCTTAGCGTCGTCCAAGAAGTGCAGGTCACCCACGACGACGACGACGACGACCGCGCCCTCGCCCTCGCCGGCGCGGACCAAGCCGCCGCCTCTGGCTGAGAGCTTCGCGGTGGTGAAGTCGTCGCGAGACCCGAGGCGGGACTTCCGGGAGTCCATGGAGGAGATGATCACCGAGAACGGCATCCGCACCGCCGCCGACCTCGAGGACCTCCTCGCGTGCTACCTGTCCCTCAACGCCGCCGAGTACCACGACCTCATCGTCGAGGTGTTCGAGCATATCTGGGTCACGCTCTCTGACGTCAAGGTGTAGCAGAGCTCATGCAAAATGCAACGCCACTCTTGCATGGTGAATTAAAAAGAATCCAAGAGTGGTGGTTGTTAACCGTAATTATATTCCTGTTAATGATCCTAATTAGGCATGCAGGTATTTGCCAAATCCTGTGAAACCAACCATGCTGTTCTTCACTCCTTTTTACCTCGATGATACAGTAGCGCTTGGTTGAGCCTAACACCTGTGCACTGTTCCTACCAGGTAATAAACTGTAATCGTAACTGATTATGCTGTGGCCGTGTAGTGCTAACTACTAATCTGGAAATCAACTCTGGTGCCTGCTAAAAAAAATTCTGGTGCTGGGTACATGACCACTAATGCTACATACTCAGTTGTTAAGTTGCAATTAGATGACACTCATCTAGCGCTCCGCACGCAAAAGAAATAAAATTGTTGTTGTTGTATAGTTTGTCTTTGTACTCCTATGATATGTGGAGGTAATAGTGAGTAGTCACATGTACCAGCTGGTAAAGAAATGTATACTATCATTTTCACTAGTCTGTCTCGTTGAAGATTATAAAGCTGGTCGAGCATCCGAGGCTGATGTGCTACAAGAATTAATTCAGTCATTTGACTGACAACTAATTTCGGGTCTTTGCCTGCTGTTTCTTTAATACGTAGCGCCTTCCTACTACTACTCTGCAATTCTGCATTGTTGGAGGAGGGACTGTATACAACAGTAGCAGTTGTATACCGATGCAATAAATGGTAGGTATTCACTGTAGTATTCGAGTTCAGATGTTTATGGGTCAATCGCATAGTGGTATCCATCCACTCCAGTGTCTTGCTACTGTATTAATTTATACGCTTGATCAGACCAACTCCTCACGACATCAAGATGATCTTTAATCACCATACAGTTACATCTCAGTTTCCAGGGCACTTGCATTTTTCAGTAAAAGATTGGATATAAAACAGTCCTATATGTTTGCCAAAAAAAAATAGTATCCATAGAGAAACTTTGCTTCCTCAATCACTGCACAATTCACTCAGTATATCTCATTCACATATGCTAAAATTCAGTCGCCTTAGAACTCAGGCGATGGACAATTGTGTTGTCTGTTTTGTTTTGGTGTTCAGCAGGCTGCAGACGTTAGCAACAAAGAGAAGCAAGGTAGATAGACGGCAACGTCGCCTGATCATTTGCAAAAAAAACAGGCATCTGTATAATACTCTAATTTATTTTAAGAAAGTGGAAAACAGATTAATACTCTGTTCAACTTCTTCCCTCTCTTTTCTCCTTTAGTTTCTGAAAATTCATCATCAATCAGGGTTCAACACTGAACTACTGATACAGAAATAAATTCCTTAGACTGGTTGAGTTTGTTCCTCCTTCTGATAAGGACATTTTGGTGCAGCTTGCGTATTTTTTGTGCTTCTCCTTGAATAGAGTACTCGTTGCACCTAGGGATCTCCTTGAGCCTCGCAGTTGTAGGCTGCAGAAGTAGCTAGGGGACAACGATGACACCAGTTGAAGACAAAAGGCCTAGCAAGTTTAAAACACTTGCTACTGCTGCTTCGAGCCGTCAAGACATTTCTACTGCTCGACTACACAAGAGAGCCGTGAGACGGGCCTGTGAAAGTATCGCAGACTCTGGAGATTCCATTCCCAGCAACGAGAAGCGTTCGTGTGTGCAGATCACAAGGAAATAATTCAGTTCCGAGAAATACTTGTAGGTTCTCTCTCCAATGCATGCGGTAGAGGGCAAAACACCTTGTTCTGAAGATTTCTCTATGAGCCACACAAACTATTAATTGAACAATGAAATTACAGGGAAAAAAAAAACAGCAGCAACTACTACTAGTACGTTCTTTTATTCGAGGCATAGAAACTATAGGATAATTGCAATCTAACTCGAGCCCGATGACTCGTTGAGCACATATATACGGACTATGGTAGCAGTAGCACCCACACTATTCCAGGGGCCGGAGGAGGACATTAAGGATCATCAGATAGATTGATCATCCGAGGTCTTCTTCTTCTTCCTCCTTCCACAAGAACATGGGATACCCCTTAAATGGTTGTAGATACTGTAGCAGCACTGCCATTTGTCCCAGTGTGCAGTGTGCATGGTCCCATGATTAAAGAAAAGGCCCCATCTGCATGGCGTATTGGCACGGCATAAGAAACAATAGAGCATGATTGGAGACAACCACCGCCGGTTCACGTCATGGAACTATGAGAACAGCCGTTGAACTTGTACCGAGAGTGCCTGATGCGACGGGGCGGCTGTTCAAGTCCAAGCCATCAACGTTCAGTTGCAGTAACCAGTTGGGAGAACGGATCAATCCGTCGATCTGAATTCAGTAGAAAAAAAAAAGGAGAGAGTTTTACATGGCTTGATCAGCAAAACGCTCGCTGCTTCAGACAACAGGCGGAATCGTTTCTGCGGAATAATTTGCTGTGTTTCCGAGCGGGGTCTCCGTTCACGAATACCCGCCAACAGTGTTCATCAACCGATCGTAGTCGGTAGTCATATCTGAACCACCTGCAATGCCAATGCGTACGGTACGCCGTGCCCAACTTGCTTCCATGTCTTCAGTACGGCGGGTACTCGAGTCAACATTGGAGGATAGGACAGGTTGGTGCTGGGGAAGCTTCCTGGGTGCCCAACTCGGCTGTAAAAGAAATCATCAAGCCATGGTTGTTACTGTTGGTAGAAGCTTCGGCTGGGGCCAGAGCCAGAAGTTTCCTGCGGGTTCGCTGAAGCCAATCAACAGTGATGGACTCATGGACATGCAGCAACCTGTCTCCCTGTTTACAGCTCCAGTGTTGAGGACACTGTTGCCGTGTGCCGGTATGAACACTTGTTACAAAAAAGAAATGTGAAGTGTTTATGGTACCGTATTTGCTGAAATCCGCTGGTTTCTCGCGGTGATTTTGCGGATGGTTGTAAGCTCATGCCTGCCAAGTGCTAACTGCCGAAAGTAATAACACCTCGCACTTCTCACGTGCTCGAGATTCAGACATACCCATTGCCATCTACGAATTTTTTTATTAATAACCCAATTAAATAAAAAATTTCATAAATAACACTGTCTATTTTTTTTTTTTTGCAAAACTAACCTTTTTGCCGCGCCGTCCCCAATGGCGCGGCAAAAGCGTTAGCCGCGCCATGCACGGCGGCGCGGCAAAAGTGCCACCGTGGCACCGCCCGGCCACGCAGGCCCGGGCGGGCCCCGCCTGTCAGTTTGCCACGCCAGGCGGGCTGGCGCGGCTAGTGCGTTTGCCGCGCCAGGCGGGCTGGCGCGGTCAACGGATTTGCCGCGCCAGGCGGGGTGGCGCGGCAAAGCCGATCTAGATCTGGCCGCCGCGCCGGGCGCGGTCAACGGATTTGCCGCGCCAGGCGGGGTGGCGCGGCAAAGCCGATCTAGATCTGGCCGCCGCGCCGAGCAGCAGGCTCCTCCTCATTCCTCTCTTCTCCCAAACCAATTCAATCCAATCCATTCCATTTCATTTCATTTCAATCCTCCTCTCTTCATCTCCCTCCCTCAATCAAACTTGTCTACAAGAGGTATTTTGATCCATATTATTGTTCTTTATCCATATTTGCAATGTAGGATTGAACCATATTTTTGTAAGTTAGGGTTTGTAGACAATATTTATTTTGATACTGTCGTGACGTTAGTTGTTAATTAATGATGGATTTGTTCATGTATTAGACTTTTTATATCTGTTTTGCTTAATATTTTGTTCATTTTGTGTACAATTTTTTGTGTAATATTTGTTACGTCATTATGTAGATTTATAATTAATCATGAATGTATGTGTAGCGTTGACATATTTTTTTATTGTTAGGATGCCGCGGCGTGGCAAAGCTAGTAAGGCAAGGTAAGATCGGTACATTGTTGATTTATTTGTCTGTTTTAATGAAGTAATTTTGTGTTATGTTCATTTGTTATTGCGTTGATGATTGTAGGCAGCCTCTCACGGGCAATGCCTATGCCCATTTGCCATTGCGTAGCGGTGTTCCGGTGCCCATGTGCTACTGCGGCGATGATTGTAAGGTCGCAATATCTGATGAGGAGCACACATACGGTCAGAGGTATTGGATGTGTGAGAATTATGCCTTTGACCCTACACCTAAACAGATCCGTATTGGACTGATGGTGAGAAGCTGATGGCTTGTTCTATACATGAATGAAAAATCATTTATATTTTATTACCTAATTGATTTAGTCGTATTTTGCAGGAGCCTCCACCACTATGTGACTTCGAGCAGTGGATCGACACTGAGATGAAGCCGGAGGACAAGGAGCACGTAGAGAGGATGAAAAAGTGGGCTGCGGAGGACAAGGAGCGTTTGGAGAAGAGACGCAAAGAAGAGGCAGCACAAAAGCAGCATGAGAAAGAGGCAAGAATGAGGGATGCAGCTAAGCGTAGGGGGGAGAGGGAGAAGAGGCTTGAGCGTGTGCGCCGTGCCAAGGCTGCCATGGAGCAGGATCTGGATGCTGTGAGGAAGGGAAAGTGGCCTCGTTGCACTCAGTAGTGTGGTAGGTTCAGTAGTCATTATTGAGTAATGAACATCGTTGTCATTTGGTGGACTTGTTAGTGTATTGTACTGTTGGTTTGTACTTCCGTGTACCGTTTATTTCGGATCCTCGATTATGTAGTCTTGAACTGCACTTTGTTCGGCTTTATTATATGTTGCTGTATTGTTTGCGGTAGTTCATGTAGTTCATGTGTCGTTGATTTTTTGTGGGATAAAGTACGAAATAGAATAAAGCAAACCATTACACGAATAACAAACTAGTACATGGCATGTGAGGACCTTTTACCGTAACTTGGTTAAAAGGTCCTAGACTAATCCTAACATGCCTTAGGTAATTGATTGGCACAACACAACACACACATAGTGGTCTAAGTAGTCTAGAAGTCGTCCCACATAGCAAACTGAGTAGACCCTTCTCCGTAATAGCCTCCCATTGCGGGTGGTGGTGGTGGTGGCGGTGGTGGGGGCGGCGGTGGAGGCCCCTTGTTCTTGTGATGCGGGCAGTTGCAATATGGATCAAGGCATATTGCTTCATCTGAACCGCCTGCATCGCTGTCGTCATCATCATAGTCCTTAAGCATGTTTTTAACTTCTCTTTCAAGATCGTCGATACGACGCTGCAGATAATAGATGTATTCCTGATGCGGCCATATTGGAGGAGGATCCACCCATCTGGTGAAGCCGTAGTTTTCTTCGGAAATAGAAGACTGACATTCACAAAATGACTAAGTATTAGCAAACATGAGAGGCATAGCAACAACAATTAAATAAAGTTACCCATGCTCGCGGGCATTTGAAGAAACGTCGGCCTGCCTCCAGGTCGTCGTGGAGCATCTGCACCAAACAGTCCTCACCATGCCGGCATTTTGGCCAGTCCTCTAAACGGTTATCGTATCCCATAAGAGGACGGTCCCGGCTGAAATCCTTTTTGCTCTCAACGGGAAAGTCATATAGTGCCTCTAAGAAGAAATCAGGACCAAGAGATCCCTCCCACACAATGGGAGGTCCATTCCTCCCACCCTTTCCTCTCCCGCCTTTGGACGAACCTCCAGACATCTCTACTACGAACCTCGCAAGCTCTGCTGAAGTTGTTGAATATGCAAGGCGCTGATGGGTTTATATAGGCGGAGCCCTGGTTTTAAACTTGTGAATTATCTCAGCTGCATTGTGAGTGTGTAGTTAATGCAACTGAAAAGGCTATTCGCTGAAAAATCTAATCACTGAAAAGCCTATATACTGAAAAGCCTATATACTGAAAAGCCGATACACTGAAAAGTCTATGGGAATCAAAACTGCAGAGCACTTATGAGGACAGAACACGACACTGAAAAGGCTGTGCAAGGGAATCAAAACTGCAGAGCACTTATGAGGACATGACACGACACTGAAAAGGCTGTGCAACAAGATGCCAGCTTTTGCCGCGCCAACCCTGGGGGCGCGGCTGAAGCTTTTGCCGCGCCAGGCGGGATGGCGCGGCTAATGCATTTGCCGCGCCACCCCGCCTGGCGCGGCAAAAGCGTCAGCCGCGCCCCCAGGGTTGGCGCGGCAAAGCCTCAAGAAGTTTTGCAGCAGGCAAAGCCCCAAGGTTTCCCGCCGACTGGTCGAGTTCCTGATCGATCTTTGTCCTAATGTGTTGTCTCTGTTTGATCGAATGTGTTTTTCCGTTTTTCCTGTCTTTTTCCGCAAACGGAATAACAAGGAACCAAACATTGACACAATTTGAATAAACGAAAACATAATAGCGGTCATAAAAACCAGGCTTAGTGGCTCAGGCTCCACGAAGTACATAATAGGGTTCTCAAACAAGTTATCTAACAAATACATCACCTATCCATATAGTCTAACACTAAGCCTAGCTAGGTGTGTACGGCTGACGAGGCCGCCTCCGACGCCTCGGCTGCGACAGATCCATGTTCGGCGTGAACGTGACGTCCGTGCGGTCTCGTGCGCGTGGCTGCCGGCGTGGTGACCCCTGCGTCTGACTAGGTCCCTACAACATTCAAAATAAATGTTAGCAAACAACTTAAATATATCTGATGAACTTAAATGTATAGCGGTCAACTTATGTACCTGCACGTCCTCCTGAGTAGGTAGTGGAGCTCCACCTAGCTGTGAGTACCCCAGCTCCTGTGCTGCGCCCTACTCTGGCCAAGGCTGCCAGCCAGGGCCGGTGTAGTAGCCACTAGGGTAGTCGTAAGCACCAGGTACCTGCCACGCCGTGTCGTCCAGGCCACCTCTGGAGGAGGACCCTCCAGCGTAGTGGCCGAGGGCCATGTAGCCTGCACTAGCCGTGTAGGGTGGTGTCGTGCGCTCGACGTACTGCTCCTCGTCCTCCTCCTCCTCCTCCTCCTCCTCCCTCGGGCTGCTCCTCTGCAGTGGGGCCCTTCCCGCGAGGATCCGCAGAAGTGCCTCCCGTCCGAGCGTCGGACGACGCTGCTGCTGCTGGGACAGTGTCTGACACCAAAGGGCTCGAAGGCTGAGGAAGGTGCGGTGGGGCCCACGCTGTGTCCATGCACCCAAGCTTCTGAGCAAGCTTCCTGCAGCTCTTCCTGATTTTCTGCAAATAAGAAAATAATAATAATAAATATTAGTACAGTTTATGACTTCTTAAAATTTACAAGTGCGGTTCGAATGTGTTATGATACCTGCAGAAAAGCTTGTACCGGGCCGTGGTCCCCAGTAGAGCTGGTGTGGTGTATAAGCTGTGCTGCCTCGTCGGAGTACCGAGACAGCTGCGACGCCTGCCGACACAAGACCAGGGGGTAAGTGCACCAAGTACATAAACACAAACAATAGTTGAAGGACATGATATATTACCACGTAGCTGTGTAGAGGGGCTCTGTCAGGCTGAGTCGATGCCCTAGTGGTAGCATCGTACGGGTCCTCGTCGTCGTCCGACTCGTCCTCAGCGGTGGCCTCGTAGTACGGTGGCTTAATGTGCAACCGGGTGCTCCGGTGCAGCCACTGTAGGTACTGGTCGAAGACGCCCTGGTCGTACGGCTCGCCGTCGTCAACGTCCTGCTGGTACCTATTTGTCCAACTCAGGACATGATCGGCGTGCTCCGCGCGCCAATCAACGGGATTCTTCCGTCTGCTTTGGTGCTTCACCCTGCATTGCAAAGGAAAACCATCTGTTAGAGCATAAGATAGAATTTACTAGAGTAACTGAACAACACTGTGGAGGATATTTACTTGTGCAACCTCTGATCCGTGCTAATCAGAGGTGGAGGAAACTCCTGTCGTAGGCCGAACTGACGCATCACCCTGATGGGCAAGTGCATCTCGACCACGTAGAAGCAGATAAGAGGGACGGTGCAACGCCAATCTACACGGTCCAGCTCCGTGGCGGGGTCGAACACGTTGTCGTACAGGTCCCAGGGGTCCCAACTGACCTGTTTGTAATGAACAGACATAGTTAGTCATGTTCCTTTTTCAATATAAAAAATTGAACTCATTCCGGAATTACCTGGTGCTGTGTCAGGACGTCCAGCAAGTTCGTGTACAGGTGGTAGCGGCGCTGGGGGTTGCCTCTAACTGCCTCTGCCGTGGACCAGACAAACAGAGCAGTGGGTCGGGTGTCCGGGTGCCTCCACACCTGCATTCCAATTTGAATCAGTTAAATGACTGTAAATTTGTAAAAGCACACGCACGCAAGAGGTATGTACTTACCGCCTCCTCTCGTACGCTGGGACGACCCACAGGCAGCCGCTGCCAGGCCCAAACCTGGAGCAGGGGCAGACACCCTCCCAAGCTAGAGGAGGCCTGCCTCCGCCGGCACCCCTCGCACAGCTGTCTGTACAGCCATGCTAGAACAGCGCTCCCCCAGCTGTAGCCGGCGATGTTCTCCCACGGCTGTGCGAGGATGGGGACGAACATCCAGCTGATGGTGTTCCCCGATGAGTCGGGAAACAGGAAGGCCTCAATAAAGTGCCACAGCCACAATCTGGCATACCTCTCGACTACCTGTGGGTCAGCGTTGAGGGGGCAATACGAAAAGTGCTGGGTGATCCACGACGAAGGCACCCCGGTAGTCTTCCTGTTTGTTTACAAAAAGTAAAAGTTAGGAAATGATAGTAGCACATCGTATGCAACTAAATTAGAAAAAAAATAGCTTACTTGTTCCTCTTAGCGTCTGCGTCGTCGGGGGGCGTACGACCACAGAACTGGTGGACGGTGTCCATCCACGTGTCGGTGTCAAGAATCCCCGTCACGGGGAGGCCGCCCAGGCGTAGACCAAAAATCTTGGCCACGTCCTGTAACGTCACGGTCATCTCCCCACAGGCTAGGTGGAAGGTGTGCGTCTCGGGACGCCACCTGTCCGCCAGCGCGGTGAGGAGCGCGGGGTCGAGCTGCAACACCACGTCGTTGGCAACGCGGGCTAGCACCAAGAAGCCCGCGCGCCGTAGGATGGGTGCGTAGCGCTCGTCCCACCGGTGCCATAGGTGGGTGCGCGGCCTCAGCAAGGACAACCTCTCCGGAGGGGTGTAGTCGGTGAGCCTGTGCGCCCGGTGCTCGCCGTCGTAGAACGGCTCAAGGAGAGGGTACGCCGGAGGGTTCGCCATCCTGTTTAAACAAAACATGGTAACAGGTTAGTACAACGTCAAAAATAATAAAGCATTAAAACAAATGAAAGACATATGTACAATAATAGCAAAAGCATTCAAATAATTAATATAAGTGAAGATAAAAATAATAAAGCATTAAAACAAATAAAGACATATGTACACCTGTTGTGTTTGTCTACGATGGAAGGCTGCATTATGCCCTGGCATGTGGCAAACAGAGCATAGGTTCGTGCTCGGTGTCTGGTCAAAGTCCCCCCGCCATACCTATCCATATTGTCCATGTCACCCTTTAGTCTCTTCTTACTCCTCCTACCCTTACCTAACTTCAGCAGCTCAGGATCAGGCATGAAGTCTCTACCCAAGTATGGAGGCCATTGAGTGGGATCAAGGTAAGGCTCGAAGCTGCTCTGTCATATTGCGACGGTGTTGCTCCGGCGATAGTACTCGGACATATATGGTACGGCCTTGTAGTTATATCCGCGCGCTCTACAGGACGCAATCATGTGAGAGCAAGGGGCATGCATTATCTGCGGCATGTTACAACTGCATTCCACTCTTTCAAGATCGATCCGATAGTTGCCACCGCCATAGCGTTCCCCGCGCATGGTAGTTCCACTCTTTGCTCGAACATTATAGATTTGTCTGGTTGGTCCATAAGCCTCACAAGTTAGCTGCGTTGCCCAGATCTCATTTTCCTGAATGTGCTCCTTTCCCGCCTTTCCAAATTCACCATCCGTTTGTAGGTTGTCTTGAGCAATGGACCACCTTTTCACAAAATACTCGTTGGTCTTGTGAAACGAGTACTCAACGATTCCAGAAACGGGCAAGGCTCTAACACCGGTGAATACCTTGTTGAAAGACTCCGATGAGTTGATGGTCATTATACCGAACCGGAGCCCGCCCTCATCGTAAGCAAGCGCCCACTTCCCTTGTGTTCCATCTGTCTCTCGATCCAGGCCCTGGCAACACTGTTTAACATTTTGTCCAACTCTTCCATTGTTTCTTTGAATTTGTGCTCAGTTTTAACACAACATAGCTCTTTCACCTTGGCACAAACCTCCTTTTTGCAAAAAAAAAGACAGTGTTATTTATGAAATTTTTTATTTAATTGGGTTATTAATAAAAAAAAATCCCATCTACTAGGAGCTACTAGGAGTAATGTCAAACACTACCAGTGTCCAAGGGGCTGCAGAGGAGCAGCTTACAGGCATAGTGCATGGATGTGGCGTTGTACAGAAGCAGAAGATGCAATGCAAGGCTGACAAAAGGCGGCCCTGCAGCGACACATATCGCTCATTTACTAGGGTGTCTTCGTCCGGCCTGTAATCGCCGCAGCGCCGCTCAGCGATTAGTCAGTAAGGTGCCTTAACTTTCAGACATCACATCCGGGACCGGGAGCAGGGCAGGAGCGAAGCGAAACCTAGAGGTAATTAACCTGTACCTGTAGCAGGCTAACCTTCACAGCAGATAAAAGTTTGAGGAATAGACGGCTCAAAGATCAGTCCTGTTCAGGCCATCAGGTTCAGGCGCAGGTTGTTTGTATCTCAAGGATGATCCACCCGAGTGTGAATCCAACAGTGCAAGGAGCGGCCTTTTTGGACTCACAGTCACCGCCAACATACTCCAGTGAACGCCACTGGAGGGAGCATGGAGCTGCTCTCGATCTGCATCAGTCTGAGCAGGCGGCAGAGCTCGGCTCGCACTGCGTACCACAACTGTGCGATACTGATGAGTTACTGAGAGAGACAGTGGGGTTTACTCGGCGGCCATCACTCGCTCGCACTGGCCGCCACACCACGTCACCACCGACGTGAAACCTGAAAGAACTTGTCTAGCACATTGACGGAGGAGGACGATGTGAACTGGACAAAATAAGGGCCGCCCAAAGCAACGCTTGCTTCGACACGGCGTTGCAAAAAACAGTCAAGGACATGACAAAAGGGAGGGGGAAAAAGAAAAAGCAAGAGTTTGATAAGCAGGCAGAAGAACACAAAGGGGTTTGACGAAGCAGAGATGGCGCCAATGATTGCAATGATTAGCAAGACGCAAGCAAGGGCGCAACAAACAGCATGGAAGGACGGGTGGGGGTTGAGAGATTGGCATCAGCCACCCATCAGGCTTCAGTGGCGGTAGGGCTCGTGTGGAAGGTTTCGCGTCGTCGGGCCCCCTCCCGCCTGTGCTTGGCCCGGGCAGATCGCTCGCACGCATTGATGATCCGGGGCAATTCGCTGAGGGCGGGCGGGCGGGGCAGGCCCCAGCCAGATGCGCGCGTTACCGGCGGCGGGTCGGGCCGGGCACGGAGCCGAAGCCGGGCGAGGACGGGTTGGTCGCACGTCCTTCTTCCCGGTCAGTGCGCGACTGCGCGGCCCGCGTCAACAGCTCGCGGACCGCAGGGGTTTCACTGCAGTCCCACAGGGGGTCGCCACGGGCTCGGCGACTCGGCAGCAGGATCCATCCGCACTTGCAGTTCCCAGTTCCAGCAGCAGGGCCGCGCCCGGGCGGGCGGGCCCCTGGCGCCTGGCGGTGCACGGATGCGTCCGGCGAGACAAGGACCTGCCGTTTGGCGTTCTCGTGTCGTGGTCGTGGCTGGTGGCAGCGCACCTGTGCGAGTGCGAGAGCCGAGAAGGACTGGAGGAAGGATGGGAGAGCCTACCACTGCTTGTCTGCAGTTGTCTACGGGAGAGAGCAGCGCTGCGTCGCAGGCTCCCAGCAGAGTAGCAGACCTGCGGGTGGCAGTTCAATTCACTTGGACCCCGTTCCGTCCTGTGCTCACGTGGCCACCGCCCGTGATCCTGTTACAGCAGCAACACACCAGTACGTACCGTCTTTCCGGGTGATTAGTCAGGATCCGACGTGCCGCCGTTTTTGTTGCTACTGAAAGAGTGCAAAACCAAGGGTCGTCGTAGGGCGCACTGTAACCAGCACAAAAGGACGTGACGACGACTGACGAGGCATGCATGCAGTGCCCCCAGCCCCACACATGACCACGCGAGAGACCGACCTATCAGGGTATCACCAAGAGTGCACGGTAATATAACTGTTATTGAGCGAATCTGGCAATCCATGCCAAATCAGCAGCGTCAGCGCTATTTGCACCGCTTGGTCAGCAGTACGGGGATTGTCACTTGCTGGACCGACAGCATGGGCAAAATAATATCTACTAGTATTTTTACGCGCGCCATTGCGCGTCCGTGTATTTTTACAGTTCTATACTGAGAGAATGAAGCAATAACTATTATTTTATATATGTCGTTGAAATAAGAAAGGAATGATGGTGATGTACAATATTTATATATAGTGATAGGAAATATGTCTGATTGATAGTACTATTTTGGTACATATATGTTACATGATATATAGATCATAGGACATATTTATTACAGGATATTTATAGTACAAGACATAAAGGAGTTGTTTGCTCGTAATGCTTCACAGTTTAAGAGGTTTTGAAAAACCGTCGTGGTAGTAGCTTTAGTCTAGCAATTATAGATACATATACATTTATAGATACGTTCAGAATTCACATTTTTTTGATGCAGTAGCAGTGATGGTAGCGTTGGTTATGTTGATGTTCGGCTTCGATCTGACTCCCATCCATGACTTTCGCTGTCTGAATCTTTTTGATCATAGCTATCAGAAGAGTCTGCATTGGTATTGTGTATATGATAAGTTAGATTCCAAGTTAGTGAGTTGTGTTTTTGTAATTCTACAATTATTTTGGTTGAGGGTACCAGAGAACTATGTTCTATTTGATATGTTATTTGCTATAGTTGTATGAAGGGAATAAGTGTGTACTTACAGCATTGCTTCGAGGTGGCCTCATTTTCTGAAGAAGAAGGAGGTATTGCTAGATCTCGGCGCTCAGATGTACTTAGACCTGAATCTTCTGCAGAAATATGTATGGAACATATGAGTATTCTATATTGCTATATTTGTTTTCAAGGATATGAAGGGGATATTCTGTACCTCCATAGCATGATGTTGTGGACATTGGTGGAGTGTCTCTTCCTAGCATTTCTTCTGTATAAGTTTCCAGCTCCAGTCGCCAAATGCGTACGATATCATTTTCACGAGCAGGATTTCTAAGTTGGTGTGCACACATTATTATGGTGGACAAAGGCATGTCCTCCTGCTGTGAAGCTGCCACTACCAATCTCGCAAGCTGTGTTCCTAGTATAAGGCGCGCGCCTTTGCGCGCCCATGCATTTTTACGGTTGTATATTTAGAGGATCAAGCTATAAATATAATTTCCTGGATGACGTCGAAACAACAAAGACATGATGTTAATCTATAATATCTATATATAATACTGCAGCATATGAATCATAAAAAGCCTAGTAGTACTACGTGATTTTATAGGCACAGAAAATATGTTGGGTTAACAGTACCATATTGGTCCATATATGTTACAGGGCATAGAGTAGTTGTTTGTTGACAGTACTTCACGGGCTAGGAGGTGTTCAAAAAGCATTTTGGCAGCACTTTTAGGCCGGTAATTACACATATATTTACAGATAGTCGCCGAGAAAACACAATTAGTTTTATGTAACAGTAGTAATGCTAGCCTTGATTATGTTGATGTCCGGCTTCGATCTGATTCCCATCCATGGCTCTCGTCGTCTCAATTTTTTTGAGCATAGTTGTCAGAGGAGTCTTCATTGATATTGCGTATATGATAAATTAGAATTAGAATTGGTGGTTTGTTGTTTTTAGAACTTTCCAATTAATTTGTGCAAGAGTTAAAACAGTTTGTGCAAGAATTTTAAGTAGAATGCAAGAATTCTAAGTGCAGAGTAAACATCGGGAAATAATGACATGTGGGGCCTGGTTCTTTGCTGAAACATGTTGCATAAACTGTTTTAACTCTTGCATATGTAAGGCAGTTTAAAATAAATCTTATATGAAACATGTTGCATAAACTGTTCTAACTCTTGTTTATCACCCATGCCTTAAACTTCTGTGAAATATTGAAAAATAATTAGAATTAGTAGGCACGTTAAATAGGAGAGTTTTAAACAGAGAATATCATGTATTGTAAACTAAGGACTGATTGGAACCAAATTTGTCAGATATCTTGGTGAAATAAAATCTGCTAGTTAATCTTCAAAAGAGGTTAGCTCCTCTCCTAAAATGCAACTGGTATTTTTTTTTATATAAACCATGCGAATGGGTTAGCAGGGTAACTACAACCACAAAAGCAAAGTAATTGAAACATGAATAAAGGAGATAGTGCCATCATTAGTAAATAGGAATCTGTGTTCATGTTCATATATCTTGCTCTATTATTTTTTTCTTTGTCATTACAGAACAGTTAAATCGAAGTTGAAATCTCTAACATCCTACTGAGTATAATTTGAATTTTAAATTGTCCCAAGCATCAAACTCACTAAAAAAGGTAATTCTGAAATCCCAACTACAGAACAGTATCGCCAACAGAAATGTATCTAGACAAGATCCTGAAATTTTTAGGATCCCTTCATGTAGCCTGAATTTAAGTTCAGATGAAATGCAACTGATTTTTAGGACTCATTCAGATAAGTGTACAGGTAGATTTTCGTACACAAAATTATAGTTGAGAACAATAGCTTTTGTACTAAATACAAAATTATCAGTCCATGATCCATAGGAACATAATAAAGCACAGAGTCACTGACCATTGCAAAACTTGAAGTCCCATGATGCATAAGAAAGCTTGAGATCAAAATGAGGGAAAACCGCAAGAAACAAGAAACATAAGCAATTCTCTGCCGGCATGTTTGGTTCGGACTTTAACATTACATGGCTTGGTGAGGATTTTTTTGGGCATTAAACTACGGGAACCAACATTGAAGAATGTACCCAAGTGAAAGGTGTTCTTGCAACAATCGACATTTTAGGTTTGGTAGCAAGGCAAACAACCAATATGATGAGGTGGTGACCTAACGGAACAACAAAATAATTACTCTATAGAACACAAAGAGGAGTTCTAAAAGCTATTCCTCACCATACTCATATGACATATTATATAGAGTTAGAAGCTTAAGAAAATTTTCCAGATCTGAAACCTGTATATGTTCATTGCAAATTGTATTTTTCTAAGATCCGACTTGCTGCAAACCTATGTATACTTCTATACAACTATATGGTTGTCTGAATATTATGATGATAGAAGATTATAGATCAAATCACGAGGCCAAAGCCATGTATGGGTTTCTGTAAATGGCAAGTGCATTTAGTAAAATACAGTGGCATAAAGAGCCTTCTACATACTTTATCCAGGAACATTGTGGCCACTTAATCATGTGGCAAGCATTTTTCAGGTGACAGAAAGTACCAATTAAGGAGCCGATCTAGCACAAATAATAAAAAGGAATTATCAAAACTGTAAGCACAGAACATGAAGTCCAGCACAAACATGGAGAATGAATATTTTATCAATATCTTCTCAATACAACAAAGCAGACTGGGATGACCGAATACTATCTTCTTATTTCATATTCAAACCAATCAGTAGATCAACTACCACACTCTTTGTAGCCTATATGCAAATAATCCAAATATATATTGACACAAATTACCTTTGTGGCGGAATGTAGAATCTCTCTTGTATCTGTTATGTCTACCAGCATCTCTTGTATCGGATGGGCTCCATCACCAAATGAATATATTATGAAACCTATAAACACTAAAATTTTAAGCTAAAACCAAGGAAATCTCATGACATTGTATCTTTATCTTCAGAAGGTAGAGAAAGGTATGTTATTTTCATTTGTTCTCTCATTCACTCTTATAAAGCTGCAAAACTTTTAGCATGATGTCATACATGTGTTGGTGTGCATACTTTTTACCCAACAATCGGAGACCTTTCATTACATTGCTCTCACACACAGTGGATGAGATGGACATTAGATGAGATACTCTTTATACATGACAAGCAATAATATTGATCTTATGAATTCGGTCACAGTGCCAAAAATTACTCACGTAAAGAAGGTTGCCAAGTGATATTGTCTGTACTCAAAGAATTGAAAAACATAAATATGTTAGTTTGTGACACAATGCAGTTTGAAGCATTTGGGTAATAAATAATCATTAGTGAGTCCAACACACGATTTTTTTATCATAACCTGCTCATGCAATGCAACTTATAGGCAACAATATTAAGGCCTTGTTTGGCTGCACTCAAATACACCCCAATCCACATGGGTTGGAGTGGATTGGGGTGTAACTTGAACTAAATTACACTCCAATCCCTCTCAACCCATGTGGATTGAGGTGTATTTGTACGCAGCCAAACAAGCCCTAAGTGATGAGTGTAGAAGAAAGTCTCACTGTCAGCTTGAAAATTTATCTCAACAGAGATACTTTCGAAGCATCACATATAGCTTGCCATAAGTTTCTGTACAAAATAGAAACAAACATGCTTATGTTAATAATCGGATAGTGAGACTTTCGCTGGAGATGCTAGAATAGGTCCTTACTGAAGTACACTTCATGCCTATCAGATATGTAGTTACTATTTTATTTTAGCAAACAGAAAACATGGTTATGTTCAATAATATAATAAGAGAGGAGGGAATAAATAGAAGGAAAAACAAAAAGTGTCAATAGTCGGTTCCTGAGGGAAAACAAAATAGAAGGCATTATAATATTGAATAGAGACTATATTATTATTTAGTCTTACAGAAGAAAGGGTTAATAGTTCTTGAGGGTAATAACTGATTTTTTATAACCATCAGAACTAATAATGTGGCAAGCACATCCATACTATAAGGATATATCATATGAATAAACAATAATAATTTAGTAAACCATTATTTGACCCAACACATTAAGGTAGGAAAGCATATACTCACCTAACTTTAAATACTCACCTAGCTTTGGAGGCTGCAGAGTATTTTGAGTCGGTTCCTGAGGGAAAACAAAATAGAAGGCATTATAATATTGAATAGAGACTATATTATTATTTAGTCTTACAGAAGAAAGGGTTAATAGTTCTTGAGGGTAATAACTGAATTTTTATAACCATCAGAACTAATAATGTGGCAAGCACATCCATACTATAAGGATATATCATATGAATAAACAATAATAATTTAGTAAACCATTATTTGACCCAACACATTAAGGTAGGAAAGCGTATACTCACCTAACTTTAAATACTCACCTACCTTTGGAGGCTGCAGAGTATTTTGTTTTAAACACAGCCAACAAACCCAACAATTGACATGATATAGTTACACCTATATAATACAAAGTAAGATCTCTGTGGAATACTATGAATGAATCTAAAGCTGCATATACTCTAGTAATACTGGCTCGTATATCTGAAATGATATCTGTACAGGATACATCCCTAGAGAAGCAGGACATCAGCCTGTCCAGAACTAATGCTATGCGGAGTGGATCTGCAAAATTATAGGTAGGAACATGTGAAATCAACTTGAATCCGTTAGAAAACCAGCCCAACAAAACTCTCTCAAGAAACACGTAGAATCGAAGTCAAAAACTAAAAAGGGTAAAAACAATCAGAACCTAATTTCTTACAATTTAACTCACTTATGGGAAGAAAGTCATCCAACGGAAGCAAGCAAGGGGAGGGCAAAATCTTTCGATCCAATACACGTACAGCAGCAAGAGTGAAATCAAACGAGGGGGAAAGCAATAATAGAGATTAGAGACCCAACCTATTATATTGGAACTAAATTAGTACAGGGAAAAAGTAATTTCTTGAGCGAACACAGGCAGGGGCGGCCACCATAGGCCCTGCCAGCGCTTGCACGTCGTGGTCCCTGCACATGACGACGCATCACCAAACCCTAGGGTGGCGAGGCTGCACCGGAGGGCCGTCCGCCCAGGTTGACGAGCCAGTTCAACGGCCGGTGAGGCGGCCGCGACGCTCGGAGGCGGCGACCTCGCCTTGTATCCGGAACAACAGCGAGGAAGAGGCAGCTAGGGTTGGGTGGGGCGTCCGCGTACCTTCGGGAGAACACAACGAAGGTGAGATGCTGCAGTGGCGAGCACCGGCGTGGTCCAGCTGTGGCACTCCATAGGTGGCGACGACCACCGGCGGAGCGGATGAGCGAAGCCTCGTGCCGAGGACGCCGCCGTTCCGTGCGTCGGAGAGAGAGGCGCGAAGAGAGGATGGGGATGGAAGAAGCGACTGGAAGGTGAAGTTGAAGCTGAACCCATATATATTTGTTTCCCCGGATCCAGACGAGAAGCCGGAGACGGAGTGGATGAGCGAGAGAAAACGAGGAGAAGCAGAAGAAGCCACTCTCGGCTAAATCCGCTTCGAGAGATCTTGGCTGTTGGACGCCGGATCGAACGGTGAGAAATATTCTGGCGACGTGGCCAGTGCTCCTGGCGGAGGAACAGGTCAGGCTTGTTTGGTGAAAAATGGCAGCCTACACATATAGCACGAAGACAACGAAATGCAATAGGAACAGCACGAATGGAGTGTAGATAAAGGATTCCTTTATTCATTAAGATAAGGAACGATCACAGTACGATCCTTTCTTTCAGGTAACCCCATAATTACACTACAGGCCTTCTTCACAGTGCAAGGAAGCAGTTCCCTATAAATCCAGGCCACAGCCCACAACCACAAGAGCAACCCATATACATGATTCAGGAATGTACAAAAGAGAAGACAAATTCTTACCACAGTAACACTTCAAATCTCAGCAGCAACTCTCTCAATCCAAAAATTAACCAATCCTATAGCATTCCCCTCAGCTATGACGAG
Organism: Coix lacryma-jobi var. lacryma-jobi; assembly: GCA_009763385.1. Classification (NCBI taxonomy): domain Eukaryota; kingdom Viridiplantae; phylum Streptophyta; class Magnoliopsida; order Poales; family Poaceae; genus Coix; species Coix lacryma-jobi. The sequence continues at coordinate 17,921,784 of CM019827.1, forward strand.
CTAAAAGCAGTATTTACCAAACCTATTATGTTTTTTTTATTCCTCGAGAAAAAAATAGATAAATCAACCCAAACACTCAAACCACCTTTTGTCACCGCAATCCATGCAGTGGTTTCCAAATCTCCATAATCAACCAATGGAGAAGAGCAGGCAGTTAGGACCAAGAAGGCTGTAAAAATTAGCCATCTCGGACATCGCAAATGAATTAAATCCAAATGGTCCCCGGATGCACTCAGCACCAGAAGAGGTAGAAGAAAGACAGCAAAATCAGACCAATCAGTATCTGGTCCCTAAAAGAAACGATCTTGGGACGGTCAATGCGACTGGCGTGCCGACCAATCTCAGAAAGATGCAGGTCGTCTGGACAGTACATGAGTTCCACGGAGATGAAGGGGCCTGGCTCATCGGTCATCTCAAACAGTATCTCTCCAACAGAGGTCTTGAACTGCCCATTGGACCATTCCTGGGATTAGAGCAAACACTGTCATATTTTCAGACTTGGAACAGAACATCCGGCAGGCACACACACTGGCCGAACTGAGTTACAGAGAAAGCACTGGACATATTTCACAGTAGACAGTACGCGACAGTAGGCTAACGCAATTATGTGCTGATTTCAGATCTTGGCAGTTCTTAAATTAGACAGTATATAAGCAGTGATGGATATAATGAATGGCATGTTACCTGAATCTGATTGCCGATTGTGACAAGCATACAGCCTGCAGGCAAACTGGAGAAGGTTGAGCCCCGCAGATTGCGGAGACAAATCCGCCGATCGTGTCCACAGAGGTGGATGCTCAAAGCGTGCGAGGTAGGAGCAGTGGTGCTGTCAAACTCGTTCCAACATGTTTTCGACATGTTACTGCTGTACAATGTCAGGCACAGGATTGACGGGGCTTCTTCTCTGAGCTGAGCAGAGGCTTTAGGATTTTTGGCGTTATCAGATAGAACCCTGATGACAACTTTTGCTACATCCTCCATTTTGGATGCCAAAGTGTCCATCTTCTCCCTAGCAAAAGTGAACGGACTCGTGTTAGCTTTTTTTTTAAAAAAAAAATAGCAAACGGACTGGTGGTGACTACTGACAAAGTTTGTCTGGGCCGATATGCTGAATTTGGTCGTATATACATGGGCCTACGACACTCCTTGCATAGTTGGGCTTTTTTTCATAAGGCCGCCTTTGGGGATTGGGTTTGTCAAGTAAATACACATACCTGCTTCGCCTACTCTCAAAAAAAAAAAAAAAATGGCTGTATTGCAATGCTTACAAGATTGAGTGGTCACTTGATATCTATCATCATAATCCAGACCTCCCTTTAAATGTTTATGTAAAATAAAGTGTTTCTTGCAAGGTTTCTATATGATTCTTTTGAAATCCCCGTGCGAAATCGGTCTTCAATATCCATCGTAAGTCACAAAGACACGGAAGCACGTCAAAATGTTAGCGGCAAGCTAGCTATAATAGTTTCCGAAGCCACCTGGTCAATCATCTGATACAGCCACTACTTAATCTTCATTCGATGGTATCATTCTAAAAGTAGGATAAAACTACTACCATGGAAATTATGCACTTCATCCGTTCCAAATTCTAAGTTGTTTGTCTTCTCCATGTACGTAGTTTTTGCTATGCACCAAGATATCCATTATATCTAGATTTATAATAAAATTTATATACTAAAAATCCAAAAGGAGTTACAAATTGGAATTGAGTGAGTAGTTATTTACATGGCCACTTTGTGAAGACTTCGGTTATTATGGCTCAACAAGAATTCTTGTTTTTGTATTTGCTACAACAAAGTAGCAAAACTCATGAGATTAAGGAATCCACAATAATGGCAACGCCAATTACTAGAGCCAACAATAATATGGAGATTTAGTGTGTGTTTGGAACTACTCCACCAATTCTGTTCCATAAACACTCCACCCGGAGTAGAGTTTGTGGAGTCATGCCCGTTTGGCTGAAAAAAGTGGAGCAGAACTAAAAGACATGCAGAGTAGTCTCAAACAGTGCCATTAGTAATAGGACTGGCTAGTAATATCTCATTTGAACTATGATATTGCCTATTTGAGTTGTGTTGCTACATATAACTTTGTATGGCTCTCCGTGATATGTTGTTAGCTCATATAGTCGTATTATCGACTCAAAATATGTTTATTACTCTTGTGTTGATAAGGGTAACGATGTAGTGGTAACGATGTAGTTTTTTTGTCAGGTATGAGCACCCCACGGATACCTCCTACCCGCATGGACATGAATATGGTATATGGTTGAGAATTTATATCTCAATTGGTATGGTTATTATGGAGAGAAACATAAAGATTTACGATATGAAGGTTTATGACATCAAATAGGTATACCATAAAAATATAACTAATAAAGAATATAACGATACTTAGTATCATAAATATTATTATATAAATTTGATAAAACTTGAAAAACTATAACTGTCTAGGATTTTTGGAATGATGGAGGGAGTGCAAACGTACAACCCCACAACTCTAAGAGCATCTCCAACAAGTTGGAAAAAATGACTTATATCATAAGTTTTAGCAACTTGCTAATTCACTTGGCAAGTAAAAAAAAGACTTCTCTCCAACAATTTGCTATTCCAACTTGCTAAAATCAAAAAAACTAGGCCCACCTAGGCCCATCTGCGTTGCCGCGGGAGAGAAAGGGAAAAGATTTTACGCTAGGAGAGGTGGGGGAACAACCCGCGAGAGCCGGCCACGGTGAAATGACGGCATAGCAACCTCACCCGCGCGCGGAAATTTATCCGTGCGGCATGGAGGAACAAGAAGTTGGAAAAGATAGCAAGTTCATTTAGGGAGTTGTTGGAGAAGAATATTTGTGCTTTTACCAAATTTATAAGAATAGCAAGTGAGAATAGGGAGTTGTTGGAGGGAGACGTATCATATGCAATCCAGCTTCATGTGCAACCTATGCAACCACCAATTAAGGCCACAGGATTTAGATCCAACGTCTGATGTTTTTTTCACTTAAACCCCTCCACCTGGATACACACGGGTTAGATTTAAACCCACAGGTGGAGGGGTTTAAGTGAAAAAAACATCAGACGTTGGATCTAGATCTTGTAGCCTCAATAGGTGCAGTTGGTACGGTTTTTGAATGGGTGCCAGTGCCATCCCTAATAAAGCTAGAGCTGTGGCGAGAAACCAAACTGGACCCAATATCATCGGTTCATCACACCTTACAGAGTTTGACAATACGTGTAGCCGGTATACCGTATACACCCAAGTGTATTCTACCACAGGCTCAAGCTGGATTTTTTTTTATTTCATTATCTAAAAACGTGCTGACGATCAGTTTTGGTTTCTAACTGAATCTAGTTCTTTGCTTACTGAATTTGGCTTCTGAAATTTTCTGTGCATATTATACGTATATAACTACATTTAAACCTGCACCTAGCTAGCACATTGTCTCAATACGTGAAGACTATCCGATTTCAGTTTTCAAATGAACCCATTTTCTCCTACTGAATTCGGCTTCAGAAATTCTCTGCGTAATTGCATTTACCTGCACACTGACATACCGATGCCGGTAGTTGCCTGGGTAACAAGGAAAGAGACAAAACACACTACACAAGGAGAGGTATAAATTGGCAGCACGTACCTGAACGCACGGTACGTGGAGCCTGGGAAGGCCGCGTCCATCGCTCTTTCCTCGTCGGCGCTCATCGGCCGGCACCAGAAGAACTCCTCCCCGGGCGCCCCATCTCGCCTTCGGAACCACCTCGCCAGCAGGTCGCGCTTCGCCTCCTCCGGCGCCGCGAACACGGCCCCCGACGCCGCCTCCAGGGCGTCGCGCACCTCGCGAGCGTCGATCGCGCCCGTCACGCTGACCGCGCCGGACTCCGCTGCCGCGGCCACCGCCCGCAGCGCCGCGTCCGCGTCGCCAGAAACGAGGGCGCGCGAAGAGATCGCGTCTGATTCCGGCGGAGGCGCGGGCGCCGGCGCCGGCGGGAAGTTGAAGCGCTTCCGCGGGGGCAGGGAGAGGTCGGGCACGCGGAGGGAGGCCTCGAGGAACTCCGCGAGGACGCGCTCGTCGGCGGCGGCGGAGCGCGCGCCGCGCGCCGTGCGGATCGGGGTCGGCGCCGGCGGCGGGCCGCGGGGCCGGATGCGTGGCCGCCGCGGGGCCCTGGACGTCGCCGTCATGCCTGAGACGGGAGGGTGGGTGGGTGGGAGGGGATGGGGAGACCTGGCGGGGGCGATCGTGTGCTCTGCTCCAGTCTGCTGGGTTGGTGGTGTCTTTGCTCGTTGCCACCTTTGCTGTGGTGGACTAGAATCCCGTGGTTGCGTGGGTTTGAAGAAAAAAGAGTGGCCGCGACGGCGAGGGGTCGTGAGAATGAGATGCTGCCGCTGGCCGTCAGATGAGGAGCGTGGATGGCCTCGATGGCGCGCTGCGGGCCGCTGAAGCGGTGGGAAAGCGGAGTCTCTTCGGCGGCGGTCGCGGCACAAAACTCTCTTGGCGGGCCGCACGGCAAAAGGTGGCGGTGGGCGGTGTCGGTTGGCTTGTTGGGTGCTGGGGATGGAAGCCGCGGGCGCCGGTCCGTCCAAATTTTGGTCGTTGTTAACCGGTTAGAACCGCGATTTGATCTGATGATGAACTATCACCTCGCGGCCCGTAGCTTGCAGCGATCACCTCGCGGCAGCGACCGCAACTGAGGCAACTCGTTCAGTTCACATTTGATCTGATGAACTAGAAATCAAGGACGGGACATGCAGGGGGTGCTGCCGCGCTGGACTGCTGTGGTGCTGGTGCTGCACAATCGTGGATGCACGTCTCCTGGTCCTGGACATCCCAACCGGCCGCCTGCTCCACCACCATGCATGTCCCTCATCTAGATCCAGGAAACTATTGATTTGCAATGACCCACCGCACGCCGCCCCCAACCAAATCATTTATGTCTCCTCTCGTGTATTTTAGAAACTTTAGGGCTTATTTGGATGTACATGTATTTAGCTTTTTCCACATGTGTTGGAGTGTATTTGAACTAAGTTCCACTTCAATCCATGTGGTTTGAGGTAGATACATGCGCATCCAAACGAGACCTTAGATGGAATTAAAAGAGAATACAAGACAAAACATAGTCTTTGCTTTATTCTCTAATCAGACGTTATCATTAATGTGATTAATAGAGATTGCTTGACAAATGACAAGCAATGGTATATATAATGGCAGTTCCAACCCCGAAAACTGTAGAATGGTTTTTATATTTGCCAAGTCATACAAAAGCTAGACAGAGGAATCATGTCTTGGTGGATAATTTTTCTTCAAGAAATTTTTTTATCCAATCACATGTCTTTCTTCGTTCTCATATAGACTTAGATTCTTGTATAAGAAATCATTTTTCTTCTCGCTTTTGCTTAATGCCCATACCACATAACAAGGTTAAGCCCTATATATGTTTGTAGATAATTTTTACAGCGATTTAAACGTTGTTGTCCCTATTGTATAAGGAGGAGCGTCCATTGTTCAAACCGTTGTTGCAGAGAGTTGGAGATAATGACAATCATGATCTTTTGCAAAGTCTAGTTAGAGCTTTCGGAATCAAATTGAAGTGCTTTTAGTTGTTTGGTTGTGTAGAGAAGTGGCCCCCTCGCCGTACATACCCCGATATCCACAATGTATCTAGTCCAATAAATTGATTTAGCCAGAAACATCACATCACCTAAAAGACTCATATCCAGCTCCATATAATCCAGCAATTGGTCTTTGTTCTCCTAAAGTGTTGGTTGCTCGACCCAGGGGTTAAAACTTTGTTACTTCTTTCCCCCTCTCTCAGTTGTGATAACCTGGTCCTTATGGATTGGTTTTGTGGTTGACACTCAGTTATGTACTATCCTGGATAGTATAGGCTGGGATTTGGTTCCATTGTTAAATAAAATTCCCATGCCACATCACTATTTTGCTTAGTTGACACACTAATTAATGAATGTTAAATTTAGCTCTATGAAGTGGGCAAATTTCTGAAAAGATCTAGAAAATCCTCAACAATCCAATCAATGTCTAAATATTTGTAAGAACTTTCCATAATAAAGATACAAGGAAACACAAATGGAGCATAACTTGGTGTGGCTTCCACGTTGAATGCATTTATGCTAGTTATATCTCATCTTTTTTTTGTTGAGGAAACATTTGAAAAAGTTGATTATAATGCTTTGAAATATTTTTAGAATTTGGTTCACTTTCCAAGAGATAAATCTTACTTGTAGAAGTTTCTAGATATGTTTTCACGGAATAAAAATATTTTATTCCAGTTTCTCATGTCTCGGCCAATGCATCATTAGAATTTTCTGTTTTTAAAGATAGACGTTTTGAGATTTAAGAGAGATGGTTGTCTAATTTTAAATTTCAATCAGAAAATCTGAACTACGGTAATCACAACTTTTATCAATTTGGCCCATTAACCATTACCACAAGTCTTAGCATATGGGAATATTCCATTTGAAGCATTTGGTAGCTCACACTAAATATTGAACGCTAAATAACCCACGTCACTAGTCGTGTATTTGGATTGAGCGTTGGAGTTGGATATCCCGGATTAGACCCAGATGACCTGTTGTTTGATTTATGGGTTGGGTAAAAATGGGTCAACCTAGATGATATTCTCTCAACCAAACACATAAGTGAAATCTACTCAACCTCAAAACTAAATAAGATATGAGTTTGACCCAACCTTCAAAACTGGGTTGGTTCCAACCTATGTTATACTATCCCAAACTAAACACATGGTAGCAGACGTCGTGGATTCTGGTTTTGAATAGTTTTGCCAAAAAAGAATCCACGGTCAACGAATGGATTCTCGCCTCTAGGCCCATAACCATAAGCAATCGAAGTGACGTGGCATGTGAATTTTGTTGCAAAGACCGCCTCACAAAGTGCACATTGCGGGGCACGTATTTAATGGGCCATAATGTATTACTGTTGATTTGCAGGGCGAACAAAGTTATAAAGGCTGAAATTTGTGTTTATGGACTCATTTCAATGCTGGCCTGCTTGAATAATCAAGGTCACAGAAAAACTAGCGGTCCATTACGAGATCATGTTTGGCCCATGGGCTGCTCCGACCTTCAATCGAAGTGGCCAGTTGGTTCCGTCGTGCTTTCGCTTACCTAGATTTTTTTTCAAAAAAAAATCGGTTTCACCTAATACCCATCTACGTACTCCGTACTCCGTACTATTCTAGTAATACTCATGGGCTGCTTCTCTCTCAAAAAAAAAAAACCCATGGGCTGCTCGGACCTCAATCGAAGTGGCCAGTTGGTTCCGTCGTGCTTTCGCCATTTTAACTGGAGCAAATCGTCCGCAGACCTAGATTTTTCTTTTTCTTTCGGTCTCACCAAATAGCCATCTACTCCGTACTATTCTACTTCCTCTATGTCAACTTTTAATTTCATGTTTCAAAAAAAAAACTTTTAATTTCAACAGAGAGTGTGTATATAGGGTGGGCAGTCACAATGCTAGTTTCTATGTCACTGCATATAGAAACTATGATGAAAATAGATAGTTCCTACTGAATTATTTTTGTCTAATGAAATATCTTCTATCTCCATTATGAACCGATTATATCTCTTTCTATCTCGGTTCTCGTGTATACATGATTTCTTCTCTAAAAAACCATTTCCTTATCTCTCATCTTTAATTAGACACATTTCCTATATTTAGGCACCTGAACAGTTTTATTTTTGTCCTTCTATAGAAAAAAAAATTGTCATTTGTTTCTTGTGATTTGTGCTAATAGATTTTGACCATTGGATGAAGATCTGAAGATTGTAGTCGTCGCCTGAAAAGATGTTATATTTCAGTCGTCTGAAATATAGCAAATCCCTTAATTAGAGTGTCACATCATCATTTACTTAAGTGACACTATAATTAATGAAGATAGAAAATACATGGTTTTATGGTTGAGAGTGCCCTTAAGAGAGCTGAAGCTCTTTAAAACAAACTCAGATAAACAATTTCACCGAGACGAATAGCTTCACCGTAAAACTAGATTGCTAGACTCGATCTGGACTCATGTACAATTTTAAAATAGCATCCAGGGGCCAAATTGATAAAAGACGTGTCATCCTCCACGAGTCCTTCCTCTCTACTAGGACAGGCTGGAAGCCTCCCGTGCTCGTGCCGTCGGCCAGGCCAGAGGCCGCACCCAGGGGCAGGGTGTCGCGCCCCACCCAACCCGCCCCGAACCGACGCAACACGGCCAGGAGACCGCCCCCCAACCTGACATCGGAGGAGCCGGCCAAGGCCAATGCGGAGGCATGGGCGCCCATATCCAACTGAACATATGGCAAAAACGATATGTATGGGCACATACCCATAGCTGCCGCCGCTACGCTCGAGAGGAGATCAGAGGCAGGCATGGCATGATATATCCAAACCTCGTGCCTTGGTTTCTTGACCTTGAGTTGCATCGAAATACTTGAGTTGATAAGCTGGGAACAAACAATTCATGCATCTTTCTGTTTGTCTGAGTTCTAAAAGCCTGAAATTGACCACTCACGGACCAGGTCACCACGCCACATCAGACCACACATGCACATATGCGGCCGGGCAAGTTGGTAAAAGATCGAGACGGATCGATCTCGAAGATTAAAAAAAAGTACAAACTGAGGATCAAACCACGAGCATATATATCTCATATACTGCATGTATAGTACTAGTAGACCATAAACAAGCATTGCTGCAGTTCACGGTACGTCCCAAAGGTGTGCAATCCCCCACAAACATCTCCCACCCCATGTGGCCGGATTCGGGGGGTTGCTAGCTACTAGTACAGCGTAACAACAAAAGTTACACGACACCACTCACCCCTGCAGCTAGCCCTACAATAATCAGCCTTGCAGGTTTTTGTTTTTCCTTAGCCCAATGCTACAACAATCACTGGCGGTGCAGAAAAAAAATAAATAGCTTGATCCTATGATGATCAGAGAAGGAAAGGCGCCTAAGCGGGTGCTAGTTAACAAGCAGCCTCGGAATGGCGGGAGCCTCCTCTTTACTACAACGAGGAGGGTTTCCTTCTCTTGCTCATCACAACACTGACACACTCTGAAGTCTGAATCCATGCAAATCGATCGACCGAAGAAGGTGGCTGGCTAGAACTGGCCGCCCTCGAAGGTCTGGCCGAACTGCCAGCCCGCCGGCGCGGCGTCGTTGCTGGTGACGGTGCGGCCGTCGCTGGCGGTGACCTGGAAGGAGAGGCGCTGGCCGTCGAGGAGCGAGTTGCTCTGCCAGTTCTGGCCCCAGTTGCGGGACATGGGCTGCCACCCGGTGCCGGAGCCCTTGATGGAGACGGACTGCACGTCGCCGGCGCCGGCCACGTTGGTCACCAGCACCAGGTTGAAGTAGGAGTGGCCGTTGATGGTGAACCGGATCCCGCCCTTCTTCACGCACGGAACTCTGCGGGGTACCAATCAATGATGGTACAAAATAAAGGTGTGGTCGACGTCGTCAGTGAAACTGCTAGCTCAAGCAGCAGCAGCGGCGGCACATGGCGTGCATATGCATGAGAGCACAAGCGTTACTATTGCTGAGCGTGACGTTTGCAACTTGCAGAACTGTATATAGAATCGTTGCTATCAAATTAAAGGAAGTAAGTGTGACAACTAACATGGAAGCTCATAATGGTCAGTTTGACGCCTAATCTACTCGGAAACAGCACGTCAGGTCGCAGTCGTGCATGCATGGCATTGGCATGGCGCAGGGAACAACAAGCCGAACCAACAACGAAAACAGTAGATAATCTGCCGGCGCTGGGCTGGGCTGGGCTGGCCCACGTAACATGCATGGTCTGAAGAACCGACACCCGCACGGCCACACAACAAGTCTCTCTCGAACAGGCCGCGAGCAGTACTACGATACGACTCGTGCGTCAGTGCGTGACAGCGTGAGATGAGAACTCGGTAAGTATCTCACCTCCTGTAGGCGACGGGCACGATGCCGGCGCGGTACTGCGCGATCTGGAGGAAGGCCGGCTGCGCCATGTCGAAGTGCGGGCGCGGCGGGTTGCACCAGCCGCCGTCGTCGCTGGGGAGGCCGTAGTTGGGCGGGCAGAAGTTGGTGGCCGTCACGGTGATGCTGCCCGGCAGGCACGACTGCCCGTCGTTGTCGCAGCGCAGCTCGTAGCAGGACCCGCACGCGGCGCCGTCGTTGAACAGCGCCGTGCTCAGCGCCGCCGTGTTGGTGCCGTACCCGGTGCTGTACATGTTCCCGTACCCGCACGCGCCGCCTGATCGAATAATGCATGTACAGCAGCGTCAGTTCCAATAATTTCCAGAGGACGGAGGCTCGCTAGCTATAAATTTCCATGTTCTCGATCGATGCATCGATCGTGGACTACTCACCCATCGTGCCGGACGCGTCGCCGCCGCCGTAGAAGGTGGCGTGGGCGCTCTGCCACGAGCCGTAGTCGCCGGCCGCCCGGTGGGCAAGGAAGCAGAAGGTCGAGCAGAGCAGGAGGAGCAGGACAGCATTGGCGGCAGCTGCCATTGTAGCGCTAGGACGTACACTACTGATCGAGTCACTGACTCTCGAGTCTCGACTCTCGACCTAGCTATTAGCTGGTGCTGATTAGGAATCGAGATCGAGAGTTGCTTGGTTGTGAAGGGAGTGGGGCGCGGAGGCCAGGTACTTATAGGCCGGCCAACGGTCAGTGCCCCCGGCAGTTGGAATCGTTAATAGCTTTCGTGGAGGGGCAGGGAATTCGTCGAGACAAAAGAGATAAAGGGCGGTGGGGACTGGGGACTGGCTGGGGGCGCCGACCACGATCGCCACGGTACACGACGGCGGTTAGCACATACGAATCAGGCGCACATGCAGGTTGCTCGTCGCGCGCAAGTAGCGGACGCCAACTGCTCGTGCGTGTGCAGGCGCAGCGTGCATGCCCACATGGATGGCTCAGCTCTCGCGAGACTGCAAAGCCATGCTGGGTCTGGGCTTATTTGGCTATAGTGGCAAGAGAAGAAATGTGTGGTAGATAGATATGCTGTATGTGCATCCATCAGGGACGTACGCTGCCCATGTGTTGAATTGATCTCGAGAGATCATTCATCGCATGTTCTCAGCTCCTGCACCTGGATTGCCGTGAGTCCCGGCCGGCCGTGCTCACAGTTGCATACCTGCATCATGCATGACCTGTCTGTCTAATACGTGCATTCATGTGTGTGTGATGCTGATGCGCGCACGTCAGCACTATGGCTTATGTTGTGCATGGGTTTCTACGTGCCAAAGCTAGGTCAAAGGTAAGAAATTAAACAGTCATTGTTCACTGCATCAGCGTTCAGGTCCTACTATGCGCCGATTTTCTTTATCCTGCAATAAAAAAAATGCAATTCATTGGTTAGCGATGCTCGATCAAGTTGCGTGTAGAGTAATGCTAGTTGCTAGCAACGACGAAAAGACGGCGAATGCTAACCAACCAGATCATTGAAGCGCCGCACATGGTCTGCAGGGATCGGATGCCTGCTTCGTCCCTTTTCAATAACGGTGGTGAAAGCTCCCTCAGATATTCCAAACTTGCGTTCTTCAGTTAAGCGCTTTTAGCTGCATCTCCAAGCAGAAAACTGCTAGCCATTCGATTTCAGAAAGGATTTATCTGTTTTCTGTTCTCACGGCGGGCTGCTTGTAATCGATCTGAGGGAGCGGTTAAACTGGATATAGATTCGTTGATCGTAAAAAAAAAAAAGCGTGCTCTTCAGTACCATTCGTCGCGGGTCTAGTATGAACACTAACAACTAGTAGCGCACACAGCCGTTTATTATGCGCCGAAGTGTTTAATCAGACTAACCACGCCGGAATCTTCGGGTAGTAGATGCATAAACAACTACTATTTCCTACCAAATATTCAGTTCTCCGTGCAATACATTGCTCATCCCAATGATTACTTCAGATTATGGTGTCGAACTGTCGATAATAGGGCAGAGCCATTTCTGTTCGTCGGCGCGTGAAGGGCTCACATGCTCGCATGAGCCTGGACATGGCCACGTAGGTAGGGCAGCATGCCGAGTTGCTACTAGTTTATAAACCCAACTCTTCAGACAAGCCTGCAGGTACACTGCACGCGCACGCAGGCAAGTCCAAGATCGCGTCTGATCCGACTGAGGCGAGGAGCAGATCGATCCAGTCGCTCCGGCGATCTGCACCATGTGTGGCTCCTGGCGGACAGGTGTGTCTGCAGCAGCGCATGTCTTGCTTGGTCAGTCTCCCGGAGGAGCTGCTTACTTACCGCTCAGACATTGATGCTGGAGCTGCCAAAGTGAACGTACAAGCTCACCCAATGGCACAGACATTTGCCGTGCTTTTTAGTTTGAGCACATCTATTTTCTCCGGACACCAACCGCGAAGCGTGACGTGCTCCATGTTCATGCCTCCCTTGTTCCGTCATTGTACATACATAACTACGGTTGACGCATCAAGCCTGTTTGGTTTGCTCCTCGCTAGAGCCTGCCCAGACGTCTCCGATTTTGGACGCCTGGGGCAAGGATCGGATGCCTGACAGGTTATCTAGGGCATGAACCAAACCAAACACCTGGCCGGACCAATTCAGCTTAAGCACACAAACATTGAGAATTCAGATGTTTCTCCCTTTTCAGAACACGGGGAACAGTGGATGTTTTTCAGGTGGAGAACATACGCAGACAAACACATTTACGCGAGACAACAGGGTTCATCGAGGTTATTAGCTTTCCTGTCATGCTCAGTGCCTTTAAAACATGATGATAGTAGACATCGTAACATGCGTTGGCTAGCTAGCTATAGCTAGCTTCACGCTTTCGAAAAGCAACAGTCTCCCGACCCGGCTGGGGGGGGCCTGATGAACCATCCCTTTTCGTGTCCCCACGCCATGTTAGTTGCACATGGGAGGGTTGGCCGGCCTGCAGGCTAGTGGCAGTGCCTGTGGCCACCCGGAGATCACGGCCAGGCCCCTTGCGCCCCGGTCATTAGCGCTGATCCTGCCTGATTCGCCTTCTCTTGGAAGCATTCTACTACGCTAGCCTGCTAGATCGAGCCCCCGGCGCCACCATAGGCTTCATGTACCTGAAAGAAATTGTTAGTGTCTGGTTTTGTTTGGGTCGTAGGCTTACTTGTGCCGCCTGTCGCCTTGTAAAATGACCAGTGGAGGTTAGCTGGAGTTTAACTCGGTTACTCTTGCATACAGATAACAGAAGCGGATTGTTTTACTTTATTTCGCTATGTACCAACAAGAATACGTACGTCAAATGCGTGTATCCATGTTCATAAGTACATATTTTATATACTCTAAAACAAGCATGGACACACAAAAATGTATTTCAGTAGTTTCTCTTTATATGTCCCACGAAAAGAAAACGGCTTATCTTTATTCTGTAGATTAGATAGACAAAAGTACAGAACAGGATGGAGCTGTTCACGTCGCGGCACCGACGATGTGATGGCTGCACGAGGGAGTGAGAGGGGAAGCCATGTGGGGAGCACGCCAAAAATAGATCACAAAATCGTCCCATGACAGCGACCGGAGCTCCGAAACTCATCAGGCCCCGGCCCGCGCGAAAAGAGATTTCTGTGAATCCGGGACCGGGAGGGAGAACGCAACAACCAGCTCTCCCTACTGTCTGCTGTACAAGAGAGAATCCCACAGCAGGACTACCCTATTCCCGTTTTTTTTTTTGAGTTTACGTCTACGGGTGCCATTGCCAATGCCAAATCCCCTCGACATGAAACAAACCATCATGGGCTATTTCCATTCTCAGCGCGCGGTTGGGGGTTGCGCACGCCCTGTCTCTCTGCTCTCATGAATCATGATTGCCGGAGGAGAAGGAGAATCATGGTCGCTTCGGCTTGAGGCGTTAGGTTAAGAGTACACGTACCACAAGTGCAGGCAGGCGTCCTACCACTCATCAAGTGCCATCAAGGAAAGAACGAGAGGGAGGCGGCCCCGGTCGTAGATACCAACGGCGAGCCAGCCGGCCAGCCGGCCAGCCAGCCCAAGGAAAGAGCACGCGATCAAAACGACAGCGACGGCGCGCGCACTCCCGGCCATGTCGTCACGCATGTGGGTGGTGCCGTGGTGTGGGACGGCGCGCGGGCCTTCCGTTCGTTAATGGCGCGCGAGCTAGGTCCCCCAACCGAACCGATGTGGGCATTCCCGCTGCCGCTCCCGCGTCGCTCTCCGGCGCGAAACACTGCCGCTGCCGCTTGCCGAGGCCGGCGGGCCTTCCTGACTTCCTGTGGCTCGTCACGTCGCGCGCCAGTTCCCCGTGCCGGTGGGTAGCTGCCGCCTGCACGTTACCCGTCACGCGGGCGCGCTAGCTCGCGAAAAGTCCCGGTCGTCCTCTCTCTCCCGCCCCGCCCGAGGGGTCGCGGTTGCGCGGCTGTTGCTGCCATGTGCCGGGGGCGCGTGCCGAGGCGACACCACCGTCGTCAGGTCACGCGTCGCTGGCTGCTATGGACGCCGGTGGGACCGTGGGAGCCAAGGAGGGAGGGAGGCATGGCCACGTCCTGGTGCCGTGCTCTCTGGTCCTACTACTACTACGTGCGCCGCAGGGTGCGCGGCGTTTCGGCAAATCTCTGTGACGCTGTTGTGGCACTGAAGAAACAGAGGCTTCGCGCCAGTTGTGTTGGATCGGGGGATCGGAGATCCCACGGTGCTGCTGTACTGCACGCTGCAATGGGCCAATGCGCTAACCGACGTGCAAAGGCTTTTCCAAGGAACTGCCAGCTTCTCTCGGTGGGAGTGGGATCTTCTTCACTCTTGCTTCTTGCATTACATCTGGCCCATGGCCCAACAAATCTTCTGAAAGGGCCCAACTGCGCATAGACTACGAATAGCAGCAAGATGGAGAACAGTGGGCCAGCAGAGCAGTTGCCAGGCCCTAGCTCCATAGGCCGCAGCCCGATGCGCACTCGGCCCTGTCGCTTTTTGTATGGGCCTTTTTATCACTATGAACAATATTACTTAGTTTTAAAAAGAACAATGGCCATTGGATTCGTGCATAAACTATTTATCTTTCCAATATCTTATTTGGTTTTCACTACTTAGTTTCAAGCTCCCTAGACTTAGGAAGTGGTCTTTGGCTCCTATCAGGCTTCATTAAAAATATGAGGAGCTAGCTTTTTCTTTTTGACAATTCTCCTAATGTCTTATTTGTAAGATACTTGTTTATTTCTTACCAAAACACTTCTTCATTACACAATTTGAATAACCACTTGATTATTAGATATTTTGTTTTGCTAAATGTTAAATCCTCCTTGTTCTTTTGGTTGGCATAATACATTCCATTTAGCAAATCGGTATTTCTTTTTCATGTTAACCATTATGGCAGAAGAATCTTGATCGGTAATATTTTTATTTTTTTCGAGGACTTCTTTTGGGACCTTAAAAAAGAAGAGCATTAATAAAGGTATAGGCTAGACAGTTGACAGTAGTTGAGTTGCAGTCCGCCGTCAGACGACAGACTTTCTTTTCCCTCCGTCCATGCAATTTTGTGTTACAACGGGAGGGAAAAAGCTGTCAATTGGTTTTATTAGAAAATGAAGATGAGGAATACTACATATCTACCTATAACAACTGTTTACTCTTTTTTATGAATTTTAAGAGCTACAATTTATTTTAGGTTAACTAAAAACTGTAATATGGGCTAATATCCACAACAATACGACAATATCCATATCCTATTAGATTTATACAAATTAAAATAAAATTTTAATAGATTTCTTTTTCAACTGTCACAGAGCATAGAAATACTTGCTCGTAATTCGTAAATAATTTGTGCTCTCGTCCAGCGTTGAAACTCACTATTCCCTCACTGAAGCAAACAAGAAGTGATTTCGCAGTTTGGAGCCATAGCGCTGATCGTTGATGCCGGAGTTCTTCTATCATGTTTGGACTTGCTAACTGTCAGCGCACTCACTGTATGGACGCTACTCACTGTATGCCGGAGTACATCGGACGCTTGATTTTGTGTACTGTATGAACGCAACGCGGATTTGTTCTGTTGTCATCTCTCGAACCATCATTGGTGCGGTGCTGCCATGCATGCTACAGTGAACGCGGTTCCCTGCTCGAATACCTCCCCTTGAAATGAATGGCGATGCAGGGGCAGTTAATTCTCTCAACTGCCAACAACCTTGTAACCATTTCCATGAGTGCCATGTGTAGCGCTAGCACAGTTTCGTCGATCGCCATTTGCGTCCGTCCGGCGTCGTGATCGAGCAATGCTGCAGGAAATGGTAATCGAAGGCGTACTCCTGCAGAGGTTGGCGCAATGGCTCGCGAGCAGGGTAGGTCCGGTGACATTTAACACCGCCTGCCGAACTTCCTCTGCCGACCGAAGCAGCAGAGCCAGGCGCCGTAAATGGCGAGTGGTTCTCACATGGCCGCTGCGTAGCTCCATAAATCGCCGGCCGGTCCGTCTGTCGACGTATCGTCGATAGTCTATTGAGTGGTATACCAAGGAAGTACCAGTAGATTAGATTAAAGATGTGCGGAGACGACTGGTCAAGCGTAAACACAAGGACGACACACGGCGATTTAGACAGGTTCAGACCGGCAAATCACCGTAATACCCTACATCCTGTGTTTTGGTGACTGGATTGTATTATGAGGTCTGATGACTTAAGATGAGATCAGATGAGATGAGAGGGGTCTCTGTTCGCCTTCTATAGTCGGAGAGCATGGCTACAGTTTCTAACAGATTACAAACGGTTCCTTAAGACAAGGAATAAAGATCTAACTTTAACATCTTCTTTAACGGGCAAGGCTTCGTGAAAGTCTCTAACGAGCACGACAACCTAATCGCGTGCCGCAGGACCTTCGACCTAGACTGTCAGGGTCCAATTAGATCCATGAGACTGTCCTTGATGAGAGTCCAATTAGATCCATGAGGGCCGTCGCCCCCCTCCTGTCTTGCAGTCCTGCGACCCTGCCGTGGATGCATGGGGTCGCAGATCCAAGCCTGAAAAACGCAGCAGGAGCATCCCTGGTCCCTGCATGTGGCCTACTCTCGCGCGCAGAGATGCAAGTGCAGGTACGCGCGTCCCGAGTCGGCCACTGTAAAGCCATCCACCCTGCTGATCGAACTTGCTGGCTACGATGGGCGTGGACGCGGATGATCCGGGCCAAATCACTTCCAAACTCAAGGGGAGTAACCATTTGGCAGGGTATTATTGTGTCGTACTACAGTACTAGTACCACGATCGTCTTGATTATCTAGGCCCATCTCCTGCAGTCCTGATTCTATTATCCTAATTTCTTTTACGATTCTGCTAATATATAGCAATAATCCAGCTTTTGAAAGCTAGCTTCTATTCCAAGTGGTATCCAAATTCCAAACACAGCCTTGGCATACCACACGCAAAAATTGAATTCTTCAAAAGTGGGAGTACTTGAATTTTGAAAGGAGGTGACGGCCACATGGAAGCGGTGGCGGAGCCAGGAATAATACATGAGGGGGGCCAGTCGAAAATAGTCGACGTGTAAAAACTAAGCGCAACTCAAACGGTTAGATTATTCGTGGTGATATTTTGAGTTAAATTATCAATTTGACACTGTCGCTCGTATTTTTTTACATGTATTCTGGATCTAATGTATTAGTCTTTCAGTGGTGGGCGATATGTCTAATGATAACAAGGCTCTGTGGTAATTTAAAAAATCTTAAGACCTAACGGTTTAGTATTTTGGACGTATTTATAGAGATGTTTTGTGTATCTAGCTATGTTTTGTATGACTTTATATCTACTCCATCCATCTAACAAAAAGTATCACTATGAGATTCATATTGGTTAAACTTTTTAAAATTTAACTTGATTTATAGAAAATATTATTAATTTATATCTCTAAATATGTTTATTATGAAAATATATCCAACGATCTAGCTAGTGATACTAATTACTCCCTCCGTATCGCAAATAGAAGACGTTTTGGAAAAAGGTTTCGGTCAAACATTGGAAATATAAATCATGAATAACTTTAAAACTATTGAGTTTAAAAATATAAAAATCATATAAATAAATTTATCTTAAAAAATATTTTCATAAAAGTAT
The DNA here is from genome assembly GCA_009763385.1 of Coix lacryma-jobi var. lacryma-jobi. Taxonomy (NCBI): domain Eukaryota; kingdom Viridiplantae; phylum Streptophyta; class Magnoliopsida; order Poales; family Poaceae; genus Coix; species Coix lacryma-jobi. The sequence goes on from CM019827.1 coordinate 17,939,824, forward strand.
ATATATATACCACTTTACAACAAATATTTTTAAAGAAATAAATAGTCAAAGTTATGCTTTGGAGACCGTGTCGCTATCCTAAATGTCTTCTATTTATGATACGGAGGGAGTATGTATCATAAATACTAATATTTTCTTTTATACATTTGGTCAAAATTGAAAATATTTTATTTCTCAGAAAGTAAGAATGATACTTTTTATTAAACAAAGTACAAGATACTAATAGATTTATATGACTATAATTTTATTATATTCTACCTCTCAATATTAATAAAATTTCTAATATTATATAGTAGTAAAAAAAATGAAATGTTAGCGGGGCCATGGCCCCTGCCAGCCAGCCCCCCCCCCCCCCCCCACACCACCCCGGCCACTGCATTAGCTGTGGAGTGTCCACTCGCCTGCTCGTATTAATGGCTGTGACTAGGGAAGTAGGCAAGCAGAAGCAGCTAACCCCAAACGCCTTTTGGCAGTGTTTAGTTTTCTCAAAAAAACCTAATTTTTTTCCAGATTTCCCGTCACATCAATTTTTAGATACATGTATAGAGTATTAAATGTAGGTAAAAATAACTAATTGTACTTTTAGTATGTATATGTTGAGATAAATAATCTTTTGAGTCTAGTTAGTCTATGTTTGGACAAAGTTTGTCAAATAACAACAAAAGTGTTATAGTATTTTTTCTAAAAAATTCTAAAACTAAACAAACGCTTTGCTACGAACTAGAGCTTCCAACCGAGGGCCTCCCTTATTTCCATTGAGATCAACGAAAATACCAGCGTTTACAGAGTTCAGGACCAGGAACAACAAAAGATTAGCTTACTGACTGCTTACAACCACAACCTGTGTCATTAAGCAACTATGCCTAATGATCTGACAAGATCAAGAACCACTACTCATACACAGTGGCGGATCCAGAATCAGCTCACGAGGAGGGCTAAATACATAGAGAATCGAGTTTGGACTCAAATTCTCCTTTTATTTTTGGCTCACGAGAGGTTTTCGGTAGATTTTAAGGTGATTTGAACTGAATTTTCTATTATTTTTCTAGCCCACAGGAGATTTTAGACTAATTTAAACACAAATTAGACTAATTTAAAATAAAATGTTACGTGTATTTTTGGGCCAGGGGGATCCGCTCATGCTCATACAACTAGGCAAGAGAAACCAAAAGGGGATAGAACCAGCTTCTGAAGACTAGAGAAAACAAATTTGGCGATTGCGAACTTCACTTCCCAGCTCCGTCATCTTTTGTAATTGTATGGCTAGCTCCTCCATCCTCGGTCATTTCCTCATCGGCGTTCATCACCGGTCACCACAAAAGTAGGAGCATTCTATAAGCGCTGTCTGCTGCACACTAGTACGTACTACGTAGCATGTATACATCCATCAAAATCCAGTGTGAATCGTGGATCGGTCACAAATGACCGATTCCTTCGATTACCTTCTAGTCTTTTCCGCCAAGCAGATAAAGAAAGGACATGACCTATATTTGAACTAGCCGAAAATATATGAATCATGCATGACCAAACGTTGAGCTGAGAGTGCAGCGCAAGCACTGCTACGACGAGTGCATCTGCACGACGACTCTACACGCTCGTGCGATGTTAAAAAAAATAATACAGCAGGTAGTAATAATAAATTCACCACAGCGATGCATCTACTACCCTTTTTTTTTTGCGATCACAGCGATGCATCTACCAGCGGACCATCTTAACTCCTCCCCTGAATGCACGCACCCACCTCCCGTAATGGCAACATTCCCTCCGCTATATAAACCCCCCTTGGAAACCCCAGTATCCCCACACCAGAATCCTCGAATCACAGACGCGCGCGCACACACCACTGTCCACTGCCAGCAGGCAGCACATATCGTACGTGAGACGTACGTGAGGCCGAGAGCTAGGGAGGAGAGGAGAGGCACCATGGCTGCTCCGAAGCTCGCGACGCTGGCGCTGGCCGTGCTCCTGGCTGCGGCCGTGGTGGCTCCGCCGGCCGCGGTGCGCGCGGCGATGTCGTGCTCCACGGTGTACAGCACGCTGATGCCGTGCCTGCCGTTCGTCCAGATGGGCGGCGCGATGCCGCCCGAGCCGTGCTGCGGCGGCATCCGCAGCCTGCTGGCGCAGGCCAACAACACCCCAGACCGCCGCACCATCTGCGGCTGCCTCAAGAACGTCGCCAACGGCGCCAACGGCAGCGGCACCTACATCAGCCGCGCCGCCGCGCTGCCCACCAAGTGCGGCGTCACCCTGCCATACAAGATCAGCACCAACGTCAACTGCAACACGTACGTCAGTCTACATAGCACATATACTTGCTGCCCCCGTGTTCTGTTTTTTCTGGACATCATTGGCTCTCTTCGGAGTCAGCCAGATAAATTGACTCATGAGTCGGCTGATAAGTTGAAACAACTGATTTGTTATGATAGAAAAATATTATTGTGTTTCTGGTATTTCTGGACTACTCCGTACATGTTGTCGCCCGTACATAACCTTTTTTTTTTCTCTCTTCTCTTTGCAGGATTAACTGATGAGGCGTCCTGTGCGCGACCCGTGCGAGGAATGCATGGCGGAGAGTAATAAAATGATGGTGCTCTACTGTTATCTAAGCTAGATCGAGTGGACTAGATCGTCGAGATGATGTGCCTGCCTCTAGTCATTTATTTATGGTGTTTATTAGGAATCGAATCGTCTACACAGTTCGTTCGTAACGCCTGTGTCGTGTGGATGCATGTTGGTGTTGCCGCGAGCAGAGTAGTCGTATTTATATCAACCGATGTGTGCGCTTCTGTGTACTCTCTACGTACTATGCATGTAATGCGAGGTGGTTTGACCGACATGTATTTCGTCGTGGAAGTAGATTGTTGCAGTATCATTACGTACCATGTGCCTTTTTAATTTTTCATTCACCCGATTCTGAAAAGGAACATGCACGAAGCCGGACCATGCATACTAGATAGCTATGCGCGCTTTGCCACGCCGCAATATAAACCGTAAGTATATTGGTTAATTGTTGCATGTTATTTTATCTTCTCACGTCACTCCTCGCTGGTTGCGGGTTCAGAAAGAATGAAACAGTCGCGGGTTCAGAAAGAATGAAACAATCTTATAAACTCGTGTAGCGCGGCCTCACATTATGCTACTGTTGGGGGAACGCCAAAGAGATACCCCCAATCAACGCATAACAAATAAGTTAAACCTAGAACACCAATTAATAAACTCAGCAAGTCTAACCTCCCAAGAAACCAGCCCCTCGGAGCCTGCAACGCTGGCCCACCGCTAGGGAGCTTAGACTTGCCAAAACCTTACCGACCGCCTCCTGATAGTCTACCCCTCGAACCCGCTACAGTTGTGCACCGCTCCTCGGGACCCCACGCGGGGACCTCGAGCCCCTCCAGCACGATGGCCTACCCCTCGAGGCTCATCACGCCCAAGGCCTCGAGCTGGAGCCCGTTCCGAGCCAGGCCTCGGGCGAACGCTCAATCTCCGTCTCGCCCGAGCCCTCCAAGCCTCCGTCCCGCCTGAGCCCTCCAAGCCAGGCCTCGGGCGAACGCTCAAATCTCCGTCTCGCCCGAGCCCTCCAAGCCAGGCCTCGGGCGAACGCTCAATCTCCGTCTCGCCCGAGCCCTCCAAGTCTCCGTCTCGCCCGAGCCCTCCAAGCCTCCGTCCCGCCCGAGCCCTCCAAGCCAGGCCTCGGGCGAACGCTCAAATCTCCGTCTCGCCCGAGCCCTCCAAGCCAGGCCTCGGGCGAACGCTCAATCTCCGTCTCGCCCGAGCCCTCCAAGCCTCCGTCTCGCCCGAGCCCTCCAAGCCGGGCCTCAGGCGAACGCTCGTTCTCCGTCTCGCCCGAGCCCTCCAAGCCGGGCCTCGGGCGAACGCTCGTTCTCCGTCTCGCCCGAGCCCTCCAAGCCAGGCCTCGGGCGAACGCTCCACTAAAGCCTCGAGTCCTAGCATATAGGGCTCGAGCCCCCCACATCCAAACACCGCACCTCGAGACCCCACGCGGGGACCTCGAGCCTCTCTGGCACGGCAGCCTATTCCTCGAGACGCCTATGCTTACCTCGAGCGGCGCAGGCATCGGATGCCAGCCCCATACCGCGCATTTAATGTCCTCACCTACGCCAGTCACGTCCTCTGCAGCCCGACGTGTACCACAGTAACCAGGGCAGAGTCAAGTCTCGTTTTCACCACAAGCATGGGCAAAAAGGCGCCAGTACAACACTATTAGGCCATGCCCTGCCCTGACGCACGCTCGAGCCCCATCCCGGAGCCTGGGTTCCCGCTGTACGCCCGGGCGTCCCGGGACTTGCCCATACTCGCGGGGCTCGAGCCCCCCTCGTAGGCACCACCTCGAGGCCGGCTCCGCGCCCCTCGAGTCCTAACTGCTATCATGTTATTGGAGGACAGGTACCCCAAGACCCGGAAGGACCTCGCCGTGTCCTGTACGTGCCGGGATGGGTGCTGTACGGCTTCCGCATCGCCACGCCTCCACGTCCACGCCCGGGATGGAGGCCACGCTCCAAGGACGCCTCAACAGCGACGCCCACGACGGCTCCAGTGGCCCCGACAAGACAGGATTCCTACCCTACGCCATATCAAGCGTTGTACATATCTATTCTGTGTAAACCCTGGCCTCCTCTTGTTCTATAAAAGGGGACGCCAGGGCCCTTCGCACAGGGGAGGGAGACAACGCACGAGTCTACGGTTACACACGGGCTTGCGCGACACGAGTCCACACACACACACTCGAGTCCGGACTCCGGTCCACGCTCACTGAGCTTGTATTCGCCCCTGTACAAGCACTTAGGTGCAAGTAATACAAGAACTCCCTCCCCCGCTGGACGTAGGGCCTTCTTTGCCCGAACCAGGATAAATCCTTGTGTCATCTTGCATCACCATCCAGGAAGAGAGCACGCGATCATATTACTCGTTGGTGTCATACCCCCGGGGTCGAAACACCGACAGTTGGCGCGTCAGGTAGGGGCCTTCGCGTGTCGAGTCGGTTTCTCGCTGTTTCCTGCATGGCTGCTTCGACTCCTTCGTTCTCTGCTGGTGCCATCGTCTGGTTCGGGAGCCTCGAGTTCCTGGCCACCGGCAACGGCAACGAGCTGACCCTGCTCTCCACCGAGAGCCCGAGCGGAGGGCGTGTCACGCCACCCCGTGCGAGGAGCGTGGCACGTCGCCCACACCACCACGCGTCGCCACCCCGTGAGTGGCGCCGTCGTCACCATCGTCGCCAGGCACTGGCGGCGCCGGCGGCGTACACCCACTTCCCCGTGGCCGACGCGGAGTTCCCGAGCAGGAGCCTGCCCAGCGCACGACCAGAGACTTCCAGGGCGCGTCCGCGCCCACCCAGCGACTCCGCGTTCATCATGCGCACGGACCAGGAGCCAGGCCAGAGGCCTCCGAGCCGTGCACCGTCGGCACCACCCGGCCTCCTCCCGCACGGGGTGTACCGCGCTCGACGCCGGCGGTTCCCGTTCAGCCTCGACAGCTCCGCAGCAGCCTACGCCCGCCAGTTCAACGAGCGCTGTTGGGTCCCACCGTCGGCAGGCCAGGAGCAGTACCCGGGCGTACTACTGCAGGCCATGGCCAACCTGGAGATCGTCCACCCCGCGCACGTCGACCGCGGCTTCTCGCGAGCCATCGAGCCACCCCGGCGAGCCACCGTCGGAGAATGGTACCGCGAGCTGCGGTCCCAGCATCGGCCAAGGCGGCACGCCGTCAACAACTCCGACTCCGATGAATACGACTACCACGACCCCGACCTCTGGGATCCCACCAGGGAGTGCTTCCAACTCGAGGGGGTCGTATGCGATACCGAGGATGAGGGCGACGACGGCAGGCCGGCGCTCGATCTAGAGGGCCCCAGCGACATGGCCGCGGCAGGCGGATCACGTGTTCAGGGAAGGAACAAACCTCCAGCGCCGGCTGCACCGCCTCAGCACGACGACGGCCGGGCGGCGCAACTCGCGCAGGTGCAGGAGGCAATCACCAAAGCCGAGGAAGAACGGCGACACCTGCTGCAGCTCCGACAAACTCTGATGCAGGAACCACCCCAGCCCCGAGGAGCCGGAGCTCGAAGTCGGGCTCGAGAGGTCCACCGGCGGATCCTCGAGGACGGGGCACCAGCACGCCCCGAGGTATGCTTCCCGCGAGCCGGGCAGAACGTGGTGGCGGCGGCGATGATGCTCCGCGATCTACCCGCCGTCTCCAACCCTGACGCCAGGCGCATGCTCGGGGATGTGAAGAACCTCCTCAAGACAGCCGCTGTGCAGCAGGCCGAGAGCTCGGCGTCACACCGGCGCGGAGCAGCCTCGGGGAAGCCGGCGGACACGCCCCGCAACGAGCGCGAGGCATCCGTCCACCAGCCGGACGCCTCTCGAGCTAGGCCAGTCCGTGAACGGATCATTGACAGCCGGCAACCTCGAGATCCCAATGACGCCCGCAACGACATCAACCGACAGCGCAAGGACAAGGGGGCCCAGGAGCGTGGCTATAGCGCCCATTGAGGGGGGTGCTACGACAGCGACGAGGACCGGCAAGTCCTCGAGCCCCCGGGCCCCAGAGTCTTCAGCCGGGCCATCCGCAGCTCAACCCTCCCCGACCGCCGACCAACATCGTGAAGTATGACGGGGAGGTCGAGCCCAAGCTTTGGCTCTCGGACTTCCGCCTAGGCTGCCAACTGGGCGGAGCGAAGAACGACGACCGCGTGATCATACGTCAACTCCCACTGTACCTCTCGGACACCGCCCGCCGGTGGCTAGAGGGGCTCCCGCCGGATCGGATCGATGACTGGGCCGACCTAGTCAGGGTCTTCGACGGGAATTTCAAGGGGACTTGTGTGCGCCCGGGCAACCCCTGGGACCTACGGCGTTGCAGGCAGGTGGTGGACGAGCCCCTCCGCGACTTTGCTCGGCGGTTCTCAAAGCAGCGCCTCGAGCTCCCCCACGTGCCTGATGAGGACGTCATCTCAGCGTTCCTCGCGGGCACGACGTGCCAAGAGCTAGTTCATGAGCTAGGACGCTACCGTCCCAGGACGGTCGAGGACCTGATGGATCGCGTCACCAGCTTCGCCTCAGGCGACGAGGCAGTGGGGGCCTTCTTTGGCCGTTCCGCGGACAAAGGTAAGGCGGTGACCGCGCCGGAGGGCTCGAACAAGAGCGACGATGCCAAGAATGACAACAATAACAACAACAAAAGGAAGAAGAACAAACGCAAAGGTCAGAAGGCGAAGCACGACGCCAATGACGACGACGACGAAGAGGTGCTCGCAGGCGTCCTCGAGCCTAAGAAGCCCCGAGGCCCCCCTGACGGGGCTGTTTTCGACCAGATGCTCGAGGACCCCTGCACTTATCACAGGGCCCCGTAAATCACAAGTTAAAGGACTGCCGACTGCTGAAAGGCTACTACTCCAAGCTCGGCGATAAGAAAGAGGACACGCCTAAGGGCAAGGATAACAATCGGCGCGGTGGTGGGGACACGGACGGCAACTTCCCACCGGTGCGCGACTGCTACATGATCTACGGGGGGCCGACCGTCGGGCTCTCAGCTCGAGAAAGAAAGAAGGAGCGCCGGGAGATCTTTGCACTCGGCCACGACGCCCCCCGGTACCTTGACTGGTCTGATGCGCCGATCACGTTCGACCGTGACGACCATCCGGCCGCGTCATAAACCCGGGGGCGTACCCCCTCGTCGTCGACCCCGTCATCGTCGACGTACGGTTCTCCAAGGTGTTGATGGATGGGGGCTCGAGGCTCAACATCATATACCTCGAGACGCTCGACCTCCTGGGGATTTCAGAGGGTCAGCTCCGACCCAGCGTCGGGGGATTCCACGGAGTCGTACCAGGGAAGAAGGCCCACCCCCTCGGGTGCATCGACCTGCCGGTGTGCTTTGGCACGCTGACTAACTTCCGCCAGGAGACGCTCACCTTCGATGTGGTTGGATTCCAAGGGACCTACCACGCCATCATCGGCCGGCCAGGCTACGCCAAGTTCATGGCGGTTCCCAACTACACGTACCTGAAGCTCAAAATGCCGGGGCCAAAAGGAGTCATCACCGTCGACACATCCTACGAGCACGCGTACCACTGCGACGTGGAGTGCGTCGAGCGTGGGGAGGCAAACGTCCAGCTCGACTCGCTCGAGGCCCTAGCCACCCTGGCCACTGAGGAGGCCCCTGAAGCGAAGCGCCACGCTGGCACCTTCGAGCCGGCGGAGCACACCAAGCTGATACTCGTCAACCCGTCAACCCGACCTCGACCGATGGCAAGACGCTGGCCGTCAGCGCCAGCCTCGAGCCTAAATAGGAAGCAGTGCTCGTCGACTACCTCCGCGCGAACATCGACATGTTTGTGTGGGGCCCCTCGGACATGCCGGGCATACCGAGGGAAGTCGCCGAGCACGCCTTGGAAATCCAGGCCGGGTCCAGACCGGTGAAGCAACGCCTGCGCCGCTTCGACGAGGAGAAGCGCAGGATCATCGGCGAGGAGGTGCACAAGCTTTTGGCGGCCGGGTTCATCAAGGAGGTATTTCACCCAGAGTGGCTAGTTAACCCTGTATTAGTTAGGAAAAAGAATGGAAAAATACGGATGTGTGTAGACTACACTGGTCTGAATAAAGCATGTCCAAAAGTTCTATTTCCATTACCTAGAATTGATCAGATTGTCGATTCCACTGCTGGGTGCGAAGTGCTTTCGTTCCTTGATGCGTATTCCATCTACCACCAAATTAAGATGAAAAAATCCGACGAACTCGCAACCTCTTTTATCACGCCATTCGGTATGTATTGTTACGTTACGATGCCCTTCGGCCTACGAAACGTTGGGGCAACGTACCAACGATGTATGCAGCACATCTTTGGCGAGCACATAGGCAAGACCGTCGAGGCCTACGTCGATGACATCGTGGTTAAAACCAAGAAAGTCGGGAACCTCATCAGCGACCTCGAGACCACGTTCGAGTGCCTCCGGGCCAAGAATGTGAAGCTCAACCCTGAGAAGTGTGTCTTTGGGGTGCCTCGAGGCATGCTACTTGGCTACATTGTTTCACAACGGGGGATCGAGGCAAACCATGAAAAAATCTCAGCAGTCGCGAGGATGGGCCCGATTCGAGACCTCAAGGGCGTGCATAAAGTGACAGGCTGCCTAGCCGCTCTCAGCAGATTCATCTCGAGGCTAGGGGAAAAAGCGCTACCCCTCTACCGCCTGCTGAAGAAGACGGAACACTTTGCGTGGACTGCCGAAGCCGAGGAGGCCTTAACCAAGTTGAGGGGGTTGCTGACTTCCGCACCAATCCTCGTGCCTCCGCAACCAACCGAAGGTGGCGATTCCCCCGAGCCTCTCCTCCTCTATGTGGCCGCAACCACTCAGGTGGTCAGCGCGGTCATAGTCGTCGAGAGGCACGAGGAGGGTCATGCATTGCCGGTTGAAAGGTCCTAAATGGCTAGAGGGGGGGTGAATAGCCTATAAAAATTTCTACAACAACACTTAAACAAACTAGTTAGACAACTAAATGGCGAAGCGAAGTTTGCGCTAGCTCTACACAGATGCAAGCCACCTATTCACAATTCTAGATAACCACAAACTCTAAGTCACACAATATCAAAGGAACTATTCAACAACTAAATAAGCAATAATGTATATCACTACACAAGATAAGAGAATGTAACTAACAACAAGGTATAATATTAACTTGCAAGAAAGTAACAAATGTAAGTACAAGAGATAGAAGAGTGTATACCGAGCCGGCAAGAGATTAATAAATGAATATCAAAGAATACCACGGAGACAAGTTGACACAATAATTTTTCCTCCGAGGTTCACTTGCTTGCCGGCAAGCTACGTCCCCGTTGTAGCGATACACCCACTTGGAGGTTCACGCGCTAATAGGCATCACACGCCTAACCCTCAATAGGGTGCCGCACAACTAACACAAGATGGGGATCCACAAGCTACGAGCAATCCACTAGAGTTACCTTTGGCGCTCCGCCGGGGAAGGTACAAGAAACCCCTTACAAATCACTGGGAGATGGCCACGAACAATCACCACTCATGCCTAATCTCCTCCGCTGCTCCAAACCGTCTAGGTGGCGGCAACCACCAAGAGTAATAAGAATATCCGCAGCAACAACAATCGCCAAGTGCCACTAGATGCAAACTCACAAGCAAATGCACTTGGATCTCTCGATCTCACTTGGATTCGCACTAACAAGCAAAGAGATCAGAGGGAGGGATTAGATCTTGCTCAAGAGGATGTTCAAGAAGTCAGAGAGTCAAGAAGAACACCCCAAAGGCGGCCACGGCCAATTTATAGAGAGGGGAGGACGACAGCCCGAACCCTACTTTTCTGCGCTTGGTCGGTAGTACCGACCCCTCCTGGGCGGTAGTACCGACAGAGTCAAACTAGCCGTTTAACACACGACCCGCTGATTTAGGTGAAGCACCGACTCTCTGGTCGGTACCTCCGAGGTCGGTAGTACCGAGGTAATGGCGGTACTACCGCCAAGCCAAAATCGGCCGCGAACAGAGAGCTCTGCGAAAAGCAAGCTACTATCGACCTTGCGTCGGTACCACCACGGGCGGTAGTACCGAGGTAATGGCGGTACTACCGCCAGGCCATTTTCAAATCTATACAGAGAGCCTCGCGAAACCCCTTAGAGCCACGGTACCACCGACCCTCTGGTCGGTACCACCGCCGGCGGTAGTACCGAGGTAATGGCGGTACTACCGCGAGGCCAAAAACGCCCCAACACAGAGAGGGTTGCACGCAGCACCTATAGGCGATACCACCGACCACCCTGGTCGGTACCACCGACCATACACAGAAAACTCCATTTTCTTCTCTGTGTTGATCCAAACCAACTCCAACAACTTCTCCTTTGCAAATGTGCTAACACCAACAAGTGTACAACATCATGTGCATGTGTGTTAGCATTTTCACAAACATATTCAAAGGATTCGAGTTAGCACACTAGGTCCTAATGCATATGCATGTATGAATCCACCTAGTGGCACTTGATAACCGTGATCACTGAGATATTCCCCTCTTAATAGTACGGCTATCTATCCTAAATGCACTCACACCCTCTACGGTGTCTTGAGTGCCAAAACAAAATTCCTATTTATACCTTTGCCTTGATCTCCATAGGATTTTGTTTTTTTTCTCTTCTTCTTCTTCCAAATGTGGAGCACTTGATCTATCTTTTGGTCATCACCACCAATACCATGATCATCATTTGCTCTCGTACTTGGAGTGTACCAACCTAGCTCATAAACACTTCATGACAAGGTTAGTACTCTAGGTGACATCAATTATCCAAAACCAAACAAGGACTTGTCCAGACCGGTGTACTTCACCAGTGAGGTACTCTTCGAGGCCAAGGTCCGGTATCCGCACATCCAGAAGCTGCTCTACGGCATCATCGTCACAAGGCGCAAGCTCCAGCACTACTTCCTCGCTCATCCCGTAACGGTGGTGTCGTCCTTCCCCCTCGGTGAGATCATCAACAATCGGGAGGCCACGGGGCGCATCGCCAAGTGGTCCGCCGAACTAATGGGGGAGACCATCACCTACGCCCCGCGAAAGGCCATCAAGTCGCAAGCGTTGGTGGACTTCGTTGCTGAATGGACCGACACTCAGCTCCCGCCGGCGCAGATTCAAGCCGAGCTCTGGACCATGTACTTCGACGGATCCCTCACGAAGACGGGGGCAAGCGCAGGCCTGCTCTTCATCTCACCCCTCGGAGTCCACGTGCGCTACCTGCTACGCTTGCACTTCCCCGCCTCCAACAACGTCGCCGAGTACGACGCCCTCGTCAACGGGCTGCGCATCGCCCTCGAGCTCGGGGTCCGACGCCTCGACGCCCGAGGAGACTCGCAGCTCGTCATCAACCAGGTTATGAAGGCTTCAAGCTGCATCGATCCCAGGATGGAGGCATACTGCGGGGAGGTGCGCAAGCTAGAAGATAAGTTTTACGGCCTCGAGCTCAACCACATAGCTCGAAAGTACAACGAGGCCGCAGACGAGCTGGCAAAGTTGGCGTCCACGCGCGGCACGGGCCCACCAGATGTCTTCTCAAGGGACGTTTTCGAGCCATCCGTCAAGATCAGCCCGGGGGCTGGCACCTCGACGCCACCCCTCGAGCCAGACACGGGGGCTCGACCTTCAACGCCACCCCTCGAGAATGACCCCTCGACACCCGCTGAAGCGAAGCGGATCGACGCACCTGCCTCTTCGTCATCACGACCCCTCGACTGGCGGACGCCGTACCTCGACTACTTAACGCAAGGCGTGCTACCGGAAGACAAGACGGAGGCTCGACGCATTGCTCGAAGGGCCAAGACCAACGTCACCTACGGCGACGAACGAGAACTATACCGACGAAGCCCGACCGGGATCCTTCAGCGCTGCATCCCCCTCGAGGAAGGACGCAAGCTCCTCGACGACATGCACTCGGGGGCTTGCGGCCACCACGCAGCGCTGAGGACCCTGGTTGGCAACGCCTTCCGTCAAGGCTTCTATTGGCCGACCGCCATTGGGGACGCCAAGCGCCTGGTCCGAGCATGCCATGGGTGTCAATTCTACGCCAAGCAGACGCACCAGCCCGCACACGCCCTGCAGATGATCCCAATCACTTGGCCATTTGCCGTTTGGGGGCTCGACCTCGTGGGTCCCCTCAAAAGGACAAGTGGAGGGTACACACACGTGCTCGTGGCCATCGACAAGTTCACCAAGTGGATCAAGGCTAAGCCGATAGGAGACCCCACCTCCGAGAAGGCTGTCGAGTTCATCGCCAACATCATGTACCGGTTTGGGGTGCCTAACGTCATCATCACCGACAACGGCACCCAATTCACGGGCAAAAAGTTCACCAACTTCTGCGACGACATCGACATTCGCGTGACCTAGGCCGCGGTCGCATACCCTCAGTGCAACGGGCAGGTCGAGCGCGCCAACGGCATGATACTCCATGGGCTGAAGCCGAGGCTGTTCAAGACCCTCAAAAATTTCGGAAAAGGGTGGGCCGTAGAGCTCCCCTCGGTGCTGTGGGGCCTCAGGACTACGCCGAGCCAAGCCACTGGGTTCACTCCATTCTTCCTAACCTACGGCGCTGAGGCTATCTTGCCTACGGACCTCGAGTACGACTCCCCTCAACTTCGAGCCTACAACGAGCAAACCAACGATGAAAGGCTCGCCAACGCCAAGGACCAGCTCGAGGAGGCCCGAGACGTGGCGCTCATCAACTCCGCTCGCTACCAGCAAACACTTCGACGCTACCACGACAAGCACGTGCGCAAGAGGGACCTGGCGGTGGGCGACCTCGTGCTTCGACGGCTGCAAGACAATCGAGGGCGCAATAAGCTCACCCCTCCATGGGAGGGCCCATACACCATAGCTGAGGTGCTCAAGCCAGGGACATACAAGCTCTACGACGATCAAGGCAGAATCCTGGCGAACGCGTGGAACATCTCTCAGCTACGTCGCTTCTACCCTTAAGGGCCTCGAGACCCAGCATACTCTGTTGCTTTGTACAAACATGTCAAAATGAATGAACAAACTCGTGCATTGTCTTTCATTTTGCTTAGCATCTTAAGGTAGCCTCGACCCTGCTTTGCTCAGGGTCGAGCCTCCCTCGGGGGCTGACAAGGGGGTAACCGCCCCCCAGACTCCGGAAAAAATGCGCGTTTTCTTTTCAAAAATCCGACCCTCGTCTCGACTCGTGCCTCGAGTGAACTAGCGATGCCTAAATCCTAAAATACCTCGAGCCTCCAAGGGTCGGGAGGCGTCGACGTAGACGGACACCTACACCCCCGGGCTACGGTGCCCTACCTACGCCTCCCCTCGAGGGGCTCGCGACGTATCGAAGGAACACAGACTAAGTTAGCAGAAACTCGAGCTTGCAACAAAGAGAAGTGGTCAAACACATTTGAAAAGAAAACAACTCCTTTAAACAAACAAGTCGTATATACGTACGGGTCTCGACGGACCCTCATCCATGTCATAAAATTCTTACAGGGGCCTCGACGCCCAAATTTGGCACGCAGGCCCTAATCTTCGTCGGTGTGGTACTCCTCCCCGAGGCCTTCCACGGCGGGCTCAGCCTCGATACCCGAGCTAGAAGGAGGGGGGCCCTCGACACCGCTGCTGGCGTCAGGAGGCAGCACGTCCTCCTCGAAAATCTTGGCGAGCGATGTCCCCGGCCTCTCCATCTTCTCCAAAATTTTGTCGACACGGCGGTTGTTCCACTCCTCATCCTTCCCCTCGATCTCGATGAAGCCGTTGGCGACAACGTGGACCGGGAAGCGGAAACCGGAGCGAACAACCGCGAGCGTCTTCTTGACGCCATGATGGAGAGCTTGCCGGACACGGTCCCGCGCCGCTGCGTCGAGGAAGCACAAGGCGTCGACCAAGGCGCCGCCTCGGTCCACCGCACCTTCTGCCGCAGCCACTAGAGGAGCACCCCACATGGGGCCGAGCCGGTCGAGGGAGGTGCGAGCCCACTCCGCCAACATTGTCTCATCTTGGAGTTGGTCCAAGAGAGCCTGGTTCGTCCCGCGGAGCTCCTCGTCCGTCTTCTCGACCCCTGCGCAACGAACGAGGAAGAGTGAGACTGCGGCGTAACAAAAAACTTCGAGACACAAACAAGAACAAGGTGTAAGCCTTACTATCGCAATGTTGCCCCAGTGCGGCGAGGTCGCCGGTAAGGCCCTTAGCGCGCTGCTCGAGCCTACGCTTCTCGGCCAGCATGAGGAGCCTCTCGGACCTAAGCTCCTCGATCAGCCGGCCCGCCTCCGCGAGGGCCAGATCCTTTCGGATCACCTCCTGCCGCGCCGCCCCCTCGGCAGCTCGGGCGGTGGAGACACCACTCTCGGCGTCTTCGGCCTCTTTTCTCGCCGCCTCCGCTGCGGTTCGGGCGGTGGCGGCCTCGCCACGGGCGTCAGCGGCCTCCTGCTTCGCCGCCTCGGCTTCAGCCCGGGCGGAGGTGGCCTCGCTTCGGGCGTCCGCGGCCTCCTTCCTCGACGCCTCGAGAGCGGCGGCGACCTCCTCCTTGGATCGAGCGACCTCACCTCGAGCCGCCCGGACCTCCGCCTCCGCCTCGTTGAGCCGGCTCGCCATTTGGGCGTTCCGACTCAGCTCAGCGCGGAGATCTTGAAGCTCCGCCTCAGCCCTCGCGAGGGCGGCCGACACCTGTGCGGACTGGCCCGCCTCCTCGGAGCAGGACCCCTCCGCCTCCGCCATAAGCTCGGCCACCTCCCGGAAGATGGACCGCACCTCGCGTGGGGCCCCCGCTGGGCCGGTTGCTCGACGGGGACCATGGCAAGAGGCGGGCTTGGCGCGTCGGGAAACGGCCATACTGGCCGGTCAAGCTCGATCTCGGCCAGATCCTCCTCCGTCCCGCGCTGCCCCAGCTGCGGCCCGCCGCCCGACGGCACGGGCCCCGGCTCTTCCCTGGCCGGGCCCTCCGGCGCCTTGTCCGCGCTAGCCGGCGCGTCGGGCGCCTCCACCATCGTCGAGCCCGCGGCGAAGGGCGGCCCCTGCTCCAGCTCGTTCAGGAGGTCCTCCACTGTCGGCTCCTCCTCCGCCAACGCCTCTCCCCCCTTTCCCTCCTCCACAGCCTGGCTCGTGTCGGTCGGGGCCTCGAGGGGCGCAGTCTCCTCGGCCCCAGACACCGGCGGGGCCGTGCTCGTCCCAGGCACTTCCCCCGGAACAACCGCCGTGGTGGGGGGAAGGGTGGTGCTCCCAACTGGCGCCATCACGGGAGGAGGAGGAGGGGGAGGAGGAGGCAGCGCCTCAATGAGCGTGGTAGCGGCGGGCTCGATGCCGTGAGCTGAGGCCCCTGAAATACGAGATGACAGTGATATCAGAATCAAGAGGAATGCCTCGACCCCTGCGGTCGACGGCGACGGCCTCACCAAAATTCGCGACGATCATCTGGCCACCTCGAGCCATGGCAGCTCGAGCCTTCTCCAGCCAAGCGGCTTCTCTAGCGGAGGAGGGTGCCATACCTCGAGGTGCTTGTGCCTCGACGGGGCTCGAGGTCTTCGCCCGCTTGGACGCAGCAAGGTCCACCTCCTGGTAGGAGCGCTTCCCCCTGAGGAACCAGAGATGGCATGCATCATCAAAAGTAAAGAGGTCAAGCCTCGCTTCCGACGAGGTCCAAGAAAATTACTCACCCAAAGCGGCGGCTGGGCTTCTTCCCGGAATCGTCGGACCCATTCAGGGGCTTCGAGCCCACTCCGCGGCTCGAGCCCTGCGCCTGGGCCGTCTCCACAGGGCTGGGATGGGGGGAGGGCTCCCGACGCCTCCTGTGGCTCGACCTCGAGGGAGATCCCTCCTTCCGCCCCACATCGCGGGAAGGCGACCGCACCTCCCTCGTGCTGTCATCATGGCGCCCGCCCCGGCGCGGGCTCCGAGACTTGCTCCGGCGCTCGCGCTGGCGGTCGCGCCCTCCTGCATCCGCTTCTGTGTCCCGGCGGCGGTGCGGCGACGGACTCTAAGGACGCTCACGCCCCTGGCCACGAGACGCCCGGGGCTCCCTGTCACGGAACGACCCTAATCCCATGGCCCACGTGTCCCTGTCAACCTCTGACAGCCGAACCCATGTTCCATGTGATTAAGACCTGTTCGCCACCGGGCTACATCAGTGCCCAATGTCCGCAGGATCATCTCACAATTCGGTTACAGTATTGCATACTTTTACAAATAACATCGGAATAAAGAGCGGAAGACTTAAATAACATTAGTTTTACAAAGCAGGGTTCCAAATAGAAATTAAGGTGCGGTTATTAGAAACCAAGTTCTGATAATAGAGATAGACATAGGCAACATAGTGGAGAACAGCAAAGATACTTATAATCACCCAGCCCGAGGGTGTACAACTATTCTTCGGCCTCATCGGCCTCTTCCTGGACGATGGTCACGCAGCAGGGTGCAAGACACATCGGGGACTCTGTCATACCTGCAGCATGGGTAACAAACCCTGAGTACTGGGGTACTCAACAAGACTTACCCGACTAAAGAAAAGGGAGAAGACTCAGGAATGAGAGGCTTAGGGTAGTCAAGGTAAGGCTTAAGCAAGATCAAGTATTTTGCAGAAAAGCATTTTTGTAAACCTTATTTTATTTTTGAAAGATTCAGTATTCCTCAATTCTTCATCGTTCATGATTCATTTTACATTTCAAAACATTCCTAGTTGAGAACCACTCTCCGTTGACAGTCAGTGGCCAAGTCTCCATAACCGAGGAGCAACGTTAATCCGGATAAATAATACTCAGCTGAGGATCCCTATCCACACTGCATATGTAGCACCCAAGCTTGCATATGCCAACTCGTCTACCACGATTCCTCCAAGATTGGACCCGGTCCTACGCCACCCGGAAGTACAGTACACCACTCCTTTCCAGGTACGACGACCACGTGGGTACATGCTACTTCCGCCATCTCTCCACTCCCAGTGCGCGGTTGTCGGTCCCAATCAAGGATTTCTGGGAGCCAGAGCTTTCCGAAGTATGTGAATAGTTACAAGTCTTGACCAGCAGGCCCCCATACGGATGGTCCCTAATTTTCCAGCCAGAACTATACCTTGGTCATATCTCACCCAAGCGTAATAGTCCTGTCAGTTTTTCAACCCTGTCCCGGTCGGTGTCAACTGTTGGGTCCCGGACTACAACATGACGGCACCGTACGCTCGGACAACCTCTCCTCGCTATTGACTAGGTACGGATCAGATACCTAGCCAACAGCCGGGGAGTAAGACCAAAATCCCATAAACATTCCTTAAGTGATCACACTTTTGAAATTGGCATTTTATTGCAAAGTCTAATTCAATAAGCATTGCTAAGCATTTTTCAAATACTTTTGAAAAGCAGGTATCAGGTGTATCAGTGGTCAAGGTGGATAGTGCATCAATTAGGATAGCACACAACTCCTATAAACCTAATGCAATAATTTAACTCAAAAGCATTTAACGAAATCATTTTATAAATTCAAGGAAAGGGTTAAATGCACCGGGGCTTGCCTTGAAGAGCAAAGACAGCTGGCTCAGGGTTGGAGGTGCAGAGGTCGAAGCTCGGAGTTACTTCGGGAGCAGGTTCGTCGGCGGCGGCCTCGACTTTGACTTCTCCTTCGGTGACTATACGAATGCAATGATGCATGCACATGAGTATGCTAGCATGAACAATGCAACACAGGGCAACAACATGAATCCTAACCACTTTTTCTATTTTCTTAATTATTTCAAAAAGGTCATTTAAAGTAGCTGCTCCAAAAATTACCAAATTAATCACATAAGTTCGTTATGGTGTAGATAGATGGCAAAACAAATTTCATAATTTTTGGAGGTCATTAAAGTGCTCAAATAAAATCAGACATTAATTAACAAAGGCACTATTTAACAATTAAAGAAAAATGCTCAAAAATCAACTTGTTCCAAAAGACTTCAAAATTTCACCAGAGACTAAACATGGCATAGGAAGTTCACAAAAATTTATCTCATGATTTTTTGAGTTATAAATAATTTTCTAAAAATCCAAAACCATCCATTTATTAATTAAAAGAGGGATTTTACATTTTCACATTCTTGCAGAAAAGTCAAGTTTCATATTTTTCTAAAATACTACACAGTGCAAGGAGCATACCATAATTTTATCAGGATTTAAGGAACAACAGATTAATTCACACAAAAAAGAGAAAACAGAATACTATTCACACTCTTTCAAAAAGGAAAAAGAAAAGAGCGCTGTGCTCCTTCCTCGCAGGGGCTCGGGCGAATCGCGGCGAGGCGGACAGCAGGGCTCGGTCGAGGCGGAAACACTCGGCCGTCCGAGACCTGGCTGGTAGGCTCGGGCGAGACGGAAACAAGCGTTTCGTCCGAGGCCTGGCCGGGAGGCTCGGGCGAAGCGGAGACAAGCGTTTCGTCCGAGGCCTGACTGGGAGGCTCGGGCGAGACGGAAAGCAATCGTTTCGTCCGAGACCTGGCTGGAAGGCTCGGGCGAGACGGAAACAAGCGTCCGTCCGAGGCCTGACTGGGAGGCTCGGGCGAGACGGAAAGCATGTGTTCGCCGAGGCCTGGCTCGGGCGAAGCGGAGAGCATGTGTTCGCCGAGGCCTGGCTCGAGCGAGACAGAGAGCGAGTGTTCGCCGAGGCCTGGCTCGGGCGAAGCGGAAAACGTGTGCTCGAGGCCTGGCTCGAGCTAGACAGTGAACGTGCATCCGCTCGAGGCCTGGCTCGAGCTTTACGCCGTGAAAGCAGAGACCGGGGGCTTCGAGTGCTTACCACGGTCGGAGGCAGGGCTCGGCGGAACAAGGGTCGAAGTAGGAAGCTCGACGTTGGCGGTGCTTCGGCGGAGCTCTCTCGGCGGCGAGCGGCGCTCCGGCGATCCTGCGCATAACACGAGACCGCAAGGGCCTGGTTAGAGTCGCAAGGGAGTAAGGAAGATGAAACAGGGGTCGGGGAGGGATGATCATGGCCGGAGAGGAAGTATTTCCCGAACCCGAGCTCGCCGGGCTTTCGCTGGAGATGGGAACGGCGAGCTACGCCGGGCGATAGGAGGCGGGGGAGGTAAAATTGAGGGGCTGGGAAGCTTCGCGAGCTCAAGGCGGAGCTTTCGGGCTAGGTGGTTGAGCGGCGGGAGCTTCGGAGTGGGCTGGCCACGGCGGCGGAGACGAGTGAGGAGCTCGGACTCCGGCGGTCCCTTTTATAGGCACGGTCGGGGACGGTAGAGAGCACGGGATGGTGTGGATGAGTTCGGCCAAGGCGTGCGCACTCGATTGCAGGCTGGCGGGAAGGACGGCGTGCGCGCAGGGGCCGGGTGTGCGTTCGCCGGCGACGGCCACGCGGCGGCGTCGTGCTGGGAGCAGTGGGGGACGGAGCGGAGGTCAGCGCTTTGCGCGTGCGGGTGCGGCATGATGGCGCGGACAGCGGCGGCAGGTTGGAGGCGCGCGTGCATCTGCCAGGCGTGCGGCGTGCGCAGCACCGGCGGCTCGGCTATGGCCGGACCCCCCTAGCTCTAGGTTGAAGATGAACAGGGCTAGGTCTAGGGTTTGACTTTTGGCTGATCTCTGTATTTTGCAAATTACTCCCAAAACTTGAACTGAGCAGCAAAAACTCAAAATACCAAAGTTGTGCAGAAAAAGGAGATCTACAACTTTGTCAATAAGAGCATTTTCAAATTCCAAACAGTTTTTGAATTATATTCGAAAACAGAAAAGGGGACACTTTTAAGATTTGAATAATTTCAAAATTACTTTTGATTTTATATAGGAACTTGAAAATCTGAAAATACCAAAGTTGTTCCTTTTGACAAGATCTACAACTTTTCTTTTTTGGACCAAGTCCAAATTTTGAATAATTTTTAAATTACAAAAAGAGGGGTAAAAACTAGGGTTTGGAAATTAGGGTTTTTCAAAAGGGATTTGAAATCTGTTTTAGATTTTGGGTTTTGAACAACACAACAAAGCTTCAAGACACAAAACTGAACAAGAAATTACACAAGCAAGTCACAGAGGTGAAATTACCATTTTGCCCTTAAAGGAAGATTTGGGCTTTTAGGGTTTTCGAAAAAGAAATCATTACACAGGTATTAAGCAAACTTAAATGCATGACAAGAATGATTAATGACTAATGATGATGACATGTCAGGTTAATTACAGTTAAACACCAGAGGTGTTACAGCCTTCCCCCCTAAAAGAAATCTCGCCCCGAGATTCCACGTCTTAAGAAGGACAAGGACAAAACCTTACATCTACAGAGATTCGAGAAAGTCGGGATAGTTCCTCGCCAAGAAGTCTTCGGATTCCCAGGTGGCTTCTTCTTCAGAGTGTTGGTTCCACTGGATCTTGTACCATCTTGTGGTAGTTCTTCGGGTAACACGGTCCTTGTGATCCAACACGCGAACTGGATACTCAGTGTATGACAGATCTGGTTCTAGCTCAACGCCTTCAACTTCAACCACATGTTCAGGTACTCGGAGACACTTCTTGAGTTGGGAGACATGAAACACATTATGAACTGCTGAAAGATGATCGGGCAAACTTAGCTTGTAAGCGACCTTGCCACAACGATCCAGAATCTCAAACGGACCAATGTAGCGGGGTGCTAGCTTTCCTTTGACTCCAAAACGAGTGACTCCTTTGGTGGGCGAGACCTTCAGGTACACATAATCCCCGATCTCGAACTGCAGAGGTCGACGTCTCTTGTCAGCATAACTTTTCTGTCGAGACTGTGCAATCTTCATGTTCTCTTGTATTTGCTTGACTTTCTCTTCCATATCTTTTACTAGGTCAACTCCAAAGAATTCCCTTTCTCCGGGTTCAGACCAATTGAGAGGTGTACGACAACGGCGGCCGTACAGTGCTTCAAAGGGTGCCATTTTGATGCTCTCTTGGTAACTGTTATTATATGAGAACTCTGCCAAGGGCAAACAGTCATCCCAAGTATCTGCGAAGGTGAGCACACATGCTCTCAACATATCCTCTAACACTTGGTTGACTCGCTCAGTTTGTCCATCTGTTTGCGGATGATATGTCGTACTATGCAAGAGCTTGGTTCCAAGTGAGGTATGGAACGCTTTCCAAAACTTTGCGACAAACTGGGTACCACGATCAGAGATAATGCTCTTGGGTATGCCATGGAGTTTCACTATGTGGTTCTTGTACAAAGTGGCATAAGTGGGGACGGTGTAACTGGTCTTCACTGGCAGGAAGTGAGCTTGCTTAGTGAGGCGATCCACGATCACCCATATGGAATCAAAACCTCTTGATGTCTTGGGTAGACCATTGATAAAGTCCATACTGATATCGTCCCATTTCCAAGCAGGTACAGGTAAAGGTTGCAATTCTCCTCCGGGCTTCATGTGCACGGCTTTGACTTTCTGGCAGGTATCGCACTGAGCGACATACCGGGCGATCTCAATTTTCATCTTTGTCCACCAGACTCTTTGCTTCAAGTCCTGGTACATCTTGTTGCTGCCGGGGTGGATGGAGAATCTAGTCAAGTGTGCTTCATCAAGGATTAACTTTCTTAACTCAGGCACTTTAGGAACTACTAACCGATTCTTAAACCATACTACTCCTGCATCATCGATCCTGAAACAATCAGCCTTTCCGGATTGGACCTTTTCGATGATGTGCTTGATTCCAGGGTTATCTTTTTGTGCAGCGATGATCTGCTCTCTGATAGGGGTTTCTATTCTGATATTATTCAGAGTTCCCTGTGGAATCATTTCAATATTCAACCTTTCCAGCTCATAACACAAAGAAGAATCATAGGGTTTCATCATCAGACAGTTGCAATAAGACTTGCGACTGAGTGCATCGGCGACCACATTCGCCTTACCCGGATGGTAATGCACTTCAAGATCATAGTCCTTAATTAACTCAAGCCATCTTCTCTGCCTCATATTCAGTTCCTCTTGAGTGAAGATATACTTCAGGCTTTTGTGATCAGTGTACACATTACAGGTACTGCCCAACAGATAATGACGCCAGATCTTCAAGACATGCACTACTGCTGCTAACTCGAGATCATGAGTTGGGTAATTCTCTTCATGTCGCTTAAGCTGTCGGGAGGCATAAGCGATCACTCGACCTTCTTGCATCAAAACAAAGCCCAAACCAGTACCAGATGCATCACAGTAGACATCAAAGGGCTTCTCGATGTTCGGCTGGGCTAGCACTGGTGATGTAGTTAACAGTTTCTTCAGAGTTTGAAAGGCTTGCTCACAGGCTGGTGACCAGACAAACTTCACAGAATTCTTTACTAACTCAGTGATAGGCTTGGCGATTCTTGAGAAATCTGGGATGAATCGACGATAATATCCTGCCATTCCCATAAAGCTGCGGACTTGATGAACAGTGGTAGGTGGCTTCCAACCTAGAATGTCTGCCACTTTACCAGGGTCAACTGACACACCTTCAGCGGATAGGACATGACCAAGAAACTGTATCTGATCTAACCAGAACTCACATTTACTGAACTTGGCATACAGCTGATGTTCTCTGAGACGGGATAGAACGATACGAAGATGTTCGGCATGATCTTCAGGGGTTTTTGAGTAGACAAGGATGTCGTCAATGAACACGACCACGAATTTATCAAGCTCTGGCATGAACACAGAGTTCATGAGGTACATGAAATGAGCAGGGGCATTGGTCAAACCGAAGGACATGACCAAGTACTCATATAGGCCGTATCTGGTGGTGAAAGCTGTTTTAGGAATATCTTCAGGACGAATCTTTATTTGGTGGTAGCCAGATCTGAGATCGATCTTGGAGAATACTTTGGCTCTAGCTAACTGGTCAAAGAGAAGATCAATACGAGGCAAGGGATATTTATTTTTGATGGTGACCTCATTGAGTGGGCGATAATCAATGCACATTCTGAGAGTCTTGTCTTTCTTCTTTACAAAGATTGCAGGACAGCCCCAAGGAGACGAGCTTGGGCGAATGAAACCCTTGTCCAACAAATCTTGTAATTGGATTTTTAGTTCTGCCAACTCTCTGGGAGGCATTCGATAAGCTCTGCGGGATATAGGAGCAGTCCCGGGCTTTAGCTCTTATGGCAAACTCAACATCACGGTCAGGAGGCAGACCAGGTAAATCCTCTGGAAAAACATCAGGGAATTCGCAGACCACGGGGATGTCTCTGGTTTCCAGGACATAGGCGGTATTCAAAAGTGTGGCTGCTGGTTTTTGAGGTATTGGGAGTTGGAGAAGGAGCTTTCACAGGCATCTGTTAAGCAACTTGGAACTTAGCATTCATAGATAGAGTTCTGATAGCTTCTTCTGATACAAAGGCTGATAGATTGATAAAGATGACTGACAGATAGCGACTGACTGATAAGGAGAAAAGGTACGAAAAGAAAGATACAGACTGACTTAACAAAAGACAGACTAACGCTCCCAAACCTAGACTAAGGTTTTAGGTAAGCAAGTGGTACAGACACACGGGATCTCCATCTCCTAAAGACGGGTCTAGTCCTCATCGATGATGATCATTTCTTCGTCGTCGTCTTCTTCGAGGATGAGCTCAGGCTCTTCCTCCTCGTCCTCGTCTTCAGCGTGGACGTCCTCAGCAGGTTCAATTTCTTCGTCCACGTCTGGCTCTTGTTCCACATCGGGTTCTTCCACTACTCCGTCCTCAGGGTCTTCCATAACCGGGGGTACCAAGGGGTGGAGTTGATCATACAGCTGATGCACTTCCTCATGAAGCATATCATTGAACTGTTCAATCTGAGCTGTGTACTGCTGCAGTCCGTGGAGCTGGGCTCTGGTAACGTCCTCGCGGGTCCAAGCATCATTGCGCTGCTCGATAGCGCGAACCGTGTTCCGGTTGGCCTGCTCCAGGGAAGCTCGTGCCTCATAAAACTCCAGGCGTGAGTGGTAGAAGTCATGCTCCAAGTTCTTCAGCTCAGCCTTCAGATCCTTGATCTCCCCCTTCAGGTTCTTACGGGTGCGGCGGGGAAAGCGACGACCATTGGAAGATTCGGCAGTCTCTCCTCCAACGCGTGGTGCCAGCTGGTGGCGTGGCACACCATGCGGTCCAGTCGACTTGCGGGCAGTCAGCTTGATACGGGCCATGTCTGGATAAGAGAAGATGGATGAGAAAGGCTAGCAAGAACAGGTAAAGGCATACTACCCCAACGAACTTAGAGAGGAAGTTAACTTTAATGATTATGACATGATGCATGAATCGTTCCTACGGAACAAAGCAATGCAATAAATAAGGTACATAGGGCTTAAAACATGTTGTTCCACTAGCTAGTGTTGCCATATGAGAGACAAGATGAGAGAAGCAATTTGGACTCAAAATAGTCAAGTTAGTTTGTTTAGACTCAAAAGGTCTTTTGAAGTTTTCGCAAAAACGAACACTGCAACGTTAAAGTGAGATGCTCCGATACCACTCTGTGACGGAACGACCCTAATCCCATGGCCCACGTGTCCCTGTCAACCTCTGACAGTCGAACCCATGTTCCATGTGATTAAGACCTGTTCGCCACCGGGCTACATCAGTGCCCAATGTCCGCAGGATCATCTCACAATTCGGTTACAGTATTGCATACTTTTACAAATAACATCGGAATAAAGAGCGGAAGACTTAAATAACATTAGTTTTACAAAGCAGGGTTCCAAATAGAAATTAAGGTGCGGTTATTACAAACCAAGTTCTGATAATAGAGATAGACATAGGCAACATAGTGGAGAACAGCAAAGATACTTATAATCACCCAGCCCGAGGGTGTACAACTATTCTTCGGCCTCATCGGCCTCTTCCTGGACGATGGTCACGCAGCAGGGTGCAAGACACATCGGGGACTCTGTCATACCTGCAGCATGGGTAACAAACCCTGAGTACTGGGGTACTCAACAAGACTTACCCGACTAAAGAAAAGGGAGAAGACTCAGGAATGAGAGGCTTAGGGTAGTCAAGGTAAGGCTTAAGCAAGATCAAGTATTTTGCAGAAAAGCATTTTTGTAAACCTTATTTTATTTTTGAAAGATTCAGTATTCCTCAATTCTTCATCGTTCATGATTCATTTTACATTTCAAAACATTCCTAGTTGAGAACCACTCTCCGTTGACAGTCAGTGGCCAAGTCTCCATAACCGAGGAGCAACGTTAATCCGGATAAATAATACTCAGCTGAGGATCCCTATCCACACTGCATATGTAGCACCCAAGCTTGCATATGCCAACTCGTCTACCACGATTCCTCCAAGATTGGACCCGGTCCTACGCCACCCGGAAGTACAGTACACCACTCCTTTCCAGGTACGACGACCACGTGGGTACATGCTACTTCCGCCATCTCTCCACTCCCAGTGCGCGGTTGTCGGTCCCAATCAAGGATTTCTCAGAGCCAGAGCTTTCCGAAGTATGTGAATAGTTACAAGTCTTGACCAGCAGGCCCCCATACGGATGGTCCCTAATTTTCCAGCCAGAACTATACCTTGGTCATATCTCACCCAAGCGTAATAGTCCTGTCAGTTTTCAACCCTGTCCCGGTCGGTGTCAACTGTTGGGTCCCGGACTACAACATGACGGCACCGTACGCTCGGACAACCTCTCCTCGCTATTGACTAGGTACGGATCAGATACCTAGCCAACAGCCGGGGAGTAAGACCAAAATCCCATAAACATTCCTTAAGTGATCACACTTTTGAAATTGGCATTTTATTGCAAAGTCTAATTCAATAAGCATTGCTAAGCATTTTTCAAATACTTTTGAAAAGCAGGTATCAGGTGTATCAGTGGTCAAGGTGGATAGTGCATCAATTAGGATAGCACACAACTCCTATAAACCTAATGCAATAATTTAACTCAAAAGCATTTAAGGAAATCATTTTATAAATTCAAGGAAAGGGTTAAATGCACCGGGGCTTGCCTTGAAGAGCAAAGACAGCTGGCTCAGGGTTGGAGGTGCAGAGGTCGAAGCTCGGAGTTACTTCGGGAGCAGGTTCGTCGGCGGCGGCCTCGACTTTGACTTCTCCTTCGGTGACTATACGAATGCAATGATGCATGCACATGAGTATGCTAGCATGAACAATGCAACACAGGGCAACAAC
The DNA here is from genome assembly GCA_009763385.1 of Coix lacryma-jobi var. lacryma-jobi. NCBI lineage: Eukaryota > Viridiplantae > Streptophyta > Magnoliopsida > Poales > Poaceae > Coix > Coix lacryma-jobi. The sequence continues at coordinate 17,966,386 of CM019827.1, forward strand.
ATGAATCCTAACCACTTTTCTATTTTCTTAATTATTTCAAAAAGGTCATTTAAAGTAGCTGCTCCAAAAATTACCAAATTAATCACATAAGTTCTTTATGGTGTAGATAGGTGGCAAAACAAATTTCATAATTTTTGGAGGTCATTAAAGTGCTCAAATAAAATCAGACATTAATTAACAAAGGCACTATTTAACAATTAAAGAAAAATGCTCAAAAATCAACTTGTTCCAAAAGACTTCAAAATTTCACCAGAGACTAAACATGGCATAGGAAGTTCACAAAAATTTATCTCATGATTTTTTGAGTTATAAATAATTTTCTAAAAATCCAAAACCATCCATTTATTAATTAAAAGAGGGATTTTACATTTTCACATTCTTGCAGAAAAGTCAAGTTTCATATTTTTCTAAAATACTACACAGTGCAAGGAGCATACCATAATTTTATCAGGATTTAAGGAACAACAGATTAATTCACACAAAAAAGAGAAAACAGAATACTATTCACACTCTTTCAAAAAGGAAAAAGAAAAGAGCGCTGTGCTCCTTCCTCGCAGGGGCTCGGGCGAATCGCGGCGAGGCGGACAGCAGGGCTCGGTCGAGGCGGAAACACTCGGCCGTCCGAGACCTGGCTGGTAGGCTCGGGCGAGATGGAAACAAGCGTTTCGTCCGAGGCCTGGCCGGGAGGCTCGGGCGAAGCGGAGACAAGCGTTTCGTCCGAGGCCTGACTGGGAGGCTCGGGCGAGACGGAAAGCAATCGTTTCGTCCGAGACCTGGCTGGAACGCTCGGGCGAGACCGAAACAAGCGTCCGTCCGAGGCCTGACTGGGAGGCTCGGGCGAGACGGAAAGCATGTGTTCGCCGAGGCCTGGCTCGGGCGAAGCGGAGAGCATGTGTTCGCCGAGGCCTGGCTCGAGCGAGACAGAGAGCAAGTGTTCGCCGAGGCCTGGCTCGGGCGAAGCGGAAAACGTGTGCTCGAGGCGCTCCGGGTTCGGGGCTTCCTCACGACCGGGGGCACGTCCGGCGCAGAGCTCGACGGACCTTGGGCCCCCGACGAGGCAGGGATCGGCGTCGCCTTCCGCGGCTGCGTCCTGCGCGGTCCCTTCGCTGGGGGACCTCCAGTATGCCCTCCTGCACAGAGGAGCGGTCAGCTCTGTCATCGACGACCCCCGCGCGCCCCAGGCGCGCATCCATCCCCTCGTCGTCGCCCTCCTCCTCATCATCGCTCTCCTCCTCCGAGCTCGAGGAGCTCAGCTCGGGGGACCCGTCTCCAGGCTGGCGGTTGCGACGAGCCTTCGCCAGCCTCTGCCCCCGAGCCAAGCGACGCAGGTTTTTGTTTTTCTCTTTCTTCTTCCTGGCATCCTTGCTCTCCTTGTCCTTCTGAGCAGAGAGGCGCCTCACCTGAGTATCCGCGGCGTCCTCCCTCACCGGGGGCCTCGACGCGCGACAAGTAAGTGCCCCCTGCAAAAAGGAAGGAGCGTGACGAGACAAACCACAAGAAGAATACAAAGGGTTCGAAGGAGGAGAAAGGGGAAGAAGGCTCGGGACAGCTCAGCTCGAGGGAGGCTTACCAGGTCGAGACACCCCTCGTCGGGTGCCATGGCGACCAGGTCGGTGTACTCAGGGATGAACGACCCCTGGATCGTGATTGACACCCGGGAGACGCCCTCGTTCCGAGACAGCCTCTCCTCGGCCATCCTCGACCGATTAAGCGCCTCGAGGGGCAGTATCGAACGGGGCACGAGGTCTCACTTGGATTCCCCGTTACCAGCTCGCCGGGAACCTCGATACTCGCCCGCTCGTGGTAGTACGAGGCATCCCCCCTCGTATCCGATCGAAAGGACTCGCGGGATGACAAGCCAGGGCAACCGGCGTGCCGGACAGCTCGAAGAGCCGGCCGGCCGGTTCAGCCTGGCACCCCTCGACGAAAGAGGGTCTAAAAAAAACTCGGGGGCTCGACACTCCCGGACCTAAAAAATGCAACTAAAACTCGCAAAAAGCCCACGAGGGAGTTTTAACCACTCCCCTGTGGCCTCGGGGGCTACACCCGCGGGTGTAACAGAACCGACCAATTTATAAGAGCACAAGTGCGAAAACCTCCGCCGAAGCAGCTGAATTAGCACACTTGAGCCCATATAAACCCGGTAGTCCGGAAATCTCGAAGGATTTCAAACATTTCAACATTCAGCCAAGATCGCATGGTCAAGCAAATACAAATCATGTCCACGGAGCTTGCAGCGGAAATAATATTACAATAGAGTTCACAAATAATAATACAAGTTGAGTTCCATTTCATTTAGAAGAAACAACATAGCTTTGAAATGAATATCATAACATAGGTTGAAATACTTTGCTAGCTTGAGTGACATCCTCCAACAACAACATAAGAGAAGAAGTACGGAACTGCCGAGCCCACCGGCACGGGCCATCACCTTTTGGCAGGCCTAACCTTCACCTGCAACAAGGTGGGATAAACCCTGAGTACTCGAATGTACTCAGCTAGACTTACCCGTCATAAACCAGAAATAAAGTGACACCAAGGAGTATGCAAGGCTGTATCTGGGGTTGGCCATACTTACCTTTTTGCATAAAAGCATTTTCATTATTAAATAATCATCATTAGAGTATTAGCAGTCAATTTTATATAATCAACCTGATTAACTAGATTTGCACCTGATCTAGAGCAAGCACTTGACTATTTATTCAAGCAAGAGTGACTATTTCATCAATAGCCTTTCAGATTCCATAACCATTTTAGTTCCATAAGTTACTACGGTAACACATGCTCAGTCAAGTTACTCACTAACCAGGAGCGATGGCGATTATAATCGATTCATACCAGCTGGGGATAAAAATGTCGCACACTCGCCCGACACACCCTGCCAGGTGGCCGTTGGCGACCACTCAGGAGGTTCGAGAACCCAAATCGCGGGACGGCCATGGACCCTTCTACACCGAGGGTTATCTCAATGCCAGGTCGCTCAAGCTATTAACTGCCCACGGTCATGCCAGGTCGATCAGGCCCTGCCTGCCCTCGGACCATGCCAGGTCGATCAGAATAGTTGCCCACGGTACATGTAAGGCCCTGGGTGTTAGGCGTCAACGTCTCCATCACCGGCTCGAAACACCTTACTCGGCTTCACGGGAGGTACCCGCACCTGCTCCGTTAAGTGATTGACGCGTTCAAAATGACTGAGGTGTGCCTTCGTCGGGTCCTAATCGACACAGACGGGAGACTACTAGCACACAGAACCCATGTCCTGCTGCTCCTACATCCCGCCCGGTCTCAGATTAATTATCACATGGTTATTTCCATGATAGCACCAGGCTAGTCATGATCAGTATCCACCTATATGCGGGAGACAGGAAATCACCCGACTTTTACCGGTCTAAGCAGGGCTAAGCATATAATCGAGCCTAGACCTAACAGGGATATCAAGATAATAATTGCTGGTGGACAAGGATAAGTAAGTAATGCATTTATCAACGGTATCATTCAACTCCTATAACTTAATGCAACAATCATTATATTGACTCGATTGCATTTATAAAAGATTGGTAGGAGACTTAGAATGCTCCGGGGCTTGCCTGGGAAACAACACTTAAGCTAGTGTTAGATGGCACCACTTCGGGATCATCGCTGCTCCAGGAACTTGCGGAGTTCGCCAACACCTTCTTCGGGATGGCCACCCAACACCATCTTCGTGTTGAGTCTCATCATCACGTCCGTCACTTGACGTTCTTCCATCTAGCGAACCTAGATATGCGATGCACAATGCATATGTATGAATGCTCATGAAGTAATACATTGATCACATAGCACAAGTAACTACTAGCAAGCACTGAGCACAAGAACTAATAACAAGCATCCATCATAGTTTTATATAAGCAATCGGGATAACTTAATTACTTCGTACCAAAGCACATTACAAATCTGGACAGCAGACAGCAGTCCACTAATTTAAACATAACTCCAGCTACAAACATCCAAACAGGGCAAACTAAGACTTTCTGGAAAGCTAAAAAGATTACCTACAACTCTGTTATTCAACACAAAAGCTAATTCAAAGGTTATATAGCTCAAAAACAGATAACAATGCAGCTCTGTCTAGCTGTTGGACAGCAGGACAGACAGAGCTTCAGAGAAGCATAACTCACAATATAAACATCACATAGGCATGCAGTTAGACATTCTAGAAAGCTTACAAAATTATCTAAGTCTTTCTTATTATTAGCTCAAGGTGAATCAATCATTAACAAGGTCAAACAATATGATTAGTGCAGCACTGTCCCCACTTGGGTAGAACTAGCCACACATCACAACAGTAACTTAAGACAATCATAACTAAAGATCTATAATACCTGGGAACTTGCCCCTAGACTTTTTAGAAAGGTTATTAAGTTTTCTACAAATCATCTATAATCATCTTAAGATGATTCACAAGTTAACAAGGTCTAATTAACATAAATAGGCATCTCTGTCCAGACTTGCACAGATTTAGCCATCTGTACTAAAACAGCTATAACTCAAGTTATATATATCCAGTGAACATGACCCAAGACAATTTAGAAAGCTTATGAAAAGCACTACAACTCTTTTATAAGCACCTAAGCATGAATCACAAGTTAACTAGGTGAAACAATCCAAACATTCAGATCTGGACAGAATGTAGGAAAAACTCGACAGCAATCTTACAATAACCATATCTCTTAAACTATTAAGCCTATGGCCATGAAATTTGGTGACAAGCTAGATTAAGATGTTATCTACAACTTTGATATAGGACACTTTTACAGCAAACATCATTAATTTAGTGAAACCATGCACACCACAGAGACTGCACATGCATGATAATATTAACACTATTTATCCTTTGCTAGTATATGTATAGCCTACGTATATGTTTAGGTGGTGTCATGCACACATGGATCATAGCTCACCCTTTCAGAGACGAATCATAGCATTAATATGTGAGCAAATCTTGGAAACTTACATGCACGCAAACAATAGGTTGCTAACTATGTGTTAAGCAAGTTTCCCTTTCTAATTACTAAGTGAGAGCAAGATAAATAGGAATCTTCATATTTTATATGAACACATGACAATATTAGACTTGCACTGGTTACTACAACATGTTAGCAAGGTTATAGAACCATCTTTTTCCATTTTTACACACATGCATGGCACATATTACTATTAAACCTAATTAATCGCCTGAGAGCAAGAATACCTAATAACTCTAAAATTAATGCACCAAAACTTACCAAAATATTCACAGAGCATATACATCGAAGCAGGAAGGTACCATAAAAATTTCACATCAAATGGAGCACCCAAACAGTGGCAATAAATTAAACCCTAACATGCAAAGATCTATTTTTCACGCAAAAACTTTCTACTGAAAGCTATTATATTATGGTACCAGCATATAGATCTACTCAAGAGCTTTCTAAAAAGTCCTCATTTGCTATTTTACGAATTTCCTACATTTAGTTAAGCATTTTCAAAGATCCAACATATATTCTGAAAACAATAAAGAAAAGGAAAAACACATTTGCAACGGGAACCCTGGAAGTTAACCAAATCGCGCAACCACTGTTCACACTATTCATATGAGTCACTGACTCTTCAGTTAGACCCTCGGATTTCTTCGGATTTGCAGCACGAGGTCCCCTTCTTCTTCGTGCGAACAGATTGCACAGCAGGGAGGAGAGGGACCTCCGGCCGGCGGCCTTGCCGGCGGCGAGGTCGGGCTGAAGCGATCCCAGACCCCCTCCCCCCCCCACGCACCCGTCCGCGCAGGAGGCGCTGCCCACAGCGGCCCGGGCTGGCCTGGCGGCGCAGCCCGTCAGCCTGACCGCGGCGGTGCTCGAGGCCGAGCTTCGCCGGCGGCCGCTGGCGTCAAGGAAGAAGGCGGGAGGTTCACAGTGAGGTGGGAAACATGTTGGAGGCAGCGCCGGGTCAAGAGGATGAGTGTAGCAGCAGTGCACTGAGCTCCACTCGGTGGTCATGGCAGCGGCGTCCGCGGCGTCGCGTGCTGCGCGCGTTCGGCGTGAGGAAGGCGAGGGGAAACGAGCTGGGAGTGGGAGAGTCCGAGGGAGGGCGAGCAAGGGTGCTCAGCTGCTCTCCACATCACGTGAGGGCGAGCACAGACGCTGGGCACGCGTCAACAATGGTGGGGGCGAGCTGGCTGCATGGGTGATGCGTGCGCCCATAGAGGCATAAAACCGAGCAGGTGGCGCGCGATACCGTGGGCGGTTTGTGGAGCCGGTTGGGCTGTCTACAGGCCGAAAGAGGTTTGGCGCCTATTGACAAAGTTAGACATCTCTTTGAGCTCTACAACTTTGGTTAAAGGGTCATGGCCATTAGAGCTTTACATCCGCGGGTAATTAACTTCAAAGTTGACAATGTCAGCGAGTTAACGACGGACGACCTTGCTGCGATTAAATCCAAAATTCACAGTCCAAACTTGGTCAAATCGAGTGCAACGTTTTGTATGCTCTTCTCCAAAGGATTACCTACAACTCTTACTTTTGGACCAACTTGAGTTGTTTAACAAAATTTGGAGAACGCGGCTTGCCAACGTGATTGACACTGCATTTCAGACTTAGCCAATATTTCCCTGCTGAAAACAGCAGCAGATTCGAACTTAGAACCTCTATTTAACAAAGTTAGGTACAAATTCGGCCTTAGATCCTTTAACAAAGTTTATTGTACTCCTTATGATCTCTAACTTCGTTTTAAGGTCAAACCTCAGAACATGAAGGAAAGCTACACTTTTATATTGATCAAAGCAGCAAGTTGATACGACCTCAATTCAGGGTTTTAGGCCGATTAAGGCATTTCCTTGACATTCGCTCAACACGAACTCTTCATAACTTCTGTTCGTGAGTCAATATAGAGTTGATTGGGCATAATTGCAATACTTGGTTGAGCTCAATTGACCTCCTTCAGTTAAATGGTGATTACAGGCAAGACTGTGACTTGTCATTTCATGTGACTTTTTGATTCCAAACTTCACGAAACTTTTTCATCAGTTACTATAGACAGGAATGGAGGTGGGTCACATGAAAAATCCCTGTTTAGCATTAATCTTGAATATTCATAAATTGGCGATCATTATTAACTGGCTCCATTAATTATTTCCCGAATAATTCAAACGGAGGTTCTGCCTCTGATATTGATCCTGGCACTTCTGTCATCACTTACTAACCTTGAATTTAGTTCTTCATCGTTGCTTGATATACCAAGTCTGTGCTCAACTGATGGCTTAACTAACGGCAAACACCTGGGGTGTTACAGCGGGTGTCGCTCACACGACACCCACGGAATCAAAACGGCCAAACCCTCGAGACCAGTTAGCTAAACCCTCGAGGGCCAGTTAGTAACCCTCTAGATCCCGGTAGAGAGCCTCTGCTCGAGTGCCAACACTCAAACAAGGCCTCGGGGGCTACTGTCGGGGGAACGCCAAAGGGGTACCCCCAATCAACGCATAACAAATAAGTTAAACCTAGAACACCAATTAATAAACCCAGCAAGTCTAACCTCCCAAGAAAACAGCCCCTCGGAGCCTGCAACGCTGGCCCACCGCCAGGGAGTTTAGACTTGCCAAAACCTTACCGACCGCCTCCTGGTAGCCTACCCCTCGAACCCGCTACAGTTGTGCACCGCTCCTCGGGACCCCACGCGGGGACCTCGAGCCCCTCCAGCACGATGGCCTACCCCTCGAGGCTCATCACGCCCAAGGCCTCGAGCTGGAGCCCGTTCCGAGCAAGGCCTCGGGCGAACGCTCAATCTCCGTCTCGCCCGAGCCCTCCAAGCCTCCGTCCCGCCCGAGCCCTCCAAGCCAGGCCTCGGGTGAACGCTCAAATCTCCGTCTCGCCCGAGCCCTCCAAGCCAGGCCTCGGGCGAACGCTCAATCTCCGTCTCGCCCGAGCCCTCCAAGTCTCCGTCTCACCCGAGCCCTCCAAGCCAGGCCTCGGGCGAACGCTCAAATCTCCGTCTCGCCCGAGCCCTCCAAGCCAGGCCTCGGGCGAACGCTCAATCTCCGTCTCGCCCGAGCCCTCCAAGCCTCCGTCTCGCCCGAGCCCTCCAAGCCGGGCCTCGGGCGAACGCTCGTTCTCCGTCTCGCCCGAGCCCTCCAAGCCGGGCCTCGGGCGAACGCTCCACTAAAGCCTCGAGTCCTAGCATATAGGGCTCGAGCCCCCCACAGCCAAACACCGCACCTCGAGACCCCACACAGGGACCTCGAGCCTCTCTGGCACGACAGCCTATCCCTCGAGACGCCTATGCTTACCTCGAGCGGCGCAGGCATCGGATGCCAGCCCAATACCGCGCATTTAATGTCCTCACCTACGCCAGTCACGTCCTCTGCAGCCCGACGTGTACCACAGTAACCAGGGCAGAGTCAAGTCTCGTTTTCACCACAAGCATGGGCAAAAAGGCGCCAGTACAGCACTATTAGGCCATGCCCTGCCCTGACGCACGCTCGAGCCCCATCCCGGAGCCTGGGTTCCCGCTGTACGCCCGGGCGTCCCGGAACTTGCCCATACTCGCGGGGGCTCGAGCCCCCCTCGTAGGCACCACCTCGAGGCCGGCTCCGCGCCCCTCGAGCCCTAACTGCTATCATGCTATTGGAGGACAGGTACCCCAAGACCCGGAAGGACCTCGCCGTGTCCTGTACGTGCCGGGATGGGTGCTGTACGGCTTCCGCATCGCCACGCCTCCACGTCCACGCCCGGGATGGAGGCCACGCTCCAAGGACGCCTCAACAGCGACGCCCACGACGGCTCCAGTGGCCCCAACAAGACAGGATTCCTACCCTACGCCATATCAAGCGTTGTACATATCTATTCTGTGTAAACCCTGGCCTCCTCTTGTTCTATAAAAGGGGACGTCAGGGCCCTTTGCACAGGGGGGGAGACAACGCACAAGTCTACGGTTACACACGGGCTTGCGCGACACGAGTCCACACACACACACACTCGAGTCCGGACTCCGGTCCACGCTCACTGAGCTTGTATTCGCCCCTGTACAAGCACTTAGGTGCAAGTAATACAAGAACCCCCTCCCCCGCTGGACGTAGGGCCTTCTTTGCCCGAACCAGGATAAATCCTTGTGACATCTTGCATCACCATCCAGGAAGAGAGCACGCGATCATATTACTCGTTGGTGTCATACCCCCGGGGTCGAAACACCGACAACTACCTTGTTTAGTTCCTCGTCCAAAAACTTTTCACCTATTACATCGAATGTTCAGATATATGCATGAAATAAATATTAAACATAGACTAAAAATAACTAATTACATAAATTGCGATAACTTTGTGAGACATTTTTTTAAGTCTAATTAGTCCATGATTTGATAATATTGTGCTACAGTAGATATATGTTAATGATGGATTAATTAGTCTTAATAAATTTGTCTCATGGTTTTCAGACGAAATATGTAATTTGTTTTTTATTAGTCTATTTTTAATAGACTAAATTAGTGCCACAACATTCGATGTGACACCCAAAAAAAATTCATCCTCCAACTAAACACCTAGTATCTGATATTTTGGGTAATATCATTAAACAACTTTGGAGTATTTCACCAATAGAAAAGGAAAATCAAAACTATCTCTCATCGTTGGTTGTGAAAAAAATAGGCACAGGTAAAAGTGCTAAATAAAATACGTTGGTTAAATGTTTTACTATTAATCCGTGTTAGTCAAACTTTTTAAAATTTGCCTAATTTTAAAGAAGAGAGTAATAATATCTATGATATAAAATAGATGCATTATGAAAATATATTTATGATATGTATTTGGTACTATCAAGCTTGATAGTTTTTTTTCTAGAAATTCGATTAAAGTTTAAAAAATTTAACTTAACCACTCTAAGAATTAATTCCTTCATGGACAAAGAGAGTAGTATCTAAATAACATCATTACATAATATTGGAGTATAAGACTGAGCAGACAAATAAACCTATCTCATTGCTGGTCATGAAAAATTGGCAGGGCAGAGATCGTTGATATCCGTCGCACGTTAAACTGAAATTAGCGAAGCACGACATAACACTCACGTGGTGACCACGATGGCCGAGAGCTAAGAGCTGTCTCGTTGTGCCAATTGTCCTACACGTATAGATTTGTATATATTATTGAACGCGCTACTGTCACACTGATTTTGAATAGAAAAAGATTTCTGCAAAAATCTTAAAAGGAAAAAATAAAAAAACATAAAAGAAAAAGAAAAAAATAAAGAAAAAAAATAAAAAATGTTATAGTAACCTGACCCGCGGGAGGGCGCGAATCCTCCCGCGGGTATAGTCTAGTATTATACGTTGGCGCCATTCAATTCGACTTGACATGATTAACATGATTATACGAGATTCAAAAACGGAGGAAACCGTTCAGCAATGGCCAATGGCCTAGGAAACTAATCTCAACCGTACCGTGGTACATATAGTTAAAGTCATAAATAATGAACAAAATTCACCTCGTCTCAGTTACCTTTACCTTACCCCGGCTGCGAGGCTAGCTAGCAGCCTAGTTTGAAGTCATCTTCTTCCCAAGGGACGACGCGGACTTGACTTCTTCGGCGATGTGATCTCATGAAGGAGCTTCGATTTCCATGATCCATGGACCATGGTCAATTGAACCGTGTGCCACGGGAGATTTGTTCTCGTCAGTCGATCTAAAATTTCAAAGCTGCATGTGGACGTCCTCTCCTTTCCAAAATGCTGAGGCGTTGCGTTATTTGCCGCCCATTCCGGGATGCCCAGGGGCTCTAAAAGACAAACCTACGTCGAAGCTGCTTCTTGCTGTGATTATCAAACTTTGAGAGTTTTTAATTCAAGGAAAACTTGACTCTGAAGAACTGAAGAGTAGGACTTAAGTGAAAACTGAAGCTTGGGAAACTACATAGTTTTTTATTTTTTATTCAGAAACGGGAAACTACACAAATGACCAACGTACTCGGGAGCCCAATACCAACTTTAATTTAGTGGGCCGGAGTGGGTCAACTAGACTTAGGCCCAATTGCTAGTTAGCTATGAAAGTAGGAAAAAGTCTACTTTTACTCCCTCAATTTTCGTGAAAGTCCGATTTTCCTCCCTGAATTCTAAAACCAGACAGAACGTTTCCCTTAACTTTTGAAACAATGCAACTTACCTCCCTAGGTGGTTTTGAACAGTGGTTTTGCTACAGTTAAGGCGGTTTTTGTACAGTACCAGTGGTTTTGTCTTTTCTTTTTATTATTTATTTCCGCTGAAGTTTTAGAAAATCATAGTAAATCACAGAAAAAACATAAAATAGAAAATCTAATTTTGTTGGACTCCACATGACTAGATCTACGCAATGAACATATAATATGAAATACTTTAGTATAATGTTTTTGTTGTAGCTTTGGATAAATGCTTTTCTGTAATTAAAATAAATTTATAACTATGTTATACATAAAATTTTTATTGCAATTTAATATTATAATAATTAGCCTACCATAAAAATTCCACCACAATTGGACTACATAAACTACAGGTATGAATTATTCTAATTAATTACAAAAAAACATATAATTGTATGGAATTAATTAAAATAATTAATCGTTGTAGTTTCTATTGTCCAATTATGGTGAAATTTTTATGGTAGACTAATTATTGTATGTTTGATCTGTAGTAAAAATTTCATACTCATTGGATCATGTATAACTTAATTATAAATTTATTTATTTGCAAAAAAAACATAAATCTAAAGCTATAATAAAAACTTTGTACTAAAGCATACCATATTATATGATCGTTGTGTAGATCTACTCACGTGGAGTTCAACAAAATTAAATTTTCTATTTTATGATTTTTTCTGTGATTTACTATGATTTTTTAAAAGATTCGGCAGAAATAAATAAAAAGGAAAGACAAAACCACATTTACTGTACAAAAACCGCCTTAACTGTAGCAAAACCACCCAGGGAGGTAAGAGCATCTCCAAGAGTTTGCCAAAACCACTTGGCATCCTTTATTTTTTTTGGCAAATCTAGAAAAAATAGTGCTCCAACAGTTTGGCATATGGGTTGACATATTTTGGCAACTTGGCATTCTTCAGCCCTTCACGCGCAAATTTGCGCGCGGTCTTTCACTTGCCATCACGCCGCAATCCCCGGCCGCGTTTCCTTTCCGCGGCGTGCCCGGTACCTGAAGTAGTTGGAGACGTCCTCCTCGCTGAAGGTGGAGTCGGCCGGGAAGGTGAGGTAGATCTGCCGCGCGGCGGGGCTGGACATGAGGTCGCCGCGGTCCATCCGGGGCGACCGCACCGGGAACCTGCCGTGCATGTCGTCGCCGCCCTGAAGCAGCATGGCCGCCGCGGCTGACGCCCTGAAGCAGCGAGCGAGATCACTTACAAGATCAGCCAGGTCGGCCGGAACACGAGAAAAATGTGAACTTTGGGGGTGACAAGGGACTAAAAATGACACCTTTGGGGCTCGCTCCGCTGGTGCTGGAGCAGGAAGTTGAGGTTGACGCCCTTGGGCGGCGACGGTGAGATCGGGAACGCGGACGCCATGAGCTGCTGCTGCTGCTGGGGGCGCGCGGCGGCGACGGCGGCGAGGGCCTTGGCGCGCATGACAAGCATCTCGCGCTCCGCGGCGGCGTCGTCTTCCTCGGGCAGGCCGTGGAGGAAGCGACAAGAGGAGCCGACCGGAGACCAGCAGTCGTAGTCGTCGGGGAAGAACGGGTCGGCGGGGGCGGGGGCGCCGTCGTAGTCGTACCCGAGCGCGTGGTCAGCAGCGAAGGGGGGCTGATGGTGGTTTGGAAGTGGGCCTACTTTTTTAATTTGCCAAGCCCATATGCGAAACTGTTGGAGAGACTAGAAAATTACACTTGCCATATGTTTTAGCAACTTGCCAAATCACAAGATTTGGCAAGTGAGTTTTGACAAACTCTTGGAGATGCTGGTGCATTGTTTCAAAAATTAAGAGAGACGTTTTGTCTGGTTTTGGAGTTCAGGGAGGAAAATTGGACTTTTGCAAAAATTAAGGGAGAAAAGTAGACTTTTTCCATTAAAGTACGACTGTAGCCATGGTAGGTGGATAGAGGATCCATAGCGAATCCTTCTTCCTTTTACGGACACTAGGAGCGTCACGTGTGTCTGCTTCCGTGTATAGGGAACGTATGCTATGCAAACTAGACTCGTGTGTAAACTATGCAAACTCTAATAATGATCATAAGAATCTAATCCGATGGCTGGTAATTTTAGCACTTAAAACCCTCCACTCATGAGGGTGTTTTGCAACAGCCGGATAGGATGAGTGGAGGGGTTTAAGTGCTAAAATTACCAACCATCAGATTAGATTCTTGTGGTCGTGATTAGAGTTTACATAGTTTGCACATGAGTCTAGTTTGCATAGCATACGTTCTCTTTTAGAAAAAATCACTTTCTAATTATCAAACATATTTTTTTAGTGAGAAGTGATTTTTTTATTAATTCTGTGAAGTGATTCTCTGAAATGAACTAAGAGGCTGAGAGCTTAAAAAAGTAGTTTCACCTGATTCTGTGAAGTGGTTCTCTATCTAATTTTGAGAGTTTAGCCTAAAGAATAAAAAAGAATCACTTTCAACCACGAAATCAATTCACCATAGAGTTAGAGAGCACAGCTGGAGAATTAGACACCTGCAGAATTAGAGAACACAGCGCGCGTCCGGTGTCTGATTTCTTTGGCTTTCCAACTAAAAAGCTAGTTTGTTGTAAAAAAAAAAAAACCAGTTCACTCGTGCATCCAAATAATAGCTCTGCCTATTCCGGCCATATTGATTTGACCTACGAAATAGATGCATCTTCTACCATTTGCGACTAGCTCTAACGGAACTGGTTGACAGGTGCAAAGCATGACAGAGCTACAGCTGCACCGGTAACCGATCACGCCCTAGATTATCACCAAATTACAATATACATCTTTTTGTATGAGAATATATCTGTGAGTCTATTATCCATTTAATCTAATTTGATGATAGGAATCACAATTGAGCGATTGGACCAAACAACACCTAGTTAGTCTATAATTGCATTATTAACCGTTTTTTATTCATTCCATATACAGCCATACTCCTTAGCAATGAATGGTTAACTTTTTCATATGAGAGAACTATAAAAACCATCGAGGTAAAAGGTCCACGGGAGTAGAGGATTTTGAAATAGGTTGTGGTAAGGAAACGTAATACTGATGGAGATGAAGAGTTCCTATAGAGATATGGAAAACACTAGTGTTAAGATTGAATCAACGCTGAGATCGGATGCCAACGACGTGGCCCAATAAAAAACATTAAGTTTAGATAGAGAATTTCTATTGCAAAGACAACAAAAAAAACTTTTGCAAATACGGAGTATATATACAGGAGAAACTTAATAATTCTTGTTTCAAATGGGTTTCTAGAGTAAAATCTGTTGGAAGCAAATCCTATTTCAATTACGCGAGTATATTTTGTCCCGTTTGGCGTACCTCCCAGAGCTGATTCTCTGCTGAATCCAGCAGGAGCTCTGCCAAACAGTTTTTCTGAGGAAAGTGATTCTCTGCTGATTCCGTGAAGTGATTTTCTGAAATGAACTAAGAGGCTGAGAGCTGAAAAAAGTAGCTTCCCCTGATTCTGTGTGAATGTGAAGTGATTCTCCATTCTGATTTTAAAAGTTTATGACGAAGAATCAAAGAGAATCACTTTCAGCCACAAAATCACTTCTGTCAAAGAATCAGCTTCTGCTCAGAATCAGAATGAGATGAAGGTCTCGCAAACTGGCCATTCGACCGGGTTCACCACTTCACCCTCGTCGAAGCAAAACACTGCTGTAAACACGATTTCTATTCCAGCTCGATCAATTCCCCAACCAACCGCCCCGTGTGCTCGTCTCCCTCGTTCTCCTCCCCCACCCACCGAGTCCCCCACCGAGTCCGAGAGCGAGAGCGAGGGCGAGCGCGAGATCCAGATCCGCGTGCAGATCCATCGCCGGGAGGCCGACATGATCCCGACGCGGCCCGCGCAGGCGTCTTTCCGCGACCGCACCAACGAATTCCGCGCCGCCGTCGAGAGCGCGCGCCGCCACGCCGCACCATCCTCGTCGTCCGGCCCCGCGGCGGCGAGCAGCAGCTCCACCGGGACCCTCGATGGGTTGATCGCGGCCACGTCGGCTCGCTCGGAGTTCAACAACCGCGCGTCCAAGATCGGGCTTGGGATCCACCAGACCTCCCAGAAGCTAACCCGCCTTGCCAAATGTATGGCCTCTGTCATTTTCCTTCACGTACTTCCGGATTCGTCTCTCGCGCGTTGCTTCAGATTAGCTAAACTGCTAGTTGAGATCTCTGGACGCGCGCCGTGTATCGGATGCTTGGCTAGAGATTTACTCTGTCGGTAGTGATTGCTAGGTGCTTGTGCTTGTGGATATCATGGCACTTTTGACCTCTACTGTTTGCATGATGTTTAACTGTATATTTTTAGCTATATTCCGTTTGATACTACAGTGTGATGTGCTTCTGTTTTCATGGTTTCAGTGGTGCCATTAGCAGTTTATTAGCACCGTAATCGGCGAAAACGAGTTAAGATAGCTATTTTGTGTGTCAGCTTGCTACTCTAGAAGTCTAGAGCTAAGATTACTTTTTTGCTACTTGATGGTTGGTGCTGTTCTGATAGCGTCAGATCTGATTTGATGCTGTTTCCATATTAGCGGTTTATTACTTCGTGTTTTAGTGCATTCATGTACCAAACCTTGTGCTTAATGGTGATGAAGAGCATTGTTGAGGGAATATGGTGATGTAGATGAGTGTTATTTATCTACCACATACCACGTCAATGAGCATTAGATTGGTTTGTGAATAGCTTACATGACTGGACGTCCTCCTCGTCCAGGCAATGTCTGAATGGGAGTCCATTCTAAATGATTTAGCTACTCTGGCCTTCCATTTGTTATGCAAAGTAGGGTAGGCTGCGAAATCTTCAGCTTTGTTATTTTCCTTGACATAATGAGTATTTGCTTGTTGTCACTTTTTGCTTATGGATTTATGTTCCTTGACGTGCCACTCTGACATTATGAATTTGTTTTTTTACTAAGTCCTTAATCATATACCCTAAGTCATTCTGACATGATATGGTGTTGCCAAAAGATCTAATTTTGTTAGTTAGTTCAGTGGCACTTGTGATATATTATGACAAAATCTCACCCAATGATATGATCACATGACTCTGAGTCTCTTATCGTGAACACTCACATATTATGCACTTATAAAGATCACGCTATTCTATGGAACTGATATAAAATGAATGTTTGCAGTGGCAAAGAGAACATCTGTTTTTGATGACCCCACAGTGGAGATTCAAGAGTTGACTGCAGTTATCAAGAAGGATATCACGGCTTTGAATACTGCTGTTGTAGACCTACAAGTTCTCTGCAATTCACAAAATGAGAGTGGCAGTCTCTCCAAGGACACAACAAATCATTCCACTACAGTCGTGGACAACCTTAAAAATCGTCTGATGAATGCAACAAAAGAATTTAAAGAAGTTCTTACCATGCGAACAGAGGTCAGATACAATCGTTTGTTTCCTCAATTATATAGTGCTCCTTTCTGCCCTTGTAAAGTCTTTAGCAAGATGGTTGCGTAAAACATTTCTTTCCTTGATGTGCAGAATTTGAAGGTTCATGAAAATAGAAGGCAAATGTTCTCCTCGTCAGCTGCAAAGGACGCGTCAAATCCATTCATCCGTCAACGACCCCTTGTTGCTAGGGATCCATCAGAGTCCTCTGTGCCCCCAGCACCATGGGCCAGCGACTCTGCATCTACCCCGTTATTCCAGAGGTACTGTTACACATACAAAACTCGATGAATTTGTACTTTCACCTGTCAGCAGCTGTTCAAAATCATCTTATTTCTGTCCATTCACATGCTATGCTAGCTGTATGTTGTGCATTAGGCAGGTAACTTCTCATTTGCTTTAGTCTATTCAAATCACCTTAGTTGTCCGCTATCATGTACGTATTGTGGTACAAAAGAGGTACTGTTCCATAAAATTTCTCATGTCTGTCCAAGTACAACAACCTTCCTAATCATGTTCACAATAATTCAATGCTATGTATTGCTTGCTGCACTGCTTGTTTGAGTATTTTCTAGATTACTAGTTTGATGGAACAACCTCAATGTACTCATGAAATTTGTTAAGTCATGAAATTTGTTAATATACCAATACCATGCGGACACCGGTTCATTTGGGTTCACATTTCTGTCTTTATTGTTATTTGACGTCATGAATGCTGACACACATTTACATATTGAAATAAGACATTTCTGTCTTTGTTATTTGAGGTCATGAATGCTGGCACACAATTACATATTGAAATAAGCTAATCTTTTTTATTTGTTGCCTCTGTGGCACCCTGAAGTTTATATAAATTGGCTAGACCTACAACTTTTCGCAGAATGCATCTGTTGCTTTGCCATCCATTGTTTTTATGCTTCTTAAATTTGTGGCCCGTTCACCAGGAAGAAGACTAATGGAGACCATGGGGCATCATCATCATCTCAGCCTTTTGCACAGCAGCAGCAATTGGCAGTACAACAGGACAGTTACATGCAGAGCAGAGCTGAGGCTCTTCAAAATGTGGAATCAACAATCCATGAGCTGGGCAACATATTTACACAGTTGGCGACCATGGTTTCTCAACAGGGAGAGCTAACAATCAGGTAAACTTCGTTATCCATATTTTATTCCATCTATTGTTCAAGGTGAGCATTAGTATTAATATATCATGATCTCATCTTGAGAATCTTATGGCCTTATCAAGGAGGAATATTGTCTGAAATATTGATAGAATTTGAGTATTTGCTGGCTGCTTGGTTGTTTGGGTAGCTTGTAAGCAGGCACTGACACTGGCACTTGAACAGTACCTACTGCAAGCATTATGGTTACATAGGATTTGGAATTTCTATTTTTCTTAATAAGTAATTAGATTATGATGATAAGGTTAAGTTAGCCGGTTAAAAAGTAAAGTATGGTCCATTAGGAAGGTGGAGACTGTTGTTAAGTAAGGGTCAAGACAGTCCTTGGGCACATTAACAGTACCACGGCACTGTGGCACAAGCACAGTCAAGGAGGCCTTTAAACGGTACACTAGGTGCCAAATTAAGATCAGGGGGGAAATGAACCAACTTTTGTACCTTGCTGATTAGAGTCTCGTGGCATCCGTGATAAGTTTGCCATTGGTAGAAGCATATATCTTCATGGACCTTACCCCCAAACAGCTTCTGTATTATCAGTCCACACTGCCCCCATTGTATCGCATTGGTGTGCCCTATTGGCTATCTTGTATTAATTGCCGTGTTGTCCATGACAGAATTGACGAGAACATGGATGAGACACTGACTAACGTGGAGGGAGCACAGGGCCAGCTCCTGAAGTACCTCAACAGCATTTCATCCAACAGGTGGCTGATGATGAAGATATTCTTTGTGCTGATGGTGTTCCTCATGATCTTCATATTCTTCGTCGCTTGATCTTCTGTATCATTCTGCCCGAGGTGCTCTGGCTGCTATGCGTAGTATTCTTTTATTTTTACTCACACTATACCGTGTACACAATTTTCACCATGGATGATAAGCAATCGTTCACCCTTTTGTGGTCATGTAAATTGGGAGGAGTTCCAGTACTTGTACGTTACTCTTGATTGGTAATATCTCCACTATATTTGATGTATCAATTTGCTAAACAGTAATAGTAATAGGCAGGTGGTAGCAGTGTTACAAGATCGCTTCTCGTCATTATCAGATGGCTATACGGGAGTGTGCCCCGCCACTTCCGGCACATGCTATTCTGATTGTTCCTGATATCTGCTGTTTCTTCTTGTTTTCATACGCTAATTTTTAGGTAGGATAATCTGTCATGTCTACGCTGATTTTGAGGTAGGATATTGCGCTTTTAGCATGGTTAAGAAAAAAAATGATTTGACACGAACCTGATATCATTGCTGGTGGTGGTACTGATACGCGACTGTTATCCTCTTCCTTCTTGCCTCAAACAAAATTGCTGTAGTAGTGGCGGCTTTTTGTTGGTCAATTCGGCTACGGCAGTGTGATCTCACGAAGGAGCTTCGGTTTCCATGCGTATAATAAAGGTTATGGTCCCTGTATCGTCGTCGTCTTGGCTCCCACTCTCAGCAAAAACGTGTCCACTGATGATTCCTATGGGGTATGGGGGTAACAGTATAAATCCGTGTCCCGCGTGGTATGTACTGATGATTCTCTATGGCAAAATGCTGATCTATCGTCGGACACATATATATGCAGTCGGTGGACGTCGTCTTCTTCCTGTCCGGCCGTAGTTACTAGTGGGCGCTGAGTAGGAGTGGCCGACATAGAAGGAAGGATCAGGGGATCGGTGAGGGCCCCGGCCTCTACGTCCTCTTGTCCAAGCGTTCCATTGTCATCCTGATACACCCGAGGCTTTTTTGATCGAGCAGATTGCAGGCTCTTGGTTTGAGGACAAAAATTCCTGAAACGGTCGAGTTACGCTGGAAAGCAGCAGATCCAGTTAGTTGTGCTTGGGCGGTGGTATTTTTGCATTTAAGCTCTTTTTTGAAATATTTTTTGCAAACAGATCTGTTTAGAAACTTTGTTCAAAAATAGGACAAAAGGGTCGGCGTCATGTCCCATGACGCCAAGCAGGGGGTCGGCGTCATGTCACATGACGCCGAGCTATAGTACCTCGGCGTCATGTCCCATGACACCGACCCTTTTATCCCATTTTTGAACAAAGTTTCTAAACATGTCTGTTTGTAAAAAATGTTTCAAGAAAGGGCTAAAATATAAAAATATCACTCTTGGGCACGAACGATCAGCTGGAAACGAACGACAGAGCGAGAGCCATCGTTCCGCAACCACAAGCTGCCACCAGCGTGCTACGCCACAAGTTCGTTGAACTGACCTCTGAGGTTACCCTAGTTGGATCCGCTAGCTAGCGCTGCAGATCGAGCCCACTAAAAAAATTTTCATGCAGTGTTTTCGTTGTTATTTGACAAACTTTGTCCAAATATGGACTACGTAGACTCCAAAGATTCGTCTTGACATGTACATACTAAAAGTACAATTAGTTATTTTTTACCTACATTTAATGCTCCATGCATACGTCTGAACATTGATGTGATGGAAAATTTCGTGAACATTGATATGATGGTTGATGCGATGGAAAATTTTGTGAAATGAGGGGAACTAACAAGGACTATATCTCGATTCTGAATGAAAATAATAATAATAATAAAAAAGTGCCTGAGGCTACCTCTGTGTCACTCCCATTTGCGGAGAGCAGAATATTCCGGAGAGGACACGACCCGTTTCAGCGTGATCCGATCCTTAAACACGAAGGTCGTCGTCGCTGCAGTCGCCGGCATCGTATTCCCGATCGAACGAGAATGCAGTGGATATGGATCGGTCCACGACTACGACCCATCGGCATCTGTTTTCGACTGCCTCAAATGGCTCAGGTTCCAAGCTAAGTGTGACTGTTCTAGCCACCAGCGCCACGCGAGGTCTTCTTCGAATTCGACTCTCCGTAGCCGCCACTAGCCAGGTGGCCGGCCACCGGCGTCAGCGTCACTGGTACTGGTACGCGCGGCAAAAGTTGACGCAGCACGAGTCGGTACTTTATGCCAACTGCACTCGCTCGCTGAGACTGTGATCGCGAGGCAGTTTTTCTATATTGCGAGCACGGATTCGACACGTAAGGAATATCGCGTTCCACACGGTGCGTCCAACGAGACGTGCACACGTCCAAACCGGTGCACGTAATTCCTTGCTGGGGTTTGGGGGCACCCGCTTTGGCCCGTTGTGGGGAAACAGCAATACGCCCCAGCTCGATCGGCAGCTCCACTCAGAAATATCTCGCTGCTGACCGGTACAATATAAGCACAGACATGCATGCATGTACCAGTAGTTCCGAGTTCACAAATTACGCGCGACAAAAGGTCAACTATATGAAAAAAAACAACGTGATATACTATACTAATATAATACTAATCTATTTGCAATGGCATTACTGTTTTTCCTTTATTTTCACATTACAGATACATATATAGTTTTGTTGTATGCCTACATATATGATAAGTCTAGGTAAATGTTTAAAACTACAGTACTAGAAAAAAACGTATACTTCCTCTGTCGCTAAATAAATGAATTAATTCTTAGGGTCTGTTTGATCCTAAAACTAAAAATTAGCCTACCTTTTAAAAATAGATTAAATATTGTATGAGCTAATTATGGGCTAATAAAGGCTAATAAGGGTTATTAATGGACTCCAACCACCAATCAGCCTTCATTACCTCTTATTAATCTAGAATTAGCTCACATTTAGACTTTCTAATTGCTATAAAAAATATGAGCTAATTACTAGCTCCCGGATCCAAATTAAATACCCCCTTAGAGTTTTTTTAAAAATCAAACATTTTATATTTGACCAGTATATTTGTGACACTAAATGAGCATATTTATGAAAGTATAGTTTTTAGTGTATCTATGACATTAATTTGGTGCCACAAATATTAGCGTGTGCTTTTCAATAAATTTTGTCAGACATAAAAAAAACTTTGATTTAAGAAAGCTCTAAAATTAATTAATTTAGGGTTAAAGGGAGTAATTTGAATCAAAGATAGTAGCTAGGTACTCCCTCCGTATCACAAATAGAAGACGTTTAGGACAGCGACACGGTCTCCAAAACATAACTTTGACCATTTTATTTTTAATAATATTTGTTGTAAAGTGGTATATATATACTTTTATGAAGATACTTTTCAAGATAAATTTATTTATATGATTTTTACATTTTTAAACTCAATAATTTAAAAAGTATTCATGATTTATATCTCCAATGTTTGACCGAAACCTTTTCCAAAACGTCTTCTATTTGCGATACGGAGGGAGTATATAGTGGACCCCTCCCAGGCACCTTAACTCTATAATTTTTTAGAGCAATTAACATCATGGAGATGAGGGCGTCTTAATTCATTTTGGCGAGCACAGTAAAAAATTAGAAAATGGTTGAGCTACTCAACCATGCAATTTTCGAAGTACAACCGAAAATCACGAAGTAGAGCAGTTCCATACTACCAAAGCTAGTCTCACAACATTGAAAAACACAAAGTAACTATTTGCTTGAGCTACTCTGTTGACTTTGATCTATACAAATCAGCCGTAATATAATATTTTTCTCTCAGATAAAATCAGTTGAACCGGCTTCTAGCTCAAGTGAAGAGGTTGCGCAATTGGTGATCAGATGTATACTGGTTAAACTCGAATGTAATGTGCAATTGGTGATTACTGATCCTTATCATAGATTCTCTTGAGATATCTCTGATGCATGCATGCTTGCTTACTCGGATACTTGGAGAAAAAAAAAAACATCCACAGTTGCGGATGATGACGAGTTTGCTATGGAACTTCTTTCCATCCTATGTATTGGTCTGAAAAAAAAATATGATCACAATAAAGTATGAATTGTGCTAAGTGATAATTCCAAGGTCACCATCTGAACATTACCATCAAAATCGCCTCTTTAAAAAAACTAAAGTGGCAAAGTGCTAAGTCAAAAATGACAATAGCAGCAGCAGCTGGTCTTGTCCATTCGAGCCTTTTTTTTTTTTTTTTGAGCTCGCAATCGGAGGTGCACATATGCAACAGCTCCGGGTTTGCCTTTAAAAGTGAAAAACAGCTCCCGATTTGTTAAAGATACACACATCTACCGGTCAGATAAACTATGCACGTCATGACAAGGTTGCTGTTCTTGTCACTAGCTTTATCGCTTTATTTGCAGGCTTTACTGCACACACGTTTATTTTGGAAGCTAGGAAATGAGTTCGTGCATGAGCGACGCTTTTGTGCTGATACTTCCTCCGTCTCCGTCCCATAATAATGAGTATATAATTTTCTAAATCAAAAATATTTTAACTCTAATTAAATCTATAAAAACGAAAATAATACGAACCAAACAATATTATTATATTCGTTAAGGATTGTATACTTTTATGGCACATACCGAGTTAAATTTAAGATTAATTAACTCTAAGCAAATTTAAAATTAGTTGATATTGTTTTCATTACTGATGAGGTGCTATTTTAGGGGTGTTTGGATCACGAACTAAAATTTAGTTTTCGTGACATCCAATGTTCAGATAATTAGGACTAAATATGAGCTAATTATAAAACTAATCACACAAATAGAGACTAATTTACGAGACAAATATATTAAGCCTAATTAATTTATAATTTTGCACATATTTACTATAACACTACATTATCAAATCATAAAGTGATTAAACTTAATAGATTCATCTCGTAAATTAGTCTTTATCTGTACAATTAGTTTATATTTAATAACAAATATTAATGTGACATAGACTAAACTTTAGAAATTGGATTTAGATAAGCATGTACTACCAAGAGGCAGTTGGCGCGATATACTGGTGCTTTGTCATCGGACTATCACTACTGGAGGATGGGCCTTTAGTCCCGGGTCTCAGGGACCTTTAGTCCCGGTTCTGGACCCGGAACTATGGTTCCGGGACTAAAGGTTTGCTATCTGTGGAGATTCGAACACAAGACCGCACAGTTAGCCTTCACGTGTGTTACCAACTGAGCTACACTGCACATCTGACAGAATAGGATACTCCTTTTTTTAAAATTGTGTCTGGAAGGACCTTTAGTCTCGGTTGGTGTTACCAACCGGGACTAAAAGGTCCTTTAGTCCTGGTTGGTAATACCAACTACCTTTACCAACCGAGACTAAAGAACACTGACCCTTTAGCCCCGGTTGCCTCGAGAAAAAGGAACCTTTAAAGAACTTTTAGCCATGGACACAAAAATATTCGAGGCTAATGGCTGAATCTGTCTGTCGCTCAAAGGCCATTTCTCTAGTAGTGTGTGTGACAGGCTGAAATACGTACGTACTCCCTCCGTCTCTGAACAAGTGTCTCTATAAATCTGTGTTTCCGTTACAGACACGTTTTTTGAACTACACTTAAAAAAGGACGGAGGGAGTAGATTAGTCACTACTAGAGAACAGGCCTTTGGACGATTTGCAAAATCAGCATTAGCCACGGAAAAATTTGCGCCCGGGACTAGAAAGGCCTTTAGCCCCGGTTGGTAACACCAACCGGGACTAAAGCTCCCCAGCCCAACGGCTCAATTGTCAGAGGGGCCTTTAGTCCCGGTTGGTGTTACCAACCGGGGCTAAAGACCGGCCTTTAGCCCCGGGCCGTAACACCAACCGGGAGTAAAGGTTTTGCCCCGGTTGGTGTATGCAGCCGGGGCTAAATGTTGGCATCTTTAGCCCCGGGCCGTAACACCAACCGGGACTAAAGGTTTTGCCCCGGTTGGTGTATGCAGCCGGGGCTAAATGTTGGCATCTTTAGCCCCGGTTGGTAACACCAACCGGGACTAAAAGGTTTTGTTCCGGTTGGTGTACCCAGCCGGGGCTAAATGCCAACATTTAGCCCCGGCTGGGAATAAGGACCGGGGCTAAATGTCCCTCCCTATATTTGAAATGTTCTTCTACCTCCAGCCGTGCCCGAGCTCCTGTCTTCATTTTTCTTCATTCAGTCACTGCTTGCTCTTGCTTGCTTGTTTGCTCTCTTCTCCTCCGGTGATTTTTGTTTGTTAACACATCTCCGGCGATTGATTTATTTCATCACATCTACACCGCCATCGACTCGTTGAAAGGTTACTAGCTTAAGTTATTCATTTTTGTAGCTATTTTGAGTTCATTGACTTGATAGTTCAAATTATTAATCTAAAAACAAAATATGACCGTTTAATTAGTTTATTTTAGTCTTTTAGAGAAATGTGACCGGTTTAGAAAACAAAATATATAATACTTTAGTTTAGAAAATGTGACCGGTTTAATTAGTTTTTTTTGAAATAGAGATCATTTAAATCATTTGTTTACATAAAAATTAGAAATATATAATACTTTAGTTTAGAAAATGTGACAGTTTAATTAGTTTTTTTGAGGAATAGAGATCATTTAAATCATTTGTTTACAGAAATTAGAAATATATAATAATTTAGTTTACAAAATGTGACCGTTTTAATTAGTATATTTTATTATTTTGGAGAAATAGAGATCAGTTAAATTAGTTGTTTACAGAAATTAGAAATATATAATACTTTAGTTTACAAAATGTGACCGGTTTAATTAGTATATTTTATTATTTTGGAGAAATAGAGATCAGTTAAATTAGTTGTTTACAGAAATTAGAAATATATAATACTTTAGTTTACAAAACGCAGAAGGATGCCTGGTTGGTATGTTGTTTTCGAGGGCACCAAACCAGGTATTTACACCAGCTGGGCCGAGTGCAGTCAGTATGTCCTCAAAGTTAAGGGAGCTGTGCATAAAAAGTACAAGTCTTTTGAGGAAGCTTCTGCAGCTCTAGATGCTTTTAACTCAAGAATCAACTCAATTCCTACTGCACCTACCCCTACCTTACCTTCCTATCCGGTTGGAGTGGCAGACAGTACATCTTGTTGGACTGTGATGTGGGAGAAATGTGCATGTGTTGTTAGTTGCTTTGGTTGTGGCCAAGTGGATTAGGCTGCACTGTTATCTTGATGTAATAATTAATTAATTAGACAAGTTCAACTGCTACTACTTTTATGCCACCAGTGATTCTTACTAAATTTTATGTCAGACATTTTATAATTTTATTTGTTTATAAGAATGAGAGATCGATATAATTATGTGATATGTCATATAATGCAGACGATGACACGTCACTGGATGTACAATGTCGATCGTCGCTCAAAAGAGTTCATTGATGGCGTGCATTATTTTTTAAGAGTGGCCGAGGCAAACAAGCGGAATGGTTTTATGTGCTGCCCATGTGCCCTTTGTAATAATTCGAAGGAATATTCTAGCTCAAGGAGTCTTCACTCACACTTGTTCAAGTCGGGTTTCATGCCAAACTATAGTTGTTGGACGAAGCATGGAGAAACTGGGGTTATGATGGAAGAAGGTGAAGAAGAACAATTGGACCCTGACGATGACATTATTGCTCAATACGGTGACTTTGGTGATACTGCAATGGAGGAAGGTGAAGAAGAGGCAAGTGCAGGAGACACAGTCGCTGAAGATGATGCTCTTGGTGATGTCATTCGTGATGCACAAAGAGATTTCGAAAGTGATAAGGAGAAGGCTAAGTTTGAATGTATGCTAGAGGATCACAGGAAATTACTATATCCGTCTGCTGCAGATGGACAAAAAAAGTTAGGCACAACACTTGAGTTGCTACAATGGAAGGCACAGAATGGTGTATCTGATAAGGCATTTGGACAATTATTGAAGATTATAAAACAAAAGATGCTTCCGAAGCCTAACGAATTACCCGCCACTACGTACGAAGCAAAACAAGTGGTCTGTCCTTTGGGTTTAGAAATCCAGAAGATACATGCATGTCCTAATGACTGCATCCTGTACCGTGGCAAGGAATACGAGAATTTGGACGAATGCCCTGTATGTAACGCGTCACGATATAAGATCAGGCGAGATGACCCTGGCGATGTTGAGGGTGAAGAACGTCCCCGGAAGAAAATCCCGGCCAAGGTTATGTGGTACGCTCCTATAATACCACGCCTGAAACGTCTGTTCAGAAACAAGGACCATGCAAAGTTGGTGCGATGGCACAAAGAAGACCGTAAGGTAGACAACATGTTGAGACACCCTGCAGATGGGTCCCAGTGGAGAGCAATAGACAGAGAATTCCCAGAATTAGCAAAAGATGCTAGAAACTTAAGGTTTGGTTTAAGTACGGACGGGATGAATCCTTTTGGGGAACAGAGCAGTAGTCATAGCACGTGGCCTGTTACTCTATGTATGTACAACCTTCCTCCGTGGTTATGCTTGAAGCGGAAGTTCATTATGATGCCCGTGCTCATCCAAGGCCCGAGGCAGCCTGGCAACGATATCGATGTCTACCTGAGGCCATTAGTTGAGGAACTCCTACTTTTATGGAGTAAATCAGGTGTACGTGTGTGGGATGATTACAAACAGGAACACTTTGACCTGCGAGCATTGTTGTTCGTAACAATCAATGATTGGCCTGCTCTAAGTAATCTTTCAGGACAGTCAAACAAGGGATATAATGCATGCACACATTGTTTTGATGACATGGATAGTGTATATTTGAAAAAATGTAGAAAGGTAGTGTATCTTGGGCATCGTCGATTTCTTTCGATGAATCACCAGGTTAGAAAGAAAGGCAAGCATTTTAAAGGTGAGACAGACCACCGGAGCAAGCCTCGCAACAGAACTGGGGAAGATGTACTTGAGATGATTAAGGATGTGAAAGTAGTCTTTGGAAAGGGGACGGGCAGTGAACCTGTTCCGAAAGACGCTATGGGACACGCACCCATGTGGAAGAAGAAGTCAATATTTTGGGAGCTACCCTATTGGCATGTACTAGAGGTCCGCCACGCGATCGACGTGATGCACCTGACAAAGAATCTTTGTGTCAACCTTCTAGGATTCATGGGTGTGTACGGGAAGTCTAAGGATACACTTGAAGCACGACAAGAGTTGCAGCGCATGAAAGAACGAGACAACCTACATCCAGAGAAGACAGATGATGGACGCCATTACTTAAGACCTGCTAGCTACACTCTTAGCAATGAAGAGAAGGAAATCATGTTTGAATGCCTAAACAGCATCAAGGTCCCATCTGGATTCTCCTCCAATATAAAGGGAATAATAAATATGCAAGAGAAGAAATTCCTAAACTTAAAGTCGCATGACTGCCACGTGCTTATGACGCAATTGCTTCCGGTTGCTTTAAGAGGAATTCTACCTCCACATGTACGTCTTGCCACTGTGAAGCTCTGTGCATTCCTCAATGCAATTTCTCAGAAGGCAATTAATCCACTAGAACTGGCTACTCTACAGAATGATGTGGTTCAATGTCTTGTGAGCTTTGAGTTGGTGTTTCCTCCATCCTTCTTTAATATCATGACACACCTCCTAGTTCACCTGGTCAAGGAGATTCATATTCTCGGTCCTGTGTTCCTACACAACATGTTCCCCTTTGAGAGGTTCATGGGAGTACTGAAAAAATATGTTCGCCAACGTGCTCGGCCAGAAGGAAGCATCGCCAAGGGCTACGGGACAGAGGAGGTCATTGAGTTCTGTGTTGACTTCATTCCTGACCTTGACCCGATTGGTGTTCCTGAATCGCGGCACGAGGGGAGGCTATGTGGAAAGGGGACACTAGGGAAGAAAACATATATCGGTACGGGGAATGATTATTTCAATAAAGCGCACTACACAGTTCTTCAAAACTCAGCCGTGGTGGATCCATATATCGATGTACACAAGGAGTTCCTACGATCCCAATTTCCAGAGAAGAATGAAGTTTGGATAACACGTGAGCACATGAATACTTTTAGCACTTGGTTGCGAAAGGAATGTCTGGGTAATAACAATATTGATGAGCAACTATATTTGTTGGCTAGGCAACCGTCATGGCACATCCTCACGTACAAAGGGTATGAGATCAATGGAAACACATTTTACACCATGGCCCAAGATCAAAGGAGCACGAACCAAAACAGTGGTGTTCGCGTAGATGCCACAGACCCATCTGGGAAGAGGCAAACATATTATGGCCGCATAGAGGAGATTTGGGAACTAGACTACGCACCTGATTTTAAAGTCCCTTTGTTCCGATGCCAATGGGTCAAGGCGACCGGAGCCGGAGTAACAGTTGACAAGGAGTATGGAATGACAACAGTGGATCTCAACAATATTGGATACAAAGGTGAACCATTCGTCCTTGCTGCTGATGTGACTCAAGTGTTCTACGTGAAAGACATGTCTACAAAACCCAAGAGAGGGAAAAATGATGATAAATTAACCAAAGAGCCAAAACGCCACATAGTTCTTTCAGGAAAAAGAAACATCGTGGGAATTGAGGACAAGTCAGACATGTCAGAAGATTATGAAAGGATGACCGAATACCGCCCTTCAGTGTTACCAAAGACCCAAGCATCCTGCTAAATGCTGAGGAGACTCCATGGTTACGACATGATCATGACCAAGGAACATACGTCAAGAAAAAGATCACCAGTGTACCCGCTTGATATATATATAGTGATGTTTTAACTAATATTATATATTACAGCTAATAATGATTATGCATAGTCATGGTTCGTTGATGTCGTTGTCGAAATGACTTGATTTATTTTTGGCAAGCATATGAGCCCAACTTGATGCCCCACAAGTGGTGTTAGATTTTTCTGATCATTATTTTAATTATTACATTTTTTCTATGTCGAATGAGATAAAAGTTGGTAAAAGTTTGGCTCAATTCTGGATTATTTTGTTGGTAGGCCCAATTGAACCTATAATTATTGGGTGCAAGTGTGCGGTAATTCAGTTAAACCGGAAAAAGTAGCAAACCATCTCCGAAAAAAACACAAACTTATTGGTTTCCTCACCCGTGCCAACTTATTTGGACAATAAAAGATAAACAACCCAAAATTTAACGTTCATATAATACAAAAAATATTTTCCTATCGAGCACCGGTTGTTTCAGATATTTAAATTTAACATTTTATTTTGCATTAACAAAATATAAATTTTTCTTTACATTTATATTTGTTATTATAAGAAAAGAAAAGAATTTATGTTACAAAATTTTCTACTATACAATAAGGTAAAAGGAAACACAAATGTTATTTTTAAGTAATTTTATGCCAAATATTGAATTTACTATGCAAATAACAAGTATTACAACATATTAATATACCCAAAACCTAATTCAAAACCCAAAACACAGAAAACCCAAAAATAAAGGCGGGAGAAGACCCTTTAGTCCCGGGCCGTAGCACCACCCGGGACTGAAGGAACCTTTAGTCCCGGGCCGTAACACCACCCGGGACTAAAAGTCACCCCCTTTAGTCTCGGGTGGGCTTACGCCCCGGGACTAAAGGTGTTAGTCCCGGGCCGTAATACCACCCGGGACTAAAAGTCACCCCCTTTAGTCCCGGGTGGGATTACGCCCCGGGACTAAAGGTGTTTTAGTCCCGGGCGGTGCCACGGCCCGGGACTAAAGCCTCCCCGCCTATATAGGACACAGTGCCCTCCTTCCTCAGATCGACGTCAGACGCCCGAGCCGCCGCCTCCCACGCCGCCGCCTCCTCCCTCCGTCGTCCTCCTCGAGCTCTCTCGCCGACGTCCGCCTCCCCGTCGTCCTCTCCCGCGCCGCCCTCCTCCCTCCGTCGATCTTCGGCCCTCGCCGCGTCTCCTCTCGCGCGGGCGCGCCGCCGCGCGACTCGTCCTCGCCGTTCGCCGCGCGCGCGCCGCTGCCGTCCTCGCCGTGGTGCTCGCCGGCGCCGTCGTCCTCGTCGTGGTGCTCGCCGTTCGCCGCGCGCCGTCGTCCTCGCCGTGGTGGTGCTCGCCGGAGTGTGCGTGTGTTGTGTGTGCGTGTGCTCGCCGGCCGGTCTGCTCGCCGTGGTGCTCGCCGGCGCCGTCGTCCTCGTCGTGGTGCTCGCCGTTCGCCGCGCGCCGTCGTCCTCGCCGTGGTGATGCTCGCCGGTGTGTGCGTGTGTTGTGTGTGCGTGTGCTCGCCGGCCGGTCTGCTCGCCGTGGTGGTGCTCGCCGGCCGGTCTGCTCGCCGTGTGTGTGTGTGTGCAGTGTATAGAAAAAGAAAAAGAAAAAAGAAAAAAGAATGAATCATGTGTTCCTTTGGACAATTATATATGTTCATAGAAAATGAATATATATTTATAGAAAATATGTATAGAAAATGTTTTTTACCCTAACAAAATAGTATGTTTTTACACATGTAGTCCGTCGCCGCCATCCTCACCGCGACTAAAGGTGCCCCGTCGTGACATCCTCGCCATTCGCCGCCGGCCGTTGCTCCCCTTGTGCCGTCGTGTCTCGTCCTCGCCGTCGTCTCGCGGCCGCTCCGGCCGTGTGCCTCCGTCCTCGCGCTGCCAGTGAGGAGTGCCACCGCGCGTGCGTGTGTGTGTGAAGTGTTTGTGCGTGTGCGTGTGTAGTGTGTAATTAAAGTGTGTGTGCACTGTGTGTGTAATAGGAAAAGGAAAATAGAAATCCATATGAATTGAAAATAGAAAATAGTTTTTACCCTAACAAAATATTATGTTTACACACATGTAGATAAAAGAGATTGGTCGCGTTGACCGCGCCGTCCGCCGTCATCCTCACCGTGTGATCCTCACCGCAACGTGATCTTCGGCGTCGTCTGTTGTCGTCCTCACCGCGACATCATCCTCGCCGTCGTCCGTCGTCGTCCTCTCATCAACGGTGTGTCCTTTGCATGTGTTAGATGGAGGAGGAATAATCACTTAGATAATTTGGTTTAGATATGTAAACATTTATTTATATCGGTCATATATATGTTTATGAAATAATCACTTGGATATGTTTATGGAATAATCACTTGGATATGTTTATAGAATAATCACTTGGATATGACTTTTCGATCATGTCGGTAGTGTTATTTTTACGAATATAGTCTTCATGGATATATGTTATTTTTAATGTTGTCAAAACCTACACCCCAAACCCCAAAACCCTAACCCTAAACACTAAAAACCCTAAACCCTAAACCCTAAAACCCTAAACCCAACCCTAAACCCCAAAAACCCTAAACCCCAAACCCCTAACCCTAAACACCAACCCCGAAACCCCAAACACGAAACCACCCAAACCTAACCCCAAACCCTAAACCCCAACCCCTACCCTAACACCATCCCAAACCAAACACACCAACACTAAACCCCAACCCCAAACCCTAACCCAACCCAAACCCGAAACCCAAACACGAAACCCCACAACTAACCCAACCCTAACCCGAAACCTAAACCCTAAACCCCTAAACCCACCCCAAACCCCCTAACCCTAAACCCCAAACACTAAACCCCCCCAACCCCAACCCTCAACCCAAACCCCAACCCTAACCCTAAACCAAACCCGAAACCCAACCAAAACACAAACCCCAAACCCACCAACCGAAAACCCCAAAAACCCCAAACCCTAAACCCTAACCCAACCCCAAACCGTAAACCCTAAACCCGAAACCAAAACCGAAACCCTATGCACGTTAGTTGCAAAATATGGTGTTTTATTATCCTCCATGTTCATTCGCAGAAATGGCCGACCCAGTTGACAACATGGAGGAGGAATGTACGAATTAATCAACAAGCGGCGCTAATCAAAATTTAGCAGGTGATGATAACAATAATCAAGAAGTAGATGACGGCAGTCAATACTTTGCCGATTATGAAGAAATAATGCAAGAAAATACTGGCGAGTATATACCTACAATAATCTCTATGTGCACATGAAATTCTAAATATTTATAAATGATTTATAATCTACTGTTCCTACATATGTAGCCCTCCGGATCGACAACGACTACCGGGAAGAGTAGGACCGTACGAGGTCCGAAGAAGCCGTTGGAGGGCCGGTACATTATCTCAGAATTCAACGAGGAAACAGGCCAAGTACTTGGAGAACATGCACAAAGATTTGTTGCCCACTGTGGGTGCCTTGTAAGGGATAAGATCCCGATCAGTGCTCGTGAATGGAAGAAAAAGGCAAGTGCTCCTGATATAAGTTTTGTCTCTGATCTTGATAAGGAACTGGTTTGGCAAGAGGTCCTTGCACATTTCACACTTGAAACAGAAGATATAAATTTGAAGGCCAGAGTTCGGGACTGGGCTATGAAGAAAATGGCAACACTATTCCAGGGCTGGAAGAAGAACTTATACAACAAATTTATCAAGAAGGACCAAACTCCGGATTTCAACACTAAGGCCTACGTCAAGTTGAGGCCATTTTGGGATGAGTTTGTAGAATTCAAGAAATCAGAAGAGAGTGAGGCACGGATCAGAAGGAACCAGCAGAATGCCCGACAAAAACAATACCACCATCACTTGGGATCAGGTGGCTATAAGAGTGCCATTCCTAAATGGGAAAGAATGGAACGAGAGTTGCAAGCCAAGGGCATTGAACCAGAATCGATAAACTGGCCTGAGCGCGCCAAGTATTGGTTTTTTGGTCATGGAGGAAGCCTGGACCAACAAACAGGAAGGGTACACTATGGCGAAAAACTTCAAAGAGCAGCAGAAAGATTTGTTTATGCTAGAGAAATGGCTGCCAGTGGCAGGTGGCAGCCGAACAGAGACAAGGACGAGCTGACATACGCCCTGGAGAATCTTGAACATGGTGGGAGAACCAGAGGCTATGGGGAGCTGTCATGGGTACATGCCTTCCCTCAGGACAAAGAGACCTATAGAAGCCGCGCGAGAAAGAAGGAGGAGGAGGCACAGCGCATGCGCCGGTTAGAAGAAATGGTTATTCAGTCACAGGCCGCGGCTCTTGAAGCAGTTGAGCGAGAAAAAGCACTTGAAGGCAGAATGAACGAGGAAATAAAAAGGCAAGTGCAGTTAGCAATGCAAAGGCAATCTGCATCAGAGCCGGGAGTCAATATCAGCCCCCCTGAGCAAATGAAAAGCAGTTGCGCTTCCACAGAGGTCTCAGACGCAGCACTGCGCTTTCCTGTGGACGACATCACCGAGCCTCTCACGACATGTGAACTGCACATTCCACAGGGGAATACCACAGTCATGGTGGCTATAGGTGTTGTATCTCCTATCGATCCTACGAAGACACCAAGAAGTCATGGAGCAATAATACCTCCTGGATATGCTAGCGTCTCGGTGGACAGGGTGGTAAAGGTTACGAGAATGTCGAACTTGACATTAAAGGAGGTGATGGCGAGAATACATTAGGAGAAGCGGAGAAGACATTCATATGTTGGCGCAAGCGCTATATCATAATTCCTGGCGTATCACCTCCTCCTCCTCAACAACCTATCCCTAGGTGTGTATGAAATTAGTGAATGAAACTTAATAGTATTGGTGAGCTAATAGTATAAATGGATACTCATACCATGTTGTTTTCGCAGCAGGACATCCCCCAACCTAAGTCCAATTCTACATTCACCACATGATCACAGTGTTGCGGACGATGATGATCAAGATCAAATACGACGGGATCCATCACCGCCACCGGCCCCATCTCCTCCACGACGGGATCCAACACCGCCACCGGCCCCATCTCCCCCACGGCGTGATCCAACGCCGCCACCGGCCCCATCTCCTCCACGACGAGATCCAACACCGCCACCGACCCAACCATCTCCTCCAAAGCGGGCTCCGACACCGCCACCTGCCCCATCTCCACGGCGGGTTCCAACACCTCCACCGCCAACAAAGAAGAGGCCTGTCACACAAACAAAGGCGTCAGCCCCACCACCTCCGAAGAAGAAAGCACCTGTGAGAAAATCAGCTCCCAAGATGACAAAACTTGCATATGACATGACCGAGGAGGAGACTGACGCTGCAGTGCAAAAAGACTGTAACAAGTTCTTCGAAGCTGCCATTGCTAGTGGTCGAGCAAAGCGAAACCCGGAGAAGCCGTACCTTTTTGTTCGTCCTGAAAAACTAAGGCAAACTGTGGACGCTCACCAAAAAAAGGTACGTGCTGCCCGTAAGGCTTCGCCAAAATCAGACTATGATCGCACACTTAGCAAATCACTTGAGGAGGCCAAGAAGGCAAAGAAGAGAGCAGGAAAGGGTGTCCCACAGCTCGGGGAACAAGAGAAGCAATCAGTGCCAGATCTAGTTGTTGATAATGAATACGGTACAAACATGGAAATCATACAACGAGCATATGGAGACGTTGATCCTGCGCAACTGCTCGCATTTTTTGAGGAAACTGGTTTGAATGTGGAAAACATACTCGGAGAAGCAGGCATCAAAAGTGCTCCAGAAGTTGATAAATGGAAGAGGGCATATGTATATGGCCAAAGTCTATACAACCCAGCGGCCCTGAGGGATCTTGGTACACAGATGCACTTGCTAAATCAGTGGTACCTTACGGCGTGTGGCAGAAAAGCTGATGACTACATTTGCGTCAGAATTAGAGACCATGATTACTTCCGTGGTGATGACATCATATATGTTCAGTTTAATGAGTTACATCAGCTCTGCCACATGGACGCTCTCGACAAATCTCTCGTCAGCTGCTTTTGCTTGTAAGTGATTGTTTCCTTTAATAATCTCACTTTAGCTTATGTATATGTATAAGTAATTATCCTCACACTGCTAGCAAGCGTTTGTAAACATGTGCAGAAACATGATGAGACAACTAAGGCATAAAAATGACAAGGAGATTGGTTTCATCGATCCATATATCGTCTTCAAGCACCCAAGCAATACTCACTCGGATGCATGGAAAACTCAAACAGAGAGTAATTTGCGGAGGTTCTTGGTAAACCAAAGGGACAAAAGATATATACTATTCCCCTACAACTTTAGGTGAGTTTTGTTATCATATGCACATTTTATTATAGGTTGACATAAAGATATATATATGTGTTGACTATATAAACATAAATGCAGTTTTCACTGGATTCTAATGGTGATCGATCTCCACGAGAGTCGTTTGCTAATCTATGACTCTCTGAGAAAACCACAAGAAGATTACCAAGATATGATTAATATTATCCGAGGGTAATGTGATCTTTAAATATTGATTCTTGCTATAGCTCTTTAACTCTGCAATAGTTAATTAACGTTCCAATTATTGTGAAGGGTTTGGACTTGGTTTGTTCAGAAACACCGTCCGGATCTGAAAGCGCAACTTCCTGATCCTCTAGTCCTAAATGTAAGTTGTAGAGTACCTCCCTGCCTCTTTACCTTAATTAGCATCACTCAGCAGACGCACGCTCAACCGAGAGTACTCTTTTTACATATTGTACAGTGGGTTCTACGGCAGTCACCGGGAAACAATTTATGTGGGTACTATGTTTGCGAGTTCCTGACGGTGTATGAAAAAAGAACTCCTTTACAGAGTCAGCAAGTACGTAACATGTAAATAAATTTATTTTATTTTTTGTTGCTATTACATAAATATTATGTATGTTAATACTTTCTTTTTATTTTAATCCAAATTGAAGGAGACATGGTTGAAGAACCAGGTGATGGATAAGGTCCGCCTCAAAGCAATTCAAGAGACCATCGCGGGCTTCCTTAATGACCATGTCCTTAAGTCTGGCACCGAGTATTGGTTTAATAAAGACGAACCAATGAAGCCAAACCAAGATGAACACTTGTATGACCTCTAAGTTAGGAACGGTATTATATTTGTGTGTAAATATCAAGTTAAGCATGCATGATGGATAATGTTGTATATTTTATGTACATATGTGTGTATAGCTAGCTCTATATTATATATATATGTATAGTTTCATATTTCATTTGTGTGTAATTGTAAATTTTATGTGTTTATATATATTTATTAGCAGCGAAGAATAATACGTGTATTTGAAACTGGCCTCATATAATAGAATATATTAGCAGCGAAGAATACGTATTAGAAAACCTAATGTAATTGTAAAACCAAAAACAATAACCAATTGAAAAGAACAGAAAAAGAAAAAAGAAAAAAGCAGATGGATCTTTAGCCCCGGTTGGTAACACCAACCGGGACTAAAGAGGCCAGCCACGGGGGCCCGGCTGGAGGCACCTTTAGCCCCGGTTGGTGTTACCAACCGGGGCTAAAGGTGCCTCCAGCCGGGCCCCCGTGGCTGGCCTCTTTAGTCCCGGTTGGTGTTACCAACCGGGGCTAAAGGTCCCTCCATTAGCCCCGGGCCATGGAACCGGGGCTAAAGGTCGGGGCTTTAGTCCCGATTCCTTAGCCCCGGCTCCATGTCCGGGGCTAAAGGCCAAAATGGCCCGGGGCAATAGGCCTGTTCTGTACTAGTGAGTTGAGAGATAAGGCTGCACCTGCTGTCTCTGGAAAAGCATCTTGCTCCTGCTTGTGCCTGTATAGGCTGGCTGTGTATTGGTAGGTACGGAGTAAAGCCTTTTTCTCAGGGCGTACTAGTAGGGTTTAAGGATAGATTAGACTAACTTTTTGGAGGATCCGCAGTGTCAGGAGCTGATACGATGATGCATGCATGCGCACTCTGCAAAGGAAAAACCTTCGACGAAACGAAACTGCTATGGCGGCCTGCGCTACAATGTTCTTGCTAGTGTGCTTCAGCGTTGCCATCCATCTTGCAAAAGCGAAAGGAGCCCTCATTCCTCCTCTTTTCTTTCCGCTGCCTTACCCGGTAGGCGGTAGCTAGTAGGGGCCTTGGTATCTCTACTTGAAAAAAAAAACTACACTAAAAAAACTTTGATAAAAAAACCTTCATTGGAGAAGATAAGGTTTAATTAATTGCTTTCTAGGTTTTTCATTAATTGCTTTTATAATAGTTTTCAATAAGCCTCCTTAAAAAGAAATGTTAGAATCGTCAATCTGCTGCCTAAACACATATTCAGGAGTATGTCTAATATTTTGTTTCTAAAAATATAGTGTTTTCAAACTCTCAAATAAATGAGACTATTTCTAGTTTCTAAAAATTCGCTTTTAAAATATAGTAGACAATTTTACATCAGGAATCCTAAAAATTTCTAAATTATCTCAATCACTTTTATATTCTCTCTTTTGTACATTTACATCAAAAACTCTTTCTTACTCCTTATTCTTTTTCACAATCTTCCACCTTTAAATTATAGCAGAAGACTACATGGGCGTAACTTTACATGTTCAGGAAGTTTTTTTTTTGAGTGCCAAAAGTTTGGGAAGGTTTATTGGGCTCTTGGAGATGATTTGTTTTTATTTCTTTGATTGGACATTCCAAGCTTCTTTTCTATTATATCTAATGCCC
Source organism: Coix lacryma-jobi var. lacryma-jobi (assembly GCA_009763385.1). Lineage (NCBI taxonomy): Eukaryota > Viridiplantae > Streptophyta > Magnoliopsida > Poales > Poaceae > Coix > Coix lacryma-jobi. Next base: position 18,004,188 of record CM019827.1, read on the forward strand.
ATAGCTGATTTGATTTTAGATCTGTCTATTCTTTTCTATTCAAACAAAAAACTTTATTTGCGCGATAGAGTTGAACAAATAGCATAGCCTCTGGGATGTTGGCCCTAGTAAAGGGGAGGACTTCGTAGCTGTCGGTGGAAAGTTGGAAATTGGTTCTAAAAGAGCCGAGCTAAGGATAAGAGATATGATTGATTGATAAATTGTAATGAATGTGATTCTAATGGGAACGATAAACAAGATAGTTCCCAAGGGTCCAAAGAAGAAAGGCAAAAGGAAGTAGTAAAAGAAAAAAAAAATCAAGTACGTGAATCAAAGTGAAAAATCACATAGCTACTAAGTCAAAATGTCCAATGAGAATGGAGATCAAGGACATAAAATTCATTAGCAACACTATTAGTTATTTCATTGCTGACATTCCATAACCAATAGAAAAAGAAAGATATCAAAGACATTATTAGTGTGGGAACAGATCGACCCACCCCAAGGTAGCAGAGGGCACAGTGCAACCGTACCCTCTATTCTCATTCCTACTCATGTATACCTAGCAATGTATTTATTTACTGACGCTATTTTTTAAGAAGCGCCTAATGTTCCAATAGTAACTAAAGTTATATCACACATGAGGAAAAAAAAACTATCCACGTCTGAATTTTACATCTTTTATGTTTTTTAGCATCTTCTCTAACTCCGACAAGATCACGAGTAGATGAGCTAGCAGCGGATCCAACAACGAAGAGCTCGGCAGGTGTGGCGGGGGCGTCACACATGGATGATGTCCACTGGCGAGCTGCTCGGCAAGACGAAGTGAAATAAAAAGAGAACCCTGTAAGAGCATCTAAAAGAGCCTCGCTATCCCATCTTTCATCGTTAAATCTCAGCTAAAAACGTCTCCAACAGACTCGCCAACCCATTTTCTAAATTACCGAGTGCGCTATCCCGCGTACCTCGCTCGGAAGAAAAGGCGAGTGGATTTGGCTCGCCATACGCCCATACGGTGCCTCTTGGCCCTTTTTCTGCACATCTCAATCTTCTGCGCGAGCTACAACGAACTTGCCCCACTCATAGTCATCGGCCTCAGCCTCGCAGCCATGGCGAGTCGGCACGGTGGTGCACGAGCTGGTTCAAAGAGGATGACGCGTGTAGTGTGTAGATGTAGGTGAAGCCTCACGTGAGGAAGTCGCAGCAGATCAGACTTGATGTTGGGCTTGCCGCGAGGACCCACGTGCAAATGACGAGCGCCGCTCGAGGTCGCTGGACTTGTCGCCGCTGCTTGCTGCCGATCACGGCCACCTGCGGCTGGTCGATCGTGGAATTGGTTTCCAACTGTGTGAAGATGTCCTGCAGGTTGTAGCTTGTTGAAGAATGACTTATCACAGGCTACAACCAAAATAGCCATGAGGGTGTTCGTTAATATGATCCGAAGTGATATCCGCTGTAGTTTAATGTAGACCCGATGACATGGCGACATATTTTAAAAAATAGAGAGCTAGTTTAAAGAGGCTGTTGCGAAACTTTTCTATTTAGAGAGGCTAATGTATTTTAGAGAGTCAATTTGAATATCCAAATTTAGCTATACTCTTGGAGTTGCTCTAACTGTCTGATCTTGATCAAAGGGCCGAAAAAATCGGATGTGAAGAAGAAAAATTGTCCTGAGCGTGGTCTGATGTGTACACAAATCCTTCCACGAATATTTTGTAGGTTTAGAGGATTCTTCACTACATAGCCGCACTTGTCATCATCGTTTTGAACTACAGGTTGCTGCCCTGATCCAGCTTCCAAGGACTTAAGGATTTTTTTTTTTGAGAGGGTACTGTTAAAAGAATAGGCAATTTCCAGATTAAACCAGAATATAAATCATGATAAATTGATGATCTAGATATCTCAGATTGTATTGTTTACTAGCATAATAAACATGCATAACATGATCTCAAACATGACAAACGGTGTAAGCATAGCTCTTACACCAGATAGATTAAATAGCAAGAACAAAGACATAAGATCTGATATAAGCATAGATATTAGATCACGAGCGGCGTACCTTTCGGATGTTGGAGAAGACGGTGGTGGAGTCGGTGTTGGCTGATCCTCGATGAGCGGTGGAGGAAGAGCTCGGAGCAGTTGACGACGAGTCCGTCTGGACGCAGCGCCGCCTGACTTGGACGGTAGACGACCCGTTGTTGAAGACGAGAGCAGTCGCGCGACGAGCGCTTCCCAAAAACCTTATTCGCCTTCTCCCGGTGCAGGATCGCAAAGACGAGGGTTCCGGAGACCTGCTCGCCCGGTTGTTGGTGCACGCAAGCGAACGGACTGGAGACGACTAGACGGCATCGCAAAAGCGAGACGAGGCAAAACCCTAGCTCGAGAGGTGTTGAGATGCGTTTTGGCGTAGCCGATAGGTTGCTTATATAGTCCTGTTGAACCGACATCGCGTCGCGATCACGATCTAAATCGGTTTAGAACTCTTAGGCTGTAACCGTTTAGGACTCTGCAACTTGAAGGCCAAGAAACCAAAAACTAAAACTGTAAGAGGAGACCGCGCCCCCACGCCACGCCCAGCGAAGCGTGTGGACTTCTCTTTCTCCTCCTCACACTAGACTTGAGGAAGTGGAGATGACTTCTATATTTAAGCAAGTCCTCCTCCTCTTCCACTAGCAAGGTGAGACTAAAGAGTTCCACTTCCCTCTCTTTGCCCACATGAATGGGCTTTGAGATTTATTTAGGAATTTCAGAACTTATTATTGGGTCAAGCCTATGTAAAATTCTAACAAGTACAACGAGGACGCCACGACTCACACACATCACACTCAACACCACACACACGTGTGCGCATCTTTAATCACACACCAGAGAGTGATTGGAAGGCTACCGCCACCAGTACACGAAAAACGCGTAGTATCACTGAACGCGCACGTGTATGTACCTCGGAGAAAATCCTCTAGTGAGACACGTAGGCGTCGATCCCACGCCCGGGCGCTCGCTCACCTGGCGACGGACCAACCGAGATTTCTAGTAACAGATATTCGATGGAACCATCCTATCCAGGCTCATCTTCACCCACACGGCACACGGCCACACACACACCCAAATGTTTCCGTGCAGAACCATTGCTCTGTGTCTCTCGAGTATGGACTCCGCCTCAGCCCTCGGGACAGGGTGAGCTGACGCTGACGACGTGGAGTCCGGGCAGGCCCGCCAGCAAAAGCAAACGAAAATCACGCGCAGGTTTTGCATCAGCGCACGCGCGTGGCCGCCTGATTACAGGCCAGCACGGACAAGCCGAACAAGTGCATGCGCAACAAGCGTATGAGAACGAGACCGGGCAGGTGGGAAAGCCTACCAAATTTAAAATTTAAGGATCGAGCTCAATAAGGATCGGACCGTAATACTATATGATTTTGAATTAAAAATAGAAAGAGCTAAGTTGGATTGTGAAGAAGTGATAAGTGATCCATTACCACCCCTACTCATGTGACGATGAGGCGCGAACTTTTGCAAGCCCACGCCCAGGCAAAGAGGAGTGAGGACCACCGTAAAGTGACCCGGAACCGACCCTCCGCTCCAACCGCCGACGAGCAGCGCTGCGCCTCAGCCTCCCCGCTATAAAATCTCCTTCCCCGGCCGCTTGCGCCAGGGAGCTTTCCACTTCCCGGCCGATGACCCTACTAGAAACCGACCCGACCCGGTCCGGCTCGTGCGCGAGATGATCGTCCATCAAAAGGCCGGATCACACTGATCACAAGCCGCAAACTTTTCCAAACCAAGTTAGCTGCGGAGCGAGTGCTAAAGCGAGCGCTCTCTGCACTCTGGCTCTGGCCGCAGCTGCAGCGTCCCGTCCACCCTTTTTGGTTTTGCCATCCATCACCACCTGTGCCGCCGGCGCGTAATTGCACCTTACCGAGGTCACAGCTTAAGAGGAAGAGGAAGAGGAGAGGAAGCGGGGTTGCCACGTTGGGGCCTTGGGGGGGTCTCGTCTCGTCGTTCGGCGGTGCGGGTGCCCGACTGCTGCGCCCATGGGCGTGCACGCCAAGTCGATGAGCTGGTACACGAGCCCGCCGGGGTCGCCGGCGCCGGGGAGCGCCGCCGAGGCGCAGCACGCGCTGAGCAGCAGCCCCGGGACCGGGGGCAGCGACGCCAGCTTCGACACCAACATGGTCATCATCCTCGCCGCGCTCCTCTTCGCGCTCCTCTTCGCGCTGGGCCTCAACTCGCTCGCGCGCTGCCTCATCCGCTGGGCGCGCCGCGCGCCCGCGGGGGAGGCGGCCGGCGCCACGGGCGGGCTCAAGAAGCGCGCGCTCCGGAGCATCCCCGTCGAGGTGTACGGCGCGTGCGGCGGCGCCGCCGCCGACGTCTGCGCCATCTGCCTCGGCGAGTTCGCGGACGGCGACAAGGTGCGCGTGCTGCCGCGCTGCGCCCACGGCTTCCACGTCCGCTGCGTCGACACCTGGCTCCTGTCGCACGACTCCTGCCCCACGTGCCGGGGCTCCGTGCTCCACGGCGCGAAGGCCGCCGCCTCCTCCGCTCCCGCCGCCGCCCGGGGCGGGGGCAGCCGGCGGCAGGGCAGCGAGGTGGCTGCTGCCATCGCCGTTGTCATCGGATGACGGGGACGGGAGGGGCCCCGCGTGGTGGTGCAGCCACACGGCAGGTTCGTTCCGTGGTCCGTGAGATATTTTGCTGTGAGAGGCCGACGGGTGGGCCCAGCACACTTTGTAGCTCCCTAGGTCGCAGTCTAGTCAAGATTGCAGCATGTCCCTCACGATATTATCCCTTTGGCCTTGGGTCTGTTCTGTACGTACTTGTGCTTGGCTTGCTCCGTCGCAGTAGCGGTCCTGTTTGTGTATACTGGGAGTGGATGACGGGGTACGCCGCTATAGGCAGCTAGGCCTGCAATAATACAGTTTAGTTTGTACATGTTCGATTTGGCACAGTTTTGGAGCACCGAGCAGAGCACAGATGGACTATGTATATTCTATGATGTGCAGTGGACATCTATTTTGCAGGCCACTAGATCTTCAAAACTATTTTTTTCCGCTTTTCATATATTATTAGATGTTAGATTTTGGATATTATATCATCTACCGAAATCATTTTGGCACGTTGGAACCGAAAATGATTCCATCAATCATATGCTCTGAACTCCTCCACGCATGGACTGAGGTGCTGTCGTGATAATAAGGCCTTGTCTGGTTGTCGCTCCTAAAGTTGAGTCTTTATCACATCAAGTGTTACGACTCTAATTTAATCTATTAAAAATATATTAATTATAAAAAAAATAATTTGACGAAGGCGAAGGCTAATTCGCGAGACGAATCTATTAAACCTAATTAGTATATGATTTGACAATATAATGCTACATTAAACATTTAGTAATGATGAATTACTTTAGCTTAATAGTTTAATTTTGTTAATTAATGTATGATGAAGTAGTTTGTTTTATAATTAATCTATTTTAAATAGACTAAATTAATACTGTGACATTTAATGTGACATGGACTAAACTTCAGCCCTGGATCCAAACATCTTCTAACGTTGAGGGTAACGACCGAGACCCAGGGGCGGATCTACAGGGGGGGCTAGGGTGACTCTAGCCCCCTACAGCTGATACATCAATGAAAAAATAGAGATGACCAAGGAGAAAAATAGATAGAAGAAAGAAATAAGAATAAAGAAATAGAGAAAGAAAAAAAGAAGAAGAAGAGAACAACCCTCTTCAATGTCGTTGTGTATCCGTCACTGCCGAGACCGACAGTGATATGTCGTTGAAATAAATTGACAGCTTGATCGATCATTACGTGAATGCTGAATGCGTGATACTAGTATTGTAAACTGACAGATGGCCACGCTCTACAGCCACGGCTCCCGGTCGAGGAGCCTCAAGTGTTCGGCGATGACGAGAAAGTGGCGCTGCACTCTGGATTTCCCTATAGATTTTCATCCGGCCCGCGGGCCGGCGGTCTGGCTGACGGCCCGGTGGAATGGCCCGACACGGAGAAGGCACGGCCCGCTAGCCACCGTGCCTAGGCCGGCACGGCACGGGCCACCAGGCCGTGCTTGGGCCGCCACCATGGCCCGTGGCACGGCCCGGTAGGTGTAGGCGGCCCGGTGGCGGCCCGGCCCAATAGGCCTGCCGGCCTGCCCCGCAGCCCCGCCCCCTTGGCCGCATATAAGCCGCTCGCCGCGGCTCTCGCCCTAACCCTAACCCTATTCCCCAATCCTCATTCCATTCCGTCGCGGCTCTCGCTCTCGCCGTCTCGCGGTCTCGCCTCGCTCTCGCTCTCGCCTGGTGCCCTGGTCGCCTCTCGCAGAGTCGCAGTCGCCACCGCCGCCCGCCGTGGACCTCTCACCTCTCTGCTCCGGTGAGACTGTGAGAGGCGGTGAGGTCGCCTGTCTCCTCTGCATCGTCCCCGGCTCCGGTTTGAGTTCGTTTGCGCCCTCCGGCTCCGGTGACCTCGCCGGCGCTTGTCCACTCCTCGACGACAACTGAGTTCCCTAACCTTTTCCTCCCTCCTTTCCTCCCCTCTCGCTCTCTCCTCTCGCTCTCGGTGAACCATGTGAGTTGGTCTTCCTGGCGGTCTCTCCTCCCCCCATCGCCGTCGATCCTAATCGTTGCCTCTCCTCCTTCTTCTACGGCACCGGGCTCCGGAGCACAGGTTCGTGTTCGTCCTCCCTCCTCATCCCTAACCCTAACCCTAACTATCTCTGATCTGATCTCTCTGCTCTTGTCCTCTTCCTCTGTTCTTTCTTTGCAGGTTGGTGCCTGACGCCTTGTCTTCCTCCTCTGGAGTAGACATGGCCAGGCCGCCAAAGCGCCCGTTGAGGGGAGGTGCTGGAGATGGAGGTCGGGGTCGGCCTCGGTCGTCCCCGTCCGGTGCTAGTGCTGGGACCGCAACGCGAGGGTCGGAGGCGCAGCCATCTCCGCCCCTCTGCGACGGCGAGGACCTCACCCGTCACCCGGACGACGACCTGGAGGTTGAGGACGATGACGACCTGCATGATGATGCAGCCGTCCTGTTCGGCATCGACTGCGGTGACGGCCCGGTTGGCTCCCAGACCCAGCCTATCCCTCTCGATGCCGACGACAACGTCAGCAATGGTGGAGTGGCCTCTACTGACACTCCTTCCAGTGCCACTGGTAAGAAAACCTCTGCTGTTTGGGCCTATTTCACTGAGATTAAGGATGAGAATGAAGTTAGGATTGCTGCTATCTGTAAGCATTGTGGTAGTAAATATACTGCTAGATCAGCTGCTGGCACTGGCTATTTGCAAAGGCATATGAAAACTTGTAGAAAAAAATTGATAATGCTCGTATGGTACAGTCTAAAATTGCTATGAACCCTGATGGACTGAAAAATTGGGTGTATGATGTTGCTGTTGGTAGAACTGAGTTGTGTCAATTGATTGCTAGGTTGGACCTTCCCTTAGGGATAGGTCAGTCACAGGCTTGGGAAGATTACATTAAACGTGCACATAATCCTCTGTTTCAAAAGGTTTCTAGACAAACTACCAGTAGGGATCTGGCTAAATTGTTTGCTGAACAACGTTCTATAATTATTAACTCTGTGTTGCCTGCTGCATCTTCTATCTCTTTGACATCTGATATCTGGTCTGGTAATGCTAAGGAGGATTATATTTCTGTTGTTGCTCATTTTGTTAATGCTGATTGGGAGTTGCAGAAAAGAGTAATAGGTTTTAGGCTTATTGATTGTAGCCATACTGCTGATAATATTGCTAAAAAGATAACTGCTGTAGTTGAGAAGTTTGGTTTGATTGATAAGGTCTTTGCTCTGAGTCTGGACAATGCTTCAGCTAATTCTAAGGCCTATGAAATTTTGCAAGCTATGTTCTTTGGTTACTTGGGTTCTTATCCAGCACCTACACGTGATGATCCTAACAAGGTTAAGTATTTGCTTGTCCATCAACGCTGTGCATGCCATATCATTAATCTTATTGTAAAATCTGGTTTGAAGAGATTGAAACCTTACCTTGAAGATTTTAGAACTTCAATTAACTTTCTGAACTCATCTAATACAAGAATTGCTGCATTTAAAGAATACTGTGAGTGTAAGGGTCTTAGGCCTAGGAAATTTGGCTTGGATATGGATGTTAGATGGAATTCAACTTATTTAATGCTTAAACACTTGCTGCCATATAAGGATGTCTTCACTGTGTTTATTACCAGTAATTATGGTTCTGAATTGTTAACCCCAAGTTATTGGTATGTTGCTGAACAAATAATGATCTTTCTAGAAATCTTCTATGATTCTACTGTTGTTCTTTTTGGAGTGTATTATCCTACTGTCCCACTGATGTTGCATCATATTCTTGATATTGCTGAACATTTAGATAAAGCTGAAAGAGACCAAAACTTTAGACACATTGCTAATCCTATGAAGCTTAAATTCCTTAAATATTGGGAGAACATTCCACTGCTTTATTCATATGCATTCATCCTTGATCCTAGGGCTAAGATGAAAGGGTTTTTAATGTGCTGGAATTGCTTGCTGAATATACTGGAGCCTCATATAATACATACTATGGTGATGTCAAAGATCAACTTTTCAGACTGTTTTACAAATATGAGATTAAGTTTGGTGCAGCTAGGTCTCAAAGGGTTCCACAACCATCATCTGGTAAGACAAAGCAGGCTTGGGGAAGGATCTATGGGAACTGTGGTGCTACTGTTGTTGGCCCTGGTCCATCCCCTGCTTGTTCCCCTTCCTCCTCTGTACCTCCATCTCCTTGTGTAAGTGAGCTCTCAGCTTACTTGAATAGTGACACTGTCAATTGTTATGAGGATGAGTTCAACATACTCAACTGGTGGCGTGAACACAGGCTCACCTATCCTGTCCTTTCTATTATGGCTAGAGATATTATGTCTGTTCCTGCATCTACTGTCTCCTCCGAGTCTTGTTTCAGCTGCACAGCTAGGATTCTAGAGGAGCGGCGGCAACGCTTGAAGCCGGAGACCGTGGAGATGCTGACCTGCATCAAGGTCTGGGAACTAGGAGCAACAAGGGAGCAACGTAAACCTGAAGACCCAGAGATTGAGGAGGCATTCCAGGAGCAGTTCCTTGATGAAGGACACAGCGGCAGCGGTGGGACTGCAGGTGGCTAGTGACATGTATTCTGTTGACAAGAGAGTGAGATACTTTTGGGTTTGGTGAGTGAGTGTTAGCATATGACTGAGAAGTGAAAGTGAGACTGTTCTGTACTTCTGTTAACACTCCAGATTGCCAATTTGATTGGCTGTTGTAAACTTGTAATAAGACACTAAAACTATATGACTTGAGCTGGCTGCACTCTTTTTTCCTTTCTAGGGTTTCTCACAAGGGTGATTTTTACCTAGAAAGGTTTTTAATGAGGCAGCATTGCACAAAACAGCTCATTTTGATTATCATCGTATTATCTATCTTATGTGTAATGTGTGAATGTGTGATCTGTGTGAATGTCTGATACTCTAATGTCTGATGTAGTGATGTGTTCATGTGTATGGTTGTATGCTGTGATCTGTGTCAATGTGACAATGTCTGATATTATCATCATATTATCTATCTTATCATAGTATAAAATATATACTGTGAGCTGTGGCCTGTGACTGATTATTTAGAAAATTTGTTGAAAATTGAGGGGTTTTTTTGTGGCCGGGCCATGGGCCGGCACGACCCAGTGAAATTTGTCGTGCCCACCGGGCGGCCCGACACGGCAAAACGGCCCATGGGCCGTGCCTTGGGCCGAAGGCTAGGCACGACCCGTAGTGGCACGACGCCGTGTCGGGCTGGCATGGCCCGACGGGCCGACGGGCCGGGCCGGCACGGCCCGATGGCCATATATAGATTTCGCATATGCTTGATCAAGTTCGTGCGTTACGAGTGCTGTGTCGACAGGGACGACACTCTGTTTCTGTCCGCATCAGCGAGCTCTAAGCACGGAACGGCTGGCTCAGCGTGGCCGCTCGACCAATCTCCCAGTTGTGGCGAGGCTGGTCCGGCAAGGCCGCTGCCCGCACGCTCTGGTCCGGCAGGCCCGACATGTTCTCTCGCGGGCTCGGCAATCGGCATGGAGAAGATAAGAGACATGGGGCCGACTAGTTGATCCCATTCCCATATGTCAGCGAGCAGGAGAGACGAAGCACGAAAGAGGATACGAAAATACAGTGGAGTTCATGGCATAGACACAATATTCAATCTAACTCCAAAAAATCGTAATGCATGACACGATTAATAAATCTTTAAGTGTCATATGTCCAAATATGTTGAACATCTAACATGGAACGTCTGACCTCAAGATAAATTTTGACCAAACAATTGTTTTATAAACTTCCAAGTTATAGTTCGTCCAAATAACTCTATGTGTTTTACTTTCCATTTTAACGTATGAGTTTATTTGTTAGTGTACATATATAGGACATCTAAATAACATTTAGGTGTCCCTAAGCTGTATGTTGCAGGTGATCATTTAGATAGTGTCTTTTCTATTTAACTTTGGCTCTAGTAGTGTTGTTTCGGGTCCGAGACCCCGAAACAGCGGGTTGTCGCACGAACGAAGGCACGAAGTGAAAGCGAAAAACGAACGGGAAAGTAGGGAAACAGTTCAGGTGAACAGTGCTCTCCTCCCTCCCTCTGGGAGTACGAGAGCCTTTTATATCATTCAAAACCGTTTGAAAGTACATGAATGCCCTTCCAACTACTCCCGATGCAATTACAAAAATGCCCTATCCAAACGCCTCGCGGCCTTTGTCGCATCCTCCTGCTCGAGGGGTGTTATCGTCATTCCGTCTCCCGGCGGGCTCGGAGCTGCCTGGGCCCTCCCCCTCCGTAGATGTGGGTCCGGCCCTCGCGACAAAAGCCCTTGGCGCACCGCGAACACCTACAGAAAGCAAAACGAGGATTCGGACAGAGCAAGCTTACTTCTAGCGAAATCCTCTGGAAACCACCAGCGGCTTGCTTCGCGCGAAAGGAGCGCGATTGGCAAACCCGCCCGCTCGATTACGTTCCTTTCGCGCGAGAGGTCCGTCACGGGCCAGGGCTCGGGCCGTTTGCTGACCCTCCGCGCGAACGCGACATCCCAAGCTTCCCATCCGCGCGGAAGGGCCACTTCCGCCCGTAAACAACCACCTTTTCGATCACCGAGCGCTCACGCGCGCATTCGTGTGAAAGCGAAACTTCGCCAGGCTGACTCTTTCGCGCGAAAACCCCACTCCCTGTCCGGCTAGCGGGCCGGGGGTGCCGGCGCCGTGGGTATCGCCCCAACAATAGCCCCTCACGGTCGAATCTTGCAAGCCGGCGAAGTTCGACCGTGCCTAACCGCAAGGCGCCCGCGCCCGCCCGCGAAAGGACGGGGAAAGCTGGAAGCGGTTTTCGCTCGTCCTTGAAGCTTTTTAGCTTTTTTGACCTGTTTATTTTTTCTTTATAGACATTTGCGCGTACTGTTTTGTGGGCCTGACGGTCGGCTCGAGTTTTGAGGATTAACGACTTGTTGCTCCTCGTTACACGCGCCTTGCCGCTCACACTTAGAGGCGACGGTTCGATTTTCGAGACGCAACGGTTACCTTTTTCTGCAACTTCTCGGGCCTCGTACCCGCTCGCGTGCTCGCGTGCTTGTATATAAGGGGGGGCTAGCCCACGGATGACTTACACGCTGGCTGCCTCGGCACTCTTGTCGGCTTTCATCTTGCCTTCGCGGTGTTTTGTTTCTTTTGACTTCCTCAAGCTTTTGGGCCTTTGGTTTCGCCTTTCACCGACCCTTCGCTTACTAGGTAAGTCAACTCCCCTCGATGAGCTGAAGTTATGCTTTCGCTTGCCTTAGCAGTTTATGCTTTTTAAGTTTGCACTTTTTGCTTTCTTGTTCATTATTTTCTCGCTTTTCGCCGCCATGATAGATGGCGTCCATGAGTTCGTCTTCATCTACTTCCGGTTCTTCTAGCGAAAGCTCGAGCACCTCGTTGAGCGATACCAACTCAGTGGCGCACGAAACCAGTTAGACGGTGTCTATCGGGTCCGGGGTCGCCGAAGCACGCGTGGAACCCCAGTCTGAGGGCGAAGACTCGGATGCGGGGGAATCATCATCGATTTCAATTCCGGACGATTGTTCCTTCTATGTTGGCTGCTCGCGTGTGACCCCTTCGGTTTTACGGAGTTACGCCGACAAAGGGATCTTCACAGAGCACGTGTTTTCTCTTTGCCGTGCCCCTGGGGACGAGGCGATTCCGATGCCCCAGCCGTATGAGGCCATAGTATTTCGCGATTACTTCGTCGCTGGACTGGACTTCCCGTTGGAGCGGTTTGTCGCCGAGGTGCTTGACGCTTTCGAAATTCAGATTCACCAGCTCACACCTAACGCGTTTTCGCGATTAAGCGTTTTCACTATGGCTTTGAAGATGATGGGGCACCGACCACGAGCCGATGTTTTCGTTAAGTTTTACGATATACATCGCCGCCACAGCCAAGTGACTGATTACTTTCTTAAGAAGAGGCTGCCGAGCGAGATTGGGTCTGTGAATTTTGTTCCTCGCAAGGCCAGAGGCAATGTTTCTATTTCGCCTACATATAAGAACAAGTGGCCGCAATGGTCGGATTTTTGGTTTTACATCCGCGTCTGCTCGAATGATGCCGTTCGGGAAGCCAAGCGAAAACACCTTGGCAAGGCCTCTTCTCTCTCGTCCAAGTTGGAAGAAAATGCTGGGGTCCATGCACGACCCGCCGCTCTAATGGACGACGAAGGTATCAGCTGTGCTGACGCTCTTGCCCTTACTTCCCGCTACCAGATTAGCCGGGATCTCGTTGAGGAATGGGTGAGCATAGGACAAAAACCCCTCTGCTCCGATACGGAGTTCGGAGATTTCGTTGTTCAGAACGGGTACTGCGGCCCGACGCTCATGATTGAACGACCCGCTGACTTTGGTGACGACGCCTCTTACGTGAGCCACGTCGAAAAAGAGGCAAACAAGATTTGTGGCCCTTATCTGACGAAAGAGAGCCAATTCAAGCTTAATTCTATTGGGGGCCGGAAACGCCTGAACAGGGCTTTCGACGCGATGGGGGTTTCTTACGGGGAGCGCCCTTTGCCCGCGGACAATGATGCCGGTGGTGTTGACGCGAAAGGCAAAAAATTTGTGAGCAGTCGCGCGAAGGTTGGGGTTAAACGCAAGCCTAAGGAGCCCGGGGATATTCGCTTGGGACGATCGACCTCGAAACCGCTAAGCGAAGTTGGCAGTAGGCCCTCGGGACAAGTTCGCAAGTTCGTTCCTCCGGGGGACGCTGAGGTAGCAAAAACAACGTTCGCTGCTAAGTTGAACTGACCATCTCGCCTTGCCTTGGTGTTATGCGTGGGTTCTTTAATTAACTTTCTTCTGCGCTTTTCAGGTTCCGCTGGCATTTGCATTCATGGGATCCCGCAAAGCTGCGACGGCCACTTTCTTCGATGAAGATGTGTCGGATATGCCAGCGGTCACAAAGCCTGGGGTTCGAAAGCCCATCCGGCCCGAAGACGAGCGCGAAACAAAACGCGCCCGCGCCACATCAACGGCCGCGCCCGTTCGCGCCCCGACGAAGGTACCAGCGGAAACTTCCACCGGTAAAGGTAAGAGCAGGTTCTATCGCGAATCCGTCCGCTTGACCCAAGCCATGGTCGATAACCAATTGCTGGGTCACGGCCGGTTGGTGCTTGACTCTCAACCTGGGGACTACGAGAACCCACAGTTTTGCACTGGTGCAAGCTCATCGAGCGAAATGGACGAAGCGCGGGAGGAATCTTACAGGATCGCTCGTTCTTTGGGTGCAGCTTCCGAGTCCCAGCTTGCATGCCGTTTCGACAGTCGCCGGGTGGGCAGTTTACCAGCCGCGTCTGACGAAGCGGCGAAATTTATTGAGTTCGCCGATAAGGCTTTCGTTGCCCCGGAAGTCGAGCGCGACCTTCTTTCCGTTGAAGATCAAGTGCTAGGAGAGGCGATGTCGTTCCACCTTGCCAGCGTGAGCGTTTGTGCAGCTTTCGCTTGCGTTATTGGTTTATTTTCACCCTTGCTTAACTGCATTTGTTGCCTATCCCGTTTTTTTATTATAGGCACTGCTGATCGCACGGAGCCGGGGCCACCGGCAAGATCTCGTTGGCCGAGAAACCGATACTCAGCGGCGTGAAGCGGCGCGCCGGTTGAAGAGCTTGGAGGAATCGAACGAAAACCTGAAGAAGAAGGCTGAGGAGGAGAAGGAGACTCGCCGCGCTCTTCAGCGCGAAAATGAGCAGCTAAAGAGGGAACTTGCTGGGCTGAAGTCTGTTGTGGACGAGAAAGACAAGCGAACCCTCGCTACCGCTTCTGATCTGGCTGCCCGCTATCACCGCGCATTGCAATATCTCGGCGTGCACTCCAGCGGTCCAGGCGAAAGCACGGCTGATGCCTCGTTCGCTTGGCTTGGAACTGAAATTGACTCGCTGGAGGGATACGTTTCGCTTTCGCGAGACTATGCCGCCGCGGCGGGTATATAAGCCATAGGACACAGTCTTGTTGACGCAGGCTGCACGCACATGCATGACTTGCATGTAAAGGACGTCGATTCGTACTGGCGTTCCCCGAGCGAGGCGAAAGCGCTGGGTGCGAAATTCTTTGAAGAGTTCTGGCTGGGGGGGCAACGACATGGCGCTGATTCAGTCGGCTGTGAGTCGTGGCAAGGTTCGGCACATCTCCGTATTTCGTACTTCGTGGTACTTTTCGCGCTTTTTGTTTTTCTTTGTGCTTCTTTTTTTTCTGATTTCCCTTCTGCTGTTATAGACTTCGGAGGAGCGGGCACAGATCAAGCAAGCATTCGCCGCATACATTGCGGAGCGCCGGAGTCGTGAGGCCGAAAAGGACGCGGAAAGGGGCATCGGGTCGACCCCTGCTGAAAATCCCGAAGGCTCAACTGCCGGAGCGTCGCGTGCTGGCGAGGAAGCTCATGATGGGGTAGCCTGAGTCTTGTCGAAATCTGGAAGTTTTTGTGTAATTTTCTGGAGCGAAATGAACGCTAAAGACTTGTAATGCGGTTAATGAACCTTTAGTACTGTTGTGAATCAAGTTTCGGATGCGGGAACTGCGGAGGTTCTTGATGTCTGCCCTTTAATGATTAAATTCGGCAATTTGTATGTTGGCGGCGATTTGTGGTGGAGTTTTCACGCGAAGTTTCCTACGGCAACGCTTTCGTCTTACTTGAGAAAGCGCGCCGACAAGCTTCGCCGGACCGAAGAAAAACTTCGGGAATTTTATGAGCACTTCGATCGCCGGGAGCTGGAAGTGCGGCGGAAACGGCGAAACGACTCCCGCACGAACTTAGCTGCTTTTGAGGAGATTACCGTGAAGGAGGAGCCGAAGGACTTTTCGTTTTCTCCCAACTCCCGTCGGTTTAGCATGTCGCTCGGCGGGGCTAGTGGGTCTTAGGTCCGCTTTTTAGCGGGCTTTTGTTTTTATTTTGGGGAATTGTAACTTTTCGCGGTAATAAAGATGCAGGGCTTCGTCATTGGTTTTCGATTGTTGCTTTTCTTTTGTTTGTCGGGTGACGTTTTTTTCGATTATTGCGCTCCGTCTCGTCTGTTCGAGGGGAGAGGAGGGGGCATGCGTCTTTCCGCGCAAGAACGCTTTTGCCTCAACCCTGGGTTATTGCATGACTCGCCCGCCCCTTACGCACCTAGGCAAGGGGCGGTGCTAATCGCGCGAGGGCGCTTTCGGTGCGAGCCCCTCGGCCGATAGTAAACACGCGCCCGCCCCCACTCACTTAGACGAGGGGCGGTAACGTTCGCGCGAGGGCGCTTTTGGTGCGAGCCCCTCGGCCGATAGTAAACACGCGCCCGCCCCCACTCACTTAGACGAGGGGCGGTAACGTTCGTGCGAGGGCGATTTCGGTGCGAGTCCCTCGGCCGATAGTAAACTCGCGCCAGCCCCCACACACTTAGACGAGGGGCGGTAACGTTTGCGCGAGGGCGCTTTCGATGCGAGCCGCTCGGCCGATAGTAAACATGCGCCCGCCCCCACTCACTTAGACGAGGGGCGGTAACGTTCGTGCGAGGGCGATTTCGGTGCGAGCCCCTCGGCCGATAGTAAACACGCGCCCGCCCCCACACACTTAGACGAGGGGCGGTAGCATTCGCGTGAGGGCGATTTCGGTGCGAGCCCCTCGGCCGATAGTAAACACGCGCCCGCCCCCACTCACTTAGACGAGGAGCGGTAACGTTCGCGCGAGGGCGCTTTCGGTGCGAGCCCCTCGGCCGATAGTAAACACGCGCCGGTAGCATTCGCACGAGGGAGCTTTCGATGCGAGCCCCTCAGACGATAGTAAACATGCGCCCGCCCCCACTCACTTAGATGAGGGGCGGTAACGTTCGCGCGAGGGCGCTTTCGGTGCGAGCCCCTCGGCCGATAGTAAACACGCGCCTGCCCCCACTCACTTAGACGAGGGGCGGTAACGTTCGCGCGAGGGCGCTTTCGGTGCGAGCCCCTCGGCCGATAGTAAACACGCGCCGGTAGCATTCGCGCGAGGGAGCTTTCGATGCGAGCCCCTCGGCCGATAGTAAACACGCGTCGGTAGCATTCGCGCGAGGGAGGTTCGATGCGAGCCCCTCGGTCGATAGTAAACACGCGCCCGCCCCCACTCACTTAGACGAGGGGCGGTAACGTTCGCGCGAGGGCGATTTCGGTGCGAGCCCCTCGGCCGATAGTAAACACGCGCTGGTAGCATTCGCGCGAGGGAGCTTTCGATGCGAGCCCCTCGGCCGATTTGACCGCGAGAACGGGTGTTAGCGGTCTGCTGTAGTTAGTGAAAATTGATTGACGAAAGTGCCTTTATATAGTGCTGAGGTGAGGTTTACAACCGGCTATAACTATGACATTGCTCTTATTGTCATCTGGCAGCGTGCACGGCCTGGTTCACCTCCTAGCCGTAGTTTGAGATGGGATTGCCACTCGAAGGAACTCTCGCCTATAGTTACTGGATTGGTGACGATAGGTGGACGCGATACCGATGACACAACCATCAAAGCGAAAAGCGTGGCTCCTGATGCTTCCTATTCATATTTTTGCTAATTAGCCGAGTGCCTGGGACTAACATTTTGCGGAGACACGGCGGTTTTGGATCGTTGGGAGGCTTGCACCCTGGTGTCTATTTATATTGCCTTGCCCTTGTTGCGGGAGGACTGCATTTACTCCCTTGGCTGTACTTTGTAGGCGTTTGGTAGGTGAAACGTTATTATAGCATTTATGCTTGCTCCTTGCAGCTACTGGGGCTTGCCAGCTGTCCTTGTCGCCTGGCAAGGGCTGCTCGACTTGCTTCATGGCTTTCGTTCCGGCCCTCGCGTTTTGTCGGAGGGTCGGTTTTCACATAGCCCGCAGGCTTTCGTTCAGCCCTCGCGTTTTGTCGGAGGGTCGGTTTTTATATATAGCCCGCAGGCTTTCGTTCCACCCTCGCGTTTTGTCGGAGGGTCGGTTTTCACATAGCCCGCAGGCTTTCGTTCCACCCTCGCGTTTTGTCGGAGGGTCGGTTTTCATGTAGCCCGTAGGCTTTCGAGATTGTCGGTGGATGTGAAGGGTCTCTTTCGCCCTACCTCCCCGACATTCTCTTTTCATCACATTTTGATGACGAATGTCTCAACCTTATGTTTGGTTGACTTCATCTTTTTCCGAGCCACGCGATATTTTTTGGGGGAGTTACGTTTACTTTCGCAATGTAGCGATTACATTCGGCTGCCTCGTTAAAAAACCTCGCACCCCGATGAAGGGCTTCCCCGGCGAGGAAAAAGAGTGCAGCCGACCTTTGATTACAAAAATGGTGAAAAATGGAAAAGAGGCTTACATCAAAGTACAAAAAGATAAATTACGGGTAGAAACGGCGCAGATTGCTCGCGTTCCATGTGTGGGCTGACTCTTCGCCCTTGTCATCCAACAACTGGAATACACCGGGTGCTGCCGTGCTTGCCACGATGAAGGGGCCTTGCCATTGCGACTGCAGCTTACCTTGCTTGTCTGGCTGCCGAATGGTGACCATGTCTCCAGGCTTGATATCCTTTCGGACTATCAACTTGTCCCTGTGATGCTTCATTTCGGCATGGTACTTCTCGAGATTATCTGCAGCTTGCAGTCTTATTTCTTCGATAGTGTCGAGTTCGAGGTGTCTTTGCTCTTGAGTAGTTGAGGCCATTTCGGTTCGAAAGGATCCCAGCTTTACCTCTTCCGGGGTGACTGCTTCCTCGCCGTAAAGTAACCTGAACGGGGTGAAGCTGGTAGCTCTGGACCGTGAGATGTTGTGTCCCCACATAGCCGTTGTTAGGGTGTTGGCCCACTTGCCTTTCGGCGAGTCGTATAAGGTTTTCGAAATTGCCGAGAAGATTAGGCCATTCGCTCTCTCGACAGCCCCGTTTGCCTGCGGGTAATTTACTGAGGCGAAGTTAAGCTTTATGCTGAGCTCATCACAGAAACTCCTGAATTCGGCGCAATCGAACTACTTCCCATTGTCGCAGGTGATGAATGACGGAACACCGAAACGACAAATTATCCTCTGCCAGACGAATTTGGTTAAGGAAGCGGAAGTTATGCTAGCAAGGGCCTTCGCTTCCACCCACTTGGTGAAATACTCGAGAGCAACTGCTGCGAAACGCAAGTTGCCCGGAGCTGCCGGTAGCGGGCCGACTATGTCGATGCCCCATCTCTGCAAGGGCCAGGTCGGTACTATCGGCGTGGTTTCATTTGCTGGGGCTTTCTGGTTTTTGGCGAACATCTGGCAACCTTTGCAACATTTGACCAGCTCTCTGGCGTCTGATGCGGCGGAAGGCCAATAAAATCCTTGCCTCATTGCTCTGTGTGCTATTTCGTGAGGTCCTCTGTGCGCTCCGCACATTCCGGCGTGCATTTCTTCGAGTAGCTGAATGCCTTCGCGCTTGCTTATGCATTTTAGAAGAGGAGTTGTTATCCCATTTTTGAACAACTGCTCTTCGATGATTGCGTAACCTTTCGCTCTGCTGGCCATCCTTTCGGCATCCTTCCTAGACTCCGGCTCGTGTGTCCCGGCTAGATAAGCGAATATCTGCGACCTCCAGTCATCACTGACGATAGTGTGTACCGAACTCGGATGATCTTCCTCCTCTTTCACGGCTCTGGCCAAAAGGACTTGATAGAACACGTCTGGTGGTAGTGGCAGATTTTGTGCTGCGGCTTTGGCTAGTTCATCTGCCTCTGTGTTTTTGGCTCTTGGAATGTGACGTAAGGTGAAACCGGCGAAATGCTTCTTCATTCTTCTGATTGCTGCCAGATACTTGGCTAACTCTGGTTCTCTTGCTATGAAATCCTTTTCGGCGTGACCAACAATGACTTGGAAATCTGACTTGACTATGCATCTTCTCGCTCCGATTGCTCGGAGCTTTCGTAATCCCAAGAGCACGACTTCATATTCGGCGGTGTTGTTGGTCGTGAGGAATTGTAGTCTTGCGGCGAATCTGACCTTCGGTCCTCTTGGCGGGGTTAGGATCGCCGAGATTCCGGCTCCAACCATTCCCCAAGCGCCATCACAATTTACGGTCCATACGGGCTCCTCGAACTCGAGAGTTGTGTCGAAGGCCGCAGGAGTCCAGTCTGCTATGAAATCTGCCAACGCCTGCGACTTGATTGCAGACCGGTGTTGGAAGTCGATCACATATTCGTTTAGCTCCGCCGCCCATTTGCCGATTCGGCCGATAGCTTCGTTGTTGCGGAACAAGGCTTCCAATGGCTGAGCCGATAGGACTATGATGTGGTGGGATTGAAAGTAGTGCTTTAGTTTCCTGGAAGCCATTACCACCGTATAAGCTATCTTCTCTAGCTCTGAATAATTCAGTTTTGCTCCCGACAGGGCCTCAGAGACGAAATAGATCGAGAACTGCATCATCTTGTTTTCGTATTCCCTTTCTTCCACCAATACTGCGCTTACAGTGGTGTGAGATGCTGCGAGATACAACAAAAATGTCGCTTCCGGCGATGGTTTAGATAGCGTGGTTAGCTTTGTTAGGTACTCCTTAAGTTGCTGGAAAGCCTGCCGCTGCTCTTCTCCCCAATCGAAAGGATCGGAGCTGCGCAAAGTTCTGAAGAATGGTAGCCCTTTTTTGGCGCACCTTGCGATGAATCTGTTCAAAGATGCCAGCCTTCCTGTCAACCTTTGCACTTGCTTTCGGCTTGAGGGCGGTTGCATGTTGACGATTGTCGCTATCTTGTCGGGATTAGCTTCAATTCCTCTTGTCGAAACCAGGCAACCGAGGAGCTTGCCTTTCTTGATGCCGAAAATGCACTTGTTAGGGTTGAGCTTCAAACAACTTTTTCGGAGATTGCCGAAAGTCTCGAGTAAGTCTGCTTGATGATCTTCTTGTCTGTCACTCTTGACCACTATATCGTCAACGTAAGCTAACAAGTTTTTCTTTTGCTTCTGGCTTTCGAACACCTTGTCAGTCATCCGCGAGAATGTAGGGCCTGCATTGCGCAGCCCTTCCGGCATCCGCCGATAGCAATATGTGCCTGTTGGGGTGATGAAACTGGTTTTCACCTCATCGTCGGGATGGAGCCATATCTGGTGATAACCTGAAAAACAATCTAGCAAACTCATTATTTCACAACCGGATGCGATATCGACGAGCTTGTCGATACGAGGCAAAGGGTACGGATCCTTCGGGCAGCATTTGTTGAGGTCGGTGAAATCGACGCACATTCGCCACTTTCCATTCTTCTTTTTCACCAAGACAACGTTCGCCAGCCATTCGGGGTACTGGACTGGTCGGATTACTCCTGCATCGAGTAATCTTTGCACTTCGGCTTTCGCCGCATCTGCCCTTTCGTTTGACATCTTTCTCAGTTTTTGCTTTCTGGGCTTAGCGCCGCTTGCGACGTTCAAACTGTGTTGGGCGAGATCTCTGCTAACGTCTTGCAAGTCGTTTGCTGACCAAGCGAAAATGTCATCATTGTTCGCGAGGAAAGATGCCAGAGCGCTTCTTTCTTCTTTCCGGCATGCTGGACCCAATGTGCACAGTTCTTTCGGGCCTGGAGGCCGTGAGCGGAATCCTTACCGTTTCTTCGGCCGCCCCAACCTTGCATTCCGACGGGTTGACTATGGCTTGCTCTTCGGTAGATGGCTGCCTTTCGTCTTTCTTTGCCACTTCATTTATGAGGCTGTAACCTGGAGTTGGCCTGCCTTTTATTCTTCTGGAGGCTTGCTGATCTCTATGCACGGTGATAATGCCGAAAGGGGATGGCATTTTCATGCACAAGTAACTTTGCTTGATTATGACATTGAACTTGTTGGTGAAACCTCTGCCGAAAATGGCGGTGTATGGGTAGTCCATGTTAACTATGTCGAACATCACCATTTCGGTGCGCACTCTTTCTTCCTCGACGAAAGATACCGGGATTTGTTTCTTGCCGATAGCGTCGATCTTTCTTCCTCCGAAACCGTACAAGGAATTGCCGACGGGGTCCAAACTGCGCCTGTCCATCCCCATCGCTTCGAAAGCTTTGACGAACAAGATGTCTGCTGAGCTTCCGGTGTCAATCAAAATGTTGTGCAAGGTGAAACTGGCCACATTGGCCGTGGCGACGAAAGCGTCACAATGCAAAAAATCGCGAACTTTAAAATCCGACTCATCGAAACATATCGGCGCTAGCGACCAAGCTGGCCTGTTCAGCGGAAGCCTTGGTGATACCATGAGTGAGGCATCACAAGTGAAGCCATCATCCATAGATGAAGTAGTAGTGGTAGATGATGAGCTACATGAAGGGTTAGTAGCAGCAATAATAATAGGCTTATAGAAAGATTCATCGATTATATCACAAGCTATGCCTATGTCACATGTTTTAACCACTTTTTCAGTTTTAGCTTGATCAACAAGTGATGAGTGAGCTTCCTTAAGCTTAGTGTGAGCATTGCCAAGCTCCTCATGGGCTTCCACTAGCCTCTCATGAGTAGCATTGAGCTCCTCAAAGGATTGCTCAAGAGCTTTTAGTCTCTTTTGCAATTCTTTGCACTCCTTTCTCTTTTTATCAAAGTGTTCTCTAGCATCATCAAGCATTTCAATTAATTCATCTTTAGTAGGTTCATCATCATCACTATCATCGCTATCACTCTCATCATCATCAGATAGTACCTTTGTGGCCTTTGCCATGAAGCATGATGGAGTGTCGAAGATTGAAGGCTTGTTGTTGATAGCAATACTTGCAAGTGCCTTCTTCTTGCTTGTCTTGCGATCTTCATTATCACTATCTTCATCACTATCACTTGTGGATGCATCACTATCCCAAGTGACCATATATGATTGCCCCTTCTTCTTCTTTGTGTAATTCTTCTTTTCTTTCTTCTCCTTCTTCTTGTCCTTCTTGTTGTCATTTTCATCATTCTCACTGTTGTACGGACATTGAGCAACAAGATGGTCCTTGCTACCGCACTTGAAGCACCTCCTTGGTTCATCCTTGTTCTTGTATGAAGTCTTCTTCCTCCTTGCCCGGTAGCCTTTCTTCTTCATGAATTTGCCAAACCTTTTGACAAATAGAGCCATCTCTTCATCTTCGTCATCACTATCATTTGAGCAGTTATCTTCACTAGAATCTTCCTTCTTTACTTTGCCCTTGCTCTTTGATGATGATGTTGTGGCTTTGAATGCCACACTCTTCTTCTTCTCATCCTTCTTCACTTCTTGATCATTCTCATCTCTGTAGGTGTCATCGGTCATTACATCTCCAAGAACTTGGTTTGGTGTCATAGTGTCCAAACCGCTTCTTACAAGCAATGTGACTAACATGCCAAATCTCTTGGGAAGACATCTCAAGAATTTATGAGAGAAGTCTTTGTCCTTCACCTCTTCTCCAAGTGCTTTGAGATCATTGACAAGCACTTGAAGCCTATGAAACATCTCTGGAACACTTTCATCTTCATTCATCTTGAAGCTAGCAAACTTTTCTTTGAGAATGTATGCTTTTGCTCCTTTCACTGCTTGAGTGCCCTCAAATGATTCTTCCAATTTCTTCCAAGCATCATATGCCATCTCCAATTTTTTGATTTGCTCAAATACCCTCTCATCAACGACATCATGAATAGCACTGAGAGCAATGTCATTGTTCTGCATCTTCTCTTCTTCGGCATTGGTGAGATGCTCCGGATCAAATATCTCAATCTTGACATCCACAACTTGCCATATCTTTCTATTGATTGACTTTAAATGAGTGGTCATTTTTGCCTTCCAATAGCCATAGTTTGTGCCATCAAATTGGGGTGGCCTTTTGGTGTTGTTGATATGAGCCATTTTGACACCGAAGGTTGTTAAGCCTCAAATAAACGGTGACCTTGCTCCGATACCAATTGAAAGGTCCTAAATGGCTAGAGGGGGGGTGAATAGCCTATAAAAATTTCTACAACAACACTTAAACAAACTAGTTAGACAACTAAATGGCGAAGCGAAGTTTGCGCTAGCTCTACACAGATGCAAGCCACGTATTCACAATTCTAGATAACCACAAACTCTAAGTCACACAATATCAAAGGAACTATTCAATAACCAAACAAGCAATAATGTATATCACTACACAAGATAAGAGAATGTAACTAACAACAAGGTATAATATTAACTTGCAAGAAAGTAACAAATGTAAGTACAAGAGATAGAAGTGTGTATACCGAGCCGGCACGAGATTAATAAATGAATATCAAAGAATACCACGGAGACAAGTTGACACAATAATTTTTCCTCCGAGGTTCACTTGCTTGCCGGCAAGCTACGTCCCCGTTGTAGCGATACACCCACTTGGAGGTTCACGCGCTAATAGGCATCACACGCCTAACCCTCAATAGGGTGCCGCACAACCAACACAAGATGGGGATCCACAAGCTACGAGCAATCCACTAGAGTTACCTTTGGCGCTCCGCCGGGGAAGGTACAAGAAACCCCTTACAAATCACCGGGAGATGGCCACGAACAATCACCACTCGTGCCTAATCTCCTCCGCTGCTCCAAACCGTCTAGGTGGCGGCAACCACCAAGAGTAATAAGAATATCCGTAGCAACAACAATCGCCAAGTGCCACTAGATGCAAACTCACAAGCAAATGCACTTGGATCTCTCGATCTCACTTGGATTCGCACTAACAAGCAAAGAGATCGGAGGGAGGGATTAGATCTTGCTCAAGAGGATGTTCAAGAAGTCAGAGAGTCAAGAGATATCCCCAAAGGCGGCCACGGTCAATTTATAGGGAAGGGAGGGCGACGGCCCGAACCCTACCTTTCTGCGCTTGGTCGGTAGTACCGACAGAGTCAAACTAGCCGTTTAACACACGTCCCGCTGATTTAGGCGAAGCACCGACTCTCTGGTCGGTACCTCCGAGGTCGGTAGTACCGAGGTAATGGCGGTACTACCGCCAGGCCAAAATCAGCCGCGAACAGAGAGCTCTGCGAAAAGCAAGCCACTACCGACCTTGCGTCGGTACCACCGCGGGCGGTAGTACCGAGGTAATGGCGGTACTACCGCCAGGCCATTTTCAAATCTACAGAGAGCCTCGCGAAACCCTTTAGAGCCGCGGTACCACCGACCCTCTGGTCGGTACCACCGCCGGCGGTAGTACCGAGGTAATGGCGGTACTACCGCCAGGCCAAAAACACCCCATAACAGAGAAGGCTGCACGCAGCACCTATGGGCGGTACCACCGACCACCTGGTCGGTACCACCGACCATACACAGAAAACTCCATTTTCTTCTCTGTGTTGATCCAAACCAACTCCAACAACTTCTCCTTTGCAAATGTGCTAACACCAACAAGTGTACAACATCATGTGCATGTGTGTTAGCATTTTCACAAACATTTTAAAAGGATTCGAGTTAGCACACTAGGTCCTAATGCATATGCATGTATGAATCCACCTAGTGGCACTTGATAACCGTGATCACTGAGATATTCCCCTCTTAATAGTACGGCTATCTATCCTAAATGCACTCACACCCTCTACGGTGTCTTGAGTGCCAAAACAAAATTCCTATTTATACCTTTGCCTTGATCTCCATAGGATTTTGTTTTTCTCTTCTTCTTCTTCCAAATGTGGAGCACTTGATCTATCTTTTGGTCATCACCACCAATACCATGATCATCATTTGGCTCACGTACTTGGAATGTACCAACCTAGCTCATAAACACTTCATGACAAGGTTAGTACTCTAGGTGACATCAATTATCCAAAACCAAACAAGGACTTTCAGAGGCATGTACTGCGGGGGATGCATAGGCGTGCCTGTGTAGTTGCCGCACGCTAACGCCCCTGCTGCCAGGTCTTGCAAGTTGTGAAAAACATGCTTGGAGCTTTCGGCAGAAGCTGATGCTTGATCCTTGTCTTTTAGCTCTTTCGCCATCTTGCTATATTTGCAGTCTCGGGTGGTATGGACGAAATTGCCATCGCAGATGACACAATACGGAGGCTTGGCTCCTCTTCTGCGGCCTCTACCGTCTCGACCGCCACGTCCTCCACGGAAAGATTGATCAAACCCTCTTTGCGGCTGGAAGTTGGCCATATCCGGCCTCTCCATGCCCGCCTCTGATTGCGTTGGTTCTTCCCTCAGAGTGTTGATTGACCGGTAGGGCCTAACCATTCTTTGATTCGGCACCGGCGGTGGTCGACTTGCTTTCGTCGCTTGCTTCTGCATCAAGCGGGCGGCTTTACGCCACCGAAAGTCATCGTCCGATCTTGCGTACGCGTTCATCACGTCGAAC
Source organism: Coix lacryma-jobi var. lacryma-jobi (assembly GCA_009763385.1). NCBI lineage: Eukaryota > Viridiplantae > Streptophyta > Magnoliopsida > Poales > Poaceae > Coix > Coix lacryma-jobi. The sequence goes on from CM019827.1 coordinate 18,029,896, forward strand.
AATTCCTTAACAGTCTTCGGCGGTTCCCTGGACAAGTGAGCGGCGCACTGCCCGGTCCCCAAGCCTTCGGTGGCTGCTGCAATTACCGCAGCTTCCGGCACATTCGGAGCTTGAGCTTTTAGCTGGATGAAACGCTTAAGGTACTCGGATAAAGGCTCGTCGTCTTGCTGGGTGCAGTTCATGAGGTCTCGTGTGGTCTTGACATCTGGACGGAATCCTTGGAAGGTGGCAAGCAATTCGGCCTTCAACTGAGCCCACGAATAGATGGATAAAGGCCTGAGCGTGGTGTACCAATCGTGCGCCACATCTTCGACTGCCAGAATGAGAGATTTCGCCAGGGCTTGATTGTCCTCGCCTGCCGAAAACACGGCTGTCTCGTAGCTCGCTAAGAATTTGCGCGGGTTCGCCTTGCCGTCGAAAGTCGGAATGCGTGGCTTGTAGTTGAGCGGCCACAGATGGGCTTGTAATTCTCTTGAGAGCGGCGAGGTTTCATTGATTGCATTGTCGAAAACAGGTGGCTACTCTCGCCTTGGCTCGAACACATTTTCTTGAATTATTGGGATCGGGCCTCCTCCAGCCTTTCGTAGTTCCTGAATCTCCTTTTCCAGTTGCCTTCTCTGCGCCTCCGCCTGACGAAAGGCGTTGCGAGTTTCATCCTCCCTTGCTTTTGCCGCGAGCTGCCGCTGCAACTAATCTCTTTGCTGAATCAACCTTTCGATTTCTTCTTGCTGCTCAGTCAGCATTCTGATTGCTTGAGCATGCCTGGTAACTTCGGCATCGTCGTCTTCTTCGTCGCCGGGCTCATCTTGGACGTCCCCTTCCGGCGTGCCATCTCTGCCGAAAGGCGGTGGGTCAAGGCTTGAGGTTGCTGTCGGCGGTATCTGGGTTTCGGTCGGGAGCGTGCCGCCGAAAGCTTGGGTGTTTTGGGATGTATTCGGTGGTATTTGTGTAGCTAAGACGGATGCCGCGAGTGTGCCTTGGCCATCCTTGTTCACGGCAACCGTTTCGGGATTGTCGACCGTTTTCAGCGCCTTCCTCGGTGGCATGGTAAGCTCGGGCGACAACCACGGTGGGCGCCAATGTTGTTTTGGGTCCGAGGCCCCGAAACAGCGGGTTGTCGCACGAACGAAGGCACGAAGCGAAAGCGGAAAACGAACGGGAAAGTAGGGAAACAGTTCAGGTGAACAGTGCTCTCCTCCCTCCCTCTGGGAGTACGGGAGCCTTTTATATCATTCAAAACTGTTTGAAAGTACATGAATGCCCTTCCAACTACTCCCGATGCAATTACAAAAATGCCCTATCCAAACGCCTCGCGGCCTTTGTCGCGTCCTCCTGCTCGAGGGGTGTTGTCGTCATTCCGTCTCCCGGCGGGCTCGGAGCTGCCTGGGCCCTCCCCCTCCGTAGATGTGGGCCCGGCCCTCGCGACGAAAGCCCTTGGCGCACCGCGAACACGTGCAGAAAGCAAAACGAGGATTCAGACAGAGCAAGCTTACTTCTAGCGAAATCCTCTGGAAACCACTAGCGGCTTGCTTCGCGCGAAAGGAGCGCGATTGGCAAACCCGCCCGCTCGATTACGTTCCTTTCGCGCGAGAGGTCCGTCACGGGCCAGGGCTCGGGCCGTTTGCTGACCCTCCGCGCGAACGCGACAGCCCAAGCTTCCCATCCGCGCGGAAGGGCCACTTCCGCCTGTAAACAACCACCTTTTCGATCACCGAGCGCTCACGCGCGCATTCGTGTGAAAGCGAAACTTCGCCAGGCCGACTCTTTCGCGCGAAAACCCCACTCCCTGTCCGGCTAGCGGGCCGGGGTGCCGGCGCCGTGGGTATCGCCCCAACAAGTAGTGAGTCCAACAGTTAGTCTAGTTAGGCCCAATCCTCCCAGTAGCTGTTCAGTACACAATGTTTTTGATATTTTTAGCTCATACATAATTTAGCTCAACAAACAAGAGTCCACGTTAGCAAACATTGTTGCTCAACCCTGAGCTAACGAATCCCGCAGACTCCGAAATATAGACGAGCGGACTCCACTAGCGCGAAGGAAGCATTGTCGGTTGCTACCTCATCTTACGCGGTTGCGCCTAGTAGCCATATCCGAGCGCTGTCACCCTCGTTGGACGCAGCGTAGGCTGCACGCCATCAGCTATGACCATTTGTTGGTCCTGGTGAGTCCGTGAAGTTTTGAGCTTTATCGTCTTCAGAATGTCCAAACATCATTCATCATGTTATCAGTATGGTATAATATTTTTTCTCACAGCAAAACGCTATCGACCGACTTATCAACTACAAAAACCTTTAGCTTAATAGAGTGATTATCTTACTAGTTATTAGCTTAGGGCTTTGAAATTGGGTATTGGACTATAAAATTCATTAAGGGCTCGTTCGTATGAAAAAAATTAAAGTATATAATTGAAGACTTCGAAATTGGACATCATGCTCTAAATTTAGTTAAGGGTTCGTTCGTGTGGATGAAATAAGAAGTATATAATTGAATGAATAAAATCTCTTGTTATTTCTTTAAAAAGATGAGTAAAAAATAAATTAATATTTTTTCAAAGTTGTCCGAAAAACATTTCAGTAATTTGATTAATTTAGAGTTATGCGTATCGAAATTTGTATTTGATTTTTATCATATATCATATACCGCCTCCAGGCGTGTAAATAAAATTGTTTTTAGACAACAACACGATCTTTAAAGCACAACTTTATCTTCTTTGTTTTATAAAACTATTTATTAAAAAGTGACATATATTTTTATAAAAAATAATTTTAAGATAAACCTATTCATATGATCTTCACATTACCAAACTCAACAACTTAAAAGTAATTTATAATTTATATTCTCAATATTTAACTCAAGCCTTATTCAAAACAACTTAATTTACAGGTATGGTGCGTGCAGTATAAATCTTTGACGAGGATTACTTGGTTCAAAGGCTTTCTTTGGTTTTTGGACTAAAATTTAGTCTATATCACATCAAATGTTACGATCTTATTTTTGTCTATTTAAAATAGACTAATTACAAAAATCAATTTGTGATACAAAAACTAATTTGTAAGATGAACCTATTAAATATAGTTAGTCCATAATTTAATAATATAATACTACAATAAATATTTATTAATGAGATTATTGGTCCTGTTAATTGCTATATGATGGATGATATAATTAGTTTTATAAATTTATTTTTAATGGATTAAATTAGTACTACAACGTTTAACGTGGCATGGATATAAACTCTGGACTCCAAACATCCCCCTACCGCCCGTGACTGCTTGCTTGGCTCCGACCCTTGGTCCGCCCCGCCTGAACTCGTCTCGCCCGCGGCGATCTCCTCCATCTCGCCCGCGGCGATCTCCTCCATCCGCTAGCCGCGCCGTAACCCCGCGCTCCGCGCGGCCGATAAGGACCACCTGGGGGCCCAGCCACCTCGCGACCAGCTCAGGCGCGGCGTCCGCCCTCTGGAGCCCCGGTGTCCCCGCGACCGTCGCTGCTGTCGTACTTCGCCACTCGCCACCTTGGCCGGCGACGAGCATCACCAGGACACCGGGTATTCCCTCCCCTTGTCCTCCCTTCCTGCTGTGCGAAGCTGTGCGCCCAAACCTTAACGTAATTAGTAGGTAAAAATCGCCCAAACCCTAACATACAATCGGATCTGAATCTAGTTACAGGGAATATGCATGTATTATGCCTACTAACTTCGATTGCTTTGCAAAAAATTTTGGGTACACATGTGTACACCCATGTCCTTTACTGGGTCTGCCCCTGCACGCGCATATGCATGTATTATGCCTACTAACTTCAATTCCTTTGCAAAATTATCGGGTGTACATGCTTACACCCATGTCGTTTACTGGATCCGCCCCTGGTTCTGTGGCAGCTGAAAGATGGCGAGGATACCGTCTCTGAAGAGCCTCAATGCGTTTCCACATGCGGAGGAGCACTTGTTGAAGAAGACTTACTCTGGCGCTGTTGGTATGGTCTATGGGGATCCTATTGTTCTGTAGTTGTTGCAAATGATTGCTTAAGTATATGGTTTCGAGGTCTGTCTTTAATTTCCATATCATCGTTATCTTGGCAGTGACAATTCTTGGGCTACTTATAATGATTACACTGTTTGTGCATGAGCTGCAGTTTTATCTTACCACCTACACCGTGCATCAGGTATGATTGGTCACAGCTTATATTTTCATGTTTGACTGACATGCAACTTTTCAATGTAATATTCACAGACTTTTGTTCTCCCTTTGAAATATCTTTTAGTTTTTTCCCCAAGGCACTGGGAATATGCCACCTTATCCAAAGTAAATGTTTACATTTCTTTTTCGAGATAATTCTAGTTGTCATGTGGGGGCTGAGTTCAATCATCATTCAGCAACCTGATCAAAGAATTATTTTGATGGCAATTCATTTATTTCATATGAAACATGATTATAAATCAATTTCATTGTTCAACTACCCATGTGTTTTCTGATGTTGTAGTTTCTATTAATTACCATTGATGAGATTCTGGCAAAGTCATTGTCTTTTCATTGAGCTTATCCTTCCCAACATCTGTATCATGAACCCTTCACCAGTTGATACTGTCTGCAGATGTCTGTAGATCTGAAACGAGGAGAAACTCTTCCAATTCATATCAATATGTCATTTCCTTCTTTGCCATGTGAAGGTCAGTTATTGATTAAGTTCAGTAGTTCACCCATAAGTATTTTGTGACAAGTCTTTCATTATTTTTGATACATCCTCTGTGTCTTAATTGTTTAGTATTGAGTGTGGATGCAATTGACATGTCTGGGAAACATGAAGTTGATTTGCATACAAATATTTGGAAGGTAACATCTCCTTTTGAAAAAAAACCATCCCTTCCAGTCTATGTACTATTTTTTTTTAATTAATACAGTAGCTAGACTAATAAAGAACCATTGCATCTGTGAGTATTATTGAGTGCATATGCTCATCAGGTAGAAGCTGGCAACCAATAGATTATGATGTCAAGTTGTTAACCCTTTTTTATATGTTAATATTAATATACAAATATACAAATGCAAAGGATATATACTTTTACAAGCTTTGGTTTGTGTCTTGGTGCAGTGTAAACAGTATTTTTCATATGAATTTGCATGTTTAATAGTTTTCCCAAACCCACTAAAAATTGTTTTATGTTTTGTAAAAAATGTTTTAGTTGCCTTCCTCTGATGTCTAATATTTTTTCTCTTTATATTTGCGTAATACAGCTTCGCTTGGATAAGTATGGCCATATCATCGGTACAGAGTACTTGTCTGACCTAGTTGAAAAGGAGCATGGGGCACATCATGATCATGGTATACTCTTCTTCCTGCAGGGACAAAAAACATAGAATAGTGACAATTACCATATGAAATACTTTTTATCTGCTGCATGTATGTCCTTTTCTTATTTTACCCAACTAGCAAACATATGCATGCGTAGCAACGGAACTACAGCTTGTTACGTAGTCACATGGGTGATTTGCGGCTTGGAGATTTATTCAATGATTATGTCATCTGTTGCTATTCGTCTTGCGATTGGACTTCGTACCGTTGCTGGACACGTGCTGTTGTAACTCGTAGCAGCACGGATGGTGAGTCTGGGTCACATATAGGACAGGGAGGGGCATGAGGGCACTGTGGAAAGTAAAAGAGCGGTTGGAAGAGTTCCTTCTATCTTTGATATTAGTTATAAATATTAATAGATGTAGGAAAAGTGCAGCTGCAACTTAATTATATTTTTCTGCTGTGTGTAAATATGTTCAGTTAGCATGTGGTGTGTTGATTACCCTGGCGATTCAGGCTTCCACCTAGTGCCCACCTCCATAGAAGCTGGGAGTCCTAGCTGTTTCCTTTTCCAAAAGAGAAAAAAACTGGCACCTTTTTGGTAATCTCTAACTGACAGAGAAGAGCATGTTCTCAGTCTTGATTATCATGGGACACCTGTATACAATAACGATGATTAAATTGATGGACCGAAGATGTTTCTGTTGGAATATCTCATATGATGGTTGAACATGAACAGAACATGACCAGGAGCATCACGTTGAACAAAAGAAGCACGAACAAACCTTCAACGAAGAAGCAGAGAAAATGATCAAGAGTGTCAAACAAGCACTGGAAAATGGTGAAGGGTGTCGAGTATGTTATTTGTCTATGGGTTCTTATTTAATTTATGGAATGGTATTACAGGTTGTGATTATGAATTGCATTTTATGGCATTGCCAATAAAACTTCCACAATTTTCACAGGTCTATGGCATGTTGGATGTGCAGAGGGTGGCTGGTAACTTCCATATCTCAGTGCATGGTTTGAACATCTTTGTTGCTGAAAAGGTCAGTAATCCAAAATTCCAGATACTTATTATTCTACCCTTTGTACATTTGATTATGAAGTATGTGTACTCTCTTTACATAAATTACAGTCTAAGTTGCTCAAAATCCTAATTAGAATGCTAGTGATTTTGTGCTATTAGGAAAAAACACTAAATTTAAAGGAGAATAAAAAGGATAGAGAAAAATAACAAGTGAGCTAGGAAACTACCAAAAACTGTCATTGGAACAACAGATATTTGATCCCTTGAACATCGGCTTATTCTGACCATCACATGATATTGAAATAGCCATGATTTCTTCTGAGGCTCTTCCGTTGGCATTCTGCTTTTTCGAGTCTTTCCACTGATATGAAAACAACATGAAGTATCTTTGTTCTCAGAGTGGGCAATTGGTTTTAACAGATAGTTCGGTTCGGTTGTTCGGCGCAAGAAAACTTCGGTTTAAGAAAAACTAGAAACCGATCAGTGCAATAAAAATAGAGGAACCAAGGAGTTTGGTTTCGGTCTGCTCGGTTCGGCTTTCGGTTTTCACCGAAGTTCGCCAAAATCAAGAACCTGGGAGGGCGCTGCCGGTTGTTACGCTCGCTGTCGCATCTCGCCCGCGCGGACGACTGGCACGCCACTCACCCAACACAGCGCCACAATCGCTGCCTTTGCTCCTGCCACGGCTCCGCAACGCTGGTGGCCACCACATCATGCCCTTGAATCACGTCGCGAGCTGTCGAATGTCACAACACAGGGCACGCCGCCGTAGGCCGTCGAATGTCACACAACACGCCGTCGCAAGGTACTCGTGTGCATGATATGCTGCCTTAGCCGGCAAGCCTGTGCGCCTTGTGCTCACGATAGTACTCTGGAATGGATTGTGGGGATAGATCGAGATTTTTTTTTGATCTCGGATAGATCGAGATTTGAGAGAACGAAGAAGAAAGATAAACAATATGGGGAAAGAAAGAGAACGACGAAGGGTCACGTGATTACTTTTTGTCTTCTGGTTTCTGTTGTTCTGGCTGTTCTGCACGTCATGGGCCTTGGGCCAGGCCTAGATAGGCGACGTTGTTATGGACTTCGGTTTTGATCGGGTGTTCGGTTCCCGTAGACTGAAAACCGCCACCGACGCCGAACACCGAAGTAATGGAAACCTGCAACCGAAACCGAAACCGAGAACCGAAAAAACGATAATTCGGTTCGGTCTGGGTCGGCTCGGTTCGGTTTGCGGTTATCGGCTTAAAAGTGCCCAGTCCAACGCCGAACAACTATTTTTACGAATTAGAATCATTTTTTTCCCTGCATGGTCAGTTTTTATGGATATATGAAATCGTAGTTTTTGTCGATTTTGATGTTTTGTTTTTGTCGATTTTGATGTTTTTATTTATGTATGTGAACAGGCAGACTTGCTTTCTCGCCTTAGCCCTTAACAGAGGGCTCCTGTGCAGACTTCAGTTGACATTATCGATACATTTTTCAACTGGTTATTTAATATTGGTTACTGTTGGAGTATGAGTATATGGCCCATGTGGCAAGGCCCATGAAGCCCATGTAACCACAACTACATTGCTACCCTTCTAGGGTTAGCCCATCAATTGAATCAGCCATTCTAGCATGGTATCAAGCTAGGGTTCCTTCTCTCTCCCTCCTCTCCCTCCCTGCCGGCGCCTCCACCTGTGGCCGCCGGCGCCGCCGCTGCCCCATGGCCGGCGTGCCACCTCCCCACTCCTTACACTTCTTTCCCCCCTTCCCTCCTCTGTTTCCCGCTCGGCGGCCGTCGGCGCGGCCTTCGCGAGCGGCGCACGCGGCGCGACCTCCGCGAGCAGCGCGGGCGGCGCGGCTTCCGCGAGCGGCGCTGGCGGCGCGGCCTCCGCGAGCGGCGCGGGCGGCTCGGCCTCCGCGAGCGGCGCGGCCTCCGCGGGCTTCGCGAGCGGCGCGCGCGGCGCGACTTCCGCGAGCGGCGCGGGCGGCTCGGTCTCCGCGAGCGGCGCGGCCACCACGTCCCTCCCCACCACCCGAGCCTCTCCTCTTCATCCCCGCCGCCTCCCCTCCGGCCGGCGCCCATCCTCTGCCGCCGATGCTTCCCCTCCTGTGACACAGCGCACATCGCTCCAGAAGTCCTGAGCGGCGCGGACGGCCCGACCAGCCCGCGGGGCCCGCTCCCCGGCGTCGCCGGCCCTTTCCCGCCGCCCGGCGGCCTGCATCCCGGCGCCGGCGGCCTCCCAGGCGCGGCCTGCAGCCCCGTTGCGGGCTTCCCCAGCGCCTACAGCTCCGCACCCGCCACTTGGCCCGCCGCCGCGAGCTGGAGCGCCGCGACCCCATCTGCTCTAGGCGCCGTCGCCTGGGCCGCCCACCCCTGGCTGGCCCGCACGCGCTGCCGCCCCGGGCGCGGGCGCCGCAGTCCCGGACACGGGCTGGGCAGCCGCCGCCACTGCCTCCGCCGCCGCGTGGCACGTTCATCCTGGCGCCACTGCTACTCCTACGCCGCCATTCTCTCCTCTTGGTCCTACTCCCTCTGAGCCGAGCGGCGGTGGGGGGGGGGGGGCCACGGCGGCCGGCGTCGCCGCGGTGGTCGTCGCCGCGGTGGTTCACCATGGGGTCCACCTCCCGGTGTCTCGCCCGGATCTGCCGGTTGGGATCCGGCGGTCTGGGCCTCTCTCCATGCCCAGTGGTCCCAGACTTCCGGCGGTGCGCATCGCCCGTCGACGGTCACTGGAGCTCCTCTTGGGTTTCACATCGCATCCCCATGGCCTAGTCCTCCTGGTGCCTCGCCCGGGCCTGTCGGTTGGGACTCGATGGCCTTGGCCTACTCTTTCAGCACCATGCCCTCGACACCGCCTGTCGGTCCCACCTGGGTCGCCGACTCGGTTGCCACCTACCACACTACTCCCGACCGTCATATACTCTCCTCCGTGTACTCACCCTCTTCCGCTCACCCTTCGTCCATTATGGTCGCCAATGGTTCGTGTCTACCCGTCACATCCGTGGGTGCCGCCGGCGCCCATGGCTCCTTTCGCCTTCCTGATGTTCTTGTCGCACCCGGTATGGTTCACAACCTCCTCTCTATTCGACGCTTCACGGCTGACAACTCATGTTCGGTTGAGTTTGACCCCTCTGGCCTCACCGTGTGGGATTCGGCCTCCCAGCGTCCTCTTCTTCGTTGTGACAGCGCAGGGCCTCTCTACACCCTTCGTTTCCCCAGTTTCGTTGCTCCTCCTTCGGCATCTGCCTTTACCACCACCTCCACCACCACTTGGCACCAGCGGCTCGGCCATCCTGGTCGTGATGCTCTGACGCAGCTCAGTCGTAGTTCCGACATTTGGTGTCCCCGGACTCACGATGAGCACTTGTGTCATGCGTGCCAGTTGGGCCGTCATGTTCGGCTTCCTTTCCCTACCTCCTCCTCACATGCGGCTCGCATCTTTGATCTAATTCATTGCGACTTGTGGACATCCCCTGTACTTAGCATGTCTGGCTATAAGTACTACTTGGTGGTGGTCGATGATTTCTCCCACTACTCTTGGACCTTTCCCTTGCGTGCCAAGTCGGATGCTTTTCCCACTCTTCTCCACTTTTTCGATTGGGTGTCCACTCAGTTCGGCCTCACCATCAAGGCCGTCCAGTGCGACAATGGTCGTGAGTTCGATAACTCAACCTCACGTGCCTTCTTCCTCTCTCACGGTGTCCAGTTGCACATGTCTTGTCCGTATACCTCCTCTCAGAACGGCAAGGCCGAGCGCATGATCCGCACCACCAATGACACCATGCGCACCCTTCTGCTTCAGGCATCCCTACCTGCTCGCTTCTGGGCCGAGAGTCTGCACACCTCCACCTATCTCCTTAACCGTCTTCCTTCCGCTGCTTGCCCAGCTCCTACACCTCACCACGCTCTGTTCGGTACCCCTCCTCGGTACGACCACCTTCGAGTCTTTGGTTGTGCGTGTTACCCTAACACCGCCGCCACTGCTCCCCATAAGCTGCCCCCCCCGGTCCACTCTCTGTGTCTTCCTCGGGTACTCCCTGGATCACAAGGGGTACCGGTGCTTTGACCTTACCTCCCGTCGGGTTCTCATCTCTCGCCATGTGGTGTTTGATGAGTCTGTCTTCCCTTACTCCACTACCACCACCCCCACTTCCACCCCGGATCTTGACGTCTCCTCGTTGTTTCCCACTGACACGGTGGTCGAGCCACCTTTTCGGTTCTCTCCTGCAGGTACTGCTGCACCGTGCCCGTCGCCGGAGCCGTGCCCCAGCTCGCCGCCCGCCAGCGACCACCTCGGCCCTGCTCCTTGCCCGGGCCTGGAGGGGTCCTTGGCCCCCGTCGCTGTTCCTGACGCGGGTACCGAGACGGTTGCTCATGCGCCACCTGGCCGCTCTGCTCAGCCGGCGTTGGTTCACCAGCGCCACGGGACGGACCCCGTCGCCGCTCCGGGTGCGTTTCCCGGGCCGTCGACTCCAGCACCACCGGCACGCTACGCCCAGCCGGCGATTGTCTACCAGCGTCGTGCACGGATGGCGCCGCCGCCGCCACCGGTGCCTTCTTCGCCGGGGCCGTCGCCCTCACCCGTAGCCTCCTCTCCGCCAGCGACCCCGCCTCCGGTGACTCCTTCGCCGAGGTCGTCGCCCTCACCCGTAGCCTCCTCTCCGCCAGCGACACCGACACCACCGCCTCGGCCACCGGCTGCCCGTGTCACGACGCCGGTGTACCACCCGCCGCTCCTTCACCGACACCCGCGGCATGTTCACCCTATGGTGACGCGGCACGCGGCTGGTACCCTGCAGCCCCGGGCCCTTACGGCGGTGCCCGGGGACTCGCAGGTCTCTCCAGTACCTTCTTCCGTCTGTGAGGCCTTGTTGGATCCTCACTGGCGCCGTGCGATGGAGGAGGAGTACGCGGCGCTCCTTGCCAACCAGACGTGGGAGCTGGTGCCCCGTCCCTCGGGTGCCAACGTTGTCACCGGCAAGTGGATCTGGACACACAAGCGTCGGGCTGATGGCACTTTGGAGCGGTACAAGGCTCGCTGGGTTCTTCGGGGTTTCACTCAGCGTCCTGGAGTTGACTATTTTGAGACGTTCAGCCCAGTGGTGAAGCCGGCCACCATCCGCACAGTGCTCTCTCTGGCTCTCACTCGCTCCTGGCCTGTGCATCAATTGGATGTGAAGAATGCCTTTCTGCATGGTCTTCTCACAGAGACAGTGTACTGCAGTCAGCCGGCCGGGTTTGTTGACTCCTCTCATCCTGACATGGTGTGCCGGCTCAACAGGTCTCTCTATGGCCTCAAGCAGGCTCCTCGGGCGTGGAATCATCGGTTTGCCACTTTTCTCCGGACACGGGGTTTTGTGGAGGCCAAGTCAGACACCTCTCTGTATATCTATCACCGTGGAGCTGAGACTGCGTATCTGCTGCTCTATGTGGATGACATTGTCCTCACGGCCTCCAGTGAGTCACTCCTTCGCCGGATTATCAGCTCTCTTCAGCAGGAGTTTGCTATGAAGGATCTGGGTGTGCCCCACCACTTCCTTGGGGTTACAGTTGAGCCTCATCCTGCCGGGGTCTTTCTTCACCAGCGGCAGTACATTCGGGATATCTTGGAGCGCGGTGGGATGACTGATTGCAACCCCTGTGCCACTCCGGTTGACACACAGGGCAAGCTGTCTGAGTCTGAGGGCCCTCCAGTGGCAGATCCTACTGCATACCGGAGTCTTGCTGGTGCACTTCAGTACCTCACCTTCACCAGGCCGGACATCACCGGGAGATCTGTCTCCACATGCATGATCCCCGGGAGCCACACCTTACCGCTCTTAAGCGTCTCCTCCGCTACCTCCGCGGGACTGCTGACTCCGGCCTCCTCCTCCACCGACGGTCGTCCTCCACCGAGATGATTGTGTACACCGATGCTGACTGGGCTGGCTGTCCGGACACTCGCCGCTCCACCTCCGGCTACGCTGTCTTCTTGGGCGGCAACCTGGTGTCCTGGTCGTCCAAGCGCCAGCACGTGGCCTCCCGCTCCAGTGCCGAGGCGGAGTACCGCGCCGTCGCCAACGGCGTGGCTGAGGCTTCCTGGCTCCGGCAGCTTCTTGCCGAGCTCCAGAGCCCCCTTCGCCGGACCACGCTGGTCTACTGCGACAACGTCAGCGCCGTGTACCTCTCCACCAACCCTGTTCAGCACCAGCGGACCAAGCATGTGGAGATCGACCTACACTTTGTCCGTGACCGAGTTGCCATCGGCGAGGTGCGCGTCCTTCATGTTCCGACCATCTCCCAGTTCGCCGATATCTTCACCAAGGGCCTCCCATCCTCGAGCTTCGCCGAGTTTCGCTCCAGCCTCAACATCACCAGTGGCTAGTTGCGTCTGTGGGGGGACTCGTGTGTGTTGTTTGTTTGTTTTCATGTCCAGTCTGTAACTCCGCTGCGCCGGTAGTTAAGACTGCGGGGGAGTGTTGGAGTATGAGTATATGGCCCATGTGGCAAGGCCCATGAAGCCCATGTAACCACAACTACATTGCTACCCTTCTAGGGTTAGCCCATCAATTGAATCAGCCATTCTAGCAGTTACCAATATGTATCTTTTTTATGCAGATTTTTGAAGGGTCAAGCCATGTGAATGTCAGTCATGTTATCCACGAGCTGTCATTTGGCCCAAAATATCCAGGAATTCATAACCCACTGGATGAAACTTCAAGGATACTTCATGACACAAGTGGAACCTTCAAATACTATATCAAGGTGAGTTGCCATTCATCTAGCCTTGGTAGTCAAGCATGTGCATGAAAAAGCCTCCAAGTCGCAACATTTAGGGAATATAGAAAATAAAGCCTGAAGGGAATTAGGTAGTTCACATTCACATCACGGTGTGAGCTCATCAATGGGGGCAAAAGGAAAATTGATGTGTCTGATCTCCAACGAGCTAATGTTTGTTGAGTTGATTTGAAGAGTACACAACATCTATAGAGTGGATACTTACTAGTCCATTTTCTTATGTGATCTGTAATAGCTCTCTACTTTTGGTCTAATTGATTTACAGGTTGTTCCAACTGAGTACAAATATCTATCGAAGGAAGTATTGCCAACAAATCAGTTTTCTGTCACGGAGTATTTTCTTCCCATTCGCCCATCTGACAGGGCCTGGCCAGGTAACTACCCCCCCCCCCCCCCCCCCTCCTCCCTTGTCAAGCATGGTATCTTCATCTATTCTCAAAGCTAAACTATTTTCTTTTTCATGTAGGGGTTTACTTCCTGTATGATCTCTCACCAATTACAGTCACCATAAAAGAGGAAAGAAGGAACTTCCTTCATTTAATAACTCGTCTATGCGCAGTTCTTGGTGGCACATTTGCCATGACAGGTTAGCTTCCACCAAATAATTTTTTGGTGTATCTTTGTGCATTTTGCATTTTTTTTTTCTGGCTCAGTTTCACTGGCACTGGCAGCATCAGTTGCATTGCATGCAAAGTGGTACTGACAGCAGAACTTAGAAAATAGATCCATTGTTTTAATTAACTGCTTGTTACAAAGTTCTTACCGATATCTATTATCCAGGAATGCTTGACCGATGGATGTACCGGCTTATCGAGTCAGTCACCAACTCAAAGACCAGAAGTGTACTGCGGTAACTAATTCATGATAGACGGAATACAGTTGGTACCGTGGCTAATGAAGCCAGTAGATCTTTGCCCCAAGCTAACTGATCAAGTCATGTTGATTTGCATCTTTTTATTTTCTCCGTACATGGCTAACTTATAATATGTTGTCGTTTTTTTATCATCAATTATGTTATATTGACACTAAGTCCACGGACTACAGTTCTGTCATCAACTGACATTTATCGACTATCGTGGAACTAAACCATCGAAGACGTGGTTTGGAAAAAAAACTTGTGATGAGGAATATGTGCAAGAAAAACATGGCTCCAGAATAGTTTTTACTGTCAATATTTAGCTTCAATGTGCTCTGTAATGGCGACCGCATGTTTCTTTTGCGATAGGTCGGGGAGGTTTGTCCCGACAGATTGTGATAAAAAAAAATGTACAAGTTTAGCTTTACCAGAATGAGAGCAGGCACGTCTTCAGGATCCAGTATCTGGATCTAATTTTTTCCCCTAATCTTACTGATAACGTGAAAAGGTTGCGGGCTATTGAATTGCATGCTTGCGGGATTTTTATTACACAACGGTGCTCAGCCCCAAATAAAGTTTGCTATCTAAAACCTTATATAAAAGAGAAAATCCGTTAGGCTCAGGATAGGCCTCTCTTGCTAGATCGGCCGAAGCAAGAGGATTCAAGTCAATGGGCCGGCCCAATGGCCGACTTAGCTTGTTCTTGTCCATCAGAGCATCATATAATAATCTTATTAGGTCGCCTGTTCTAGTCTGCAGCAGTCAACCACGGAAAAAAAGAAATGTAAACGGTAAACCCGATGTTGATCAACCCTAGTCCCATCAGCGCCAAAACTCTTGAACGGCTGCCTACTATCTCAAGCTGGAAGAGTAGTTCCAGCTTGAGATGCGCCGTTATTCATGAGATTCGTGTTCTTCTTCGTCCGGTCCTCATCAGCCCGCTCAGTCAATCGTCCAGTTCTCGGTTCTCCTGCGAAGAAGGGAATACGGTTAGACCCCATACCGTACCATTCCTCCTCCCATTCAGAATCTGGAATCAATCGCATACATGCATACTATGTGTCTGGCTCTTCTTCTTCTTTTTCTTTTTTTAGTAGAATGCATGTGTCTAGCTAGTCTTCTTGAGGCTTCAGTCAGAGTGACCAAACAATCATCTGAGCTGTACCCCGCGGATGATACAGAAACAGAAACGCAAACGAAACGGATGACTTCAGTAGACAGTAGTATCCCTTCTTCTAAAACAGCTTCTTTTAAGTCACCGTTCACACGGCTGCGTACCGTTTGCTATTTGGAACGCATCTCAATCGCTTTGCATGTACTCCAGGAGTAGTATACACTGATTGTATCGTGTGGAAGGAGAGGACTGACGCCTGTCTCTTCTTCGGCCGACGTACCAAACAGGCAAACGCAGCAGGTTCAGAGAATAAACAGCGGATGTGGAGATTAATCAAGGGATTGATGAGCGAGCCGATTTCGTTTCAAACTTGGCATCATGCGTCGATCGGGTTATTCTGGCCGCCAGTCAGCTAGTAGATCCTGTTGACCCCAAGGACTAGGATTTGGACCTTGGACCACGGTTCCCAATTCCAATTCGTGTTTATCTTTTTTTTTTTTTGAGACTTCAATTCGTGTTTATCTTCACCTTACCTTATCTATCTACGAGTATCACCCTATTAGGAAAAACACGCGTCGCAGACATTGAACGTGACGCAAGGCCGGACCGGACCCGTAAGAGCTTCATATACGGATGGGTGATTCTGAACTTGAAAGGCTAACTACTACATCACTCTCTAGTCTCTATGTCGTGGGTCATCAGAAAGCCACGGCCGTGAAACTCACCACGTGCCACAAGAACCTGAAAGGATGCGAAATGTGTTACTGCTACTGCCATGTCGTCATTGTTACAGTAGCGGTACGGTAGACGTCAAAGAACGCCGCCACGAACCAGAGAAAGCAGAGAGAGGTAGTACGTGATAGTAGCGGAGCTAGAGCAAATATGAGGGAGGTGCATTTGCTTTGTAGGTGTATATATATGATTTTGTTATATGAGTACGAATATAGTGAAAATTTGATTATAATCATTGTTTTTCGAAAAATTTATGGTTGCGCCCGCAACTAACGCCTAACATATAGATCCGCCCATGGTACGTGATACTATACCGCTGCGTAGACCGAAGAAGCCACGGACAGTGACTCTAGAAATACCGCTGGACTAGCATGAGAAAGAAGCCCTCGGCATCGTTGTCTTCGCGAGCCTTCCTCCAATCCAATCGCCAGCTGAGATCGAGAGAGCCCTGCTGCCACAGGAACGGTTCAACGGGCCTAGTAGCGTCTGCATGCGTTACTACTGTACGTGAACGTGAGGCACCACACCAGTGGTGGCCGCTGGCCGCTGGCTGCTGCTAGAATCTCCTCGCTCCAGTCCGGCTGCCTGCCGATCGATGCCAGCCACAGCAGTCCAGCACCACGGACGTGAGAGCAGAGAGCGACCCATGGAACGCAGCGGGAAACTTGATGGTCTGGTGGTCACGCTCCCGAAAACAAACGCTCCTACAGTTCCTATCGCCTGCCGTGCCACCGGCGACGAATCCAACGATGGTGCTAGAGCGCGCCTTGGTGCATTGGGGTTGGGGACATTTTGCCTTGGATAAGGACATTCCCGAGAGAAATGCCCCGCCTTTCCGCAATTGTAGCATGGATAGTTGGTGGCTTGTGGCACTGGTGGACGAATAGCAGGGACATTCGACTGTCGTTGAGCATTAAAAGGCATAACAGGCCTTGCAAACGTCCGCTGAGGATACTGCTGCTGCTGAGGTGGACGGTAAGATGAGCGATAAGATGGGCGGAACTGTTGGACTGGATGGTATACAAATCTCTGACGCTTCTTGTTGCCGCCAGAGGATCCAGGTCCTGACACAAGTCCCCTCTTCGTTTTAGCCTCCTTATGCTTGCGGTTCTTTTCTTCGCTCGCTATTGCAATATTCACCGCCTCATTATGACTGATATTGCCACAGGTAGTCATCATTGATTGAAGTTTGGTATTTAATCCCCTCATAAAACATCCCTTCTTTTTCTCATCAGTATGGACTTGATCGAAAGCATATTGGGACAGATGATTGAATTTCCCAATGTACTGCATTACAGGTTCATCTCCCTGACGGAGAGCTAAGAACTCTTCAAGTTTCATTTTCATAATTCCATCGGGAATATAGTGAGCCCTGAAGGCTTCCTTGAACTCAGCCCAGGTAATTCGGTGGCCAGCCGGTTGAACAGCTAACAAGTTTGCCCACCAAACCCCTGCAGCGCCTCGAAGTTGTTGGGCTGCAAACGCTGGCTTCTGGATTTCGGTACAATTAATAAGACTGAATTTTTGTTCCATAGTCCGGAGCCAGTCATCCGCTTCCAGGGGTTCATCAGCTTTAATGAACACTGGAGGACGGGTATCAGTGAAATCCACATATGTTGTCTCTTCCCTGTTATTTCGACCACGACCACGTTGACCACCATTTTGATTTTGTGCCAACAGAGTTGTTGCGTTGACCAATGCTGCAATTGCATCAGCCAAGGAGGGTGGAACTGGTGGTGCATTAGGGATATCATCCCCACCATGAGAAGAACTAGCGCCACGAGTGTTAGCAGGCATCTGTTTAAACAAACCATACCTTAGTTAACATTCTTATTCATACATCATAACATGCATACCAGATTCGACTTATTGATCATACAAGTCCGCTCTTGGGCAGGACTACTGATACCACTATCTCACACATCTGACCATATTAGAGGTTTTCTGACTAACTAGGTTACAAAGTCAGAAAGATACACTATGATACACCTTATGCTTATTCAACCTCTAAATCTATGACTCTCCCTCAGATGTGACTTCATCTTCCACCGGCTCTAACTCCTCATCTCCTTCTTCTTCTTCCTCAGATTCATTTTCAGGATGTGGTGGTGTAGCAGGTTCTGGCTGCAACTGTGCGGTCAGCTCCTCTATATGCCTATGTAGGTCAGCATGATGGTTTGCCAAGATGTTTTGATTATCTCTCATTATATCTACTCGGGTTCGTGCCCTATTCCTCTGCTCAACGGCCTGCCTCCACTTGCACTCATACTCTTGATGCTGCTCGTGGTGGTATTGCAGCTGCTCACGCAACTCTTCCCTATCTCTGGTGCCCCTCATCCTTTCTCCATTTGCCCTTGCCAACTCCATATACAGGCGGTCTACTTCCGCCTGCAATTGTGAAGTGGCAATGTTACTACCTTCACCTTCTTCGTAAGTAACCAGGGGTTGGTTACTCCCTTCACTCTCAGCAGGGTCACCATCCCTTGGGGCAAGAATGTGCCGAGGAACACCTCGGGGTCCAGTACACTTGCGTGCAGTCTGCTTGGTACGGGCCATCTGCTAAAATATATTTATTTTGAATATTAGGACTATATATGTTCCAAGATTAAGAGATAGAGTTTTATAATTAACTAACTATATTAACTCTATTTAGAAACAACCTTAAGAAGGAAAGTTAATTATAGGTTATCAATCATGATGCATGAATCGAACTTACGAACAAAGCATACATCAAACAAATAATTAACTTTAAAATAGTCACTTACTATAGAAGTGAATAAACTTTCTTTTCATAATTAGGGCAATATTATAATATTATAAACTTTGTTCCTTAGATATAAAGATCAACATAACTATACTAAAATCATATTTAGATAGAAGGATAAGTCTAAGGAATGAATTAAGGCAAGTCAGAAGAATAAGACAAGTCTAGAAGCAATTTGGACTCAAACTAGTTTGTAATTTAGTTTGACTCAAAAACTTTTGAAGTTTTCAAAAATAAATACTGTTATACTTTCTAAGGAATTCCTGCTCTGATACCAGCTGTGGCAGAACCTCCTGAATTAAGTGGCCCACATGCACCCATCATTGTCATAAAGACCTTTGATCGGCGTGCACGAGTTCCAAATGACTCAAGAGGTCTGTCGGGTGTCCTCGGGAAACCCGAATCATCCACGTTATATTCTTTCCAGGAAAATCCCTCATCAAGCATCACAGTATTACAACAGTTTTATAGATAAGATAAATCAGAGTAAAAGCGGAAAGATTAATATACATAGATTAAAACTTATGTTGAAAGTTTACATCACCAAAATACTTATTACATAACTTGTTCGGAACTTTATATTACATATTTCACACAAATACTTGTTACTTGCCCAAGGTCAAACATCAGAATCGTTATCACTCTCCTCTACAAGAGTGAAGTAGCAATGTCGTGGACATTGCTACTTCACTCTTGTAGAGGAGAGTGATAACGATTCTGATGTTTGACCTTGGGCAAGTAACAAGTATTTATGTGAAATATGTAAACTTTCAACATAAGTTTTAATCTATGTATATTAATCTTTCCGCTTTTACTCTGATTTATCTTATCTATAAAACTGTTGTAATACTGTGATGCTTGATGAGGGATTTTCCTGGAAAGAATATAACGTGGATGATTCGGGTTTCCCGAGGACACCCGACAGACCTCTTGAGTCATTTGGAACTCGTGCACGCCGATCAAAGATCTTTATAACAATGATAGGTGCATGTGAGCCACTTAATTGGGGGCGGCGGTCAGAAAAGGACCCGCGGAAACCGCTGGCCACCAGGCTCCAGGCGAAGGAGGAGGAGGCGAGGCGAGCCATTCCGCTGCTGGACCCGTCGTCGTCTGATCTGCTTCTGCGCGCGACGTCCGGACTCCGGACGCGCCCCCGTCCCGGCGGGCTAACACTGCTTTTGTTGCGTTATTACGGCGTTACGGGAAGTTTTGGGAACCTTTTGCCGTCTGTTTGCGTCCCGCCCAGGAGGGCCATGACTTGACTGCATCTGACGCAAAAGCACCCGGCCGATGCCGAATCGATGCCGCGCGCTTCCAGGACCAGGAGCGCCGAGCAAGCACGCACAGGGGAGTGAGTGGTGCAGTGTGAATCCAGGCACGGGCGATCGATGGATGGGGCGTGCGCGGTGCGCCACGGCCCACGGGAACGGTGCGACGGCGACGCTCGTGAATCCAATTGCCACTACACCGCTACACGGACACGGGACACCGAACGGTCCGGCGGTGCCGGTGCCACACCACACAACACGAACCAACTGCCCTAGCCGGTGGATAAAACAAATGGTCGTGATAAGCACACGACTGGAACGGCGGATTTTTAGTGATTCTCATGCTTTTTTTTAGCGACATGTGACACGCAGTGCACGAGTGAAACGTTTCTTCGTTTGTGTACGGTGCTGATGAAATGCGCGCCGTACTGGTACGGTGGTGCATGTGGCAGTACTAGGAGTTGATGTGAACGAAACCTGTACTGCTGCGAGGCAGCCGCAGCAAGTCTGTGTGCTGTACATCAACAGAAAAATACAGATTTTTATTTTGGTATTTTTTTTTATTTCATGAAACAAATAGTTTTAAACGTGATCAAACTTAAAAAACAGTAACATTTACCGCTGCTAATAAATATTACAAGATTGATCTTCTTGTTTTTATGTTGTTTTCTGTAAAGTTAGCTAATAAATTTTTTGAACTGGCTCAGCTTAGAATTGTATATTTTTTTTCTTTTGACAGACGAGTACTTTAAACGTGCCCCTCTGAACACTTTTACCATTCCAATGTATTTTGTTGTTTTTATTTTTGGTATTCTCTGTGTATATGTAAATCCAAGTTAACAGGAGGAGGTAACCAACACCAACCGGTCGCACGGCCTCCATGGATATTGGATGCCGTTTTGTTTTTCTTTTTGAGGGAAATGGATATTGGATGCCTATGCTCTGGTACTCCATTGGTCGAGGCAATTCATCCAATTGGATTGGACGCGCCCAGCCCAGCCCAGATGCGTCACCTTCCTCGCCACGCCACACCTCGAGATCCGTGCGGGGGCCTGGAGATCGCGGATGATTGCCCAATCATGCCGCCCCCCGCCCGCGGGCCCGCCAGGCAGCCCCATCAATGCTCGCGCGCGCGGTCCGTCCTCCTCGAGCTTTACTCCCGACCGACCGGTGGGGCCGCGGCGGGGCGCGGCGCTAGGCCGATCACGACCATCGGTCGCCGCCCGGACGGGCGGGATTTGGTCAAACGTCTCGTCGCGATCGTCGCCTTCCCTTTCTTTGACTCCAACTACGCCCTTGTTGGAAAACTAGAAACGCCTTCCTACATGTCTGATTTTTTTTCCCGTCTTTGACCGGCCTGTCAACATCCGCGTAGGCCCCGCCGCCGCCTCGACACATCTATGACCCGACCACATAGAGTAGGAGTAGTACTAGAGCTGTAGTATACGGCCCTTCGAATAGGATATTCCCTTCAATGCCCCCCATCCTCTCTTTCTTTGACTGATTTATTTAAGAGGAGGGGGGCTTCCGCATGCACTGCGCATTTGCGTACCGGTCCTCGGATAATACTTTTCCTTCGCTTCGCCGATCATGCACATGCAACTTCGCTCTGTGGAAAATTCTACTCCGAAAATCACAGTACGTTTTCCTTGCGGAAATTTCTGCTGAAACTATTCTGTCATTCGTAGCCCTGTCCAAGCCGAAATTCATCAAATTGCACGAGATTTGGCGGCTGAGTCAGTCACTCGGTCTGACCAGCAACTTCCAATTAGGTTTTGTCAATATTTGGTAAAAACACACACGCACACGCACAGTACAAGAAAACTTGAACACTTAGGTGATTTCGATTACTTTAGCTTGAATCGTACGGTTAGATATCTACAAGTAGACCATTATTAGGTGCCATTTTGTTTAATTAGCTGCACCTGCACTGCAGACTGACAGTAGTGCGAACAAACCCTTAGCTAACCTCAAGGCAGCTGGTCAAACCTATTAACTGATGATGCTAAGCGCAATTCTTAATCAGTTCACGTCAATGTCGGACTGGCGCCATTCGAGCACAGATCGACATCTCTGATGCTGTTCTAATGTTTTGAGAGCAAATTTTCTGCCGACTATGGCCCAGGTCACCATGCCAATGCATATATAATTTCTAGAAAAAGATAGTTGTGTGTTCCAAGGTATATAGATCCCTCCGTTCAGTTCAACAATAGAGGCATATGGGCGCCGCAAACGACTTCAACAAGAGATGCCTGCACGCGATCCTTTTCATAGACGGCTAAGTAATCTCCTGTGCTTCCACGCCGATTTTCTTTACTCACTTAAAAGAAGAAGAACAAGACGTTGTAGTAACTTGTAAGGTTATAAAGCGACAGGAACGAAGGAACGACCACTATTCTTATTTCAACGAGGGAGTATTTTTCTTCTTCTTCTTATAGAACGGAGAAGAAGAGGTGATTGAGCTATCGCTGACTCGTCAACACCTTCGAAGCCGTCGCGCTGTCAACATTCGGGCCAAAATGACACTCTTCACGGCACCGAGGTAGTAATACCGTAGACTGTTCTTAACGGGAGTTTTATTTGCATTAAATAGATTGTTACATTGGTATTTTCGATGGCATGACGGTGTATTTAAGAAATGAGAGGAGAAATTAATTTCATCTAGATTAAACTCTCTCGACACGATTACCAACTCTCTATGAGTCATGAAATTAAATACATATAAAATTATATAATGAAACTCTCACTTTCAATGAAAAGTTTCATCCAAATTTCATTTCATTTCATATGACATATGTCAGGTATCGCCTGTTATGTGGGCCCAAATCAGGTTGGCCGAAGGGGGCTTCAGCTACTTAAGGTGACCGGGAGACCCAAAGCAGACATCAACTAAATTATCAATCTACATACCTTTATCTTTAATTGTATTGTTCATCTTCTTTCTTAGAATTATCTGTAATAGAGCTACTCCTGAGCAATACGATTAGGGTTGCTGACAACATAATAGTCTTGAAAATAATGCAATAAAACTCTCTACTGACACTAACCTGAGTAGAAAAGGAAATCAAATCGAAGAGAGGAACATCGATAGCCTACTACTACGTTCCCAAATAAACCAACTGTTCTTCAACGGTCAAAAAACATAACTACAGAAATAATTTTACACCACCACCTATTTATTAATTAACGTAGGAGGGCACATTGGGCGGCCGCTTCCATTTCGGTAGCAATACCACAACTAAACGTCTGTCTCGCAAGATCATTGAAGGAGACGAGCGCCTTAAGACCAATCTCAACGGTGAGTTTTATTTTGTTGTTTCCACAACTGTCATGTCATATGAAATACAATGAAACTTGAATTCTAAAGTTTCATAGGCATTAAATTTCATGACTCATAGAGAGTTGATATTCATGCCAAGTGAGTTTCATCTAGATAAAACTCATTTTTTTTCTCTTCTTAAATACAATGTCATACCATCAAAAATGTTTATGTGGCAGCATATTTATCAACCCTTAAAAAAACATCGATCAACAGTCCATAAATCAATTAACGAAGACAGCGCCTTAAAGCGGATGCCTCTACTAATCGATGATTTTTGAAGACAAGCGTTCTTAAAAAATCTGTATTCGTAAATATTTGGATTAAAAAATAATTTCGTATGAATTCGGATAAAGATAAGCTTTCCATCTAAACTATAACTCTAGACGTGTTCTACAACTCTGTTGTTAATTTTTTTTTGAATTAAAACTGTTTTAAGGTTCTAAAATGTTATCGTAAGGTTACATTTTTTTAAATTGAAAATTATTAAATGATCTCGGATATTGATTTGGTCCATATGAAAGTTATAGTTCTCAATATAATCTGTAACTTTATAGATAAAAAGTTTTTTATTTGTAGTCATGTAGTGTCCCAGATAGATGTTATAAATTTATAAATTTTGATCTTCAAAATTTAGAATTTCTAAACCATTACAAATGTTCATATAGTTAATATTAAAGTATAGCGGATGATGTAAGCTACATATTTGTTGTTGGTAAGTTTTTTTATTTAAAGTCATTTAAAGTATCTAATGTGTGTTTTAAATTTTTTTTATATATATATTTGGTCCATGGAGGTACATTATATTTCCAGATCTCATTTACAACCAGTACAATATTGAAATCAGCCGTGAAAACAAGCTGAACAATAATTTAATAGATTTGTTTTGAAAATTAGTGTTAATCTGGAGTATGTAATTAGTTTTTCATAATTAGTTCGTGTTCGTGACAGGGACTCTCCTGGAACTGGAACCAAAACCCCCCAGAGTCCTCAGTCCTATATATTTTAGTGAGGCAAGCGAACTCTGTACCAGATACTGAAATTTCTCCGAACCAGCATCGGAACGCTCTGTCTGCCCTAACCCACGCATCGCCGGCCTTCATCTTCTACTCCCTCCCCCACTCGCGCTCGGCACGAAGGCGACGAAGGCGGCGCTCAGGCTCGGGCTCTCATCGACGGCGGGGCAGTCCCAGGCTCGGCGTCGTCGTCAGCGGCTTCCCCTCCCGACTCTCGCCAGTCGCCTCGCGTCCTCCGCACACCGGCCGGCGACCCTGCGTACGCACCTTCCTCTCCTCTCCTACCTCCGCTGGACCGTCGACGGCGCCCGGCCTCTGCGGCTGCGCCGCGCGCCGCGCGCGGCCGGCGGGCAGCGGGAGCCAGCAGCCGCTGCTCGACCAAGGCGGCCGCGCCGCTTTGGGAGCGCTTATGCCCCATAGCGAAGCGCTACCCATCCGCTTAGCGCTTGAAGCGTGCGCTTAGTGCCGCTTTTTGGAACCCTGCCCATACCTTATACTACGTCGCATTAGTTTTGTGTTGATATTGACTAAATAAATATGTTAGCGTAACACGGATCTGTCTAATTTTCGCAATATGTGATAACTTTTCGTTTTTTAAAAAATTATGCAGGAATTTTCCAGCTGAACCAATGATGGGTTGCTTCACTGTTCTCAGATCCAAGAAGAAGAAAACCCCTTTTGATAATCCTTTTGTTCCGAGCAAGAGATCGGTTGATGCAAGGGAAAGTACGTCATCTAGGCTTCCGGAGCCAGAAGTTCATGTGCCATCTTTGCAATCAGCTCCTCCTAGTTTTAGGAACAGGACTAAGAT
Organism: Coix lacryma-jobi var. lacryma-jobi; assembly: GCA_009763385.1. Lineage (NCBI taxonomy): Eukaryota > Viridiplantae > Streptophyta > Magnoliopsida > Poales > Poaceae > Coix > Coix lacryma-jobi. The sequence continues at coordinate 18,054,861 of CM019827.1, forward strand.
ATCCCAGTCATCAAATAAAGTTTCAAACAGCAGAGCTCGTGTGTTGTCTGCTCCATCAACCCTTATTGTGCTTGATCAGTTTGGATTTCCGTATGCTGAATACCGAGATCAAGAGGACTCCAGGGATAAGGAAGGTTCGACAAAGGGGCATCGCTTCTCAAATCCTTTGCCCCTTCCTCTTCCTTCACCGGAAGGACATTCTTTTAGGAACTCGGGTAGCTTCAAAGCCAGCAACGTAAGTGGGCCATTGGAGATGTCTGGCCCTCTCCCATTGCCTCCAAAGAAATGTGATGGGCTTAGAATCTTCTCTTATGAGGAGGTTTCATCTGCTTGCCAGTGGTTTTCAAGTGATCAGTGTGTTTCAGAAACACTTGGTTCAACATCATACAGGGCAACGTTTAGGGATGATTTTATTGATACGAAGACCACTGAAGCAACGGTAGCTCGATTACTCCCCTCCACTCAGGTTCCTTTCTCAGCTATTGATCTGCAAATTGCTTTTAAGGCCAATTTAAGCCATGATCTTGCATCCCCAACTTTAGGTTGGTCAGCTTGCCCATAGAGGTTTTATGACATAGTTTGATACTTCATGGACATACCATTCAGTAATTCTGCATCATTAATTATTCTGTTAAGGATCTGAGTTCAGGCTAGAGGATCATATTCATTTTGTGGGCATGTGCTCAAATGCCTGCTGTACTGACAAGTGACATATGCTAGGCTGGCCCTATAATTAATGTGCCATTCCATTTTTTTGAATGCTAATTAGGACCGCAGCAGGTGTGGGGTTAGGTAACACGTTTCTGAAGCAACCGTGTAGTTGGTCTTGCCTTTATTATTTACTGCAAGATGCTTTCTGCACTCTTTCTGAAAGGATTCTTCTTTGTTTTGTCTCCAGTCAGTTCTTATGTTGTCCCAAGCCCTGTGAATGTTTTTTTTTTTTTTGAGATTTCATGTCTTCTATTGCATGTAGTTTTAAATGTGTGGCCTTCCTTGATGTAGAGAATTTTGCTCTAATACCCACTCAGGAAATATTTTGGAGAATGCAGCTGCTAGCTTGAAATGGTTGTTGTAGCTTAAAATTTCTAAATGATCAATTGGACATTTTACATGTGTTACAATAGGTTGATCTGCTGATGTGTCAATCAAGTTTATTAAGTTCTATATTTACTCTATTCTGCTTATGTAACACTGCTGATGTAACATATTGATATATTGTTTATCACCTGCAGAGTTTGAAGGAGTTTAAAACACAAGCGACCACATTGGTATCGCTTCAGCATCCCAATTTATGTAAACTGATTGGCTATTATGCAAAAGAAGATTCTAATGAAAGGATGTTGGTCTATGAACGACTTCATCATGGGAGCTTAGATAAGCTGCTTTTTGGAAGACCAGATGGTCGTTTCATGGACTGGTCTAAACGTTTGAAGGTTGCCCTTGGGGCGGCCAGGGGTCTAGCTTTCTTGCATGATGAAGGACCCTTTCAGGTGAGCATGCTACTTGATTTATCGTCTTATGACATTATGCAAAAGTTGTGCTTTTAATTTTTTACTTGGCTTTCAACCACATTATCTTACAGCACTGAGCCGCTGATTTTAACTTGTATTTCCATTTGTTTTCAGGCCATGTACAGTGAGTTCTCAACTTTGAACATCCAAATAGATAAAGATTTCACGGCTAAGCTTTCAGGATATGGTTGTGTTGGCTTCAATACTGAGGAGATATCTAATGCACCTGCGGTATGTTCTTGTATGACTATTAGTATAATTTAGAATTTAGAATTTTATGTTGTCCATTGAGTAGCAGCACAACTTATGTCTCATTCCCTTCCATTGGTTCCAAACTTTCAATAGTATCCTCAACACTATTAGTTTGCATGGATACATATATTATTATGTTATAAGTAACATTGGGTTCAGTTAACAAGAATATATGTATAATATTGTGGTATAAAACCTGCATCATACCTTTTAATTGTCCGGTATCATATTGTTCACTAGAGATCTCTTTTCTTCAGTCTGCAGCAAACCTTTCGGTTGAGACCTTGGAGAAGGGTTTACTCACTCCCAAGAGCAACGTCTGGAGCTTTGGAGTTGTGTTACTGGAGCTAATAACTGGAAGGAAGAACCTTGATGCCAATTCTTGCAATGAAGAGCGCAATATTGTCAGGTGGAGTAGGCCTTTCCTTACTGATGATAGTCGCCTATCTCTGATCATGGACTCCCGTATAAAAGGGCGCTTTCCCACTAAGGCTGCTCGGATAGTAGCAGACATCATTCTGAAATGCTTGCATAAAGATCCGTCAGAGAGGCCGACCATGAGGGATGTTGTGGAGGCCCTAGCAAGAGTCCAAGAAATAAAGGTTCCGTGCAGATATCCTCTGCAAGAACCTTCTGCTGCACCAAGAAAAATAATGTTAAAATCTACATCCCTCAACGGAATTGTGCCTCATCATCCTGTCATAACCTTCTCTCCATCGCCGCCTTCACATAACCAACACTTGATTTCACCAAGGTCATCAACATCTGCCTTGTTTCATCCAAGGACATGCTCTTCTACTCTGGATGATCCCGGTGTAAGCTCTATAAAGAAAACACCACCTATTATGCGTAGATCTAGCGTTGAAGGCTTTTGATTGTCCATATTGTTCTTTTATTTCATTTTCTTGGATTTGTTTGTTTCTTTGTTAGCCTAGTGATTTTAGCTATGTTCTGTATTGTAAGACAAGCGACCTTATGTAGTGCCCTTGGGTCCCTAGTAATAACTAAGCAGAGCAGGATGAATTGTAAATAGGATCAGGTTGTAGATACCTTTTTGTGCTCTAATTGGGTGGAAGCAGCGTGCTGAGTGGGCCCTTGTAACCTCATAATGCAATAAACTCGTTTCCCAGTTTCTGTTCACCCTCCTCGTACGGCAAATGTCCCTGCTGTTTCCTTTGGTGCCAAGTGTTGTTGCTTGTCGGCAAGCTTTTGTGTCATCGAATGTCTCAATCCACATGATGATCTCATGTGGCATGTTGCAGCCGGTACAAGGAAACTGTTCGTGGTATCTGTTGCATTAGTTAGAGATGTTGAATTCCTGTCTGTGGAAAGTTTGTTTAATCTGTCGTTGCAATTGTTGACTCTGACCCCGGCCTGATTGCTTCTCTGCCTGTAGCTTCTCAATTGCTATTCATGCTTTTGGCAAGCGTCCTTCTCTGCTGCATTCTTGATTTTTCTTTCCGGCACATGTTAGTACTTTGTTGGTTTCATGGTGTAGTTTACGATGTTGTAACGTAACGTCAGGTAGTGCAGTTTTCTTGTATTGTTATTAGTCCAACTGATTGTTTAAGGTCTTATTAACGGTATAGTTTCTGTTAAATGGTCTGAACGTCGGGCGCAGAGTCGCAGCGATTTCTTAAGTAGTCTATCTACTGCACGCCAGAAAGATTAGTCCATCTGCAGATTTTGCTCGGTAATGCTATATATATGCTCTTTTGACCTGTAGGCAGGCAGTGGCAGGAGGACAGAAATCTCTCCTGTTCTCCACCAACTCACCCTGTAACTGCCGGTTGGTGATGTCTGCTCTTTTTGACTGGTTTTTGTTTTCTACCGGGATGTGAATGGCTAGAACCAGCCGTGATTCTATGAATCAGGAGCATTATATGACTGAACAAAAATGGCCAGGTTCGGCGTCACACCTATGCAATTACGACTGATCTTCAACCGAAAGTCTGATACATTCGCTCGCCTACTGTCACTTTGTTCCCTTTTCCCCTTTGCCGGCGAGCCCAACCAAATCACTAAATCCGGTGTATGGTCGTTGGATCGATCAGGTCAGCGGGCGTGATTTATCCAAGAACAAAAATCAACATGTACAGTTTCGTAATGCCCGAGCACGTGCCGCCGTCTTTTGTTACCAAATAAAGACAACAGCTAACGGAAAACAGATGGGTAAGCAACTACTAGTACTACTATAGAAACAACCTTCAACCTTGTAAGAGCATGACTAATAATACGGTTCACTGCTGGTTATAGCTATATCTATATCTTATTCATATAGTATTTGGCTATTAGAACATTTTTCATCATTAATATGCGGTTTACTTTCTTCTGTAACAAAGTTTTTTGAGCTCATGCATCAACAAGTTGTAAACTTACATTCCATTTGTCTTCTCTCTCCTTCACCACAGCGTTCTTCTCTCCCCCAACCTTATTGTAAAGCCCACTTATAATCTCTTATATTAATCTGTTTGCCTAAATGGTCTAGTCCGTTTAACGAAGGGCACTGATGTCGTTTATGCCATATATAAACGGTGAATTAAATGTTGATCCGTTTAAGCCACTAAAAGTCGTCTAAGCTATCATATAGAATCGTGTTAAATGTGATTGAATGAGCTAAACGATCATTTTCTGTGAGAGAGAATAAACCGAAGTATGATTGATAAGTCGGCTGATAAGGACAAAAGAACAAGACCATGTATTTACTTATTCGGTACCCAACTGATTAACGTCGCAAGTATATAAGGTGGAGTGAGATTTAGTTTTGGGTTGTTCACTTGAGCTTAATTACGACTGATTTCGGCCGGTTCAGTAATATACTGTGAGAATAAGTCGATGTACGGTTGATAAGTTTGAGCGAACAGAGCCTTTCGAAAAACTATTTGATTGACAAAGACAACTCATTTTACATCCAGAAATATATTCTTTAAAGCATATTTGACTTTTACGTACATAAATGTGTACATTTTTTAGTTACTGCTTAGCGTCTAAGATAACAACACTCCTTGCTCGAAGCCACCATGCAAGCTTCCGCAACAGAAGGCATGATCATGAGGTGCCACAGTGCCGCTGCCGTTTAGGACATGTAGAGCCAGTGAGCCACAGCCAGTGTCGGATCAAGAGGGTCATGCCAGTTTTTATTTCGAATCACGCTAGAAACGCGAATTCTCATTTCATATATACACACGCACGCAATTGGACTTGCTCCGGTGTCTACTAGTACTTACATTACTACTTTTTTTTTCGTAGCTCCTTTGTATGCAATGGTTAGATCCTGATTTTAAGGAGATCAAGAATTGAGGCCGTATGACGAGTCTACTCTCTGCCTGCCAGTGGCCACTCCGACTTGTGACACAGCGACTCCCGCCAGGCCCATTAGAGAGTTTCCCAGCGGCCCACCAGTTGAAACCGGCAAAACCAAGCGCGGTTTTGGGGAGATTTTCACGAGCCAACCTAGCAGGCAGTAGCCAGTACCGGAGAGATAGCACCACGCTGGCTCTCAAATCCATCAACTCGAGCGCTGGGATTGAAGCGGAGGTATCGCCTGTAGTTCTCCGATCTAATTCCCGGTGGACGCGCCGGAATCTGTCTGCCGCAGAGGTCTACTTCTCTTCTTGTCCGCCGGAATCCGCCGACCGGCTGAGCCTTCCGGTATTTCCCGCCCCTAATATGCCCTAGATCGAATGGTCCTCTCGATTCTCTAGGCGCTGCTCGACTGTAAAGGGTTATCGCTTTGAATCGTATTTATAGTTGCTTAATATTATTAGATTACGCAGGCAGAGTTACTGAATCAGGTGCTCGAACCCACCCTCCAAAGCTGGTGTACAGGCCTGAAGTTGTTTGGGCTTTGGTACGGTGTTGGTTGTATTGTGTCGTAGCATTCAAATGGGTGTGCGCTATTGTGAATCTGTATTGATCATATGAAAGCCAGTGTCAAACTAGAACTGATATGAGGAATGACCATTGCACTGCTATTGCACCTGTGAATCTGAACTTTTGCATGTACTCTATTGGCCATTTGTGTTACCGGTTCATTTGTTGGCTAATGCAGATTTTCTAGCAATTAACTGGTTTAAGTGTGAAGAAGTTTGTTATTCCACAGTATCGAGCATCACTACCTGAAGATAGGATCTCTAGATTGACGCCCCAGAGTGCAAACTGCTGATGTTCCCAACTGCTTGTTTATGAATACAGGGGAAGACAAGTTTTGTCTTCTTTTTTTCTCCTCACAGGTTGTTATCCACACCGATTTATGTCATTGTGTGCATCATGTATAGCATTTCAAATGGTTTTTTAAGCTTGCATAGAAATTCTCCCTCCCATTGGAGTCCCTTCAATTACGCTTCAGTGTTCTATTACGGAATTGGGGTGTCCTTTTACAAATTTTTTTCCAATAATTGGCTATCCGTTTTATTTCTGTCTCGTTTGTTTCTTTAACCAGACAGTTACTTTTTTGGGGTTGTTGTCCTTCTATTGCAAGGTGAAAAGGCCAATGTTAGTCTACTATCAGCAGCTTGAGTGTAGATCTCAGGATGCTAGCTCAACAGTGGCAGACCACACCACAAGCACTCTACTGCTAGGATGGAAAGATGAACTCTCTTTATCATCAGAAAAATTCTGCTCGGAGTTCAGCAGACAGCCTTTCTCTCAAGTTCAGGGAATGGCTGAGAAGTGAAGATTCAGATGATCAAACTTCAGAAAATTAGAAAAACACACTGTTTGTTTGTTTGTTATGCGGTCAGGGAGATTTGAGCTGTGTGTTTCAATACTGCCCTGTACAGCTAGATTGAGGACACCATGGACACATTTGCTTGACCATGAGGTATGATATCCTTAGGGGAATCTGCAGGCTGCTCTTATCACGCAGTTTGTGCAATAGCATCTTTATTCATTTTGTTTTGAACTGATATTCATGCTAGTATATGTTAATCTGCCATGTGCATCAGTCACAAGTAGTTAATTACTCCATCAACTGGTGCCAGTTACCTGTGAAATAGCGATGTTATCCTTTTCTTATTATTTTCAATTTTAATAATGCATGAATGACTGTTCTCATCTTGGGTTCATTAACTCCAGATTGCAAGGTTCTTCACCAGATCGGGCCCTACTGCATTGCCATTGTAAGTTTACTTTATATGTCTCAGTCCGCATAGTTCTTTGTGATACTGATTAGTTTCAGAGTTTGTACCTTCCTGAATCTGTGTACATAGTCTATTCAATGCTGAACTAGCTTGTCTAGGAAATTGCTTTGAAGTTGTATAGTTGCAAGTTAAAACCAATCACATCTCTTATGTAAGTCTTGAACCTTTTTGACCTTGTTAAGAGAATCAAACTCACTACTGTTAATATTTCTGGTTCCTGGGTTAGTGTGCTAACATGCCATACTTCTTTTATTTTCTGTTATTCTGTTATAGATGTGTGCTCCGTGCTCCGATCCATATGTGCTTGTAATTTGTAAAGCGTGGGGCAGTGATATATGATAATGTCACTAGGAGGTGTGGGGAAACAGTTCTGGCTCCCACTCTGTAGGTCAGGTCAGCACTGCCCACTGGTCCACACATTCCTTTTCCCTTTTTCCTTTATGTTTCTTTGCCTTTAACATGATGCCTACCCTGCTGTCCTGCTTTTGGGCAATATAGGTTCCATAATCCGGATCTATGTTCTTGGTCATTGACTCATTGGGTCATACTAATGAATGAATTTAAAGGGATTTGTGTTCACTTGACAGTAGTACTGTTTGTTTAACAGATTTTTGAAATTGCATGTGCCATTCACCATTAAAAATTATAAAATGAAAAAAATCTAGACACTTGGACTAAGATGCATGCTTTCCCCCCCTTCTTCTAGGGTTTCAATTTTCATCATTCAACCAATTTACCAATTTCTCTCTATCTGGTGCAATTTTTTAATGATAAAAACTATTGCTATTTGATTCTGGTTTGTATGCCTGCTATGTTTTGAACTTCCTAAATCTGCATTTTCGAGCCATCACGCCCTTTTGGTACACAGTTGTTGCTCGCTTTTCATGATGTCTGGTCTTCTCTAGATCAATATGAGCTGTCCGCAACAATAATTCTCTGAGCATCGCTTGCTCCACGATCTCCTAGCCATATCTATTTCGGTTAGCATTTTCATATCATTACTGCTGCAGCATTTTACCAACTACTGCGACATTTTAAGAATCTGAGATAAGATTTGGTGGAGAGCATGGATTTGTCTGTGATATTTTATATAGTAGGTAGTCTTCTTGTGACTAGCATGTTCTTTTTGTACTAAAGAATGGAATGTACAGTTAGCACGGCAATTATTCTACATGGTCAATTGTTCTTTGGCTGCTAGTTCACTAGACACTGGCCTGCTACCTTGCTTGAAGTTGGTCACACTAGTGACTACGTAGTCAAGTATACTCTCCAGCATTAATTCCTCTAAGCATGACCTGGAAAGCTGCTTGGCTGATGCTCTAACATTTTGATGTCTCTGTTTCCTGCTTTTCTGGAGGTGGTAGTCCTCACTTTGGGTAGGCTTCTGGTTAAAACTGCTTCGGTGACGATGTTACTTTGCTGGATAAAGAAGATGCCAAAGGGCAATCTCTCACAATGCTGTTGTATTATTATTTGCTTTCTCCTCCCTGATTTAATCATGTTAATAATGGCATGAACGGATAGCCTTTTGCTACCAGAGCTAACAGAAATCGTCGTGCTCCACTTTCGTATGATGTGTAGCTGAACTTTGGGGTTACTAAACCATGCACCCAGAATCGAAGTTTTACCCCCCTTTTCCATTTCCAAGAACAGGACCTAATAGTATCATTTACCCTTTTATTTTGACTAGAATCTCCATATCTTTTATCTGCAGAGTTGAGACACTTGCAGCTATCCACAATAGAATGTTCTTCGAACCTTAAGCTACACCTCTTGCTCCAACTATTACTTGCCTACTCTGTTTTTTTTCCCTATCCATAATGCTTGCTGACTTATTGAAACAAATCAGTCTTCCCTTTGTTTGGATTCACATTTTGACAGCTTCCTTAAAAACAATCGGAGGCTCGATTGTTTATGTGCAATGTTGGAGAATATCTTAAAATAAGGGAGATACAATCCTACAGGTGTTTGATTTTTAATTTCTTTCCACGTTTATTATCCGTATCACCGTATGATCATGATTCCTAGGGCCCAGGTCAAGTTAGCTACTGTAGCGTCTTCTTCTGTCTCCCTCGACATTGTCCGTCTTCTTCCTTGCTTGGGCTATGGGCTCCCCTCCTTTTTCAGCTGTCTCCAATGGTGTCCATAGCTGGGTTTGCCACCATCTCACCCTTCCATTTCGATGCCCCACCAGCCCTGTACAGCCTGCGGCACTAGTATTGCTGTTGTCGCCTTGTTGTAACGTCGACTCGCCGAGCTGCCTTCCTGGCGCTGCCTCTAGGCCCACCAATGCAGAGCACATTCCAAAGTCAAAACCTAAACTGGAATTTTCTTAGGTCCCCTGTTTAGTTTCCACAAATTTCCTATTTTTTTTCTAGATTTTCCATCACATCAATCTTTAGATGCATGTATAGAACATTAAATGTAGTTAAAAATAACTAATTGTACTTTTAGTATGTACTAGTACATGTCGAGACGAATCTTTTGAGTCTAGTTAGTCTATGTTTGGACAAAGTTTGTCAAATAACAACGAAAATACTACAAGACTTACAAAAATTTCCCGGAACTAAACACAGCCTTAATGAGGCTGCTGTTTTTTTTTCTTGCTATCGCATAATGAACTCGTGTTATTTTAGGCTTGTGAAACAATCTATGAGTTGTGCTAAAATAAAGTGCAAACCTTTAAGGTCTTCCTTCGTACCCTTGGTTCTAATGTGAAAAGAGTGACAGTCTGGTATCCAGTTTCCTCTATGCCAAACTTGAGCAAACACCAGTCGCTTAAGGAAGGAAGTGAGTTTAGTTAAATTGATTTGGTTAGAGATGTGGTCATGCATGCATCTAAGTACCTAAACCATTAAAGATGGAGTTCTCTTCAACTCGAATGTAGGTTTCTATTTTCTTATCAATGAAAAACACTTGGTTCAGGTTGCTCACATGTTTCTTTTTTCCACTATCAGTCACGTAACAAGGTGCATAAAACAAATCTGCACATGCCACCTCCACAGACAAAGCAGCTACAGAGTACAGTAAGTGCTCTGTAAAGTCAATTAGTAGAAATTTTGTCTTTAACAACAGCATAGTTGAAAGCAAGGTGACAGAGCCTGCTATTGAATCATTCTTTGCATAAAGCTACAGGCATCTACATGTGGGTGTGGATCTCAGGAGGTTACTTGTGCAGAAAGACTAATCGAGGCACATTATGAGAGACATCGGCGACACAAGCAGCCTGTGGGGAACACCATCAGCGAGCCTGCTCCTGCATGATTCTCCCCTCACCGCAAAGCATTCCGGTTTGCCCTCCCGCGTTCCTGCCTTTCTCATACTGCATGTATCTTAATCCCTTGCGTAATCTATGGCACTGCTGCATCATGCGTTCATGCATCAACGAAACCGTATCTTGGATCCACATGTCAGTAATATAGTATTATTGTATATTCGATTATGTTATAATAATAATAATATACTGTCATCGGTTACAAGCCATTGTTTATTTACCTATACAGTATACTCCTACGACTCACCACAGAAAATTTGTAGTGGCATTGCAAGGAATCTGATCTCACTTGACATGCTGTTTATTTTAATCTAAATTCCAGTTCCACTGACTGAACTGGACGTTTGGCGGTAAATTTTGAAGGTTTCAATTACAGTAGGTGCCCGGCTCACCAACCGTTCCGGGGCGTGTACGCGTGCGAAACTGGGCACACCTGCGAATTTTTTTTATTAATAACCCAATTAAATAAAAAATTTCAAAAATAACACTGTCCATTTTTTTTTTGCAAAACTAACCCTTTTGCCGCGCCGTCCCCAATGGCGCGGCAAAAGCGCTAGTCGCGCCATGCATGGCGGCGCGGCAAAAGCGCCACCGTGGCACCGCCCGGTCACGCAGGCCCGCGTGGGCCCCACTCGTCAGTTTGCCGCGCCAGGCGGTCTGGCGCGGTCAACGGCTTTGCCGCGCCAGGCGGGGTGGCGCGGCAAAGCCGATCTAGATCTGGCGTCCGCCTCCTTCTTCCTCCTCTCCTCTGGCTGCTCGCCCGGCCGCCGCTGCTCCCGCCACCCACCCCGCCGCCGCTCCCCGTCGGAGGCCGCCACCGTCGCCGGAGCCCGCCGGAGGTCGCCGGACGCTGCCGGAGCTCCAGCCGGGCCAAAGCCGAGGTCCTCGTCCCCAGCCGGCTGCCACAGCCACCTCCTCCCCAGTCCCCGTGCAGCCGGCCGGCCAGGCGAGCTCGCCGGCTGCCAGGCGGTGGCCGGGGCCCGGATCCGCCTCTCCCTCTCCCCAGCTCAAGCAGGCCAAGCTCAGGTTAGTTTTTTGACTTAGTTCATTAGAGTTTTTTGTTATTCTTTTACAAGTTAGTTAGTTATTGAATTAGAAAATTGTTAGTGACTTAGGTTAGTTAGTTTATTGATTTAGGTTATGTTAGCTAGTTAGTGATTTAGGGTTAGTTAGTGACGTAGGTTAGTTAGTTTAGTGCTTTAGGTTATGTTAGTTAGTTAGTGATTTAGGGTTAGTTAGTGACCTAGGTTAGTTATTTAGTTGTTGAATTAGGTAAGTTAGTTTAGGTATTAGTTTAGTTAGTTACTTAGTTAGGGTTTTAGTTTAGTTAGGGTATTAGGTTATTAGTCATAATTTGTTAGTTAGGGTTTTAGGGTATTTAGTTAGGGTATGACGAAATATTACTGAACACATGTTAGTGAAGGCAACTTAGTAAGTAGTTACACAATTCTTTACTTTGAGAAGACCATCACTTGACCTTAGTTCCACTATTGACTTTGTAGATGGACACTGTATTCAGATTGTTTTATGGAGGCACAGTTAGTAAACGAGATGGGTTGTTTGATGATAACATGGAACAAGAACTCGAAGTATTTGATGAGCGTCCTCCTTTTACGGAGCTTATGTTGCGTCTGAAGGAGAAGTTTGATGGTGATTTCTCGTTGAAAGGGAGATTTGATAGTGGCAAGATTAGGACAAACTATGCGTTGATGCCCTTGCGCAACCAGGCTGACTGGGCAAAATACCAGACGATCGTTATGGCATCCAATTCGACCATGGCTGAGATCGTGGTAGAGGATGGTTGGAGGAAGCAGGCAGAGGCGTCCAATGATGGCAACGAAGGTGAAGCACAGGAGGTAGGGGATGATGACGATGCAGCTCCGATGAGTATGGACGTTGATGGTCACCCCACGCAGGAGACGGTGTATCCATTTGAAAATGTCCACGCTGACGTCGGTCAAATAAATAATGATTTTGATGTGGCCGGCCTAGAGCGACAGGAGCAGGAGGCACAATTGTTTGATGAAAACTATGATTCTGATGATGATTCAGATTATGACGAAGAAGAGGACAGTTTTATTTGTGCTATGCCTGACCCGGTTCGTGGTATTCCACAACCGGTTCGTGCTATGCCACAACCGGTTCCTCAGAATTTGCATCCTCCAGGGAGACTAGTCACTGATATACTAGAGGATCGTACACATTTTGATGTGTGGCAGCGTTTGAGCGAAGCGAGGTATTATGTTGCGCCTGATCCTTTGACTGAGACAGAGCTGCAGCAATTGAGGTCGGTTAACATGCAGTTTAGAGGCGTTCCAAGTTATAGGGATGTCAGTACGGTGGACCAGGCAGTTTGTGATACTGGATTGAATCTGTGCAAGCAAACACTGCATAACCATACAGATTGGATTCTTCAGAAGGGTATGATTTTCAACACTATGACTGAGCTGAAGCTTTTCCTTGAGAACTATGTTGTGCATCATCATCGACCGTACACGGTCAGCCATTCTGATATTAGTTTGAGGTACCACGTCAAGTGTTTGAGTCTTGGTTGTCCGTGGAGGCTGAATGCTCGCAAGAGAACTGATGGCAAGTGGAGGATCAGTAAAGTAGTACAACCGCATACCTGTTTTACAAATAAGGGGCAAGAAAAACATCCTCAATTGACGGCAAGATACCTTGCACGGCGCATTTTGGCATTTGTTGATGATGACGCCGACGTATCTGTTTCACAATTGCTTATCTCCATATTTGGATTCACAGGCTATAAGGTGACTTATGGAAAGGCGTGGCGTGCGAAGCAGATCGCCCTTGCAATTCGTTGGGGTGGTTGGGATGAAGCGTACAACAGGATTCCTCGGATTTTGTGTGCAATGGCATACTATAACCCTGGCCTTAAATGGTTTCCACACACCAATGGGCAGTATATAGACCGCAACACCGGCAAGGTTACACATGTGCTTCAGCGTGTATTTTGGTCTTTTGCACAAACAGAGCATGCGTATCAGTACTGTCGTCCAGTCATACTTGTGGACGGTACTTTCTTGACCGGAGCGTACAAGGGTGTGTTGATGATGGCGGCGGCTGTTGATCCCGAGGACCAGATAGTTCCAATTGCTTTCGCCTTGGCTGAGGGGGAGAACGTTGAGTCTTGGCCTTGGTTCATGGCCCTGCTACGGATACAAGTGTTAGGGCCTTCTCGGACAATATGTTTGATTTCGGACCGTCATGTTGGGTTGCTTCGTGCCGCAGAGGAGGAGATAGAGGGTTGTCCTCCTCTAGTGCACAGATAGTGCATGCGTCACTTTGCCGCCAATTTCTGGCGTCGGCAGAGAAAAAAGGAGGTTTGTGCCAAGGTGAAAGAGCTATGTTGTGTTAAAACTGAGCACAAATTCAAAGAAACAATGGAAGAGTTGGACAAAATGTTAAACAGTGCTGCCAGAGCCTGGATCGAGAGACAGATGGAACACAAGGAGAAGTGGGCGCTTGCTTACGATGAGGGCGGTTTCCGGTTCGGCATAATGACCACCAACTCATCGGAGTCTTTCAACAAGGTATTCACCGGTGTTAGAGCCTTGCCCGTTTTTGGAATCGTTGAGTACTCGTTTCACAAGACCAACGAGTACTTCGTGAAAAGGTGGTCCATTGCTCAAGACAACCTACAAACGGATGGTGAATTTGGAAAGGCGGGAAAGGAGCACATTCAGGAAAATGAGATCTGGGCAACGCAGCAAACTTGTGAGCCTTATGGACCAACCAGACAAATCTATAATGTTCGAGCAAAGGGTGGAACTACCTTGGGCGGGGAACGTTACGGTGGTCGCAACTACCGGATTGATCTTGAAAGAGTGGAATGCAGTTGTAACGTGCCGCAGATAATGCATGCCCCTTGCTCTCACATGATTGTGTCCTGTAGAGCGCGCGGATATAACTACAAGGCCCTACCATACATGTCCGACTACTATCGCCGGAGCAACACCGTCGCAATATGGCAGAGCAGCTTCGAGCCTTACCTTGATCCCACTCAATGGCCTCCATACTTGGGTAGAGACTTTATGCCTGATCCTGAGTTGCTGAAGGTAGGTAAGGGTAGGAGGAGGAAGAAGAGACTAAAGGGGGACATGGACAATATGGATAGGTATGGCGGGGGGGACTTCGACCAGACACCGAGCACGAACCTATGCTCTGTTTGCCACATGCCAGGGCATAATGCAGCCTTACATCGTACACAAAGACAACAGGTGTACAACGACACCACTTCATTTGTATCTTTAGTTATATTAATTATTTGAATGTTTTTGTTATTTTTGTACATATGCTTTATTATTTTAGACGTTGTACTAACCTGATCGTATGTTTTGTTTAAATAAACAGGATGGCGAACCCTCCGACGTACCCTCTCCTTGAGCCGTACTACGACGCCGAGCACCGGGCGCACAGGCTGACGGACTACGCCCCTCCGGAGCGTTTGACGTTGCTGAGACCGCGCACCCACCTCTGGCACCGGTGGGACGAGCGCTACACACCCTTCGTACGGCGCGCGGGCTTGTTGGTGCTGGCCCGCGTTGCCACCGACGCGGCGTGCCCGCTTGACCCGGCGCTCCTGACCGCGCTGGTGGACAGGTGGCGTCCCGAGACGCACACCTTCCACCTCGCCTGCGGGGAGATGACGGTGACGTTATAGGACGTGGCCAAGATTTTTGGTCTACGCCTGAGCGGTCTCCCCGTGACGGGGATTGTTGACTCGGACACGTGGATGGACACCGTCCACCAGTTCTGTGGTCGTAGGCCCCCGGATGACGCAGATGCCAAGAGGAACAAGTAAGCTACAATTTGTTTTTGTAATTTAGTTGCATACGATTGCTACTATCATGTCCTAACTTCAACTTTTTTAAAACAAACAGGAAGACTTCTGGGGTGCCTTCGTCCTGGATCACCGAGCACTTTACGTATTGCCCCCCTAACGCCGACCCACAGGTAGTGGAGAGGTATGCCAGAGTGTGGTTGTGGCACTTTATTGGGGCCTTCCTGTTTCCCGACTCATCGGGGAACACGATCAGCTGGATGTTCGTCCCCATCCTCGCACAGCCGTGGGAGAACATCGCTGGCTACAGCTGGGGGAGCGCTGTGCTAGCCTGGTTGTACAGACAGCTGTGCGAGGGGTGCCGGCGGGGGCATGCCTCCTCTAGCTTGGGAGGGTGCCTGCCCTTGCTCTAGGTTTGGGCCTGGCAGCGGCTGCCTGTGGGTCGTCCCCGTTGTCGAGAGGATGCGGTAAGTACATACCTCTTGCGTGCGTGTGCTTTTACAAGTTTACAATCATTTAACTGATTCAAATTGGAATGCAGGTGTGGACGCACGAGGACACCCGCCCCACTGCTCTGTATGTCTGGTCCACGGCAGAGCCAGTTAGAGGCAACCCCCAGCGCCGCTACCACCAGTACACGGACTTGCTGGACTTCTTGACACAACATCAGGTAAGTCCAGAATGAGTTCATTTTTTATAGTCAAACAGGAACATGACTAACTATGTTTGTTCATTAAAAACAGGTCTGTTGGGAGCCCTGGGACCTGTACGTGGACATGTTCGACCCCGCCACGAACCTGGACCGTGTGGACTGGCTTTGCACCGTCCCTCTTATCTGCTTCTACGTGGTCGAGATGCACTTGCCCATCAGGGTGATGCGTCAGTTTGGCCTACGACAGGAGTTTCCTCCACCTCTTTTTAGCACGGATCAGAGGTTGCACAAGTAAGTATCGTCCACAATCATGTTCAATTACTCTAGTAAAATTCTATCTTATGCTCTAACAGATGGGTTTCCTTTGCATTACAGGGTGAAGCGCCAAACCAGACGGAAGAACCCTGTTGATTGGCGCGCGGAGCACGCCGATCATGTCCTGAGTTGGACAAACAGGTACCAGCAGGACGTTGAGCACGGCGAGCCGTACGACCAGGGCGTCTTCGACCTATACCTGCAGTGGCTGCACCGGAGCACCAGGTTGCACATTAAGCCACCGTACTACGAGGTCACCGCTGAGTCGGACGACGACGAGGACCCGTACGATGCTATCACTAGGGCAGCGACTCAGCCTGACAGAGCCCCTCTACAGAGCTACGTGGTAATATAGCATGCCCTTCAACTCTTGTTTGTGTTTCTGTACTTGGTGGACTTACCCCCTCGACTTGTCTCGGTAGGCGTCGCAGCTGTCTCGGTACTCCGACGAGGCAGCGCAGCTTATACACCACACCAGCTCTACTGGGGACCACGGCCCGGTACAGGCTTTTCTGCAGGTATCATAACACATTTGAACCACTATAGAGGAGCAGCCCGAGGAGGAGGGGGAGGACGAGGAGGAGCACGACGAGCACACCACGCCACCCTACACAGCTAGTGCAGGCTACATGGCCCTCGGCCATAGCTCGCACTACGCTGGAGGGTCCTCCTCCAGAGGTGGCCCGCACCACTCCTCGGACGACACGGCGTGGCAGATACCTGGTGCATACCAGTACCCTAGTGGCTACTACACCGGTCCAGACTGGCAGCCTTGGCCAGAGCAGGGCGCAGCACACGAGCTAGGGTACTCACAACTAGGTGGAGCTCCACTACCTACTCAGGAGGACGTGCAGGTACATAAGTTGGCCTCTGTTCATTTAAGTTTGTCGGATACATTTAAGTTGTTTGCTAACATTTATTTTGAATGTTGCAGGGACCTAGTCAGACGCAAGGGTCACCACGCCGGCAACCATGCACACGAGACCGCACGGACGTCACGTTCACGCCCAACATGGACCTGTCGCAGCCGAAGCGTCGGAGGCGGCCTCGTCAGCCGTACACACCTAGCTAGACTTAGTGTTAGACTGCATATTATGTATTAGACACTCTTTATCCTCTATTATGTATATCGAGACCATGTTAGAGAGGATTTGGTAGTTTATGTGAGTACTTTGTGCTAATGAAACATGTCTCATTCTGTTATAAAATGGCTTGTAATTGTATTCAAATTTTGACCAAAACAACTATCGCGCCAAAACAACAAAACCTATAAGCATAACATGCCCTAAGGCTTGTGATAGAAAATCTTGTAAAGTTTTGGGATCTAAACATGCCCTAAGGCTTGCGCAGTCAGCGATTCAGAAACTCCAGTCTCTAGGAGTGCTATTATGCGATTGGCTGATTCTCTCACAAGTCACAATCATGATTCCGAAGAATAATAGCATCAACACTTCGGCGCATTAAAAAAGCTACGTTATACATACAGCTTTTGCCGCGCCAACCCTGGGGGCGCGGCTGACGCTTTAGCCGCGCCAGGCGGGATGGCGCGGCTAAAGGGTCAGCCGCGCCCCCAGGGTTGGCGCGACAAAAGCTGGCATCTTGTTGCATAGCCTTTTCAGTGTCGTGTCCTGTCCTCATAATTGCTCTGCAGTTTTGATTCCGATAGACTTTTCAGTGTATAGGCTTTTCAGTGTATAGGCTTTCCAGTGTATAGACTTTTCAGTATATAGGCTTTTCAGTATATAGGCTTTTCAGTGATTAGATTTTTTAGCGAATAGCCTTTTCAGTTGCAATAACTACACACTAACAATGCAGCTGAGATAATTCACAAGCTCAAAATCAGGGCTCCGCCTATATAAACCCATCAGCGCCTTGCATATTCAACAACTTCAGCAGAGCTTGCAAGGTTCGTAGTAGAGATGTCTGGAGGTTCGTCCAAATGCGGGAGAGGAAAGTGTGGGAGGAAGGGACCTCCCATTGTGTGGGAGGGATCTCTTGGTCCTGATTTCCTCTTAGAGGCACTATATGACTTTCCCGTTGAGAGCAAAAAGGATTTCAGCCGGGACCGTCCTCTTAGGGGATACAATAACCGTTTAGAGGACTGGCCAAAATGCCGCCATGGTGAGGACTGTTTGGTGCAGATGCTCCACGACGACCTGGAGGCAGGCCGACGTTTCTTCAAATGCCCGCGAGCATGGGTAACTTTATTTAATTGTTGTTGCTATGCCTCTCATGTTTGCTAATACTTAGTCATTTTGTGAATGTTAGTCTTCTATTTCCGAAGAAAACTGCGGCTTCACCAGATGGGTGGATCCTCCTCCAATATGGCCGCATCAGGAATACATCTATTATCTGCAGCGTCGTATCGACGATCTAGAAAGAGAAGTTAAAAGCATGCTCAAGGACTATGATGATGACGACAGCGATGCAAGCGGTTCAGATGAAGCAATATGCCTTGATCCATATTGCAACTGCCCGCATCACAAGAACAAGGGGCCTCCACCGCCGCCCCCACCACCGCCACCACCACCACCACCCGCAATGGGAGGCTATTACGGAGAAGGGTCTACTCAGTTTGCTATGTGGGACGGCTTCTAGACTACTTAGACCACTATGTGTGTGTTGTGTTGTGCCAATCAATTACCTAAGGCATGTTAGGATTAGTCTAGGACCTTTTAACCAAGTTACGGTAAAAGGTCCTCACATGCCATGTACTAGTTTGTTGTTCGTGTACTGGTTTGCTCTATTCTATTTCTCGTACTTTATCCCAGAATAAATCGATAACACATGAACTACCGCAAACAATCCAACAACATATAAAAAAGTCGAACAAAGTGCAGTTCAAGACTACATAATCGAGGATCTGAAATAAACGGTACACCGAAGTACAAACCAACAGTACAATACACTAACAAGTCCACCAAATGACAACAATGTTCATTACTCAATAATGACTACTTAACCTACCACACTACTGAGTGCAACGAGGCCACTTTCCCTTCCTCACAGCATCCGGATCCTGCTCCATGGCAGCCTTGGCACGACGCACACGCTCAAGCCTCTTATCCCTCTCCCCCCTACGCTTAGCTGCATCCCTCAGTTTTGCCTCTTCCTCATGCTGCTTTTGTGCTGCCTCTTCTTTGCGTCTCTTCTCCAAACGCTCCTTGTCCTTCGCAGCCCACTTTTTCGTCCTCTCTACGTGCTCCTTGTCCTCCGGCTTCATCTCAGTGTCGATCCACTGCTCGAAGTCACATAGTGGTGGAGGCTCCTGCAAAATACGACTAAGTCAATTAGGTAATAAAATATAAATGATTTGTCATTCATGTATAGAACATGCCATCAGCTTCTCACCATCAGTCCAATACGGATCTGTTTAGGTGTAGGGTTAAAGGCATAATTCTCACACATCCAATACCTCTGACCGTATGTGTGCTCCTCATCAGATATTGCGACCTTACAATCATCGCCGCAGTAGCACATGGGCACCGGAACACCGCTAGGCAATGGCAAACGGGCATAGGCATTGCCCGTGAGAGGCTGCCTACAATCATCAACGCAATAACAAATGAACATAACACAAAATTACTTCATTAAAACAGACAAATAAATCAACAATGTACCGATCTTACCTTGCCTTACTAGCTTTGCCACGCCGCGGCATCCTAACAATAAAAAATATGTCAACGCTACACATACATTCATGATTAATTATAAATCTACATAATGGCGTAACAAATATTACACAAAAAAATGTACACAAATTGAACAAAATATTAAGCAAAACAGATACAAAAGTCTAATACATGAACAAATCCATCATTAATTAACAACTAACGTCACGACATTTTCAAAATAAATATTGTCTACAAACCCTAACTTACCAAAATATGGTTTAATCCTACATTGTAAATATGGATAAAGAACAACAATATGGATCAAAATACCTCTAGTGCAGAGAGAACAAGTTCGATTGAGGGAGATGAAGAGAGGAGGGAAGAAATGGAATGGATTGGATTGGATTGAATTGAACTGGTTTGGGAGGAGAAGAGAGGAATGAAGAGGAGGTTGCTGCTGGCCGCGGCGGCCAGATCTAGATCGGCTTTGCCACGCCAACCCGTCTGGCGCGGCAAAGCTGTTGACCGCGCCAGGCCGCCTGGCGCGGCAAACGCACTAGCCGCGCCAGCCCGCCTGACGCGGCAAACTGACGAGTTGGGCCCACGCGGGCCTGCGTGGTCGGGCGGTGCCACGGTGCCGCTTTTGCCACGCCATTGGGGACGGCGCGACAAAAGGGTTAGTTTTGCAAAAAAAAATAAATGGACAGTGTTATTTTTGGAATTTTTTATTTAATTGGGTTATTAATAAAAAAAATTCCACACCTGCCCTTGTGCTGCGATGCCACTGCTTCCCTATGCTCTCCTCCAGATCGCAATAAGTTCACATTGAATGCCCCTGTTCTGAACAAAGCAACCGGTGTAAATGAAAGTTGTTGGGATGCATTGAATACAAGCAACCTTCAGACACTGCTGACAAACGTACACGTAGGCCTGGAAGCTGGAATCAAAACTTGGCACTAAAAATGACTCCAGCTAATTAAGTTCTGAAATCAGCCTCTCCACTGTTATTAATAATTGTATCTCTGGTTATTAGCACTAAAAATGAGTACTCCTATCTTTGTCTTTGAATAAATAGATTTCTAGACTAGTTTTAAGTCATAAAATTTAACCTTAACCAAATTTGTAGAAAAAAATATTAAGATTTATAACATCAAGTTAATATCATTATATATATCATAGCATATATTTTCATAATGTGCTCATTTTATATTATAGGTGTTATTACTGTTTTCTATAAAGTTTGCACAAATTTTAGGACTATTTTTAAAGTTGTGATTATATGCTTGTTGTGATCAATCTAGGATGAATCTAATAATAAATGATAGATTTGAGATATAAATTTATATAAAGCATAATAGTAAATTTAGTCCCTCCCTTGGAACAAAGAGAAATTCTAATGGATTGAAAATATTTTTCTGACCGAATTATGGATTGAAAATCTTATAGAAAAATTTCCTCTAAAGCTGTTTGGAACAAATGATTGAGTTCCTATGGATCGTACAAAGTTCCTATGGAATGACTTATTTTATGTTTTTTGCTGAAATTCTACCAAGAAGATGAATCTTACGAAAAGTTTTTTTGTGTCACTCTATTCAAACGTTTGACCTTATAGTTTCCCGTGTTTTATGTTTTCTCAATCCATGGCGTTTAAGATGTTAGGATATTTTGTTTCTATGTTTCTATTATGGATAAAACTACAATAATTTGGAGTATGCATTATACTTTCTCCTTTCTAAATTACAAGTAGTTTTTTAGGTACATAGATTTTATCACAGTATAACTTGTCGTGGCCTATATTTAGGCGCATAGAGTAACAATGTAACTAAACACAACCAGATCAACTTATAATTTAGAACAGACAGGTAATAATCTACTGTTTCGATCTCTAGATTATAGGTGGATTACTATTAATTGGAGTACAAATACTCTATAATCTTGAGAAAGCATGTTTGAGACAAATTGTATGATTATAGTAATCGAATCGTTGAATTTGTTATGATTCAATGCATGATCTGAGGTGTTTGGATCACCTTTAAATTGTTTTATTTGATCACAGTGATCTTGTACTAGTTGGTATCAACACTTCTGGACCTGTTTGATTTAGTTTGTACTCTGTTCTAAACTATAAAACATTTCGGTTTTTTAGGTATATTATTTTTACTATATATCTAGATACAATGTTTATCTAAGTATAAAGGAAGGCTGTAAATTTAGAAAAATCAAAATATCTTATCATTTAAAATTTGAAATGGAGGGAATAGTTCGTAACAACGTGCTACCACACCTAATTGAATCCATAGTCTAAGCGCGAACCGGTGGTAGCGAACTTGCGATACCACAACCTAATTGAAATAATTAAACCGTCAAAATACACGGCGCATGTAATGCACTAGACATTAGCTCCTGATGTTTATTTTTCTTTTCTTTTTTTCCCAAAGCAATATCTAATTGAAGGAAATACAAAAACAATTCTTTTTCAAGATTTTAAGTTATTTGTAGCTGTTGAAACACGAATATATTAATAAAGAAAATTTTTACATGTCACAACAAATATTCCAGGACTAATTTAGTTTATTAAAAATAAACTAATAAAAAAATACATATTCTATCTGGAAACTATGAGACGAATTTATTAAGACTAATTAATCCGTTATTACCACATGTTTACTGTAGCACAACATTATCAAATTATAGACTAATTACGCTTTAAAAAATCATATCGCAAATTTATCGTAATCTATATAATTAGTTATTTTTAGTTCATATTTAATGTTTAGACACATGCATGGAGTATTAAATATAGACTAAAAAATAACTAATTATATAAATTGCAATAAAGACGATTTTTTTTCAAGCCTAATTAGTCTATAATTTGATAATTTTGTGTTACAGTAAACATGTGCTAATGATGATTAATTAATCTTAATAAATTCGTCGCATGGTTTTTAGATGGAAATATGTAATTTGTTTTTTTATTAGTCTATTTTTAATACATGTGACCTTATGATGTGAGATGTAAAAACTTTTCATCCATTCGAGGCCACGGTATACTCTCTCCATCCACAAAAGAATGTAATTATGAAAAGTATGTCAGTCAAACAATTTTAACTTTGACTAGGTTTATGGTAAATAGTATTAGCATTTATGTTTTAAAATAAATTTATTATAAAATTGTATTTTACAAGTAATCTATTTTGTCTTATAAATATTAATATTTTTTCATATAATTTTATTCAGAATTTATGATGTTTGACTTATCACAGAATTGTATTTTTTATTGAGGGAGTGAGTAGCCATTTTGGCAAAAGTAAAATGGAAAGTGAGAAAACAGATCATTTTGTCCATTCCTACTTGTTCTACTCGTAGCGCATTAAAAGCGCAAGGGCCTCCTCTCCTACTCGCTTCTCCCCTCTGACCCTCCTCTCCCCACTGGTGTCTCACTGGCTCCCTGGCTGACTGCTCCACGCCGCGACCACACCGACCACCGAGCTGCACGGCGCCACCACCCATTCTTCCCCGCACTGCCCCGGAACTGCTCCGCGCAAATGGAAGCGCCGCTGTGATCCCTCCATCCTCCTCGTCCTCCTCCTGCCCACCGCGTCGTGATGGCCGCCGCCTGCCCTCCCCTGCTCCTCGCGGCGCTACTCCTCGCGGCGGCCGCCGCCACGAGCGCGCTCACCGACGACGTGCTCGCGCTGGTGGTCTTCAAGACGGACGTCTCGGACCCGTCGGGCCGCCTCACGACGTGGACCGAGGACGACGATCGCCCCTGCTCCTGGCCGGCCGTTGGTTGCGACGCGCGCACGGGCCGCGTCACCTCGCTCTCGCTCCCGGCAGCGTCGCTCTCGGGCCGCCTCCCGCGCGCGCTGCTCCGCCTCGACGCGCTTCTCTCCCTCGCCCTCCCGCGCAACAACCTCTCCGGCCCCGTGCTCCCCAGCCTCCTAACCGCGCTCCCGCGGCTCCGCTCCCTCGACCTCTCCTCCAACCGCCTCGCCGCGCCCGTCCCCGCCCAGCTCTTCGCCCAATGCCGCGCCGTCCGCGCCATCTCCCTCGCGCACAACCAGCTCTCGGGCTACATCCCGCCCGCCGTCGCGTCCTGCGCATCGCTCGTGTCCCTCAACCTCTCGTCCAACCGCCTCGCCGGCCCCATCCCTGACGGGCTCTGGTCGCTGCCTTCGCTCCGGTCTCTGGACCTCTCCGGCAACGAACTCTCCGGTAGTGTGCCTGGCGGATTCCCCCGGACCAGCTCGCTACGGGAGGTGGATTTGAGCCGAAACCTCCTCGCCGGGGAGATACCGGCTGATGTCGGCGAGGCGGCGCTGCTCAAGTCACTGGATTTTGGGCATAACTTGTTCACAGGCGGTTTGCCGGAGTCGCTCCGGAGGCTGTCCGGCCTGCGGTTCCTCGGCGCCGGCGGCAATGTGCTTGCGGGTGAGCTGCCGGAGTGGATCGGGGAAATGCGGGCGCTGGAGCGCCTTGATTTGTCGGGCAACCGATTTGCCGGCAACATTCCCTACACCATCGCGAACTGCAAGAACCTTGTGGAGGTCGACCTAAGCCGTAATGCGTTCACCGGCGATCTTCCCTGGTGGGTGTTTGGCCTACCGCTGCAGCGCGTCTCGGTGGCAGGCAACCAGCTGAGTGGGTGGGTGAAGGTGCCCGACGACGCTGCTATGGCGCTTCGTGTGCTGGACCTGTCGAGCAACGCGTTCTCCGGCGAGATCCCGCTGCGGATCACTGTCTTTGCGGGTTTGCAGTCTCTGAACCTGTCCTCGAATTCCTTTTCGGGGCAGCTGCCGGCCGGCATTGGTGGGATGAGGCTCCTCGAGGTGCTGGACGTGAGCGCTAACCGACTTGAAGGAACCGTGCCGCCGGAGATCGGCGGTGCGGTGGCGCTCCGGGACCTGCGGATGGGGAGGAATTCGCTCACGGGACGCATCCCGTTACAGATTGGGAACTGCAGCTCCCTCGTTGTACTGTAAGTAAAAAATTCTTGTTTCCCCCGTTTATTTGCTTGCTACTTCCTCACTTCCAGAATAAGTGTCGTCCGGAAAGCGTGTCTGCGAGGGAGACACGGATTTCTAATGACAATTATTTTTGGAATAAGTGTCGTCTGAAAAGCGTTTTCACAAACACGGATTTCTAGTGACACTTATTTATTTTTAGAACGGAGGGAGCAGTTGCTACCCATATTCTGGAATGAAAATTTGACGTCATTGGGATTGCTTGTGAGTGAAGTTGACTAGAGGCCTACTACTATTTTTTTTTCCTTTCATGACTGCTTTGATTGATTTCAGTTTCCTAGGTTGCAGAGCCGTTGTAGAAAGTGATGTAGTAGGACAGTGATGTCGTATTTTCTGTTTGGAACCCCAAAGCGAAAATTATGGGTCTGTGTTTGTTACTTACTCCTTCCGTCCAACAAAACATGCAACTATGGGTTCCGTGCCATGAAAAGTAGCTTACGTTTGACCAAATTTCTAGTAAATACTATTTACATTTACGACTCCAAATTAATTTATTAAAATAATACATTTCGTAACGAATCTAATGATATTTATTTCATATCATAAATATTAATATATTTTTATCTATAATTAATCAAACTAGAGATACTAAACCATGACACTGTGCTAGAATTGCATGTTTTTATGGACGGATGGAGTACCTTGGTTTGCTCGCATCCTAGTATCCCTGTATTTTTTTTCCTGGATACACTCAAACTGAAGTCAAATGTCTACTGTTCATTCGAAACACAAATTCTCAAAATATAGCTAACTGTTCATATCAATTAAGACTGATACAAAGTTGTGCTCTTCCAATGCAGGGATTTCTCGCACAATAACCTCACTGGGCCAATTCCTAGCACCATGGGAAATCTGACAAGTCTCCAAGTTGTCAATCTCTCTCAGAACAAGCTAAACGGGACCCTACCAGTAGAGCTATCCAATCTGCCAAGCCTCCACATCTTTGACGTCTCCCACAACATGCTGACAGGGGATCTGCCAAATAGCCGCTTCTTCAACAACATCCCTGAGTCCTTCCTCATGGATAATTCTGGTCTGTGTAGCTCACGGAAGAATGATTCATGCAGTGCAGTTATGCCAAAGCCTATTGTGCTCAACCCAAACTCCTCATCGAATCCCTCATCGCAGGCTACACCTAGTGCCCCTAGCAACATGCATCACAAGAAAATCATACTGAGTATCTCCACTCTCATTGCTATCGCGGGTGGGGCGGCCATTGCTATTGGAGTGATCACCATATCTGTGCTTAATCGCCGCGTGCGGGCCCATGCAGCTGCCCCACGCTCAGCACCTGCTACTGCATTATCTGATGATTACCTTAGTCAGTCCCCTGAGAATGATGCTAGTTCTGGTAAGCTTGTCATGTTTGGCAAGGGCAGCCCTGAGTTCAGCGCCGGTGGGCATGCATTGTTGAACAAAGATTGTGAGCTTGGACGTGGAGGCTTTGGTGCAGTATACAAGACAGTGCTCAGAGATGGACAGCCGGTGGCCATCAAGAAGCTTACTGTCTCTAGCTTGGTCAAGTCAAAGGACGATTTCGAGCGACAAGTGAAGATGCTTAGCAAGGTGCGGCACCACAATATTGTCGCACTCAGAGGCTTCTACTGGACTTCATCGCTGCAGCTCCTTATCTACGATTACCTTCCTGGAGGAAATTTGCATAAACACCTACACGAGTGCAACGAAGATAACTTACTTTCCTGGATGGAGAGATTCGACATCATCCTCGGTATTGCCCGGGGGCTGACATACCTGCACCAGCATGGTATAATCCACTACAATCTCAAGTCAAGCAACGTGCTGCTGGACACCAACGGCGAGCCAAAGGTGGGTGACTATGGCCTTGCCAAGCTGCTGCCGATGTTGGACCGGTATGTCCTGAGCAGTAAGATCCAGAGTGCACTTGGGTACATGGCACCAGAATTCGCATGCAAGACAGTGAAGATCACCGAGAAGTGCGACGTCTATGGCTTTGGGGTGCTTGTGCTGGAGATCTTGACAGGCAGGAGGCCCGTCGAGTACTTGGAAGACGACGTAGTTGTCCTGTGTGATCTGGTCAGAAGCGCTCTGGAGGAAGGCAGACCAGAGGACTGCATTGATCCGCGACTATGCGGTGAGTTTCCCATGGACGAGGCACTGCCGATCATCAAGTTGGGCCTTGTCTGCACCTCTCAGGTGCCGTCGAACCGGCCTGACATGGGTGAGGTCGTGAGCATACTCGAGCTGGTGAGGAATCCTCAGGACAGCACCGAGGATGAGCTGGTTTGAGCCCTATCAGGAGAGTCTGTTCTAAAATTCACCTTGAGAGCCTTTCCTTTTTCTTTTTTTTTTCTGAGATGCATATATGATTGCCCGATGCCGGTGGGGAAGAAAGGAGAGGGGGTGGTGCACACTGCAGAGAGTAGAATGTCTGTAATGTGTTGAAAGCTGTAGGGATGCAAGGCTGTTTGTTGCTTCTCTGAAATTCTTTGATTCCTTGGTTGGAAGCGTTTCTAGGTCATGTAGGCATTGGCTCGATGCAACGCAAGCCAGGTTTGGTGATACCTCGGCATAACTGGATGACTGCTGGTTTTTTTTTTTTTTTGACAGTTCTGCAGATAGTGCGACTTTGTTTGACCGATTAAAATAGCTCAGGATTTTCTTCATTTCATCTGTCTGCTTGCACTGTTTCCTGTTTCTTTAAATGATAAATGATCAGTTGCTCAGCATTTCTTTAACTAGAAGCGTCATAAATCTCTTTTTGTACTTTTCAGCGAAATCAACAATCGTAAGTGTAGTAGTAGAACAGAGCTCAAATTGAGCAAGAGCCAAAGGGCCCTTGAAAATAACCTGCCCTTGAAGGTTTTCCAAAAGAGCCAAGGTATCTGCTCTGCTCTGCTCTGAGTACTGTACGTCACTGGCTCTCACTGCTGCCACAGCCGGCGCCACCAGTATTCACCGCGGGAATTGAATGCGTGCCTTGTTCAAAAAATAAATGCGGCACCTACTTTTGGTCCTCGACAATCCTCATCCCACCACCCGGCGACGGCGGCCACTCCACTCCGCCTCCACCTCGTGCAATAATTCCAGCAGCACCGCAGGCAGCATTCACCTCGCTGCTTCGCTAGCGCCGGAGGAGTAAACGAGGCGCAAAGGCCCGCCTCAGACAGACAGCACTCATCACAGCGCTGGCGCGGGCGAGGCTGCCGACCGACCGAGTGGGGGAGCCGGGGATCTGTGGAGAATGGCGCCTTTTTTGCCATGGAGCACACTTTCCACACAGCAGCACCCGCCATTTCCGAGTTGCCAGATAGGACTACAGAAACACAAGGATCGATGGAATCACGGGCATCACTTTTTCGAAGTGGTAACTGCGAGCACAAGTTCTCGATCTCTTCTTGATAAAATTCGCTAGATGCAGCATGCACCCTTTTGGCTGGACGGCCGGCGACCGCCGAGGAACACGAGATCGAGGAACAACAACGGCCGACAGGACCAAGTCTGGGTACTGATGAGTGATGAGGCGTGAACGTGGTCGTGATGATATAAAGATTCAAAAAATAGTGAACAGCTAGAGTTCTTATAAACCGAAAGTAGGGCTCCCGTGTAGCCGAAGCATGTCATGTCCAGTGCTTATAAAAGTGCACTCACGTTGTAGAATTGCCAGCTAGTGCAGCCCACAACCTACAGGAAAGGTTAAGAGTATACTGTACTGCCTGTGGGCTGTGGATCGCTTTCGATTCACTCAAAAGCGACGTCTACGCTCTACGTACATTGCTATTCATAAGAACGAAATTAACTACTGATACTATATCCGATCCTTTGGACCTTCCTATTTCGAATTGTCCGAACGGAAGAAAGGAACCGATGGATACGAGGGGATACGGTGAACTCCTTTTGACAAAAATAGGGAGGAAGAAAGAAAAAAAACAGCCTAAGCATTTGCACTGTGCGTAACAGTGTGAGACTGTTTGTGCAGAGCGAATCGTGGTTGGGCCGTGGGGATCGCCGGGCAGCGTTGTCGCGTTACAGTTGCGAAGATTCAGAGCGTAAATTGATGAATCTAGCTGTGTTTGCATCCCTCAGCTATAAAATTGCTGCTGTTACGTCAAAGACTAAGGCCCTGTTTGGCAGGGCTTCTTCGCCGGGTTCTAAAGCCGTTTAGAGCTATTTTCAGCAAAACGGGGTAAAACGGAATGGCTCCACTAACGAAGCCCCTAAAAACGTGCTCTCACATAGCTTTAAGATGAGAAGAAGCCAAAAAAAAAAGTAGCTTCACCCGGCTCCTTCAACAAGCCCATAAATTATACCCCTTTTAATTCATAAAATTTACACAGAATGTCATCCAAAAAAATATGGTAACTTTTTCCGAGTCCGTGACCTGCGCTCTTCTCGCGGTCGTTGCAGGTAAGTACTATGTCCATTTTTTCTATTTATTTTAATTTTAATTTTTTGAATTTGATTTATAATTTATAAAATAGTAAATTTAAAATTTTATATTCAAACTTGTATGGATGCAAAATATATCTAAACGTACACATGCAACACAGGGGTATCATAGACAATTAACTATGCATGACATACAGGAGAAGCCGTTTTGCCAAACAGGTTTAGTAAAACGGCTTTGGCTTCACCGATAAAGCCGTTCGTGGAGTTGAAGCCCAAAAAAAATAGCTTCACCACTGAAGTGAAGCTCTGCCAAACAGGGCCTAAATAGTATATGCTAATTACAAAATTAGTTGAATACTAATTATGAGATGAATCTATTAAGCTCAGTTAATTTATGAGTAACACATATAGTATTTACTGTAGCATGACATGGGCACCCACACCCTAAGTTGCACGGATACGGATACGCGTATCGGTATCGGACCGATACGGATACGCGGATACGTCATTTTTAAAAAAAAACCCGATACCTCAATACGTTTTATATTTTTTAATAAAATAAATAATAGTGTATATTCATATGTTTTTTTAGAGGATAGTGTATATTCATTTGTATATAATATAAAAAGAGAACCAGTACACTAGTTAGAAGAAAAGACTATCAAAAGAGTTCAAACTCATCTTGTCAATAGTTAATACTCCTTTTAACCCTTTCATACGCATAACTAGCAGCATATTCCTCTCAAAAAAAGAACCAGCAACACCTTATCCTTATTCGTATTTATCCACATATCTTTCCCAACCGCACACACCCTTCACACAGCCACAAACGCTTCTTTCCCTTTCGTGCTCGTCGCCGCTCGGCTCTAACTGCTTTTTCCCTGTGACACTAACTGTCGGCCGCTGTTCCTAGGATACGTCTTAGGATACGTATCGGATAACGTATCCGATTTTTTTTTCCGGATACTCCTCGGATACCTATCGAAGGTGTATCGGAGACGTATCGGTATCCGATACGTATCAGATACGCGATACGTGTCTTCCTCGAAGTATCCGTGTTTGATAGCCCACACCCGTGTTATGTGATTTCACCCGTACACCACACACACACGTACTCCGTACCCGTACACTACTTTGCCTACAAGAAATTTGTACACCCCTCAAGTGCGTGTCCTCCCTCATCCGAGGGCGCTGTCCCAGTAGTGTCCCATGCCGTTAGCCAACGTGCACCTGCTTTCTTTTCGCTTGTCCAATTGTTTATAGTAGCCCACCCTGTGTTTACGTTACGTGCTGGCGCGTCTGGTTCTCCTCCTCGACCGTTGCCGACGGCGGAGGGCACCCACACGGCACGCCGCACCCAGTTCCACCACCCGAGAGCAGCCGTCAACGGCTCAGCGCACGCGCCGGCGCTGCTGGCTGCTGCTCCTCACCAGGTCGAGTCTGACAAACGTGACGTAGGAAGGAACTGGAGACACCACAAAAAAATGTTATACAGTAATACGGTAGCACTTTCGTTGTTATTTGACAAACTTTATCTAAATATAAACTAACTAGGCTTAAAAGATTCGTCTCGACATTTATAGACTAAAAATACAATTAGTTATTTTTTACCTACATTTAATGTTTTATGCATACGTCTAAAGATTCAATTTGACGACTGACAAGTAGTGTGCAAAAAAATTTAGGTATCCTTGACAACTGAAGGTGACCTGACTCATCACCGGTAGCAGTAGCACGTGCTTCTTCGGGGGCTTCCACGGCCACGGGAACCATCGATCCCGCGGGAGCTGGAGTGTGAGCGGCGAGGCACCGCACCAACCGCTGCTGGCTATGCCCGGCGACGACAAAGTGCAGATGCTCTCTACGGAGTACTGTAGACTCTAGTGGGTGGTGGCCACATTTATGACGCCCTGACACTGCCGGCGGCCCAAGGTCGCTGGCGCGGCTGAGGCCCCCACCACATGCGCGCGTGTCGCCGTCGCGTCTCCACTGTGGATCGGACCTCACCGTCTGGGGATGGGGACTGGCGATGGATTCATGTCACCGCTGAACATCTGAGCACGCCGAGCAGCAACCGCCGAGCACGCGCCGGCCGGCACTGTGCTCCGAAGCAGTCTGCGTCGGCGCATGGGGCCGCAGGCGAACAGGTATCGACGACGGATGACACTGCTGAACGTTTTCACGTCGATGGTGGACCCTGAATGGCATCGCCGTCGTCGCAGCCTGCCCTCGTTCCGGGGCGACTGGGCAAAGCGCGACCTGCCCATGTGCGGACGGCATCGCATCATGCGGGATTTTGTACTTTGCCAAATGTCAACCACCTCCTCCAACGGCCCCCAACAGCGGCACAGCGCCATACCCGTGCGCATGCGAATTTTTTTTTATTAATAACCTAATTAAATAAAAAATTTCATAAATAACACTGTCTATTTTTTTTGCAAAACTAACCCTTTTGCCGCACCGTCCCCAATGGCGCGGCAAAAGCGTTAGCCGCGCCATGCATGGCGGCGCGGTAAAATCGCCACCATGGCACCGCCCGGCCACGCAGGCCCTGGTGGGCCCCTCTCGTCAGTTTGCCGCGCCGGGCGGGCTGGCGCGGCTAGTGCGTTTGCCGCGCCAGGCGGGCTGGCGCGGTCAACGGCTTTGTCGCGCCAGGCGGGGTGGCGCGGCAAAGCCGATCTAGATCTGGACGCCGCGCCCGCCTTCCTCCTCCTCCTCTGTCTCCTCGCCCGCACCGCCGCCGCGCTGCTGCCGCCGCGCCGCCGCTCCGCCGCGCCGCCGCTCTGCCTCGCCGCGCCTCGCCGCCGGCCCTGTCCCCGCCCCGCCCCGCGCCGCGCCGCCTCGGACCGCCCCGCCCGCAGAGGGGCTCGGCTAGGCCAGGCGGTGTGTAACACCTCTGGTGTTTAATCTGTAATTAACCTGACATGTCATCATCATTAGTCATAATCATTCTTGTCATGCATTAATGTTTGTCTAGTGGTTGCTTGCCTTTCCCTTTTCCTAAAAGGTATTTTGTTGTGTAGTGATCTCTGTTCAAAAACCCTAAATGCTCAAATCTTCCTTTAAGGGCAAAATGGTAATTTCAACTCTGTGCCTAGTCTTGTGTAATTCTTGTTCAATTTGATGTCTTGAAGCTTTGTTGTGTTGTTCAAAAATCAAAATCAAAAATCAAAATCAAAAAGTCCTTTTGAAAAACCCTAATTTCCAAACCCTGGCTTTTACCCCTCTTTTAATAATTTAAAAACTATTCAAAATTTGGACTTGGTCCAAAAAGCAAAGTTGTAGATCTTGTCAAGAGGAACAACTTTGGTATTTACAAATTTTCAAGTTTCTATACAAAGTTTGAAGTAATTTCAAATTCATTCAAATTCCAGTTTTTGTCCCCTTTTCAGTTTTCAAAATTAATTCAAAAACTAATGAGTTTCAGAAAAAGTGTATATTAGCAAAGTTATAGGTTTTGACAAAAGGAATAACTTTCATATTTGCAGATTTCCAACTTTCAATGTAAAATCAAAAGTAATTTTGAATTTATTCAAATCCCAAAAGTGTCCCCTTTTCTGATTTCAAATGTGGTTCAAAAACTGTTTGGATTTTGAAAATGTTCATATTGACAAAGTTGTAGATCTCATTTTTCAACACAACTTTGGTATTTTGAGTTTTTGCTGCTCAGTTCAAATTTTGGGAGTAATTTGCAAAATACAGAGATCAGTTTAAAGTCAAACCCTAGACCTAGCCCTGTTCATCTTCAACCTAGAGCTACGGGGGCCCCGGCCGTGGCCGAGCCGCCGGCGCTGCGCGTGCCGCACGCCTGGCCGCTCCTCGCCTGCCACCAGTCTGCCGCCGCTGACACCGTGCTCATTCCGCACCCGCACGCGAGCGCTGACCCTCTCTCCCGTCCCCCACTGCTCCCAGCACGTCGCCGCCGCGTGGCCGTCGCCGGCGAACGCACACCCGGTCCCTGCGCGCACGCCCGTCCTTCCGCCAGCGTGCAATCGATTGCGCACGCTTCGGCCAAGCTTATCCGCCTGCACGCGACGCTCATCCGTCCCCGAGCGCGGCTATAAAAGCCACCCGCCGGCCGTCGTTCCTCCGCCACCGTCGCCAGCTCACTCCAGAGTCTCCGCCGCTCAACCACCTAGCCCAGAAGCTCCGCCTTGAGCTCGCGAAGCTTCCCAGCCCCTCAATTTTACCTCCGCCGCCTCCAATCGCCCGGCGTAACCCCATCTTCCCAAACTCCGGCGAAACACCGGTGAGCTCGGGTTCGGGAAATTCCCACTCTCCGGCCATGATCATCTTTCTCCGACCCCTGTGTCAGCTTCCCTGTCTTCTTGCGGCTCTAACCGTGCCATTGTGACCTCGTGCGGTGCACAGGATCGCCGGAGCGCCGCCGTGAACGCCCGCCGAGCTCCGTCGACCACCTTGTTCCGTCCCGCCGAGCCTGCCTCCGACCCGTGGTAAGCACTCGAAGCCCCCGGTCTCTGCTTCCACTCCGCTTCGCCCGAGCCAGGCCTCGAGCAAGCACTCGCTCGAGCCAGGCCTCGAGCAGACACGTACCCTCGCCACTTCGCCGAGCCTAGCCTCGAGCGGACTCACGCACCCTCAGCTTCGCCGAGCCTAGTCTCGAGCAAGCATGCACCCTCCGCTTCGCCCGAGCCTCCCGGCCAGGCCTCGGACGAAACGATCGTTTTCTGTCTCGCCCGAGCCTCCCGGCCAGGCCTCGGACGAAACGATCGTTTTCCGTCTCGCCCGAGCCTCCCGGCCAGGCCTCGGACGGCCGGTTGTTTCCGCTTCGTTCGAGCCCGGCGAGGGAGGAGCACAATACACTTTTCCTTTTTGAAAGTTTTGAATAGTCTTGCTATTTCATCTTTTTGTATGACTTTCTGTGTTGCTCTAAAAATTCTGAAAATTTTACAGTTAACTCTTTATACCATGTAGTATTTTATAAAAATATGAAACTTGGACTTTGTGCAAAAATTTGAAAATGAAAAATCTCCCTTTTAATTAAGAAATGAATGGTTTTAGATTTTTAGAAAAACATGTGTAGCTCCAAAAATCATGAGATAAATTTTTATGTGCTAGTTATGTCATGCTTAGTCTCTCGTAGATTTTTGAGGCCTTTTGGAGTAACTTCATAAAATGACCTTTTTATATAATTAGGAAAAAAAAATCAACTAGAGTTCATGTTGAATGCCCTGTGTTGCATTGTTCATGCTAGCATACTCATGTGCATACATCATTGCATCCGTATAGTGACCGAAGGAGAAGGAATCAAAGTCGAGGCAGCCGCTGACGAACCTACCCCTGAGGCTACCCCGAGCTTCGACCTCTGCACCTCCAACCCTGAGCCAGCTGTCTTTGCTCTTCAAGGCAAGCCCCGGTGCATTTAACCCCTTTCCTTGAATTTATAAAATAATTTCCTTAAATGATTTTGAGTTAAATTATTGCATTAGGTTTATAGGAGTTGTGTGCTATCCTAATTGATGCACTATCCACCTTGACCACTGATACACCCGATACCTGCTTTTCAAAAGTATTTGAAAAATGCTTAGCAATGCTTATTGAATTAGACTTTGCAATAAAATGCCAATTTCAAAAGTGTAATCACTGAAAGAATCTTTATGGGAATTTGGCTTTACTTCCCGATCGATGACTGCTTGCCTAGCTAGCATGTGGTCATTGTCGAGAAGAGGTTGTCCGCGCGTACGGTGCCGTCATGTTGTAGTCCGGGACTCAACAGTTGACACCGACCGGGACAGGGTTGAAAAACCGATAGGACCTGTACTCTTGGGTTAGAGTCCCGAGGTGCTTGTTGCTGACGGAAAAACTTTAGGGACCATCCGTATGGGGCCCTGCTGGTCAAGACTTGTAACTATTCACATACTTCGGAAAGCTCTGGCTCCGAGGAATCCTTTATTGGACCGACAACCGCGCACTGGGAGTGGAGAGATGGCGGAAGTAGCATGTACCCACGTGGTCGTCGTACCTGGATAGGAGTGGTGTACTGTACTTCCGGGTGGCGTAGGACCGGGCCCAATCTTGGAGGAATCGTGGTAGACGAGTTGGCATATGCAAGCTTGGGTGCGACATATGCAGTGTGGATAGGGATCCTCAGCTGAGTATTATTTATCCGGATTAACGTTGCTCCTCGGTTATGGAGACTTGGTCACTGACTGTCAACGGAGAGTGGTTCTCAACTAGGAATGTTTTGAAATGTAAAATGAATCAGGAACGATGAAGAATTGAGGAATACTGAATCTTTCCAAAATAAAATAAGGTTTACAAAATGCTTTTCTGCAAAATACCTGATCTTGCTTAAGCCTTACCTTGACTACCCTAAGCCTCTCATTCCTGAGTCTTCTCCCTTTTCTTTAGTCGGGTAAGTCTTGTTGAGTACCCGAGTACTCAGGGTTTGTTACCCATGCTGCAGGTATGACTGAGACCCCGATGTGTCTTGCGCCCTGCTGCATGACCATCGTCCAGGAAGAGGCCGATGAGGCCGAAGAATAGTTGTGCACCCTCGGGCTGGGTGATTATCAGTATCATTATTTTGTTGTACTCCGCTACGTTGCCTTTGTCTATTTATATTATCAGAACTTGGTTTGTAATAACTGCACCTTAATTTCTATTTGGAACCCTGCTTTGTAAAACTAATGTTATTTAAGTCTTCCGCTCTTTATTCCGATGTTATTTGTAAAAGTATGCAATGCTGTAACCGAATCGTGAGATGATCCTGCGGACATTGGGCACTGATGTAGCCCGGTGGCGAACAGGTCTTAATCACATGGAACATGGGTTCGGCTGTCAGAGGTTGACAGGGACACGTGGGCCATGAGATTAGGGCCGTTCCGTCATATATCTGCTTCTACGTGGTCGAGATGCACTTGCCCATCAGGGTGATGCGTCAGTTCGGCCTACGACAGGAGTTTCCTCCACCTCTGATTAGCACGGATCAGAGGTTGCACAAGTAAGTATCCTCCACAGTGTTGTTCTATTACTCTAGTAAATTCTATCTTATGCTCTAACAGATGGGTTTCCTTTGCAATGCAGGGTGAAGCGCCAAAGCAGACGGAAGAATCCCGTTGATTGGCGCGCGGAGCACGCCGATCATGTCCTGAGTTGGACAAACAGGTACCAGCAGGACGTTGACGACGGCGAGCCGTACGACCAGGGCATCTTCGACCAGTACCTCCAGTGGCTGCACCGGAGCACCAGGTTGCACATTAAGCCACCGTACTACGAGGCCACCGCTGAGGACGAGTCGAACGACGACGAGGACCCGTACGATGCTACCACTAGGGCATCGACTCAGCCTGACAAAGCCCCTCTACAAAGCTACGTGGTAATACCTGCAGCCCTTCAACTATTGTTTGTGTTTCTGTACTTGGTGCAC
Source organism: Coix lacryma-jobi var. lacryma-jobi (assembly GCA_009763385.1). Lineage (NCBI taxonomy): Eukaryota > Viridiplantae > Streptophyta > Magnoliopsida > Poales > Poaceae > Coix > Coix lacryma-jobi. The sequence goes on from CM019827.1 coordinate 18,091,206, forward strand.
TTACCCCCTGGTCTTGTGTCGGCAGGCGTCGCAGCTGTCTCGGTACTCCGACGAGGCAGCGCAGCTTATACACCACACCAGCTCTACTGGGGACCACGGCCCGGTACAGGCTTTTCTGCAGGTATCATAACACATTCGAACCGCACTTGTAAATCTTAAGAACTCATAAACTTTACTAATATATATTATTATTATTTTCTTATTTGCAGAAAATCAGGAAGGGCTGCAGGAAGCTTGCTCAGAAGCTTGGGTGCATGGACACAGCGTGGGCCCCACCGCACCTTCCTCAGCCTTCGAGCCCTTTGGTGTGCGACACTGTCCCAGCAGCAGCAGGGTCGTCCGAGGCCCGGGGGGAGGCACTTCTGCGGATCCACGCGGAAAGGGCCCCACTGCAGAGGAGCAGCCCGACGAGGAGGGGGAGGAGGAGGACGAGGAGCAGTACGTCGAGCGCACGACACCACCCTACACGGCTAGCGCAGGCTACATGGCCCTCGGCCATAGCTCAGACTACGCTGGAGGGTCCCCCTCCAGAGGTGGCCTGGACGACACGGCGTGGCAGGTAGCTGGTGCTTACGACTACCCTAGTGGCTACTACACCGGCCCTGGTGAAGGGTCGAGATGGCGGACTAGAGGGGGGGTGAATAGTCTTTTCTAAAAACTTAAACTTAATTGCAGCGGAATTAAATCTATCGGTCTAGCCAAGACTACACCCCTCTACTTATACTCTATGACACCTTATAAAAGATCCTAAACAAAGCAAATAAGGTGTCGGGCTAGCTAGAGCTCACCTAAACAATTCTAGCTTGCAAGGTTACACAAACCTAAGCAACTAGTACTCAATCAACCGGGGAGCTCCTACACATGCCACTAAGCAAAAAGCACAAAGCCTAAGCTCACTAGCAATGCTCAATAACAAGGCTACACAAGCCAAATTAGAGAGCTCAACTTAGCTACACAAACTAAGCAATGTGACTAGCAAGACTACAAGTCAACTAGTCACTCATGGGATCAACTTCTATGCTACACAAGCAAGGAAGGTAACTAGCAAGCTACACAAGCCAACTAATCATAAGAGCAACTAGCACATGTATATGAACAAGTAAATACAAGCTAGTGAAAAGAGTTTGCAAACCACCGAGAAGATGAACACGAAGTTGACACGGTGATTTTTCTCCCGAGGTTCACTTGGTTGCCACCAAGCTAGTCCCCGTTGTGTCGACCACACACTTTGGTAGTTCGGCGGCTAATAGGCACCACACCTAGCTCGACACTCGAGCGCCGCAAGAACTCACCCACAAGTGAGGGTAACTCAATGACACGCGCAATCCACTAGAGTTGCTCTTCGCGATCCCCGCGGGGCGAGCACAATGCCCCTCACAATCCTTCTCCGGAGCCACGCACAATCTTCACGCGGGCTTCACGACGGAGACTCGATCACCAAGCCGTCTAGGAGGTGGCAACCTCCAAGAGTAATAAGCACCACCGGCTTGCAACTCGAACACCTAGTGCCACTCGATGCTATCTCTCAAAGCAACGCACTAGAATCGCTCACTCGCAATAGATTCGCGCACCAGCAAGCACAAGCAAGTTAGAGGGCTCCCAGGCACATCCACTCAAGCCACCAAGGCTTTGGAGTGCTCAGCAGCCGGCCCTAAGCCGGCCTCAACTCCTATTTATAGAGGGGAGCGGCCAACTAGCCGTTTCCCCTTTCCTGCGCCTCGGTCGGTAGTACCGACCCTTCCTGGGCGGTACTACCGGCTTAGTCAAACTAGCCGTTACCACAAGGCCCGCTGATTTAGGCGAAGCACCGACTCTCTGGTCGGTACCTCCGAGGTCGGTAGTACCGGCCCTATGGCGGTACTACCGGCAGGCTACTTTCGAACGCATTCAAAAACTTCCTCCTGACTCTTGAACTACCGACCCCCTGGTCGGTACTTCCGAGCCCGGTGGTACCGGCCCTATGGCGGTACCACCGCCAGGTCATCTTCCACTCAACTCAGAGAGCTCCGCAAACTTGCCAACCACCGGCCTTGAGTCGGTAGTACCGAGCGCGGTACTACCGAGGTAATGGCGGTACTACCGGTAGGCCAAAACTGGCCACTTCCAGAGAGCTCCGCAAAACCCCTTCAGGGCCACGGTACCACCGACCCCTGGTCGGTACCACCGCCGGCGGTAGTACCGAGATAATGGCGGTACCACTGCCAGGCCAAAACGAGCCACATCCAGAGAGGCTGCAAACAGCCCTCCTGGGTCGGTACTACCGACACCCCCAGGTCGGTACCACCGACAACACACAGAAAACTTCATTTCCATCTCTGAGTTGATCCAAAACTATTTCAACAACTTCTCCTTTGCAAATGTGCTAACACCACCAAGTGTTCATCATCTTGTGCAAGTGTGTTAGCATTTTCACAATCATTTTTCAAAGGATTTTCACTTGCACTCACCACGCCACTCGATCATAGTAACATCGCAAAGTTAGATCGCTCAAGTGGCACTAGATGACCGATATGCAAACAAGTTTGCTCCTCTTAATAGTACGGCCATCTATCCTAAACCCGGTCATAAACTTCTCTACACACCTATGACCGGTGAAATGAAATGCCCTACAAATATACCTTTGCCTTGCGCATTCCATTCCATCTCCTCCGGTGTTGATGCAACACATGCACCAACCTATCTTCAAATGATATGATCCACTTCATATCATCACATGGCCTCCATGGTCCATTGATCTTGACATCACTTGCTCTTCACCATCGCTTCGGTCCTTCGGCGCCAAGTCCTGCTTAAGCCTCCCGACACTCGGTACCAACGGCTTCAAAGCCTGAACTTGCCCTTCACCTTCGCAACCGGTCCATCAAGCCAAGTCTTGCCTTGATCTTCACCATCTTAGCCACATGACCACATGTCATGTTTCATGTGCATTAAGCTCCTTCTTCATCTCATGCATGAGCATTGCAACATCCTTCAAGCCATTTCACCTCTATGGCATATGTTGCTCACACATGATTACCTATGGACTATTCACCTGTGTAGTTCACTTTAAACACATATTAGTCCACCTAAGTTGTCACTCAATTACCAAAACCAAACTAGGACCTTTCACCCATCTGCAAGATAATAACCCATTGTATAGTCATTCCCATTGATGCTATAGTTAACTTGTGGACCTTGACCTTCAGCAAGCCTTGCAAATATAGGAGACCTTTGAAGAACATTGATATCATTATGCGAGCCTGACATCCCAAAGAATGCATGCCAAATCCAAAGATCTTTAGATGCAACTGCTTCTAGTATTATAGTAGACTCCTTTTTGTGTCCACGAAATACACCTTTCCATGCAACAGGGCAATTTTTCCAGGTCCAATGCATGCAATCTATAGAGCCTAGCATTCCTGGAAAACCTCTACTCTCACCAATTGCATGTAGTCTAGCAGTATCTTTCTCATTAGGCAATCTCATATACTCAGGTCCAAATACCTGAACAACAGGTATGGCAAACCTTCTCAAACTTTCTAGAGCAGTACTCTCTCCAATACGCACATAGTCATCTGTAGCATCAGCCGCTACAGCATAAGCTATCATCCGAAATGCGGCCACCACCTTCTGCAAACAAGATAGTCCTAAGGTACCGGCTGCATCTCTCTTTTGCACAAAGTAGTCATCATGCTTCACAACCTCATTCATTATACGAACAAACACATGGCGCCTCATTCGAAATCTATGGGACAAGACAAATTGATTAGCCATAAATATAGTATATGTACAAAAGAAAAAACATAGTACAAGGAAAAGTAAAAACCTGCGCCTGAAGTAGTTTGGCCCATACGTACGATCATCAGAGAAATAATCTTGGAAAAGCCTGGAGTGCCCAGATTGCCTATCTCGATTCAATACACGATGTCCCTCAATAGATCCTCGGCGATATGGCTCATTGTCATTGTCCTCTCCAACAATGTGTGCGGCAATAACATATAAGTCATCCTCATCGTCTGAAGAGGACTCAAGTATTTCATTCCGTACAAATGTATCGAACTCATCTTCAGAACCCATCGTTGACACAACTGGAGCAATAGGGAAGGACATATTCTATCATCATCCGAGATAATTATCTATCAATCAACAAAATTATTTGTGTAGATTGTCAAAATATAACATACCTTCTTGCCGTGGCTGGATGTCGCACTGACCGACCTCAACGTGATTTAATTTGGTGGGCGGCTGGGAAGTCATCGGCAGGCAGCCACGATTCACCGTCAACCGTGCGGCCGGCCTCCTTCGTGCCTGATGGTGATGGCGGCTGGGCGATGGCCTGTCCCAGGCGTGCATACCACATTTTGATTCATCCTTAGCATCGAAGAGTAGCTAGACATTATAAAAACTAGAAAACCCCGTGAGATCAACATTAATAGCAAGAGTCTAGTTTTGCATTAAAAGCACAAGTCTAGCTATTAACCTATGCATGCTAGTTATCAATTCATCAATTAAATCCTATAACTAGCATACACCACACAAGCATGCATATAAAATTTTAAAACTTATGCAATGCAAGCAAGCACATGATTATGCACATATCAAATGCAACAACCAAGTTCATGAGCTTGCTCCCCCTACTTGTGTGCTCTCATTGTCCAAGAATTTTGATCCTTCAATCTTGTGCTCCCTCTTGATCCATGTCCATCTTCTTTTCTCCCTCTTTGTCCTTGACATATCATAATTGACATATCTTTTCCATAACTTCTCCCCCTTTGTCATCAATGACCATAAAAAGGTATGCTCTTTTCTCACAAAGGGTGACACTAGGGTAGATGGTTGACACTTTAGGCTTCATTTTTGATGGACACTACTATATGTGTTGGAATGAAACCATGTGTAGGATCGTTGACCTTGATACCAATAGGTGGGGCTCGTCCCCTATGTCATAGCATGGGTCATCCACTTGATAAACTTGAGCTCTTGATGGTGAGGGATGTTTTGCTTGAATTGATCACTTAAAGTTGAGGATCACTTGAAGTCTTGTAGGATACCAATTGAATGAAAATTGAAACTTGATATCCATTGGCATTATTGTCTTTTTCTTGAACTCTTGTCATCTTCATGAGCTTCTCATTTGTGACTTGAACTAGGCAATATTGCACAAGATATCTAACTCGGTTTGCTCTAGAGTAAGCTTCTTCACACATCTTTCAATGGTTATCTTACTCATGTTGAATTAGACACTTGAATGTTCATCTTCTAGATCAAGTACTTGGGTTCACTAGCTCATGAACAAACTCATATACTAACCACTAGATCATATAATCAAACAAGCAATAGTGGTAGGCTTATGAATTTAAACTTTTCATTTGTTATGTATGATCCTATTAAGCATGTACTATATGCACTAACCGCATACTAGTAAGGGATGAAATGATCATGCACATTACAATGATACCTTCGCTATCTTGGAGTAGAGGATAGTCATTTTGATTCCAATTAAGCTCCAAATAGCAATGTGAAGTCCATGGTGAAGACCAATATATACCAATTGATAGAACAAATCTTCACTCATATGATTAAGTGCACTATCTTGTTGTGGTTGGCTTGCTTCTTCATTTTAACATAGCTTGCATATGAATACCACTTGAATTGACATGATTTGCTTTTCTATCTTGCATGTTGCTTGCTTTGCTTGGTCAATCCTTTCATTGCTTCAACTAAGCATCTCAAATATCCTTTGAATCACCACTTCCATATTAGCCTTCCAAGTATCATACTTGGTTAACCTACCAAAGGCGGCAAGCCCCTACAAAAGGGAGAAGTGACCTCTCTCCAAAGAACCATCCTTGATACTCACTTGAATTGACCTTGTTTGATTGATCCAATTAAACTCTTCTTGAAAATGTGACTTTGAATTCCTCTTTGAGTCCTTTTCTTTCTTCCAAATGATCTTCAATTTGATACTAGAGCTTGATCTTTATCTTCATCTTGATGTTGGTCTTGATCTTCAATTTGAGTACCAAATGTGTGCCAAATACACTTCCCAATCACATGAACTTGTACTCATATTTGCCATACTTCTAGCTCATCTCAAAACCAAACATAGGTCCCTCAACCACTTTATAAACATGATTCCAACTTGAGGGCCTTTCAATCAAAGTGACTCTAGATTAATCCAATATTTGTCACTTTTCTGGCAGATTCTGTCCTTCTCAAAGAAACATGCATATCTCCCAAAATATAAGTCTAATGACTATGAAATTTGGTGGAGATGTGCCTCTCTAAGTGTTCTAGCAGCCATAAAAATTTGAGCTTCATTGGCTGTAACACCTCTGGTGTTTAAGCATGTAATTAACTTGACATATCATCATTAGCATCATTAATCATCTTGATCATGATTTCATGTGTATGCATTTGCTTAGTGTATCATTTTATGTGATGTACCTCTATTGCAAAAACCCTTATTAGCCCACTTCTTCCTATAGGGGCAAAATGGTAATTTCACCTCTGTGCCTAGTTCTATGTAATTCTTGTTCAAATTTAGTGCCTTGATGTTTGCTGCTTTGATCAAAGTTCAAAGAATCAGATTTGATTTGAATATTCCTTTTGCAAAACCCTAAATTCCCAAATCCTGGATTTATTCCCTTTTTGATAACTTTTTCAAAATTCAAAATTTTGAATTGGTTCAAAAAGCAAAGTTGTGAATCTGACCTAGAGGAACAACTTTGGTATTTACAGATTTCCATGTTTCTATATAAAATTTGAAGTAATTTCAAATTTATTCAAATTCCAGTTTTTGTCCTCTTTTCAGTTTTAAAAATTTATTCAAAAACTATTGAGTTTCAGAGAAAGTGTATATTAGCAAAGTTATAGGTTTTGTCAAATGGAACAACTTTCATGTATCAAGATTTTCAAGTTTCAGTTTGAAATCCAAAGTGATTTTGATTTGAATCAAATTTGAAAAGTGTTCCCTTTTCTGTTTTTGAATGTAGTTCAAAAACTTTTTGGAATTTGAAAATATTCATATTGACAAAGTTGTAGATCTCTTTTTTCTGAACAACTTTGGTGTTTTGAGTTTTTGTCGTACAGTTCAAATTTTGGGAGATTTTTGCAAAATCCAGAGTTCAGCCAAAAAGTCAAACCCTAAGACCTAGCCTGTTCATCTTCCACCTACAGCTAGGGGGCCCCGGCCATGGCCGCGCGACAGCGCCGCCTGCGCCACGCGCGCCTGGCAGCCGCACGCCGCCCCCGACTTGTCGCCCGCGCCCGCGACATCTCTTTCGCACCCGCACGCGCACAGTTGACCTCCGCCCGTCCCCCACTGTTTCCCGCGCGTCGCCGCCGCGTGGCCGTCGCCGGCGAACGCACGCCCGAGCCCCGGCTGCACGCCGTCCTTCCCGCCAGAGCGCAATCGAGTGCGCACGATCTCGCCGAGCTTATCCACCCACCCCCGCGCTCTCTACCGTCCCATAGCCGCGGCTATATAAGCCGCCGGAGCTTCGACCTCCGCATCCACCTCCGCCACCGTGGCCAGACTACTCCAGACACTCCGCCTCTCCACCAGCTAGCCCGAAAGCTCCGCCGTGAGCTCGTGAAGCTTTCCCACCCTTCAATTTCACCTTCCCCGCCTCCGTTTGCCCGGCGTAACTCCATCTTCCCAATCTCCGACGGTACCCCGGCGAACTCGGGTTCGTCAAATACTTCCCCTCCGGCCACAGATACCTTCTCCCGACCCCGTGTCGTGTTCCTCGGTTTCGCGCGACTCTAACCCGGCCCTTGCGGTCGCGTATGCTGCGCAGGACCGCCGGATCGCCGGAGCGCCGCCGCTGTCGTCTTCTCCCTCGAGCGTGCCGAGCCTCACCCTCGAGCACAAGCCGAGTCTCACCCCTCGAGCAAAAGCCGAGCCTCACCCTCGAGAACGAGTCGAGCCTCACCCTCGAGCCCTGCCTCCGACACGTGGTAAGCATCCGAGCCTTCGGTCTCTGATTCCTCTCCGCTTCGCCCGAGCCCAAGCCTCGGCGAGCGCGTGACCCTCCGTTTCGCCCGAGCCCTCCCAGTCAGGTCTCGGACGGAGGCTTGTTTTTCCGTCTCGCCCGAGCCCAAGCCTCGGCGAGCGCATGCCCTCCGCTTCGCCCGAGCCCAAGCCTCGGACGGAGGCTTACTTCTCCGTCTCGCCCGAGCCTTCGGGCCAGGCCTCGGACGAAGCTATCGCTCCCGTCTCGACCGAGCCCCGCGCGTTTCGCCCGAGCCCCGCGATTCGCCGAGCCCGGCCTAGAAGGAGCACAGTGCTCTTTTCTTTTTCTGAGAGTTGTGAATAGTGTTCTGTTTTCTCTTTTTTGTATGATTTTCTGTGTGCATCCAAAAATTCTGAAATTTTTGTGGTAGACTCTTTATGCTCTGAAGTATTTTATAAAAATATGAAACTTGAGTTTTGTGCAAAGTTTTAAAAATGTAAAATTCCCCTTTTAATTGAAAAATGAAGGTTTTGGTATTTTTGGAGTATGTTCTATAACTCCAAAAATCATGAGACAAATTTTTGTGACCTTTTTATGACATGCTGAACCTCTGGTAAAATTTTGAAGTCTTTTGGAGCAAGTTGATTTTTGAGCTTTTATTTTAATTGTTAAATAGTGCCTTTTGCTAATTAATGTCTGATTTTTTTGAGCACCTTAATGACCTCCAAAAATTATGAAATTTGTTTTACCATCTGTTTATGCCATAATTAACTTATGTGATTAATTTGGTAATTTTTGGAGCAACTTCATAAAATGACCTTTTTAATTAATTTAGGAAAATAGAAAAAGTGATTAGTGTTGGTAATAAGTGTTTGATGATGTGATCTTTGGATTGTTTGATGTTCATAGACCCATACCCCTCTGGTCTATGATGTTTGTGATGCCTTGTGATGATTATGCTTAAGTCATATAAAAGTTGCTTAATAAAGTTAGCTAATATTGCTAGAAAGGGTTAAGTAATCTTTTGTCCACTTTAACAACCACTTATTCTTTGCAAAACTGTACTCTAGTTTTATCCTGCACTTTGTTCATACTAGCATACTCATGTGCATGCATCATTGCATACGTATAGTGACCGAGGAAGAAGGCCCTGAAGTCGAGGTAGCCACCGAAGGATCTGTCCCCGAGGCAACCCCGAGCTCCGACACCTACACCACCAACCCCGAGTCCGTCCTTTTTGCCATTCAAGGCAAGCCCCGGTGCATTTAACCCTTCCATTTATAAAATGTTTTCCTTAAATGCTTTTGAGTTAAATTACTGCATTAGGTTATAGGAGTTGTGTGATGACCTATTGCCTCCTGCATTATTTACCTCCACCAAAGGATCCACCCGCCTTGTTTTAAAAAACTATTTGCAAAATGCTTAGTGATGCTATATAATAGATTTGCAAAAATGCCAATTTCAAAAGTGTGATCACTGAAAGAAACTTTATGGGAATTTGGTTTTACTTCCCGTTCGATGGCTGCTTGCCTAGCTAGCATGTGGTCATTGTCGAGAAGAGGTTGTCCTTGCGTACGGTGCCGTCATGTTGTAGTCCGGGACTCAGCAGTTGACACCGACCGGGACAGGGTTGAAAAACTGACAGGACCTGTACTCTTGGGTTAGAGTCCCGAGGTGCTTGTCGCTGGCTGGAAAATGTAGGGACCATCCGTATGGGGGCCTGCTGGTCAAGACTTGTAACTATTCACATACTACGGAAAGCTCTGGCTCCGAGAAATCCATTATTGGACCGACAACCGCGCACTGGGAGTGGAGAGATGGCGGAAGTAGCATGTACCCACGTGGGTTAGAGTCCCGGATTGGAGTGGTGTACTGTACTTCCGGGTGGCGTAGGACCGGGCCCAATCTTGGAGGAATCGTGGAAGACGAGTTGGCATATGCAAGCTTGGGTGCTACATATGCAGTGTGAATAGGGATCCTCAGCTGAGTATTCTTTATCCGGATTAACGTTGCTCCTCGGTTATGGAGACTTGGTCCACTGACTGTCAACGGAGAGTGGTTCTCAACTAGGAATGTTTTGAAATGTAAAATGAATCATGAATGATGAAGAACTGAGGAATACTTGAACCTTTCCAAAATAACAACAAGTTTTACAAAATGCTTTTTCTGCAAATTTCTCGATCTTGTTCAAGCCTTACCTAAGCCTTTCATTCCTGAGTCTCCTCCCCTTTTTCTTTGTCGGGTAAGTCTTGTTGAGTACCCCAGTACTCAGGGTTTGTTAACCCCTGTTGCAGGTTTCTAATAGGTGGCGTTGATCCTAATCATGTCAGTGGGCTTGACGTGATCTGGTTGTTCCTCATCTCCAACTTAGGTACTCCGCCTAAGTGTGGTTCTGTAATACTACTCTACTTCCGCAACACCAGTTATTTTTATGTAAAAGTAACATCTTCATAATTTGTAAAGTCTATCTATCTTGCTTTCGCACTCCGATGGTATTTTGTATCAACTGTTGTAATGTTGTGATTAATCCAACCTTCATGATGATGGTCCTGTGGCTCGTGGATAATTCGGGGTCTCCGCAGGGACACCCGACGGATCATTCCAGTAACGTGTTTCATTTGCACAGTCATTGGGCTCCGTATGACGATGACGTGTGCAGGTGGGCCACATTATTGGGCGGTTCTGCCACATTGGCTTTCTAGATTGCTACCAGATTTCAATTCTTTCCATAGTACTACATGCTGAAAACTGCTGCACAATAGTTGACAAGATCTACTCCAAAACCAAAGTACATCTTATCCAATAATCATGAATTTTGCACAGCGACTAATATCACAAGTGTAGAGCATGTGTACCAAATTTCAAGCCAATCCAATAAGATTTGATCACTTAAACAGGGCTATCTTCTCAGCTCACTTAGATTTCAGATTTTTGACAACTTTGAGCAATTGAGCTATACTCTACCAATATGAATCAAACTTGAGCTAACATGTTTGAATACTCTCACAAGACATATATCCATTCAAATCACTTACTAAAAGAAGTCTCATGAACATATCCATTCAAACTAACTCAATTTTGATCACTAAGCAATTTATCCATTCAATCATCTTATAGCAAGCAACTTATGCATATATATATCCAATTCAATCATCTCATATGCATCTAAAATAACATGATCAACTAGAGATATACCTTAGTAGCTCATGATCATGAAATAGCAAGCTTCTTCATCTAACATTTGCAAGCCTTTAAATATATCCAATCAACCACCACAACTTGACCTTTTGCACTTGTATGTTGTGGCACTTGGACTTCACTCTTTTGTCTTGGCATTGGGTTTGGATAGCACTAAGCTTCATTACTTGACTCAATCATATAATGAACAATATGAAATCAATTGAATCAAGTCTCCAATGCCATGGTACCTACACACAATCATCCACTTTTTGATGGTACCCAAACTAGTTTGGGTCCTCTCAAGTTAGGTGCAACATACTTTGGCATAGCCTTAGTATGAGTAGCGGGATGAGTTGCAATAGTAGCCTTAGAGGTACCATTTTCATCCTTTCTAAGCACAATATTATCATCAATTGAAATAGGCTTAGGAATGTTACCTAGGGGACATGAATGAGCCATGTGTCCCCTTTCCCGGCATGAGTAGCAACTTCTTTTTGATTGAGCCTTCTCTTCTTTGCTCATTTGTTGCTTCTCATTGCCTTGCTTCTTCTTGTTTGCTTGATCCTTCTTCTCAAGCTTGTTTGGACAACCCGAAGCTAGGTGGCCCAATTCATCAAAATTGTAGCACTTGATGTGAGCCAAAACTTTCTTCTTTTCTTCATTCTTGCTCATCATCATTTTGGCATCTTGAATGTGAGTTGGATGCCTTGCTCTTCCGCCCCTTCTTGTTTTCTTCTTCATCATCAAGTCACCATCATGATGGTTGTTCTTGATTTGAACTTGGGGCTTCTTCTTGTTGGGGCAAGCTTTTGCAATATGTCCCATCTCATGGCATTGATAGCACATGAAATGAGATAGCTTCTTTCTTCTTGCTTCCTCATTTTCTTGCCCTTGGCATTGCTTTTGTTGAAGCCAATGCCACTCTTGTCACCATAGCTTCTTTGATTCTTCATCATGTGCTCATGGGTGACCTTTGATTTGCACCACCTCTCTAACTTGTTGCTCAAGTTCTTCACTTCACTTTTGAGCTCATTGTTCTCCTTCAAAAGGTTAGTCTCACAAGACATAGAAGTAGAACAAGCATCTAATTGTGAGGAACATGGCATAGATATTAAATCATTGCAAGAGGTGGATACATTCTTCTTGCCTACATCACAAGGGTTAGCACAAATATGTGATTGATCAAATGACCCATGTGATGAGCTCTCACTAGTTTTAATTTGTTCATTAGAAAGTTTACTAGTGAGAAAAGCATGGTCTTGCACCAAGTTATCATGAGCAACACATAGTTCCTCATGAGTCAATTTAAGCTCCTCATGTGAACAACTACTAACATAAAGTAGATGCTTTGTTTGTTCACATGTGTTCTTTAGAAATGAGTTTTCTTTTTCTAATTTTTCATTTTTAGCTAACTCATTTTCTAAGGCAATGGTCATGCTAGCAAGTCTACTAACAAGCTCATCATAGGAATCATGATTAATCATATTGCAATTTGATACCTTAGTGTCACCTTGTGACATGAAGCAATATGATGATGTTGGAGAGCTTGTAGTAGCATCATCATTGGAGCATGTACCATTATTACCATCAAGTGTGCTTGAGGTTGAATCATCACTTGCATCACTTGAGGCATCATCTTCCATCTTGTCAAGTGTGCTTGAAGTATCTTCATTGATTGCATCACTTGAACGTGAGGTGGAGCAATCTTCCATAATCACGGAGTTGTGGTCTTGCTCAACATCCTCATATGCCACCGGTTCATCCTCCTTTATGAACTTGCCATCATCAAACGTGGAGGGATCACCGAAGGTGGTCTTGATGGATTCCCACATCTCATGGGCGGTCCCTTTGGAGTTGATCTTATAAAACAACTCAAAACTCAATGCATCCATTAGATAACAATAAGCATTTGCATCAAGTTCAAAGAGATCCTTTTGAGCTTTGGTGAGATTTCTATGGTCCAAAACATGAGTGAGACCACTAGTGATAATCCACCAAAACTTTGGCCCCTTTGCACGAAAATGATCAAGCATATGGTGTTTCCATTGTGCAAAGTGTGTGCCATCAAAAATATGTGTATCACACACATCATCTAGCCCACTAGACGCCATCCTCTCGGGTCGGTGAAGACCACAAATGAGAGACCTTGCTCCGATACCAATTGAAGGGTCGAGATGGCGGACTAGAGGGGGGGTGAATAGTCTTTTCTAAAAACTTAAACTTAATTGCAGCGGAATTAAATCTATCGGTCTAGCCAAGACTACACCCCTCTACTTATACTCTATGACACCTTATAAAAGATCCTAAACAAAGCAAATAAGGTGTCGGGCTAGCTAGAGCTCACCTAAACAATTCTAGCTTGCAAGGTTACACAAACCTAAGCAACTAGTACTCAATCAACCGGGGAGCTCCTACACATGCCACTAAGCAAAAAGCACAAAGCCTAAGCTCACTAGCAATGCTCAATAACAAGGCTACACAAGCCAAATTAGAGAGCTCAACTTAGCTACACAAACTAAGCAATGTGACTAGCAAGACTACAAGTCAACTAGTCACTCATGGGATCAACTTCTATGCTACACAAGCAAGGAAGGTAACTAGCAAGCTACACAAGCCAACTAATCATAAGAGCAACTAGCACATGTATATGAACAAGTAAATACAAGCTAGTGAAAAGAGTTTGCAAACCACCGAGAAGATGAACACGAAGTTGACACGGTGATTTTTCTCCCGAGGTTCACTTGGTTGCCACCAAGCTAGTCCCCGTTGTGTCGACCACACACTTTGGTAGTTCGGCGGCTAATAGGCACCACACCTAGCTCGACACTCGAGCGCCGCAAGAACTCACCCACAAGTGAGGGTAACTCAATGACACGCGCAATCCACTAGAGTTGCTCTTCGCGATCCCCGCGGGGCGAGCACAATGCCCCTCACAATCCTTCTCCGGAGCCACGCACAATCTTCACGCGGGCTTCACGACGGAGACTCGATCACCAAGCCGTCTAGGAGGTGGCAACCTCCAAGAGTAATAAGCACCACCGGCTTGCAACTCGAACACCTAGTGCCACTCGATGCTATCTCTCAAAGCAACGCACTAGAATCGCTCACTCGCAATAGATTCGCGCACCAGCAAGCACAAGCAAGTTAGAGGGCTCCCAGGCACATCCACTCAAGCCACCAAGGCTTTGGAGTGCTCAGCAGCCGGCCCTAAGCCGGCCTCAACTCCTATTTATAGAGGGGAGCGGCCAACTAGCCGTTTCCCCTTTCCTGCGCCTCGGTCGGTAGTACCGACCCTTCCTGGGCGGTACTACCGGCTTAGTCAAACTAGCCGTTACCACAAGGCCCGCTGATTTAGGCGAAGCACCGACTCTCTGGTCGGTACCTCCGAGGTCGGTAGTACCGGCCCTATGGCGGTACTACCGGCAGGCTACTTTCGAACGCATTCAAAAACTTCCTCCTGACTCTTGAACTACCGACCCCCTGGTCGGTACTTCCGAGCCCGGTGGTACCGGCCCTATGGCGGTACCACCGCCAGGTCATCTTCCACTCAACTCAGAGAGCTCCGCAAACTTGCCAACCACCGGCCTTGAGTCGGTAGTACCGAGCGCGGTACTACCGAGGTAATGGCGGTACTACCGGTAGGCCAAAACTGGCCACTTCCAGAGAGCTCCGCAAAACCCCTTCAGGGCCACGGTACCACCGACCCCTGGTCGGTACCACCGCCGGCGGTAGTACCGAGATAATGGCGGTACCACTGCCAGGCCAAAACGAGCCACATCCAGAGAGGCTGCAAACAGCCCTCCTGGGTCGGTACTACCGACACCCCCAGGTCGGTACCACCGACAACACACAGAAAACTTCATTTCCATCTCTGAGTTGATCCAAAACTATTTCAACAACTTCTCCTTTGCAAATGTGCTAACACCACCAAGTGTTCATCATCTTGTGCAAGTGTGTTAGCATTTTCACAATCATTTTTCAAAGGATTTTCACTTGCACTCACCACGCCACTCGATCATAGTAACATCGCAAAGTTAGATCGCTCAAGTGGCACTAGATGACCGATATGCAAACAAGTTTGCTCCTCTTAATAGTACGGCCATCTATCCTAAACCCGGTCATAAACTTCTCTACACACCTATGACCGGTGAAATGAAATGCCCTACAAATATACCTTTGCCTTGCGCATTCCATTCCATCTCCTCCGGTGTTGATGCAACACATGCACCAACCTATCTTCAAATGATATGATCCACTTCATATCATCACATGGCCTCCATGGTCCATTGATCTTGACATCACTTGCTCTTCACCATCGCTTCGGTCCTTCGGCGCCAAGTCCTGCTTAAGCCTCCCGACACTCGGTACCAACGGCTTCAAAGCCTGAACTTGCCCTTCACCTTCGCAACCGGTCCATCAAGCCAAGTCTTGCCTTGATCTTCACCATCTTAGCCACATGACCACATGTCATGTTTCATGTGCATTAAGCTCCTTCTTCATCTCATGCATGAGCATTGCAACATCCTTCAAGCCATTTCACCTCTATGGCATATGTTGCTCACACATGATTACCTATGGACTATTCACCTGTGTAGTTCACTTTAAACACATATTAGTCCACCTAAGTTGTCACTCAATTACCAAAACCAAACTAGGACCTTTCACCCATCTGCAAGATAATAACCCATTGTATAGTCATTCCCATTGATGCTATAGTTAACTTGTGGACCTTGACCTTCAGCAAGCCTTGCAAATATAGGAGACCTTTGAAGAACATTGATATCATTATGCGAGCCTGACATCCCAAAGAATGCATGCCAAATCCAAAGATCTTTAGATGCAACTGCTTCTAGTATTATAGTAGACTCCTTTTTGTGTCCACGAAATACACCTTTCCATGCAACAGGGCAATTTTTCCAGGTCCAATGCATGCAATCTATAGAGCCTAGCATTCCTGGAAAACCTCTACTCTCACCAATTGCATGTAGTCTAGCAGTATCTTTCTCATTAGGCAATCTCATATACTCAGGTCCAAATACCTGAACAACAGGTATGGCAAACCTTCTCAAACTTTCTAGAGCAGTACTCTCTCCAATACGCACATAGTCATCTGTAGCATCAGCCGCTACAGCATAAGCTATCATCCGAAATGCGGCCACCACCTTCTGCAAACAAGATAGTCCTAAGGTACCGGCTGCATCTCTCTTTTGCACAAAGTAGTCATCATGCTTCACAACCTCATTCATTATACGAACAAACACATGGCGCCTCATTCGAAATCTATGGGACAAGACAAATTGATTAGCCATAAATATAGTATATGTACAAAAGAAAAAACATAGTACAAGGAAAAGTAAAAACCTGCGCCTGAAGTAGTTTGGCCCATACGTACGATCATCAGAGAAATAATCTTGGAAAAGCCTGGAGTGCCCAGATTGCCTATCTCGATTCAATACACGATGTCCCTCAATAGATCCTCGGCGATATGGCTCATTGTCATTGTCCTCTCCAACAATGTGTGCGGCAATAACATATAAGTCATCCTCATCGTCTGAAGAGGACTCAAGTATTTCATTCCGTACAAATGTATCGAACTCATCTTCAGAACCCATCGTTGACACAACTGGAGCAATAGGGAAGGACATATTCTATCATCATCCGAGATAATTATCTATCAATCAACAAAATTATTTGTGTAGATTGTCAAAATATAACATACCTTCTTGCCGTGGCTGGATGTCGCACTGACCGACCTCAACGTGATTTAATTTGGTGGGCGGCTGGGAAGTCATCGGCAGGCAGCCACGATTCACCGTCAACCGTGCGGCCGGCCTCCTTCGTGCCTGATGGTGATGGCGGCTGGGCGATGGCCTGTCCCAGGCGTGCATACCACATTTTGATTCATCCTTAGCATCGAAGAGTAGCTAGACATTATAAAAACTAGAAAACCCCGTGAGATCAACATTAATAGCAAGAGTCTAGTTTTGCATTAAAAGCACAAGTCTAGCTATTAACCTATGCATGCTAGTTATCAATTCATCAATTAAATCCTATAACTAGCATACACCACACAAGCATGCATATAAAATTTTAAAACTTATGCAATGCAAGCAAGCACATGATTATGCACATATCAAATGCAACAACCAAGTTCATGAGCTTGCTCCCCCTACTTGTGTGCTCTCATTGTCCAAGAATTTTGATCCTTCAATCTTGTGCTCCCTCTTGATCCATGTCCATCTTCTTTTCTCCCTCTTTGTCCTTGACATATCATAATTGACATATCTTTTCCATAACTTCTCCCCCTTTGTCATCAATGACCATAAAAAGGTATGCTCTTTTCTCACAAAGGGTGACACTAGGGTAGATGGTTGACACTTTAGGCTTCATTTTTGATGGACACTACTATATGTGTTGGAATGAAACCATGTGTAGGATCGTTGACCTTGATACCAATAGGTGGGGCTCGTCCCCTATGTCATAGCATGGGTCATCCACTTGATAAACTTGAGCTCTTGATGGTGAGGGATGTTTTGCTTGAATTGATCACTTAAAGTTGAGGATCACTTGAAGTCTTGTAGGATACCAATTGAATGAAAATTGAAACTTGATATCCATTGGCATTATTGTCTTTTTCTTGAACTCTTGTCATCTTCATGAGCTTCTCATTTGTGACTTGAACTAGGCAATATTGCACAAGATATCTAACTCGGTTTGCTCTAGAGTAAGCTTCTTCACACATCTTTCAATGGTTATCTTACTCATGTTGAATTAGACACTTGAATGTTCATCTTCTAGATCAAGTACTTGGGTTCACTAGCTCATGAACAAACTCATATACTAACCACTAGATCATATAATCAAACAAGCAATAGTGGTAGGCTTATGAATTTAAACTTTTCATTTGTTATGTATGATCCTATTAAGCATGTACTATATGCACTAACCGCATACTAGTAAGGGATGAAATGATCATGCACATTACAATGATACCTTCGCTATCTTGGAGTAGAGGATAGTCATTTTGATTCCAATTAAGCTCCAAATAGCAATGTGAAGTCCATGGTGAAGACCAATATATACCAATTGATAGAACAAATCTTCACTCATATGATTAAGTGCACTATCTTGTTGTGGTTGGCTTGCTTCTTCATTTTAACATAGCTTGCATATGAATACCACTTGAATTGACATGATTTGCTTTTCTATCTTGCATGTTGCTTGCTTTGCTTGGTCAATCCTTTCATTGCTTCAACTAAGCATCTCAAATATCCTTTGAATCACCACTTCCAT
Organism: Coix lacryma-jobi var. lacryma-jobi; assembly: GCA_009763385.1. Classification (NCBI taxonomy): domain Eukaryota; kingdom Viridiplantae; phylum Streptophyta; class Magnoliopsida; order Poales; family Poaceae; genus Coix; species Coix lacryma-jobi. The sequence goes on from CM019827.1 coordinate 18,109,616, forward strand.
ATTAGCCTTCCAAGTATCATACTTGGTTAACCTACCAAAGGCGGCAAGCCCCTACAAAAGGGAGAAGTGACCTCTCTCCAAAGAACCATCCTTGATACTCACTTGAATTGACCTTGTTTGATTGATCCAATTAAACTCTTCTTGAAAATGTGACTTTGAATTCCTCTTTGAGTCCTTTTCTTTCTTCCAAATGATCTTCAATTTGATACTAGAGCTTGATCTTTATCTTCATCTTGATGTTGGTCTTGATCTTCAATTTGAGTACCAAATGTGTGCCAAATACACTTCCCAATCACATGAACTTGTACTCATATTTGCCATACTTCTAGCTCATCTCAAAACCAAACATAGGTCCCTCAACCACTTTATAAACATGATTCCAACTTGAGGGCCTTTCAATCAAAGTGACTCTAGATTAATCCAATATTTGTCACTTTTCTGGCAGATTCTGTCCTTCTCAAAGAAACATGCATATCTCCCAAAATATAAGTCTAATGACTATGAAATTTGGTGGAGATGTGCCTCTCTAAGTGTTCTAGCAGCCATAAAAATTTGAGCTTCATTGGCTGTAACACCTCTGGTGTTTAAGCATGTAATTAACTTGACATATCATCATTAGCATCATTAATCATCTTGATCATGATTTCATGTGTATGCATTTGCTTAGTGTATCATTTTATGTGATGTACCTCTATTGCAAAAACCCTTATTAGCCCACTTCTTCCTATAGGGGCAAAATGGTAATTTCACCTCTGTGCCTAGTTCTATGTAATTCTTGTTCAAATTTAGTGCCTTGATGTTTGCTGCTTTGATCAAAGTTCAAAGAATCAGATTTGATTTGAATATTCCTTTTGCAAAACCCTAAATTCCCAAATCCTGGATTTATTCCCTTTTTGATAACTTTTTCAAAATTCAAAATTTTGAATTGGTTCAAAAAGCAAAGTTGTGAATCTGACCTAGAGGAACAACTTTGGTATTTACAGATTTCCATGTTTCTATATAAAATTTGAAGTAATTTCAAATTTATTCAAATTCCAGTTTTTGTCCTCTTTTCAGTTTTAAAAATTTATTCAAAAACTATTGAGTTTCAGAGAAAGTGTATATTAGCAAAGTTATAGGTTTTGTCAAATGGAACAACTTTCATGTATCAAGATTTTCAAGTTTCAGTTTGAAATCCAAAGTGATTTTGATTTGAATCAAATTTGAAAAGTGTTCCCTTTTCTGTTTTTGAATGTAGTTCAAAAACTTTTTGGAATTTGAAAATATTCATATTGACAAAGTTGTAGATCTCTTTTTTCTGAACAACTTTGGTGTTTTGAGTTTTTTGTCGTACAGTTCAAATTTTGGGAGATTTTTGCAAAATCCAGAGTTCAGCCAAAAAGTCAAACCCTAAGACCTAGCCTGTTCATCTTCCACCTACAGCTAGGGGGCCCCGGCCATGGCCGCGCGACAGCGCCGCCTGCGCCACGCGCGCCTGGCAGCCGCACGCCGCCCCCGACTTGTCGCCCGCGCCCGCGACATCTCTTTCGCACCCGCACGCGCACAGTTGACCTCCGCCCGTCCCCCACTGTTTCCCGCGCGTCGCCGCCGCGTGGCCGTCGCCGGCGAACGCACGCCCGAGCCCCGGCTGCACGCCGTCCTTCCCGCCAGAGCGCAATCGAGTGCGCACGATCTCGCCGAGCTTATCCACCCACCCCCGCGCTCTCTACCGTCCCATAGCCGCGGCTATATAAGCCGCCGGAGCTTCGACCTCCGCATCCACCTCCGCCACCGTGGCCAGACTACTCCAGACACTCCGCCTCTCCACCAGCTAGCCCGAAAGCTCCGCCGTGAGCTCGTGAAGCTTTCCCACCCTTCAATTTCACCTTCCCCGCCTCCGTTTGCCCGGCGTAACTCCATCTTCCCAATCTCCGACGGTACCCCGGCGAACTCGGGTTCGTCAAATACTTCCCCTCCGGCCACAGATACCTTCTCCCGACCCCGTGTCGTGTTCCTCGGTTTCGCGCGACTCTAACCCGGCCCTTGCGGTCGCGTATGCTGCGCAGGACCGCCGGATCGCCGGAGCGCCGCCGCTGTCGTCTTCTCCCTCGAGCGTGCCGAGCCTCACCCTCGAGCACAAGCCGAGTCTCACCCCTCGAGCAAAAGCCGAGCCTCACCCTCGAGAACGAGTCGAGCCTCACCCTCGAGCCCTGCCTCCGACACGTGGTAAGCATCCGAGCCTTCGGTCTCTGATTCCTCTCCGCTTCGCCCGAGCCCAAGCCTCGGCGAGCGCGTGACCCTCCGTTTCGCCCGAGCCCTCCCAGTCAGGTCTCGGACGGAGGCTTGTTTTTCCGTCTCGCCCGAGCCCAAGCCTCGGCGAGCGCATGCCCTCCGCTTCGCCCGAGCCCAAGCCTCGGACGGAGGCTTACTTCTCCGTCTCGCCCGAGCCTTCGGGCCAGGCCTCGGACGAAGCTATCGCTCCCGTCTCGACCGAGCCCCGCGCGTTTCGCCCGAGCCCCGCGATTCGCCGAGCCCGGCCTAGAAGGAGCACAGTGCTCTTTTCTTTTTCTGAGAGTTGTGAATAGTGTTCTGTTTTCTCTTTTTTGTATGATTTTCTGTGTGCATCCAAAAATTCTGAAATTTTTGTGGTAGACTCTTTATGCTCTGAAGTATTTTATAAAAATATGAAACTTGAGTTTTGTGCAAAGTTTTAAAAATGTAAAATTCCCCTTTTAATTGAAAAATGAAGGTTTTGGTATTTTTGGAGTATGTTCTATAACTCCAAAAATCATGAGACAAATTTTTGTGACCTTTTTATGACATGCTGAACCTCTGGTAAAATTTTGAAGTCTTTTGGAGCAAGTTGATTTTTGAGCTTTTATTTTAATTGTTAAATAGTGCCTTTTGCTAATTAATGTCTGATTTTTTTGAGCACCTTAATGACCTCCAAAAATTATGAAATTTGTTTTACCATCTGTTTATGCCATAATTAACTTATGTGATTAATTTGGTAATTTTTGGAGCAACTTCATAAAATGACCTTTTTAATTAATTTAGGAAAATAGAAAAAGTGATTAGTGTTGGTAATAAGTGTTTGATGATGTGATCTTTGGATTGTTTGATGTTCATAGACCCATACCCCTCTGGTCTATGATGTTTGTGATGCCTTGTGATGATTATGCTTAAGTCATATAAAAGTTGCTTAATAAAGTTAGCTAATATTGCTAGAAAGGGTTAAGTAATCTTTTGTCCACTTTAACAACCACTTATTCTTTGCAAAACTGTACTCTAGTTTTATCCTGCACTTTGTTCATACTAGCATACTCATGTGCATGCATCATTGCATACGTATAGTGACCGAGGAAGAAGGCCCTGAAGTCGAGGTAGCCACCGAAGGATCTGTCCCCGAGGCAACCCCGAGCTCCGACACCTACACCACCAACCCCGAGTCCGTCCTTTTTGCCATTCAAGGCAAGCCCCGGTGCATTTAACCCTTCCATTTATAAAATGTTTTCCTTAAATGCTTTTGAGTTAAATTACTGCATTAGGTTATAGGAGTTGTGTGATGACCTATTGCCTCCTGCATTATTTACCTCCACCAAAGGATCCACCCGCCTTGTTTTAAAAAACTATTTGCAAAATGCTTAGTGATGCTATATAATAGATTTGCAAAAATGCCAATTTCAAAAGTGTGATCACTGAAAGAAACTTTATGGGAATTTGGTTTTACTTCCCGTTCGATGGCTGCTTGCCTAGCTAGCATGTGGTCATTGTCGAGAAGAGGTTGTCCTTGCGTACGGTGCCGTCATGTTGTAGTCCGGGACTCAGCAGTTGACACCGACCGGGACAGGGTTGAAAAACTGACAGGACCTGTACTCTTGGGTTAGAGTCCCGAGGTGCTTGTCGCTGGCTGGAAAATGTAGGGACCATCCGTATGGGGGCCTGCTGGTCAAGACTTGTAACTATTCACATACTACGGAAAGCTCTGGCTCCGAGAAATCCATTATTGGACCGACAACCGCGCACTGGGAGTGGAGAGATGGCGGAAGTAGCATGTACCCACGTGGGTTAGAGTCCCGGATTGGAGTGGTGTACTGTACTTCCGGGTGGCGTAGGACCGGGCCCAATCTTGGAGGAATCGTGGAAGACGAGTTGGCATATGCAAGCTTGGGTGCTACATATGCAGTGTGAATAGGGATCCTCAGCTGAGTATTCTTTATCCGGATTAACGTTGCTCCTCGGTTATGGAGACTTGGTCCACTGACTGTCAACGGAGAGTGGTTCTCAACTAGGAATGTTTTGAAATGTAAAATGAATCATGAATGATGAAGAACTGAGGAATACTTGAACCTTTCCAAAATAACAACAAGTTTTACAAAATGCTTTTTCTGCAAATTTCTCGATCTTGTTCAAGCCTTACCTAAGCCTTTCATTCCTGAGTCTCCTCCCCTTTTTCTTTGTCGGGTAAGTCTTGTTGAGTACCCCAGTACTCAGGGTTTGTTAACCCCTGTTGCAGGTTTCTAATAGGTGGCGTTGATCCTAATCATGTCAGTGGGCTTGACGTGATCTGGTTGTTCCTCATCTCCAACTTAGGTACTCCGCCTAAGTGTGGTTCTGTAATACTACTCTACTTCCGCAACACCAGTTATTTTTATGTAAAAGTAACATCTTCATAATTTGTAAAGTCTATCTATCTTGCTTTCGCACTCCGATGGTATTTTGTATCAACTGTTGTAATGTTGTGATTAATCCAACCTTCATGATGATGGTCCTGTGGCTCGTGGATAATTCGGGGTCTCCGCAGGGACACCCGACGGATCATTCCAGTAACGTGTTTCATTTGCACAGTCATTGGGCTCCGTATGACGATGACGTGTGCAGGTGGGCCACATTATTGGGCGGTTCTGCCACATTGGCTTTCTAGATTGCTACCAGATTTCAATTCTTTCCATAGTACTACATGCTGAAAACTGCTGCACAATAGTTGACAAGATCTACTCCAAAACCAAAGTACATCTTATCCAATAATCATGAATTTTGCACAGCGACTAATATCACAAGTGTAGAGCATGTGTACCAAATTTCAAGCCAATCCAATAAGATTTGATCACTTAAACAGGGCTATCTTCTCAGCTCACTTAGATTTCAGATTTTTGACAACTTTGAGCAATTGAGCTATACTCTACCAATATGAATCAAACTTGAGCTAACATGTTTGAATACTCTCACAAGACATATATCCATTCAAATCACTTACTAAAAGAAGTCTCATGAACATATCCATTCAAACTAACTCAATTTTGATCACTAAGCAATTTATCCATTCAATCATCTTATAGCAAGCAACTTATGCATATATATATCCAATTCAATCATCTCATATGCATCTAAAATAACATGATCAACTAGAGATATACCTTAGTAGCTCATGATCATGAAATAGCAAGCTTCTTCATCTAACATTTGCAAGCCTTTAAATATATCCAATCAACCACCACAACTTGACCTTTTGCACTTGTATGTTGTGGCACTTGGACTTCACTCTTTTGTCTTGGCATTGGGTTTGGATAGCACTAAGCTTCATTACTTGACTCAATCATATAATGAACAATATGAAATCAATTGAATCAAGTCTCCAATGCCATGGTACCTACACACAATCATCCACTTTTTGATGGTACCCAAACTAGTTTGGGTCCTCTCAAGTTAGGTGCAACATACTTTGGCATAGCCTTAGTATGAGTAGCGGGATGAGTTGCAATAGTAGCCTTAGAGGTACCATTTTCATCCTTTCTAAGCACAATATTATCATCAATTGAAATAGGCTTAGGAATGTTACCTAGGGGACATGAATGAGCCATGTGTCCCCTTTCCCGGCATGAGTAGCAACTTCTTTTTGATTGAGCCTTCTCTTCTTTGCTCATTTGTTGCTTCTCATTGCCTTGCTTCTTCTTGTTTGCTTGATCCTTCTTCTCAAGCTTGTTTGGACAACCCGAAGCTAGGTGGCCCAATTCATCAAAATTGTAGCACTTGATGTGAGCCAAAACTTTCTTCTTTTCTTCATTCTTGCTCATCATCATTTTGGCATCTTGAATGTGAGTTGGATGCCTTGCTCTTCCGCCCCTTCTTGTTTTCTTCTTCATCATCAAGTCACCATCATGATGGTTGTTCTTGATTTGAACTTGGGGCTTCTTCTTGTTGGGGCAAGCTTTTGCAATATGTCCCATCTCATGGCATTGATAGCACATGAAATGAGATAGCTTCTTTTCTTCTTGCTTCCTCATTTTCTTGCCCTTGGCATTGCTTTTGTTGAAGCCAATGCCACTCTTGTCACCATAGCTTCTTTGATTCTTCATCATGTGCTCATGGGTGACCTTTGATTTGCACCACCTCTCTAACTTGTTGCTCAAGTTCTTCACTTCACTTTTGAGCTCATTGTTCTCCTTCAAAAGGTTAGTCTCACAAGACATAGAAGTAGAACAAGCATCTAATTGTGAGGAACATGGCATAGATATTAAATCATTGCAAGAGGTGGATACATTCTTCTTGCCTACATCACAAGGGTTAGCACAAATATGTGATTGATCAAATGACCCATGTGATGAGCTCTCACTAGTTTTAATTTGTTCATTAGAAAGTTTACTAGTGAGAAAAGCATGGTCTTGCACCAAGTTATCATGAGCAACACATAGTTCCTCATGAGTCAATTTAAGCTCCTCATGTGAACAACTACTAACATAAAGTAGATGCTTTGTTTGTTCACATGTGTTCTTTAGAAATGAGTTTTCTTTTTCTAATTTTTCATTTTTAGCTAACTCATTTTCTAAGGCAATGGTCATGCTAGCAAGTCTACTAACAAGCTCATCATAGGAATCATGATTAATCATATTGCAATTTGATACCTTAGTGTCACCTTGTGACATGAAGCAATATGATGATGTTGGAGAGCTTGTAGTAGCATCATCATTGGAGCATGTACCATTATTACCATCAAGTGTGCTTGAGGTTGAATCATCACTTGCATCACTTGAGGCATCATCTTCCATCTTGTCAAGTGTGCTTGAAGTATCTTCATTGATTGCATCACTTGAACGTGAGGTGGAGCAATCTTCCATAATCACGGAGTTGTGGTCTTGCTCAACATCCTCATATGCCACCGGTTCATCCTCCTTTATGAACTTGCCATCATCAAACGTGGAGGGATCACCGAAGGTGGTCTTGATGGATTCCCACATCTCATGGGCGGTCCCTTTGGAGTTGATCTTATAAAACAACTCAAAACTCAATGCATCCATTAGATAACAATAAGCATTTGCATCAAGTTCAAAGAGATCCTTTTGAGCTTTGGTGAGATTTCTATGGTCCAAAACATGAGTGAGACCACTAGTGATAATCCACCAAAACTTTGGCCCCTTTGCACGAAAATGATCAAGCATATGGTGTTTCCATTGTGCAAAGTGTGTGCCATCAAAAATATGTGTATCACACACATCATCTAGCCCACTAGACGCCATCCTCTCGGGTCGGTGAAGACCACAAATGAGAGACCTTGCTCCGATACCAATTGAAGGGTCGAGATGGCGGACTAGAGGGGGGGTGAATAGTCTTTTCTAAAAACTTAAACTTAATTGCAGCGGAATTAAATCTATCGGTCTAGCCAAGACTACACCCCTCTACTTATACTCTATGACACCTTATAAAAGATCCTAAACAAAGCAAATAAGGTGTCGGGCTAGCTAGAGCTCACCTAAACAATTCTAGCTTGCAAGGTTACACAAACCTAAGCAACTAGTACTCAATCAACCGGGGAGCTCCTACACATGCCACTAAGCAAAAAGCACAAAGCCTAAGCTCACTAGCAATGCTCAATAACAAGGCTACACAAGCCAAATTAGAGAGCTCAACTTAGCTACACAAACTAAGCAATGTGACTAGCAAGACTACAAGTCAACTAGTCACTCATGGGATCAACTTCTATGCTACACAAGCAAGGAAGGTAACTAGCAAGCTACACAAGCCAACTAATCATAAGAGCAACTAGCACATGTATATGAACAAGTAAATACAAGCTAGTGAAAAGAGTTTGCAAACCACCGAGAAGATGAACACGAAGTTGACACGGTGATTTTTCTCCCGAGGTTCACTTGGTTGCCACCAAGCTAGTCCCCGTTGTGTCGACCACACACTTTGGTAGTTCGGCGGCTAATAGGCACCACACCTAGCTCGACACTCGAGCGCCGCAAGAACTCACCCACAAGTGAGGGTAACTCAATGACACGCGCAATCCACTAGAGTTGCTCTTCGCGATCCCCGCGGGGCGAGCACAATGCCCCTCACAATCCTTCTCCGGAGCCACGCACAATCTTCACGCGGGCTTCACGACGGAGACTCGATCACCAAGCCGTCTAGGAGGTGGCAACCTCCAAGAGTAATAAGCACCACCGGCTTGCAACTCGAACACCTAGTGCCACTCGATGCTATCTCTCAAAGCAACGCACTAGAATCGCTCACTCGCAATAGATTCGCGCACCAGCAAGCACAAGCAAGTTAGAGGGCTCCCAGGCACATCCACTCAAGCCACCAAGGCTTTGGAGTGCTCAGCAGCCGGCCCTAAGCCGGCCTCAACTCCTATTTATAGAGGGGAGCGGCCAACTAGCCGTTTCCCCTTTCCTGCGCCTCGGTCGGTAGTACCGACCCTTCCTGGGCGGTACTACCGGCTTAGTCAAACTAGCCGTTACCACAAGGCCCGCTGATTTAGGCGAAGCACCGACTCTCTGGTCGGTACCTCCGAGGTCGGTAGTACCGGCCCTATGGCGGTACTACCGGCAGGCTACTTTCGAACGCATTCAAAAACTTCCTCCTGACTCTTGAACTACCGACCCCCTGGTCGGTACTTCCGAGCCCGGTGGTACCGGCCCTATGGCGGTACCACCGCCAGGTCATCTTCCACTCAACTCAGAGAGCTCCGCAAACTTGCCAACCACCGGCCTTGAGTCGGTAGTACCGAGCGCGGTACTACCGAGGTAATGGCGGTACTACCGGTAGGCCAAAACTGGCCACTTCCAGAGAGCTCCGCAAAACCCCTTCAGGGCCACGGTACCACCGACCCCTGGTCGGTACCACCGCCGGCGGTAGTACCGAGATAATGGCGGTACCACTGCCAGGCCAAAACGAGCCACATCCAGAGAGGCTGCAAACAGCCCTCCTGGGTCGGTACTACCGACACCCCCAGGTCGGTACCACCGACAACACACAGAAAACTTCATTTCCATCTCTGAGTTGATCCAAAACTATTTCAACAACTTCTCCTTTGCAAATGTGCTAACACCACCAAGTGTTCATCATCTTGTGCAAGTGTGTTAGCATTTTCACAATCATTTTTCAAAGGATTTTCACTTGCACTCACCACGCCACTCGATCATAGTAACATCGCAAAGTTAGATCGCTCAAGTGGCACTAGATGACCGATATGCAAACAAGTTTGCTCCTCTTAATAGTACGGCCATCTATCCTAAACCCGGTCATAAACTTCTCTACACACCTATGACCGGTGAAATGAAATGCCCTACAAATATACCTTTGCCTTGCGCATTCCATTCCATCTCCTCCGGTGTTGATGCAACACATGCACCAACCTATCTTCAAATGATATGATCCACTTCATATCATCACATGGCCTCCATGGTCCATCGATCTTGACATCACTTGCTCTTCACCATCGCTTCGGTCCTTCGGCGCCAAGTCTTGCTTAAGCCTCCCGACACTCGGTACCAACGGCTTCAAAGCCTCAACTTGCCCTTCACCTTCGCAACCGGTCCATCAAGCCAAGTCTTGCCTTGATCTTCTTCATCTTAGCCATATGACCACATGTCATGTCACATATGCATTAAGCTCCTTCTTCATCTTCATGCATGAGCATTGCAACATCCTCCAAGCCAATTCTCCTCTATGGCATATGTTGCTCACACATGATCACCTATGGACTAATCACCTGTGTAATTTACTTCAAACACATATTAGTCCACCTAAGTTGTCACTCAATTACCAAAACCAAACTAGGACCTTTCACCTGGCTGACAGCATTGGCCAGAGCAGGGCGCAGCACAAGAGCTGGGGTACTCACAGCTAGGTGGAGCTCCACTACCTACTCAGGAGGACGTGCAGGTACATAAGTTGACCGCTATACATTTAAGTTCGTCAGATATATTTAAGTTGTTTGCTAACATTTATTTTGAATGTTGCAGGGACCTAGTCAGACGCAAGGGTCTCCACGCCGGCAGCCACGCGCCCGAGACCGCACGGACGTCACGTTCACGCCGAACATCGACCTGTCGCAGCCGAAGCGTCGGAGGCGGCCTCGTCAGCCGTACACACCTAGCTAGGCTTAGTGTTAGACTATATGGATAGGTGATGTATTTGTTAGATAACTTGTTTGAGAACCCTATTATGTACTTCGTGGAGCTTGAGCCACTTTGTTTTTTTATGACCTCTATTACGTTTTTATTTATATCAAATTGTGTCAATGTTTGGTTCTTGTTATTGCTTTTGCGGAAAAAGAAAGGAAAAACGGAAAAACACATTCGATCAAACAGAGACAACATATTCGATCAAACAATATTGTTTGTGTTGCCGCGCCAACCCTGGGGGCGCGTCTGACGCTTTTGCCGCGCCAGGCGGGGTGGCGCGGCAAAAGCGTCAGCTGCGCCCCCAGGGTTGGCGCGGCAAAAGCTGGCATCTTTTCAGCGTCGTGTCCTATCGTGATAAGCGCTCTGCAGTTTTGATTCCGATAGGCTTTTCAGTGTATAGACTTTTCAGTATATAGGCTTTTCAGTACATAGCCTTTTCAGTACATAGGCTTTTCAATGATTAGATTTTTCAGCGAATAGCCTTTTAAGTTGCAATAACTACACACTCACAATGCAGCTGAGATAATTCACAAGTTCAAAACCAGGGCTCCGCCTGTATAAACCCTTCAGCGCCTTGCATATTCAACAACTTCAGCAGAGCTTGCGAGGTTCGTAGTAGAGATGTCTGGAGGTTCGTCCAAAGGTGGGAGAGGAAAGGGTGGGAGGAAGGGACCTCCCATTGTGTGGGAGGGCTCTCTCGGTCCTAATTCCTTCTTAGAGGCACTATATAAGTTTCCCATTGAGAGCAAAAAGGATTTCAGCCGGGACCGTCCTCTTACGGGATACGATAACCGCTTAGAGGACTGGCCAAAATGCCGCCATGGTGAGGACTGTTTGGTGCAGATGCTCCACGACGACTTGGAGGCAGGCCGACGTTTCTTCAAATGCCCGCGAGCAAGGGTAACTTTATTTAATTGTTGTTGCTATGTCTCTCATGTTTGCTAAAACTTAGTCATTTTGTGAATGTCAGTCTTCTATTTCCGAAGAAAACTGCGGCTTCACCAGATGGGTGGATCCTCCTCCAATATGGCCGCATCAGGAATACATCTATTATCTGCAGCGTCGTATCGACGATCTTGAAAGAGAAGTTAAAAGCATGCTCAAGGACTATGATGACGACGACAACGAAGCAGACGGTTCAGATGAAGCAATATGCCTTGATCCATATTGCAACTGCCCGCATCACAAGAACAAGGGGCCTCCACCACCGCCGCCACCACCGCCACCACCACCACCCGCAATGGGAGGCTATTACGGAGAAGGGTCTACTCAGTTTGCTATGTGGGACGGCTTCTAGACTACTTAGACCACTATGTGTGTGTTGTGTTGTGCCTATCAATTACCTAAGGCATGTTAGGATTAGTCTAGGACCTTTTAACCAAGTTACGGTAAGAGGTCCTCACATGCCATGTACTAGTTTGTTGTTCGTGTACTTGTTTGCTCTATTCTATTTCTTGTACTTTATCCCAGAATAAATCGATAACACATGAACTACCGCAAACAATCCAACAACATATGAAAAAGTCAAACAAAGTGCAGTTCAAGACTACATAATTGAGGATCCGAAATAAACGGTACACCGAAGTACAAACCAACAGTACAATACACTAACAAGTCCACCAAATGACAACAATGTTCATTACTCAATAATGACTAGTTAACCTACCACACTACTGAGTGCAACGAGGCCACTTTCCCTTCCTCACAGCATCCGGATCCTGCTCCATGGCAGCCTTGACACGATGCACACGCTCAAGCCTCTTCTCCCTCTCCCCCTACGCTTAGCTGCATCCCTCAGTCTTGTCTCTTCCTCATGCTGCTTTTGTGCTGCCTCTTCTTTGCGTCTCTTCTCCAAACACTCCTTGTCCTCCGCAGCCCACTTTTTCATCCTCTCTACGTGCTCCTTGTCCTCCGGCTTAATCTCAGTGTCGATCCACTGCTCGAAGTCACATAGTGGTGGAGGCTCCTGCAAAATACGACTAAGTCAATTACGTAATAAAATATAAATGATTTGTCATTCATGTATAGAACAAGCCATCAGCTTCTCACCATCAGTCCAATACGGATCTGTTTAGGTGCAGGGTCAAAGGCATAATTCTCACACATCCAATACCTCCGACCGTATGTGTGCTCCTCATCAGATATTGCGACCTTACAATCATCGCCGCAGTAGCACATGAGCACCGGAACACCGCTAGGCAATGGCAAACGGGCATAGGCATTGCCCGTGAGAGGCTGCCTACAATCATCAACGTAATAACAAATGAACATAACACAAAATTACTTCATTAAAACAGACAAATAAATCAACAATGTACTGATCTTACCTTGCCTTACTAGCTTTGCCACCTCCGCGGCATCCTAACAATAAAAAATATGTCAACGCTACACATACATTCATGATTAATTATAAATCTACATAATGACGTAACAAATATTACACAAAAAAATGTACACAAAATGAACAAAATATTAAGCAAAACAGATATAAAAAGTCTAATACTTGAACAAATCCATCATTAATTAACAACTAACGTCACGACAGTATCAAAATAAATATTGTCTACAAACCCTAACTTACAAAAATATGGTTCAGTCCTACATTGCAAATATGGATAAAGAACAATAATATGGATCAAAATACCTCTTGTAGACAAGTTTGATTGAGGGAGGGAGATGAAGAGAGGAGGAATGAAATGAAATAAAATGGAATGGAATGGATTGGATTGAATTGGTTTGGGAGGAGAAGAGAGGAATGAGGAGGAGCCTGCTGCTCGGCGCGGCGGCCAGATCTAGATCGGCTTTGCCGCGCCACCCCGCCTGGCGCGACAAAGCCGTTGACCGCGCCAGCCCGCCGGGTGCGGCAAACGCACTAGCCGCGCCAGCCCGCCCGGTGCGGCAAACGCACTAGCCGCGCCAGCCCGCCCGGTGCGGCAAACGCACTAGCCGCGCCAGCCCGCCCGGCGCGGCAAACTGACGAGAGGGGCCCACCAGGGCCTGCGTGGCCGGGCGGTGCCACGGTGGCGATTTTGCCGCGCTGCCATGCATGGCGCGGCTAACGCTTTTGCCGCGCCATTGGGAACGGCGCGGCAAAAGAGTTAGTTTTGCAAAAAAAAAAAATAGACAGTGTTATTTATAAATTTTTTTATTTAATTAGGTTATTAATAAAAAAAATTCGCGCATGCCCGGCCGGCATAGGCCTTCGAAACGCGGGCGAGGTCGTTGTCGTCGTCGTCGCCTGCGTCGTTTGACCTGGGTTTTCGAGTCTTCTGCATCACCAGTTTCGGAGTAGCCTAACATGCCGGCATCGGCGTACAAAAAAAAACTTCACTTCGTTGTCGTCGAAAAAAAAAAGAACATACGACTGTACTCCGTATTAAAAAGCTTCGTACTTCTCTAGTTGTCAAAGCCCAAATAAAGATAGGCCCAACCCAAAACCCAAACACGGAAATAAAAGTTGTAGCCCATATCATCTCATCTGTAGAAAGTAGAAACTCAGCCCAATCTTAAGCCATCCCTTCCTGTCTCCTCGTGTTTCTTCCGTGCCTCCGTGCCTCCGCCACTGCCCTTCTCTCTTCCTCTCTCGTGGCGACGACTGGGCGACCGCCGCCGCCATACGCCGGCAGGTGCCCAGGTCTTCTTCAGGGCCTTCGCCGGTGGTGAGCACCCCGCAAGTACGCCTACCACTTCTCTTCCCTTTCTCATGTGGTTCTGTGCGGAACCGAGCACCCAAACTCTCCTCTAACTTGAGCCAGTTGGATTAGGATCTGTTCTATACATGTAGTATTCTGCCTACCATCTGGGATTTGTTTATTTGCACATGTGTACACGTATGTCTTTTATCGTACGCCCCTGCTGAACAGTTTGCATCATCATTACACAAACCAGGAATTCTGTTTTGTTGGTTAATCTGGCTGCAATTGGATATTTAGCTTAGTAGATGAAAAGGTGTTTAGTAATTTCCCGGATGGCATGTCAACTAAACACCCAGTTAGCTACAGCGTTTTGGGCTACTGTTTGCAACACAACTAGAACATGGTATAGTCAGTCTCACAGAGATGAAGCTTGAGATGATGAATTCCCACTTGTGGATTTCATTACTTGTTGCTTGCTAGTTGTTAGCATTTTAGCTTGTAGTTGCCTTGCTAACAACTGAAATGCCGGTACAGTGCTTCTTCTAGTTTATGCTTCGACCTATCTATCGAAACAATGCCTTCTGCTTGGTACAGTGCTAACATTTTAACTATGATTTTACATTGGATATGACGAACTTTTTTTTTTTGGCATCACTTGGTGTTTTTGTATTCTAGATGTCTGATTTATCTGCTCCATAATACACACATTTATGGCTAGCAATGATTTTCTCTTAGTTCCATATACTGTGCTGTAACTATGCGAACTTATACCTAATTGTTTTTCTTGCTTGTTCTGTGCTTGTTTATTTGACTAAACTTTGCCCATATTTTAAGTTTGAAACTTCATTTGCACAGGTTAGCTATTTTGGCTGGAAAATGTTGCTAATTTATTTTCTTTTGTACAGAACACTTTATCCACTACAAGCATTGAAGAGAGTGATATTCCAAGTTCCAAGCATGTCTTCAGATATTGTGAACTCGTCTCAGGATGAGGTGCTGACCTTTTCAAGATCTATACACCAAACCCACTTGCTAGTTGCTTCTGCATATGTAACACATGTCTTCATTTTCTTCATTGATAGGCAAAGAAATGGGTACAATTTTGCAGCGATTTTACTGCGAGTGATGGAAAACAACATGCATTGCTTGATAATCTGAATCAGGATTTGTCCCAGAAGTCTGTACTACTGGATGATGGTTTTAAACTATCAGCTGCTGATAATGATGTGTTTGCAGCTGTTCATCCTTTTGTGGTATGATGATGATATAACTTTATCATTTTTTTTTTTGCAATGGTGCAACTTTCATCAAATGTCAATCTGCCATTCTTTTGCTCTCTCTCTCTCTCACCTCGGTCCATCTTAACTGAAAGCTTAATGAGTACTAATTCTATGTTCTTGTAGACATTTGAAACTTTTAATATTTATTAGAAGCAATTTTAGTGAAAACTGTGGCTAATGCATTTTCGCATACAAATTGCAAAAAGTTTAACCACACATATTCCAATGTGATGAAAACATCTACTTTTGTAACTGGCTGAGTATTAGTCCTTTTTGTTCTAAGTGGGGTTTGTAAAGTTTTGTTTGAAATGTTATGTGTTTTGATGTGTACTATTTTCCTTCTCTGTTCTTGTATCTGATGTTATAAATAAATGTTGCAAATTTGTTAACCTTGTAGTTGCCTTGCTTGTTTCAGATTCGTGTTAGTGACAGCGAGTTGCAGAAATATCCGCATGTATTGCGGTGGATGGACTATTTTCAGGTCTAAGATGAACCCTTCTTTTTTATTCATTACTGAATTATACTATCTGTGGCCCATATGAAATATGAGCTCATTCTGTAGAACGAAAGGATCAACTGAATATAAATCTTCTTGTCATGGTTCTATGTGTTAGTTGCCTTTAGGATTTCTTATCAACTCAAGAGTTGAAAACGAGGTTTAACTCTTCATGTCCCCGGACCCTATGGTGGTATTCTTGAACTGTTCACTGTTGATTATTCTATAATCTATAATATTAGTAATTTACCATTTCAGAGATGCTTCCTCTCACTTCTGGGCTCCTCCCAACAATATTTGAAGTCAAAATTAGCCATTGTAATACATTGAAAGTGCAAAAGTACAGTGTTGTCTGCTACGATAATACTTAGAATCTCTTACAAAACATGTAGCCTTTTCTATTAATATGCCAGTGATTTTGTTCTGACAGTCTCTTGTTGTGTATTTTTTTTTTTACAAAAACTGCCGTCTGTAATTAAAAGGATTCTCATTGATGCCATCTTTCATTTTTGTCTCTGGGAGCACTCACTATGGTGTCTCACAGCAATCTTTGATATCTTATGCAGAACACTGTTGGTTCTGATACAACTTTGCAAAAGATAAATGTGGCCAAGTCTGTCTTTGATCCACCTTCTGTAAGTAACTTGTTGGAGGTGTGCTGGAAATCTTTTATTCTTTTGTTATGCTTATACTACTGAATTCCTTTATTTTACCTGATTTCAAGTTGCACTGGAAATTATGGAATCTCAATTTTTTTTTACTTGAATATGTTGGAGAGCTGTGCATCATTGAATTAAGGAGGGATGTTTTAAAGATATAACACATCTGCACTTAGTTGACATGTGTGCTAGGTAGTAGGTACATAGGGAAAGCACTACCAACAAAACACTCAGCCACTACACCCTAGGAATCAGAACTCTGTTTACATGTCGCTTCTTCTGTTTATAGTGTTTAAAATTTATCTATATGCCTTCCTGCTTTGTTTGTTAAATCTGTACCTTCTCATTCTGCATTTGGTACAAAATGGCTTCGATGCTACTATGACAATAGTAAAATATCCACTGACATGTATATATTGGTCATCTTCAAAACATTTGTCAGAAAAAGGTTGCATTGAGATATTTGAAGTAATTGTACCTTTCCTTTTTCTGTTTGGTAGCATCCAAAGAAAGCTGATAAAGGAGATGCTGAATCAAGTTCGAAGAAAGCCATTTCTGGACAGAAGACTGCTGACAAGTCAAAAGGAAGTGCTGACTCAAAGAAACCTGCAGGGGAGGTAGTTTGTTTTGCCAACATGCAAATGCTTGTTAGTTTTCACACTTATCATCCCTTCTGGATCATTACATGGAGATATTTGCAGGATCATGCTGGCCTCAATATTGTATATTAAGTTCATTGCAATTTTATGATTATGTAGTTACATGTGCACTGTATCACAAAATTGTATATTAAGTTCATTGCAATTTTGTGATTATGTAGTTACTTGTGCACTGTGTCACAAAATTGGATGGGCTGTAAATGTGCTACTCTTATAGCATTGCTGATTTCATGTTCAAGCACCAGTTATTCTGAGTGACTACTGTCCTGTACAAGTTGCCCCCTTTTTTTGATAAGTTTGTGGTTTCCTTTCTTTGTTGACTCTAGACTAAGCCTCCTGAAAATAAGGAGAATCCTACTGCTGCGGGGAACAACAAAACCTCTGGGGAGAAAAAGAAAGTGCAAGAGAAGTCAGCAGGAAAAGCAGCAGAGAAAGCTCCAGAGAAAGTTGCAGACAAGGAACCAGAGTGCAATATCAGTATCCTGAATATACAGGTTGGCCTTATCCGCAAAGCATGGAAGCACCCATCTGCTGACAGGTGCTGTATTTTCACTCTTCTGCAACACTTGGAATTTCTCTCAGTACTTCTGTTGTAGTATTCAACCTAACATTCTGATTGATGATCGACCAGCCTTTTGGTTGAGGAGATAGATTTGGGAGATGGTAATGTGCGTCAAGTTGTTAGTGGTCTTGCGAAATACTGCAGCCCGGATGATCTTGCTGTGAGTAGTTAGCTGCAAGAATGAACTCAAATATTTTTCAACCATTTTTGCTCTCTTAAATGGTTTGACCTATGTTGCTTTGTTTTGCTATAAACAACTGTCGTTTTCCTTTCAGAATCGGTTTGTTGTCTTGATCACGAATGTGAAGCCTGGGAAGCTGCGGGATGTTATGTCTGCTGGATTGGTATGTCCTATCTATTATAATTGCATTTGTGTAGCCCAGGAAAACAAATTTGGTTGTTATTAGCTATTTGGTTTATCGAAGTTTCCCAAAATACTATTCCGTCCATTTGAAGTTATAAGGCATTTTACACATAAACCAATAAAACATTCAGAATGGCTACCCTACCTCATTATTATCTAAAAAGGCCATTTATTGTATGGATGTATAAGCATCTGGGATAATATATAGGGAAGAAATCATGCATTTTGCAATGGAGTAAGAAATATTTCTTGTATTCTTTTTCTCGAACACGCAAGAGAGCTGTGTATCACTAAATTAAGAAGGTAGTCTTCTAAGAAGACTCAAACAAGCCCATTAGGTCATGGTTTTACATTAGGGTTAATATCAAACATAGTGATTAGCTGGTAGAAATACTCCTTGTATTGTGAAAATAATATATGCCCTAATAATTTCTATTGGCGGGAGTACCATGGTGGACTACAAGCTTCAAACAAGTCTTACGTTGCCTAACGCTAGAAATAGGTAACTAAACCTTGTAGCATTTTTCACTAAAGAAAGTTTAATATAGTAAAGAACTCTATAAATGTCTTTCTAATTTGAAATGTATATCATGTAGTAAAGTTTCTGAAGTGGAACACTGAGTTAGTCAACTATATCGCTTCTGTTATATGGTTCCACAGTATCTTGTTATCTTGTCAGCAAAGTAGTATCATTGAACTAAAGTTTCTTAGCTCCTAGTCCAAACTGTAAGTGCACTTCTGTTACTGGGAGGTTTTTATTGAGATACTCGTTTTTGGCATCAATCTTCTGCCCAGGTCCTGTGTGCTTCAACTGAAGATCATACTGCTGTGGAGCCTTTGATTCCTCCAGAAGGAGCCAAGATTGGAGAACGCATTTCATTTGCTGGGTCAGTATATAATCTATTTAAAGGCTCATTTGTGCAGTTAGCATTTATATTCTGTCTAGCTGTCCTGATTTATACTCATAATTATAAGTCAAGCTGTAAGAACTTAGTTTCTCATAAGAACAATGTTTATAGGACTTACAAGTGTAATCTGAATGAACAGACGCATGAGTTTTCTTCCGCCATTTTAGGAATAGAATATTGCAAGTCAGCTTGATTCACATTTTGTTTGTGCTCATGGTATCTTCTATCTTGTAGAATAAAGATCGTGTATGCTTGTGTTCACTTTTGAAATAAATGGTTTATTGCTCTTTTCAATTTTATTTGAGTTGTCTCTCTGGGATTATAATTTGTATTGCCCTGCATTTTAACAACAATCTTGTTGACCAGTTATGTTCTGGTTGTTTTTTATTAAATTGTTATTTGCATGTAGGTTTGATGGGAAGCCTGAAGATGTTCTAAATCCAAAGAAAAAGCAGCTGGACAAGATTACCCCGGTAAATTTCAATGATCTATTTGATATGATGTAACATCATTGTCATTGGGTGTTCTTGGCTAACATAACACCATGTTTGCTTTTATTTGATGAATGATGTCGATTATTCCTATACTGTGCAAAGTTTGCCACTATGGTGCTAACCTCATTGTTTATGCATCCAGCATCTTCGTACCGACGAGAATGGAATTGCAACATTCAAAGGTGTACCCTTTACTACATCAGCTGGACCATGTAGATCTTCGATTCGCAACGGAAATGTTAAGTGAGCAGCTCATGAGACATGGTTGCATAGATTGACGTCAAACTTATGCAGGGTGTCTGTACCATTTTGGCATACATCATGTTTTGCCCATATTTAGTGTTGCTAAATTTGAACAGAGTTGCACTATCTATAAGCAATTTTCTACTAATGGTTGGGCCCAGAGTGCTTTTGAGTATACTATCACACACAAATCAAATATCCTTGAGTTGCACAAGGGCGGTTCTGTGTTGGGCAAGATATCTGGGACGGCAAATTTTCTTACCACTTGTGACAGTTAACCAAAGATACTTTGATTGGCGTTTGAGGAGTTAGTTACAGGTGTCTTTCAGAAAAACTAGAACCAATACCTTGCTTCGTTGGAGAATTTTGCATGTGACAACATCAATGCCTTTCTTATGGAACTCCATCTGGTTTCCCTGTATCAAATGTTGCTTCGTAATTGCTAGATGCAATGTGTGCTTTGAATCTGTTTCTTTGCTGCGCGGGCACGGTCCTGGCACACTGGCATCACCCCGAGAAGTTATGAACATCGTGATGTTTCTGTTCAAGGACAGATTCTGAATGATCAAAAAAAGAAAAGCCACATTTTAGTTTTCCTTTTTTTTTAACCAAAAGTCACAAATGTAACGCGGAGTATACGACTGTCATCTTTATTTCTGATCCTTATGTTGCAGTCACTACATACGGTAACTACCACCATACGGTTACTGAATTGCATTGCAATAGCTTACCGTGCATTTTGATTTTTGAAGCTGGACGTTGGTG
The DNA here is from genome assembly GCA_009763385.1 of Coix lacryma-jobi var. lacryma-jobi. Classification (NCBI taxonomy): domain Eukaryota; kingdom Viridiplantae; phylum Streptophyta; class Magnoliopsida; order Poales; family Poaceae; genus Coix; species Coix lacryma-jobi. The sequence goes on from CM019827.1 coordinate 18,130,066, forward strand.
TGGTCAGCGTAGACACGTGGTCGTTTGCCATGTCTAAGCATCCAGTGATCAGCACATGTCGTCCTTTAAGAGATCTATGCTTATGATCTTTTACTTTTAGTGGTGTCAATCAGGCAGCCATTAGCACGTTTATTTCTCCTTTTGCCCATCGTGTCACATGCCACCACTTGAGATGTAAGTATTGTGTTTCACGAACAATGCTTCTTCAACTAGGGAAGCTGCATTTTGCTGTATTTAAAGAAAGTAGAAGAAAGGGATATAAATAAATTCTTTATTTGATTTCCAACCAGAAAAATACGTAAACATAGACACGAATCATAGAAAAAGTTTTTGAGCTTAGCTTTACATGAGTTGGCTAAGCGTTGGAGCAAAACGCACATTAGGTTAGCTTATTTGATTTTATAAGCTAGTTGTACCACTGTTGGAGCTGTCCTAATGTGTCCTAGTGTGCGTTTTGTTCTGATGACGTGTTTGCTCACTACCGTCCTGGAGTGGGCACCTCAGCACGCTTGTGTGGGCCAGGCCACAATCTGCTAGCAGGGTTCACGTGAAAATTCAACGAAAATCCCACAGAAATATAAGCAGAAAAGGGCGCTACTCCTGCTACATTACAAGTTTACACACACATACATTTACAAAAGAGCAGAATAAGTTTGTGCCCGGAGCAGCAGGTTTTTGGCAGGAAAAAAAAAACCCAAATCGAAACAGCACGGCGAGAAATCGACAGACGCCACGCAACAATGTGTGTGCGGACTGGAGATGCGCGCGAGGGAGGACGACTCCAAAACCTGCTGAAAGAAAAGTCGAAGCGGAGAGGAGCGCAACAGCCAACAGATCGTCGTCCTCGCAAAAGCGCCGCGATAGCCGAGCCCCCACGCAACAAACCACCCCCCGCTCACGCCGACTGACCCACCAAAACTGGCCAAAAGCCCCAAAGAAACCCCTCAAAACTCGCCGTTATCCCCCACCCGGCCACGGAAGCCACTACCACCCTTCGAGCTGTCCGCCCGCGGCCCGCCCCTCCGCCGTCTCCACCATTCCGCCGCTCCCAGCTCGCCACCCCCTCCCGTCTCCTCCCTCCCCGAGGCGGCGCGGACGCCCCGTCGCCCACCCCGATGGCCGCCTCTCTCCTCCACGCCGCCACCGCCTCGCTCCAGAGCCCCACCCAGCCCGCCCGCGCGGGCGCCGCCGCCGCCGCCTTTCACCCCCTCGCGTCCGCCCCGTCCCTGCGCCTCGCGCGCTCCTCGTTCTCGTCCAGTCGCCGCCTCGAGGTTTCGCTCCGGGCGGTCTCGGCCGGTCACCGCTTCGCGGGGAGGGGAGCGCCCCGGGACCGCCGCGTCGTCGCCGCCCTAGCGGGGGAGCAAACCGTGAGTCAACCCCTTCTCCGAGATCCTTGCGTCTGTTGCCGTTTCCGGCGGCGAGATTCTCGTCTTCTCAGGCGTGTTTTTTTTTTTGTTTCTCCCCAATTGATTCCTCGTAGTATCTCCTGTTTTTCCCCCCCTCTATGCTGCCACAGCCATTTCGGCAAGAAAATGTTGATTCAGGTGCTTGATTTCACTTTCCTGAATGTAACTCGTGCAGACTATCTGTCGTATGGTGATATTGATTTCGATTACTGGTTCCTCGCGATGTTTTGTTCGCTTTGTTACGGTAAATTTCATGATTTAGTCGCTTGAATGCTGGTGCTTAAATTGTCTATATCCTGGTGCTGGATCCAGGAGGGTTCAGAGGTGAGCGATGACAAGGATAACAACAGCGGGGAGATAAAGCCCGAGGAGGCTCAGGAAGCTTGGAAGGTAATGCTGGAGCAGTTCAAGGCCGAGGCCCTGCGGATGCAGGCCCTGTCAATGCAGGCGTATGATGTCTACTCCAAGAGGACGAGGGAGGTCTTGCTGGAAGCCTCTGAGAAGCTGAAGATACAGGCAGACAAAGCGCAGAAGGACCTCAGCGTGATCGCTACCGAGGTTAGTCAGGAGGGACAGGAATATCTGACGATGGCAGCTCGGAACTCTCCAGACTCGATCAAGGATATCACAACAACGTTCAGGGCTCTTGGAAAACTGAATTGGCCATCAGAGTATGAGGATTATCATGTGGGCATTCCATTTGGTATGTCAATGTTCTACTTTGACGAATTTTTCAATGCAAATTAATTCCGTTCCTCAAGGGCTGAGAAATTGTAATGCACTGGGGCTGAGAAATTGTAATGCACCGAAAAGAATGTTTTCATACCCTGTGATGAATTAGCTGTTGACATAATTTCATGCCGACTCAAATGGTTAAAGTTATTCTTGGACTTCCATCGTCTTCTGTAGGTACCTTTCTTAGCGTAGGGGGTTTCCTCAACTTCATGTTGACTGGAAGTACCTCTGCTCTCCGTTTTGGTATCGTTCTTGGTCTTGCATTGTTGGCTCTAGGAATCTCAAGTTTGAGAACACAAAGAGATGGCAGCCGTCGGCCTCGTCTTCTGCTGAAAGGGCAAGCTGGTTAGTTCATTTCAATCCATCATCCTTGCCTTGCTTTAACTCATCTGTTCTTTTTATCATTATAGACATTATTTAAGAACCTTTAGGGAGCATAGTTATGGCCTTAAACTTGTGCTTTGACATACTTTTAAGATTCGTAGGTTTAACATAAACATGATATGGTATATAGAAGACAAAATAGAAGGGTTATTAGTGAGTATCAATTCCAGAAGGTTACCTTCCACAATACTATTTGTTCTGTGAAGGTTTTTCTTGGTTATTTATAGAGTTGATTGTTCGTTTCAAGAAGTTTTGTGTTATATTTGTGCACCTAACAATGCTCCTTTGATAATCAAATTTTAATAAAGTCACAAAAAAAGATAATCAAATTTTAGTGTTTCTTCTGAAATTCTTGCATTGTTTGTGCAAGTTCCAAATTTTGGCAGCCATTTATATGTGATGTCATATATGTCTACTGTTCCTTTATGCATACTGATCAAATTTCTCATAACTTGGATAAAGTAAAATCAGTGGCTGTTTGTAGTCATAAGCTGTTCATATGGCTACAACACAGGATTAAATTTTCATTTATGTACTACAAAAGCTATATAGGGTAATTTCTATAAGGTTTACTCTCCAAGTTGGGTTTAGGAATTGCTCTTGTTCTTTATCCAAAATTGTCCTAAAATTCCTCCATTTGATATCCATCCTTAGTATTTTAGTTTGGACTGGATTAAAGTTTATGCTACCACATTTAGTCCAACATGTCCTGTCGTTTCCGTCCATTTCATTATAGAAAGCATTTGAACACGTTGGGCTTATTAGATAAGACTGGATGTCATGATACAAAATTATTGGTCAGGTACATAACATCTAGGCTTTCAGTTTTTTTTTCCATAATCTGACTGCTAAGTGCTATGATGATTTATACTTATAAGCAATGCCTGATTCATCAAATATTTAGTTATCATCGTGAGAGGACAGATTTGATTGCATTTATATTCTGTTAAGTCATAACATTGTAAGGATTTAAATAGCTATTTCTTCATGTGTTTCACTTGTTGCATGCAGCAATAGCCATTGTCATCTTCTTCAGGGAGTTTTCAGTTCTTCTCAAGGTAAACTTTCTAGGAGTGACATTAACTATCAAGTTTATGATGTTCATAATTTAATTTTGGCCATCTCTTTGCACCCTGTAGAATGGCTGGTTCCCAAAAATCTTCATGGTTCTTCTCAGGTTAGTGCACATTTAACCTTTTGAATCGCTTCCATTATTCTCATTCTACACCCAAAGAAACATGCAGCGATTTGTGATGATATTACATGGGCTCCTTACATGTTTATGTGCCTGAACCTGCACTTGTGTTGCCTTCAAAACCCGCAAAAAAAAAGTTTTTGTGTTTCTTAGTTTTTTGTGGCTAGAAGGGTGCAGTTCAGTGTACAACTGCACATGACTTTCTTTTGATGGATGCAAAAATTTTCATAATTCTGTTCTTTCAACTTTACTGTGATTTTCTGATAGATCACCTCTCAGTTATACTGCCAATCTGTGACCCTTCTAAAACCATACTGTCACCTAAAAATGATCCATTTGATCCATCAATGTTGTGTCTCTGCACTCCCTGTCATGATGCACTTTAAAACTGCTGCCGACTTTTACTTTTTACATCTGGAGAATATGGCTAAGAAACTGATTTTACTTGATTCTTGACTTGTAGATACCTTTTTTCATATTAGTTGACATTCTGTACTTGTATATACCTTATCCACCCAAAATGTGTGTGATATTTCTTTTCAGAAATTGATGCATATGATAGGTTGTTTAAAGCTTTAGAGAAATGCTCTCGATAACCATAGTTGGTCATATATAATTGTTCATCGACTTAATGATCTTGTAGCTTAACTTGAAAAGTAAAGTTAAAATCCCTTACCTTTCAGTGCTTAAGCTTTCTATGTCTTGTGTAGCAACTACAGCCATTTTTTGAGACCTTATCCACCCAAAATGTGAGATATTTCTTTTAAGAAATTGATGCATATGATAGGTTGTTTAAAGCTTTAGAAAAATGCTGTCAATAACCATAGTGGGTCATATATTATTGTTCATCGACTTAATGATCTTGTAGCTTAACTTGAACAGTAAAGTTCAAATCCCTTGACTTTCAGTGCTTAAGCTTTTTATGTCTTGTGTAGCAACTAGAGCCATTTTTGTTTGGCCTATGAAAAAAGAATCTTTTGTTATGTATGAGGTTAATTCTCAATTGTGCTGCAGTGGAGTGGTGGCAGGCTTTTACTTCTATCGCATTGCAACTGGTAGCCCCAAAGATCTGAGCAGCAAGAGTGATTCAGTGAACTAATGGTAACCTTACATAATCTCAGCTTTATGTGCTTTCCCATGTGCATCGCACAAACAGATAATAGGATTATTATTATTGGATGGCCAGCAGTTTAAATCATGTACCATGCAGCACTGGGATGAATCAGATGATCACTGGAACGTAGACCCACAAGATTGGCCTGTTGCTTTCGTTTTCCTTCATCAGCCTTCAATTCAGGCAAAGTTCGGTTCTAGCGTCTAAGGTGGCTGCGTGACGACACATGGATTCAGAAGAATTGCTTGCTTAGTCGGCCCTCTTCCCGCACTCCTTTATTCCTTTACTCATGTAATATAGATGATAGCCTTGAACAACAATAAACGATCTTCAAAGGTCATGTAGTTAGCTGTTCAGTTTGTTGTTTATTGCATGGGGACAGTTAAGTGACGCGTTCAATGTTTAGCAAAGTGGGCGAAACAAATCAGTGTTATTATTCTGTAGCTTCCAGCTTGCTCTCAATTATTTGAAGCGGATGTGTTGGTAACAATTAGGGGCACTCAGATTTATCCCTACCTTCTCAGTTATTGCTCTATTATACATTTATACTGAATCTACTCATATGCAGTTTTTGCACGTTCTGAAATATAATTTCAATTCGTGTTCTGCAACCGTCTGCTAATAATATAGGAGTACTCCTTCCTTCCGTCCCATTAAAAGTGGTTTTAGATTTTTCAGACTTCTCGTTTGACCATTCGTCTTATTTAAAAATTTTGTATAAATATTATTTATTTTGTGATAATTTATTTTATCACTATAGGTACTTTAATAATAATTTATTTATTTTATTTTTTATATAAAATTTTTTGAATAAAATGAACGGTCAAACGAGGATTATAAAAATGAGAATTATAAAAGTCAAAAACGTTACTTTTTATGGGACTGAGGGAGTATATTTTTTTCATTCAAAAAGCCCCGCGACCAATATTGACTCGTTCATGGTTGGACATGCTGATTTCACTGCACAATAGCTAAGCTGTGGTGGGCCTGTGGCTGCGAGCCTCTCAGCGAAATACTACTGTACAATAGTTGCAGCAGCGGAACATTTGTTTCGTCCCAGATACGTCAGGTATCAAAAGAAAAAAAGAGCGTCAGGTATACAGGTAAATGCGTCCAAATCGATGCGTTTCTGGTTTTCACATGATGCCGGCCTTGCTGGAAGCAGAGTGCTTACTGTTGACGGCCACATGCTGGAAGCAGAGTACGTGGAAATTAGTAGAGTTTCTTTTTTATAAATAAAAATAAAAACACAACGATGTCATTCCTCTTTTTGAGAACGCGATACCTTTGTTTTGTTGGTGTGATCGCTCTGCCTGAAACAAGAATACAGGATACTAGTAGTGGTATATTACTAGTGTGCTCTACGGCCACCAGGCTTGAGCGAGCCTGTGACCCTCGTAGGTTGTCAATGATTACTGCTCGGTCGGACTGCTTGTTCTCTCACGTACTACAGCAACGGCGACAACACACACATGTCCAGATCTACTGCTGGTCTGCTGGCTGCTGCTAATTCTAAAAAAAAAAACCTACTGAAACGTAGGAGTAGTAGCGATGATGTCATGGAGACCGCCGAAGTCGAAGCGGTCTTGGAGGACGGATTCCCATCCGAAGCAGCCGTCCAGGAACTCCGTCACGGGATCAGGAGCAGCCGTGTCGTGCCACTCGTGCAGCGCCTGCGTCTGTGCCTCGAACCCGACCTCGGACGACGGCGACGGCGACGGCGACCACCCTCCCTGCGACATGGAGGCCGGCGAGCCTCCGTTGTTGGTGTCTGCGGATCCGCAGGAGTTGGAGCCGAAGTCGACGACGGCGGGCGCCGCCGCCGCTCCCTGCTGCCACGCCCACGCGGCGGCCGCGCCCCTGCACGTGTGGTCCCCGTAGTAGGCGATCTCGTACGCCGCGGGCTGCTCCTGCGTCCGCTGCACCCGCCGGGTCGCGCTGCATCCCTGGTCCTTGTGCTGCGCGCAGCGGTAGTAGAGCCTGCAGCAGGCAGCAGGGGGATCGGTCAGTCGATCGCCACCACGGTGGAACGGAACGGAACGGATTGAGCTGATGAGAGCGCCTGAGCCTTCTGAATGAAAACTACTAAGAAACTTGCCTCGGGTGCTTGTGGCCGTTGATGTCCTTCTGCCCGTACTTCCTCCAGATGAAGCCGTCCACCGTCGTGCCGCTGGTCACCTCCCTGGTCGCCTCTGCGCCGCGCGCCCTGTGAAACAAACCTCCTGCGTTAGGGTTGTTACTCATCATCAATTCATCATGCTGCTTCTCAGTTGCCAAACGGGCCTGTTTGTTGTGTTTGTGCGTGCAAGGGGGAGACGAACGAGACGGCAACGGCAGCCCCACCCACCTTCTCTTGAGTGGCGGCCCCGGAGGAGGAGGAGGAGGAGACCAGGTGGCGCCTCCCGCCGCCGCTGCGTCTTGGAGGTACTCGGCCGCCGCCTTCCTCTTGCGCCCGCTGTCGGCGCCGGCGGTGGCTCGGAGCGCGTCGATGACGCGGCCGCAGCAGCGGAGGATCTCGGCGGCCAGCTCCTGGTGCGGCGACGCGGCCGGGGACGACGCGTCCCGGAGCAGGTCCCCGAGGTGCGCCGCGGACTGCTGCCCCATGGTCATCAGCTCCAGCACCACGGCGGCCGGGGTGTCCAGCGTCATGACTGCCAGCTTCTTGCTTGGGTCGATGCGTCTGCTGGTTGTGTCTCAGGTCCCGTCTCTGTGGCCTGCGCGGGCTGAACCGCCGAGGGCCAACGACGAGACGGGAGTTGAGACTTTTAAGATGCAGAGGCAGTGAGCTTGCCGCACTCAATATTTATAGACCTCGGTGGTGTCGTCATCCCAGGATTCTCTCTCAGCAAGCCAAGCCGGAGCGAGCCACAGTGCCACAGCCACCCACCCACGGGGAGGGGGAGGAAGGGAAGCCGCGAGGAAGCCACGGCCCACGCACGGGAAGCGGTCCACGGCCTCGACTCCACAAGCTAGGCGACAAGGCCCATCTGCTCTGCTGCTCCTTTTTCTGACGTACTGCTCTTTGGAGCTCAACGGAGTCTAGAAGCAGCAAACGATGATTAAAGATTACTATGACAAGATGTATGCACTGATTAGATTAGATCACCGATAAGAAGCTACGAGTAATCTTCTTGAGATACGCTCGCACGCGGGGGCGACCCGGAGGCCGGCCGGACCCCGATCGATCGTCAAATGGTGCAGCATACATACACACATACGGAGTACGTGACCGGTGTACATGCCGATGCCGTAGACCGTATAGTGGTTAGCAACAAAACGTGCTGCGCCCTTGTTTATACCACAATTATACGTGCGCAGGCCAGTAGGATACGCAGGACGACAGAGCCTGGCGGCCGGCCGGGGGGCTGAATGAAGTGCTGCCCGTCACATGGCCGCCGGGTTCGGTTGAGCTCAGTCAACTAGTGTGTACGTATATAGTATGTCTCTCTATATATTCGCTTCAACTGCCAAGCTCTTGCATTCGACACTAGTTAAAAGCTACTGTACTGTACATCTCAGCGCCGGATCGCTTGGATATGATTTGATTTAATTTGATCTCGATCGATCGATCGGCCCCCATGCACTACGGGAAAATCAATCTTTGTCGAGTGCCAAATTTCGGGCACTGGACAAAGAGCCTCTTTGCCGAGTGCCGGCCACGTGGCACTCGGCAAAGCATATGGCCCCGAACTGTGCCATGTGGACGGTTCTTTGCGGAGTGCCACGTGGCTGGCACTCGGCAAAGAGGTGCCTTTGCCAAGTGCCAGCCACGTGGCACTCGGCAAAGAACACGTGGCACTCGGCAAAGAATGTGGCCCCGAACTGTGCCACGTGGTCGGGTCTTTGCCGAGTGCCACGTGGCTGGCACTCGGCAAAGAGGTAAAGAGGATCTATTAAACTCATAATTCATTAGATCCTTGTTAGCAATGTCAACTAGGTATCATAAGTAAATGGATCTCGGTTGTTCAATCCTTTGATAACCAAGGTCATTCTTTGCTAAAGAGAAATGATCACTGTGGGTCAGACTCAATAGAATTGGATCCATTCCAAATAGCGAGAATTAGGATTCTTGATCCCTCTCAATCTCTCTTTCAATTCGAGGATCCAGAGAGTCATAGTCATCTCCGAATATTTGCCATCTCCGAATATTTTCGATTTCATTTTTCTATGTTTCTATATGAAAATTGGTTATTTACGATGTACGATGATCCATGTTAAGCATCCATGGCTGAATGGTTAAAGCGCCCAACTCATAATTGGTAAATTTGCGGCCCTGCTGGATGCACGCGAACGGGAACGGTCTATTGGAACTGGCTCTCTATCCACTCATCCATCATCCATACATAACGAATTGGTATGGTATATTCATACCATAACATAAGAACAATAAGAACTCGAATTCTTATCGATACTGGAACTCAGAGCATAGGAGGGAAAGTCGATTTATGGATGGAATAAAATACGCAGTATTTACAGAAAAGAGTCTTCGTTTATTGGGAAAGAATCAATATACTTTTAATGTCGAATCGGGATTCACTAAGACAGAAATAAAGCATTGGGTCGAACTCTTCTTTGGTGTTAAGGTAGTAGCTGTGAATAGCCATCGACTACCCAGAAAGGGTAGAAGAATGAGACCTATTCTGGGACATACAATGCATTACAGACGTATGATCATTACCCTTCAACCGGGTTATTCTATTACCAATAGACAGCCCTTACGTTTATTTTGCGCGGATTGGGGAAACACCTACCTTAAGCTACGCAATTTAACTCTTTAGGGTAGGGATTCTGGAGACGAAGCATAATCTAGAGACGAAGCAGACACCACAAAACCATCTTCAGGTTCGAACCCAACTACGGAAAGTAGAAATCTCCATTCCTACACTAATTCGGCTCTTTTCTTGTCTCCGGACCCGTGAAAAACCACACTCGTACCAACACCCACGGAGAACGTTGCACCTCTTAAGATATTACCCAAAACCAGGCATATTCTCATATGCTTCACAACAACTAACGTTTATAACCAACAACAACTACTACCAACGAGAAACGTTACCTTACAACGTTTATAAACTAGGAATCAAAACACAATTCCATAATAATACAACTACCTACGGCAGCTTCGTTTTGCACACAGAGGAAGGAAGCGGGATGATCGTTATTTAAGATTATATGTGAATTGCTAATATTAAATAGGATTCCATTCTCTTTTATGAAAAGTTCTCTTTGTCTTCGAGCTTTTATTCCTCAATCCACTTATTCGTTCCCTTCTTTCATATACCTCCCCACCAATAAATAGAGACAAATGGGAATAACCGAACCACGTCTACAAAATGCCAGTACCATGCAGCTGCTTCAAAGCCAACGTGATGCTTCTTGGTCAGATGACCAAGATATTGGCGAATACCACATACGATCAAGAAAAGAGTACCTATAATCACATGAAAACCATGAAAGCCAGTTGCTAAGAAAAAGGTAGAACCATAAATACTATCCGAAATAGTGGAGGGTGCTTGGTAATATTCCATTCCTTGAAAGCCAGTGGATACTAGAGCCAGTAAAACGGTTGCTACTAAAGCGTAAACTGCTCGTTTTTCCTTCCCCGCGAGTATAGCATGATGAGCCCAAGTTACGGCAGCTCCGGATGAAGGGAGAATAGGGGTATTAAGAAGAGGGATTTCCCAAGGATCTAAAACCCCAATCCCTTTTGGGGGCCAAATACCTCCGATCTCTACCGTAGGTGCCAAAGAAGAATGAGAAGAAGCCCAAAAAAAGCAAAAAGGAACATAACCTCCGAGACTATGAAGAGAATAGAACCATATCGAGGTCCTAATTGTACAGCTTTTGTATGATGCCCTTCCAACGTGGATTCACGTAGAACATCCCGCCACCATACGAACATGGTATAAAGGAGAAATATTAGGCCCAAACTGAGAAGTGTTGCACCCCCTTGAAATGAGTGCATGTACATCACACCTCCTACGGTGGTTGCCAAAGCTCCGAGTGAACCCGAAATAGGCCATGGACTTGGATCTACCAAATGATAAGAATGCCTCTGAGATTCAATCATAAACCACTTCGCCCCAATTGTATATAAACCCCCCTTCACCCCCATCCCCTAAAGTGGTAAAGAAGGAGGCTCTTCTTTGTCTCATTAGGACAAACAAATAGGAAGGGATAGTTCTTTCATTGCATTGATAGAAGTGATCAAAAGATCTCTCTATTTTTTAGAGAAAAGAGTTGGCGTGGCCAACGAAACGAAGAAGTTTTTGATTGGTCTTTTTCATGCGGAAAGGGAAAGATAGTATCTGTAACTCAAAATTGATCTATCTTCTTCCTCTAGAAACAGTTTGAATTCCTTTGCTATTTTATTTGGCTTTTAGAAAGGGAATAGCCATGTCCCATTTCTTCATCTCTGATTTCTTGGGTCGTTCTTTTAAAACAGTTGATAAAATGAGTCCAAAGTGTTGTGAGAATTTGGAACAACGCGACATGACATTGTTTCACGCCTTCGCAACTCGCAATTTCGAGTATAGTATTGTATAGTATAGTATTTCTCGTTGATTTGATTCCTCATCCCCAAGTTGAATAATAATCCTCCTCATCTCCATAGTGCCAATGATCTCCTTTACCAACTGTTAATACCAATCCAGTACTAACACAACAATTACCACCCCTAGAGAGTAAATCAAAATCATATAAAAGAAAGAAGAGAAAGAACTGGGAGTTGGCGCCTACATAACAGGTAGCTTGCTTACCAAGCCGTCCTGGCAAGCTCCTACAGTTCTCTTATTATTCTTGACTTGACTCATTTTGATGGAGATTTGTAGCATCATTCAAGTAAATACAAATTGAGATCGTAGAAACATGAGCTTGTGATATAGCTACACCTAATTCCAGACCGGTTAATGCTAGAACTATAAATAAGGGACCAAGATCTCCTATGAAATAGAAAATATTATTCAGAAATAGCATAGTCCAAGCAAACCCACTTAAAATCTTTACTGAACTATGACCGGCCATCATATTAGCAAATAAACGTATTCCTGAGCTTAATGCACGAAAACAATGAGAGATTAGCTCAAGGAGTACTAAAAAAGGTGCTAATGGCAGTGGGACTCCCGCTGGTAATAAGAAGCTAAAAAAATGAAGCCCATGTCTTTGAAATCCAACGATCGTAATGCCTATAAAAATGGAAAATGAAAGAGCCAAAGTAATGAGAAAATGACTTGTCACTGTGAAGCTAAAGGGTATCATACCCTGGGGATTACGAAATAACGAAAAAGTAAAAGTGACCGAGATACAAGGGAAAAACTTTTGTTTCACATTTCCGGAAAGACCACCTATTTGTTCGTTTACCAGGTTCGGCACGAAATCATAAATAAGCTCCACCAAGGATTGCCACGCATTTGGCACTGACTTTCCCCCTCCTTTTTTCGTAACAACAAAAACCAGAAGTAGGACCAAACCGAGAGTGAGTAGCATAGACAAGGATAGATTTGTGAATGAGAAATAAAAGTTGCCTATATTCAGATCCAGAATTGGGTGAATTCCAAATTGATCCAATGGGCTTTGAATTAAGAGCGCGCCGGTCCTTTCCCACTGATCGTACAGATTACGTATATCTTGACCTAAATTAGTATTCTCAATCCCTTGAGCATTAATATCCGCGAGGATGCCGCTAAAGCTTTCGCCATGCTGGTGGATTCGGGGCCCGAGTACTTCTGCTCGGAAATCCCGGTAAGCGTCGTCAGACGGCAGCCTCCTCCCGGTTTCGTTCAAATAACGACTAATTTTCAACAAAATTTGGACCCCACAATCAGTTTCATGATGATTGAATCCCGGCGGCACCCTTAAACACCTACGAGTGGGTTTTATTTTCATATGAGCCAATATTCTATTTCTTCTCTTCATATCAGTGGAACTCAATCTAGTAAGAATCATCATAGCTATATACAGTAAGATTTTGAAGATCTGCTCCCGAAAAGAGAAAGGGAGACTTTTTGGTTCGGTTTGGTAAGGGATTTTTGTGTTGGTGTTTCCAACGAAAAACGAATTCGAACACGAACTTCAATGACAAAACCAAATGCTACTTTCCATTTTTTGGAACGGATAGACTTACGCGTCCCATCGACTTGCCGTTGGTAATGATTCTACTACATAAATAAAATACTACTTCGACTAACCACTTAGAAATATTTGCAATAAGTGGTATCACTGCCATTGCCTTGGCGTATCAATCTTTCTTCGGTTTAGAGCGAGCGTTACTGTCGTTTTAGCGCTCGTACCTTCCCGCAGTAGTTATAACAGGAGTTACTATAAGAGCGTTTAGCACTAATTTAAAACCTCCTGGTGAGTTTCGACCAATAACTCAGCCGGCGGATAAGGATCGACTGGTACTGGAAGCCATGACCGCTTTGTTGAATGAGGTGAGCCTATCTTTCTGGATCTACATCACACGGCTTCAGAAGGGGTCGAGGGGGGAGAACTTTATTCCTCGCAGTACCCGAGTGGCCCGATATGAAATGCTTAGTTCAGTGCGATGTCGTGAAATGCTTTGATAGCATCATACCTTGCTTATCTTCCTTTTAAATCACTACCAGGCATGAAAGAAAACTTCGGTTCCTAGCAAGCAGTAGCATTAGGCAAGTAACAAGACTCGGGATGAGCTCCTTAGCCTTTTACACTTCTCATCGAGGATGCCCGTAAGGAAGAGAAGGCCGCATCGCTGGGCGCCAGCTTTTCTTTTGGAAAAATTCCTTGATATACCGCATCCACCGGTAATGGACCTACTCACCTTGCTCAAAGATTGAAGTTTGAACTAGGAAGTGCTCTTTTGGAAAACACTTTGGAACGAGGTCTCATAGATCAACGAACGAGATCTCATAGATCAACGTAGGCTTCGCACCCATCCCTTCTCAAGGGACGCTCCTCCCCCGAAAGCCACGGTGAGGAGGGAATACCACCAGCAATGATGATCGTCTTCCAATTTCAATTGCTATTACCACATCAAAGATAAGTAAACAAAAGGTGTTTGTGAGGCCGTCAACGAACGTGTGAGGCAATCAACGAAATAGAATGAATTGATCAAACTCTGTTCACTAAGTTAGGAATGGAATCTTTCCAATAAGAAGATAATGCATGCTGCTTGCTCAATCTTAGACACAGTGCCAACCATCCGTCAACCACCGGCTGTTCCCTCTTATGTCCGCCGACTTTCTAGAGCCAAGGCAAGCACGGTGTATAAAGGGTTTGTTTATAGATAGTGATTGATTATATTCATCAACCCGGAACGATAGTGGAGGAGAGCCCGGAAAACCTGGTAAAAACTAGTAGTTTAGTTTGGTTTGGACTTGTAGGTTAATCAATCCGGAACGCTAGTGGAGGCGAGCCCGGAAGATACGCGAACCAGTTGTGTTATGATCGGGAGGCTGTTCTTCTTTGTTATAGGAGTCGAGGTAGCCACCACCGGCTAAAGGAAATCTGCCCTCATTCGTTTTCTTCCTCGTAGTCGTTTTCGTCTCCGGCTAAGGTATCATTAGATATAGAAGAAGCAGAGATAGGGGTGGAGTATAGCTTAAAAGGAACCCATCCCGGGATGCAGCAAGGTCTCTTTCGTAGAGAACAAATCAAGCGAAGAAGAGAGAAGCTTGCCTCAACCTTAGCGATACTCGTGCTAAACCAACCCTCCCTCGAGATGGAATGATTTAAAGCAAACTGGATATATCACTTATGACTACCTGGAAGACAAGAAAGAGGGGCTCGGTGAAGTGAGTGATGCCCTTAATGGGTATCACGAACGGAGAATAGAGGACTTACTCGAGCAACAAATCAGGCGCGAAGCGTCCTTCGGCCCTGAGAATTCCAACCTAAGAGGACACACACGGCATGGAGGTCCCAAACGCAATGGGAAAACCCGGGCCATCCCAAATCATGCAACAGGCAGATAGCAACCTCTAAATTCGCATTTAAGGTAGGGGAAGAGGGGACCTAACCTACAAGACAAGTGGGACACAGCTCATTCAAGCACTTACAGCCGGGTTATCTCTCAAGGGAGGGATGCAACTCAGTATAGAAACAGGTTTGGTTTCGCCGGGTTTGTTTCACTCCTGTACCAAGACGGCTTAGTGAACTCTGTACTTGAACTTTCGAGTGCAATTCAGTATGCTGGCCGATTTCTTCATTCATAAGTAAATTCTTTTGCCATTAAGCACTTATCTTATCCAGTGATAGCAAACAAGCAGCAGCGGTATGACCATACTTGAGTCCACTTTGGTTGGCACTGTCTATGATCTCTTGTAACTCCATTTTGCTTACTCGAACCGCACTTTGGAAACGCTTTGAATAGAACTGTTGAAACGGGCGGTATTAAATGCCTGAGACTTAGGTAGGGTTTCAGCAGGAGTAGGCGATAAAAGCAAGCAAATAGAAAAGAAAGCCAATGAAGTGTCGTTAATAGCAGATAGCAAATACATTCACAAGCTCTATACATTAACAGCGGTGTGTGTCCTAGCGGTCGAGCAAGTGTTCGCTCGCTCAGGGAGTAGTATTTCACAAGTATGAATTGCTAGCAGTGGCAAGTAACCAAGTGGAAGATAAGCCGGGTAGGGTAGGTAGGTAATAGTTCATAAGCCGTGTAGGTGGGTAAGTAAGTGCCCTTCCCCTATAAGCGGAATTAAGGCGCGAAGCGAGGTACTAGGCTTCTGGTGAAACACCCGATGAGAGCAAAAGAAATAAACCACCCGGGTCGGTCGCCATGGTCGAAAAAGAACCTGAAACTCGAAAAGAATAATAAGTTTAACTAGCACCGGAGTTTTCTAATAAGCACACCCGCCGTGAGCACAGTCCACCTCAAGGTAGCAGAACAAGACTCCACTATGCGGGCGGTAATTTCCTAACTTCTTCTTTGTAAAGTAAATCACTCCAAAAGAACATAGTGGGCAAGATATCATGATGTTTCCTCTGCTACACCTGGATCTTATTCAGAGGCCCTTACTATCTGAGCTTCCGAGTCTTTTTCAGGAATAATGGATTATGTTCATTTGGGATTTTTCTATTTGTGGATGATCAACATGTACGAGTGGTAGATGCATGGATTTCAGCCTTCTTGTAAAACAGAACTAAGCCTGTGTGTGGATATCTTCTCGTTGAAGGGGAATGCCTGCCGTAAATATACATACGGATCCCATTCCATTTCGTTCGCTTTCAGAAGAAGGCGCTCAACGTGTCGAAGCAGAATGATGTTAGATTGAGGATTGTTTGGTCCGGGGCAACTTCCGAGTAGCCAAGTTGGAATTAGTGGATGGTTCGGTTTGGTGGTTGGAGTGGCACGCTGCTATACGGTAGTCGAAGAGAAACCTAGGGCTGGCTGTATGGAATCCTTTTTGAGCGAATTCTCGTTTGTTCTTTTTCATTTGACAAATATCATTCATATATAGTGAGTGTAGTTTGTTACGGCCAGTAGACTGGAGTTCTTGCTTTGCCGGGGATGAATCCGAGCCATTCTTCATTCGCTAACTAACATGTGCTATCTTTTGGCAAGCTTTCCTTGCTTTCCCTTCGCTGTTGTCTGAGCAAACCTACTGAATATTGCTTGTCCTTCCTATTGCTTGTCCGAGTGAAAGGAAACCTACTGAATATTGCTGCCTTATTTATACCATTCTTCGTTCGGGTTATTGCTTTGCGTTCGATCTGCCTATTATACCAGTGCTTTTTCATGGCTATCCGTGACTTATCTTTGACCTAGTGGAGTTGATTGCTTCCATCTTTCCCTATCTTGACTAGTTACGGGTCAGGGAAAGGCGAACCCTACCATAGCTTTCCTTGCTTTCCCTCGTGATACCCATTAAGGGCATCACTCACTGTCTGTTTCTTCCATCTGATAGTCTTACTTTCCTTTCTTCTTTTCCTCAAAACACGAAGAATGTAAAGCCTACATCACCGCAGATGAGGATCGGGAACCCGTGTAACATCCCAAAATTTGCATCAATTTAAAAATTGGCAATATGATTTAATTGTTGCATTTTAGGTGTGGCATAAAACCTAGTTAATAAAATTATTTGCAAAAGCTAAAATAGATCCTAGGCCAAAGATCATGATGATGCATACATGCTGGTGCATATTATATTTTTGTGATGATTGGTTTTACTCAAAACATGTTTGAATTCAAATAGATTTCAAATTGCTTTTGAGAATCAGTTTTTGGAAAATGGAAAACCATTTCTCCTTCCCCATCTCCCTTTCCCCTCTTTTGGCCCGAACCAGCCCGGCCGGCCTGCTTCTTCTTTCCCCGCCGGCCCGCCTTCTCTCCTCCCCTTTTTCTCTCCTTCGCCCGCGTGGGCCGCCGCCGGCCCAGCTCTCGCGCAGTGCCACAGCCCCGCTCGCTCCCTTTCCCCTCCATCGCCCGCATGGGCCGCCGCCCGGCCCAGCTTCTGCGCCTGCGCGCAAGCGCCGCCGCTCCTCTCCCCGCGGTCGCTGATGCCGAGGGCCCGCATGTCAGCGTCCCATCTACCTTTCTCCTGCTCGTGTCCATGGCGGACTCCAGGGCCGAACCCGACTCCAATCCGGGGCACGCGCCCTCGCTTGCCAAATTGGCCAAGCCAACCCCTAATAAGATCCCCAGGAACCCGCCGCCTCTCCTCACGCGAAAATCCCTCGTTCCCGTGCCCTAAACAGCTGACACCGAGAGCTCCGCGGCCGCCGAAGATCCGCCGCCGTCAACCCGACGCTTCGACAAGTTCCAGCACTTGCAAAAGGTGTCTAGAGCTCCGACATGTTCTCTCGAAGCTAACCGAGTGTTTTCCCTTCTTTTTCCTTCTCCGTTTGATACCTTAATCTCTCGCCGTCGTTGCAGAGCCCTGCCGACCGCCTCGCCGTGCAATCCGCCGTCACAGAGACCTCACCGACGCCATCATCACCTCGGGTGAGTTCGCCTTGATCTCCTCTTTCGATTGGACCCACTCTCGAGGTTTCTACCGTACCGTAGCCCTAACCCGAGCAAGCGCCGCCGTTTTCCGGCCATGGCGCCGCCGCACTCCCTCCTCTCCGGCGACACAGCGCCGCCGACCCTTCTCAGATCTAATCTGAGCCATCCATCTGAGAATCAACGACCTCCATCAGCCGATACCCCTTCGGCGTCAACTTTGCATAAGAGCCCTTACACCTTTTCGGGTCTCAACCCGCGGTCCAAACTGCACTGTTCCTTGAGTCTGTGTTTTCTTCCGTTTAAACCCCTGTGCTTTCATTTAATCGAGGCGCAGTCCAGTCTATTCCGCAGTTTTGTTTTAAATCGATTTAAATTCCAAATTCAATTTCAATTTAATTACAGTTTTGCCCCCAGTTTCAAATGCTTATAACTTCTACGTTTTTAGTCCGTTTTAGTCCGTTCAAGTTGCGTTAGATTCGTTTTGAAAAAGATCTATCTATCTGCATGAAAATATATACTGTTTTCAGTACTTAAAATTTGAGTTAGGTTTAATCTACTAACTAAGGTTTTGTAACTGGTTTAGCTCATAACTTTCGCGTTATAATTCCGTTTTTCGTGATCTTCACGTTTATGTGATCATGTTGGATCGTAGTTTCTGTTTTCAAACTTTTTATATTATTTTCTTGCTGTTGGTGTAATGTTCTAATTATAGCTTGTTTGCTTTGCATGATTGTTGTCCCGATGATTGTGTGTTGATGTGGTAATCGAGTATAGACGGTGAGACATACGCTGGTGATCAGGAACCCTTCTACGACAACCAAGAGCAACCAGAGTTCGCTGAATCAGGCAAGTATAGCATGGGATCCTCCTTGATGTCCTAATAACCATAAGTCACTATAATCACCATATGCATGTGTCTACCTTGATGCCTATTTAGATATATCCTAGTTGTTGATCTTGTGCCTTGTTATCCTCGGTTTGCATTGGGTAGAACTATGCTAGTGCTCAAATTAAACTTTGATCATGTGAATCTGAACTTAATGATATATGCAACTTGGTAAAATTGGCTTTTATAGCAACATGGTTTAGGAATTACTATAAGGGATCACCCGGGACAACAGTGCAACCATGGGAGTTATATGGCTCTGACCTTAGCTCAGTATAAGGACCTTTTCTAGCTTGTTAGAGGTTACCCGAAAGGGCGCATAAGGCGCTTGACGAGCTGGATTTAGGGCGGCTACTTTCACTTTGCCTGCGTGCCGCAAGGTTGAGAGACCCTTCTTCCCCTTGCCTTAAGACCTAGCGGCCCTAACTTGTTAGACGAACCTTTGAAAGGCTTTGCGTGTATCCTGCCCGCTCACCTCGGAAGTGTTATGGGAGTAATTAACCCGGGCATCTGGATATCACGACTCATCGGGTAAAGTGTAAAACTGATATATCAGCCGTGCTCACGGTTACGAGCGACCTGGAATTCTTATGGTATAGTTGTTGCTTTAATAATGTTTTAATGTGAAATTGTTATCTTGTTCAATGGGTTCATGTTCACATTGATCTCATGTTTAATTGGGATGGTTATTATTGATGCTATCTAATGCTAAAATTGTACCAACTAAAAGCTACCGTAGTTTAACCAGTGTCAGCTTTATTTGAGCCTCATGAACCCCATGTTACACTTGTTAAGTACGAGATGTACTTATGCTTGTTTATTTTCTTTCTACTTGGATAAAAATCCCGGATGGGTAACAGATTGCTATGGTAACGACGACTTCCCTGAAGAGTTCTAGTCTTGCTGTCAACCAGTCATCTTCCCTGTGATGGAGCTACCGCGAGAGATACTTTATTTATCCGCTGCTATGTAAAGTCTTTGAATAATATTCGTTATGTAATAAACATATGTGATGGTACTTCTTAATTTGTGGCTTATGTGTGTGATTGATCTCTGGGCACACATGAGTTATTGCATTCAATTTTGTTCTTAAAATTGGGTGTGACAAATTGGTATCAAAGCTATGTTGACTGTAGGACGCAAGCCTAGTTAGTTATGGTCATTTTAGTGGTCTTTGCTTCTCAATTCTTGCTATTTATCTTAACCTTGTTAATTTATCAAAATTATATGCTTCTCTTTACTTGCTCTATTATATAAATATATTGATTCTATTGTATCTGTCTCTTGGTCTATTCCATAGATGGCTCGTCGTACCGCCCGCAAGTCTGTCGGTGGTCGCATAAGATCAGGCCTGAGGGCAGGCAACCCCGTTCCGCAAGCACCGCAAGCACCCCAGGAACCAGAACAGTAGGAGTTAGCACCGCAAGAGCCAGCACTGCAAGAACAAGCACCTCCAGAAGTGGAACCACAAGAGCCGGCACCACCAGTACAAGCACCCCCAGTAGTACCAGCACCACCAGCACCCGTACCACAAGTTCCAGCTCAGCAAGCACCAGCTCCACAAGCTCCAGTTCCTCCCGCGCCAATGCCCCTAGAAGTGCTGGAGATCGAAGACGATGAAGAGCTTCCAACGGGTTGGGACGTGGACTCCGGGTATCTCGTCGGAGCACCCACAGCTGCCCAGAGTCCCACACATCACAGGCTGATGGGACTTTTTGATGCCTACTACCCCGACAAGAACATCATCGTACAGTACACCCACTGGAGGTACAGCCATCCCATGGAAAGGACCTACTGGAAGGCAAGAGTGACTGTCGCCGTCCGAGAACCAGAAAGTGGCCTATACCTGCATGAGATGGTGATTGGCCACAAGGCTCGTCGGTCTACTCTAGCGTCAGCTTTGGAAGCCGTGGCGGTTGAAGCATACAAAGCGTTCCGGGGTCGTCGCATTGAAGTCATGAGGGATGATGCATACCGCTACCTGCCCTATTGGAACAGTGAGAATAGGGAGGCTATGGTAGAAGACCCTGATGCAACTCCAACCGTGAAGGCCACACGAGATTTTCTCCTTGACAGAGAAAGGTCTAACGCGGACTTGGAAAAGGAAGTGATATCCCTGGGAAAAGATCTCAAAAGATGCTATAGCACCATTGATGGGCTCTTGGAACTTCTCAACCAACCCCCTATGTACAAGAGGCTCCGCGAACCGCTCTACAAATAGGCGTAGGTCACCCTTCTGTGTAATGAGACGATATTAGTAAGCGTTTTGTCGAGTCTAGTTAAATTTTGTGCTAGTGTGCTTCTTTATGGGTGAGTTGGATTATTATTATGCTTATGTGTGATTTGGTTCTTTGTAATGAGTGTTGAGATATTGTGGGCTTGTCTACAAATCTCATAGTTAGACATAACGTTTATGAATAATAAGAGGGTTAGTTATATCTTGTCCTATGCTGTTTTCTGGAGCAACCTGTGATCTTTTGGTTATATCTCAAGTTCTGATCGTGCAACATGGCTGAAAATTTTATGGTGGAAAATAGACTCCTACATCTAACCTTTGTCTCTGGAATCACCTCAATAGCTGTTATGGTTTGTGAGATATGGCTGTTTCAAGTTAGAGTTTCTGCGCAGTTTTGAGCTCTGGACAGATCTGTTTGTTCTCTGTTTTTGACTAACTTAACGACAGAATCTGGGAAAGTCACTTAAATAAAAGTTGTAGATAATTTCGTTATCTTTCCAACCGTGTATCACACGCCCTGTTTGGATTTCTGGAACTCCGAATATGACTGTTTTTCTGTACTGTTGTTACTGGATCTCGCCCAGAAATTTTCAGATCTCCTGTTTCCCCTCATATAAGTGGTCTTTTCTTAAAAAGTTCGCTAACCTTGATCCCTGTTTGGAAACACAGATGGCCGCCAGAGGAGGTGGAGTTGGAGGTGGACGTGGACGTGGCCGTGGTCGTGGAGCACCTGTTAACCCACCACCACCACCCCCAGTTGACATCCAGCAGTTGATGGGCATCCAAGCCCAATTTATGCAAACCATGATGCAACATATGCAGAATCAGCCAGTTGGAGGAGCACCACCGATGCAAGTGAGGGACAAGAGGGGTGAGTTTTTGAAGGGTCACCCGCCAGTGTTCTCTCATGCCGCTGATCCCCTGGAGGCTGATGACTGGCTTCGTGCTATTGAACGCCAGCTTACCATCGCGCAATGCAATGACCAGGAGAAGGTGCTCTATGCTTCTGGTCAGTTGCAAGGAGCTGCTTTGGATTGGTGGGAATCGTTTCAGTTCGGTCAAGCCAACAATGCCCCACCTGTCACCTTTGAGGAATTCAAGACCAACTTCATAGCGTACCATATCCCTGCTGGTCTGATTGAATTGAAGCAGGAAGAGTTCAGATCTCTGCGCCAAGGAGCCATGACCGTTGCTGAGTACCGTGACAAGTTTGCTCAATTGTCACGCTATGCCCCCACTGATATTGCTCAGGATGCCGACAAGCAACGTCGCTTTCTCAAGGGTCTGAATGACGGACTGGCACTGCAGCTAATGTCCAATGAGTATGCCAGTTACCAGACTCTAGTCAACCGTGCTATAGTGGTTGACAACAAGCGCAAGGAGATGGAGGCTAGAAAGAGGAAGCTCCAAGGTCAATCTTCTGGTAGTAACAACCGCCCTCGTTCCAACTTCGCACCAGGCAATCAGCAGAGGTACCAGGGACCGACTACTCAGTGGAACCGCAACCAGGGACAGCAACGTCCTTCATACCCGCAACAGCAGCAGAACAATAATCAAGCCCAGCGCCAAGGCACTCCCAACAATGCTCCCATGAAGAGTAGTGCACCCAATACCCCCGTCAAGAATGGAACACCCAATGCCTGTTTCCGTTGTGGTGATCCCGGTCACTATGCCAACCGCTGTCCGAAGAGGCAAGATCAGCTCCTACCTCAGAATAATGGGCAGAAAGGAAGGCAGCAAGTACCCCCTAATTAGGGAAAGGTGAATCACGTGTCCACAGAGACCGTGCAAGAAGCGCCAGAGATTATGCTTGGTACGTTCAATATCAGTTCCATCCCCGCTACAGTTCTTTTCGATTCTGGTGCATCGCATACTTTCATATCACATACATTTGTTAGAATGCATAACCTACCTGTTAGCCTCATGAAAACTCCCATAATGGTTACCTCACCGGGTGGAGGTTTACAAGCTACGCTCCAGTGTATGCCGCTAGCTGTGTCCCTAGGGGGAGTAGATTTCTCAGTGTCCCCAATTGTGTTGAAGACAGCTGGTATTGATTTGATACTGGGTATGGATTGGCTGACGAAAACCAAGACAAGTATTCAGTGTCAAGATAAGGTTGTGACAGTTACCACAGCTAAGGGGGACAGAATCAGTGTGAATGTAGTGCTACAACCAACACCGACTGCAACCGTGAATCAGATGAATGAAGTGGTTTTCCCGGAAGATCTAGTGGTGGATGAGTTCCCGGATGTGTTCCCCGATGACCTGCCAGGTATGCCACCTGATCGCGACATTGAATTTATTATTGAACTTTTACCTGGAACTGCACCCATAGCTAAAAGACCATATAAAATGGGAGTACCTGAATTAGAAGAACTTAAGAAACAAATTAGAGAGCTACAAGAAAAAGGGTTTATTCGTCCTAGTTCATCACCTTGGGGAGCTCCTGTTATCTTTGTTGACAAGAAGGATGATGGTCAACGAATGTGTGTTGACTATAGATCGCTTAATGAAGTTACCATCAAGAACAAGTACCCGTTGCCGAGGATTGATGATCTGTTCGACCAGCTTAAAGGTGCATGTGTGTTCTCTAAGATTGATCTGCGTTCTGGTTACCATCAGTTGAAGATTCGAGCATCTGATATTCCAAAGACAGCTTTCACTACCAGGTATGGGTTGTATGAGTATACAGTCATGTCATTTGGATTGACCAATGCTCCTGCCTACTTTATGTATTTGATGAACAAGGTGTTCATGGAATATCTCGACAAGTTCGTAGTTGTGTTTATTGATGATATTCTGGTATACTCTAAGAACAAGGAGGATCATGCTGAGCATCTGAGGTTAGTACTACAGAAACTCAGAGAGCACAAGTTGTATGCCAAGCGCAGCAAGTGTGAGTTTTGGTTGAAGGAAGTTTCTTTCCTTGGACATGTTATCTCTAATGGAGGCATTTCAGTAGATCCAGGCAAGGTTGAAGATGTGTTGAATTGGAAGCCACCAACAGATGTGACCGAGATTCGTAGTTTCCTTGGATTGGCTGGTTACTACAGAAGGTTCATTGAAGGATTCTCCAAGCTTGCTAAGCCAATGACAGCTCTGCTAGAGAAGAATGCTAAGTTTGTCTGGTCCGATAAATGTCAGGCTAACTTTGAAGAGTTGAAGAAACGTCTGACTACAGCTCCAGTGTTAATACTACCCGATCTAAGTAAGGACTTCTCTATTTATTGTGATGCATCTCGTCAAGGTTTGGGTTGTGTTCTTATGCAAGAAGGCAGAGTTGTAGCATATGCATCGAGGCAGTTGAGAAAGCATGAGCTGAATTACCCCACACATGATCTAGAATTGGCAGCTATTGTCCATGCATTAAAAATTTGGAGACACTACTTAGTGGGTCACAAGACAGACATTTATACTGATCACAAGAGCTTGAAGTACATCTTCACTCAGTCTGATTTGAATTTGAGACAACGCAGATGGTTGGAATTGATTAAGGATTATGATTTGGAAATACACTACCATCCCGGTAAGGCTAATGTAGTAGCAGATGCCTTAAGTAGAAAGAGCCATGCCAATGGAATCCGAATTGCTCCTACGTCCGAAGAACTGTGTGCTGAGTTTGCACATCTGAATCTGGGAATTGTGACCAATAGAATGGAATTGGTACTTGAACCGGTATTGATGCAAGAGATACGTAAGGGTCAAATGACAGATGAGAAGTTGAAGCAGTTAGCCGATAACATTGTTCTTGGCAAAGCACCAGGTTTTCGATTAGATGATGATGGTACGTTATGGCATGGGAAGAGGTTATGTGTGCCTGAAATCAAGGAGATACGTGAGACTATACTGCGAGAAGTGCATGAGTCAGCTTACTCCATCCATCCTGGAAGCACTAAGATGTACCTTGATCTGAAGAAAAAGTATTGGTGGGATGGACTGAAGCGAGATGTAGCCGAGTACGTCGCTCTGTGTGATACATGTCAGAGGGTGAAGGCAGAACATCACAGGCCCGCTGGTTTGTTACGCAGAGAGGATACGACTCCATATGGGTAATAGTTGATCGATTGACCAAAGTTGCTCACTTTATACCCGTCAAGACTACTTACGATGGGGCAAAGTTAGCAGAATTATACATGGAAAGAGTAGTCTGTCTACATGGAGTTCCAAGAAAGATCGTGTCTGATAGAGGATCGCAGTTTACATCACATTTCTGGAAGGGTATACATGAAGCTTTGGGTACAAGATTGAACTTCAGTACTGCTTATCATCCGCAGACTGATGGACAGACAGAAAGAACAAATCAGATTCTAGAAGACATGTTGAGAGCTTGTGCATTGCAGTATGGCACCAGTTGGGACAAGAATTTGTGTTATGCAGAGTTCTCATACAACAACAGCTATCAGGAGAGTCTTAAGATGGCACCGTTTGAGGCTTTGTATGGGAGATCGTGTAGAACACCGTTGTTTTGGGATCAGACAGGTGAAAGTCAAGTGTTTGGACCTGATGTGTTGAGGAATGCCGAGGAACATGTCAGAATAATCAGAGATAACCTGAGAGCCGCTCAGTCTCGGCAGAAGAGTTATGCAAACAACCGTCGTCGAGATCTATCTTTTGCAGTAGGTGATTATGTCTACCTAAAGGTGTCACCGATGAGAGGTGTGAAAAGGTTCAATAAGAAAGGAAAGCTAGCACCTAGGTATATTGGACCATTCAAGATTCTTGAAAGACGTGGTGAAGTGGCGTATCAGTTAGAGTTACCTGAAAGCTTGTCAGGAGTGCATGATGTGTTTCATGTTTCTCAGTTGAAGAAGTGCCTACGGGTGCCCGAAGAGCAGATACCGTTGGAAGAGCTCACAGTTAAGGAAGATTTGACTTATGATGAGTTTCCGACAAAGATTTTGGAAACAGCTGAAAGAGTTACCCGGAGCAGAGTAATAAAGATGTGCAAGGTTCAGTGGAATCGGTACTCAGAAGCAGAGGCAACTTGGGAAAGAGAAGAGGATTTGAGAAAGTCATACCCACAGTTGTTTGAGTAAGCATCGCTGGAATCTCGAGGACGAGATTCTTTAAGGGGGGTAGAATTGTAACATCCCAAAATTTGCATCAATTTAAAAATAGGCAATATGATTTAATTGTTGCATTTTAGGTGTGGCATAAAACCTAGTTAATAAAATTATTTGCAAAAGCTAAAATAGATCCTAGGCCAAAGATCATGATGATGCATACATGCTGGTGCATATTATATTTTTGTGATGATTGGTTTTACTCAAAACATGTTTGAATTCAAATAGATTTCAAATTGCTTTTGAGAATCAGTTTTTGGAAAATGGAAAACCATTTCTCCTTCCCCATCTCCCTTTCCCCTCTTTTGGCCCGAACCAGCCCGGCCGGCCTGCTTCTTCTTTCCCCGCCGGCCCGCCTTCTCTCCTCCCCTTTTTCTCTCCTTCGCCCGCGTGGGCCGCCGCCGGCCCAGCTCTCGCGCAGTGCCACAGCCCCGCTCGCTCCCTTTCCCCTCCATCGCCCGCATGGGCCGCCGCCCGGCCCAGCTTCTGCGCCTGCGCGCAAGCGCCGCCGCTCCTCTCCCCGCGGTCGCTAATGCCGAGGGCCCGCATGTCAGCGTCCCATCTACCTTTCTCCTGCTCGTGTCCATGGCGGACTCCAGGGCCGAACCCGACTCCAATCCGGGGCACGCGCCCTCGCTTGCCAAATTGGCCAAGCCAACCCCTAATAAGATCCCCAGGAACCCGCCGCCTCTCCTCACGCAAAAATCCCTCGTTCCCGTGCCCTAAACAGCTGACACCGAGAGCTCCGCGGCCGCCGAAGATCCGCCGCCGTCAACCCGACGCTTCGACAAGTTCCAGCACTTGCAAAAGGTGTCTAGAGCTCCGACATGTTCTCTCGAAGCTAACCGAGTGTTTTCCCTTCTTTTTCCTTCTCCGTTTGATACCTTAATCTCTCGCCGTCGTTGCAGAGCCCCGCCGACCGCCTCGCCGTGCAATCCGCCGTCACAGAGACCTCACCGACGCCATCATCACCTCGGGTGAGTTCGCCTTGATCTCCTCTTTCGATTGGACCCACTCTCGAGGTTTCTACCGTACCGTAGCCCTAACCCGAGCAAGCGCCGCCGTTTTCCGGCCATGGCGCCGCCGCACTCCCTCCTCTCCGGCGACACAGCGCCGCCGACCCTTCTCAGATCTAATCTGAGCCATCCATCTGAGAATCAACGACCTCCATCAGCCGATACCCCTTCGGCGTCAACTTTGCATAAGAGCCCTTACACCTTTTCGGGTCTCAACCCGCGGTCCAAACTGCACTGTTCCTTGAGTCTGTGTTTTCTTCCGTTTAAACCCCTGTGCTTTCATTTAATCGAGGCGCAGTCCAGTCTATTCCGCAGTTTTGTTTTAAATCGATTTAAATTCCAAATTCAATTTCAATTTAATTACAGTTTTGCCCCCAGTTTCAAATGCTTATAACTTCTACGTTTTTAGTCCGTTTTAGTCCGTTCAAGTTGCGTTAGATTCGTTTTGAAAAAGATCTATCTATCTGCATGAAAATATATACTGTTTTCAGTACTTAAAATTTGAGTTAGGTTTAATCTACTAACTAAGGTTTTGTAACTGGTTTAGCTCATAACTTTCGCGTTATAATTCCGTTTTTCGTGATCTTCACGTTTATGTGATCGTGTTGGATCGTAGTTTCTGTTTTCAAACTTTTTATATTATTTTCTTGCTGTTGGTGTAATGTTCTAATTATAGCTTGTTTGCTTTGCATGATTGTTGTCCCGATGATTGTGTGTTGATGTGGTAATCGAGTATAGACGGTGAGACATACGCTGGTGATCAGGAACCCTTCTACGACAACCAAGAGCAACCAGAGTTCGCTGAATCAGGCAAGTATAGCATGGGATCCTCCTTGATGTCCTAATAACCATAAGTCACTATAATCACCATATGCATGTGTCTACCTTGATGCCTATTTAGATATATCCTAGTTGTTGATCTTGTGCCTTGTTATCCTCGGTTTGCATTGGGTAGAACTATGCTAGTGCTCAAATTAAACTTTGATCATGTGAATCTGAACTTAATGATATATGCAACTTGGTAAAATTGGCTTTTATAGCAACATGGTTTAGGAATTACTATAAGGGATCACCCGGGACAACAGTGCAACCATGGGAGTTATATGGCTCTGACCTTAGCTCAGTATAAGGACCTTTTCTAGCTTGTTAGAGGTTACCCGAAAGGGCGCATAAGGCGCTTGACGAGCTGGATTTAGGGCGGCTACTTTCACTTTGCCTGCGTGCCGCAAGGTTGAGAGACCCTTCTTCCCCTTGCCTTAAGACCTAGCGGCCCTAACTTGTTAGACGAACCTTTGAAAGGCTTTGCGTGTATCCTGCCCGCTCACCTCGGAAGTGTTATGGGAGTAATTAACCCGGGCATCTGGATATCACGACTCATCGGGTAAAGTGTAAAACTGATATATCAGCCGTGCTCACGGTTACGAGCGACCTGGAATTCTTATGGTATAGTTGTTGCTTTAATAATGTTTTAATGTGAAATTGTTATCTTGTTCAATGGGTTCATGTTCACATTGATCTCATGTTTAATTGGGATGGTTATTATTGATGCTATCTAATGCTAAAATTGTACCAACTAAAAGCTACCGTAGTTTAACCAGTGTCAGCTTTATTTGAGCCTCATGAACCCCATGTTACACTTGTTAAGTACGAGATGTACTTATGCTTGTTTATTTTCTTTCTACTTGGATAAAAATCCCGGATGGGTAACAGATTGCTATGGTAACGACGACTTCCCTGAAGAGTTCTAGTCTTGCTGTCAACCAGTCATCTTCCCTGTGATGGAGCTACCGCGAGAGATACTTTATTTATCCGCTGCTATGTAAAGTCTTTGAATAATATTCGTTATGTAATAAACATATGTGATGGTACTTCTTAATTTGTGGCTTATGTGTGTGATTGATCTCTGGGCACACATGAGTTATTGCATTCAATTTTGTTCTTAAAATTGGGTGTGACAAATTGGTATCAAAGCTATGTTGACTGTAGGACGCAAGCCTAGTTAGTTATGGTCATTTTAGTGGTCTTTGCTTCTCAATTCTTGCTATTTATCTTAACCTTGTTAATTTATCAAAATTATATGCTTCTCTTTACTTGCTCTATTATATAAATATATTGATTCTATTGTATCTGTCTCTTGGTCTATTCCATAGATGGCTCGTCGTACCGCCCGCAAGTCTGTCGGTGGTCGCATAAGATCAGGCCTGAGGGCAGGCAACCCCGTTCCGCAAGCACCGCAAGCACCCCAGGAACCAGAACAGTAGGAGTTAGCACCGCAAGAGCCAGCACTGCAAGAACAAGCACCTCCAGAAGTGGAACCACAAGAGCCGGCACCACCAGTACAAGCACCCCCAGTAGTACCAGCACCACCAGCACCCGTACCACAAGTTCCAGCTCAGCAAGCACCAGCTCCACAAGCTCCAGTTCCTCCCGCGCCAATGCCCCCAGAAGTGCTGGAGATCGAAGACGATGAAGAGCTTCCAACGGGTTGGGACGTGGACTCCGGGTATCTCGTCGGAGCGCCCACAGCTGCCCAGAGTCCCACACATCACAGGCTGATGGGACTTTTTGATGCCTACTACCCCGACAAGAACATCATCGTACAGTACACCCACTGGAGGTACAGCCATCCCATGGAAAGGACCTACTGGAAGGCAAGAGTGACTGTCGCCGTCCGAGAACCAGAAAGTGGCCTATACCTGCATGAGATGGTGATTGGCCACAAGGCTCGTCGGTCCACTCTAGCGTCAGCTTTGGAAGCCGTGGCGGTTGAAGCATACAAAGCGTTCCGGGGTCGTCGCATTGAAGTCATGAGGGATGATGCATACCGCTACCTGCCCTATTGGAACAGTGAGAATAGGGAGGCTATGGTAGAAGACCCTAATGCAACTCCAACCGTGAAGGCCACACGAGATTTTCTCCTTGACAGAGAAAGGTCTAACGCGGACTTGGAAAAGGAAGTGATATCCCTGGGAAAAGATCTCAAAAGATGCTATAGCACCATTGATGGGCTCTTGGAACTTCTCAACCAACCCCCTATGTACAAGAGGCTCCGCGAACCGCTCTACAAATAGGCGTAGGTCACCCTTCTGTGTAATGAGACGATATTAGTAAGCGTTTTGTCGAGTCTAGTTAAATTTTGTGCTAGTGTGCTTCTTTATGGGTGAGTTGGATTATTATTATGCTTATGTGTGATTTGGTTCTTTGTAATGAGTGTTGAGATATTGTGGGCTTGTCTACAAATCTCATAGTTAGACATAACGTTTATGAATAATAAGAGGGTTAGTTATATCTTGTCCTATGCTGTTTTCTGGAGCAACCTGTGATCTTTTGGTTATATCTCAAGTTCTGATCGTGCAACATGGCTGAAAATTTTATGGTGGAAAATAGACTCCTACATCTAACCTTTGTCTCTGGAATCACCTCAATAGCTGTTATGGTTTGTGAGATATGGCTGTTTCAAGTTAGAGTTTCTGCGCAGTTTTGAGCTCTGGACAGATCTGTTTGTTCTCTGTTTTTGACTAACTTAACGACAGAATCTGGAACAGTCACTTAAATAAAAGTTGTAGATAATTTCGTTATCTTTCCAACCGTGTATCACACGCCCTGTTTGGATTTATGGAACTCCGAATATGACTGTTTTTCTGTACTGTTGTTACTGGATCTCGCCCAGAAATTTTTAGATCTCCTGTTTCCCCTCATATAAGTGGTCTTTTCTTAAAAAGTTCGCTAACCTTGATCCCTGTTTGGAAACACAGATGGCCGCCAGAGGAGGTGGAGTTGGAGGTGGACGTGGACGTGGCCGTGGTCGTGGAGCACCTGTTAACCCACCACCACCACCCCCAGTTGACATCCAGCAGTTGATGGGCATCCAAGCCCAATTTATGCAAACCATGATGCAACATATGCAGAATCAGCCAGTTGGAGGAGCACCACCGATGCAAGTGAGGGACAAGAGGGGTGAGTTTTTGAAGGGTCACCCGCCAGTGTTCTCTCATGCCGCTGATCCCCTGGAGGCTGATGACTGGCTTCGTGCTATTGAACGCCAGCTTACCATCGCGCAATGCAATGACCAGGAGAAGGTGCTCTATGCTTCTGGTCAGTTGCAAGGAGATGCTCTGGATTGGTGGGAATCATTTCAGTTCGGTCAAGCCAACAATGCTATACGGTTGGAGTGGCACGCTGCTATACGGTAGTCGAAGAGAAACCAGGGCTGGCTGTATGGAATCCTTTTTGAGCGAATTCTCGTTTGTTCTTTTTCATTTGACAAATATCATTCATATATAGTGAGTGTAGTTTGTTACGGCCAGTAGACTGGAGTTCTTGCTTTGCCGGGGATGAATCCGAGCCATTCTTCATTCACTAACTAACATGTGCTATCTTTTGGCAAGCTTTCCTTGCTTTCCCTTCGCTGTTGTCCGAGCAAACCTACTGAATATTGCTTGTCCTTCCTATTGCTTGTCCGAGTGAAAGGAAACCTACTGAATATTGCTGCCTTATTTATACCATTCTTCGTTCGGGTTATTGCTTTGCGTTCGATCTGCCTATTATACCAGTGCTTTTTCATGGCTATCCGTGACTTATCTTTGACCTAGTGGAGTTGATTGCTTCCATCTTTCCCTATCTTGACTAGTTACGGGTCAGGGAAAGGCGAACCCTACCATAGCTTTCCTTGCTTTCCCTCGTGATACCCATTAAGGGCATCACTCACTGTCTGTTTCTTCCATCTGATAGTCTTACTTTCCTTTCTTCTTTTCCTCAAAACACGAAGAATGTAAAGCCTACATCACCGCAGATGAGGATCGGGAACCCGACTTCTAGGTGGTCAAGCTAGCGTATCAGTCAATGTTGTAGATGTTCAGTAATAGCCAAGCCTAGCGATGCTCATCTAGCTCTTGAGACTTGACTGGCATATTTTGGACTCAATGTCATCATAAAAGAGTTTCCATTGGCATGATGATAACTCGCATATTCTTAGAAATACAATGCCAGGTTTCACAGCCTTTCCGCCGCCTTCCACTTTCCTGGTAGCAAGAAGAGATTCCTCCCAGTGATCCAAGGGGCAATACCACCTTACCTTGAATTCCAGACTTCGAAGAAAGAATCACAGTACTCACTCAACCTATAAAACAAGTCTTTCGCTTGTTTGGTCAAACTTTGCAACCCATATTATTTCTGCTTCATCATTCCAAATTTAGATTTCACAGACCTACTCACTCAGCCTATAAAAAAGAAGCAAATGAGACTAAGAAATAATGTAGAGACTGACAATAGAGGATTTCCATTCTTCTGACTATCTGCTACAGAAGTATGATCTCTGTCACTGAGAAGTTCTCCCTAGCCTCTTCTTTCCATCAACAGGTGATTGGGAGCCTAGTTGATAAGGCGCGCAGCGAAGACGGATGGAAAACACAAATTGACTAAGCCTTGGCTATGCTATTAGTCTCAGTTGCATCAAGTAGCAGTACCATTCTATGGTCTCTTAGCTGGAGTTCCCTCCTTTCTGGAGTTCACGACTTCTTTTAGATGTCCGAATGTTGAGCCGATATAGCTTCTTTACAGCCGGTGGGAAGTATGGAAAAAATCATAGGCCTTTCTTAATACATAGAAACTACATCTGAGGAAGATGCGGATCTAAAGATACGTAAGAGGAGCTCAACCCGGCGGTAGGGGGGAGCGGCAATCAACCTGTCTTAATATGTTGTTTGCATTATATAGATTAGAACAAAAGAGGATTTAATACCTTGGGGCCAGTTGCTTATACAGCACATATTGAGTTGTTGAAGTTAGGGCTAGAGCTACTAGAGCGGAGTTTGAATAGAGGACTTTGATTGAAAGAAGAGGGGAGAGAAGAAAAGAGTAAAACGAAGTAAAAAGAGTACGAGGTCTGACCAGTAGTATATTATCTTGAATGCGGAACATCGTTTTCTGTTGAAAAAATAGTAGAATGCGAGCCTTTATAGGGAAGTCACTTAGTTACGGCCTTTATCGATTTGGAATCGTAGAAGCAGAAGGAATGAAAGCAATCAAAGGATTGGAATACCCGAAATACCTTGCTTACACTTGATTTACCTTTTAACCAAGAAATAGGAGTAGCTTTCAATGCCTTACAGCTTTCTCCCATTGGATGGATTGCCTAAGATGCCTAAGCTTGCATACCTGGAAATAAAATGTTCGTGACTCTTTGTAAACTGATAGACTAGCTTTCTCATTCTCACAGGAAAAAGAGAGTTGCTTTAGAACTTATTTCCAAGGCCGATAGAACTGAATAGGCGGACTTCACTCCCGCTAACAGCCAAGAAGAGTGAACATTCCACTTCCAATAAGGCACGCACTGGTGATCTAATTCATAAACTAGCTTCACTAAGACTAAGTCGATATTCTATACCCATTCATTGTCTTCTTCTCAACCTCTCTGAACTACCGGAAAATAAGCACTGCTAGTCCCGTAGAAGCTGTTAATGGCATAGACCTTGCAACAAGAGTAAGCACTGCCTGATTGATCGGACTTTGCCAGGCCTGGAGTTGCGGTTGCCAGCAAGCAAGCCATTATCCCGAGACAATAGCAGTACCCAAGATGCTGTAGTAGTGGAAGAAAGCTTCGAAAACGAACTTACACATTGAAATGGCTATGGGTGCCGAGTTCCTATCTTCAAGCGTTGAATGAATGAACTGCTTACTTACTCGCAAAGGAAGTTTTTTCCAATAGGCATTATGTGCAAGTATAAAGAATATTCCTGAGAGTATCCATTTCTGACGAAGTAGGTCTATTCGCACTACTACCAGAAGCTTGACCTAGTAGCACTTGAAACAAAGCATGCCTTTCTCTTTCCGCTTTGTGACTCTCACTTCATTTCTGAGGCAGCTTGGAATTTAACCTATCCCTACTAAACAAGCGATACTGAGCTAGCGAAGGTGAGTTATGAAAGAAATAACGTAGATAGAAAAAGAACGTGTGCCAGGCAAGGAAAGTGAAAGCATTGAAATGTGTAAGCGTTAACATTGGTGGGGTAGTAGTTTAAAGCTTATCCTCCGTTCCAGTCCACGAGAAAAGCCCATTCTTATGAACTAGAGTTTTGATTTCCGACTCACTCGATGATTGACTGAACAAAAGCAATAGGCAAGGTACTTTACTAGTCTGCATTTCTATGTGTTGTGAAAGATCTCGCTCTTCTGCGAAGTCTAACTCATCCAAAGTGGAAGGAGCCTCTGTCGGTGTCCGTCCCTCTCAAAGAAGGCGTGTTCCTTAGGTTGTAAGCACATCCCTCGCGTCTTTTTCTTTCGTTTTTTACTATGCTCACAAGGGCAGTGGTGAATTTGAGTGAGGTACCAAGTAACTTGAATAGCTCTCTCCAGAATTTACTTGTGCAAATCTTATCTCTATCAGTGACTATGCTCTCGGGCAGCCCGTGTAGCTTATGGATATTGTATAGGAACCCCTTGGCAACTTGGGGTGCTGTGTAGGGGTGGCTTAACGGAATGAAGTGGGCATATTTAGTCAGTCTATCTACTATTACCACACTCTTTCCTTCTGATCTCGGTAATCCTTCTATAAAGTCCATTGTAATGTGGCTCCAAATGCTTACTGGCAGGGGTAAAGGTTGAAGCAAACCTGGATATTTAACATTTTAACCTTTGTTGATTTGACAGACTTCGCAATGCTTGACCCATTTGTACACATCTTGTTTCATCCCAGAACAAACTTCTTTTTAGTCGTTGGTACGTAGCCAAAATGCCGGAATGTCCCCCAGCTCCCATGCACTTCCCGGACTCCCCTAAGTTCATTTCCAATTCCCACATACAGTCTAGTTCCTTTCATGAGTAGTCCATCTTTTTTCTTGCCATTCAGCCGGCTTGTCCTTCACTTTCTCAAGCTCCTCTTTATTTCACTTTCAAGGCCATTTCGTAGCTATTTCTCCTGAACCCACTCGGGCACCACTATGCTTATGGCCGCGCATGTATCCACTTCTTTAGGCCTAACCTTTCTCGATAAAGAATCTGCCACTTTGGTCAAACGATCTACAATTACCCAAATCGAGTCATGTCCCTTCTGAGTGCGGGGAAGCCCGACTACGAAGTCCATACTGATATCATCCCACTTCCATACCGGAATATCCAAGGGTTGGAGTAATCCAGCGGGTCTCTGATGTTCAGCTTTCACTCTTTGGCAGATATCACAATGTGCCACATATGAAGCTATGTCAGCCTTCATAGACTTCCACCAGAATCTGCTTCTAAGGTCACAATACATCTTGGTACATCCAGGGTGGATTGAGTACTTCGAGTTATGTGCCTCTGATAAGATAGCATCTCGAATCTGCTGATCCTGGGCATATCCTTTGTTTCAGCCACAGGGTTCCTTGTTCATCAACTCTGTAGTCTTGGTGGTGACCCGTCTTCATAGGGGCCTTGATCATCTTGATTTCCGGGCACTTCTTCTGGGCTTTTCGAATCTTATCTTTGAGAGTATAGGTGACTTGGAGTGTATGAAGGTGGCCAGTGCGCTTCCAATCTCAGCTTTTCCAGTTCTTCATGTAACTCAGGCAATCGCTCTCTAGTGACGAGACTGCTGCAATAGCCCTTTCTGCTCAAGGCATCTGCCACAACATTTGCACATTTGGACGCTACTACCGTACTTTCCAGAGGATTAGCTTCCAAGGGTCCCGCAGTAGATCCTTTAGATTCAACCTCAACTATGTTACAGCCTCGGATCGTTGGCAACGAACATTATGAAACTGCGCAAAGAGTTAAGGAAACTTTACAACGTTACAAAGAACTTCAGGACATTATCGCAATTCTTGGATTGGATGAATTATCGGAGGAGGATCGTTTAACTGTAGCAAGAGCACGAAAAATCGAGCGGTTCTTATCACAACCGTTCTTTGTGGCAGAAGTTTTTACCGGTTCTCCAGGAAAGTATGTTGGTCTTGCAGAAACAATTAGGGGATTTCAACTAATCCTTTCCGGAGAATTAGACGGCCTACCCGAACAGGCTTTTTATTTAGTGGGGAACATCGATGAAGCTAGCACGAAAGCTATAAACTTAGAAGAGGAGAGCAAATTGAAGAAATGAAATGAAATCTTTATGTACTGACTCCTAAACGAATTATTTGGGATTGTGAAGTGAAAGAAATCATTTTATCTACTAATAGTGGCCAAATTGGTGTATTACCAAACCACGCCCCCATTAACACAGCTGTAGATATGGGTCCTTTGAGAATATGCCTCCTCAACGACCAATGGTTAACGGCGGTTCTGTGGAGTGGTTTTGCGAGAATAGTTAATAATGAGATCATCATTTTAGGAAATGATGCAGAACTGGGTAGTGACATTGATCCAGAAGAAGCTCAACAGGCACTTGAAATAGCCGAAGCTAACTTGGGTAAAGCTGAGGGTACGAAAGAATTGGTTGAGGCGAAGCTAGCTCTCAGACGAGCTAGGATACGAGTCGAGGCTGTCAATTGGATTCCCCCATCCAATTGAATCCAAAGGTTTCGTTGATACAAAGAAAAAGGAAAGAAGGGATCTCGTTCCTAGAGACCCAGAGATGAATGAAACTGATATTCACTGTTATATGTAACAAGCAAGTTGATATATATATGTAGCTTTTTCAGACCTGACTGACATGTAGGTAGCTTGTTTGTATCTATTTTAAACAGGCGGGGTTCAAATGTGGCATTTCTATAAAATGAGTCAACGTCATGCTTATCCTAAACAACCAAGCTCCCCCTTGCCCCTACTTAAAATCAGGCTCTTCCTGACTCCTTTGCGGATTGGACGAAGGCTTTGCGGAATTGTTCGTTCTTGTCTTGCCTTGAGCTCACGACTGATAGATGTATAAGCCTGGTCATTGCCAGACTTTCTCTTTCTCCATCTAAAGATGCCTCATCTTGGTACGAACTTTTTGTCTTCTTAAGTCTGAATGCTGATGGGTGGTTCTGCCTAATTCTCTCTTTTTCTATCTTTGATGGACCAACTTATAGAATCTTATGCCGACCCCTTTCTTTACCGGTCATCAAGGCTTTGACCCTGGCGCTCGATCTCGGGCCTGTGCTTCAGTGAATGGTATGGATTTCTAACTAATAATGGTGGTGATGTACCATTCCATTCTTTATGCGCTGACTCGAGGTCTCTTCTTTTTCTTTTTGGAATCCTCTACGAGGGGGTTCGATATTCTTTCTGCTAGTCTTTCTTTTTTTAGCCCTGATGAGTTTTCTATTCATCTATGGATGGATTCTACCGTTCATCCGGGGGCTACCAATTGCTTAACCAACCCGATTTTTTACTTCCTTACAGAAGAATGATAGACGGAAGCAGAATCAAGGGTTGGTATGGTTGTAGGTCGGCGAGATGTCCAGTTTGTCTGTATGAGCCTAATAAACAAGCCTATGGGTACACAGTCAACCCGAGCTAAAGCTATTTATGAAGAGTGGCGGTCACAAGCATTGAGCACCGATATCTAAAAACAAAGCGTGGATAAACCGAACCTGGAGAATCAAGCGTCGGACAGCCAAGCCACTATTTCGCTTTGATCGAACAGAAATAGGATAGAGCTTTAGTACTCGATCGGTATGGGGAGAGGGAGTTTACTTGAGGGTACTGACTTGCCTATACTAAATAAAGGAAGAGTCCGCAAAGCTGAGCTTTCGGTTCGCTCCCCAGGCCTTCAACCCTGTTTGCCTCCTTTCTCTTGCTTGATGGAATAGTTCAATGCCCGAGCTCCAGCTTTGCTTGCGTTCTTCACCGGCGCTCGCCGGATGTATCACTCATCCCGAAAATAAGGCAAGGAGTCTGCTGTTTGTTTGTTATAATCATTACGGGAATGAATCGCATATGTTGGTTTAGAATTGCTCGGGAATTCATTGATAGTGACTTTTTTCAGTTCTAGGGGGGCTAGTCTACTCCTCTTTTTTATCGATCGAGCCGCTTTCCCTCATTCTACTCGTCCAGCCCTCTTCACGAACTTGTACAATCAATGCCACAAAGATAGCAAACTCGATTATCGAATATATAAGGAAAGGGGCGACGATTTGGCACCAGATATCCGGAGGTGTGGAAAGAGCTGCTGTGATAAGCGGAAAAACCATCAAAAAACGACGATTGCTCGTGAAGGTTTCCACAGAAAGACCCCTTGGTTCTGGCAAACAGATCACAATTACAGGTACCTGGGAGCATACCGATGGAATGAACAAAATACGAACAGTTAACATAATATAGTCATAGATCTTAGGTTGTAACTTGATCATGAGCGAATTTGTTGATGTTGCACCCACGAAGTATGGAAAGTGCCAAACATTGGGAACTACCCGGGGAGGAGTTAGGAACAGGAACAAGGAGAAGCGAGAACCACTTAAATGGAGGAATCTATTGTATTTCTGCCTTTGTTCCCCATAGCAACTGGGGATCGAAAAGCACCAAATTTGATGACTTATTAAGGGAAAGACGAAGTAAGAGCATGCTATTGAAGACGTTGCAACATATGTCGAGGGGGGGCCTCCGTTGATTGTGTACGAACAAAATACGAGTCCAAAGGTAGGGTAAGAAAGGGTTTAGCTAATGGAGAAATTGACTCTTCCGGGAACCAGTAACGCGTAAACCATGTCAAACCAAGACCGATCAATATCCGAACGGAACGGATTCGAACTTCTCCTAGAAAAGTTTCCGGTGCGAAATTCCATTCAATGAGTAATTCAAAGGATAAATGCATTTTCGGCATGCGGTCGGTAGGGTGTACTTCCCCCTTCCTCGCTCTGCCCCTCATAGAGTCCTAAAAGGAATCCAAAAAATCGGAGAGAATCCCCACGGGATCAATGGATTCCCCGGGAGTTGTGTGACCCTCCGCCCCCGTGCTCTCAGACTCCTTACTTCCACTAGGTTCCCCTGACTCCGTTTCCGCTGCAAGGATTTCTTTTTTATCCTTGAGCGGAGGCGAGTCCGCCGCTTCTTTTCCTATTGCTGGAACTTGAACTGGAACCTCATCGGCTCGGGCAGGGGGGGCTATTTCCCTTTATTATCTGGATTCTACCCCTTTCCTACAGTTCAGTATTCCTCTACCTCTAATTGACTGCTAAATCCCTTGCTTGTGATACTAAATAAACCAATCAAACATATGCGCGTGACTTCTTCTTTCCCTGCTGCAGCTTCAGTCTTATTTATGGCAAGAAGGCTCATATCTTATTTCTGTCAATCAGTCTAATAGAATATTTCAGGTGTAGAGGCGGGTCCTTCAGAGATTAGAGGTCTAGTAATTAATAGTCGTTAGAACATTTTCCGATAGAGCGGAAAGCAAGGTGTGTGTCTCGGTTAGACTACCTACTTTCTTCATGGATTTGAACTGGTGGGCAATTCCAACCAAGTGTTTCACCCGATCGTAGTATTTGAAATATCAGATATTGTTAGCGATGACAGCTGATAAGAGTTAAGTTTACTATGGAATTACGTAGCCCTACCTACACTATAGGCATCGGCAAGAGTAAGAAGAACTTGTGTGAATCGTTACACGGTATCGAGGACCCGTGCTGAATTGTCTGTTTCTCTTGTCTTTAGTGTTGCAGTTACTAAGCGAGTTGAAGCTTCTCGAGATGCAACCTCATCTGCTCTTGCAGGGGCGCCATTTCCCTTGTCTTGGGCAGGACCGATATCCTTCCAACATGCCCGAGTATGGTCTGATCGTGGGACGTGGCATTGAGTGAGTTGCACGCTGACCTACTTTTCCGGCAGCTCATGACAAGGCTGGCACAGGGCTGGCATACGCTTTTAGTAAGTACCCTGGCAGGGCGTCTCCTTCACTCACTTACGTAACTCGGAAGTTACGAAGCACATAACGACTTGCTTTCCTTAGCACATGACTCATATGTTGTTGATCGTGGGATTCATCTCATCAAAAAATCCTATCATTTATACGAATAATCTTAAAAACTCTATACTGTTAAAAAGTTTCGGTGTTCAGACAATTTATCCTAGGCAGGATTTTACTTGAGTTACGAATACAAATCGACTCATACAAAACTATTGGATTAAAAAATATTCCTCCTAGACTGGGATCGTACAAAAATCGACAAACAGGCGCAGGAACAAGAACTTAGTTGGCCAGGGGAAATTAGGGTTTCATATCCTAGTTTTTTTTACTGAGCTATCTCCGTCTTTTCGTTTCCAATAGTCGCGTGCAAAGTTCTTATTTGCTCGGGACCGGCTACCCACTCGACCAACGACTTAGGTCTCACAGTGGTTCACTCTTGGGCGGCAATTCTCGATCAATAAAGACATAATGAATACTGTTATTACTACATTTAGGTGGGATCCTACCTTTACAGGGGTTTTCGACCTTAACGATGCAAATGACTTGGATAATAATATTGGTTCGAAGCAAGTTTTTGCGAGTGCCGCCACTGCCATCATGGTAGCAACCTTTATAGCGACCAAAGCGTTGGTTTTACCAGCATGATGCATGATGCCCTTAATGGACGGAAGGAACAGATAGAATAGAATGATTCTCCGATTTAGTAGAACGATTCTCCGATTATGGGAGATATTAGTTAGCTTAATGGCAAGGGCTTGGGGAAGATGCTTGAGTCAGCGGATATCGTTTATGACGAATCAAAGAAAGAATAGGCACTCTCCTCCGTTCGTGTCGTCCAGTGCTGATGAAAGCAAGTTTTTCTTCTCTTTTGTACTTATTTAGCTTTGGACAAAGAGAGTGTTTTTAGCCAAGGCAACTGAATCTGAGGACCCATCCCTGAGAATGCTTGAACGAATGCTTGCTTAAATCCATATATGTGTAGTAGACAGCTCCTCTGCTTGAGCATTGAAAGATGATTTCTCTAAAAATTCCCCAGGAGGCTCTGCTGGGAGGATACGATCATCCCGAGCTAGAATAAAATAAAGATGGTAAGGCACGAAGTGATCAACTGATTTGGGAGTAAATATATCTAACTGGGAGCTGTAAAGTGAGTAGTTTATCAAATAGATACAGATTCGTGAGTTGATGCTGGCGCCCTCATTTATGTCTTTCTTGAACTTTCGCTGTGGCATAAGCATCGAACCAGCTGTCTCCACTCCTGGGAATGGAAAATATCTTGATGAATTCATGGGATTGGCTTCTTCTTAAAAATGGTATAGAATCCAAAGAAATGACAGTACCTGTGACACTCTAGTGTCAAGAACTGCATTAAGGCACTGCATTTAGCTACTAAAGAAACATGAGCAACGCATTGCATCATTTCATGAGCATGAGAGTGTTTTGTCTTTTGTTTATTTATTTAGATTTGGATTTCTATTGGACTTGGTTGTTTGAGTGGATTTCTGTTTTGACAAAGAGTTTTATAAAATAGAGAATATTGAGTAGAGTGCTTTTCATGTTGGAGTTTTGACCTAGTTCAGATTAGTTTGTAAATAAAAATAAGTCAAACAAAATGGTTTATACTTTAAAATTGGCTTTGTTTATGTGGAGGATTTAAAAATGGTTTTCAGAAAAAGTGTCCTATATGAAAGTTGTAGAGAAAATTATTTCGAGAAACTTTTATATTTGGGTCAAAACCTAGTTTGGAGTTTTTGAAACTGTTTTTGAGTGGTCAAAGTTTGAAAAGAATTTGGAAAAAGAAAAAGGAAAACGATTTCTCCCGCGCCCCACCTTTCGGCCCATCTGGCCTTTTCGGCCCGACTCGCGCGCGCCGGCCCAGCTCGGCCGCGCACCCCGCGCCGCTCGCCAGCGTTCGCCTGCGTGCCGCGCGCGCCGCGCGCTGCTGCCGCTGACTTGCCGCGCCGTACGCCGGCCGCAACCGCCACGTGGCCGCCGCATGCTGCCGAGGATCCTCGCCGGCCACTCCTCGCTCGATCCTCTCTCACCCGAGCACGCAAGCTATCTCCCCCGGCCACTCTCCGCTCGCCTCGCCTGCCGCACCCGCTCGCCGTGCACGGCATCACCGCGCTGCCTCGCCGACCGCGCCGCCGTGGTCCCGCCACGACCACTGGCCGGTCAAGCCGATCAAAACCCCGAGCACCCCTTCACTCCCTCGCTCACCCGCGCACACAACTCGCACTCGCTCTCTCACTCTCGCTCGCATTCTCGCCCGTGCACGAACACGAACCGAGCGCTCCCCGCTCGCCGCGACCACCGCCGCAACCACCCCTCTCCGTTCTGACCTCGTCGGAGCACCTCCCTTCGATTCCCTCCGTACACCGCTCCGCCTACACCGTGCACACGCCGTGCGCACGTTGTCGTCCCCGACCGAGCCCCATCGCCGCCGGAGGACGAAGCGCCTCTTTCGGTCCGTCAGTCGCCACCGCCGAGCCGCAACGCCGTTCTTCCCCAACCCGAGCTCCACCGACTCTTCTTCTTCATCCTCGAGCTTCACCAAGCCAAGGCAAGGTGAGAACACCACCTAGCTTCAACGCTACCGCTCTCTCCCACATCTTCTTCCCCGGCCGAACGCCATGGCCGTCCGCCGCGGACCTCGCTCGTGGCCAAGCTCCTCTGGAGCCACCCGAGCCAAACCAACCCCGTAGCTTTGCTCCTTAGGGTTCTCTCGAGCTTTTGCCTCCTCCAATTTCTCCGGTCGCCGCCGGAAACGGCGTAGCCGCGCGTTGCCGCCATCACCGTGCGCCGCCACTCGCCGCCGGCATGCTCCGGCCGTGCGCTAGCCAAACCACCTACACCACTCGATGCGCCTCGTCGAAACGAGTTCGCAAGCCTAGTTTACCCGCCGGCGACCTCACCGTCGGCGAGGAATCGACGGTCAAACCTCTCCCCTGTTTCCGTCTCGCCCGAGCCCTCGAGCCAGGCCTCGGACGGGCGTGTGTTTTCCGTCTCGCCCGAGCCCTCGAGCCAGGCCTCGGACGGGCGTGTGTTTTTTCGTCTCGCCCGAGCCCTCGAGCCAGGCCTCGGACGGGCGTGTGTTTTTCCGTCTCGCCCGAGCCCTCGAGCCAGGCCTCGGACGGGCGTGTGTTTTTCCGTCTCGCCTGAGCCCTCGAGCCAGGCCTCGGACGGGCGTTTGTTTTCCGTCTCACCGAGCCCTCGAGCCAGGCCTCGGACGGGCGTGTGTTTTTCCGTCTCGCCCGAGCCCTCGAGCCAGGCCTCGGACGGGCGTTTGTTGTCCGCCTCGCCGCGCCTCGAGCCAGGCCTCGAGCGAACCCTCGGGCACTGTCTCGTTCGAGCCGGGCCTCGAGCGAGCACACCTATTCCGTACGCCGAGTGTTTTCCAGAAAACGTTTTCCAAAATGTTTTTCTATTTCCCGTAAATGCTTGTTTATTTTGTAGATCCTGTTTTGTTAGTCCAAATGGAGTGCTTTCAGTTTTGCTAGTTTGTTTATGAGTAGATCTACCCTGGAAAAATATAAAAGTATTTTTGGTAGGAGTTAATTTTACTGTTTTTATTTATTTCAGTTTATATGCTTTTGCTAAGATAAATGGTTATATATGTTTTCTGGTTGAGATAATTTCTGGAAAATTTTGTGTAAGTTTATTATCCTGTTTTACACATGTGAAAAATATATAATGCACTGTTTATGTAGAAAAAGTTTCTGTTATGGTTAAAAGTCCTTTTTGGCTGATTTGT
This sequence comes from Coix lacryma-jobi var. lacryma-jobi, assembly GCA_009763385.1. Taxonomy (NCBI): domain Eukaryota; kingdom Viridiplantae; phylum Streptophyta; class Magnoliopsida; order Poales; family Poaceae; genus Coix; species Coix lacryma-jobi. The sequence goes on from CM019827.1 coordinate 18,173,579, forward strand.
TAGAATAAATGTTAAGGTGTTTTATATGTCAAGATAAAATGTGGGAAAATTTGTACAGTCTCTGTTTATAAGGTTCAAGCTAAGAAAAATTAAAGCATGACCTGTTGTGTGGAGAAATCTGAAGTTGCTTTAAAAAGGTGCTTTTCTGTGTTTTCCTTTGAAAATTCATGTAAGAAATAATATAATGTTTCTGTTCATGGGACTTTCTTAATAAGCATAAAAATATGAAATAGAATCTGGAAAAAATATGAAATAGAGTGGTGCACCCTTTTACAGTAGGGTTGTAGTTCAAAGTACCTTTTTGGGCAGTTTGCTTGTTATTTTTATATCTGCAGTTCTGTATTTTATTTTTGGCTGAAATTTGTTCAGTGGAGTCCAGCAACTGTTGTTTGCCTTCTGGAATTTTCGTGGATTTTTCTGAGTCCAGAAAAGTGCACTTGCAGTTCAAACCTAAGTTTCTTTTGATTTATTAAATGAGAAATAGGTGAATAAAAGGATTTTGTTTTATGAATTAAATAAGTATTTACCTCAATGGTTCAACAAGTTGGTTTTGTTGGTTTGCAAGAAATGCTCTTTCTCATACCACACATCTCGCACCCCGCATTTAAATATTTATTATTCGTCGCATGCAATAGGATCGACACTCCCGGAACCCGACCAGGAGCCAGAGACAAACGCCGAGCTGCAGATCCCGGAGCTCCAGCAAGCCGAGGAAGTCGACCCCGCCAGCGACACTAACTTGCCCGAGTGCCCCTCCCACGAGGCCTCGGTCTTCACCCAAGGCAAGCCCCGGAGCATTCTAAGTCTCCCAGTATTTACAATTAAAATTACTTGAGTCCTTTTATATTGTGATGCATTAGGTCTAGGAGTTGAATGAATCCTATTTGCTGCATTACCATTCCTTGATGATTGATTAATATCTACCTTGTTATCCTGTTATTTATTTGCAATGTAGAATTGCTTAGCCTGCTTAATAAAAGTAGTAGTTAAGGATGTCTCCGTAATACCCTGATGGGTATTTATTGGATCACGGTTGGCTATATTTGCTATCGTGGAAAAGAACCTGAGTAGTAATAAAATACGGTCAACTGGAAGGCAAGGCACAAGTTTGGAAACTTGGGGCAGTCCGTCCGTTGGATCGTGTAGGTTTGTATCGATGTTGGCCCTCGTTCATTTTTGAACGCGCCCTTTTACTTAGGGATATGTCAGTGCCGTAATCATCGACCCCAAAGCCGGTTAGAAGCTGTTCGGGCCGGTCTCAACCCGTGTCATGCCCTCTAGTATGGAAATTGCGATCTGCCGCGTGAGGCCATCGCCAGGTTCCAATTGGGCGGTCCGTGCTTGAACCGCGGCGATTACCACCACGAACAAGCGTCGAGCAATTGCCCAATGCATGGACCCGACGGGGAAAGTGTGGGCTGGTATTAAAGGTCTTTCACCAGCTGGTTTGGAATTCGATTCGAGTCGCCGTCTCCCCCGGTTAGTGGGAAACTATGGCGAGCTTCACCACGATACAACTCCATGTGATATCTAAAGGTTCAACTAAAATGTGGACAAGTCAACTGGATATGGTTATAATATTTGTCTGCTAGACTCAAGTGTGTGCAATAGTTCAGGTGCAAACCTAGAAGAAGGAATAGGTATAAAAGATGACAGCTCACTGCTACCTCACCATACCCAACTACTACGACATACCACACTCCTAGAAACTACTTTGCAGGTCTAAACACACGTCAAAACCACATTTCCTGACTAACCAACCTGAATACTGGAAGAAGCTAGACAGAAGAAGAACCTTACCCTTTCTTTGGCAGACCTCATCCTATTTATTTACTCCCTTCGGTCAACCCTAAATAAGTTGATTGGAATCCGCTATCCCCATCTGTTCTATCTCTTCTACCCATTGTTCATCTTACTCTTCCCTCTCTGAAAACTTCCCGATCTGATCAACCCGTTCAATTCAATTACCAAATAAAGACGGTCATGATAACTCTCTTTTTAGGAAATCTCAAATATGGGGTAAAGGCCTTCTCTCCTTCTTTGAAGGCTCTTACAAGAGTTCGTGAATAGCCGAGGTAAACAGATAAGAAAGAAACATGATAGGCCAACCGGCCAGGGTATTGGTCTTCTTTTCTTTCTGATGGTAATGCGAATCTCGAATCTCTTGCAATTGGTCTATGGCAAAGGGTCTAGGAAAGATAGTAGTTTAGGACCGAGAACCAGAACTAGAAAAAGCATCTTCTTTTGGGTAGGATTCAGACAAGCAAGAGAGTACGTCAGATGGAAGAATCTCTTTCTCTTAGTCCCTCCACTTTGAACTTAAGGAAGGGAATGCAGATGATCAAGGATCTGGTTGTCATGATGAAAGTACCACAACTTCTCTTTTCTTTTCAAAAGTCTCCGTCCTGTCTTTACTATTGCTATTGTATTACGATTAGAACGGATGGGGGATTCTAATTGGATAGATCCACTCCCCGAAAGTAAGGATTAGAAAATCCGGATGTGATTAAAGCTTTCATTCACATTTGAACATGAAGATTCCTATGATACCTCATGCCCGCCCACTTCTCTTCATCTTTCTATTATTACCTTGCCTCTGGAGTCGGGAGACAAATCTTCGTAGCCGGCCCCCATTTGGTATTATTATTGGCATCTCTCCCTTCTTACTTCAATACGAATTTAGCCATCTGAACGAGCCTGTAGGACTTTCACTACACCTTTCCTTATCGATTGGCTTCGTCTTCCGCTGCTTCCCACTCAGTCTTCTACTGAAAAGAGTGGTGACCCCATATAGACATTCCTTTAAGGGAGGCTGGCTCTATACGGGAATGGTTTCCCCTTCCACCGAACTCTCAGCGCTACTTTTTTCCTAGTAAATAGATTCCTCTTATTGGCGACTAATCCAATCCATAAGTAGTAGGGCTAACCGGAACTGAACTTAAAGAGCAGGGTAAGAGGCATAAGCCGCAGAAAGTAATCAAATCGGGGATGAGGTATACCATAAACAAAAACCATACCGGCAGACATCGATTGCATTGCGTAAGTCTCTCAAGCTGAGCTGTATTACGGGCGGGCTAACAACTGGAATGAAAGAATCAGTTGTTCTGCGGAATGGATTTCCTGTTGATGGCGGAGCGAGCGAGACAGCTACTCACTGCTCGTATATGAAAGAGAGGATGTATGGATTGTTATAAGTAGATAATAACAAAAAGAAATCAAAACCGCCACCCACAAAAAGTATTTCCTTACACAGCCGAGGTCGATAGGAAACTAAGCTATAAGTAAATCCGCCATCCGTCTAGCTGTGCCCTATCTCTTGCAATCGCTCTTCTGTCAACTGGAAAGTCTCTCCATCGCGAGCTGTCAGTTGTCTGTTAAACACTATAGGTATCTCCTGTTGCAATTAGTATTGGTATACCTGCCTGGTAAACAGGTCAGTCAATCAATCCGTCGGTCTAGGGATAGGTTGAGAAAGCTGACCAGGAAGACAAGAACGTAGTTGACTCAGAAGAAGACTTCCTTGTAGTAAATGGCAAAGGGCATGCCTCTTCTTCGAAGGTCTTAACTTAAGGTCTATCCGTTCGTGATACCCATTAAGGGCATCATTCACTCTCCCAACCATCCGGACAGGTATCTTATCTTAGCGGATTAGTATTCCTCACAGGTATCTCAATTCAAGGTGAACATCTTATTATGCTATGTTGGTAAAACTAACGCTTTGGTCGCTATAAAGCTTGCTACCATGATGGTTGTGCAGATATTCACTAGAATATGCTTCGTAGCAATATTATTCTCCAAGTCCAACCCTTCAATGTTGTAGTCAATGTCGATAATGTTCATAAAGGTAGGATCTTCCCGAAATGTACTAATAACAATATTCATTATGTCTTTATTGATCAAGAAAGTCGCCCTCTTGTAAGCATTAATAACCGCATCTGGGTTCTTAAAAGCATCAAAATCAACCAATGGCAGACCTATTTCTTGGGGAATCCCATTAACCGGGGGGTTATCAAACGGAATATACCTATACCAAACTACTACTCCTATCCCCGAAAATACAAGGATATTAAAGACACCCCAGATAAACTTCTGGATTGATTTGTCAAAAGTGCAAGTTCTAACTTGTATTATGCTACTAAAAAATCTATGATATTGGTTATTCGGCACAAGATATTTTATTCCTCTTCCTATTTGAGTGTAATTGAAGTATTTAGAAAACAAATTAGTAACACCGCTTCTGCAGCACAGAGACATCAATCCTAATTCTTTTACGAGTTTTTGAAACCTACTTTTTAGATAAGGGTTATTTAGTTTCACATCCCATTCTTTCACTTCCCCTTCCTTTTCTAGATTATTCCACAATTTAGTATTACTATAATCTACCTTATCCAGAATTGGGGATACAGTATTCTGAATATTGGCTGCTGATAAGCTAAACAGAGTAGTAATTTTATTTAGTTCATTTATTTGAGCTATAAAATTGCGTATATAACGATAAAAATAAGATAAACAGATTCGTGTGAAATAAGCAACAACAAAATGAAGTACCCACGTTGTTATATATCCGAATATATCAGACATATTTATCCAACTTAGTATATAATCCATCGAAGTCCTAGCAAAATAGAGTAATTGTTTCAGAATGTCACGCTGACTCAACAAACTAGACAACCAGGAAGTTCCTGCCCTATTCTCAATACCGGAATCTCCAGGTAAACTAGAACCTACAGAATCCCCAGGTAAACTAGAACCAGTTGAACTAGAACCACTATCACCATCGTTTGAACGATATCCTCCAAAGATACTAGTGATTATTCCAATCCAATCTTTTAACCATTCCTCAATCACTGTATTGGATTCACTATCTAATTCTGAGCTAGATTCCTCATTTGATCTAGAATCAAAATCATCCATGATATTACTATTGTCAATATCATCCATCATATTACTATTGTCAATGATCTTATTCAATAATGAATCAAAATCATCCATGTAATTTATTAGAAATTCTTTTAAGAAGTGTAACATAATCCTTTGTTTCTTAACATTTCTTGCGTTGTTTTGGTAGGATTTTGACTGAGGTTCCTCAGTATACCTGAAATAAAGACACTTTATCTCTTCTTTTCTCATTTTACTTAACTTACTATTGTCCTGATTATAATCAGAATAGACTATTAATATTAGGTAGTACCCCCACTGTTACACAGAAACAGACCACTACACCTAAACTTATTGATTTATACCATTGACTATCCTTAATTTCATTATTATCCCGTAAACCAGGGATGGTACTATCATCATCAGGCAATCTTGTCCACTCTTTATAAAATACATCCTCCTCTTCCATCTCAGACTTACGCTTACTATCAAGCATATCCTTAAATGACGAATCTTCAAATGCCTCTTCGATCGATGATGTAATATCCTCCAACCCACCCTACTACTTGGAATTCATGCTTATTCCAAGAACTTATTTTGATGTCTTTATGGAAGGATTAGGAAATCGAGTTCGCATCATAATTCGTTATACGCCGGGAGTCGGATGTACTTTTTGGTGGACTGAGCGCCCAATAAATCCAGAAGCAAACACTGGTGCAGGTGGAGTCAGTACTTTAGAAAAAAATGATAACTATAAGCACTTTTTTGAACAAGGGTATCTGAGTAAAGCTGCTGGAGATTTTACGTACTCACAAGTTGAGCGTAGTGAGATGCTGGAAAGTTTAAAGCTAATTTGCTTGGAGAATCCTAAATTAGCGGAAGAACTCGGTATTGACGAGTCATTAGTGACGGATGATGAGTGGCCAGAGTCAATGTTAGATATGGCTAAATTTTCCATATTTTTGTCAAATATAATCCTTAGGGACGTGACGTTCAAGCTTAAGGGAGAATACACTTTCGCTGAGTCTTGTGAGACCAACTCTAAATAAAGAATAGGAAGTGCCGATTAGAACAAGCTTTATTAGGCCATGGTACCACATTCTGTGTTCATTCATACTATTGTCGTGACGTGAGGATTGTTGTGGTAGTTGAATTGTTTATGGAACATATCAATATAATTGTAAGTAGTAAATGAGATACTAGTTCCACCTCAAACTAGCATCCTATTGTTTGAACATGAAAAAACGAGGGAGAGGATGACTGGGGGGAAGACAGGCATTCTCGGTGTGAGTGTCGTCCAGAACAGCTTGGAAAAAAGAGGTTCTATCCTCATAGAGTTGTCGACTATAGGACTGCAGTCCTGAGAGATGGCGGGCTCTCTCGGGAAAGAAGGCTCATTTATCTCCTCTTTCTTTTTATATGATTTATTATACGAGTTTCTATCAAAACTCTATACCATCAATCACTATCCTCAGGGATGGAATCTAGCCCAGCTGCTATTGGCTAAGTCCTATCTATGATATTACTAGGCATCCTCTTGTCAACAGTATGGTCTACTGCCAGGATGGAAAGAAAAAGTGGTATGCTTTGGTGTGTTCAACCAATGATTCGTATTTAGTGGAATCAAAAGACATACAAAGATTCCTATTTAGTGGAATCAAAAGACATAGGGTCATATCAATGGGAACCATTTTCGAAACTATGGTATGGAGTACTTAGGGACCAGGTGTCTGCTCTACTAAACAAACTGGAGGGGACCACCCATACTTTAAAGTGAGAGAAGACAAATAATGCTCTCTTATCTTTCACTCAATAATATTCCTATCTCTTGCAAGAGAGGATATATTATTTGAGATTTCCTAAAAAGAGAGTTATCATGACCGTCTTTATTTGGTAATTGAATTGAACGGGTTGATCAGATCGGGAAGTTTTCAGAGAGGGAAGAGTAAGATGAACAATGGGTAGAAGAGATAGAACAGATGGGGATAGCGGATTCCAATCAACTTATTTAGGGTTGACCGAAGGGAGTAAATAAATAGGATGAGGTCTGCCAAAGAAAGGGTAAGGTTCTTCTTCTGTCTAGCTTCTTCCAGTATTCAGGTTGGTTAGTCAGGAAATGTGGTTTTGACGTGTGTTTAGACCTGCAAAGTAGTTTCTAGGAGTGTGGTATGTCGTAGTAGTTGGGTATGGTGAGGTAGCAGTGAGTGTGACTTCCTTCCATGAATAAGAAATGCAGTATGTATTTCAGATAATATGGATGTCTGTCTGTCATTGTGTATGTAAGTCTTTAAGTCTGTCTGTCTGAACAATATAGTTCAAGAAGACGATTTCTAAGCCTATTTGCCAAACCATTTCTACCACAATTTCTAAGACGATCACCATTGATAACAAACAAAGCTAGGCAAAAGCCAAAGAAAGAGGGGGTATAGGGGGCCAGGAAGGTCCCGGAGTGTCGGGGTAGTGAAGTGCCTTGTCGCTTGTAGTGGGGCGAAAGGCAAGGCCGAAGGACATAAGTTGCTTTGTTTGCCCTCGCTTCGCGCCTTAGATAAAGTAAAGGCGTCGGTGCCCTTGTTGATGGAAATTGTTTGCCCAGGGAACCATGAATGGAAATGAATTTGAGGATTTATTTTAACATGAATGGTGTGAATAGAATCCAAGTGCATTTCTTTCTAAGGCCTATCTGCGTAAAGCAGAATGAGCACAAGCACTCCAAAAAGTCAGAGTGCTGGCAAGCTTCGCTTTCGAGGAGACTTCCTGGAGAGTAGCAAGCAGACAATACGCTAGCTATATGCGAGACACATGGATGCAATTCTTTCGAATGAAGAGCAATCAGTGAACAAAAGGAATAGGCACGAAGTGTTTTGAATTTACATAGATATGAAAGGAGTGTGAAGCCATAATTTACATAGAGAAATATTGATCGCGGTCTACCGGGAGGATACAACACATTAAAATACATGACTATAGGTTCCTATTCATAGCGGGCGGATAGCTTGATCGGTAGGTAGGAGAGGTTGGATTTCGACGATGACCTGGTCTATAGGCTTTGTTAAGAATACCAGTTCAATTCTTGCTTTTAGCTTGGCGTTTTCTATAGCTTTAGTCGCTCACAACAGAGTATTCGCTTGTACGTGATAAGGTTTCAGGTCAGTTTGTAGGCTTGCTGGCTCGTCCCCATAGTAGGAAGCTAGCTATCAGATTTCCCGTAGCAAATAAGATTTGAAATGCGAAATAAGAATTGAAGTAGTTACTTGTCGTATCGGCAAGGAAGTTCAAAGTACGAATCGGGTGTCGTCGCTGTTGCTCTGAGTTCTGCCTTGTAGTTAACAGGTTTCTTTCTAGCTTTGAGCTTTCAAACAAGAAGTTCAGCTTGCTGTTGATATTAAGTACCCGTAGTGGAAGTAGTTTGAGCAAGGCGATAGTGCTTTGAATTCTGTCTGCCGGCTATAAGCCTTGCAGTTACCAAGTAGGCATACCAGTAATAAAGTCAGCTTGGCGTTTCGCTTCGTAGTTTCTATAGTTTGACAAGCAAGATTCAAAGTCGGTTATAGGAAGTTCAGCTTGCAATTACGATTTTTGCTTTCATCTTTTCCCATAGTATTAACAAGGCAGACTGAAAGTAGGAAATAGAAATACAAGTTTGGTAGTGGTATGTAAGCCAGCTAGAAGAATAAGAGTAAGAGAGAGGTTTTCCAGTGCAAGCCAAGAATCCAAGCTAGTAATAAAGTTTGAGTTGCCTAGTCCGTTACCGTGTTTTACCAGCTAAAGTAGGGTTAGCCAGATGGAGCAGAAGAATAAGAGTCAGGTTGGATCTCCGGTCGAGCGGGTTCTTCTGTGACTTGAGAAAGGGAGGACACGACAGACTCCATGATTTGCTACTAACTCGGATTTCCGTCTCACGCGGGTTTGACCCAATTAGTCTCGTGTTGCGGAACCTGACGAGGTGGCTGTTTTGGACGTTTCTGACCTCTAGATATATAAGTACCGGGACCCGCCCCATTTCTGAATCAAGAAATTGCGGAAGTTGCCGGGGAGATCACAGGATTTGCCTCAACTCTGACTGGTCTTCGAAGTAATCTTCTTGCGCTAAAGTAGAAGAAAGGCACGAAGCGTTGCAGTACTCGCGGGAGTAGCGGAAAGATTCGATTTGACACGTCAAAAGCATTCTCTTGAGGGCTCGTTCATTCATTAAATTCACTCGCTGGGTGATGAAAGTCGTTATACGAGAGTGACTAATCCGGGGAATCAGGCAATCCAGTGGAAACTTTCTATCTATCAAACAAATGGTACTGTCATTTCTTTGGATTCTATACCATTTTTAAGAAGAAGCCAATCCCATGAATTCATCAAGATATTTTCCATTCCCAGGAGTGGAGACAGCTGGTTCGATGCTTATGCCACAACGAAAGTTCAAGAAAGACATAAATGAGGGCGCCAGCATCAACTCACGAATCTGTATCTATTTGATAAACTACTCACTTTACAGCTCCCGGTTAGATATATTTACTCCCAAATTAGTTGATCACTTCGTGCCTTACCATCTTTATTTTATTCTAGCTCGGGATGATCGTATCCTCCCAGCAGAGCCTCCTGGGGAATTTTTAGAGAAATCATCTTTCAATGCTCAAGCAGAGGAGCTGTCTACTACACATATATGGATTTAAGCAAGCATTCGTTCAAGCATTCTCAGGGATGGGTCCTCAGATTCAGTTGCCTTGGCTAAAAACACTCTCTTTGTCCAAAGCTAAATAAGTACAAAAGAGAAGAAAAACTTGCTTTCATCAGCACTGGACGACACGAACGGAGGAGAGTGCCCATTCTTTCTTTGATTCGTCATAAACGATATCCGCTGACTCAAGCATCTTCCCCAAGCCCTTGCCATTAAGCTAACTAATATCTCCCATAATCGGAGAATCGTTCTACTAAATCGGAGAATCATTCTATTCTATCTGTTCCTTCCGTCCATTAAGGGCATCATGCATCATGCTGGTAAAACCAACGCTTTGGTCGCTATAAAGGTTGCTACCATGATGGCAGTGGCGGCACTCGCAAAAACTTGCTTCGAACCAATATTATTATCCAAGAACGCAAGCAAAGCTAGAGCTTGGGCATTGAACTATTCCATCAAGCAAGAGAAAGGAGGCAAACAGGGTTGAAGGCCTGGGGAGCGAACCGAAAGCTCAGCTTTGCGGACTCTTCCTTTATTTAGTATAGGCAAGTCAGTACCCTCAAGTAAACTCCCTCTCCCCATACCGATCGAGTACTAAAGCTCTATCCTATTTCTGTTCGATCAAAGAGAAATAGTGGCTTGGCTGTCCGACGCTTGATTCTCCAGGTTCGGTTTATCCACGCTTTGTTTTTAGATATCGGTGCTCAATGCTTGTGACCGCCACTCTTCATAAATAGCTTTAGCTCGGGTTGACTGTGTACCCATAGGCTTGTTTATTAGGCTCATACAGACAAACTGGACATCTCGCCGACCTACAACCATACCAACCCTTGATTCTGCTTCCGTCTATCATTCTTCTGTAAGGAAGTCCAAAATCGGGTTGGTTAAGCAATTGGTAGCCCCCGGATGAACGGTAGAATCCATCCATAGATGAATAGAAAACTCATCAGGGCTAAAAAAAGAAAGACTAGCAGAAATAATATCGAACCCCCTCGTAGAGGATTCCAAAAAGAAAAAGAAGAGACCTCGAGTCAGCGCATAAAGAATGGAATGGTACATCACCACCATTATTAGTTAGAAATCCATACCATTCACTGAAGCACAGGCCCGAGATCGAGCACCAGGGTCAAAGCCTTGATGACCGGTAAAGAAAGGGGTCGGCATAAGATTCTATAAGTTGGTCCATCAAAGATAGAAAAAGAGAGAATTAGGCAGAACCACCCATCAGCATTCAGACTTAAGAAGACAAAAAGTTCGTACCAAGATGAGGCATCTTTAGATGGAGAAAGAGAAAGTCTGGCAATGACCAGGCTTATACATCTATCAGTCGTGAGCTCAAGGCAAGACAAGAACGAACAATTCCGCAAAGCCTTCGTCCAATCCGCAAAGGAGTCAGGAAGAGCCTGATTTTAAGTAGGGGCAAGGGGGAGCTTGGTTGTTTAGGATAAGCATGACGTTGACTCATTTTATAGAAATGCCACATTTGAACCCCGCCTGTTTAAAATAGATACAAACAAGCTACCTACATGTCAGTCAGGTCTGAAAAAGCTACATATATATATCAACTTGCTTGTTACATATAACAGTGAATATCAGTTTCATTCATCTCTGGGTCTCTAGGAACGAGATCCCTTCTTTCCTTTTTCTTTGTATCAACGAAACCTTTGGATTCAATTGGATGGGGGAATCCAATTGACAGCCTCGACTCGTATCCTAGCTCGTCTGAGAGCTAGCTTCGCCTCAACCAATTCTTTCGTACCCTCAGCTTTACCCAAGTTAGCTTCGGCTATTTCAAGTGCCTGTTGAGCTTCTTCTGGATCAATGTCACTACCCAGTTCTGCATCATTTCCTAAAATGATGATCTCATTATTAACTATTCTCGCAAAACCACTCCACAGAACCGTCGTTAACCATTGGTCGTTGAGGAGGCATATTCTCAAAGGACCCATATCTACAGCTGTGTTAATGGGGGCGTGGTTTGGTAATACACCAATTTGGCCACTATTAGTAGATAAAATGATTTCTTTCACTTCACAATCCCAAATAATTCGTTTAGGAGTCAGTACATAAAGATTTCATTTCTTCAATTTGCTCTCCTCTTCTAAGTTTATAGCTTTCGTGCTAGCTTCATCGATGTTCCCCACTAAATAAAAAGCCTCTTCGGGTAGGCCGTCTAATTCTCCGGAAAGGATTAGTTGAAATCCCCTAATTGTTTCTGCAAGACCAACATACTTTTCTGGAGAACCGGTAAAAACTTCTGCCACAAAGAACGGTTGTGATAAGAACCGCTCGATTTTTTGTGCTCTTGCTACAGTTAAACGATCCTCCTCCGATAATTCATCCAATCCAAGAATTGCGATAATGTCCTGAAGTTCTTTGTAACGTTGTAAAGTTTCCTTAACTCTTTGCGTAGTTTCATAATGTTCGTTGCCAACGATCCGAGGCTGTAACATAGTTGAGGTTGAATCTAAAGGATCTACTGCGGGACCCTTGGAAGCTAATCCTCTGGAAAGTACGGTAGTAGCGTCCAAATGTGCAAATGTTGTGGCAGATGCCTTGAGCAGAAAGGGCTATTGCAGCAGTCTCGTCACTAGAGAGCGATTGCCTGAGTTACATGAAGAACTGGAAAAGCTGAGATTGGAAGCGCACTGGCCACCTTCATACACTCCAAGTCACCTATACTCTCAAAGATCAGATTCGAAAAGCCCAGAAGAAGTGCCCGGAAATCAAGATGATCAAGGCCCCTATGAAGACGGGTCACCACCAAGACTACAGAGTTGATGAACAAGGAACCCTGTGGCTGAAACAAAGGATATGCCCAGGATCAGCAGATTCGAGATGCTATCTTATTAGAGGCACATAACTCGAAGTACTCAATCCACCCTGGATGTACCAAGATGTATTGTGACCTTAGAAGCAGATTCTGGTGGAAGTCTATGAAGGCTGACATAGCTTCATATGCGGCACATTGTGATATCTGCCAAAGAGTGAAAGCTGAACATCAGAGACCCGCTGGATTACTCCAACCCTTGGATATTCCGGTATGGAAGTGGGATGATATCAGTATGGACTTCGTAGTCGGGCTTCCCCGCACTCAGAAGGGACATGACTCGATTTGGGTAATTGTAGATCGTTTGACCAAAGTGGCAGATTCTTTATCGAGAAAGGTTAGGCCTAAAGAAGTGGATACATGCGCGGCCATAAGCATAGTGGTGCCCGAGTGGGTTCAGGAGAAATAGCTACGAAATGGCCTTGAAAGTGAAATAAAGAGGAGCTTGAGAAAGTGAAGGACAAGCCGGCTGAATGGCAAGAAAAAAGATGGACTACTCATGAAAGGAACTAGACTGTATGTGGGAATTGGAAATGAACTTAGGGGAGTCCGGGAAGTGCATGGGAGCTGGGGGACATTCCGGCATTTTGGCTACGTACCAATGACTAAAAAGAAGTTTGTTCTGGGATGAAACAAGATGTGTACAAATGGGTCAAGCATTGCGAAGTCTGTCAAATCAACAAAGGTGAAAATGTTAAATATCCAGGTTTGCTTCAACCTTTACCCCTGCCAGTAAGCATTTGGAGCCACATTAAAATGGACTTTATAGAAGGATTACCGAGATCAGAAGGAAAGAGTGTGGTAATAGTAGATAGACTGACTAAATATGCCCACTTCATTCCGTTAAGGCACCCCTACACAGCACCCCAAGTTGCCAAGGGGTTCCTATACAATATCCATAAGCTACACGGGCTGCCCGAGAGCATAGTCACTGATAGAGATAAGATTTGCACAAGTAAATTCTGGAGAGTGCTATTCAAGTTACTTGGTACCTCACTCAAATTCACCACTGCCCTTGTGAGCATAGTAAAAAACGAAAGAAAAAGACGTGAGGGATGTGCTTACAACCTAAGGAACACGCCTTCTTTGAGAGGGACGGACACCGACAGAGGCTCCTTCCACTTTGGATGAGTTAGACTTCGCAGAAGAGCGAGATCTTTCACAACACATAGAAATGCAGACTAGTAAAGTACCTTGCCTATTGCTTTTGTTCAGTCAATCCTCGAGTGAGTCGGAAATCAAAACTCTAGTTCATAAGAATGGGCTTTTCTCGTGGACTGGAACGGAGGATAAGCTTTAAACTACTACCCCACCAATGTTAACGCTTACACATTTCAATGCTTTCACTTTCCTTGCCTGGCACACGTTCTTTTTCTATCTACGTTATTTCTTTCATAACTCACCTTTGCTAGCTCAGTATCGCTTGTTTAGTAGGGATAGGTTAAATTCCAAGCTGCCTCAGAAATGAAGTGAGAGTCACAAAGCGGAAAGAGAAAGGCATGCTTTGTTTCAAGTGCTACTAGGTCAAGCTTCTGGTAGTAGTGCGAATAGACCTACTTCGTCAGAAATGGATACTCTCAGGAATATTCTTTATACTTGCACATAATGCCTATTGGAAAAAACTTCCTTTGCGAGTAAGTAAGCAGTTCATTCATTCAATGCTTGAAGATAGGAACTCGGCACCCAAAGCCATTTCAATGTGTAAGTTCGTTTTCAAAGCTTTCTTCAACTACTACAGCATCTTGGGTACTGCTATTGTCTCGGGATAATGGCTTGCTTGCTGGCAACCGCAACTCCAGGCCTGGCAAAGTCCGATCAATCAGGCAGTGCTTACTCTTGTTGCAAGGTCTATGCCATTAACAGCTTCTACGGGACTAGCAGTGCTTATTTTCCGGTAGTTCAGAGAGGTTGAGAAGAAGACAATGAATGGGTATAGAATATCGACTTAGTCTTAGTGAAGCTAGTTTATGAATTAGATCACCAGTGCGTGCCTTATTGGAAGTGGAATGTTCACTCTTCTTGGCTGTTAGCGGGAGTGAAGTCCGCCTATTCAGTTCTATCGGCCTTGGAAATAAGTTCTAAAGCAACTCTCTTTTTCCTGTGAGAATGAGAAAGCTAGTCTATCAGTTTACAAAGAGTCACGAACATTTTATTTCCAGGTATGCAAGCTTAGGCATCTTAGGCAATCCATCCAATGGGAGAAAGCTGTAAGGCATTGAAAGCTACTCCTATTTCTTGGTTAAAAGGTAAATCAAGTGTAAGCAAGGTATTTCGGGTATTCCAATCCTTTGATTGCTTTCATTCCTTCTGCTTCTACGATTCCAAATCGATAAAGGCCGTAACTAAGTGACTTCCCTATAAAGGCTCGCATTCTACTATTTTTTCAACAGAAAACGATGTTCCGCATTCAAGATAATATACTACTGGTCAGACCTCGTACTCTTTTTACTTCGTTTTACTCTTTTCTTCTCTCCCCTCTTCTTTCAATCAAAGTCCTCTATTCAAACTCCGCTCTAGTAGCTCTAGCCCTAACTTCAACAACTCAATATGTGCTGTATAAGCAACTGGCCCCAAGGTATTAAATCCTCTTTTGTTCTAATCTATATAATGCAAACAACATATTAAGACAGGTTGATTGCCGCTCCCCCCTACCGCCGGGTTGAGCTCCTCTTACGTATCTTTAGATCCGCATCTTCCTCAGATGTAGTTTCTATGTATTAAGAAAGGCCTATGATTTTTTCCATACTTCCCACCGGCTGTAAAGAAGCTATATCGGCTCAACATTCGGACATCTAAAAGAAGTCGTGAACTCCAGAAAGGAGGGAACTCCAGCTAAGAGACCATAGAATGGTACTGCTACTTGATGCAACTGAGACTAATAGCATAGCCAAGGCTTAGTCAATTTGTGTTTTCCATCCGTCTTCGCTGCGCGCCTTATCAACTAGGCTCCCAATCACCTGTTGATGGAAAGAAGAGGCTAGGGAGAACTTCTCAGTGACAGAGATCATACTTCTGTAGCAGATAGTCAGAAGAATGGAAATCCTCTATTGTCAGTCTCTACATTATTTCTTAGTCTCATTTGCTTCTTTTTTATAGGCTGAGTGAGTAGGTCTAGTGAAATCTAAATTTGGAATGATGAAGCAGAAATAATATGGGTTGCAAAGTTTGACCAAACAAGCGAAAGACTTGTTTTATAGGTTGAGTGAGTACTGTGATTCTTTCTTCGAAGTCTGGAATTCAAGGTAAGGTGGTATTGCCCCTTGGATCACTGGGAGGAATCTCTTCTTGCTACCAGGAAAGTGGAAGGCGGCGGAAAGGCTGTGAAACCTGGCATTGTATTTCTAAGAATATGCGAGTTATCATCATGCCAATGGAAACTCTTTTATGATGACATTGAGTCCAAAATATGCCAGTCAAGTCTCAAGAGCTAGATGAGCATCGCTAGGCTTGGCTATTACTGAACATCTACAACATTGACTGATACGCTAGCTTGACCACCTAGAAGTCGGGTTCCCGATCCTCATCTGCGGTGATGTAGGCTTTACATTCTTCGTGTTTTGAGGAAAAGAAGAAAGGAAAGTAAGACTATCAGATGGAAGAAACAGACAGTGAGTGATGCCCTTAATGGGTATCACGAGGGAAAGCAAGGAAAGCTATGGTAGGGTTCGCCTTTCCCTGACCCGTAACTAGTCAAGATAGGGAAAGATGGAAGCAATCAACTCCACTAGGTCAAAGATAAGTCACGGATAGCCATGAAAAAGCACTGGTATAATAGGCAGATCGAACGCAAAGCAATAACCCGAACGAAGAATGGTATAAATAAGGCAGCAATATTCAGTAGGTTTCCTTTCACTCGGACAAGCAATAGGAAGGACAAGCAATATTCAGTAGGTTTGCTCGGACAACAGCGAAGGGAAAGCAAGGAAAGCTTGCCAAAAGATAGCACATGTTAGTTAGTGAATGAAGAATGGCTCGGATTCATCCCCGGCAAAGCAAGAACTCCAGTCTACTGGCCGTAACAAACTACACTCACTATATATGAATGATATTTGTCAAATGAAAAAGAACAAACGAGAATTCGCTCAAAAAGGATTCCATACAGCCAGCCCTGGTTTCTCTTCGACTACCGTATAGCAGCGTGCCACTCCAACCACCAAACTGAACCATCCACTAATTCCAACTTGGCTACTCGGAAGTTGCCCCGAACCAAACAATCCTCAATCTAACATCATTCTGCTTCGACACGTTGAGCGCCTTCTTCTGAAAGCGAACGAAATGGAATGGGATCCGTATGTATATTTACGGCAGGCATTCCCCTTCAACGAGAAGATATCCACACACAGGCTTAGTTCTGTTTTACAAGAAGGCTGAAATCCATGCATCTACCACTCGTACATGTTGATCATCCACAAATAGAAAAATCCCAAATGAACATAATCCATTATTCCTGAAAAAGACTCGGAAGCTCAGATAGTAAGGGCCTCTGAATAAGATCCAGGTGTAGCAGAGGAAACATCATGATATCTTGCCCACTATGTTCTTTTGGAGTGATTTACTTTACAAAGAAGAAGTTAGGAAATTACCGCTCGCATAGTGGAGTCTTGTTCTGCTACCTTGAGGTGGACTGTGCTCACGGCGGGTGTGCTTATTAGAAAACTCCGGTGCTAGTTAAACTTATTATTCTTTTCGAGTTTCAGGTTCTTTTTCGACCATGGCGACCGACCCGGGTGGTTTATTTCTTTTGCTCTCATCGGGTGTTTCACCAGAAGCCTAGTACCTCGCTTCGCGCCTTAATTCCGCTTATAGGGGAAGGGCACTTACTTACCCACCTACACGGCTTATGAACTATTACCTACCTACCCTACCCGGCTTATCTTCCACTTGGTTACTTGCCACTGCTAGCAATTCATACTTGTGAAATACTACTCCCTGAGCGAGCGAACACTTGCTCGACCGCTAGGACACACACCGCTGTTAATGTATAGAGCTTGTGAATGTATTTGCTATCTGCTATTAACGACACTTCATTGGCTTTCTTTTCTATTTGCTTGCTTTTATCGCCTACTCCTGCTGAAACCCTACCTAAGTCTCAGGCATTTAATACCGCCCGTTTCAACAGTTCTATTCAAAGCGTTTCCAAAGTGCGGTTCGAGTAAGCAAAATGGAGTTACAAGAGATCATAGACAGTGCCAACCAAAGTGGACTCAAGTATGGTCATACCGCTGCTGCTTGTTTGCTATCACTGGATAAGATAAGTGCTTAATGGCAAAAGAATTTACTTATGAATGAAGAAATCGTCCAGCATACTAAATTGCACTCGAAAGTTCAAGTACATAGTTCACTAAGCCATCTTGGTACAGGAGTGAAACAAACCCGGCGAAACCAAACCTGTTTCTATACTGAGTTGCATCCCTCCCTTGAGAGATAACCCGGCTGTAAGTGCTTGAATGAGCTGTGTCCCACTTGTCTTGTAGGTTAGGTCCCCTCTTCCCCTACCTTAAATGCAAATTTAGAGGTTGCTATCTGCCTGTTGCATGATTTGGGATGGCCCGGGTTTTCCCATTGCGTTTGGGACCTCCATGCCGTGTGTGTCCTCTTAGGTTGGAATTCTCAGGGCCGAAGGACGCTTCGCGCCTGATTTGTTGCTTGAGTAAGTCCTCTATTCTCCGTTCGTGATACCCATTAAAGGCATCACTCACTTCACCGAGCCCCTCTTTCTTGTCTTCCAGGTAGTCATAAGTGAGATATCCAGTTTGCTTTAAATCATTCCATCTCGAGGGAGGGTTGGTTTAGCACGAGTATCGCTAAGGTTGAGGCAAGCTTCTCTCTTCTTCGCTTGATTTGTTCTCTACAAAAGAGACCTTGCTGCATCCCGGGATGGGTTCCTTTTAAGCTATACTCCACCCCTATCTCTGCTTCTTCTATATCTAATGATACCTTAGCCGGAGACGAAAACGACTACGAGGAAGAAAACGAATGAGGGCAGATTTCCTTTAGCCGGTGGTGGCTACCTCGACTCCTATAACAAAGAAGAACAGCCTCCCGATCATAACACAACTAGTTCGCGTATCTTCCGAGCTCGCCTCCACTAGCGTTCCGGATTGATTAACCTACAAGTCCAAACCAAACTAAACTACTAGTTTTGACTAGGTTTTCCAGGCTCTCCTCCACTATCGTTCCGGGTTGATGAATATAATCAATCACTATCTATAAACAAACCCTTTATACACCGTGCTTGCCTTGGCTCTAGAAAGTTGGCGGACATAAGAGGGAACAACCGGTGGTTGACGGATGGTTGGCACTGTGTCTAAGATTGAGCAAGCAGCATGCATTATCTTCTTATTGGAAAGATTCCATTCCTAACTTAGTGAACAGAGTTTGATCAATTCATTCTATTTCGTTGATTGCCTCACACGTTCGTTGACGGCCTCACAAACACCTTTTGTTTACTTATCTTTGATGTGGTAATAGCAATTGAAATTGGAAGACGATCATCATTGCTGGTGGTATTCCCTCCTCACCGTGGCTTTCGGGGGAGGAGCGTCCCTTGAGAAGGGATGGGTGCGAAGCCTACGTTGATCTATGAGATCTCGTTCGTTGATCTATGAGACCTCGTTCCAAAGTGTTTTCCAAAAGAGCACTTCCTAGTTCAAACTTCAATCTTTGAGCAAGGTGAGTAGGTCCATTACCGGTGGATGCGGTATATCAAGGAATTTTTCCAAAAGAAAAGCTGGCGCCTAGCGATGCGGCCTTCTCTTCCTTACGGGCATCCTCGATGAGAAGTGTAAAAGGCTAAGGAGCTCATCCCGAGTCTTGTTACTTGCCTAATGCTACTGCTTGCTAGGAACCGAAGTTTTCTTTCATGCCTGGTAGTGATTTAAAAGGAAGATAAGCAAGGTATGATGCTATCAAAGCATTTCACGACATCGCACTGAACTAAGCATTTCATATCGGGCCACTCGGGTACTGCGAGGAATAAAGTTCTCCCCCCTCGATCCCTTCTGAAGCCGTGTGATGTAGATCCAGAAAGATAGGCTCACCTCATTCAACAAAGCGGTCATGGCTTCCAGTACCAGTCGATCCTTATCCGCCGGCTGAGTTATTGGTCGAAACTCACCAGGAGGTTTTAAATTAGTGCTAAACGCTCTTATAGTAACTCCTGTTATAACTACTGCGGGAAGGTACGAGCGCTAAAACGACAGTAACGCTCGCTCTAAACCGAAGAAAGATTGATACGCCAAGGCAATGGCAGTGATACCACTTATTGCAAATATTTCTAAGTGGTTAGTCAAAGTAGTATTTTATTTATGTAGTAGAATCATTACCAACGGCAAGTCGATGGGACGCGTAAGTCTATCCGTTCCAAAAAATGGAAAGTAGCATTTGGTTTTGTCATTGAAGTTCGTGTTCGAATTCGTTTTTCGTTGGAAACACCAACACCAAAATCCCTTACCAAACCGAACCAAAAAGTCTCCCTTTCTCTTTTCGGGAGCAGATCTTCAAAATCTTACTGTATATAGCTATGATGATTCTTACTAGATTGAGTTCCACTGATATGAAGAGAAGAAATAGAATATTGGCTCATATGAAAATAAAACCCACTCGTAGGTGTTTAAGGGTGCCGCCGGGATTCAATCATCATGAAACTGATTGTGGGGTCCAAATTTTGTTGAAAATTAGTCGTTATTTGAACGAAACCGGGAGGAGGCTGCCGTCTTACGACGCTTACCGGGATTTCCGAGCAGAAGTACTCGGGCCCCGAATCCACCAGCATGGCGAAAGCTTTAGTGGCATCCTCGCGAATATTAATGCTCAAGGGATTGAGAATACTAATTTAGGTCAAGATATACGTAATCTGTACGATCAGTGGGAAAGGACCGGCGCGCTCTTAATTCAAAGCCCATTGGATCAATTTGGAATTCACCCAATTCTGGATCTGAATATAGGCAACTTTTATTTCTCATTCACAAATCTATCCTTGTCTATGCTACTCACTCTCGGTTTGGTCCTACTTCTGGTTTTTGTTGTTACGAAAAAAGGAGGGGGAAAGTCAGTGCCAAATGCGTGGCAATCCTTGGTGGAGCTTATTTATGATTTCGTGCCGAACCTGGTAAACGAACAAATAGGTGGTCTTTCCGGAAATGTGAAACAAAAGTTTTCCCCTTGTATCTCGGTCACTTTTACTTTTTCGTTATTTCGTAATCCCCAGGGTATGATACCCTTTAGCTTCACAGTGACAAGTCATTTTCTCATTACTTTGGCTCTTTCATTTTCCATTTTTATAGGCATTACGATTGTTGGATTTCAAAGACATGGGCTTCATTTTTTTAGCTTCTTATTACCAGCGGGAGTCCCACTGCCATTAGCACCTTTTTTAGTACTCCTTGAGCTAGTCTCTCATTGTTTTCGTGCATTAAGCTCAGGAATACGTTTATTTGCTAATATGATGGCCGGTCATAGTTCAGTAAAGATTTTAAGTGGGTTTGCTTGGACTATGCTATTTCTGAATAATATTTTCTATTTCATAGGAGATCTTGGTCCCTTATTTATAGTTCTAGCATTAACCGGTCTGGAATTAGGTGTAGCTATATCACAAGCTCATGTTTCTACGATCTCAATTTGTATTTACTTGAATGATTCTACAAATCTCCATCAAAATGAGTCAAGTCAAGAATAAAGAGAACTGTAGGAGCTTGCCAGGACGGCTTGGTAAGCAAGCTACCTGTTATGTAGGCGCCAACTCCCAGTTCTTTCTCTTCTTTCTTTTATATGATTTTGATTTACTCTCTAGGGGTGGTAATTGTTGTGTTAGTACTGGATTGGTATTAACAGTTGGTAAAGGAGATCATTGGCACTATGGAGATGAGGAGGATTATTATTCAACTTGGGGATGACGAATCAAATCAACGAGAAATACTATACTATACAATACTATACTCGAAATTGCGAGTTGCGAAGGCGTGAAACAATGTCATGTCGCGTTGTTCCAAATTCTCACAACACATTGGACTCATTTTAGTGTCAGCCACGTGGCACTCGGCAAAGAGCTCTTTGCCTAGTGTTTTTTTTGACACTCGGCAAAGCCAGTTTTTAAATTACATTTTGAAGCAGTAAATTAATCCAAATGAAAAAGTTTTTAACTACAAAGTTGGTTAACTTATCAAGATGAACAATTTTTGTTTTGGTGATTTTTTCATTTGACAAACTTAAAATAAATTCGTTCACAAATCTTATATATCTCTCCGGTAGTTTATAAAACTACAAGAGTGATATATAATGTTTGTGAATAATATTAGAACCACAATGTCGGATGCACAAATAGTCGAACAACCAAAATAAACTTTGTAGATCTTGACAAGTTATGAAAGTTTGTAGTTGATAACTTTTAAATTTGAAGTCATCTAGTTATGCAAAACTGCGTCGAATTTGAAAATTTAAAATTCAAATTTTACAAAATACCTCAGATGGAGAAATGACCAAAATAAAAGTTGTAGATCTCGAAAAGTTATGAAACTTTGGTGTTGACAACTTTTTGATTTGAAATCATCTTGTCAACGAAAACTACGTTTCAAATTGTAAAATTTGAAATTCAAATTTTTATAAACGACCTCGGATGGAAAAACTACCAAAATAAAAGTTGTAGATCTTGAAAAGTTAGAAAACTTTGTAGTTTACAACTTTTTGATTTGAATTCGTTTAGGACCTCAAATAAGCAAGTTACATACGGTTTAGTATAATATATGGGTAATTGAAACGGAGATGGAATGTATATGAGTGTGTAGTGCAGTGGTAGAGGAGGCTCCGCGTGAACGAGAGGTCGTGAGTTCGAATCCTGCTGACTGCGTGAGAGAAAATTGCATGAAAAATAGTAGAACTTGCGATTTCGAGGGCGACAACTGGCACTCGGCAAAGAACCCTTTGCCGTGAAATTCTTCGAAGCCTTCGCCGAGTGCAAAAGTCTCTTTGCCGAGTGCTGCCAGCACTCGGCAAAGAACGATTCTGCTGTAGTGATGCATGTGCCGAATACGCGTGGTCAGCGCGGTTCCGCGGTCGCTGTGCGCCGTGGCATCGAAATGCGATGCCCATTGGCGCATCGCTTGTGATTAATAATAACAGGCCGAGCGACAATGACAATGACACATGCACGCACCCAGTGCGTACGCGATTCCAAGAAGATGGTAGACATGGAAAAGGCAGGTGCTGCAAATTCGAAAAGAAAACGGCAAGCTAGCTGGGGGCCGGGACGAGATGAAGTCAACATGCATGCACGGTTCCGAACTTCCGATGATGATCCTTCGTCCGATCAGCTGCTCCCTGCCGAACGAATTAAGCTAGGTGTTCCGTGTCAACTGTAACTCCATCTTCGAGTTCAATGTACCTGTACGTGGTAGGCGAAAAGCTAGCCACACACAGCGTACTTTTTTTAACATATATATAATGCATGCATTTAGAAAAGCAGCGGGAAATGATCGGTCGATTAGCGGAAATATGCTCGTCTTTTTAAGACAGGTTGCCGTTTGCACGACAAGATTGAAATTATAGGCCCAGTTTGGTACAGCTCAGCTTCATTAGTGAAGCTGTTTTTTTTTTACAAAATAGTTTTATGAGCAACTTACTAGGTGAAGTTGAGCTGATTTGAAAAAAATATTGGGTAAAACAGATTCACCAATAACTTCATGCATGGTTAGGAGAGAGAAATTATGAAGATTTAAGTTGTGAAAAAACGACTTTTTCAGCTTTATCTCAGCTTATGATTCTATGAGGGAGGGAATAAAAACAACTTTATGAGTGAAGCTGTTTTGAAAAAATGTGTTTGACAAAAAAAACAGCTCACAACAACTCATAAAGCTATTGTGAGCTCTACCAAACAGACCTGTATATACTAACTACTATATGCGCTGATTAACTGCCGCCGGCGGGGCGTGAGAACACTGACTAATCGGTCTTCTGAGGATCTAACATTCTATATTACGGTCGGGTGGCAGCTCTGATATGCTTAATTTTGAGTAGCGTGATTAGGTTCCACAATATATATAGGTGGCCGGGGTTGACCCGGGCTGGTTAGGGCCATGCTTTCTCACTTGACTTCCCCTACACATGCGCAGAGGTAGCTCGTTTTGGATTTTTTTTCTCGCCAAAGAAATGATCTGTTGTTGCTCACTGGCCTCTTTGACTACTACTACTACTACTACAGTACTACTTGACCTTCTTATTCTATCTTTCACGAAGAGAAAAACATTCAGGACTGGACACCATGTGTTACGATTAGGTCGATGCTGATGATCATCTGATGCGTGTTTCGTACGTTTTCCTTGCATGTCAAGCGGATCACCCATCATATGTCAAAAAGCTATCCCGAGATCCACCGGGTCATGCATGAGCCTTTTACAAGTGCTCCTAAAATCTGTCTCCAAAAATCTGTGTAGGACATACTTGCTTCATCTCTAATCAACTGTCGCCGTTGATGTTCATGTTCGTGCTATAAATTTGACTCGATTTGTAGCAAATATATATGTAACATTTGTATCTCCAAATAATTTTATTAAAAAATAGATTTAAAGATCTTTCTAATAATAATAATTATGTACAATGAATATTAATATTTTTTAATATATATTTAGTTAAAGATGTTTCTTGGGAAGCGAAAACGACAGTTATTTAGTGATGGAGGGAGTATGTCAATGTCAATTTAAAACAAAAAAGTTGACAAGTCTGTCTTATTTGCCCGTTACTTATTACATGAGGTAGTAACCTATGCCTTAGCCCTTATATGTTCATTTTGTTTCATTACTGTGTAATACAGAGGAGGAGTATGAGGGGAGAGGGAGGAGTAGGGATCACAGGCGGAGATGGGAGGGAAGAGTTTGATGGTGTGTGCTAGAGTTAATTAGAGATCCTTTTATATGGTTATCTTGGGTTGAATTGTAGGCTTGGTAATAAGGAGGGATATTTTGGGCATTGGTGCTCTCAAGCCTAGATCAACAACTAACTAATACATATGGGCGATCAAGTCCACCACCACTTGTGTGGTTAGGATTGGCTAACTTAGGTTAGGGTTTGGGGTCCTACGTGACATGCATGATTAGAGAACCTTGAAGCTAGAAATTTGCACTAAGGAGATGATAAAGGAGATTTAGATCGACGCTTACCCATGGTGACTAGAGTAGAGGATACCTCAAGATAGAGATTGAGGTTCACAAATCCAACATGGAGTCTCTAGTCCCCACAACCGTGTGATGGGTTAGGCCATCGTGATTCCGTGAACCAACATGAAGAGGATAATATATATGGATATGTTGTTGAGGAGGCGGGTTTATAAGATATCAAGAACTTAAGATAGATTTGTGGAGAAATTGAAATCAGGGACTAGATCTTGAGTTCGTCATTTGTTGTTGCTTCTTCTTCCAATTCTAGAGAGATAATGGGGGAGTGGGGAGGGGTTGAGAGGTGAGATGAAAGGAAAGGTGTTGTTGTGTTGGTTCTGCTTAAGCTGGCAGGTGGGGTTTGGCTGGTTGATATGTGTGGACACCTCACATTTTTATGAAGCTGAGTCACCGCGGTTCAGGTGGAATGTCCGAACAAGGGCATCAGATGGTCCAATAGAACCAAGCTAATTCAGAGTTGATTGATCAGACATGGTTGGCCTAGCAAACTGCAGAAGCATGGTCGGATAGGACAACTTGGACGGCCCGCCAAGGGGATTTTTACCGGGAATTTTAGTTTTCCAAGGGTGATGATCTTGGCTTGGAGAATCTATAGAGGGTGTGGCCTCATGCAAAATTAATGAAGCTCTAAAGCGTAGGACAACGTTCGAGATAACATATGTTTCCTAGATTAGTTTTTCTTAAGAGAATATATGGCTTACCAGGATATTTCTTAAGGAGCCTTAGGACCATGACATGGAAGGTATGCAACTCAAGATAAGATACTTGTTAATTTGTTATGATCTTGCGCAAAAGGAGCTGAGGTGTACAATGGTTTGGACCCAAGGTTTAGCTTAGAGCAAAATGCTTCACTTAAAGGAGAAGGTTGAATGGACTAGAAGTGGCCTAATGTTTCTCATACTTCTGCACTAGGGTGTCACTAGGTTGGTTAGCTCAAGGAGATATGCATCAAGCCAGAAATGACAATAAGGTGGGCTTGGGATCGGTGAGGGTTATTCAATAGACAAGTTTTAGTTTAGGGATCTACTAAGGAAAGAAGCATTGAGCAGAGCCAACACTAGTAGAGGATGGGCCTTTAGTCCCGGGTCCTAGGGACCTTTAGTCCCGGTTCTGGACCCGGGACTACGGTTCCGGGACTAAAGGTTTGCTACAGTATTCAACCCGGGACTAAAGGTTTGGAATAAAAACGAAAAAATGTTGTGGCTGTGGAGATTCGAACTCAAGACCGCACAGTTAGCCTTCACGTGCGCGCGTTACCAACTGAGCTACACTACACATCTAACAGAATAGGATACTCCTTCTTTTTAAATTGTGTCTGGAAGGACCTTTAGTCTCGGTTGGTGTTACCAACCGGGACTAAAAGGTCCTTTAGTCCCGGTTGGTAATACCAACCGGGACTAAAGGTAGGACCTTTAGTCCCGGTTGGTATTACCAACCGGGACTAAAGAACACTGACCCTTTAGCCCCGGTTGCCTCTCGGTTGCCTCGAGGAAAAGGAACCTTTAGTCCCGGTTGGTGTTACCAACCGGGACTAAAGAACTTTTAGCCCCGGACACAAAAATATTCGAGGCTAATGTCCGAATCTGTCTATCGCCCAAAGGCCATTTCTCTAGTAGTGCAAGGTAACTTATGAGATGTTTAACATAAGGTTCTATTACCCATACCTACTAAAGGTTGATTAAGGATGGTATTAAGATAGATACCGTGCATGGTTCAAGAAACACACCCCCAAAACCCAAACAATTATTCCTTTCGTCCTAAAGTAAATCAACTTTTGATGTTTTCCTAGGTCAAATTATTTTAAATTTGATCAAATTTATATAAAAGAGTATCTTTATTACATTAAATAAGTATTGCTAGATGCACCGTGAAATATATTTTTATATATAATCTGCTTATTTGGTGTCATAAATGTTATTATTCTTCACTCTAAATTTGCTTAACTAAAGATATAGTTTGACTTAGAGTGACTAGAATTTAATTTATTTTGAGACGAAGAGAGTATGTTTGTATGTAGTGTCTTTGGGAACATAGTTTGTTGTGTTGATTTTCGAAAATATTAGCAAGTATTCCATCTGTTTTAAATTGTAAGTTGTTTTTATCTTTTTTAGGTACATATATTTTGCTATACACCTAATTAAATATACAACATGTCTAGATATATACTAAATGCTATTGTATCTTAAAAAGGCAAAACAAGACTAACAATTTGGAATGGATGGAGTAGTTTTTTAAACATGATCTTACACTGGAAAGAATGTTTTAGATGATAAACTATGACTCCTAGCACGGACTCGATCATTTTCTTCCATCGAGGCAATCCTTTGACCTAGAGTTGTCGCGCTAGGTTTTCAATTCAACTTGCCCATCAGATGGTAAGACCACCTTATTATAGAACGTTCCAATTGAATTCCTGCATGTGAATACTGGAACAGAACAATTGCACGTACCTGTAGTTAATTGCACGCGTACATACAAAACTGCGCTCAAAACGCTTAATTATAATTTGAACGACTAGCGGACGATCAATGTCTGGGGCCGGCAAGAAATTTGTTCGTCTATATGCTCGTGTGTGTTGACCGAAATACAGGTCGGCAAAGTTAGAGACATACTCATAACTATAAACAATCGGAGACGTACACCGACCTGGGAGAATTTCTCTCTTCCATTAGTGACGCTGACGACGACGACGACCAGGTGTGTTTGGAATTGACGCATAATTTCCCCCAGGAAATGAAGAAGCGCGGTCGGTTGCGGTCGATCGGCTAGCAGCAGGTTGGCGAGTCAAGCAAGGGGCCGATTCGAAGGCTGAATCGCAGCGCTGCTGCTTGCATCTGCGCAGTCTTACGCGGTGATTTAGCAAGACCGTCCTCCAGTGAAGTAGTGATTGGCTGTGCCTAGTAATCAGCTCAGATTAGCTTTCGTATCTCACGTACACGCGCATATGCGCATCAGTCAGCCGGTCGGCAGAAAGTATAGTAGAAACTCACAGTTTGTGGTTACTATTACTGAAGAAAACAAGCAAGCCACGCGCAGCTCATGAGCTCGTCTGTCTAATTGTTTAATCTCCCTTTTTCATGCTAGGTCTTCACCCCCTTTGAATCGGTCCGGAAGCACTCCAAAAGGGTGCCAGGCAGCTCGATCAAGCCGACTGCGGCCATGTTTACTTTCCCCAAATTCTCCCAAATATTTCTAGATTCCCTGTCACATCAATCTTTAGATACATGCATGGAGTATTAAATGTAGGTAAAAAAAATAACTAATTGTACTTTTAGTATGTACATGTCGAGACGAATCTTTTGAGTCTAGTTGGGCCATATTTGGACAAAATTTGTCAAATAACAACGAAAGTGCTACAGTGCAGAATCCAAATATTTCTCCAAACTAAACACACCCTGCATCCATACCATACACAAATGGGTCGATCGGACTGTAACCAGTAACGGCCAAGCTGCAGCACTGTGCTGCTGTTAATGGAGACAAGACATGCATGTGCCAATGTGCCATGGAGGCAGACAGGCGAGTGCAGGTAGAACTGTGACTGTTCCGGTGAAAGCTAGAGGATGGCCGGCCTAGAATGGCCGCAACCGCAACAGTAACATGGACAGCAACCGCAGCAGAAGAAAGCATGTAATCAGTAGCGACGGATTGGTGATCGGAGTGACTTTGTCCTGTGCATGGACAGGAAAGGCCCTGTTGCCCTGGATATAGCCACCACACCGGATATCTCCATCTGAAACAAGGGAAAGGAAACTTCTAGCCACGGACGAGAGCCGCATGCAGCAGCACAGTGTAATTGGTGGGTCAATCACGCAGTGGCGCGCAGGAAAACGTGTGGCCACCATACAGAACCCGGTGAGCCTATTAGAGCAGGCACAATAATTGACTTATAGCCAAGCAAATGCTGACGTGGAGGAGAGAAGAGATGAGATGAGAGAGAGAAGAGCTTGGCTCTCATGCAAGCACCAAGCTGGGCACGGAAGCATAGGTAATAGTGGGTCCCAATAGAGATATATGTGAGGAGGAATATGAAAGAGAAATAGTTTATAGCTAAATAGAAGACTAACTATTGTATAGCTTGGCTCTTAGAGCTTGGCTTATAGCCAAGCACTTGGCTCTATTATTGACCATGCACTTAGAGCATCCGCAACAATAAAAGCTAGTATCTAGCTCTAAGTACTCTAAGAGACAACCCTTCAAATGACTTATCTCTTAGCACATAGCTCTTAATATAAATGACCCCACTTATCATTCTCACATAATCTCGAAGTATGTGTATAAGACTATCTCTTAGACAAGAGATAGCTCTCTTCTCTCTCCTATTAAAATATGAGAAAATATTCTATGAGCTAGCCAAGAGCTAATCACCAGAGACGCCCTCAGAGATGAGAGATGCATGGCGGCGAGTGACTGCTGGTCCCTGCATCACGGCTACAGTGCATGCCTTTTCGGTCGCACGTGTAGCACGATTGGCCCGGCCGGGGTTCATGGAATGGTCCTGGCCTCCTGGGATTACCGATAGATCCGGCGGGTTAAAAAATGGATGACAAGGTTGGCGGCGAAATTACAAATTGTGTCAGTGACCGTGAGGGGCAGCAACGATGACGCCAGTAGTATCCATGTATAGATACGGATACCGGCGTACTAGTAGTACTCGAAGTTGTCAACATTCCTCGCAGGAGAAATTAAATGGTACTAGTCGTCGTCGTCAAATGTCAACACGAGCTGTGTACTACGTGCTGGTACATTGACCACAAATTCGTCCTTCTTCTAAAATGTGGACAAAAGACATCTTCATTCTTAAGCTATATCAGAATCAGCACCGCGCGTACTAGCATCAAGGAATTTGGTACTGGCCTGAGACCTGCTACTACTACCAGCTAGCATCAATGCCGCTGACCAGCTATTTTTGTACTATATCTTATTCCTTTACAGAGTATATGCGTTCTAGAAGTGACTGGCAAACTTTTGGGAAATCCTGTCGCTATATTTTAGAATAAAATTTATGTGACAGATAGATCATATGTTTCCCAATAATGAAATGAAACATCTAGCTTTATCTATCTTAATGCAATGATATGCAGTTCTCCTGCATATTCGAGAAAAAAAAAACATCTAGCTTTATTCTAGGAGAGGATTCATACCCAAGACCCTAAATCGCCATCTTATTATAATTAATTTAGCGCTCCACAACGACACGTCAATTCTATCATACCCAAGACCCTAAATCGTCATCTTATTACAATTAATTTAGGGCTCCACAGCGACACGTCAATTCTAACAATTTATTGATGTTTTCCTTTTGAATCCACTCGTGAAGGTAGTCCCGGTTGGTAACACCAACCAGGACTAAAACCTCACCCTTTAACCCGGTTGGTATTACTAACCGGGACTAAAGGTTGGAGGACCGGACTAAAGATTGACATTTAGTCTCGGTTGGTTTTAGCAACCGGGACTAAAAGTATTTAGTCCCGGACGTATTTTTTTGTCGAGACTAAAGCTCAGTTGATAGATCGTCCAAAGGCATGTTCCCTAGTGGTGATTTCTTTTTCCCAATCCAGTGTTCCAAAAAAACCTTTAATTTGGTGGAAGCAAATTGCCATCTACAAATAAACAAAATTATAAAGAATATACTCATCTATTCCAAATTACAAGTTGTTTTAAGTATACATTATATCTAGATACATGGTAAAATGTTATGTATCTAAAAACAAAACGAATTATAATTTGGAATTGAGGCCGTAGCAACTATTAGATCTAGTGATACTTATCTGATGCAACAAATATCGTTATGATTTTAAAATAAACTTAGGCAAACTTAAAATAGTTTGATCTAGGGCAAACTCAAAATCTATTATCTTTCATAACAGAGGAGAGTACTTCCATTAGTTGTTTATACTCTCCATCCTAAAGAGTTTATTAATTTGGAGCGATTCTCAAACATGTTAGTAGCATGGAGAAATGACTTAGGTGCACTAGGGTGTCCTTAAGTATAATGATGTTAGAGCAGCTTCAATAACTGTATAAGACTCCCTTGCTAAACCAATGTTATATTAAAGTAACAAAATACGTAGAGAGCTCAATATTGACTCTCTCCAATAATTTGTAATATTTTTCTTGTTAAATTTTTCCCATTGCTAGAATTTCCCCATGTGCCTAGGCATGGATACGAGCGCCACAAGAAGAAAGCCGCATACAGGAGGAAAAAATTGGCACCAAGTATCAATAGCAAGCACGAAGCACACTTGCATATATCCAGAAGTTGAGGAGAAGATTTATCGAGTGTTTATCTTTAGGGATTTTAGTTAAAAACTATTGAAGGGGTTAGCTTTTGTAAAAAAACAAATTAGGGAGTCGTTAGCTCTTAAAGATGTTTGATGTGGTCTTTTGGTTATCAGACTCCATTGTTTGTTCACACAACTGGAGAAAGGAAACAATTACCATAGATATGATGGACGCAACTAATATGGTCTGGCTAATGGATTCCATCTATGAACTGATTTGTTTTTTCTACTTCGCATTTTGTAAAACTACAAGATGTGAGTACTTACTTCCTCCATCCCAAAACTTGATATCCTAGCATTCAAAATTTGTCCCAAAAAATATATCATTCTAACTTGTTACTCCATTAGACATATAATAGACACATACACATCAATTTAACACATGTTAATTAGACCCAAAGATGGCAACTAGTCTAGTTGCAGACCTCCATGTGGTTCTCTAATTATGTGAGCTCAAACACGATAATTAATTATCAGTGGTTACCCTAATGGCAACCTATTTTAGGATAAATAAACACCTCTAATCAACTGGGCAATAGTCATTTTTCTTTCTATGCTAATTTATCTAAAAGAACCTAGAATACTTTTATGGGGAACATAGCTAATAATGGGTTATCATACAAACTATAGATGGGCACTAGCTCATTGTTCAATCAATAGGGCTACGAGAAAAACATGATCAGTTGCCAAGCCACAAGATTTAATGGCAGACCTAACAAATTCAAAGAACATGCGCATTTTGAGAAGAGTAAATTTTGCCGATTATGTAACAATTGTCCATATTGTTTAGATTGGTCCAATATCTTGCAATATGCTCAAATTGATGCGTGATGTTTGGTGCATATGTGATGTAAATATATCATGAGTGGTGTATTTGGCAGCGCTAGACGCTGAGGATGACATAGAGCTTGTATTCACTTGAAAATTGGCCCTCAGGATCGTGGAATCCTTCACTCATCTTGCTCGTAATCACTTGAGGATGGCAAGATCCATAGGCTTGGTCTCGTTAGCACATCTAACATCACTTCAACAATGAAAGTGCATTCGCCCCCAATGTGGGTTTTGGCTAATTAATGACAATCAAATTAGGGACTAACCAGTTTATAAAAGCATGTATGCAGGTGTTAGTCCTTTGAAAGATTTGAAACGTTGAAATCTCGTGAACAAAGCACGTAGGATATTTTTGGACATAAAGATGCCTAGCTCAAGTGGTAGTTTAAAATTTCAATTTTAAACTTGAGTTGTAGGTAAGCCGAACTATGAAGAGGGTCACAAAGTAAGTTGGCTAGATGTGGAGAAAAGTGCTCAAATCGACTAACTTTAGTTCGCTTGAGAGACACCGCACAATCACGAACACGTAGAGGGTAATTTCTTTTGGTCGGTGGTACCGACCATGGGTGGTCGGTGGTACCGACCACGGCTTCTCTGCGCAGCACTCAAACACCCTCTCTGTGTTGGTCAAAAATGACCTGGCGGTAGTACCGCCATTACCTCGGTACTACCGCCCGCGGTGGTACCGATGCAAGGTCGGTGGTAACCTGGTTTTGCAACCCTCTCTGTGTAGAGTTGTTTTTGACCTAGCGGTGGTACCGCCATTATCTCGGTAGTACCGCCCTCGGTGCTACCGACCCATGGCCGGTAGTTTCCAAGTTTGCAAGGCTCTCTGTCCGCGCTAATTTTGGCCTGGCGGTAGTACCGCCATTATCTCGATAGTACCGCCCTCGGTGCTACCGACCCAAGGCCGGTGGTAACCAAGTTTGCAGAGCTCCCTGTGTAGGTTTAAAAATGGCCTGGCGGTAGTACCGCCATAACCTCGGTAGTACCGCCCGCGGTGGTTTCGACCGAGGTCGGTAGTATCTTGGTTTCGCGAAGCTCTCCGTGTTGAGTTGAAAATGGCCTGGCGGTGGTACCGCCATAACCTCGGTACCACCGACCTCGGAGGTACCGACCTTTGGGCGGTAGTTTCCGAGGGACCAAGTCCCTTTGTGAGATGCTCTCTGTTCGCGGCCAATTTGGCTTGGTGGTAGTACCGCCATTACCTCGGTACTACCGCCCGCGGTGGTACCGACGTGAGGTCGGTGGTTGCTTGTTTGGTCAGATCTGGATTCTTTCGACCGTTGTGAACTGGTCGGTGGTACCGACCAGTCTCGGGACTGAGGGAGTATAAATGCCTCTCCTCTTCTCTTTCCACGGGAACCCACTCACTCTATACACTTATTGCTGACCTAACTCGAGACAAACTCTCTCCAAGCATTGACTCGCCCCTCTCTCTCCCCCTTTGCTCCTAGATTCATTCCCTTGCGAGATTTGAGCTAGGGAAGTGAGATTCGAGAGTGGGAAGCATCAATCTTCGACTTGAGCACTTGGTTTTCATCTTGCCGGCTTGCTTTGTGTCTTTTACTCTTGAGCTCTTTGAGCTCTAGCCGGTTAGGTGTTCTTCATGGTAGCCCGTATTGATTTACTTGTGAGGGCTCCCCGAAGCGTTTGTATTACCCTGAGATTTCTAGTAGAGATACTCTCGTAGCCTTTGTGGTTGCTTGAGTGAGGCAAGGAGGTGAAATAGACTCCGACCTTTGTGGTCACCTCAACAACGAGGAAGTAGGCACTCCTTAGTGGATTGGCCGAACCTCGGGATAAATCGTGTGTCCCGTGTGCTTGTTGTTGTTGTCTCTATATTCTCTACTTCACTTGTTATTGTGTTCTTCGTGTTCTTCCTATCCCTATCTCTTTCTTAGGTTGGGAAGGCTCGATCTACATCAAGGGGAGCAACCAAGGTTTGGTGAGAGTAGATTTATCATATATCATTCTTAGGAAAGTGGGCTAGAAACTTGTATTATCTTCATAGCTTACATTCATCGGATTTGTAGTTTCTTTTACCGGTTGTGCCGTTTGTTTGTGTCGGTAGTACCGGTGTTTCACACCCGGTACTACCTACCCAAACAAACCGGCTTCTCCGGTTGCTATCTAACTACATCTTATAGTTTGTGAAGTTTCAGATAGTCAAAAATCACCTATTCACCCCCCCCCCTCTAGGCTGATTCGGTCCTTTCAAACAACCATCGATCAACTCGGTTCTTATTAAAATATTATCCACATCATAGGTCCATCACAAATAGGGTTCGAGCCTAGTCAAATGACAAAGGAGGAAGGTTTTAGTGAACTTCATTGGCAACTATCCATACCACATACTAGCATTCACTAGAGCCGCTCTCCATACCAACATGAACCATATATAAGCTCGCTCCCATTGACAATTCCCAACCCGGCATGTGGATGTATGCATCGTTGTGTTTGTATCATCGATGCATCAATTATCCTAGTTGTTTCACATATTTAAGCACCTTTTGAGTTACTAGAGATGAACCTGCATACAACTACCAATTAATGGCTCCTTTGGAACATAGGATAGGAGAGTATAGGAATATAAAAAATATAGGATTTGAGGTGGTATGTTTCTCTAATCCAAGAGGAATTGAATCATAGGAAACTATACATAGGTGTGATTTACACTTTTCTGCATTAAATATTGAAGAGCCAAAATTTCTTCTTCCACGGTTCCAATCAATTTTCAGTGTCGATTGTGTTCTGGTTTTTATCTCATTTTGTCTGATTTTTTATTTTGTTTCTGACAGCTCTTGGGTTTTTGAGAGTTTAGAGTGCTATGGTTTTGTCCTGTTTTGTGTTATTTCTATTTTTGTTTTTGATAGTTTCTAGGATTCTTTAGATTTTAGAGTGCTTTGGTTTTTGTCCCATTCGGTGTGATTTTCATGTTTGAATGTGATAGTTCTTTCCAACTGATTTTGTTTAAGAGTTGTTTATGAAAATTCCATGATTTCCACCCGATTTTGTTTGTGAGAGTTTAGAGTGTTATGGTTGTTGCTTTATTTTTCACCAATTTTTTATGTCCTATTTTTTTCACCGTCTAGTTCCATCACCTCCCATTCCAATTTTTAATGATTTTCCCATAAATGTAAAAAAAACAAGCAATAAATATAGTATATTATAAGCCTTTGAACTCTCGATACCTTTCTTATAAGAAATAAAGATTTCCATCACCAAGTTGATAAAAATTTGATTAAGGATAAAATTTATCTTATTAGAACCTTATTTAGCTGATAGTCCAACTAAGTTGCCATGTGAAAAATCAAGGGAGATATCTTGTTATAATCATTGGTAGATAGATTAGTCCTTGACACCTTGACAACTAACTCCTTACTGACTTCAAGAAGACTTAGAATTATAATTTTTATGGATCTTTAAAAGACGTTGATATATTTAAGAGTAAACAACAGAAGATATGATAATTAAATAAAGGTATGACATATATGTACAAGTAAAATTTATTGTTCTTTACAATGGGGAAAAAATATCTTGTAAAGGTTGTATTTTTTTAATACGTACTTAGTAATTGTCATATTATTGCCAATGTTAGCTTATATTATGAATGCCATAGTCATAGTAAAATAAATTATAGATTTAAAATTTTATAGAAAAGAGTAACATATAAATAGATATGTATTATTTCAGTTCTCGTTTCCTATGAACCATTAATAACTTTTTTCCTCCCGTCATAAAGTAAGGATTTTTTTTTTGTTAATAGTATTTAAAGAAATGAAGCTGTGAATGTTACCGGCTGGTTAGGGCCAGGTCCGATTTAGCGTGCTTCATTTTGTAGTTGGTGGTTGTGAGCATTAAATATAGACTAATTATAAACCTAATTTGTCAGTCAGAATCTATTTCGCGAGATAAATCTATTGAGCCTAATTAGTTCATGATTTAATAATGTGATGTTACAGTAAACATATATGTGCTAGTGACAAATTAATTAGGTTTAATTAATAACTTTATCTCGTTAAGTATTGTTCGCAGGGGCGAAGCTCAGTTGATACTAGGGGGTGCAAATGCACCCCCAAAATTTCAAAAAACAGTAGATTTACTAAAAAAAATTCACCATATATGCATCCCCACAACACACGTATATGCACCCACAAGCCAAGTGCACTCCCCTCTAGTTTACTCTAGCTTCGTCACTGATTGTTCGGCAGTGTAATTAATTTTATAATTAATCTATTTTTAATAGACTAAATTAGTACCGCAACATCTGATATGATATTTTTTAAAAAAATCCCCATGCATCTAAACAGGGTCTTGATATATGATGTTGAAGCAAAAACTATAGAATTTGTGATCGTTCAAATTTTCTTGATGTTTCCAATCCCATATCTAGTTTCCCAATTTCGAAAGGTATGCGCAAGATAGCCAGGGTGATTACTACTTACTAGTACGTACAGTACTTAAGAAACGACTTGCTCTGTACGGTCCTCCCGAGTCCACAACTCCGCGTGAGCACCCGTGGAACGTGCCCCCCTGTTGTTGGCTGTTACCGCCACCAAACCACTCCAGGCTCCCCCCCACATCCAGCTCGTTCTGAGCTGTGCAGCTGCCGCGAGACTTCTCCCGGCCGGCCTCCCAGACCTTCCCCTCCAAGGCTCCAACTCCTATAAAAAAGCCGAGCACGCCTCTTCCCTCTAGTTCTGCCCAACAACGTCTCCACGACTCCACCACCAAAACTGCCTAGCCTAGCTTGCTTTTCTGTACTCCGAGTCCGATCGATTACTCCTTACCAACAAACAAAACTAACAGGGACTCATTCCGTCCCACAGTACACAGCACAACGAACTCGATCTCACAGTCCGGCTGCTGCTGCACAACGGACGGACACTCACAGTCCGGCCGGCTCGCGCGCAGCCATGCAGACGCAGTCCCGCCTCGCCGCGAGCGGCGGCGGCGGCAGCTCGGCCTCGGAGGACGAGCACGAGGCGGTGATCCGCGAGCTGACGCGGGGCCACGAGCTGACGGCGCAGCTGCGCGCTGCGGCCCTGCGCGCGCTGCGCGGGCAGGGCCAGGCCGAGGCCACCGCCGCATTCATCCTGCAGGAGGTGTCCCGCGCCTTCACCGTCTGCCTCTCCATCATGGGCTCGCACGCCCGCGCCCCGCCGCCCCAGCCGCCGCCGACGACGACGATGGAAATGCCCGTGCCTGCCCTGGCCCCGGCCCCGCCGCCGCGCCGGGGCCGGGACGACAGCATCCCAAGAGAGTGAGTTGTCCGCTGCCCGCCCTGCCTGCGCAACAGACAAATGAACTACCTCCGCGCGGTGGGGCGCGCGGTGCTTAATTTGTTCTAACAAATTATTAATTGCACGCTGATCTAATTTGTCGCCGTTGTCCGCGTGCGCATTTGTCGGCACACAGGAAAAAGAGGACATCCTCGCCGCACTACGATGGGTACCAGTGGAGGAAGTACGGCCAGAAGAGGATCACCAAGACGCAGTTCCCGAGGTCCATAATATCCTCGATCTTCCTACTTGGCATCAGCATAGTACTCCCTCCGTCCAACCAAACATGCAATTATGTAACAGTACCACGTTTTAGTATCTTAAGTTTAAATAATTATAGATAAAAATATATTAATATTTATGATATCAAATAAACATCATTAGATTAATTACAAAATGTACTTTCATACAAAATTTATTTGGATTAATAAATATTAATACTATTCACTAGAAACACGGTCAAACGTGAAGTACTTTTGTGGGCACGCAACCCATAGTTGCATGTTTTTATGGACGGAGGGAGTACATACCTCTTGCTAGCTTAGAACAACAACAAAAAAAAAACTACTACTTCATGCTCCTCCCGTCCTTAAATAATTGGCACTTACAATATGTTTTAGTATCATAAATTTGACTGCGTTTTTTAAAAAAAATATTGACAATATTTCTATCTTCAAATAGATTTATTATAAAATAAATTCAACGATCTATCTAATGATATTAATTATATATTGTAAATATTAATATTTTAATATAAAACTAGTCCAAATTATTTTTCAAAAAGCGAGAACAATAATTATTTAGAGACGGATAAAGTATATAGTTTGAAATATAACGAAGGCTACTTAATTTTAACTAAGCTTGTAGAGAAGAATATTAACGTCTAACATATCAAAAGAGGTTAATTATTAAAATACACTTCATAATATATCTAATAAAAGTTATTCGATGGCATAAATATTTTTTTTATAAATTAGACCAAATTTAGAATGGTTTGACTTGGTATATAAAACAAACCCACGGCGTTTTCGCAAACAAAAAAAAAACCCACGGCGTTTCATGACGAAGGTAGTAAATATATATTGTGACCGTTCCACTCGTGGAGCGCATATATATATATACTACTCTAGTACTCCATCCATCCCAAATTATAAGACATTCCAAGAATCTTGGAGAGTCAAAGTTTTTCAACTCTGACCAAATTTATATAATAAGATAATAATATTTATGATATCAACTAAGTGCAATTAGATTCTCCATTAGTTATATTTCCATAATATGTATATTTGATAGTATAAATCTTTATATTTTTCTCTATACTCCAAAATTCTTGGAACGTCTTATAATTTGGAATGGAGGGAGTACCAAACTAGTGTAACCTGCAATAGGCCTAAAAATAACCCTACTCCTCCAATATTTCAGCACGGCCGCTATAGATGAAAAGGGTAAGTTTGCCCTGTTGCTGTAAGGGTAAAATTAGTTGAGCGTGACGCATCTAGAGCTAGTAGTAGGCAGCGTGTGCGAGCAACGGTGTTCATCTGGATGGATGGACGGGCCGCGGAATGGAATTGGATGTGGATGTTGCCGTGGATAGCGACGCGTGGCACCAGGAAATGCATGAGACAAGCGTGAAAAAGCCGCTTGAGTTGACACGCACCCGCGGCCGTGTTCGCCTTTGGAGATTATTGATCGGCCAGCAGAACGAGTCGCCCACACATTTGAAAACCATCTAAAAGATAAAGTTTGATTAGGCCCGGCCCCGGCCTCTACTCGAACAAAAGCTGTTGATTAGAGATCATTCTGATGTTGACGCATGTTTATCTTCCAAGTAAACTAGCTATGCTTTTTTATTTTTCTTTCTACAACATTTGTTTTCTTGACCAGCCTTTTGTCCCCGATCGAAAGTAACATCTCCGCCTGGTGTACTTCACGTGTGCGTGCGTGCGTGTGTGCTTGCTTCGCCATTGCCACTATGATTTTAATTTTGCCCGTGTGTGGAGCTATTAATCTCGTGGTTTGACCTGAGTAAGTGACGTGTAGTAGTAGCACCAGTGTACCACTAGTATTTTACTCCTACGTACTCGAGGCATCTTCCTTACGTCACACCTGGTCCCTCGAGTGACGTCGGATACGCCAAGGTTCCTGTCTTATTAGCCGCCATGTGCTGATGAGATGGATAGGCTGAGATCTGAGGCCTTGTTGAGTTCGCGAAATATTTGGCAAAAAGTTGCTGTAGCACTTTCGTGGTTATTTGACAAACTTTGTCCAAACATGACCCAACTAGACTCAAAAGATTCGTCTCGACATGAGCAGACTAAAAGTACAATTAGTTATTTTTTTTACCTACATTTAATTCTCCATGCATGCGTCTAAAGATTACACTGCGCAAAATATTTTAGCTCTTTTGGCCAACTGAACATGGCCTGAATTCCAACAAGGGAAGCGTGTGCTGTCTTTACTACCTGCTCACTTTGTACGTACGTACGCGTGCTGCGCAGGTGCTACTTCAAGTGCAGCTTCCACCGCGACCGTAACTGCCGGGCCACCAAGCAGGTGCAGCAGTGCAGCAACGGCGACCCTCCCCAGTTCGTCGTCATGTACTTCAACGACCACACGTGCGACACGGCGGCCTGGGAGCCCGCCGCGGCGGCGGCGGCGAGCTCGGGGATGCCGCTGGACGACCTGCCCGGCGGGCTGGTGGTGGCACGCCATCAGGGTCTGCAGGGCGCCCGCGCGCTGCTGCTGGACGAACGCGGCGTCCAGGAGGAGCGCGAGCGCCGGCTGTTCGTCTCGTCGCTCGCCCTCGTGCTGGGGGGCCAGCACGGCCAGTTCCAGCAGTCTCCTGCGGGCAGCGGAACCACGACCGCCGTCGCCGTTAACGTGGGGCACGGGCAGGACCAGGAGCCGCCGCCGCCGCCTGCTGCGGGCGTTGACGCGGCCGGTGAGATGCCGAGCATCACTGACGTGGACGTGGCGGGGCTGGATGTCATGGACTACGATGTCGATGCGACGGATGCGCTGTGTTTCGGCGATTCCTACGACGGTTTTCCGTTTTGATGAGAGAAGGCGGGGGTGCAGCAGGCGCACCACATGCATCTTCTCGCGAAATTATTAAACGTAACGTTTCAGACCCGAGATATATAGTGTTCAGATCGAGCGCGACAGGTCTACAATGACTGCTACAGATATATACGTAGAGCATATATACGTATACAAGTACGTAAGTACCGTGTGTTGTCGTCAAATACTGTAATACAGTACGGAGCACTATCTAGAAGTAGTAACTACACTGCTTGCACTAGCTTACGACAGCCGGGGGGTTGCGTCTCTCTAGTTAAGTTTTGGTCATCAGGCTGGCGTGATTAATTTGCAGGTGCTTTTTTGTGTTACATACACTTATTGTGTTATATTACATCACGTACAATGTAGAACTACCAATTCATGACATATGTAGTTCTTTTTTTGCTTCACTATATCAAGTTAATTTGTGCAATGCTTTACATCTACCACTATGGGGATAAAAAGAAAAGAAAAAGGCCTGCATATTCTTAAATTTTTTTTCCAATTTTATTATTAGCTGTCTTGTTAAAATACAATGAATAGTGATCGTTCCACCACTCCATGTGTATTAAAACAACGAAACGATAAGTGCACGCCGATCACCCTCTCCCTATCTCTCCATAAGCTAGCACGACATCAAAAACAATGTAGTCGAATCACGTAGAAAATCCTATATGATGATAAAGCAACCACAAAAAGAGATTAGGATTTGACGAAGCTGACCGTAAATTCTATTAGCACAGCTTTAAAAGAGTACAAGTGATTGTCGCTCTCTCACAACCCTACTTGGCCCTCTAGTGCCTACCAATTCTTTTCCTATACAAGAATCTATAGTGTAATAGAACTGTCTAACCTAGTCCTCTTGAGCACTCTTAGCTAATTGCTCTGCACAAGCTTTGGATGATACCCTTATATTGGCCTGGTTGATGTCTATGACATCTACCCCCTGTTACATAGTCCTCTTCAAGGTCCTCATACATACAAATAGGAGTCCTACTCCTAGTAGGATTCTACACCCAAGACCTAATAGAACTAGAAGTCTTAATAGCATACTTCTCTTGAGTCCTATTTCAAATAGGATTTGAGTCACCATACAACAATATGATCCAATCAACATTTGACATATGCCTTTGAACTAACTTCATATAGAAGATAGCTCAAATGGAAGAAGTGAATTTGCCTCTTCCAAAGGGAATATAGTCCATAAGTGGCCCCCAACTACAAATGCATGACATAAGATGCACCAAATGGAACCAAATATCTGAAAGAAAATTAACACTCTGTACTTATAATCATAGGATACCTCGACCACCATGCACAATTCTTATAAGCGGATGTATTTTCATGTATAATGATAAAACATCACATAAATATTCATTAATATCAATAAGGTACAATTACATAGGACTGAATCATGTACAAATATAGCGAAGAAAGCATCACTATGGAGCTAAGGTATATTTCATTGCCACATGCATATATTGGAGAAGAACAAAAACTTCTTACTTCAACCATCTTCTCCAACATTGAAGATGTAATTTGCCCCAAAGTCTAAAAACAGTCAACAATATAAGTCACAAAATAAGTAATCAATGTGATTCACTTGAGCTATGCAAATGAAATAAATATGCTAGGATTTCATGGGCCTAACTATACGAGTTTCCTATGCAGAAGTACGACTGGTAGCAAGTATAGGTATTTCATATCCAAGTTTCCATCTCGAGGTATTCTCATTCCAAAGATCTGAAATCTAGCCTATCAGGAAACAAAACATATCTAAACAATATCTCAATGGCTAAAACAAGAAGTATCTAAGCAAAATAGGAGGCCAAATATTATAGTAATCTAGTTAGGGTAACAAAACACATGATTGAGAACACACATATATGAATAGTTCAAACTATGTACAACACATGACTGAGGACACACCTATATGACCGTTATTGTAAAACTTCACCCAAACAAAGCATGCTTAGTGCGACATATGACCATAGTGATCCAGCATGATGTCTCTATGGCTAACTAGCCTTCTTTGGTTGAGCCATGTCAGTCCTTGACATATGAAATGCACGTTTACATAGGCCTATGAAGCATGGTTATACAAACTTATCCGCTTAATCAATTTGACCAAATACGCCTCTCTGTAAAAAAACACACAAACACTAATATACCTAACAAGTAACCGCCATCAAACTCCTCAAGTCCTAGAGGACTCTCAAAGTACCCACCGTAGGTATGATCAATAGGGGTACCAAGTCCATATTACCGGTGGCGATACCTGGAAATAATGCCCTGATCGCTCTTTTATCAAATGACATCGATAAACACAGGGTTATTAATCAGAGACGGAACCAGAACTTTTGATTAAGGGGGGCCGGACAATGCGATTATACCTCATAAATATGATAAATATAAATGTCTCAATAGATTTTCAATATTTTTATATGTATATTTAATATTTTTAAAGAAAAAACATACTATTATCATTAAAAATAGTGAATTTATATGTTTTTTATCTATATAGTTGAATTTTTTTTATATATTAACAAAATTCACTGTTCATCGGGGGGGGGGGGCACGGCCCCTGCTAGCCCCCTGGTTCCGTCTCTGTTATTAATTCCCTAATCAAATTGACTCGCATGGACATGCGTTCACACATTCATATAAGAATTTTTTTTTGGAAAAAGTTCAGATCTTCTTAAACAAATAAAATAGAACATAATTTTTGTGGTATGCTACAAATTTACAATGTTGTCTCTATGCCTCCTCCCCCAAGGCTTGGAATCATGAAGCAACTCTGAGTGGGAGATTCAACTAACTTTATTCTTTAATTTTAAGAACATCTTTTAGCTTTTCTACATTATTAAAATATGTGTGGCACTTTATCCATCATTTACCGGTACATAATGATAGAACTTTGAGCATGTTCTTAGGGGGGCAACCGTGGGAACACATGCTTAGCCCTTTGGTGCAAGTGGTTGTACTACATATAGGAGTACAGTATATTATTAAGCGACAGCATTAAGGAAAAAGTCAAAAGAAAAGGAGGGCCATAGCCGGGCCCCTTTCGGCCTCTGAGTACTCATACTACCACACTAGACCACGAAATCAAAAGGCACAGCCAAAACAGAAGGCATGGTGCTGGAATTCAACAAGATAAAAGCTCCAACACACACACGGACACACACACACACGATCGAAGACAAGACCCTGCCTGTGCGTTGCATTCTCCAATGACTGCGACCGTCGCCATGGCGACTTTCCGGTCTGCGCGAGCAAGTTCTCGCTTTTGCTGCTGATGGGCATAGGCCTACTGTAGCTAGCAGTGCGTTGCAGTTTTTGAACGGGCCAAATTTCAGCAGTATACTAATATAATAATAAAAAGAAATAAAGGAGCAGCAACCCGCGGTGGGTACTGGAGCCCGTGCGGTTTGCCGCTACAGACCCGCGTCAGACGTTCACCCAAGTAATCGACCACGCAGATCATACATCCACTACGGCTTATCATCGGGTCTGCGCGCCAAGCTTTCGGCTGACAGCGATGAGCAGAGCCCGCAGCAGCCGAATTCGTCTGGGGAATGGCCGCGGGGCGCCGCCCCGCGTCCACTGCTGACGCGCGCGGGCAGCGCTGGGCTGGCGCGGCTGACGGTGACATCAGGGACGCGGGCGTCACGCTGCGGCCGCTGCGTCGACGTCATGCGTGTTCGCGGTCCCGTGCCGTGCGTGTGCGTGTGCGTGCTCCTCCCCCGACTTGCTTGCGGCCAAGCAGGGAATAGGATGGCGAAGCACCCCGGTCCCCGGGGTTTTGCGCGCGTGCAAAACATTGAGCCACTATAGCCAACACCTTTTCTACGTCCTGTGCTCACTCGCTAGCTGTCCCTCTCGTCCTCGCCTCTCGCGATCCCGGGTCATCGTCGCAGCTAGCTGGATCCCGGGTCCTCGTCGCAGCTAGCTGTGGTCTGGCTACGCCGAATAGGTACGTAGATAGTACTATGTACGTGCATAGCATAGTTCAACGCATCTGTACAGGGCAGCTAGCACAGGACTTGCATGTTTTGGGAATAAGGCCACGTTCAGTTTCTCAAATTCCCCCAAAAATTTTGTACAGTATCCGTCGCATCGAATCTTTAGACGCATGCATGAAACATTAAATATATGTAAAAAAATAACTAATTGTTTAGTCTGTAAATATCGAGACGAATCTTTTAAACATAGTTAGGCCACGTTCAGATTCCAAAATCTCCCCAAATATTTTGCGCAGTACCCATTTTAGACGTATACATGAAGCATTAAATATAGGTAAAAGAAATAAGTAATTGTACTTTTGGTCTGCTCATGTTGAGACGAATCTTTTGAGTCTAGTTAGATCATGTTTGGACAAAGTTTGTCAAATAATAACGAAAGTGCTACAGTAACATTTCGCCACATTTTTCGCGAACTGAACAAGGCCTTAGACCATGTTTGGACAAAGTTTGTCAAATAACAACGAAAGTACTACAATAACTTTTCTCCAAAAATTTTACCATCTGAACAAGGTCCAAGAATAATAATCCAAGCTGTTGTTGTGCCGAGCGAGAGCTACATCTACGTGTGTACATATATATACATATATAGTGTGATCAAAATTCAGAACCAAATACTACGTACTATACTACTCCGTATTTATAGGAGTAACAATCCGATTGATAAATCCTTTTCGGAATCGGGAGCGCTTTGGTTTGGTTCGTCCACGAACTTGCTCGAAGAGGCGCGGCCAAATCTTGGAGCCACGCACTGCTCAAACGTGTGGCAGCAAGAGTAGATTCTTCCACCCTGGGAGAAAGACAACTGATCCATGGATTCCGTTCCACAGTACGTGACAGATACATCGGTC
This sequence comes from Coix lacryma-jobi var. lacryma-jobi, assembly GCA_009763385.1. NCBI lineage: Eukaryota > Viridiplantae > Streptophyta > Magnoliopsida > Poales > Poaceae > Coix > Coix lacryma-jobi. The sequence goes on from CM019827.1 coordinate 18,218,453, forward strand.
GTCGATCGGTTCTATTATTACCGTCCAACAAAGTGCATACTAGTATGCATTATATCACAACATCATGATGAGCCAGTTCTATACCTCCCGTGCGTAAGAAGCAACCACCTCAAGCTTGTTGCGCACTACTCCACTCCGACTCCGAGCGAGCAATCGTACGTTCATGAATGGAGCTGTGTTACATACATAGATCCCGTCCACATCCACGCGTCAACGTAACAGGTGCCGGCCGCCGTCGTTTCGCCCACCGGAGCCTCTCTCGCTCTCGCTTCCATTTTGGGTGGACCGGCACCGGCCATGCCAACTACCAGGGGTATGCTGCTTCTTGTTTTGTCACGAAGCGGCCAAACGTGCATGTGCATGTCACCTCGGCAGGCGGCGGGGTTGCGGCCGGGATGCGACGCGACACTGCGTACATGCCGGGATGCTTCTTGTTTTGCCTTCGTTCTGTTCAACTCTGATAATCTACCTTGGTTTGGCATGCTAGGCGTGCATGCCGCACGCTATCACACTTCACCCTGACTGCCGGTCTTCGTCAACCTCCCCGACTCGGTTCGGTTGGGTGGTGCCATGGCCCATGGAGAACGAGGGGGTCGAAGCCAGTCGTCTTCTGTTACTTGGGTCGGTTGATTTCGTTAAGCCCGCGGGCTGAGATATCCTGCCGAGGCTGGTGGGCTGCCGCCGTACTTAATTCTATCATTCCCTTCAGGGCCCAGGCCCAGCCCATAAGGGACGATGTCCCGATGACAAGAGAAGAGAATGCTGCAATACTACTGTTACCGTTTCAGACTTCGACAGTGTTTCCATATCCATCACTCGCTCTCGTTCTTTCAGTCTTGGTCTCTCATGGCTACAAAGTACAACAAACACAGGGTCCGTCACGCACGTGGTCACGGCTCACGACTCACAACTACTCATAAAGTGACCCGACACTGATCCACGGTACTCTCGACAACACCAAACTGATCCACGGTACTCTCGACAACACCAACTGCCTACTTCAGGAGTCAGGACACTAGATCACGCACTCACGCGCTAGCTCTAGCCACGTACAGCGAGGCAGCGACCGGCCGTTTGCCTGCCGGTCGGCTCCATCAGCCATCCTCGCTCGTGTTGGTCGGGTCTGGTATCTCTGTCGTCACTGTCACCATCAGTGACGATCCATATGCATGCCGGTGGCCCTGCATGCAGCTTCCATGCAGCATGCTTTTGCGGAACATGGCTGCTACATTTGTGGGCACAGTGCCACCGTGCCAAGCTCAACAACGCCAGGAACCCGCGGAGGTGTGCCGCGGCCACACCGTGTCCGCGAGCCGGGCGACATCCACGTGCATGTCGCGGTGGTCCATCATCAGCTGACCCTGATCGGCCTCCCCCACCGCACAAAACGACGACGGATCCCAGCAGAAGTCCGTGTCCGCGTCCGTGTCGATCATCGTGGTCACCATCGCCCCACCGTCTTCCGCCACGCTCGCCGGGTGTCCGTAGCCCTGCATCGCCGCCGGGGGCACGTACGACGACGACGACGCTGCGGCAGGATCGCTCGCGCCCGCTTCGGTTGCTGGCGGCCACGGGCACGGGGGCGGCGGCGACGGCGCGGCTCCTCCGCGGATGACGTCCGCGAGGCACGAGACGATGGTCTCGTTCTCTTGGGCGCTGCCGCCGATGCCAGGAAACGACGACGACGACAGGTCGAACCGTACCGCAGGTCGCCGTCGCCGCCGTCTCTCGCGGTGTCCACGATCCCGAGGACGCGGGACCGGTTCGTGGTCCGGGGCGACCACGCCGCCGCCATCATCCTAGCAGCGTCGCCGTTGGCAGCGGCGCGGAGCACATGGCACGTGTGCTCGTTCACGTAGGTGACCTCGAACGTGGGAGGCAGCTGGCCCCGGCCGCCGTCCTGCTGCTGCACCTTCTTCTTCGCTTCGCAACGCCGGTCGCGGCTGCACCGGAAGTAGTACCTGCGCAGAGAGATTGCCAGCTACGATTAGGAAAGTTTGCTTCTCCGATGACGATGGCCCTTAGTCCCTGCTCACGCATTAATTGTTTCCAAAACCGGACAAAAGGGAAGGGACCATACTGTACTATATATGGATGGCCGGGGTGGTGATTGGTGGTTAAGCTTGACCATTATGCCTGTTGACGACGCAAGTCAAGTCGTCGGCAGCTGTGCAAAGCGTGCATCTCATTTTGCTCCAGATGACGGCAGTGAAATGGACTTGGTCGCGTGGTTAAGTTTGTAATTACTATGAAATGGCTCGGACATTATATGTGTAATGTGTTGCAGCCTTCTTGCAGGGTAATCAGGCGTGGCTTGCTTTGTATGGCGCACGGATTTCTATGTGTACCAAAGCCTTCCTCCTTTTTTTTTTGCAGGAGGATATATGTATGCACCATAATCCCAACATAATTCTTATGAAATTCCCTTTTTACATTGACAAGGGGCGCTGCCCATTAGTCACTGCAAACACCAGCAATTTTAACCAAGTTTTCTTTTAAAAAATACTGATATCTACATATTCAAATAAATTCTTTGCCGAACCATATTAGATTGAGAATTTAATTGAACTAATTGGATGCTATAGATATTGGTGGTTTTTTAAAAGTTAAAATGAACTATATAATTTATAATTTAGAACGGACAGAGCAGTACAATATTGTTTACTAGATGGAGACTGTATTTTTTATATTTTTTTCCGAATAACACCATATATATGCATGCCCTAGCTTCTGAGCACCAGGAATTGAACCACAATTATTTTACTAGCAATAATTTATTTGAAAGTGTGATTTCTTTCATATAATTATAATAGAATATAATGTTAAGAACATACTCCCTCCGTCCCAGAATAGAAGTCGTTCTCGCTTCCCGAGAAGTCAGCATTTTCTAACTTTGACCAATCATATATATGAAAATATTAATATTTATAATACATAATTAATATCATTATATAGATCGTTGAATGTACTTTTATAATAAATTTATTTGAAGATTTAAATGTTACACGTATTTTCTACAAATCTAGTCAAAGTTAGAAAAATTTGACCGGCACGCATCCCATAACGACCTCCTTTCTGGGACGGAGGGAGTATATATTTTCTGACGAATCTAATATAAACCTATCTTACATATTTTTGCGAAGTAAACATATATTGACAGTCAAAGTTAAAAAGGTTTTATTCATAGAAATTCTGAAACAACATGTATTCTTGAATAATTGTAGGGATTATAGGACTTTCACCTCACGAAATTGCAGTTCTGAATGTTCTTTTGCCCGTATTTTCGCCACTCGTAACCATCCTTGTATGGCGAGGCCGTAATCTCCGTTTTAGTAACCCCATCTTCTTCTCTACTCTTCTTGACAGGAGTAACCACTTCTCCACTGTCACTCCTAGCAACAGCATGGTGAATTCGTGATTACGAAATCCAAACACAGTCCACAACCAAGCAAGCAAAGTTTCCCATAAAAAAAAAGTGAACAAAGTTGAAATGACAAAAGACAAAGGCCACACGCCTTCGATCAGTAATTATCACTAATCAGCAAATACCTTGCACGCTTATCCTTCGCCGCCTGAATGATGACGCCGGAGCTATCGCCGGTCCTTGTCTCCGGCGCCGTCTTCACAATTGTCACTGTGTCACTGTTCAGCATGGACATGGACACCTTGAACACTCGCGCGAGGTCTTGGCTGAACGCCATGGCCTGCTGCTGGCCGAGGCTATCCAGGGGACGGCCCAGCAATGCCTGGAGCTGGGTGTTGAGATGGTAGCCGCCGGCGAGCACGTCGAACAGCTTGGCGTCTTGATCAAATGTCATCTTGCGATTCAATTCTCAGACGATGACCAAAGAAATCGGGTCAAGTATATAGTAAGTAGGAGTCAAGAGGAGGTTTTGTGGTGTATCTAGCTTTGGATCTTGCTGAAGCGAGTATTTATGCAGACAGACCGCTGACTGCGATCAGCCTAGCTTGCCAATATTTTTTTTTCCAGAGATTGCTCACCTTTGAGCTCAATTGACGACTAGCTCAAACTCCTTTTCATTAATCTAAGTTGATCACTAATGTCAGCGGGGTCTTTTAGTTTGATTCCGGTCTTCTGACTAGCGGATCCATGGACAGATTATATAGTTATTAGAGTGGTTGACTGCTCTGTGCCGTATCATGATACAACAGTGTACATGCAGCAGAAATTTCGATCGGTCTCTTCTTTCTGGTGGTCAACCCTGAGTCTGACCCATTGTCACAAAAAGAAAAAAAAAATATATCAGAGTCTGACTTGAGAGCTGAGTATACCTGTATGCCACGCATTATTAGGTTGTTGCAAACTGTCAATATAGTACGTCGCAAGAGCTGCCATTTCGAACTCGTCGGCAACGAGTTTCCAAGTTGAGTCCCACAAGAGACGTCGGACAGGGACACGGGCCTATGGCCTGTCGGATTGATCATAATACTCGGTAGCAATCAAGAACCGCGGCATGTCATGCAACACATGGCACAGGGTCAAGGTGACCGGTGACCACACCGCGTATGGGTTGGGGTTTTGACCCTAGTGTAACATTTGTGCATGCATGAGTGGTGCAGGTCAAATCCATATGCTCAGCTGAATGTTTCTACTACTAGTTACCAACTTGATGACCCTGACAGCAAGGAGAGTGATCTCTGCACTTGAATTGCATTTTTTCTGTTCCCACGAAGCCGCGAGGTCTTGCTGGAGAAATCCGCGCGAATATGGCTCTCAGGATTCACCAATCAGGATTGCAATGGTTAGAGCAGGGACTTCTTTTTCCCTGATCACCTAGTATGAAAGCCTATTGACCCAAAAGACCTAACATTATGCTGACGATATTGTTACTCGATCTCACTCACCAACCAGAGCCCAACCCAGTTCTAGATTGACTTGAAGTTGGTTCACTAGGTTAGGTGCCCTGACTGGCTGACTCTGATTCCAAAAGCTGGCCGTACGTTTAGGAGTTGGTATGGTCCCTACTTTAACATTTCGAATAGTACTTCCACTTTTCTTAGGTTATTTTAGCTTGTTGTGAGTCAGAACTTCTCTGGTTTAGCTAAGTTTATAGAAAAATATGTACCGATATAAATTTACATCGAATCTGTTCAACAAATTCTCTATAAAATATGTCTTTCTTTAATTACAATGTAGACGCCCACAACCACAAATACATAAACTCTATCCTATGAGCAGGGGCGAAGCAAAGTTAAAATATTGTCGGGGTCAGTCTAAATATAGGGTACTAGTAACTTTTAGCTTGTGATTATATTACTATAGATAATATTAGTTACCAATAATATAGCAGTATGAATAATATTACCGTCAGTACTAAGATTCTTTAGTAGTGTTAAATTGAAATCAATAGATATGACTTAAGTCAGTCCCAGCATATAATTTATTAGCGTTGTTTCTAATATTACCAAATGAAATGAAACACCTCCCTTCTCAATGCAAAGTTTCATTCTAAAGTTCCATAGACATTTAATTTCATGATTTATAGAGAGTTCGTACTCGTGTCAAGAGAGTCTCTCTTCTTAAATACGCTGACTGATCATAAAAAATACCTATGTGACAACATATTTAAGATGAACTCTCACTGAGACTGGTCTTAGCCAACTTTTTGACACAAATTTGAAATGAACTTTTGGGATTGAGAGCATTTATAGTAACCGGTTGAAATGAACTTTTGGGATCGAGAGCATTTAGGTCAGTCTCAATGGAGATTTCATAGAGTTTCACGAGTATTAAATATGTTGACATGTCACTATATTAATTATAAAAGCGATGCTAAGAGTTTCATGAGAGTAGAGAGAGTTTTATGGGGATGAAACTCTTCTTCACTGTTTTTAAATTCTGAATGCATTGAAAACTGTAATATAAAACTTGCATTGAGCATGGCACCAGTTTAACCTTGTTATTACAACACTCATTAAATTATAAAAGCTGCAAGTCACTGTTTTGTTAGGGGGTGAACAAAAAAATTAAATAGTCTGTCGTAGTGTTATTATAGAAAAATACGACATGGATCAATGGAAGGGATCAGTACTAAGGCCAGCTTTTTTTTTTTGAGAAACAGGGTATATATTTCACATATAATTCTGAAAGTTTACAATCCAGTTCTTACAAGGCCAGCTATGCTGGTGCTGCACGATCAAGTGGCCTATTGCGTGCTGGGCTTGCCCTTGGCCCTTGGCCCTCGGCCTATTGCGTGCTGGGCTTGCCACTTGCCCTTGCTATGCGTTGCAAGGTTGGCCTGCCTGGGCTCCACTTTGTTGGGCTGCTTGGACGCTGATCGTCTAGGCTTCCACCTCGGTCTACCAGACCGAGGCGGGGTCCAGACCGGTAAAAATTTGCATGCTGAGCCAGCGCTGAGTCCTCCGGGTCGCCATAAGGTAGCTGTTAGAAATAATAATTTCAAAAAAAATCTCAAATATAGTATGATGAAATACTTTCTCATATTGCTACTCTAGAAGAAGTAATGTTAACTTAAATAATTGAGCATGCACGCTCTCTTGCCTCCCCGGGCGGAGCGATAGGCGTGAACACGCGACATACGCGTGAATGGTCCGGTGGCTCCTCGCCTGAAATTTTGTGGGTGTTCGGTTTCCTTTTGCCACTCGATATTTTGCATGCATGAGGAAAATTATGTTGGACTATTTTGACAAACAATTATTTTTATATTAATGGTGATTGATCTGATCCACTAACGACAAGTTTAATCGTCTTAATATTATGATTGCATAGCTAATTACTTTTCTTAACTGCGGTGCATGTATAAATAGGACGAGACGTTGTCCTCATAATACACATAATTCATCTTCTCCTTTTGTTGGGCTACCACTGTCCTCCTCATCCTGTCGCCGACGTGCCATCGGCGCCGGGAAAGTAGATCTCTGAAGCCTATGTCTCATCGCGTCCCTGCACGGGGTATATAGCGACATACCAGGTTTTTGGGAAGCGTCATCGTGACTGCTCGTTGGACGTCTTCTTCCCTCTACGTCGACTTCACGGATCTTCGTCGATGGTCTGCTTCGTCTACTTTTGCACTAAGTTTTAGCGCCGACAACCCCACTATAAGAATGTCCTCAATTACTTTGTTGTTCACTCCCATGTTTTTCGTGTTACTAGTACCAAACAGTTGAAGTTTCTCTCGGATTATAGTACCAGTGTTAGATCCCACACATACACTACATGTTGTTCTTTTTCTAATTGTCGAAATTAATTTATACTAAATCGATGTTATTTCCAACACTAGTTTTGCCCCTGCCTATGAACACCTCCAAAAGATAGACCGGCGATATCAACGTTGATCAAGTCAAGGCACGAGAGGCACATCACATACCACTAAAATAATAACATTGAGCCTAAAAGTAGAACTTGAGGACTAAAATGATCGTTTTGAAAGTTTAGAGACAAAATTAAGCCTCGAGTAATAGTTCACGTACCTACGGAGGATCTCAGTTGGCTGGAAGAATCTTTTTCTTGAGAGGACATTGAAAATGAGGCACAATGCAACTACCTACAAATAAGTCTATATGACCTAATGGCTTCACTAACGAATTTATTAGAAAGTGTCGGCTCATCATAGCACAAGATTTTTATGACTTGATTGAAGCATTCCATCGAGGGACAATGTGTTTATAAAGCCTAAATGGCTCCTACACCACTCTTATACCAAAGAAGGACAGTCCAATCCATGTTGCGATTATATAGACCCACTCACTACTAAATTCCTCCGTAGAAATCATCACCAAAAAAATTGTCAAATGCGTAGCAATAGGTGTTCCAAAGGCTGATCCAAAAAAACAAGTAGGCTTTACCAAATCTAGAACAATTCAAGACTCCCTAGCATGGTCGTTTGAATATCTTCAAGAAAGCCTTTGATAGAATAGAGCACAAAGCAAATTTTCAGATAATGAAAGCAAAAGGCATTCACTACACCACAACACCTAGATAGGCGATGGATGATCTGACACTAAAAGTAGCTATAGAAACAGATGATCAGTAGGTAAAAACTTATACTGACTGACTTCTGCAGACGACGTAAGTGCAGTCGGTAAAAAGTTTTACCGACGGACATTACTTTTACCGACTGATCAACTGTTGCTCTCAGAATTTTTACCGACAGATAGTATGTTACTAATATTTACTGACTGATAACTCGTGGGCACGTTTTTACCGACTGATTGTAAGAGGTTTACATATTTTTACCAACTGACAGACTGCCACCACTATTTAGTAGCTGATAACTCGCTAGTCAGGATCATCATTAACATGCCTATTTGCCATGTCAACATTACTTTGTTGAGGCCTTGGTCGCAAATTACGAGGTTCAATGGCTGCATCACTAGTGTTATGAGTTCTCTATAGGAAAAGACACGTGACAGCATGAATTAGGGCATGTACAGACCACAAACGAGAGTCTGTGTGTAAGTTTTTGAAAATAGAAGCACAGATGACAATTTGTACATGGCAACAACAGAATTAGAAGCACTGACCACACATTCAAGCCAAGTTCACATTAGCAACACAAGTTAAAAGGAAATAAGATATTAAGGTGAACGATAAGTAGATATCTTAAAATAAAATTGAAACTCTTTAGCCCAAGATATTTGAGAGAAACCTACCATTGAACTTTGAATATCAGTCTGTCAGTAGTGTTACAGAGTAAAGTTCGGAAGCTTCGGTTCTGGGCCGAGGTGAGTGACCTGGTGCTTCTTCGCAAGTCGCTGGGGAGGGGACACTGCCGGCGCAACCTGTGGCTTCAGCTTCTTCGCAGGGAGGGGCCGAGGTGGGCGATCCAGTGGGGGCGCGAGCAGGGGACACCGTGACTCCTCGCGTGCAGGGGTCGCCGAGCCTCCTCGCGAGCAGGGTGTGGACTGGAGGATGAGCGGGGTGGAGGGCTGGGGGCGAGCAGGGAAGCCGCCAGCACGGGGGAGGGGCACCGCCGGTGCGGCTTCCTGTCGTCACTAGCGGACTGGGTGTGGGGGGCGCGAGCAAGCTGGGGGACCGGGGGTGAGCAGGTGGGAGACGGATTGAAATAGAGATTGGATCTAGGATGAGTGGGTGGGGAGAAAAATTACAGAGCGCCAGCGGCGGGAGAGAAAAAAGTGAGGCGGGAGAGACGAGACTACAGCTCCGGCGGCGCGAAACCGAGTCTAGGGTTTGGAGGGGCCGCGGGTATGCCAAAATTTTAGCACCAGCAAGGTGGGAGTGGAGGCGCGAGTTTGGATGTGGTGGGCCCATTATTTAGCGACAGACAACTCAACGCTACAGGTGTTTTTAGCAACTGACTAGCGAACGGTAATATGGACCTTTATAGCCACTAATTGTTGGTTCATATAAATGGATTTAGCGACCGATGATCTGTAAGTTATCTTTAGCGTCTGATCATCCATTGGCTCTTTTAATTTTTAGCGTCAGATGTCTGACGGTGATGCGGTGTTGTGGTGTAGTGATTGGTGACGAGTGGTTGCCATGGATGTCAACAATCTTCCACTTAGAAACGTAATCGGTTCTATTAAATAGTGTCGGGAAACTTTTCATTGCATCCTCTATCACCTCTTCCTTTTGTATTTGTCGCAATAAAAAAACCTCTTCTTTTTGTATTGAGAGCGGATTTCCTTCAACAATTCTGAATAAGGCAAAGAATCAAGGTCTCTACTCAATCTTTCAATCCCAATCCAGTCAAGCTCTAACAACTTCCCATATGCAGATGACATACTTATAATAATGGAGGGTAGTAGCTAGCAACTCTTCACCCTGAAAGCTCTAATAAATACAATTGCAGACTCATGTGACGAGAGTTAACAACTCAAATCAATATTTCTCTTGATAATAGACTTGTTAGTACATGATATTTTCTTTTTCAAGTTGGTTGTTTCGAGCACCAACTCAGTCTTCGCCGCTCTCCTCACCGTTGCTTGTTCACTTCCTGAATGCATGCACCGATGCTTGATGAAGTGAAAAAAAAATATGGAAAGCATTGCACGTGGAGGGGATCTGACATCAATATACTATGGGTCCACTTAGTATGGAAAAGAACTATAACAATGGCAAATTGCTTGGCCACACAAAGAAGGGATATTTTAAAGCTTTTAGATAGTTTTAAAGGAATGGCATTAATTAACATTTAGAATGGCTATCTCTTGTGGGAGGATCTTTGGCTAGGTAGAGTCACAAGTCAAGCCTACCCTAAGCTCATATACTTTGCAAAAAAATAAGAGAATAACACTCGCAAAGAAAAATCAATTGTACCATTGCAATAACATTTTTATATTAACCAGTAGGGGCTACCTCTCATGTTTTCTCAAAAAGAAAATTGTTAAATCTCCATGAGTTCATGGCACTTAGGCCTAGCTTGTTTAGTTGTCATCTCAAAAACTTTTCACCCATCACGTCGAAAGTTTGGACAAATGCTTAAAGTATTAAATGTAGATTAAAAATAACTAATTACATAGATTGTGATAACTTTACGAGACAAATTTTTAAGTCTAATTAGTTCATAATTTGACAATGTTATGCTACAGTAAACATATGCTAATAACAAATTAATTAACCTTAATAAATTTGTCTCACGGTATCCTGATGAAATATGTAATTTGTCTTCTTATTAGTCTGTTTTTAATAGACTAAGAGGGTGTTTAGTTGGTAGGAATTTTTGTGTAAAGTTCATGTGGCACTTTCGTTGTTATTTGACAAACTTTGTTCAAACATGGACCAACTAGACTCAAAAGATTCATCTTGACATTTACAGACAAACTGTGCAATTAGTTCTACTTTTTACCTACATTTAATACTCCATGAATGCGTCTAAAGATTCGATGTGATGTGGAATCTTGTAAAAATTTGAAATCTAAACATGCCCTAAATTAATTCTGAAACATCTGATGTGACATTCAAAAACTTTTCATCCTATACTAAATAAGGACTTAGTATGGTTGCTCAGCGATAGTAGAACGTAAGTCTTGTCTTAGACTCCTTGTAGCGGAAGAAAAAAATGAATATAAAGAGACAACAGCAAAAACTTTTCCATTTTTTAATCAGAAGAAATAAATATGATGATACAGACCATGCTCAGTGAAGTGCCTTTGTTGTTTCTAATAAAATCCTATAGGGGCGAAAGCCCCCTCTTATGTCAAAAGAAAAGTGGATTAGGCATAGTTAATCCCTTTAATAAGGATAGGAAATGTATATATATTCCCGTGCTTACCTGAGCAACCACTACTGGAAAACTGTACTTTGCCGAGTGCAAAATATCGTGGCACTCGGCAAAGCTATATTTTGCCGAGTGTAGCACTCGGCAAAATTTTGCACTCGGCAAAGAAAGCGGCAAAGCCAGACACTCGGTAAATCTAGACTTTGCCGAGTGCCAGGCACACGGCAAAGCTAAACACTCGGCAAAATTTAGGCGAACCGTGACGACGACCACCTGCCGTTAGATTTTGCCGAGTGCCAGCCGTCATGCACTCGGCAAAGTTTTTTTATTTTTCTGAAAACAAACTTTGCCAAGTGCTTTCTAGCCCCGACACTCGGCAAAATTATTATTTTTATTTTTTCGAATAAACTTTGCCGAGTGCCCTGATCCAAAACACTCGGCAAAGTATGTTTTTATTTTTTAAAAAATAATCTTTGCCGAGTGTCTTAATCGAAACACTCAACAAAGCATGGGTTTTATTTTTTAAAAAATAATCTTTGCCGAGTGCCTTGATCCAAAACACTTGGCAAAGTATGTTTTTTATTATTTTTAAAAAATATCTTTGCCGAGTGCCTTGAGCAAAACACTCGGCAAAGTTTTCTGAGAAAACAACAGAAAAAATTTTGCCGAGTGTTTTAGGGCACTCAGCAAAGTAACAGTTAACGGCAAGTGGCGTAACGGCCGCGAAAATTTTGCCTGAGTGCCCGAAAAAAAACACTCGGCAAAGTCTCTTTGCCGTGAACTATGTTGCCGAGCAAACTTTGTCGAGTGTTTTGTTTAAAAACACTCGGCAAAGCCTTTGCCGAGTTTGCAGTAGTGAATTGAGCAAGTAGACATCCATATATATACCAGTCTTCCATAAATATACTTTCACATAAAGATCGAAGGATGCCACATCTTGTAACGAGACTCGCGATTCACAGTGCTTTTACAGCCTTACATGTACACATTTGATCAGTAATCATCATAATCGTAATTACTGTTATTATGAGGCAAATACGTGTGATCGCCGAAGTGCATTTGGTTGTCGAAATCATACGCGAAGGAGTTCAATGTCGAGAGCATGTCCCCGTCGTCGCCGTTGTTTGCCGCCGGCGGTGGTGGCGCCGCCGGCCCCTCGGTGGGAAACGACAATGATCCGGCGGCATCCAAGTCAGAGCGGAGGACAGGTTGCTGATCGCGCGCCTGGCCACTGGAGCCAAAGCTCAGCATCATGAACGGACTCCGAGACGTGGACTGCTGGCAGTGTCCCTTCTGCTGCTGCATCCGTGCGTCGCCGCCGTGGCCGCCGGGGGAGTCGAACCTGAGCACCAGACCTTCCCCGGCGGCCGGCGGCTGATCGGCCACGATGTCCGGGAACGAGACCGGCGGTGCGCCGCACGTGTGCTCGTACGTGTAGGTCACCTCGTACAGTGGTGGGTCGTCGCCGTTCTTCTGTTGCAGCAGCTTCGAGGCCATGCATTGCCTGTCTTCACGGTAAGAACATCTGAAGTATAGCCTGCGTGCGGCATGAGCATATATTTCACAATTCATTATACGTAAAAGAGTCAGCTAATTTTGTTCGTTTTGACCTTTAATAATTTGTAACTAGGGACATATATATTAAGTGAACGGTAAGTTTGTTGATGTCCAACAGACGACGAGCTGAGAGCAAAAGATGCATATGTTATTACTAGCTAGGAATCCAAACTAGGGACATCTATAGCTAATTTGGAGAAAGCTAAGGGTGCATAAGAGAGCTAGATTAGACTGTGTGATGGAATATCAAAATATATAACTTTGGGTTAACCAGTTCGATCAGAAGTATATGGATCAAACAATAAATTAGCAATAAATAACTAGCTAGCAGCTAGCAGCCTCGTCCGAGCCATGCATGTCTATGCGCCTCCATCCATTTGAGCACGATGGCTACTCAATTCTATGCCCCCACGAACATGTTTTGCTCTAAAAATAGACCTGAGCATTTTGCGGGCCGGGCCTGGTTCGGACCGGGTCAGAAAAAACTTGGTTACGTCGGGCCGAAAAAATCTCGTTCATTAGCGTCTACTGGACGAGTCGGACCTGCTATTTTCGGGTCAGTCTCGGGCCAGACCCGGGTCTGGGCGGGTCACTCGTCCGATTTATTTATGTGCAAAACAGCTAAAATAAATATTTCAGACTGGGTTCGGGCCGAGAAAAAAAAATTGGGTAGCAAGATCTCTGTCCAGACCCTATCCAGTAAGGTCTGTGGACGGACGAAAACCCAATGAGCTCGAGCAAAATGCTAAGGTCTATCTAAGAATTCATTATCCATGAGATCAAGCTTCATCTTGTATCCTGCTTATATCGCCACCCTCATCAAGGATAAGCAAGGTGGTGACACTAATGAGCTGTTTGGTTGTGCCAATTTAAACGCAAATGTAAATGAAATTGACTTGTAGACGTTACCGGCGGGAGTGATTTTGAACTAGCGAGTGAGTGATACCGTCTACATTTACGTTACTGTATGAGAAACCAAACAGCTCCTAAGGTTGTCACCCACACGTCCTCATCAAGCAGGGGCGAATCAAGAAGGGTTGTTGTCCGGGCTATAACCCCCTAGGCCCCTAGTAATAAGTATGACTTTTTCATTAATCACTGTTGTTTATCTTTGAATCACCATTAATCTCTAGTTGTCCCTCTAAAACTTATTATTTAGCCCCTCCTTTGTCTCCATCCTAGATCTGCCCTTGTCATGAAGCATGGCTCAGTCTTCACGTATAGTGGAACAAAGGAAGAAGATTACTATTATTGCGTGACCTGAAGACAACAGACAGTGCACCACACATTCTTATCACGGACTGTAAGTAACTATAGAAAGTCATGCTAAAACACGGAGAAAGTTAGCCCCGTGCTCTCAGAACATGAATATATTCAAGGTAAGCGTGTATAAGAAAAAGAAATAGAGGAAGGTTTTTCTAAAGTACAAACATAAACGAAGCTTTATTTAACGAACTTTAATTTTTTTCTTTCCAACTAATCTTTCTTACTTTATAGCAGGGGCGGATCCAATGGTGAAGCGGGTGGGGCTCTAGCCCCCTACAGCCGCTAGATGCCTAGATCCATGCAGCCCCTCATAATTTTTTTACTGTAAATACACACTGGAGAGAGGTTGAAGCTGTTTGGAGGTTGAAATAGCCTCTCCTTGTATTTTTTTCTAGATCTGCCACTGCTTTATAGAGCAGTCCAAGCAGTCCAACGTTGAATGATTATATAGGAACACATGTCATAAATCTATGGTTGGTGCCTATGGATGTATGGTGAGGATAGTCCTCACCTTTTTTTTCTAAACGAATGGGTATGAACCTCTGGTGAACCACTTAAAAAGCTTAAGGATCTAAAAATATAGTTTGAAAATTGATGGACCTATACGATATCTCCTCAAAAGTTAATAGACTTCTGGTGCATTTTACGCTTTATTTAATATCACTCAAGGGTTGTGTAAAGAGCCATGCATGGTAATTAAAGCATTGACCATGCTAGATATAGCATTTTGAGCGGCTACTTCCACGATATTCCGATGTACGTTGGCCTGCACATTTGGGATCTTGTATGAAGTTTTGAGCTCAAACAAAGTCATGTAATCTCTTTTTTGCCACAGATTTTTTTCCCAACCATGAAAGAGATAAACCCAACAAATAAGAAACATGACAAACACTACAGCAGAATCGCTCTTTGCCGAGTGCTGGCAGCACTCGGCAAAGAGCCTTTTGCACTCGCCGAGTGCCGCACTCGGCGAAGGGCACTCGGCGAAGAATTTCACGGCAAAGGGTTCTTTGCCGAGTGCCAAATATCGGGCACTCGGCGAAGGCTTCGCCGAGTGCTGACATATTTGGCACTCGGCAAAGAAAAAATAAAAAACCCCCGAAAAAATAGGGAAAATTTTTAATTAATTGGAGGAGGGGCCCACTGGACAGCGCCCACTTGTCGCCCTCGAAATCGCAAGTTCTACTATTTTTTACGCAGTCAGCAGGATTCGAACTCACGACCTCTCGTTCGCGCGGAGCCTCCTCTACCACTGCACTACACACTCATATACGTTCCATCTCCGTTTCGATTACTCATATATTATACTAAACCATGTGTAACTTGCTTATTTGAGGCCCTAAACGAATTCAAATCAAAAAATTGTAAACTACAAAGTTTTCTAACTTTTCAAGATCTACAACTTTTATTTTGGTAGTTTTTCCATCCGAGGTCGTTTATAAAAATTTGAATTTTAAAATTTTCAAATTCGACGCAGTTTTGCATAATTAGATGACTTCAAATTAAAAAGTTATCAACTACAAACTTTCATAACTTGTCAAGATCTACAAAGTTTATTTTGGTTGTTTGACTATTTGTGCATCCGACATTGTGGTTCTAATATTATTCATAAACATTATATATCACTCTTGTAGTTTTATAAACTACTGGAGAGATATATAAGATTTGTGAACGAATTTATTTTAAGTTTGTCAAATGAAAAAAATCACCAAAACAAAAATTGTTCATCTTGATAAGTTAACCAACTTTGTAGTTAAAAACTTTTTCATTTGGATTAATTTACTGCTTCAAAATATAATTTAAAAACTGGCTTTGCCGAGTGTCAGAAAAAAAACACTAGGCAAAGAGCTCTTTGCCGAGTGCCACGTGGCTGGCACTCGGCAAAGGCACCTCTTTGCCGAGTGCCAGCCACGTGACACTCGGCAAAGAACCGCCCACGTGGCACAGTTCGGGGTCACATTCTTTGCCGAGTGCCACGTGGTCGACACTCGGCAAAGGCACCTCTTTGCCGAGTGTCAGCCACGTGGCACTCGGCAAAGAACCGCCCACGTGGCACAATTCGGGGCCACATGCTTTGCCGAGTGTCACGTGGCTGGCACTCGGCAAAGAGGGGCTCTTTGCCGAGTGCCGGCCACGTGGCACTCGGCAAAGCATGCTTTGCCTTGTGTTTGCGCTTTGCCGAGTGCCACGTGGCCGACACTCGGCAAAGAGGCTCTTTGCCTAGTGCCCGAAATTTAGCACTCGGCAAAGCCACAGGCACTCGGCAAAGATTGATTTTCCCGTAGTGAAAGATATCAATCTTGATTGAGTGATTATATCTCACTGTTCCAAAATTAAAATTGTGCCGAACAAGACGTCCAATAAAAGCATTTCTGTAGTGTGAATGTACTTCAAAATGTGCTTTTCACCAAGTAACATAAACAGCTAAATGCTCAACTATTAATCTCTTGGGGAAATAATAAGCCATATAGTTGAGAGGGTTATACAATAAACACTTATTTTTTGTAATTTCTGAAATTTATCCCTTATGTTTAAGATTTATAATTATCTTTGCAGATTCAATGGGCCAAGTCGCCAAATTGAGTTGTTTTTGCTTAAATATTATAATGATCAACTAGATTACTGACTAGCTTGATCAATTGAAAAGAAAATAAGCTGACATAGTGTTGTTTCACTACTAGAAAACAGACCTTTGGACGATTTATCAATTGAGCTATAGTCTCGACCAAAAATTGTGTCTGGGGCTAAAGATCTTTAGTCCCGGTTGGTAACACCAACCGGGGCTAAAGGGTCTAGCCACCAACCGGGACTAAAGGTCCTTTTAGCCTCGGTTGGTGTTACCAACCGGGGCTAAAGGTCCTTCCCAAGTGGATTCAAAAAGAAAATGTCCAATCAGTTGCCATGAGCCCCTTTGTGCAGTAGTGTTTCTTATCTTATTAGATTGTCTAAAATCAGTTGCCATGAGTATCTGTTGTCCGGAGCAGTTTGATTGGAATAATATAATATTTAAAAGTTTTCAATATGAACAAATAAAATTTTAAAAACCTTGAAAAGTCCATTACCTAGGGTACTCAGCATCCTTGATTTTCTTTTGCCCATATTTTCGCCACAAGTGACCATCAAAATAAGGTGTGTATGTAAGTCTGACCCATGAAGGTCTATCCCTCCTGCAACATTATTTGAGAACTATAGTGGTAAATAATATAAGTATAGCAAAAATTATACTTTCTCAATAATTCCATATGTGTTTTATAGAAGATATAAGAACATGAGTAAGACTATAAAATGGAGATATTATATAACATGTGGCACTAGGAAGGAAAACTTTAAATTAAAGGTTCTATCTAAATGGCCCATATATAGAAAAATTAGATAAGATTGCTGGTAGAGAATTAATTGCAATGTTTAAAGTTTGGTGAAAGATTTCTATTATATCTTGTGTTAATTTTTGCAAAGAAGCCTACAAGTGGATCATAAGTAGGTGCCATAACTAATGTAATACGGTGATCAATTTGAAGGTCAGCATTTTTCACTCGTCCTGCAAAGAATGGCCCTACTTGATATTATTGTGTAGTGTGAGAAGAAACAAAAATATCCATATAAGTATCAAGAAAAGACTGATATATTTATTATTGTATATACTCCCTCTGTCCTTGAATAAATAGATTCTTCGAGTGGTCATAAGTTAAACTTTGACCGAGTTTTTAGAGAAAAAAATCATCAAGAGTTATGGTATCAAGTTAATATTATTAGATATATACCATAGAACATATTTTCATAATATGCTCATTTTGCGTCATACATGTTCTTACTCTTTTCTATAAAGTTAAAGTTAGTCAAACTTAAAAGAGTTTGATGGGCACGGATTCTAGGAACTGATTTATTTGGGGACGAAGGGAGTAGTAGTATTATGAAAGTATGGTACAATGCATCATTAGTTTAATTGTGATCTTAATACCTTCCAAGGACCATAATGAAGAGAAGAAGCTAATGTCACCTCTTGGTCCTAATTATTTATGTCTCCTTCCTTTCTTTTATTCTCCTTTGGTAGATCCATGAAGTATGCATACATGAACGTAATGCATCATGAACTTGTTAAGCAGATTCAGGCATACACTGCCATGATTTTTCCGCACGGCTATGACTATATATACATATATTTATTACTCTTTCTGTTCCAAATTATAAGTCGTTCTGGCTGTTATAGATACATATTTTGTACTATATATCTAGATATACGTTATGTCTAGATATATAACTTTTATTATATATTAGAAAAGACGAGGTGACTTATAATTTATTTTGAATGATGACAATGAAAATTCACATTAATTTCAAATTGCATGTCTAAAAGCCCTTAGGTTGCATGATCAACACAACTGCCGATTTTGCATACATGCATGATCAATCAAGTACTTCTTTCTATTTCATCTTATTTCACATTTGGACGGGAAATGTAGCTTTTGCTCAAGTCCTAAAATATTAGTCAATCATGGACTTCTGTTCAAAAGAAAGAATGGTAGAGGATAGTGAGAGGGTCACTACGTGTGCAGTCCTTTTCAATATAAGCATGATTAAAATGTGCAAAAGCACATAAATTTAGTATTACTAGTGGTTATCTAGGGCTCTTAAGCAAAGGAGCCCTCCACTATGGGAAAGTTACAGGAAAAGGTTGCTTTGGGGTTTGAAGTCTCACTACAAATGGCCCTGGGTGAGGGATGGAGAATATGCTTATAAGGAAATATGAAGAATTCCCAATAAAGGATTATACGATGATTCTAATCTCTTAAAAAAATGATGCTGTATTTTGACCATAATGCGGATGGTGGAATCCCCACATCTATGAGCAAATTTATACTTTATCATACATGCATTAGGGTCTTTCCCCAGTCCATGAAATATAGTTACACGCAGGAATGGAACTTATAGCTAGCCATTATAGGTTTGGTAGGATCGAAGGATAATGAAAGGAAGAAGATGGGGAGTTGCATATGCATTATATTCATTTAGTTGACCCTTACTTTCCAATTCCAACGCCATTGTATTATTGTACTGTTTTTAGCAAATAAACTATTCAGTCTGAGTTGTGAACATAGTACGACAATGCCATCCAACTGTTCTACTTAATATAAACGAGAATTGACCTATGATCATTAACACTTGTGACCGTGTATGTTACTGTTTCTTTTCTGAAATCTTGTCTATGAATCGGCACAAACCATGAAGACGGAAATAGCTCTAGCCATCTATATATGCGCACACATTCTGACAGATTTAGTAGCGCATGAACAAAAAGAAGGTAGAACAGTGCAACAATACAAGCTAAAACCAACCAGCGCAGAGGCAGGCCTGGCTCGTCAAGATCTGGAGAGGGAAGTCAGAAAGTTGAGAAAGAAAGGACGAAACGACCAAAATCAAGCAAGAAAACAACAAGGGATCCGGAGGCAACAGCCATGATAATCCACACGTACTGCTTGTTTACCAAATTAAGAGCTGATGAGAAGATATATAGTACAGTACTATGGGTTCATATGGGGATTTATGCGTGTACCTTCTATTCCGGCCGCTGCGCGGCGAGGACTCCGGTGGGGAGAGCCCAAAGGCAGCTCCGGGAGGGCTGTAGTAAGACGACTCCGATGCAGATCCCATAGCATCTTGGGCGCTGGGATCCCCAAACTCAAAGGACTGCTCCCTCTTCATGCGCGGCGTGGCGTGGCGTGGCGATGACCCTACTCTTCTTCTTCTTCTTCTTCTTCTTCTTCTTCTTCTTCTTCTTCTTCTTCTTCTTCTTCTTCCTCTTCCTCCTAGCTAGTCTCCTAGCTAGCTTGGAGCTCCTGCGTGCTCAACTGCTGTATTGCGCGGCAGGTGTGGGGGAAACGGAGGGGAGCGAGGAGGGCAGACATCTATGTCGCTTTCATGGTCACCGGACCACCGGAGGGGCTTCTTCAGTTTTGAGCTCGGCTACTCGGTGCAGTAGTACAACGTGTGACTAATACTTTATGGTTCCATTTTGTTCCAAGTCAAGATGGTTGCGGGGTCTTTAGATAAGTTTATTAGTAGTGTTACAGATATTAGATTCGAGCAGATGAATCTGCCACCCCCCAATTAATACTAATCATGTACCCATTGTATGGGTCTCGAGAGGTAACATTGCCATTTTCTTTTTGGGGTTTTGCCATCATGCATACTGCGGATTTTTTTCCACACTTGATTTCTGGAGTATATTCCAATTAATTTTGTTTAATTGGTTCCTCAAGTTATTATATATATTTGAGGGCTTGTCTAGTACTATGATTGCCATATGCTTCGCGCTGAGGACGACGAAGCTCCAACCTAGGTGTGATGCGTGCGTGTTTATTTATACTTAGATGATGGCTGCTTTCAGAGACATAAATATATATAGGCAAATTGGAGGAAAGGACAGTGCACGAACAGTGGGTGCCAGCAGATCAGATGAATTGCCAAGTGGGATTACAATACCGGAGGCTTTGTTAATCAGGACAGTGGATCGATCAGTCCACCAATCCCGAGCCAGCCCCACGTTCGCCCGTTCGGTGCTGTTTGACTGTTTAGTGTTAACACAACATTTTGATGAAAATATATATACTGCGGTGATCTGATCTGAAGGCTTCTTGCGCGCCCATGAATGTGTATATATTGCCTGACGCGACCTACTGTACTATACACTTGATCTAATATCTGGACAACAGCAGAGATTTTTATCCTTTCGATGAACAAAACCCGCAGACTTTTAGAGATCAGTGCACCTCTCGGTTATCCAGCTCATTGCTGATCAGATTATTTCTGACGACAAGTATTTTTTTTGTCTAGATACATCCTATCACCCAGCTCATGCATGAATCCTGATGAATCTTCCCGACCGCAAAGTTTCAGTTACATGTAAACTACTCTGTCCGTCCGTGAATAACTGTCCTAAAAATTCGTGTTTCTCTCACAGACACGCTTTCCGGACGATAATTAAAAAGGGACGGAGAGAGTACTCTGCATTAATATGCAGTTGCGGATCTAAAATTTTATCACACGGTATGCCGGTGAAAAAAATTCTTATGCAATTCGGTAAACCAATTCTAATTCGGTAAAACCATATTTTAAATAACGTAATAAACTTTAAATTCAAAGTTAAGCTAGAAACAACGATAAATCTTGATATAAATTGTTCAAATAAAATACAAATAGTTTAAAATATTGCCATAAAAGAGACTTACAATATTAACTGTCTTACTTTATCCGCGGCTTTCTGAATAACATGAATGTCTCAATTATAGCAAGACCACTCGACAGTCTGACTGACCCCGGCTTGCTGCCGAGCAGAGAACCTGAGATGCAGCCACAAGGTTTGGGGACATGGTGACTAGGACAACGCATCTCATATGGATCGAATTACTTAGCTTATCGGCTCGGGCTGTGACGAGAGAAGACGTACAGAAGAGTAAATAAAATAACGCAAGTGGCAAGCTAAACAAAGCCGGATGTCGAGGTCGAGGACGATTAAGACTATTCGCACTCACGTTCCTCTATTTTCATCCTCTATACTGTCTGGTCATCATGATTCCCTCCTCTATACTCATTTCTCTCGCATCCATCCATCCTCTATATCATCCTCTATCTATTGTGGGTCCACTTATCACTTTATCTAAATATATCCATAAGAGATCTAGTTTTGAAGAATTAATTGTGACAAATTTAATGGTGCAATCGGAAATTAATTTGGATTTTCGGTTTATGAGATATAGTATTTTTTTCTAGAAAATATATGGGGCCCACCTGTCCGTACGCAAGCGCAGCAGCTGTCCGCAGCTCCGCGTCTGATACGGGGCGTCCGCTACTCCGGTAAATTTAGTGGACGTGGTGATATGGAGTAGGGGTATACCGTACCCGCTGCAAGAGACTATTTCCTCTATACGTTGGCGTGGAGTACGCTAAAAAATTTAGCGGTAACCGGTGCTGTTCGTCTAAACAACGCTCTTCGGCCGATCGTGAGTCGTGACAGAGCATTTGCTTCCCTAAATAAGCATCTGAAAACGGTAGACTGACGGAATTCGCACGTGGTTTTGGGAGCAGGTCCGGCCCTCCTAAAGAGAATGGCCAGTGGCCACCCACACCAACCATAAACAAGTTCTGCTGCATTTGCATTTGCCTACCAGAGAAATAAAGCGGATTTCTCCTAATCTAGCTGAGATCTGCTAACGCACAGGTCGAGGGTCCACATGGCCCCAACCCCAGGTTGCGTGAGGAGTGACGCGGATCTAGCGGCCATTTGGGGTTAAAAAACTCGAGATGCCGCCACATGAACCGGCTGTGACCGAAGCTACGAGTCCCGGCGCCTGCCCACGCGTTGGCCTGATGTGAATTGTGATGGGAGAGCACCGGCGCCGCCTGGAAGGCCGAACTAAGGGCCTGTTTGGTTCCCTCTTGCTAATATTTAGTGACTAAACTTTAGTCATTTTTAGTAGCTAAGTTGTCAAACACCCCCACTAAAAGTGACTAAAAAATCATTTTAGTCACTTTTAGTCTCTTTTAGTAGGGGTATTGCTACTAAAAGTGACTAAAGTTTAGTCACTAAATTTTAGTGGGATGGAACCAAACGGGCCCTAAGAATAGCTATGTCACTACAAACATTACACAAGAAAAACTGCCGACCAGCGCATGCAAAATACATGACGACCAACAACCTCAGCTTGTAAAATTCCAATTATTCAAAATCAACAATCCAAAATCAGCTTTTAGAAATCAACAAAAAAAAAAAAAGGGTCCTGGAGTACTATCTTCTAGTGGGTATTTATATTTTTTTTGTATTGGAGAAGCAGCATACTAACAAATGACCTGCTCCTCTGTTCGAATCAGCTGCACACAGTAGTTCATGCTGTGCTACAGCAGCAGCTTTAGTAAAAGCGAACACGCCCTAAACATTTTCCCGTGACGTGCTCACCTTTACCATTCCACAATGCGCAAACCTGCTAAATACATTACATGTTACTTCACAAAAATGAAGATATACCAGATCAGTTAATATGTATGGCTTCAAGCGAAAACTTAAACATAGAGAGAGCTACAGTAAACAGAGCAGTACATATTTTTCTGACAGTGCATGTCCTACACGCCGCAGGATGGTTATGGATGTGTTTACTGTTTAGTAATAGATGATAGATCAACCAGTCTGCTTATTCTATGAACCAACCCAAATCCAAAGGCTCGAACCATTGGGGCTCCAGTTGCTCAATGAAGTCTGTTTTCAGGGTATCGGACGCCGGCGACACTACAGGTGAAATCGAAGGGCTAGCCTCATTGCTGCTTCTGGACATCCGAGAAGGTGTTTCCTCTTGAACGGCTGCAAGCCGGCCATCTGATGTTGCAACATTACAACCACTGATGGCCGTGAGCAAGGAGGAGATGACGACATCATTCTCTTCTTTTATCAACCCGTGGCCATCAAAACAGCGGGTCAGGCTAGGTATTTCCACCTCTACCTTCCTCAAAGAAGCGTCAGCGATCTGCTGGATGTGTATAGATGAAGCCATGTAATCTGAGACATGGGTGCTGCAACATGTGTGCTCATTTGTGTAGATTACCCGGAACAGTGGTGGATCCTGGGAATTGGTTTGCTCCACATGCTTGGTTGCTGGGCAGCCATGATCCTGATGGTATGTACACCTATAATAGCACCTGCATGCGTAGACATCAAGAGTTGTTTAGAGTTCACTTTTTCATGCCCTAGGGAAAATGCTCACAAAAGAGGTCGCCAATAACATGCATGTAAAAGCCAAAACCTTGACACATGACAACACGTGGCGTTGTCCGCCTGGTTCAGAATAGTTAATCATGCCGACATGCATTATTAGCTCCAAAGGAGGACTCCAATGCAGGCATGCTCTGGATATCATACCCCAATGCCGGGAGTTTCCCCAAGTACTGGATATCACATGCATACACTAGAGGATCTAACATCACCAATATTTACTGATAATGGTGGTACCCTACCTCTAATATAATACTCTCTCCATTTCAAATTATAAATTGTTCTAGCCTTTCTAGATACAAAGTTTAGACATAGTACTATGTATCTAGAAAAGTCGGAACAACTTATAATTTGAAACGGACGGAGTATGTAGGAAAGGCATAGGAAGTAAATTTTTCGTACATGTTTTTAAAAATAAGAAAAATTGGTAGCTGCTGGTTAAATCTAGATTCGACTACTATAACTCAATAAATTTGACAAAACAAAATTCCACTCGTAACACTTACGTAACAAAAAATAGTTTGTACAACACTAATCATACATATGCTGATCTGTACCTTCGATGCTACTAGTTACTGTTTATTTTATTTTAAAAAAAAATGTTGCATCCCTATGCTAATCGTGGTGTTTTGCTACCTGACAGATATGAAATGTGACCCCTTAGCTTGCTGCCCAAATTTGCACATTCCAAAGTATCCAGTTTCTATTTTAGTACTGTGTCTGTGGGTGTAAGGTTTCTTTATAGCACTGCATTCCTATGGATTCCAACGGTTTTCTGACTCTTGGCAGAAATGCAAAGTTGGAAGTCCATAAAAAAATCATCCTAGCTAAAAACATGACTCTGGTCCCATGCACAAATTGAATGCATTGCATAAAATAATTGATTCTTCTCAAAACCTCATGATGTTCAATCCCGATCTTCAATTGTTGGTTGAGCTTGCATAAGCTACAACAGTGATAAAGGAAAATATCCGTGATGCATTTTAGAAATGACTTTGAGAGAGAGGACGGGGGCAAATTTAACCTTTTGCCATATATCTACAGGATTATTCGCACACTCCTTTGTAGAAGCATTAAATCATAATGTGGACGATGATCCATCATACTTGTGTACTATTGTTCTTTATAGTGCTATTAAATCGGACGACTAATCCAGATCACCTTGATTAGGCACTTTGATACCATTGGGTCTACTACAAACCTAGTTGTCCGACTAATCAGTGACTAAATCATGATTATTAGTTGTCTGATTAGGGACCTGTGGATGACTAACCAGAAGGACCAATGCTTGAACAATTGGGCTAAGTAGTTTGGTCCATTAGGTTTTCAGTATATGGCTGTGTTCTAGACTAGACTCCAGAGGTAACGCTCATGCCGCCGCAAGAAGAGCTACCACCATCAACTCTCGTCCTAGCGCAGCCGGCTCGCATCTGTGCTCAGCTGCTGGCTATCGTCATCAAGCCGCTCACCGCTGGCTCCCACCAGATCCATCCATCCCCAAACCGCTGCCGCTGGATTCTGCCGAATTTGTTGTTGTCAAGCCTCTGCCGGCTGTCTTTGGCATGGGCTGGCCGCAACCATGAGAGTGAGCTCGAGATGCTGCGGAGGGACTGGGAGGTGGCACACGCACAGCTGTTGGACAAGGAGCGGTTGAGGGCCACAAAGATGGTCAAGCAGCGGCAAGATCAATGCACGGCGTTGGGAAGTCCTGCTCCTCTTCCTTCGCTAGTCAAGTCCTAATTTTGTTACCGCTCAAATGCAAGGACTTAGTAGATTTGTACAGCATGATTACTAATTGATGGCTAATCATAATTAGTTGTCTAATCGGTACCCATACGATGAGGTTTGATTATACGATTTAATAACACTTTCACCCTCAAAATATATTTTATTGACATGCATTATGCATTTGTATAAAAACCTAGTCCTAGACAGCAGGTCATTCTTGTTGTATCAACTCATTAGTTAGACCCACTAGTATGGTACAATGTATAGCCAATCATCCTTTTTAGAAAATACTATATCATCAATCATTGAAAAAAACAAAAAAAAAACAAATAGCAGAACCCTGGTTTACTCAAAAGCAAGTTGGGTCCGGAGAGCATTATTAAATACCTCATCCATGGTTCTGCATGCTAATTAGGAAACTAATTCGTGTTCGGCACTAGTAAACAAAGTGCACAAAAGCAGAGTGTGTAATGATTCTCTCAGCATATGGGTGCTTAGCTCTTTCCTCTTTTTTCCCTTGGGTTTATTCCGCTTCTTAAAAATTCCCATTCTGGCATGTGACTTTTAGCTACACGACAACATAAAGGTAAACGCTAGAGCCTGAGAGGAACCGGCTGCTACTGGAAAAACAGCAACCTAATAAATCATAAGTGTACATGCACCAGATTTTTTTATTGTATTCCCAAACACACTTGCCATTAAACTACGTTTATGTGACCAGAAAGCTAGCTTTCAGGCTTGGGAAGATAAGCTAACAAAGCCAGATCAATCACGTATATTATAGATGATACAGCAAGACTGATCACGTGTACAGTAAACGTCCACTATTTACAGCTACTGAGCTTCAATATTTGGATTTGCTATGTTAATTTAGGCAAGGGATACATCTTCACTTATATCTCTGCCGTTTTTAAGCTCTTTTTGGATCCACTATAAATTAGGGAGCTTCTGTAAGACCCAAAGAGCGTGGCTCAGTTGGAACATGTGTGATTTAACTGATTGTATATGGATCAGTTCTATTTCAGCTGATGAGCATTGTTGCTAATTAGCCTAGGTAATAGTTCTTACGTAATGAATTGTCAGACTTCAACATAATTAACATATTACACAAGTCTGTACCTATTAACTCCACTGGTTAGAAACTGCAAGATAAAAGATTGAATGATTAATTAGACATACCTTGGGTAGGTATTGCCCCGGATCATTTTTTTGTCCGTATTTTCTCCACTGGTAGCCAACATGATACGGTGCGTATGTGTACTCAGTTCTTGTGCTAATGCGAGCTTTCCTACTTCCAGGAAAGTATGTTAATAACTTGAAAACATAACAAGAAACAAAATGAATAGCACAAGTAATAAGAACTAGGAACATCATGTGGAGCAAAATAAATAACTGAAAGTGCACAGAGCTAACCATTTTTCCTTATATAAATTTATCATAATTTCATTTGCAGTTCACATACTTAACTCTGTTTAGTATATATAACATGATTTAGACTTACTTCTTAGCATGCGCCTGCGCATAACTGCTACAATCCTGCACCAGCCTTTTAGGGGTTCCATTAGAGAAGCTGCAAGAGCTGTCCATGTAGTCATCCCTCTTATCCATGATGGCTGGCCTCTTGCAACGTCTTCAAACTGATCAATATGGCCTCTCAACAAGGATGTGTGTTGGTGACAGCAAATTGCCTTGCAATTGCAGAGCTCCCAATGGATTCCCCGCAATTAACGCTGAGCCCTTGGCTGATGTGAAGTGGAGATGATGAGTTTTATTCTCCTTGTCTAGAGCTGCAGAAAAGCACAACCTGTAGCTCATATATGCACAGAGAACCTTGACCTGGAGTTGGTGGTGCATGCTTGCTTCCACAATTTTAAATCTATGCTTAACTCTAATAACCGTGTTTTGGACTTTTGAACTCAAACACATGGCAACATGTATGCAACGTGACATGCATGGTTGCACCTGTTCAGGTCTCTTAGGGTAAAAGAAAGACACAAGTAGCATATTATTGTCTTTATTCTTGCAACAGTGAAGACCTTCCTTCAAGACAGGTTTGATTATCGCATTCCATTGCCCATCTACATGTTTCTTGAGAAATAGATTGTCCTCCATATTTAGGATTCATAATATAAAGAGAATTTCACATGTATGGTTTGACGATGACTGGTGCCTCTGCTGTGACCAGTTGCCAAAAACCTCTGCAGTGAATCAGATAATCATCAGAAATAACACATATATATCCAGATTTTGGGGTGCAATAAATAACATTTTTATGTCATATTTGAATCTCAAGATTGACATATTAGTAACTGAGGCCTACTTATGTGAAGAATTGTAAGGTGCCTTTTGATAGGATGCACATGGGTAGATGAATCGACATCTTCTTACCCCAGCATGAAAAGGCTTCTCCAAATGGGTATAGTGAATTGTTAAATCTAAGTCTAGCTTCTTAGATTCTCAGGTCCCGTCAGTGGTTAAAACTTCTAGATATGTACATGCTGAAATATTTTACACTTGCATGTGAGATTTATGCAAAAAACATGGGGGTAAGCTTGAGTGAACAAATTGAATAATATCGGGACTAATGCATCTGACAATTAAGATCCTTCTCCTAATATAGTAAAGATTAATTAGGGTGACAATGTGATGTTCTTGGACCTTGGTGATGGTGATGTCTACGATGTTATACTTCCATTGTTATACACACACAATACTTCCATTGGTATTGTAGCTAATATAGTTTCTTTGAGTTCTTGATTTTGAGCCAAAGAGACTACCGAACTGAACTACTGCATGGATATTTGCAAGGCGCTATATTATCTTAGCAATCTTGCAATGTTCAAGGCGCAAGCATTAGAAGTTTCCAAAGCTCAATCAAAGAGTACAAGACAGGTAGCATTATGCATTTTTAAGCACTTGAGTACACCAAGATATATGCTTCGATGGTCTAACAAGAAAGAACAAATCCTACTGATCACTATTCTCATAAAAAATACTAGTGATCACTATCTGAATTTAATATATATCAAGTGAAATGTGATACATGCTGTGTGGTTGGTGTGAGACCTGATAGAAAATCTGTGACCTTTTGAAAACAGTAAGCAAAGGTACCACTCATAAATTATCCGAAGTCGCTGTCATAAGTTTACCTGTAGTAGTTATCTATTCTCACTTTGACCACCTTTTTATTGTACAAAGTTACGGTTAGTCAGCCTTTGTGTAAATAGCTGATTGTGCTTGTATCGATGTTAATTTCATGTTCATTAATCAACTTTTTTTCTGACTAAAGTAACAGCTAGGCACCAGTCAAGGATTTTTCTCAACTTAGATGAGTATACAGAATTGTGACTGTTTTAACCATCTTTGGATTGAATTCTAGGTCAAAAGTAGTGCAGAATTGTCCCCACAAATCTTTGAAAATCTGATCAACAAATACAATGAAGTAAACGCTGTGTGAGCGTCATCAATCTGAATGATACAATATACTTTCCCAGCTAAAAAATTTGCAATGTAAAAGGGGGAAGAGGGTGACGGAATTCTTACATGTTTCCGATGATGTGAGCACCCTGATACACTAGTAATGGGACAGTCACTAGCTTCATAGTCCAAAAGGTCCCTCCCCTGATCATGCCTTCAGATAGCTTTTCTGAAAATTGGTCTGCAGAAGTAGGATCTGGATTCGTTGCAATACCACTTTCGTTAATGGATATCACTGTACTTCAGACTGCAACTACTCAACCACAGCATCGTAGACTTCATTGTGCCCTTCCAGGTCTGTTAATTATAAATAAACAAGTGGCAAAACCGACAGTTGGAATAGCTCTGGAATAAAACTCCGTGTCAAAGTAATGAAAGGTCACTTTAGAAAACCAGCACAATTCACATGTGTGTTCATATGAGGTCATTTAGGCACAGGCCATGATACGTAAAGTGATTCTATCCTTTTGAAAAAGGAAGAGCAGAAATCTTCTCGATGTAAGCTGATTTGGACCATGGCCCGCAAGTAACCCCCAGTGCACTCAAGGGTTGCGGAATACTATAAGCACACACCGTTAGTCACTTCTCTGTTGTTATTACTAAACATCTGTTGCGAATCATGTCGAAGTCGTACGAATGGTTGCCTGACATTATTCATTTCACTCCGTATGTATGGAATGTATGTACGCAATTAATTATAGATGTGCTTGGCTTGCCTGATAAGCGATGGAACCTATGTTGGTTTCAGATCGCGACCACCCTAGCTCCTTAAAAATCGATATGCTGAATCATCCTCATTTCGCCTGCGGGATTGGGTCCAGGACCAGGATACACCATGAAGCCGGACTCACCAGCCACCATTCGCCCAATCAGGCACTCACCAAAGGATGTAGCTGACCAAGCTGGGCTGAAATTCTAGGATCATAAAGCTGTTAAGTAAACAGTTTGGATCAGAAAAGTATGAAACGGTTCGGGCTCGCAGAAACGATTGGAAAGCCAAGGAGCAGACCTGAAACCTGCATCTCCTTGCACAATCCGTCCCGTCGTAGGAAGTGTCCGAGAGGCCACCGCCAGTCCGCCTCCTCCGGTCCTCCCGCATCGCCGTTGCCGTGCGGAGGCCCTCCGGTCGGTGCCGCCGCCGTCGGTGCCCTCCCGCCTTTCGCGGTCGGAAGTTTCCGTGGGCTGTACGCGGGCTGAATCATTTCTCGTTAGTCCGCTATGCAAAACTGGTCTGCAAAGCTGCGGACCGCGGTTCGGGAAGTTGTGGGCTTTCATTGAACTGCTTTTCGCTGGGCTCTACAGTGGGTCTACTCGCTGATGTCACTTCGGCAACCGCTGCTGCTGTTCCTTTTCTTCAGCTTATGAACAGTATACCTATATTGTCAAAAAAAAAACAGTATACCTGGGGACCGAGCCGTAGCTCGGTTGGCCGATGCCTCCCGTGGTGGAGCGGCCGGGCGTGAGTTCGAGCCCTGCTCGACTCACGTTTCCCACCAATATTTGCAAGTGTTAGGTATCACGTTATAGGTTGTAGGTCTAGTGTGAGTCGATGTACTCGCCTTCCCGAAGGTTGAGGCAATAAAAGAACAGTTTAGATACATCCAAAAATATTTTGGGATGTCATATTGAATGTTGCAGCACTAATTTAGTCTACTAAAAATAGATTAATTATAAAACTAATTACACCGTCGCACGGTACTTAACGAGACGAAACTATTAAGTCTAATTAATCTATCATTAGTATATGTTTACTGTAGCACTATATTCTCAAATCATGGACTAATTAATCGTGGAGTAGATTCCGGCTGACAAATTAATTTTATAATTAGTCTATATTTAATAATTTATGCATGTGTTTGAATATTCGATGTGATAGGTAACTAAAATTAGAAAGACATCTAAACAGGGATGTAGTACGGATCGAACAAACATCCACCCGCAACATCATTCGGCAAATATTGTCTTACCCGTCCGTTTGCATACTACTCTCACTTACATTTTCTGGTGTCGCTTGTTTATATCTTTTATGACTGCTTTGGTTACTTGCAAGTTACGAGTCCTATGTAACTTTTAAAATTCTACTTCTTAATTAAAAATATGCTTTAGGATACGGTTGTGAAAAAACGCTCACATACATTTACTTCGTATCCATTGCTTGTGTGGTAATTGTTTGGTAGTTAGCTCTCTAGTTAGTGGTTGCTTTAGTGTAGAGTAGCTAGTTTTAGTTGCTCACTAGTTTAGCTAGCTAGAATTGTTTTGTGTATCTTGTACCTTTGTGTCGCATGGAGTTGTGATTGGGACTAGAAATCACTTGCTATGTAGGGGTTTTTATTTAGGTGTTGTAGAGCTAGAGCAAGTAGTGATTGTTAGGATCATTTCTTATACTTATCACCTTTGCTCCAGTGTGTTGTGAATTTTGTATAACAATTGTTTATAAAATCTCCATCTAGCCATCTAGTTCTTATCATGAATATGGGGACAGGAACACCCTTGGCGTGTTAGGGCGGTGGCGGTAGGAGAAGGGGCAAGGAGATAGGGTTATTAGGTTTTCGATGATATTGATGTAGAATGGGATAAAGTTTTTTTGGGGGAGGGAGGAAGAGGGTTGTACGGTTTTTTGTTGAGTGTATGACTTGCGCGACATATGGATCACATGTCGGGGAGTGGGAGTCGTTGAACTAAGACACAAGAAAATAGTCGGAGCAAACGAGGAACACATTTAAAAAAACACACTTTTTTCTTTACACGGGATGACTAGTTGGTGGGTAAAAAGTCTTTTATGTCACATCGGATATTGCGATGCGACACTAATTTAGTCTACTAAAAATATATTAACAAAAAATTACATATTCCGTTAGGAAACCGTGAGATGAACTTATTAAGACTAATTAATTCATCATTAGCATATGTTTGTGTAGCACAACTGAACGCATCTTGGCCCCTAGTGGTTTCGGTGATTGGATGAAACACAAGATTACTGTGACTAACGTGTGTTTTGCAGAAACAAGTTTGAGTTAGGTCACGGTAATGGCGACGATACGGGCATATGGAGTTCATGTCCTCTGGCGATCGATATCGTTTCGGTTTTCAAAGGATGGACGACAAAGACGGTGGTAGACTAGGCTAAGTGTCATATGGTGTTGGAGGACACTTAGGTAGTCTGTGACACCCCAATTTTAAGAACAAAATTAGAGCACAATATATGTATGTCAGGATCAATTTTCATACATATATCGACATCAAAGTAAATATCAAAACAATGCTTTATTAATATATCGAACATTATTACAAAAATGACCCTCGGGTCCAAAAGAAAAGTACAGACTCTCATGTAGACTCGTGGAAACTGGACGCCATCTCCACAGGAATGTCGACCGGGGGCTGCGTCATCCTAGTGCAAGTCGTCTGGGTCGTATCCATCGTCTTCTGGGTACGAGTTGTCGGGGTCGTATCCGCCGTCTTCTGGGTACTCCTACTCCTCGTCGTAGACTCCAACGTCTGGGTGGGGTAGCAGGGGTTCAAAGAGGAAGGGTGAGTACATCGAAATGTACTCCGCAAGTGTAGGAAATATATGCTTATGAGGCTTATAACAAAGGTAGGCTGACACAGTTTGACTCCCGCGCCTAAAGCGACACATCCTATTAATCCTATTAATCCTATGCACCTATTTACTAGGTTATAGACACAGACTCTGTAGAAAAGTAACCACACTCGGAGTCACACCGAGCAACCAACACTTGGAGTCACACCAAGCAACCGTACTTGGAGTCGCACCAAGCACCCACACCTGAAGTCCATCAGGCAACCGCACCTGAAGTCCATCAGATGACCCGAACTAGTAACCAGTAACCAACTAATCTCGAAGAAGTCCAAGCCGCTCGTGACCGTGAGCACGACTGATATATCAGTTTTACACTCTGCAGAGTTCGCACATCGTTACCCATGAGTCATGCGTTCCCTGTCACGCTACACACTGCCAAGGTGCATAGCGGGGTCGCACTACAAGGCCTTTACAAAGCCCCTCCAAGCCTATGTTACACGTACTCTAAGGATTCATCCCCGTACATAAGTCAACGACCCCAGGGAACCCCTCTTGAGCCACTATACAACCCCCGTGTAGCATAACTTAGAGGAAACTAATTAATTAGCCAAGTCCAACCCATCCAGATCCCATGGCTGCGCTGTTAAGCCGAGTTACAGGCTTCGAGAACCGGGTCCTAGGGATCCAGGCAGGATATGTCTAGCACGAGCTGTTGACGGTCCTTAAGTACCAAATATAATCATCAAATAAATAAAGAAAAGGATCCAAATGCAACCAACACCCAGACTTAGGGTTTTATCTGACAGAATTCCACGAGTTTTGGTGTTTGTCTATTTCTGCAGGGGGTTATCAGGAAATATGGAGGAAAGGCCCACACGTCGGGTTTACATAGAGATATTAACGTGTGCGGCAATTATCCAACATCTAGAAGAGTCCAGAAGCCACGGGAACGAGCGGGAGGCCGAGCGGGCCCGGGGGCTGGGCGCCCGCCCTCCCCCCTTGGGCGCCCGCCCAGGTCTCAGGGCCAATCAGCGCCCGTCTCGCGGATCATGCTCCACCGACCTAAGGGATTAAGGAAAACCGTGCGATTAAGGTCGGTTTGATCCGACGGCCCACGTTCATTTGGAGGGGCTATATAAGCAGGCCCCCTGGCCCCTGGAGGAGGAACCCCCCTCATTCTCTAAAACCCTAATTCATTCATCAGGAGGAGAGTCTCTGATCAAGCCCTAGAGCCACCACATCAACTAGATCTCTAGTTTAGCATAGCTACATAGGATTAGAACTAGAAGGAGTCAATCTTCGATTGGTTTCCGGATCTATCAAGAGGATTCTTGGTAATTCCTCTACTATTCTTCATTTGTTCATCATTGTTCTTCAATATTATGAATACAACTTTGTTCTATTTCAATATATTGATTATGACTTTACTCTACTTGTTTATATTTGCAATTATATCGTTCTTAGTTTATCATAGTTATATGCTTGGCTTAGTTAGATTGGAATTATATACATGTTTAGGATCGTATAGCGTTTATCCATGTGTACAGTGGGTAAATGATAAGTATTTGTGTAGGCGTGGTGCCTATACCGTATTTATCTGCGATTGTACCCTATATGCCGGATCGCGGGGTAGTTCGCGATAGTGACAGCTTCGTTGATTCTTATATAGTCCCCCTCCCGTGTATAGGGCAGGCAGAGCAACATTATTACAGGGGAGTGATTGCTATGTTTCTCATCTTCCTTGATAATATCACTATGCATGGGCGTAGTCCTTTCTCGCAATGATTGCCA
This sequence comes from Coix lacryma-jobi var. lacryma-jobi, assembly GCA_009763385.1. Classification (NCBI taxonomy): domain Eukaryota; kingdom Viridiplantae; phylum Streptophyta; class Magnoliopsida; order Poales; family Poaceae; genus Coix; species Coix lacryma-jobi. Next base: position 18,252,735 of record CM019827.1, read on the forward strand.
AGTATAATTGCACTAACTATGATATGCTAGACTTTATAGTTAAGAATAACTTAGGAAATATTCTTGTAGTTCATCCTAATCCCATGCTAATGACTTGCTAGAATATCTGTTGAGGTGCTTATCATTATTATATGTGTCTAGTTATGCTGATCAGATTAGTTATCTTTGTCACCATTCATACTTTATCTATATTTTATGTGACATTTATCCCTGTATGCAAGAGATAGATGAATGCTCTCTATTACACATGCAATGATAGATACTCAGTTCCATATTTCATTCCATAATCAACATTGGTGTTAGTAATCCCTTCCCAGTGGTAAAAATATAAATAATGATACCTGGAATACTTCCCGGTTAAAATGCTACATCAGTATTAATCTGTGCGCTTGTAGATCTCATTTATTATTTATCCAGAAGAGCAATTGCATATTTCAATACCGCGTCTCTCATGTCATGCTGGGGATGACAACTTGGCTTAAGTGGCATGAGGGATAGGTTCGGCATTTTTGGCGCCGTTATCAGAACTAGAAAACTATGTCTACTTTTGGTAATGACGTTAAGAATGCCCAACAAGCATTTTTGGTGTCGTTGCCGGGGAAGGTTGATTTACTAATAAGGAATGAATACGTAATATTGAGTCATCATTCGCATCACTAATATGATTGAGATCATCAATTCTCTCATACAGCTTTACCCCTGTATTTTGTTATTTTCATTATTTTATGCAGGGTGATGTATGAATAGAAGACATCTTCCAGAAAATTTTGTTAACGACCCTGAAGCGTTAATCAGAAAAACAAGAGCCAAGCTCAAGAAGACATCGTCAACACTTCAGCGCGAAGCTTCATCCAATCAAGAAGACCGCCGAAGTTTCATCCGGAACTTGTCGACAGAGTTCGAAGCCATGGCGAACAAGTCGATCCGCGAGTTTTCAGCTCCCACCACAGACAACATCCGCACTGGACCTGCTGTGGAGATCGACCGCAACTTTGAGCTCAAGCCTGGGCTCATCAACATGGTGCAAGCCAACCAGTTATGTGGGAAGGCGCACGAAGACGCTAGTACTCATCTCCAACACTTCCTGGAGATTTGCAGCACATTCACTATGTCAGAAGTTCCCAGAGACGCCATACTACTTCGCCTCTTCCCATTCTCACTGTTGGGGAGAGCGAAGCAGTGGTTCTATGCAACGAAGGAGAAGAATACTACGTGGGCACTCTGCTCCACGAACTTTCTGGCCAAGTTCTTTCCCATGGGCAAGACCAATGCTCTCTGTGGGAAGATTACAAGTTTTCAGCAACAACATGATGAATCCGTTCCAGAAGCATGGGAGCGCTTCCAAGATTACATCCTAGAATGTCCCCATCATGGAATGGAGAGCTGGCTGCTGATGCAGACGTTTTATCATGGGCTCAGTAATAGCGCCCGTGAAACCATGGATGCTGCGGCTGGAGGAGCATTCCTGTCACTCACCATACCACAAGCCACAGCTCTTGTGGAGAAGATGGCGTCCAACCAAGGTTGGAACGAAGAGAGGACCCAGACACGCAAGAAGGGTGGAGGTATGCACCAGCTCAAGGAGGTAGACATGCTGTCTGCAAAGCTGGACCTGCTCATGAAGAAGCTTGATGACAAAGCTGGAGACAAGAAAGAAGTCATGCACGTCTACGACTCTCACATGACTTGTGAGGAGTGTGGAGATACTGGACACTCAGGCAATCACTGCCCTGAGGTGCATGAGGACGTGAACTACATCATCATCAACAACAACAACTATTACAACCGTCCTCAGCAAAATCAAGGTTGGAATCAACAAAGGCCTAACTACTCAGGTAATTATCAAGGTAACAATTCTTACAACAATAATAATAATTTTCCACCTTTGAGAGAGTTAGTGTCTAATCAAGGAAAGCTAAAGGATAACCTGTCTAAGAAATTGGCATCTAATGATAAAATGCTAGAAAATATAAATAATAGAATGGATAATTTTTCTACTGCCATCAAGAATCAAATTAGCTTTAATAAAATGATTGAATCTCAGTTAAATCAAATAGCTGCTGCTGTTCCTGCTACTAACCCCGGTATACTATCACAACCGGAAGGATTAGAATCTGCAAATCTTATAGACATATTTGATGCAGGTAACTACTGGAGTAACCCCGTTGTGGAAGTACATAATGACCTTATGTCGATCAAGAGAGGCGATCCAGGACGCCCCGTCATCCCGATCTCCATCGGCATGGTGGACTTCCCAGAAGCACTCTGCGACTTTGGCTCCAGCGTCAACATTATGCCCAGGGTACTCTACGAAAAATTCTTTACACGTCCTTTATTAGAAACAACCATGTGTTTGCAGCTTGCAGATCGGACACTGAGCTTCCCAAAAGGAATATTGAAGAACATATGTGTCCGAGTTGGTACCTCGTACGTCCCAGCAGACTTCGTGGTGATAGAGACCGGTGCTGATGAGAGGTCACCCGTCATCTTGGGGAGGCCATTCCTGAACACTTCGGGAGCTGTCATCTACGCCAGTGCTGCGAAGATCAACTTCAACATCAAGGGGAGGAAGGAGACGTTTTCCTTCAAGAACAAGACTGCACAAATCTCAGAGCAACCCCAATATGAACCAAGGAAGAGGACCATCAGGAGGAACAAGCAGAACAAGAACAAGAAACAAGTGTGGACCGAATCGGCTAAGATGGTCACTGCAATTCACGGAGGACAAGATCGTCGACTCAAGTCGCCTTTCCTAATCAAGAAGGACGACCCTGGTGTTCCAAGCATCGAGTGCTCAATCAATGGATACTCCTTTCAAAAGACACTCTGTGACACCGGATCGGGCGTCAACATAATGGCCGCAGTCACCTATCAGCTCCTGTACGGAACCATGCCCCTAAAATCGACATACATTCAGCTCCATATGGCAGACCAGACATTCCGAAAGGTTGAAGGTATAGTGACCGATGTCCCTGTCAAAATAAACAATCATTTTGTCCATACAGATTTTCAGGTCATTGACATGGGAGAAGACGAGTACGATCCACCTATCATCCTTGGAAGACCGTTCCTCAGCACCGTCAAAGCAATCATCTACATTGGAACCGGAGAAGTCCACATGCACTTCCCCTCTGAGAAGGTACGCCGCTACTTTAATGACCCTAACTATATAGTTGAAGATTCTAAGCAGGTCAGGACAAGAAGAAGGCGACGCAACCGCAATCAGATGAAGCAAATCATCAAGGACGGATGGGCAGATTATGAAGGAGAGGTAGTAAGGTCTGAGGATATACAGCTGGAACAGGAGACCCTAGCACTAAATCAGGTGTGGAGAGAGAAGATAGTTGTACAAGAAGAGGAGGCGCTGCCGGAACCGCCGTCTACGCCATCCAGCGAATCCCAGGACGACTAAGAATACAAAGAGTCCCGTTCGGAGGACTTTAAAACACCGAACACTGTGCCAAGAGGTAAACTTGGTAGTTATCACTTTCCCTTCTTCTTTTATTTACTTTTTCTCAAAGTAGCTAGTTCAGTTAATCATGTTCATACTATCTTAAAAAGAAAATAAAAATGTTAAAACTAGTAGGCCCCATGTGAGTATACGAGTGACATAAAACCCATAAGTACATTCACTGTGGTGGCATAAAAAATAAAAATATTTTTCTGCTCCATAAAAATGAAAATACAAATATATATATATATATATAATTGTGATCCTACTAAAGAGAGTAACACTTATTGAGGAAGCTCAACATGATAAAGGCTAAATATTTATGCTAACACTTAACCAGTTCCACAAAGCTTTGTTGTCTATTTGAGCTCCACAGAAATTCAAGGATCAAGAAGACTAGCAGACGGAGGACATCCTAATCGCTGTCAGGGTTCTGCCGACATTCAAATACACCTCTGCCACCTGCTAGCTACATCAGAAGAAATTACATCAAAATCCAGCTTGGGGGAGAGCACCCCCATTTATCCAGCTAAGTATTTCTATCTATATTTATACTATATTAAAATAATAAAAAGATACATAATCATGAAAACCCAGATAAAGATTTTGTGCTTATATATATATATAAATCTTTGCTTAGTTTGCTTAATAAATAAATAAAGTAGCTATGCTAAACTGAATCTTAATAAAACTCTAGCATGGATATGATGAATAGTTGCTCTGCCTAGTTTTCAAATTTGAAGCTCTCTCTCAAGTTTAGACATAACTGTTATAATTTAAAGCTTGCTCTAAACCTAAACTTGTGGGAAGAGAACCTGATCTAAAATCTAAGTCGTTAACGGATATGATATGGGAAGGTTGAGCTGTTGTTTATCTGTTCCTAGAGATGCTAGAATTCTGGAGAATTGCATCTTTTGAAAATCTTTAAAATGTTGCATGATGAGTTCCTGTATGATGAGAGTTTAAATTCCTACCATAGCCATATATACATACTTGCTAGACTTTGAGCCACACATTTACTTTTTACTGCTTATGAGCATTGAGTGTGGTCAAGCTGTGTAGACCCTTAAGAGCTTGTCATGCGGTTAAAATCAAGATGCACTTGCACGTTCACTCATACATGCTGCTTCTACTTTGGGAGTACGCATCCACATACATCCACTCATTTCCATCTCCAGATTCACCCAAAATTATTCTACTCCTATCCAGGAGAGAATAGCCAAAAACATTCTCCTATTTCTGTTTTTCCCTGTGAAATAAATGCTCAAGTTATCTTGGTTACTACCACTTGCTATATTATTCTGGGAAGATGAGTGCTCTGAAAAAAAAGAGGAAACGAGGAAATAAAAAGGGGCAAGTGCCTGGAACCTCGAAAAAGAAAAAGATACGAGGAAATAAAAAGGGGCAAGTGCCCGGAACCTCGAAGAAAAGAAAAAGTGAGACGAGAGGTAAAAATGGACAAGTGTCCGACAGTAGAATTATGGGTACAAGATACCCACCTGAGAGGAAAGAAAAAAGAAAATATAGAGCATCTCATTCTCCTCAGAAAGCTTCAAAGAGTAAGAAAGGTATGTATCCCCTCAAAAGAGCAAAAGTAGAATTAGACTTTCACCACTGTTATCACCATCACCATACACCATTCATTCGCCACACATGCACATCTTGATTTGACTTATTGACTTGTTTCTCTGGATCCATGGTTTGACTATGCAATAAATGTCTTGTAAGTATGTATACTTTATCTCCCACCGATAAGCTCCAGATATCAAAGCCTTATTAGAGTAGGATGAGAGAAAAGGCATATATCATCACTGCCTTGGTAAGGATCCAGAAATACCACAAAAGAGAGATCTGAGAGAGTCATACAAAGGAATCTCTGAGTTTTATTTGAAAATCTGCAAAAACTCCAGAGCTATAGCTGATCAAGAATAAGAGACATGACGCTTGACTAGACCGTTCTATCTTTTAACTGCTCAAGACACAGGTGACGGTTGCAAGCCCCATGGTGAGAGGTAAAATGAGTAAGTTTTAAGTCTTGATAGTTTACTCTAACTCAGAGATGAGATTTTTTTTGAAAGCATGTGTACCGTCAAAGTTCTAAGGCATTACAGCAACTTCTGATCCATCACTGAGTCTATCCTTGCTCAGGGACGAGCAAGAGGTAAGCTTGGGGGAGTTTGTTGATGGTCCTTAAGTACCAAATATAATCATCAAATAAATAAAGAAAAGGATCCAAATGCAACCAACACCTAGACTTAGGGTTTTATCTGACAGAATTCCACGAGTTTTGGTGTTTATCTATTTCTGCAGGGGGTTATCAGGAAATATGGAGGAAAGGCCCACACGTCGGGTTTACATAGAGATATTAACGCGTGCGGCAATTATCCAACATCTAGAAGAGTCCAGAAAGCCACGGGAACGAACGGGAGGCCGAGCGGGCCCGGAGGCTGGGCGCCCGCCCTCCCCCCTTGGGCGCCCGCCCAGGTCTCAGGGCCAATCAGCGCCCGTCTCGCGGATCATGCTCCAGCAACCTAAGGGATTAAGGAAAACCGTGCGATTAAGGTCGGTTTGATCCGACGACCCACGTTCATTTGGAGGGGCTATATAAGCAGGCCCCCTGGCCCCTGGAGGAGGAACCCCCCTCATTCTCTGAAACCCTAATTCATTCATCAGGAGGAGAGTCTCTGATCAAGCCCTAGAGCCACCACATCAACTAGATCTCTAGTTTAGCATAGCTACATAGGATTAGAACTAGAAGGAGTCAATCTTCGATTTGTTTCTGGATCTGTCAAGAGGATTCTTGGTAATTCCTCTAATGTTCTTCATTTGTTCATCATTGTTCTTCAATATTATGAATACAACTTTGTTCTATTTTAATATATTGATTATGACTTTACTCTACTTGTTTATATTTGCAATTATATCATTCTTAGTTTATCATAGTTATATGCTTGGCTTAGTTAGATTGGAATTATATACATGTTTAGGATTGTATAGCGTTTATCCATGTGTACAGTGGTGAAGGACCGAGAAGCAACCAGAAAGCGACCAGAGGGGGGTGAATGGAAGCTTCAAATTTTCCTTTCGGAAACTAGTAGCCACTGTCCCAAGAATCAACCCCCAAAGCAAACCTTAGAGCTTGCTAGTGTCCACGCCCCTAGGTGTAGGGTGGATGCTTCCAAGAAGCACAGCGGGACACTACACAACTCTAGAAAGCCAACGCAAAAGACAGAAATCGAATCCGACCAAGAACAAGCCAACCGCGAACGAAAACGTGTTGAGGCAGTACTGACCGGACTCACCCTGCGTCCGGTCAACAAGCACCGGACGCGTCCGGTCACAGAAAAACAGTTCTGGAACCTCTCTGTTCCTGATCGGACTCACTGAAGGGAGCGTCCGGTCGTTTGTACAGAGCGTCCGGTCGAACAGCAAAAGCGCACGTGAACAGTAGCTCCGTCGAGTCCGGTCACATAGGGAATGGAGCGTCCGGTCAAGACCAAAAAGGGACACAGTGAGTGTTCAACCACCGGACGCACAGCCTGAGCGTCCGGTCGACACGATCAAGCGTCCGGTCACCCCGTGAATCCACGGTTCGTCCACCGATTCGACTCAATCCCACCCAAAACGAAACCTCTAGGGTTCAAACTTGGTGAGTAGAGTCACAAGGAGGATAATGAGCTATCTCTAAGAGATCATGGCTCGAACCTATCTCCAAATCGATGAATCGAAGAATTTCGGGGGAGGGGAGAAAACTTGACCCGAAACGAAAATCGATCGACCTCCTAGACCGTGAGGTTAGAGGAGAATTCCTTCGGAGGAAAGAAGTGCCTCACGATCTAGAACAACTTGGTTCAAACGGTTTTGCAAAAGATGAACCGAGCAAAGAGATCAAGCGAAGAGAAAATCGTGGAGAAAAAGGATTCCGCGAAGAATACGAACAAAACGCGAATCACAACCACGAATTGCAACCGTGTGGCTACCACACGCTACAACTGTGAGGATACGGCCTCACTTCCTCAAATCAACAGTACACAGAGGCAAGTCTCTCTGCGGATCTCAGCTAGCTACAGCAGGGGATGGGAGAGCAGGAAACCCTAAGTGCGAAAGAGCAAATGACTGAGATAAATGGGAGGAGGGTGTCTCCCGACTACTTATCCTACTACTAGCCTAAGTCTATTTCCTACTCTACCCCTCTCTATTCTAATTACAGAGCGAACCAGCTAAACCCAAGGGTTATTCTGGACCAACTCGGTGGTAGGTGTATCCGACGGCCACGCCCGCTCGATTCGAAGCGTTGCCTCGACGCAACCTCCAGATCGCCGCCACGTGCCGCCCTCGCTCTGCACCCCCGGTTTTGTGGCCCAAACCGGGAAACCAGCCTTTTCCAGCCAACCCCCGGTTTTGAGGCCCAAACCGGGAAACCAGCCCACCAGCTTCTGAGTTTTGAGGCCAAACTCAGCAAACCCTCAGCGCCCAGGTTTTGAGGCCCAAACCTGGAAACCGTCCTCAGCCCGAGTTTTGTGGCCAAACTCGGAAACCCTCAGCCCGAGTTTTGTGGCCAAACTCAGAAACCGTCCACGCCCAGGTTTTGAGGCCCAAACCTGGAAACCGTCCATCCGATGGTTTTTCCTTGGCTCTACCACCAAACCGACGTCGTAGAGGGGATGCACAGCCCGTGCACCCTGTCCACCGACATGTGTCCCTGAGTCCACGACTCAGGCAACACATGACCGCACTTCTACACTTGTCGTCGTCACAGGCTGCCAGCCACCACAGCTGATCCTCGGGCCTCTGGTCCCTCAGTCGAAGCCTCACGTCCGCCCTTCACCGCTCGGTACCTCGGCATGGCACGTCCGCCGCACGGCACGCCCATCCTTCACCGCACCCGGTCCGTCAGCACGACACGTCTCAACTTGACCTTCACCTCGCCGTCGATCACTGTATCCGGGCTCGACACCTGCATAACACAAGCCAAAGAACATGCGCATCATCCCAGTTGACAATCACTCATTACTCAGAGACCCGGCATACACCCATGTATCTACAATCTCCCCCTTGATGAGTGCATTGTCAACTACCAACATAAATCATAGTAGAAAGAGAAGAAGGAAGAAGGAGAGGAGAGAACTCGACCAAATGACCCAAAAGCATAGCAAAGCCGAAGAAGGTCAAGTGGAAAGAGCAAGACAACTTGGTCCCCAAAGACATGGGCAACGGCTCGACGCAACCAAGCAAAGCAAAGCTAGCCCTCAAGAAGAGGTAGAACAGGCTCAACACCGCTAGCAAAACCCAGTCGAAAATATCGAAGAAAAATGCTAGTCCCTCAAGATAGAGGCACATAGGCTCAACACAACTAGCAAAGAAGGCTCGATACCGATGCCTTTCGGCCAACAAGAGACAGCAAAGCTCAATCTCCCTCTTAGTTGAAAATGCACTAATCAAGTAAAAGACTCGCCCCATCAGAAAGGGCACCAACAAAAGTGCTAACTAGGGAGGTTCTCCCCCTTCCATCATGCATATGAGTCAAAATGCAAGTTAGCAGCTTCAGGAATATATTCAGGAGAATGCAAAGATGCTCTAAACAATATAACTCTAATGACTCATCAACAGCATACAAGCTCAGCAAAGGCTCAAACTGATCACCAGATATGAAGGATGAACATATGAGCAAAAAGGAGCAGTTTTGAGTCAAAAGGTATTCACCATCAAAATAGCACTAGCAATGTATAAACAGGAGTCTGAACAAGTGCTAAACATGTATACAAGGTGAACTACCCCTAGCAAGGTTCAATCATCATGCTTAAGAATGTAACATACACTTGTGAATTCAAATTCAGATCGGAGTTGCAGCGGTGAAATTTCACAAGTTCAATTATTAGCATGTGATTGCGAGAGGTTGAAAGCTTGTCATTGCCTAACTTTTCAACCGAGCGAAGCCTATGCCGAAGCAATTAGAAGCTTAAAGCTACGGTTTCGGTCATACACTACACGGCTCAAGTTTAACTCAAAGTGCAATGAGAAACCGTCTCGATACCGTGATGTGTTGACAAGCAATCCCATCTCGATCTTTTCAATTCACTAAAACTTGGTTCAAATTTTATACATGATATGAACAGACCAAGCAAGTGAATGACTCAGAACTAGAGACATAGCAACCTAGCATATATGAAAAGCACGAGTGAACTCAACATATCCTACACATGCTAGTTGCATATCTTAATGGTGAACATTTTCAGATTGTAAGTTATTAAGTAAATTCACCATTTCAAAATAGCTCAGCTCACAACATGTACTAGTGATCAGAAGGAGCATAAGCTACAAGCATCAAAATAAGCATCAGAGCATACTACATAGAGCATAGTTACATTCTAGTGATTATAAACATGAAGCTTAGAATGTAAATGTGTATGCTGAAATGCAAAAGAAAAGAAGGACAAAAGAGTCAGTCAAAAATACAAGATCCAAAATGTTTCCCCCATCTAAAAAGGGAAACACACACCAAGCTCACCCCTCAACCGGTTAAAGGTTGATTCGTCTAAAGGCTTGGTGAAAATATCAGCCAGTTGATGATGAGTATCGACATGACGAAGGTCGATATCACCATTCTCCTGGTGGTCTCGCAAGAAATGAAAGCGCACATCAATGTGTTTGGTCTTCGAGTGAAGCACAGGGTTCTTAGCAACGCTAATGGCACTCGTGCTGTCACAAAGCAAAGGCACGCGAGAAAAGTTCAGACCAAAATCACGCAAAGTGGCCATCATCCAGAGCAACTGGGAACAGCAGCTAGCCGCAGCAACATACTCAGCCTCCGTAGTAGACTGGGCGACACTAGACTGCTTGCGAGAAGACCACGAAACAAGAGAAGAACCAATAAACTGGCAAGTCCCAGAAGTGGACTTGCGCTCAATACGGCAACCAGCAAAATCGGCATCCGAATAACCGCAAAGGGAGAGGGTGGAGGAAGCAGAATACCAAATCCCGAACTCAGGCGTGAAACGAAGGTACCTGAAAATCCGCTTCACCGCCTGACGGTGAGAGGTGCGCGGCGACGCCTGAAAGCGCGCACACAGACACACCGCGAACTGGATGTCCGGGCGTGTCGCTGTCAGGTAGAGCAGCGACCCGATCATGCTTCGGTACTCCTTCTGGTCCACTGCTTCTCCATCCACATCCGCATCCAGGGCAGTCGTCGCCGACATGGGTGTTGGAAGAGGCTTGGCCTCACCCATATCAAACCGCTTCAGCAAGTCCTTGGTGTACTTGCCCTGGTGCACAAACGTCCCCTCTCGGGATTGCTTGATTTGCAACCCGAGAAAGAAAGTCAGCTCACCCATCATGCTCATCTCGAACTCCCTGCTCATAATATCTGCAAACTTGGCAACCAAAGCGTGAGAAGAACCACTGAAAATGATATCATCCACGTAAATCTGGACCAAGAGAGTGTCTTTGCCTTGCCTAAGGAGAAAGAGCGTTTTATCTACACATCCTATTTTAAAACCCTTAGCAAGCAAAAAGGTTTTTAACCTATCATACCAGGCTCTAGGGGCTTGTTTCAAACCATATAAAGCTTTGTGGAGTTTAAAAACATGGTTTGGAAACTTGGGATTTTCAAAACCGGGGGGTTGCTCAACATAAACCTCTTCTTCTATGTAGCCGTTTAAGAAGGCACTCTTGACATCCATTTGAAAAAGTTTGAAACCTTTGGATGCAGCAAAGGCCAAGAGTATCCTAATTGCCTCCAAACGAGCTACAGGAGCAAACGTCTCCTCATAGTCTATCCCCTCCTTCTGACTGTAACCCTTCGCTACAAGCCTGGTCTTGTTTCTAACAACGTGGCCATCCTCTCCTTGCTTGTTTTTGAAAACCCATTTTGTCCCAATAGGCTTATAGTCTGGAGGAGGTGGAACTAGAACCCAAACCCGATTTCGCTCAAAGTTTTCTAACTCCTCATGCATGGCATTGACCCAATCCGGATCCGTCAAAGCGTGTCCAACATCTCGGGGCTCAAAATTAGCAACAAAAGCAGAATGAGCGAAGTGAGAGATGTGCTGTGACCTGGACCGAGTGACCCGTTCGTCAATGTTGCCGATCATCTGCTGAGGCGGGTGCTGGCGCTGAATGTGTCGTGGCGCCTCCCTTGCCGAAGTGGCCTCCCCCTCAACAGCAGCTGGTGCCTCCCCGGGTACAAATGGTACCGCTCGGGGTGGCGGATCCCACGTCCCCCAGGAAGAAGAGGTGTCGGGGTCGTGAGTCGTCGTAGAAGCCGCTCTTTGCGGCACAGCAGGTGTTGGGGGTGCTGGATCATCCATACCTTCAGCACCCTCGTCCTCGTCATCAAAAAGAGGCTCACCAACCTCATGATCACCTGCACGCTCAAAACGAGAAGAAGGACAAACCATGGTCTCGTCGAAGGTGACATCTGATGTCTCCATGACTCGGTTAGTGTCAAGGTTAAGTACACGATAAGCTCGAGTGTGAGTGCCATAACCCAAAAACACACCGTTAGAAGAACGAGACTCAAACTTGTCCAAGTTGCCCTTTTTGAGTATAAAACAATGACAACCAAAAACTCGAAAATAACTCACCTTGGGCAGTTTTCCAAAACGCAACTCATAAGAGGTCTTCTTCAAGAAAGTTCTCAGAAAAGTGCGATTTGAAATGTAGCATGCAGTGTTCATAGCTTCGGCCCAATATCGCCTAGGAGTCCTATGCTCATCGAGCATCGTCCTGGCCATCTCTACAAGGGTCTGATTCTTCCTCTCTACAACACCATTCTGGGGCGGTGTGTAGGGGGAAGAAAACTGATGCTCCAAACCCAAGCGGTCACAAAACTTCTCAAAATCCGAATTCTTGAATTCGGAACCATTATCACTCCGAATTGCTTGCATCGAGTTCAAAGGGAACTCGTTCTGAAGACGCAAAATCAGATTGCAAGCAAAGGAGAAAGTCTCGGTCTTCTCAGCTAAAAAGAAGACCCACGAATATCTCGAAAAGTCATCAACAACAACAAGCACATACCACTTCCCCCCAACCGAGCTCACCCGAGCCGGACCAACAAGGTCCATGTGTAAAAGCTCTCCAGGGCGCTTGGTCATGACCTGAGTCACTGGATGGTGGGGAGCGGCAACCATCTTCCCGTGTCTACAAGAGTGACAAACAAGATCCTTCTCCATATGCAACTTGGGCAATCCTCGGATTAGGCCAAGTGAACTAAGCCTTGCAAGCAAGTCGAAGGTCAAATGTCCAAGTCTCCTATGCCACTTCCAAAGATCAGAGGAGGAAGGTCCAGCCACAAGACAACGAGAAGTGCCAAAAGACTCCGAGAAATTCGCACGAAAGACTTTTCCAAAGGGCGAAATCAAACACACAAGATTGCCCTGAGGATCCAAAATACGACTGAGATTCGGTTTAAAACGAATCTCATAGTCGTCGTTAAAGAGTTGCGAAACAGAAAGAAGGTTAAAATGCAAGTTAGAAACAAGAGCAACATCGCGCAACACAAAGTGCTCATTAACTCGCACCAACCCGCGAGACAATACCTTACCTTTGCTATTGTCGCCGAAGGTTATGTACTCCTTTCCGGCAACAGGGCTAAGGCTGGAGAACCACTTGGCGTTTCCGGTCATGTGCCTCGAGCAACCGGAATCCACCAACCAAATGTCCTCCAACCGTTTTACCTACATCAATAAAAAGACATAGGGTGAGCATACGGTCCAACACTGGGGTTAGTGAAGTAAGGAGAATACCAGTGTTGGGTCGGCTGCTCAAAAGAACGGTTAGCAGAAAAACCATTCCTAGCACGTCTACGAGAGGAGCGATCACCACGTAGAGGAAAACGTGGTCCGCTAAGGGAGGAGCGTCCATCGCAAAACTCAAAACGCGGTGGGGGAAAACGCTCAACAAAGCCTCCGCCACGGGGTCTGTATCCTGCAAAGTCAGGACCCCGTTGGGCACGCTCTCTACGAGGCCTAGGCCTAGCAACTTGAGGCACTGCGCCTCTAGGCCTAGCATCTCTCCTCGGAGCACTCCTCTGAACATTCGGCACATGTACATCATGGAAAGGATGGTACATGTCCGTGTTGTTCATCTCCCTAGCACGGCGCACCTCTCTCTTGCGCCTAAAGCAGAACTCGCTCAAGTGTCCATCTCTCCCACAGAAATCACAATGATACCTCACCGCACGCAAAGGGGGTTGTTGGTACTCATGGCTGTGGGTGTGGATCACTTTGCCCTTCTGTGGCAACTCCTCCTGGATAGGTAGCATTGTATCCAGCTTGTTCTTTAGGTGGTTGGGTTTGGGATGCCACACTTGGTTCTTGGGTGGGGCTCTCGGAGGTTCCTCAAACACCCCATCCTTGGTGGTAGGCTTGACGGGCTCTTTGGGTGGAAGCTTGGTCAGTTTGGGAGTAGTGGTGGAGTTGGGCTTCTCACTAGGATTTAGACCACTCGACTCTCCAATCTTCCCAAAAGCAGAAAGATCAACACCCTGAGCAAGACCTACACCAGAACCTCCAGCAGCTCGCTTAAATTGGGAGATCATCATCCCGAGCTGCGGCTCACTACAAGAAACCCATGACAAGATGGTCCGAAGGTATGTGTTTTCCTCCTCGGTTTGCATCTTGCCATGCTTGACATTGGCAATCTCCATCTCCAAACCCTCACACAAAGCACACTTAGCCACACAAGTGCTACCTGAGTTGGCCTCTTCAAGAGACACAATCTTGGCATTCTTCTCTGCCAACTCAGATTGCAAGGCAGGACAAGTCTTGCACGCACCCAACAGAGAAGGTCTAGCCTTCAGCTCATCCACCTCTCCTACCAACGCAACATACTTACCTCTCAAAGTGAGAAGGTCAGTCATGTGCGTGGTGCACATCTCACACTCAACCTCCTCCGACACGACCACGGTGGACTTGGCAAACTCAAGTTCTCTCACCGTGTCCTCCCACTTCTGCCTAAACTCCTTGCGCTCTCTAGCGGCACGCCTAAGCAACTTGTCCTGACTAAGGAGCGCGGCAGTAAGCTTCTCAACCTCAGCAGAAAGCTCGTCGTGGGTGAGGGATACCTGGGAGGTATCGTCGTCATCGTCCCAAGGGGTGTGCTCCAGCTTGCTGTCGACCTCATCACCAAGCGCCATGGTGCAGAAGCCGTCGTCGTCGGCAAAGAAGCAGAGGCCGTTCAGCTTGTCCTCGATCCTCTTCTTCTTCTCGGACTCGTCATCGCTTGAGCAAGCGGAGTCGTCATCCGAGCCGTCGACGTCGCTGAGCGTGGCGAAGAACGCACGCTGCTCAGCCTGGGCCTTCTCCAAGTACTTCTTCTTGATGTACTCCTTGTCGAAGCCGCCCCTCCGCTTGTGCCTCGCGGGGACGTACTTCTCCTTGCGCTTGCCGAAGTCGTACTTGTGCCCATGATCGCCCTTCCCAGATGAATGCTTCTTCTTGGGGCAGTTGGCGATGAAGTGGTCGGGGTCGCCGCACTCATAGCATCCTGAGCGTCCTCCACCGCGGCGACAGTTCATGCGGTTGTTGTGGAACCGCGTGAACCGGTTGGCGAGCATTGCCAACTCGTCATCCCCCAACGACTCAAGCTGGTCCTCTGTGATAGAAAAGAGTGAAGAAAGTGCAAAGCCAGCAGAGGGGTTAGCAGAAGAGCCAGAAACCAAAGCCATAGTCGGGCTAGAAGGATTCGCATAAGAAGCCCTCGACATGGCGTCAATCTCACTAGACTTGAGCTTACTAAAGAGCTCGTCGCAAGTGAGAGTCTCATAGTTAGACGATTCGATGATCGCCTGGACCTTTGAGTCCCACACCGATCGATCGAGAGTATGCAAAAGCTTTAAAGCTCTCTCATGATCGTCGAAAGGCAACAACTCCTTGTTAGCTCGCATCTTGTTGACAATCACCTGAAAGCGAGCGAATAAGCTTTCTATGCTCTCGCCAGGCATATGTCGAAAGTTCTCATACTCCCGCTTGTGCGACTCGTAGAGACGGGATTTGACTTGAGAGGTGTCCTCATGAAAGCGCATGAGGGTGTCCCAAATCTCACGAGCCGTGGGGAGATGAGAAACGCGATCAAACTCCGACATGCTCAAACAGGAGAACAAGGCGTTACGTGCCCGGCTATTGGCCTCGTGCTCATCTATCTGAAGCTGAGAGACACGAGCAGCCAGGACAACGTAATCGGCCCTGTTGCAAATCTCCCAAATAGAAGAGCCCATGCTCTGGAGATAGGCCGACATGCGTATCTTCCAATACGCATAGTTCGTCCCATCAAAGAACGGCGGGTTGCCCACACCGCGATCCATGTCGCCTTCTGTGGATCTGGAACCGGCTAAGGTGGAAGATCCTTAACCCGCTCCGATACCAATTCAAGGACCGAGAAGCAACCAGAAAGCGACCAGAGGGGGTGAATGGAAGCTTCAAATTTTCCTTTCGGAAACTAGTAGCCACTGTCCCAAGAATCAACCCCCAAAGCAAACCTTAGAGCTTGCTAGTGTCCACGCCCCTAGATGTAGGGTGGATGCTTCCAAGAAGCACAGCGGGACACTACACAACTCTAGAAAGCCAACGCAAAAGACAGAAATCGAATCCGACCAAGAACAAGCCAACCGCGAACGAAAACGTGCTGAGGCAGTACTGACCGGACTCACCCTGCGTCCGGTCAACAAGCACCGGACGCGTCCGGTCACAGAAAAACAGTTCTGGAACCTCTCTGTTCCTGATCGGACTCACTGAAGGGAGCGTCCGGTCGTTTGTACAGAGCGTCCGATCGAACAGCAAAAGCGCACGTGAACAGTAGCTCCGTCGAGTCCGGTCACATAGGGAATGGAGCGTCCGGTCAAAACCAAAAAGGGACACAGCGAGTGTTCAACCACCGGACGCACAGCCTGAGCATCCGGTCGACACGATCAAGCGTCCAGTCACCCCGTGAATCCACGGTTCGTCCACCGATTCGACTCAATCCCACCCAAAACGAAACCTCTAGGGTTCAAACTTGGTGAGTAGAGTCACAAGGAGGATAGTGAGCTATCTCTAAGAGATCATGGCTCGAACCTATCTCCAAATCGATGAATCGAAGAATTTCGGGGGAGGGGAGAAAACTTGACCCGAAACGAAAATCGATCGACCTCCTAGACCGTGAGGTTAGAGGAGAATTCCTTCGGAGGAAAGAAGTGCCTCACGATCTAGAACAACTTGGTTCAAACGGTTTTGCAAAAGATGAACCAAGCAAAGAGATCAAGCGAAGAGAAAATCGTGGAGAAAAAGGATTCCGCGAAGAATACGAACAAAACGCGAATCACAACCACGAATTGCAACCGTGTGGCTACCACACGCTACAACTGTGAGGATACGGCCTCACTTCCTCAAATCAACAGTACACAGAGGCAAGTCTCTCTGCGGATCTCAGCTAGCTACAGCAGGGGATGGGAGAGCAGGAAACCCTAAGTGCGAAAGAGCAAATGACTGAGATAAATGGGAGGAGGGTGTCTCCCGACTACTTATCCTACTACTAGCCTAAGTCTATTTCCTACTCTACCCCTCTCTATTCTAATTACAGAGCGAACCAACTAAACCCTAGGGTTATTCTGGACCAACTCGGTGGTAGGTGTATCCGACGGCCACGCCCGCTCGATTCGAAGCGTTGCCTCGACGCAACCTCCAGATCGCCGCCACGTGCCGCCCTCGCTCTGCACCCCCGATTTTGTGGCCCAAACCGGGAAACCAGCCTTTTCCAGCCAACCCCTGGTTTTGAGGCCCAAACCGGGAAACCAGCCCACCAGCTTCTGAGTTTTGAGGCCAAACTCAGCAAACCCTCAGCGCCCAGGTTTTGAGGCCCAAACCTGGAAACCGTCCTCAGCCCGAGTTTTGTGGCCAAACTCGGAAACCCTCAGCCCGAGTTTTGTGGCCAAACTCAGAAACCGTCCACGCCCAGGTTTTGAGGCCCAAACCTGGAAACCGTCCATCCGATGGTTTTTCCCTGGCTCTACCACCAAACCGACGTCGTAGAGGGGATGCACAGCCCGTGCACCCCGTCCACCGACATGTGTCCCTGAGTCCACGACTCAGGCAACACATGACCGCACTTCTTCACTTGTCGTCGTCACAGGCTGCCAGCCACCACAGCTGATCCTCGGGCCTCTGGTCCCTCAGTCGAAGCCTCACGTCCGCCCTTCACCGCTCGGTACCTCGGCATGGCACGTCCGCCGCACGGCACGCCCATCCTTCACCGCACCCGCTCCGTCAGCACGGCACGTCTCAACTTGACCTTCACCTCGCCGTCGATCACTGTATCCGAGCTCGACACCTGCATAACACAAGCCAAAGAACATGCGCATCATCCCAGTTGTCAATCACTCATTACTCAGAGACCCGGCATACACCCATGTATCCGCAAGTGGGTAAATGATAAGTATTGTGTAGGCGTGGTGCCTATACCGTATTTATCTGCGATTGTACCCTATATGCCGGATCGCGGGGTAGTTCGCGATAGTGACAGCTTCGTTGATTCTTATATAGTCCCCCTCCCGTGTATAGGGCAGGCAGAGCAACATTATTACAAGGGAGTGATTGCTATGTTTCTCATCTTCCTTGATAATATCACTATGCATGGGCGTAGTCCTTTCTCGCAATGATTGCCAAGTATAATTGCACTAACTATGATATGCTAGACTTTATAGTTAAGAATAACTTAGGAAATATTCTTGTAGTTCATCCTAATCCCATGCTAATGACTTGCTAGAATATCTATTGAGGTGCTTATCATTATTATATGTGGCTAGTTATGCTGATCAGATTAGTTATCTTTGTCACCATTCATACTTTATCTATATTTTATGTGACATTTATCCCTGTATGCAAGAGATAGATGAATGCTCTCTATTACACATGCAATGATAGATACTCAGTTCCACATTTCATTCCATTATCAACATTGGTGTTAGTAATCCCTTCCCAGTGGTAAAAATATAAATAACGATACCTGGAATACTTCCCGATTAAAATGCTACATCGGTATTCATCTGTGCGCTTGCAGATCTCATTTATTATTTATCCAGAAGAGCAATTGCATATTTCAATACCGCGTCTCTCATGTCATGCTGGGGATGACAACTTGGCTTAAGTGGCATGAGAGATAGGTTCGGCATTTTTGGCGCCGTTATCAGAACTAGAAAACTAAGTCTACTTTTGGTAATGACGTTAAGAATGCCCAACACGAGCCCAGAACCAGAAACCAAAACTAGTTGCCGAATCCCACGGCACAAAACCACCAATACGGGTCCATCCTGCCGGATTTTCCTAATAACCATGTTACTACAAAAATTACCATGTCACATTGTTTCATAGATCATTAATCAAGATTATTAACATTTAACTCTCATCCCATCCATGACTGCAGGGCTAAGCAAGACACCTACCCGAACATCCCAACACAGGCGACAAGGATAATATATACAAATTCTAGTAAACCATAACATGGGATTCAAATTTAGACACAGGATGCATCTACAGGATCTATCTACTCTAATACCAAAGGTAAAATAAAGTATAGGTGCAAGATGTTCAAGAACACTTGCCTGCGGGCTGGGTCGAATCTGTAGGATCACCGGAATAGTCTGGAGCGTCCTCGTACTCCGCACTCTCTGGCCCAATCAACATACATGGCACATACAAAATAAAATAAATAACAGTACAACAAATAGTACAAAAACAGTAAACTAACAGATCTACTGCGCAGAGAACGAAATTATGAATCTAACGCAAGTTGAATGGGTCAAAACGGAGTTAAAATGAGCAAGTTATGGGCTTTTAAATCTGAGTGGCAAAATTGTAAATCATTTGAACTCATTTTCGGATTTTAAATAAATAAAACAGAAAAGAAAATGGCGGCCGGACCGGGCCTCACTTTCTAGGAAAGTCAGGGGCTCGGAAGAAAGATTTCCGAGACTCAGCGCATAGGAGCATGGAGTGCGGGTTTGTTATGGAAAACAGGAGGGGTTTTTCTGCAAATTGGCCGAAGCCGGTCGGCGCATGCGGACGGGCGCTGACGTGCTCGCCACGTGGCGCCTTGTGGTTCGCGGGCGCATGCTGTTTGGTGGACGCGGTGCGGGGGAGGGCGCTGTGGACTGAGTCCACCGGCCGGTGGGCTCGGCTCATACCGGTTGGGAGGGGGGTTCTAATCTGGGTCGCCCATTTCCGATCTAACGGTGGGAAACATGTTCAGGGAGGGTGGGCGGCGCTGTGCACGGCGGTGCTCGGTGGTGCACGGCGGCGCCATGGATAGCCCTCTGGAGCTCGCTCGGTACAACCCTATGGTGCACCAGAACCCTATGAGAGAGTACGAGGTCACCAGGTGAGGGGAGGCGAACCCGCAGGGGTGTCAGCCAGCGACTAGGAGTGATCGGGGTAGCAGCGCGGGGACTCTACGCGGCGGCGCCATGGGCAGCTCGCCGGAGCGCTCGAGATAGGGTCCCCACGGCGATAGAGATAGCGGGAGAGGAGAAGAAAAGTAGCGGTGCTCACCACGCGTACCGCAGGGGATGACTCGGTGTCGGGGAAGGCTCGGTCGACGAGGTAGCCGACGATGGAGGTTTGGCCGTGAGCTTCCTCAGTGAGCTCGAGGTAGATATGGCCCTAGCGCCGATCTCCGCCGAAGGAGGGTTCTGCGGACGCGTCAAGGCGGCTCGGGTTCGATGGAGGGAAGAGGAGGGACGGGGGCAGGTTCGTCGGGGAGGACCCGAGCTCGTCCCGATCGGTAATGGTGGCGGCAGTGTTTTCTGCGGCTGTGAAGAGGAGGAAAAGATGACGTCTCGTTGTGTGGGGAGGATACGCGTGCGGTAGGACTCGGGAGATCCTTAAGACTATCCGCACTCATGTTCCTCTATTTTCATCCTCTATACTATCTGATCATCGAGATTCTCTCCTCTATACTCATTTCTCCCGCATCCATCCATCCTTTGTATCATCCTCTATCCACTGTGGGTCCACTTATTATTTTATCTAAATATATCCATGAGAGATCTAGTTTTGAAGAATTAATTGCAACGAATTCAATGGTGCAATCGGAATTTAATTTGGATTTTTGGTTTGTGAGTTATAACATTTTTTTAATTATTTGAATTGGTGGGACCCGCCGCTGCTGCTCTCATTCTCTCTCACGCGGTCTAGCTGGCAGGCATAGCAGATCGCACAGCTTACCGTGAATTTGGCGGAAGGGGGCTGGTTAGCGTACCACACAGGTAGGATAGAGTACCCCGCTGCAGCCATCTCGTACTCTACATCCATTTAGCGTTTCGTTTACAGTATCCCACTGCAGTTCGTCTAAGTAGACAGAGGGAGGGGAGGGTGGCAGCGTGATCTATCTGTTGTGCACCCGGACGAGGAGAACGGAGGGGGGGCGAGCGGTGTCGCGGTCATCGCGGAGGGGGAGGTTGGGGACGACGATCTGTCGAGCGGGGGCCACCGGTCAGTGGTTGAGCAGCGGGAAGCATTGGCTAGCAAACCGGGCCCGCGCGGTGGTGAGAGGGAGAGGTGTGGAGCTGCGGGTGGTGTTGGGCCGGTGGAAAGAAGTGGGCCGCGATGAGGGGAAGGAGGCCCGAGTGAGGAGGGCGAGCGGCTGCGGGCCGTGGTGGGAAGAAGGAGAGGGGGGTGGAGTGGGCCGGAAAACGGCCCAGGCGGGGTGATGGGGGAGGGGCGCTGCAGGCTGAGGGGGTTTGGGCCGGGGAAGGGAGGAATTTGGGCGAGGAGAGTGAGGAGGGGAGAGGCCCTTTTGCCCATTTCTTTTCCTTTTTGTCATTTGATTTTCCAAACTTTTTCAAAAGCCTTTTGAATTCAAAATCAAATCCAGTTTGAAATCAAAATCACTTTGAAATATTTTAGAAATATCTTCCCTAGGGTTTGAAATAAAATTTTTGAGTTTTTAAAGTTTTGTAAAATTTTGTAAACCCTTTTTATTTATTTTCTAAATAGAATAAGTTCGGTTCGCCTTAATCGAGTTTAATAAATTCTTTTTCACCCAATAAAAATTGTGCAACAACATGAATGCAACAAACATATGGTTAGAATTTTCCTCCATCTAGGTTTTTGCCATTTCTTGATTAAATTCTATTTTATTTTAATTAAATTAACACCCGGGGTGTTACATAGTCTTAGGTCTTTGTTTTTTCTTTGGCCATACTATAAAGGGGAGCGTGAATCAATAGCTTGACCTAGATGAGTCTATTGAGGTAGGTGTGGTGCACACTTGTTATTTCATAGCCCTAGGTAGCTCAGAGAGATGCCTTAAGTCGAGAGGATCAAAAGTCGTTTAGGCCGCGTCACGATCCGAGTTGAGTCTGCCCTTGTAATGGGCATCGGACGCTGGCCAGGTGGGCATCGGACGCTTCCGATGCTCACCCCGACTAGGGTTTAGTCTGGTGCGTGGCATCAGACGCGCCTATGTGTTCACATCGGACGCGCCCGTGCCACTGTTCACGTGCGCGTGAACTGTGCGCCGCATCGGACGCTGACATCGAACGCTGAGGGCCAGCGTCCGATGTCCATGCAGAGAGGTTCCAGAGAGGGTAAAACCACATCGGATGGTGGCATCGGACGCTGTCCAGCGTCCAATGTCCCTTTAACAGGTCTGACAAGAGGGTACAATCGACCGTTGGTCGAGGTCATCGGCGCGTCCGATGCCCCCGCAGAAACCCTGTCTTGTGCTGTTTTTGGATGGCCGGTTGGGGGAGTATATATACTCCTTCCCTCCATCCATTTGAGTGTTCTTGCCACTTCCATCTGCTGAGAGACACATTGTGAGTGTGAGATAGTGCAAGAGCCCTAGTGAGGTTGAATGATTTGCTAATTGTGAGAATTAGACACCTCCTAGTGAGAATTGAGTAGCAAGTGTGCATCCATCCATCTCTTTGGCCTTGTGTTGGTCAAGTGAGAGTTCTAGCTTGTTACTCTTGGTGATCGGCATCACCTAGACGGCTTGGTGATGATCGTGAAGCTTGGAGAGCATCCGGTGGCATTGTGGATGACCCAAGCAAGCTTGTGACCGGTAGTGAGCGATTCACCGGGCCGGATCAGTGAAGAATCAGCTCATAGTGAGCACTTGATCCTTGCGCGGATCAAGGGGGAGCGATACCCTTGCGCGGGTGCTCCAACGAGGACTAGGGGGTGTGCCGACACCTCGATACCTCGGCAAAAAGATCGTCTTGTCATCTCTACTCCTTTACTTACACATTTACATTCAAGCAATTCAATTCCGCATTATACTTGTTGTTCATTCTCTATTGAATTGCTTTGCTAGAGTAGGAGTGGCATAGACTTGGTCTTTTGTGCGGTAGAGTAAAGAGAAATACACTTCTAGGCACTAGGGGGTTAATTGGGGCTTGATAGGTTTTATTCTTGCAAGAAGTTTTAGAAAAGCCCAATTCACCCCCCTCTTGGGCATCTTGATCCTTTCAATTGGTATCGGAGCCTCGTGCTCTCGATTTAGGCTTAACCGCCTAGAGTTAAGATATCCGGAGGTGATGGACCACCTCTCATGTTCAAGGGAGACGACTTTCCATATTGGAAAATCTGTATGGAGTCGTACCTAGAAGCGGTTGATGTTAAATGCCGCGAAGCCACCATAACCGGTTTCCCCAAACCCAAGGAGGGCACTAGCCTCACGCCACATGAGGAAGAAAATGAGAAGTGGAATGCAAAAGCCAAAAACATTCTTTTTAGAGGCATTTGCAAGGATGTGTTTAACCGCGTCCGAAACCACAAGAATGTCCATGATTTATGGGATAACATTTGTGCTCTCCATGAGAGAACCAAGAGTGAGCGTGAGGAGAGATATCATTTAGTCATGCAAAAACTTCATTCTTTTGATATGCATGCTAATGAAAGTGCCAATGAAATGTACTCACGCTTAATTGTTCTTATAGAGGAACTCAATGGACTTGGCCTCACACAAATGCAACCATCCGATGTTGTGAGGAAGATTCTTTGTGTCCTTCCAATTGAGAAGTATGGACACATTGTGATGGTGCTACATCAAGGCGATCTTTCCACCGCTACACCAACCCAAATCTTGGGAAAGATCAATGCGCATGAGATGTACATGCACATCACACCAAGTGGTGGCTCCTCCACCGACAAGAAGAAGGACTTGGCCTTCAAAGCTAGCCTTGACAAGAAGGGCAAATCCAAGGCTATTAAGGTACATCATGAGAGCTTAAGTGATGATGAGGATGATTCCAACATCGCTCTCATGGTGAGAAGCACCACCAAGATGTTGAAGAAGCTTCACAAGAATGGAGTCAACTTTGACTCAAGAAAGAAGAAGTTCTTCACAAGTAGCAAGAGGAGGCCAATCTCCGAAATGGATTGCTACAATTGCGGTGAGCTTGGCCATCTTGCTCATCAATGCACCAAGCCCAAGAAAGAAAGCTACAAGAACAAGAACAAGGGCAAAAAGTATGACTCATCTAGCGAAGATGAGAAGAAGAATGAGAAGCCCTACAAGAAGAAGGATGGCAAGAAGAAGCAATACCACAAGAAAGGTGGCAAGACTTACATTGTTGGTGATTGGCTCACCGACATTGACTCCTCCGGTGGATCATCCAATGAAGATAGTGATGATGAGAAGGAGAAGGTGGCCGCTCTAGTCATTGGCTCCTCTACACCACCACCACCACCGTCACCATCATCATCTACACACCTATGCCTCATGGCTAAAGGTGATCGAAAGGTACAAAGCGATGATGACTCTAGTGATAGTGATAGTGATGGTGAATTTGAGGCACCTTCTTATGATGAGCTTGTTAAATTGCTAAACAACTACTCTAAAATCATAAGAAAGACTAGAGCTAAAAATGATAAGCTTGTTGATGAAAATGAATCTCTTGTTGAGAAGCATGATCATGCTATACATGTTAGTGATGAGCTAAAAGATGAACTTGCAACTATGTCATCATCTATCAAGGAGCTCAAATCCTCTAACAAGGAGCTCAAAGCTAAAAATCAAAAACTTGATAAGATGCATAGTGACTTTACCACTAGTTATGCTTTGCTCAAAGAACAATACACTCAAGTGAAAGTTGACTATGATACTCTCACCGTTGCTAATGATATGCTTTCACATGAGACACATGATGCTCCTAACCTTGTTGTTAAGTGTGACATAGCAACATCTTGTGAGGACTTGGTTAGTGAGCATGATGAGCAAAGAGCTAGTGGCAAGGGCAAGAATGTGGTTGTGGTCGATCACTATGATGATTATGTCAAGATCAAGAATGAGAATGCAAAGCTCAAGATTGATCTAGAGAAGCTTGCAACCACAAAGCAAGTCATTGTTGAGACCCAAGATGATGATTATAGCATGTCACTTGAGCTAGACATGCTAAAAGAAGAGAACAAGAGATTGAAAATGGAGAGGGACTACAAAATGACACCATCTCAATTGGAACTCCAACAAGAGAATGACAAGCTCAAGAGAGAGAAGGAGCACCTTACCACCGGGTTGAAGAAATTCACCAAGGGGCAATGTCTTCAAAGTGAGCTACTCATGAACACCGTAATGAAGACAAATAGAAATGGTATTGGCTTCCTTGAAGAGAAGATGAAGCAACGCAAAAGCATCACTAAGCCAAAGAAGAAGAAGATTGGAAGATGCTATCAGTGTGGAAAGGAAGGACACTTTGCTCATGATTGTGAAGAGCCTAAACCTACACCCTTGCCCAAGCATGCTAGGCCCTTTGCTTTCAATGCTCACTACATGCTTAGACAAGATTCTAGTGGCAAGATGAAAGTTATGTTCATGGGGCCTCCTAACAAGAATAGGCCAAAGCAAATTTGGGTTGCAAAGTCACTAGTAGAGAAGGTTAAGGGACCTCAACAAGTTTGGGTCCCAAAAGCTCAAGCTTGATTTCTTGTGTGTGTAGGTGAACTACAAGACCGGTGGATCTCATTAGGTGATTGATAGTGGTTGCACACAACATATGACCGGTGATCCCCGGATGTTCACCTCACTAGAAGAGAATGTCAATGACCAAGAAAAGATTACATTTGGTGACAACTCAAAGGGCAATGTCAAGGGATTGGGCAAAGTGACAATTTCAAATGATCATACCATCTCCAGTGTACTTCTAGTTGCATCATTGAGCTTCAACTTGCTATCCATTGGGCAACTATGTGATCTTGGCTTTCAATGTTTGTTCACCGACAAGGAAGTGGTTGTGACCAAGAAAGATGATACACAAGTGATATTCAAAGGCTTTAGATACAACAATCTCTATCTAGTGGATTTCACCTCCGAAGATGCCAACTTGAAGACATGTTTGTTCACTAAGCAATCACTTGGTTGGCTATGGCATAGAAGATTGGCACATGTTGGAATGAACACTCTCAACAAGCTATTGAAGAAGGATTTGGTTAAGGGCTTGAAGGATGTCAAATTTGAGAAGGACAAATTGTGTAGTGCATGTCAAGCCGGCAAGCAAGTTGCAAACACTCATCCAACCAAAGCCTTTGTATCAACATCAAGAGAGTTAGAGCTACTTCACATGGATCTATTTGGGCCAACTACATATGCTAGCTTGGGAGGAAATCTCTATTGCCTAGTGATTGTTGATGATTATTCGAGATACACTTGGGTATTCTTTCTTCATGACAAATCCGAAGCAACCCCTTCATTCAAGAAGTTTGCCAAGAGAGCCCAAAATGAGTTTGACTTGAAGATCAAAAAGATTAGAAGTGATAATGGAAGAGAATTTGACAACACCCATATTGAAGAGTATTGTGATGAAGTTGGGATCAAGCATGAAGTCTCCGCAACATATACACCACAACAAAATGGGGTAGTTGAGAGGAAGAACCGGACACTAACCACCCTAGCAAGGACAATGCTAGATGAGTACACTACACCAGAAAGATTTTGGGCGGAAGCAATCAACACCGCTTGATATGCATCAAACCGGTTGTTCCCCCATCGTCTCCTTGGCAAGACCCCCTATGAGCTACTCAACAACAAGAAGCCGAATATATCATTATTTAGAGTGTTTGGGTGCAAATGCTACATCTACAAGAAGCGCCAACACCTAGGGAAGTTCCAACGCCGATGTGATATTGGTTTTCTTGTTGGTTACTCATTGAAGTCCAAAGCATATCGAGTATTCAACCATGCCACCGGGATGGTAGAAGAAACGTATGATGTGGAATTCGATGAATCTAATGGCTCTCGAGGAGAGCATGAAAATCTTGATGATGTAGGTGATGAACCATTGAGGGAAGCAATGAAGAACATGCCCGTTGGAGCTATCAAGCCTAAAGATGATGATGATGATGTGCAAGTCATTGACAAGCCATCCTCATCCAATGTACCACATGATGATGACAAAGATGGGAGGGATCCATTTGAAGATACTCATGTCTCCCATGATCAAATGGTGGTACATGCTCAAGACGTTGATGCTCCACAAGCGGCCCCTCAAGTGGTTGATCAAAGAACTACTCCTCTACTACAAGCTCATCCTCAAGATCTCATCATAGGGAGTCCAACAAGGGGTGTAATGACTCGATCTAAAAAACTTGCTTTATTTATTGAACATCACTCCTTTGTGTCTCTTGTTGAGCCTACCATTGTAGATGAAGCTCTAGGTGATCCGGATTGGGTGAATGCTATGCATGAAGAATTAAACAACTTCACCCGCAACCAAGTTTGGACACTTGAAGAGCGACCCAAAGGCGCAAGAGTCATTGGAACAAAATGGGTGTTTAGGAACAAGCAAGATGATCAAGGCAAGGTTGTTAGAAACAAGGCAAGGCTAGTGGCAAAAGGGTTCTCTCAAGTTGAAGGCTTGGATTTTGGAAAGACCTTTGCACCGGTTGCAAGACTCGAAGCCATCCGTGTTCTTCTTGCATATGCATCACATCATGACATTAAATTATATCAAATGGATGTGAAAAGTGCATTTTTAAATGGCTTCATAAATGAACTAGTCTATGTTGATCAACCTCCCGGGTTTGAAGACCCTAGATATCCTAATCATGTTTATAGGTTGTCCAAGGCGCTATATGGGCTCAAGCAAGCCCCAAGAGCATGGTACGAGCACCTCCGGGACTTCCTCATTGAGAAGGGCTTCACCATTGGGAAGGTCGACACCACACTATTCACCAAGAAGCTTGATGGAGAGATCTTCATTTGTCAAGTCTACGTTGATGATATCATCTTTGGGTCAACAAATGAAGTCTATTGCAAGGAATTTGGTGGCTTGATGTCGAAGGAGTTCGAAATGTCCATGATTGGAGAGCTCACATTCTTCCTAGGCTTTCAAGTCAAGCAATTGAAGGAGGGGACTTTCATATCTCAAGAGAAGTATACAAAAGACCTCCTCAAGCGCTTCAACATGGATGATTGCAAGCCTATCAAGACTCCAATGCCAACAAACAGACATCTCGACCTAGATGTGGGAGGTAACCCGGTTGATCAAACTCTCTACCGTTCTATGATTGGTAGCTTGTTATACTTGACCGCATCTAGGCCCGACATCATGTTTAGTGTGTGCATGTGTGCTCGCTTTCAAGCCGATCCTAGGGAATCACATCTCATAGCGGTAAAGAGAATCCATAGGTACCTAAAGCACACCCCAAGTATTGGCCTTTGGTATCCCAAAGGAGCTAACTTCCAACTTGTTGGGTATTCCGATTCGGATTACGCGGGTTGCAAAGTAGATAGAAAAAGCACATCCGGAGGGTGCCATTTGCTTGGGAGATCACTAGTTTCATGGAGTTCGAAGAAGCAAAATAGTGAGGCCTTGTCAACCGCCGAGGCGGAATACATAGCCGCGGTTGCTTGTTGTGCACAAATCCTTTACATGAAGCAAACCCTTTTAGACTATGGTGTAGTCCTATAAAGGGTACCTTTGTTGTGTGACAATGAGAGCGCAATTAAGCTTGCTAACAACCCGGTTCAACACTCTCGCACAAAGCACATTGATATTCACCATCACTTTCTTAGAGACCATGATTCCAAGAAAGACATATCCTTAGAGGGAGTTAGAACCGAAGATCAATTGGCGGATATCTTCACAAAACCCCTAGATGAAAACACTCTTTGTAGATTGCGAAGTGAGCTTAATGTGCTTGATCTAAGTAACTTTGTCAAAAGGTGAAAGGGGATTGTCTTTGCATTACATTGTATCATATGCCATGTTTAAATTATGCTATGCACATAGGCTTATCAGACGTGGTTAAGACAACCGCCCTAAAAAGCGTGTGAAGAAGCTTACCCATGAGCAAACTGGACAAGCATCCTAGATTCAAATTCAGTAATGCATTGCATATGCATGTTTGTTGCTTTGTCGTTTCTTTTCGGTTATGTTTTGAGCAACCGCTGTGTTCGTCCACCGCTAGGGAGAGCATTTGAGGCTCCTAATGGTTGAGTCCCCTAGTTTTGGTGGCCACATGTTGTCTCCTCGGGATTTATCGCCTATTTCTCTAAAAATGATATGTAGCATATGGCAAAATATTTATAAAATTGAGGGTTTATGCGAGGATGCTCATACTAGGTTCCAACTGGTGTTTATTTGCCTCTTATTTGAGTTGGAACTTGGTTGGGAGAGGGAGCCGCAACGGAGATCTTCGAAACTGCCTAAATTGCAGCATCAGACGCTGCATCGGATGCTCCCAGCGTCCGATGCCCTGCACTGTAGACAGCTCCGGCTGGAACAGTGTTAGGGTAGCGTCCGTTGCTCCATCACCGGAGCGTCCGGTGCCCCATCGGACGCTGCCCAGCGTCCAATGCCAAGGCAAAGGACGCGTGAAAGTGCATTTGCCCCCAATGTGGGTTTTGGCTAATTAATGACAATCAAATTAGGGACTAACCGGTTATAAAAGCATGTATGCAGGTGTTAGTCCTTTGAAAGATTTGAAACGCTGAAATCTCGTGAACAAAGCACGTATGATACTTTTGGACATAAAGATGCCTAGCTCAAGTGGTAGTTTAAAATTTCAATTTTAAACTTGAGTTATAGGTAAGCCGGACTATGAAGAGGGTCACAAAGTAAGTTGGCTAGATGTGGAGAAAAGTGCTCAAATCGACTAACCTTAGTTCGCTTGAGAGACACCGCACAATCACGAACACGTAGAGGGTAATTTAATGTGGTCGGTGGTACCGACCACAGCTTCTCTGCGCAGCGCTCAAACACCTTCTCTGTGTTGGTCAAAAATGACCTGGCGGTAGTACCGCTATAACCTCGGTACTACCGGGCACGGTGGTACCGACCCTGGTCGGTAGTATCCTGGTTTTACAAAGCTCTCTGTGTAGAGTTGTTTTTGACCTAGCGGTGGTACCGCCATAACCTCGGTACTACCGCCCGCGGTGGTACCGACCTATGGCCGGTAGTTTCCAAGTTTGCAAGGCTCTCTGTCCGCGCTGAAATTTGGCCTGGCGGTAGTACCGCCATAACCTCGGTACTACCGCCCGCGGTGGTACCGACGCAAGGCCGGTAGTAACCAAGTTTGCAGAGCTCCCTGTGTAGATTTGAAAATGGCCTGGCGGTGGTACCGCCATAACCTCGGTACCACCGACCTCGGAGGTACCGACCCTGGTCGGTAGTTTCCGAGGGACCAAGTCCCTTCTCGTGGGGCTCTCTGTTCGCGGCCAATTTGGCCTGGCGGTAGTACCGCCATAACCTCGGTACTACCGCCCGCGGTGGTACCGACGTGAGGTCGGTAGTTGACTTGTTGGTCAGATCTGGATCTTTTCGACCATTGTGAACTGGTCGGTGGTACCGACCATGGGTGGTCGGTGGTAGCGACCAGCCTCAGGACTGAGGGAGTATAAATGCTTCCTCTCTTCTCTTTCCACGGTGACCCACTCACTCCATACACTTATTGCTGACCTAACTCGAGACAAACACTCTCCAAGCATTGACTCACCCCTCTCTCTCCCCCTTTGCTCCAAACTTCATTCCCTTGCGAGATTTGAGCTAGGGAAGTGAGATTAGAGAGTGGGAAGCTTCGATCTACGACTTGAGCACTTGGTTTCCATCTTGCTGGCTTGCTTTGTGTCTTTTACTCTTGAGCTCTTTGAGCTCTAGCCGGTTAGGTGTTCTTCGTGGTAGCCCGTATTGATTTACTTGTGAGGGCTCCCCGAAGCGTTTGTATTACCCTGAGATTTCTAGTAGAGATACTCTCGTAGCCTTTGTGGTTGCTCGAGTGAGGCGAGGAGGTGAAATAGACTCCGACCTTTGTGGTCACCTCAACAACGAGGAAGTAGGCACTCCTTAGTGGATTGGCCGAACCTCGGGATAAATCGCGTGTCCCGTGTGCTTGTTGTTGTTGTCCCTATTTTCTCTACTTCAGTTGTTATTGTGTTCTTCGTGTTCTTCCTATCCCTATCTCTTTCTTAGGTTGGGAAGGCTCGATCTACATCAAGGGGAGCAACCAAGGTTTGGTGAGAGTAGATTTACCATATATCATTCTTAGGAAAGTGGGCTAGAAACTTGTATTATCCTCATAGCTTACATTCATCGGATTTGTAGTTTCTTTTAGAATCCCGGTTGTGCCGTTTGTTTGTGTCGGTAGTACCGGTGTTTCACACCCAGTAGTACCTACCCAAACAAACCGGCC
Source organism: Coix lacryma-jobi var. lacryma-jobi (assembly GCA_009763385.1). Taxonomy (NCBI): domain Eukaryota; kingdom Viridiplantae; phylum Streptophyta; class Magnoliopsida; order Poales; family Poaceae; genus Coix; species Coix lacryma-jobi. The sequence continues at coordinate 18,283,788 of CM019827.1, forward strand.
TCTCCGGTTGCTATCTAACTACATCTTATAGTTTGTGAAGTTTCAGATAGTCAAAAATCACCTATTCACCCCCCTCTAGGCTGATTCGGTCCTTTCAATTGGTATCGGAGCCTAACCCTTGTGTTAGCGCTTCACCGCGTAAGGGAGAATCATGTCTACCATAAGTCAAGAACAGCTTGAGGAGATTGTCAAGCAGGTTAAAGCTCAGGTAATTCAAGATCAAGCAAAGCAGCATGAAGATGAGATGAAGAAGATGAGAGATGAGATGGAGAGTTTGAGGCGAGCTTTGGAAAGCAAAGGCGAATCATCCGGAAGCGGTGACCATCAGCCGCCCAAGGATGACAAGAAGAAGGAAGATGGAGAGAAAGGCAAGAGAGACAACGAGTTCTCTAGAGTGCATTATGACTATAGCCAAATGGGCAAAGTCATTCAACTGCCTAACGTCAATCTAGGCAAGCCACCTGCCTTTGATGGAATCAACTACAATGATTGGGCACACAAGATGAAGCTACACCTTCTTGCAGCAAGAGTTTGGGAGATTGTTGACAATGGACAAAATCATGTTGAAGGTCAAGAGTTCACCGACAATGATGTGTTTGAGTTTCAACAAAATGTTCAAGCTGCATCATTGATCCTATCATGCCTTAAGCCTGAAGAAAGCAACAAGGTACATGGAATGGAGAATGCCAAGAAGATTTGGGATACCCTCAGGATATCATATGAGGGTGATGCGAGTGTGAGGAAGTGCAATATAGAGCTTCTTCATGGAAAGATTGAGAACTTTACAATCAAGAAAAGTGAGACCACTCAACAATGTTTGACAGATTCATGACATTGGTCAATCAGATTAGAGCTCTCGGAGACACAAAGTGGGATGACTACTCAGCCGGAAGAAAGCTATTAAGAGCATATAGAAAGAGAAACAAGAATCTTGCATCAATCATCATGGAGAGACCCAACTATGAGAGCATGGGACCTCATGAGATGCTTGCCAAAATAAGGCATCATGAAGTCTTAGATGATGAAGAAGATCAAGATGAAAGCCACAAGAAGGTGGTAGCACTCAAGGCAAATCAAGTAGAAGGAAGCAAGGCCCGAGATGACTCTTCAAGCGAAGGAAGTGAAGATTCCAATGATGAGTTGGCCCTTATTGTGAAGAACTTTAGAAGATTCATGAGAAAGAAGATGCACAAGAAGGGAAAAGGTGGATACTTCAAGAAGTCAAAGAAGAGGAATTGCTATGAGTGTGGTGCGGACGATCACTTCATTGCCGATTGTCCACAAAAGAAGAACAAGAACAAGTACAGCAAAAGCGATGACAAGAAGCAAAGAAGAAGAAGAGGTGGTGAAGCTCATCTTGGTGAGGAGTGGTTCTCGGAAGATGACTCAAGTGATGAAGAGAAGTGCAAGAGCAAGGAGAAGGAGAAGGGAGCGGCCAACATTGCCATACACAAGACCTCTTCTCCAAGCCTCTTCTCCAACATGGCTACTTCGACAACTTCATCACGCTTGTTCGAGAGCCTCTCCGACGACGAGGATGACTTCACTCATTCTTGCCTCATGGCTAAGAATGAGAAGGTATCATCTAACTCTCCTACTTGTTCTAGCGATGAATATAGTGATGATGAAATAGATGAATTTGAGCTTAGCATAGTTAGAAGATTTGGCAAGAAAGGAGGAACTAAAATTATAAAACTGCTCACTAAATTAGAGAGTCGGAATGAGAGTCTTGCTATGCAAGGGGACTTGATCTCTCAAGAGAGAGAAAAGAACCATGCATTGGAAGCCTCTCTTGCTGAGGAGAAGTTGAAGGTTGAGAAATTGATCGTGGAACTATCTTTAGCCAATGACTCTAACAAGAAGTTGGCTAAGGAGTGTTCCGCGAGCAATGATTCAATTGCTACACTAAAGAATGAAGCTAGCTTGGTTCAAGAAAGCCTCACAAGCTTTCAAGATAAATATCAAACTCTTGAACTAAGCTACAACACTCTTTGGAGTAGTACCTCTTCAACCACTCCTAAGGACTCCGACAACTCTAATGCCTCAACTAGTAATGGTTGCAAAAGATGCTATAAACTTGATATAAATGCTTGTGCAACTAACCTTGTTGAGATAGAAAAGAAAGACAAGGAGATTCATAGGTTGAACATGATCTTGAGGAATGGTTGCAAGTGTAAGGTGCAACAACCAAAAGATATCCTCAAGACCGCAAGGCACCCTTCCATCAAGGATGGAATTGGGTACAATAGGTATGGTGGTAAGGCCAATGGTAGAAAGATGATCAATGGGGTACCTTTTGTTAACTTTAACAAAGGGGTTCCTCTCTTTGATCTAATGAACAAGGCCAACAAGATTGCCAATCCAAAGGCTCCACTTGCTAATGGTAAGACCAACAAGGAGAAGCAAGTGGAGGCCCCCAAGCAACAAAAGCCCATATCAAGAAGCTATACATGTGATTACTTGTGTTGTTGGGGGAAGGATGGTAAGATAGTAGTCAAGTATGTTGGTGCCCTCAAGAAGAGGGAAATTATGAGAAATGTTTGGGTGCCAAAAGCTTATGTGACTAACCCCCAAGGACCCAATCTCGTTTGGGTACCTAAATCTAGAACATAAACTTGTTTTGTAGGAATATGCCTCCGGTGGGTCAAGTTGGGTGTTGGATAGTGGATGCACCAATCATATGACCGGGGCAAAAGATATGTTCTCCTCCTTCCAACCAAGCAACGACTCATGCAACAATATTGTGTTTGGTGACAATGGTAAAGGAGAAGTGCTTGGTTTGGGTAAAATTGCTATCTCAACTGATAATTCCATATCTAATGTATTACTTGTGCATTCGTTGAGTTACAACTTATTATCTGTTTCTCAACTTTGTGAAATGGGTTACGATTGTCTCTTTACGGATAAGGGTGTGACCATCTCTAGAAGAAGGGATTCCTCTATTGCATTTAAAGGCGTGTTGAAGGGAAAACTTTACTTAGATGACTTCTCAACTAGTAAGGTAGAACCTACAACATGTCTAATGGCAAAATCTAGCATGGGTTGGCTTTGGCATCGCCGACTAGCTCATGTTGGGATGAGAAACTTGGCCCAACTTCAAAGGGAAGGGCACATCCTTGGACTAACCAATGTTTCTTTTGAGAAAGATAGGATTTGCAGTGCGTGCCAAGCCGGAAAGCAAGTTGGAGCAAAGCATCCAATCAAGAACATTGTGTCGACCACAAGACCATTGGAGCTATTGCATATGGACCTCATCGGACCCGTTGCTTACCAAAGCATCGGTGGTAACAAATACGGTTTCGTTATTGTTGATGACTATTCTCGCTTCACTTGGGTGTTCTTTTTAGCAGATAAAAGTGAAACGCAAAGCATTTTCAAGAAGTTTGCTAGAAGAGCACAAAATGAGTTTGATATCAAGATCAAGAAAGTGAGAAGTGACAACGGGACCGAGTTTAGGAACACCAACATAGAAGAGTATCTTGATGAAGAAGGGATCAAGCATGAGTTCTCCATTCCATATACCCCACAACAAAATGGGGTTATGGAAAGGAAGAATAGAACTCTTGTTGAAGCCGCAAGATCTATGTTGGATGAGTACAAGACTTCCCATGGATTTTGGGCGGAGGCGATGAACACGGCGTGTCATGCAATCAACCGCCTCTACCTTCACAAGCTAAGAGGGAAGACGCCATATGAGCTTCTAACCGGTAACAAACCGAAGGTGCATTACTTTCGAGTTTTTGGCTGCAAGTGTTTCATACTTAACAAGAGAGCCAAAAGTTCAAAGTTTGCACCTAAGGTACACGAAGGCTTTCTACTTGGTTATGGTACTAACGAACATGGCTACCGTGTATTCAATAATGCCACCGGCACTATTGAGTTAACGGTAGACATGACTTTTGATGAATCCGACGGCTCTCAAAAGGAGCAAGTCAATGATGAGCTTGTAGGTAATGACGAGCCTCCATCCGAAGCTATCAAGAAGCTTGCAACCGGTGATGTGAGGCCCGTTGAAATACAAGATGATGAAGATGAACCATCACACACTCCACAAGATTCTCATATCCATCATGTGCATCCAAATGCGCATGATGAAGCTTCCACAACTCCGATTGGTGGTAGTGTGGGTGATGTTCAAGTGATACATCAAGTTGATGATCAAACACAAGCTCAACATGAAGTCCGACAAGAAGATGGGGACATCAATGCATATGATGAAGATGATGAAGATGGACCCATCCAACGGAGATCACTTCTGCCACATCCAAGAGTTCATCACTTAGTTCAACGGGGTCATCCCGTTGACAACATATTGGGGAGCATACGGCGTGGGGTAACGACACACTCTCGCTTAGCAAGTTTTTGTGAACATTACTTGTTTGTCTCCTCTTTGGAACCTCTTAGGGTGGAAGAAGCACTTGATGATCCAGACTGGGTGATGGCTATGCAAGAAGAGCTGAACAACTTCACCAGGAATGAAGTCTGGTCCTTGGTGGCAAGACCCAAGCAAAATGTGATAGGAACCAAATGGGTCTTCTGCAACAAGCAAGACGAGCATGGCGTGGTGACAAGGAACAAAGCACGGTTGGTGGCTCAAGGTTTCACTCAAATCGAAGGTTTGGATTTTGGGGAAACCTATGCACCCGTAGCTAGGCTTGAGTCAATTCGTATATTACTTGCCTTTGCTACTCACCATGATTTCAAGCTATACCAAATGGATGTGAAAAGTGCATTCCTCAATGGCCCCCTCTCCGAATTGGTTTATGTGGAGCAACCACCAGGTTTTGAGGATCCAAAATTCCCCAACCACGTCTACAAGCTCGACAAGGCGCTCTATGGGCTCAAACAAGCCCCTAGAGCTTGGTATGATTGCCTTAAGGACTTCCTACTCAAAAAGGGTTTTGAGATAGGAAGGGTCGATGCTACTTTATTTACTCACAAAGTCGATAATGATATCTTTGTTTGCCAAATATATGTCGATGACATAATATTTGGTAGTACTAATATGACTTTTTGTGAGGAATTTAGTAGGATCATGACTAAAAGGTTCGAGATGTCCATGATGGGTGAGTTGAAGTACTTTCTTGGATTCCAAATCAAGCAACTCAAGGATGGCGCATTCATCAGTCAAACCAAGTATACAAGAGACATGCTAAAGAAGTTTGAGATGGACAAGGCCAAACCCATCAAGACCCCTATGCCTACCAATGGACATCTTGATCTAAATGTGGATGGTAAGTCAGTGGACCAAAAGGTATATCGCTCTATGAACGGTTCATTACTTTACCTTTGTGCATCTAGGCCCGATATCATGCTTAGTGTGTGCATGTGTGCAAGGTTTCAAGCTAATCCGAAAGAATGTCATATTATGGCCGTTAAGAGAATCTTTCGATACTTAGTGCACACTCCGAATCTTGGCTTGTGGTATCCCAAGGGCTCCACTTTCGATCTACTTGGCTATTCCGATTCGGACTATGCCTGTTGCATGGTAGACCGAAAGAGCACTACCGGGACTTGCCAATTTATTGGGAAATCTTTGGTGTCATGGAGTTCTAAGAAACAAAATAGTGTTGCCCTATCCACCGCCGAAGCTGAGTATGTGGCGGCCGGCGCATGCTGTGCTCAACTACTTTGGATGAAGCAAACACTAAAGGACTTCGGATGTGAGGAAACCAAAATTCCACTTTTGTGTGACAATGAGAGTGCTATCAAACTAGCAAACAATCCCGTAAACCATTCTCGCACAAAACACATAGACATCCGACACCATTTCTTGAGAGACCATGAAGCCAAAGGAGATATCGCAATACGCCATGTGAGCACCGAAAAACAACTAGCCGATATCTTCACAAAGCCTTTAGATGAGTCAATATTTTGTGCTTTGAGGAGTGAACTAAATATCATTGATTCTCGTAACGTGGCTTGATGTCTTGCACATATTTGTTTTCACCTAGAGACCTAGATAAATGGTTTGACAAAATATTGTGTGTGATTTTAAAATCTATTTTGCATACTTCACTTATGTCCATGGCTATGTATTGGTTATATGATATCTGGACATGTTTGAAGTATGTGTAGTATACCACACAAGGCTCTTTTGAAAACCCTCTCTGTCCCCTCTGTTTTTGTGTTGTCGGTGGTACCGCCATAGGGCGGTAGTACCGACGTCGGTAGTACCGGCCCTATGGGCGGTACCACCGACCGGGTTTGATCCGAGTATAAAAGGGGCGCGGTGAATCCCTTTCAACCCTAGTCAAATCAGTTTGACCGCGCCGCCGCCTGCTCGAGCCTTCTCCCCGTGCAGCCGCCGCACTTGGTTCCCCCCTTCCTCTCTCCACTCGATCTCCCTCCTCCTCCACCCAAATCCAAATCCCTTTGGTGGAAAGGTGCTTTGAAGGTTGGAGATCGTCGTGGTGGTGTTCTTGATGCCCGAAGTTTCCTCCTTCATTGGATTTTGACCTCTTCTTCATGAGTAGCAAGGTACTAGGGTGTTCATGCCCGATCTCTCAATGTACTTTGTTCTAGGTTGATTCCTTTGGTAGGATTGTTCTATCTAGTATGAAGATGCTTCTAGGATGTATGGTTAGCAAGTTCATAGCGATTTGGTAGATTGGATTGAAGGAAACCGCACGCTGCTGTGCGGTCGGTAGTACTGCCCCCAGGGGTCGGTAGTACCGCCCGCGTGCAGCGAGCCGTTCTCCTTCCCAATTTCAATCGTCTTATTTGCTACATCCGTTGAAGTAATCTTTCCATCATCTTTGTCTCATGTTGGTCTGTGCTATCTTTGTCTAGATGAGCCGGAGGCCCTCTCGTGCTCGTTCCCCTAGTGATGATGATGAGGAGTATGCCGCCTTGGAGCAAGGTGGTCATGTGCAAGGGGCGCCGCCGCGTCGCAATCCCGGGCGCCGTGTTCGGTCTGGGAGTATGGATGACTCCTCTCGTCAGGTCCATGGACGCTCGTCCGCGGGCCACACGGGTCGTCGCAGTGTGGATAGCGCAAGGGGGAGCGGGAGCGGTCATGCCCGTGGCAGTGGGCATGCTGCTCCTTCGCCTCCTCCGCCTCCTCAGCCTTCTCCGCCCCCTGTCGCTGGTCCGGCTGGACGCCTGCACAGTGTCATTGTGGGAGGAGTGCCTTCAGCTGGTCTCGATCGTGAGGGTCGCTCCATCGATCCTCAAGTTGGACCGGCGTCCCCTCCGACTTCAGGGTTGATGCTTATCAACCGGGCATTTGAGATGCACCCTGAAGCCGAAGCCGTCATGACCGCTGTCCCCCGTGCTCTTCTTGGCAATCCCGTGGATTACTCCGATAGAAAGCGGGGTAACTTGATGAGGAGGCAGCGTGAGGAGAACCCCTATCTGTTTGTTAGAGATGCTTCTGTGGATAGGAGGTTCTGGTCCAGGTTCCAGCAAGACTTCTATGTGTCAGTATGCTGGAAGGGTTTCTGTGCTAAGGGACATCCTCCTCTTTTTGCTCATAAGCGACTGGTTCTCTCCTCTCTGACCGACAAAGATTCTGAGGACATTCAGGCCCTGGTGCAGAGGTTAGAGGAGTGGAGAGTTTTGGGGCTGATCTCTGGCGAGCGCAGCTTCAACCAGGAGATTCTTTGCCAGTTCTGGGCAACTCTGTTCATTGATCAGGAAGCTCGCGTGCTGCATTGGATGACCCAAGGGGTCCACTACAGATGTGACTTCGTCACATTTGCTCGTTTGTTGGGCTTCGACCATGTGGACAGAGATGCTCCTCGTCTTTCAGAGATGTATGGAGGGGGTATGTACTTAGAGCAGTTGCAGAGCTCAGGCATCTATTTGGATGGTGCAGTGGCGACCTTCAAGGTCTCTGGCCTGAAGCCCGCTTACTACGTCCTCAACAACATCATGCGCCTGACTCTGGATCCCAAAATTGGAGATCAAGATAACTTGAGAGATGATGCTGCCAAGGTCCTAGTCCGCTTTGCTCTGCCAGATGGACGGTTTAGCATCTCTCACTTTCTTTGGCAGAAGATCTCCGATGTATACAATGATCCTCACAAGGCCCTGCCATATGCTCCATACCTTATGCATATCATTGAGCATGTGGTTGGCGCCACCTTCGAGTATGATCGCACTATGAAGGAGTACAGTGCTCGGAAGTTCACCTCTGCTCCCTCAAAGGACAAAGAGAAGGTTGTTGAGGGTGATGAGGTCCCAGCAGATGCAGCAGCGCCTGGCGAGGCTCAGCCGGGTGGTGGAGATGTTCCTCCTGCCACCGCTCCTCCTCCACGTCGAGAGAGGCGTAGGAGTGGCGGTCTTCGCTCCGCCCTCGGCAAGATCTTTGAGTGGATGTGCTATCGGGCTAATCGCGACGAGCGACATCAGCAGGAGGTGCGTCAGCATCTCGGTCTTCCTCCGCGCTCTCCGGTCCGACCCCATCCAGATCCCTTTGCGGAGTACGATGCCTAGGCCCAGCGCGGCGATGATGATGATGATGATGATGATGATGATGATGATGATGGTTTCCGCCAGCAGCAGCAGCCCCAGTTTCCAGGTGGTGGTGAGGCTGGTTTTTACAGCTCCATGCTGTATCCGCCCCATCAGTTCTATCCTCCGCCACCACCTCAGTACCAGCCTGCTCCCTTCTACCCTGACTATGGTATGGGTCCGTCCTTTGCTGGCGGATCTACATCATACCAGGGTGGTGGTGGCGGCTCGTACATGGGCTTTGCTGGCCCCGACGCCGATCCAGCTGGGAGTGGTGGCCCTCGCGACTCTACCCCGCCACCTGATTCTTCTGCTCCTTCATCCTTCCCTGGTGGTGATGTTGGTGAGAGTGCCTACTCCTCTCTCTTCAGGGGTTCTTATCATGATGGATCTTCCAGTAGCTATTACTAGCTCTTTGCTTATCTTGGCCTACCCGTTTTGGTACTTGATGCCAAAGGGGGAGTGTTAGGCTTATCTTGTTGTAATAGCTAGCTGTGAGAGAGAGGGTAATCTTTGAGAACTAAGAGTGGTGTGTTGTGTTGATGTGATTGAGGATGTAAAACATTTATGCTTAATGTTATATTCTTGTATGGTTCATCCTCATTATTGATGCTCTTGTCATGGTGATTGTTGTTTTCGATATGGCTATGCGATTTGAGTCCTTTTCTTTCTTCCATAGCCATTCGTTTTTCTTATTACAATTGTTATGTGAATCACCATGTCATATCGCTTATGCATCTCAAATTGATATATATATGATGTTGTCACACACTCTTAGGCACCCCACGGATTGCAAAATTTAGGGGGAGCTCTTGTTCTTATGTATGCAACCTTGTTTTTAATCAAGGTTTGAAATTCATATCCAAAGCATACACTAAGGGGGAGCTTGAACTAAATTTTGGAATTCAAAAGCTTCAATTTTTTCCATCCTTAATTGTAAGCCTAAGTTGGTTGTCATCAATTACCAAAAAGGGGGAGTTTGAAAGTGTATTTGCCCCCAATGTGGGTTTTGGCTAATTAATGACAATCAAATTAGGGACTAACCGGTTATAAAAGCATGTATGCAGGTGTTAGTCCTTTGAAAGATTTGAAACGCTGAAATCTCGTGAACAAAGCACGTAGGATACTTTTGGACATAAAGATGCCTAGCTCAAGTGGTAGTTTAAAATTTCAATTTTAAACTTGAGTTATAGGTAAGTCGGACTATGAAGAGGGTCACAAAGTAAGTTGGCTAGATGTGGAGAAAAGTGCTCAAATCGACTAACCTTAGTTCGCTTGAGAGACACCGCACAATCACGAACACGTAGAGGGTAATTTAATGTGGTCGGTGGTACCGACCATGGGTGGTCGGTGGTACCGACCACAGCTTCTCTGCGCAGCGCTCAAACACCTTCTTTGTGTTGGTCAAAAATGACCTGGCGGTAGTACCGCTATAACCTCGGTACTACCGGGCACGGTGGTACCAACCCTGGTCGGTAGTATCCTGGTTTTGCAAAGCTCTCTGTGTAGAGTTGTTTTTGACCTAGCGGTGGTACCGCCATAACCTCGGTACTACCGCCCGCGGTGGTACCGACCTATGGCCGGTAGTTTCCAAGTTTGCAAGGCTCTCTGTCCGCGCTGAAATTTGGCCTGGCGGTAGTACCGCCATAACCTCGGTACTACCGCCCGCGGTGGTACCGACGCAAGGCCGGTAGTAACCAAGTTTGCAGAGCTCCCTGTGTAGATTTGAAAATGGCCTGGCGGTGGTACCGCCATAACCTCGGTACCACCGACCTCGGAGGTACCGACCCTGGTCGGTAGTTTCTGAGGGACCAAGTCCCTTCTCGTGGGGCTCTCTGTTCGCGGCCAATTTGGCCTGGCGGTAGTACCGCCATAACCTCGGTACTACCGCCCGCGGTGGTACCGACGTGAGGTCGGTAGTTGACTTGTTGGTCAGATCTGGATCTTTTCGACCGTTGTGAACTGGTCGGTGGTACCGACCAACCTCGGGGCTGAGGGAGTATAAATGCTTCCTCTCTTCTCTTTCCACGGTGACCCACTCACTCCATACACTTATTGCTGACCTAACTCGAGACAAACACTCTCCAAGCATTGACTCACCCCTCTCTCCCCCCTTTGCTCCAAACTTCATTCCCTTGTGAGATTTGAGCTAGGGAAGTGAGATTAGAGAGTGGGAAGCTTCGATCTACGACTTGAGCACTTGGTTTCCATCTTGCTGGCTTGCTTTGTGTCTTTTACTCTTGAGCTCTTTGAGCTCTAGCCGGTTAGGTGTTCTTCGTGGTAGCCCGTATTGATTTACTTGTGAGGGCTCCCCGAAGCGTTTGTATTACCCTGAGATTTCTAGTAGAGATACTCTCGTAGCCTTTGTGGTTGCTCGAGTGAGGCGAGGAGGTGAAATAGACTCCGACCTTTGTGGTCACCTCAACAACGAGGAAGTAGGCACTCCTTAGTGGATTGGCCGAACCTCGGGATAAATCGCGTGTCCCGTGTGCTTGTTGTTGTTGTCCCTATTTTCTCTACTTCAGTTGTTATTGTGTTCTTCGTGTTCTTCCTATCCCTATCTCTTTCTTAGGTTGGGAAGGCTCGATCTACATCAAGGGGAGTAACCAAGGTTTGGTGAGAGTAGATTTACCATATATCATTCTTAGGAAAGTGGGCTAGAAACTTGTATTATCCTCATAGCTTACATTCATCGGATTTGTAGTTTCTTTTAGGATCCCGGTTGTGTCGTTTGTTTGTGTCGGTAGTACCGGTGTTTCACACCCGGTAGTACCTACCCAAATAAACCGGCCTCTCCGGTTGCTATCTAACTACATCTTATAGTTTGTGAAGTTTCAGATAGTCAAAAATCACCTATTCACCCCCCCCCTCTAGGCTGATTCGGTCCTTTCAACGCGCCCGTTGCGATTTTGGCACATTTGAACCTCTCTGGAAGGGCAACGGAGCATCCGATGCGAACCCATCGACACGTCCGTTGCTCCTTTAAGCGGCGCAATGAGTTCTATAACTGACGTTTGGGTCCCACGTGTCATCTCTTTCATCCCCTCGTGCCCACCCGCCCTCGCCCGATCACCGCCGTCGCGCCTGTGCTCCAAACCCTAATCACCGCCGTCGCGCACCCTCCCCGCCGGCCGCCGTGCCCCTCGCCGCCGACCACTGTTCCGTCGCGCCCGCCGCAGCTCCAGCCCGCCACCGCCACGCGCGTGCCTCATCGCACCTTCTCTCACCAAGCGCGCTTGCTGCAGCCGCCGCTCGCCGGTGCCCCTCGCCGGAGTTGCACGCCGGCGCCTGAGACCTGCTCGCCGGCGCACCTCTTCTCGTCCCCGAGCACGTACTGCTCTCCGGCGATCTCTTCCCCGGCCGGCGACTCTCGCAGTGAGGATCCCCACCCGTTTCAATCACCACTGCATCCCAAGTGCTCGACACAATGTCTCAATGAACGTTCCACCGTGTTTTGACGCCGTTTTCACTCCAATCCCTTGCAGACCATCTCCATGTGATACGTGGGTGTCGAAACGTCAGTGTCTCATCTCTTCTTGGCTCGGTTCGTCGTTCGTCAGGTAGCAAAGCCAATCTCTACTCTTATCTCCATTGCTTTGCTTCCGATAGGACTTCTCGTCTCTAGAATATATGTTCTTATATATCTCCTCTCTATTCTATGCAGCGAGTCAGTGACAGCTTGGTTCGTTGGCCGTGACAGATAACCGGGGGCCAAGCCCGCGGGTACGGATCGAGGCCCAGCCTCGCGAGTGTCAGTGACAGAGGATCCGTGACAGGGGGTTTTCTGGTTTGTCAGTTAGTCAGAGGATTTCTTGTCAGCTGTTTGCCACAGGTTTCTCAGAGTCAGTGGGTCTTTCCCGGCAGTTCAGAGCTTTCAGCGTCAGTTTCTCTGTTCTTATCAGCTATGCGCTGCAAGAACGTTGGTGGTGCCCCAGGGGACTCTCCTCCACGTCCCCCCTTTCGGTCAGAGGCCCGGCAAGGGAAAGCTGATCACGCGCAGGAAGCGCACCAGGGAGCAGAGAGAGGCAGACCAGGCCCGAGAGGTTGCAGCCGCCGTAGAGCGTGCAGAGCGTGGTGGCAGTACTGGCGGACTCAGGATAGAGGATCAGTTGTCCCCAGACTAGCGCCGAGCAGTTGAGAAGGTAGAGCGGTTCCACCACTCACCGACTGGCACGCTTATGGCTGTCGGTCGCCGGACGACGTTCACGTCTCCGGGAGTGGAGCCCGAGAGCTCAGGGCAGGGCCAGGCAGAGGCCGAGACAGCTGAGGCTGAGGCAGCACGGGCAGAGGCGCCAGAGGCCGAGGCAGAGGAGGAGGTCCCCGAGGAGGTACCCCGGCGCCGGTCCACTCGTCGCAGGACAGCGGTGCCACCCCGGCCCGATGTCCCTCTGCGGGGAGCGCGTGCTCCGTCGAGGCGTGCGCCCCCGCTGATACCGCGACTGGACCTCCGGGCTGCCACTTGCTCCCAGATTCAGACTCTGAGACTTGTACCTGTTGAGTAGTGGTTTCTGAGGGAGAGGCAGGAGCAGGCTGGCCCAGACTTCTTCACCGTACTCCAGGAGGACTTTTACCGAGGTTATAGGAACGCCGGGATCAGCCTGCGTTCCCAGTGTGTGTGCACCCTGGAGGCTCTTGTGTCAGCGTCCGAGCAGCTCCGCCCCAGCCTCACTTACCAGGCTTCTCAGACCTGTTGGGGCGGTCTGGCTCCTACATAGAGGACTGGGTCTTTCAGTTCTACGCATCACTTTGGGTACACCCAGACAGAGAGATCCTGGAGTTTGCTTTTGGTGGCGCGCACTACAGACTGTTTGTGTCCGAGATACGGGATTGGTTTGGACTCCGTCGCTCTTAGACCCGGATCCACGACTTGTGCTACGGTCAGACAGAGCCTCCGAGGCGCCCTCACGGCGGAGAGCAGCCACCCACCGACCTGGTGCGCCCCTGCTTCAGAGAGCCTTTCAGGGAGGGTTCGAGCCATGTGCCGAAGGATCTCACTCTTGCGGCCCGGATCCTCCACGAGGTGCTACGGCGCACCCTGCTGCCTCATGTTGGGTTCAGAGAGGCCATCTCCAGACTTCAGCTGTGGTTACTCAGTTACCTGATCCAGCTGAGGGATTTCGATATTCTGGATGTGATTATCTGCGAGATGGAGGACACAGTGGCAGAGGGCATCAAGGCCCGCCGGCAGCTTCCTTACGCTCACTGGATCTCGTATATCCTTTGGAAGGTAGCTGTCACTACAGGGGGTCGTCCAGCTGAGTCTCTTACGAGCTCCATGACCGTATTCCCCGCCTACAACATGAGTCAGCTTCTGGGACACAGTCGGGACCGCCGGCAGCAGCAATAGCAGGGGGCACCGTCCAGTTCATGTCAGTGGCCCGAGGTACCTGAGTTAGCACAGGAGCAGGACAAGACAATCCGGGCCCTCGCCGAGCAGGAGCTTGCAGAGTTAGAGGGCGAGGACACCTTTGTTGCCGAGGACCCCACAGACAGCTCGGATGAGGACTACCAGCTCCCGCCCCGCTACCAGCCTAGAGCTCACGACACTGAGGCCGGGCCGTCCAGCACCTCCGATCCCGCTCTCCTTGCTATACTGTCACGGATGGAGGAGCAGCAGCGGACGATCACTCAGGACGTCCAGAGGCTCACTCAGGAGCAGCAGCGTCTGGCTCAGCAGCAGGCCTTGGCCCAGCAGCAAGCGCAGGAGCGGTCCGACGCCCTACAACGGCAGATGCTGGAGTTGCAGCAGCAGACTCTCAGTTTCATGGAGCGTATCATGAGTGGTCCGCCTCAGTGGCAGTGGCAGCAGCCCCCTCCCCAGCACTAGCAGCTTCAGTGACAGCCGCCCGTACCACCTCACTCGCGGCCGCAGTTTGGACAGTCGCCGCAGTTTCCACAGAGCTCCTCTCAGTTTACCACCTTCACCACTCCGCCTGGAGGAGCTCCTGTCTTCAGTCCTCTGCGCACCGGGTTCACTCCGCGACCGACAGAGTCCCTCTATACGACGACTACCTCTGTGACACGGGACTTGTCGGCCACCTTCAATGAGCTCACTGGGTTCCCCACGCCAGATCTGCAGGATCCAGTCCGGACGTCTACAGCTCTAGTCACTTCCACTACTGAGACTCTTCCGAGCTCAGTAGCGTCCACAGAGCAGACAGAGCCTGTCCCGTCAGAGACCATGACGACCGTACAGGCTGAGTTACCTCCGATTCATGAGCTTCCGCATTCAGATACTCAGCCTGACACCACTTGTCGGGGGTCCACAAAAGGGGTACCCCCAATCAACGCAAAGCAAATAAGTTAAACCTAGAACACCAATTAATAAGAGACCTAACTAGTCTAACCCCCTAAAAAACCAACCCCTCGAGCCCTCCAAGCCAGGCCTCGGGCGAACGCTCGTTCTCCGTCTCGCCCGAGCCCTCCAAGCCAGGCCTCGGGCGAACGCTCATTCTCCATCTCGCCCGAGCCCTCCAAGCCAGGCCTCAGGCGAACGCTCGTTCTTCGTCTCGCCCGAGCCGTCCAAGCCAGGCCTCGGGCGAATGCTCGTTCTCCGTCTCGCCCGAGCCCTCCAAGCCAGGCCTCGGATGAACGTTCGCTCTCCGTCTCGCCCGAGCCCTCCGAGCCAGGCCTCGGGCTGGCGCTCGTTCTCCGTCTCGCCCGAGCCCTCCAAGCCAGGCCTTGGGCTGGCGCCCGTTCTCCGTCCCACCCGAGCCCTCCGCGTCAGGCCTCGGGCGAGCGCTCCACTACCCTTCAAGCCTCCCGCAAGAAGGAAGCTCCCTGCTTCTCAGCTCTGACAACCGTACCGGCCCCATACTGTGCATTTAATGCGTCCACCAGCTCCAGTCACATCCTCTGGTACACGACGTGTGCCACAGTGAACTGGAGCCAGAGTCAAACCTCCTTTTTCACCACAAGCATGGGCAAAAGGGCACAAGTACAACACTGTTCGGCCATACTCTGCACTGTAGCACCCTCGAGCCATATCTCGAGACCTGGAAACCCACTGTACGACCGAGTTTACCGGGACTTACCCATACCTGCGGGGACTCGAGCCCTCCGTAGGCGCCACCTCGAGGCCGGCCCGGCGCCCCTCGAGCCCTTACGGCTTTCATGTCATTGGAGGACAGGTACCCCAAGACCCGGAGGGACCCTGCCACGACTCGTACGTACCGGGATGGGCGCTGTACGGCCTCCACGTCGCCACGCCTCCATGTTCGCACCTGGAATGGAGGCCACGCCTCAACAACAACACCCACGCCGGCTCCAGTGACCCCGATAAGACAGAATACCTACCCTTCATCGTATTGGGCATCGTACACGCCACTCTCCTGTAACCCTGGCCTCCTCTTGGACTATAAAAGAGGAAACTAGGGCCCTTCACGCGGGAGGCGAGACAGGTCCACGAAGATCTAGACGGCCACACACACACGGTTCCACGCGAATCCACACCCACATACGAGTCCAGACTCAGGTCTACGCTCATTGAGCTTGTATTGCCCCTGTACAAGCACTTAGGTGCAAGTAATACAAGAACCTCCTCCCCCCGCTGGACGTAGGGCCTTCTTTGCCCGAACCAGGATAAATCCTTGTGTCATCTTGCATCACCATCCAGGAAGAGAGCACGCGATCATATTACTAGTTAGTGTCATACCCCCGGGGTAGAAACACCGACAGTTGGCGCGCCAGGTAGGGGCCTTCGCGTGTCGGAGTCGATTTCTCGTTGTTTTCTGGATGGCTTCTTCCACTCCTTCGTTCTCTGCTGGTGTCATCGTTTGGTTTGGGAGCCTTGAGTTCCTGGCCACCGGCAGCGACAACGAGCTGACCCTGCTCTCCATGGAGAGCTCGAGCGGAGGGCGTGTCACGCCACCCCGCGCGGGGGGCGTGGCGCATCGCCCGCACCACCACGCGTTGCCACCTAGTGAGCGGCGCCATCGTCACCATCGTCGCCAGGCACAGGCGGTGCCCGTGGCGTACACCCACTTCCCCGCGGCCGGCGCAGAGTCCCCGAGGAGAAACCTGCCCGGCGCGCGGCCGGAGACTTCCAGGGCGCGCGCGCACTCTCCCAGCGAGTTCGCGTTCGTCAAGCGCACGGACCGGGAGCCAGGCCAGAGGCCCCCGAGCCGTGCTCCGTCGACACCACCTGGCTTCCTCCCGCACGGGGCGTACCGCGCTCGACACCAGCGGCCCCCGTTCGGCCTCAACAACTCCGCAGCAGTCTACGTCCACCACCTCGACGAGCGCCGTCAGGACCGGGCGGCGGCAGAGCGGGAGGAACGTCCGGGCGTGATCCTACGAGCCACCGCCGACCTGTCTGGGGACGTTGCGCCCTTCCCCGCCGTCCGGGGACGTTGCGCCACGTACCGACAAAGCTCCTCGTCCGGCCGTGACGTCACCCGCAACGAGGTCAGAGGGCGCCAACGGGCCTTCCTCGAGGCCTATCCTCGAGGCCCCGCGACGCCACCAACGACTGCACAAGAGGGCGCCAACGGGCCTTCCTCGAGGCCTAGCCTCGAGGCCCCGCGACGCCGCCAACGACTGCGCAAAAGGGCACCAACGGGCCTTCCTCGAGGCCTAGCCTCGAGGCCCCGCGACGCCACCAATGACTGCGCAAGAGGGCGCCAACGGGCCTTCCTCGAGGCCTAGCCTCGAGGCCCCGCGACGCCGCCAACGACTGCGCAACAGGGCGCCAACGGGCCTTCCTAGGCCCCACGTCGCCGCCAATGACCGCGCAAGAGGGCGCCAACGGGCCTTCCTCGAGGCATGGCCTCGAGGCCCGGCGACGCCGCCAACGACCGCGCAAGAGGGCGCTAACGGGCCTTCCTCGAGGCCTAGCCTCGAGGCCCCGTGACGCTGCCAACGACTGCGCAAGAGGGCGCCAACGGGCCTTCCTCGAGGCCTAGCCTCGAGGCCCCACGACGCCGCCACCACCAACAACGCCGTGGGGCTCTCCCCTCCCCGGCATCAGGACGATAAACGCAGGACCGTTTCGAACAAGGAGGAACAGCATCCCTCTCCGTGATCAAAAAGCTACGTTCCTCTTTCTAACGTTTGGTTTTCCGTTCTGTTTCTTAAAAAGGCCAACGTTTACGAAAACAATGATTAAAATGTCCACGTCCGCGTTTGCTTCATCCCGAATAAGAACTAGAGGAGCAAGGGACGCGGGTTGGGTCTTCGAGGAAGCGGACCGGGTCCCGGCCGCCTGACGCCTCCGACGGCTAACGGCACCGGCCCATCCGCAGAACCGAAACACGGCCCGTAGATCGAGCTCCTCAGGTTCAAGTAAAGGAAGAAACAAAGGCGGGCACGCTAAGAAAAAACACAAGCCTACTGCATTGTGGCTCCGTTTTCCAAAGTCATGACAAACCTCGAAGGACGGCTGACCCTCAAGGGTCATGCCAAAGCGGGCAAGGAGTGAACCTATCGCCTGCGAAAGGCTACGGTCTCCTTTGCCGACCGCACCAAAGAGCACGACGTGACAATGGGACAGAAACACGGGGCAGAAGCTAAGGAGAAGTTTTCGTAAAATCAACAAGAAAGACGCAGTGTTCTTTCCTTGATTAAACTTCAAATAATTTAATGCGTACAGAGTGTGCAGGAAGCCTCGGCCACCCTGGACCAACTCGACGGGGCCCGGGACGTGGTGCTGTTGCATTCGGTCGAGTACCCGTGAGACCTCCAGCGGGACCTCGATGGTACTACGTCTGAAGCCAAACAACCGAGGGCGTCACCAGCAAACAAGCCCGCGACGGTTGGCGCATCGACCAGTGACCTCGATGGAAGCTCCAACTTCGCCCTTGCCATGCGCACAACCAGGGAGTCTGATCAATCTCCCCCGACAACCCCAAGCTCGACTCCAGCTCGGAACATCGAACAGCTACGTCGTTTCTATCCCTAAAAGCCTCGAGGCTTTGTACATTTCTCGTATTTTGTACAAACATCGCATCATGAATGAATAAAAGTTCGATTCCAAGTTCTTTATTTCGTTCAAAACAGAGGTAGCCTCGACTCTGTCTAATCAGAGTCAAGACTCCCTCGGGGGCTAACCAGGGGATCCCCCCTAAGTTCCTAAAAACCTTGCACGTTTTTTACTAAACTCGACGTTATTTTATTTATCTATGCCTCGAACGTGCCTCGCGACTAAGAAGAAAACACCTTGAGCTCCCTAAGGGTCAAGGGTGTCGAGACGGGAGCTCGCCTACGCCCCCAGGCTACGGTACCTCCACTCGCTCCCACCCTCGAAGGACTCAAGTCCGTGTCGAAAACTTAGTCGAAGCAAAACTCAGGCAAAGAAAAATAAGAAAACTCGAGCGCAAAGTCGTTTCAATATCATCTCGGGCCCTCACCCCAAAGCCCTCGAAGGAGTCTTTCCCACTCCTCCGAGGCCTCGGGGGCTATCAGGAGAAGGGTCTCTCCGACCCGACGTCCGACGCCCCCGAGACTTACGTTTTTGCTCGCTTTTCAAAATCTTCCTAGTCTCGCCTCTTTTTTCTTCCTAGTCAAAAAAGAGGCAACAAGGAATGAAATGCGAAAATGTCTTTACATTAGGCCTCGAAGGCCGCAAGCATGTTCTTTCTTACAAAAATATCCTCCCACGGAGGACACAACACAAGGGCTCGGTGGCCCAAACTAACTTTGTCTCTCCTCTTGAGGCTCGTCCGCAGGAGCAATCACCGAGGTGTCTTCAGGAGCCGAGGACGCTGCTGGGGGAAGCCCCACGTCCTCTTCAAAGAACCAAGCCAGGGCCTCCCCAGGGGCCTCGACGGCCCTGGTGAATTCTGCAATCTCCCGCTCGGCTTCGTCTTCATCGTTCGGCAGGATATATCCTTGGCTGACGGCGTCGAAGTTGAGGCCGTCGTAGTGGCTGGATATCACGGCGAAGGCCCGCTTCACCCCAAGATGCAGGGCACCGCGCACCCGGTCATCCACCTGACCCCTCAGGGCGGCCAGACGGCTGGTCAGGGAGCTCCCCGACTGACCATCTACGGTCCCGAGGGACGCGCAGGCCTCGGCGGCAGCATCTTGCAGAGCCTGGTGATCCGAAGCGTCAGCCTGGTAAACCGACTGCAGGGCGGCCGAGGCCTCCTCCGCCTCAGCAAGCTTCCCCTTCAGCTCTGCAGAGGATCGACACAACTCGTCAAAAGAAAAAGAAAACGCGATGAGGAAACCATAAGGCCTACGGAACAAAAGGTCACCTTTCGCCACACCCTCCCACTTCTGGGCGTCAGTGGCCGACGCCTCATCAGACTTCTGAGCCTGCTCGAGGTCCGTGCTCAGGGCCCGCGCTTTGGACGCCTCCTCGGCAGCCTGAGCACGAAGGGCCTCGGCCGCCTTCTCGGACTCCTCCAGCCGCGACGCCAAGTTCTTAACCTTCTCCGCCTCCCCGGCGGCGTACTCTTGGGCCTCGGCAACCGCGGCGGTCAGGTCCGAGCAGCGGACGCTCAGCCCGCCCGCCTCGGCACTCTTCTCGGCAAGCTGCTTCTGGGTGCGGGCGAGCTCAGCGCTCGACGTCTGAAGCTGCTCCCAGACGCGGCTCTCCCGACGGAGAAAATCCGACTTAGCCCGAGAGGTCTCCATGAGCTCCTAAGGTGGATAATCAACCAAACATTAACCCCCCTTTTACGACAAAACGGGAAGAAGAGGATCGCCCAAACAAGGGCCCTCACCTGGACGGCCCGAGGGAGGTCCCTTTCCACCAACGTCAGGGACGTCTTCAACGACCGCGTGAGGAGCGAGCCAAGCTGCTCAAGGACGTTCCAGTTTTCGAACTCGGGGGCATCGTCGAGGACAAACACCGGCTCGGCCTCGGGATCAGTTGGATCCCTCCACTCCACTCGAGGACCGCCCCAAGTGGGAGAATGACCTCCCAAGTGGGCAAGGGCCGAGCTTTCGCCCCCTCCTCCGACCTCTGACACCGGCAGCCTCGGCGGCGCGCTGGTAGCCTCGCCCTCCACCTCTGCTTTCCCACCTTTTGGGGAAGTCTCGTCAGAAGAGATGTTATGGATCTCCTCCGGCAAGCGCGACCCCTGAGGCAGGACGTCAGCCCCAGCCCCGGGCGCAACGGCCTGGGACGGCTTTGCCTCAGCCGCCTTGGCGGCCTCGACTTCAGCGGTCGAGGTCCCCGGGGCGCCTTCATCCCTCGACGCCCCAGAAGCAGGGTCCTCCTTTGGCGCCCCACCAGAGAACGGGGCCCCCTGTGGGAACTTGACGATTTCGGGCGTGACGTCCGGCCCGCCGGACCCCGGCAGTGGTGGCGTCACAGACGGTGCCACCACCGCACCAGCGGAGGAGGTCGCACCCACTTTCAGCGCCTTCCGAGGGCGGAGGGATAAGGCCTCCACGGACCCCTTCCCGCTGAGACAAGAGAAGAAAGATACGCATCAGGAAGAAAAAATCCCCACACGAGCAAACATGGGATGGGCAAGCGATGAGTGCTCACCCAGCCCTTGGCGCCCTCCTCGCAGAGGGCACGGGCGAGGTCTGCAGCCGCGGTGTCCCTGCGGGGGGAACCCCGCTCGGGGGAGGCGGGAGCTCCGTCTCGAGGACCTCCGTCAAAACCCCCACAGACGGCGGCGTCGATGGGCCCTGAGTGGACCCGTCGCCCCCCGGGGCGCAGAAGCCTCGCCACCCGCGCCCAGGGCAAAAACGGGGCTCTTCCCCGCCGCCTGCGCCCCGGGCACGCCCATCACGGGGCTCGCCAACTGGACCGGCGAATGGTCCACGTCTGGGAACCCCGCCAGGGGCTCGAAGTCCCCCTCCGAGCCCTCCTTGTCTTCATCATCAGAATCCTCCGTAGAGGAGGACTCTTTCGGCTCACCATGGAGCTTCTGTTGCCGCCGACGCCTCTCCAGGTCGTCACGGTCCTTCCGACGCTTAGCCCGCCTGGTGTTCCTGTCGTCCTTTCTCTTCTTCCTCTCCTCGGCCAGGCGCCGCCTCTCCTCCCTTTCCTCAGGAAGGGGAGGTTTCGAGGCACTGACCCCCCGCAAACCCTGCAAAAAGAAGTAAGTAAAGATCGAACACGAAAAAAAAGAAAGCACCGCGGCAACACACCCAAAAGATCGATCCCCTTACCAAACTGATGTACCCGCGAAACGGGCGCATCAGAATACTGAGCAGTTTGTTCGCGTCCTTCACCTCCTTTACCGCATCCCTCACCCGGCGAACGAGCTCGGGATAGGCGGCCGGAGACGCCCTCATCTGGCACTCCTGCAGGAGAGGCGCGTCGTCCCTCATCTTCGCCATAATCAGGGGCCGGTTCATCAGCGGTAGCACGCACCGCTGGTGGAACCAGGCCACGACCATCCCGGCCGTAAGACCCGCCGTCCACAGCCTCGACAAGGCCTCGAGTAGCGGGTCGAATCGACTCTGCCTCTTGTCGACGACGCCGTAGTTCCAAGAGTCCGGCCGCGACTCGATGACGCGGCCGGTGTATACTGGCAGCAGCCCGTCGTCGTTGCGAAGGTAGAACCAGCCCATGCGCCAGTCCTTATTCGAGGTGGCCGCCTGGGACGGGATGTACAGGCCCGACCTCTGCTGGCGAACGGAGAGCACGCAGCTCCCCGACCTCATCAGTCTCCGCCGACCCTCCGAAACCGCCTTCGTGAAGAGCTCGCCCCGGAAGAGATGGATCCAGAGCTCCCAGTGGGGCTCGATCCCCAGGAAACCTTCACAGACGGTCAAGAAGATGGCCGCCTGTGAAATGGAGTTGGGGGCAAGGTGATGCAGCTCGAGCCCGTAGTAGAAAAGAAGCGCCCGAAGGAACCGGCTTGCCGGTATCCCGAACCCACGCTCGTGGAAAGCGACGAAGCTGACCACGTAGCCGTTTGGGGGCCTCGGCTCCTCCTCCTCTGGGCCGGGGGCGATCCACTCTGGCCTATCAGAGCCGGAAAGGCCCCGAAGAAGTCCTCTCTCCACCAGCTCCGCTAGCTTCTCCGGGGTGGCGGCAGAAGCGCCCCACGGCTCAGCGGCGTCGGCCATCCTGAACGACAGAAGGCGGAGGCGCAGACGTCACAAAGAGGAAAGGTCACTCGATCTCTCTCTCTCTCTCCTTTTCTTCTTTGCCTCTCAACCCTCTACTCCGCCGCTGGCTCGGTCTCTCCCTCCCCACCTCAACTTTTGAGTGGTTGGACGGAGGAGGAAGACGAACAAGTAAGGGACACAGGCGAATGAGGAAAGGAACCGCTCCGAAATCCCCAAGGGGCGTATTATAGGGTGAAAACCAACGGCCAGATCCCGGTCGGTCACTATTCACCTGCATTTAATGCGTTGCACGCTAGGAGATCTCATGATTGCGAGAATCCTCTCGATACGAATGCGCACGCAAGCATTAAATGTCTGGTCGTGGGCCCTTGCACACGTCCGCAACCGGCGCCGCCCACGACCCCAGAAAGCCGCCTAAAAAGGCGCGCCCGCCGCTCCGACGGAAGAAGTAACCTACCTCTGACTCCTTCCCAGCGAAGGAACCCAGGGCATCGAGCCCGTTACGTTCCAGGGGTTCGAAGGCCGACCCCTCCGAGGGTTCGACAGCCGCCCCAAGATAACAGAGACAGGAATGGCCACGGACGCGCCTATTGCATGGCCCGAGCCGAGCCTGAGCACGACCGTTCAGGGCATCCAGAGTCGTATCCGAGGCTAGCAGGACGGTCTCAAAACGGGATCCCAACGAGGGGAGGCAACGAGCCCTCGGAACCAATCGAACGGTTCCGGGCCCTGGTGACTGTCCTCTGGCTCCATGTGTGTGGCTCTGGGCCCCTAGCCGACCCCTATCAAACGGGGCACGGGCACGCACTTGGAATTACCCGTTAAACAGCTCATCGTTCTCCGTCTCGCCCGAGCCCTCCAAGCCAGGCCTCGGGCGAACGCTCGTTCTCCGTCTCGCCCGAGCCCTCCGAGCCAGGCCTCGGGCTGGCGCTCGTTCTCCGTCTCGCCCGAGCCCTCCGAGCCAGGCCTCGGGCTGGCGCTCGTTCTCCGTCTCGCCCGAGCCCTCCAAACGAGGCCTCGGCAAGAAAGCGTGAGGGAGCTGCGGCGGCTGTGAAGGCAAAGGCAAAGTAAAGGGTCCCTCATCCCTCACTCGATATTTATAAAAGAAAACCCCGACAGGCGGGATCTCCCACGACAAAGGAAAGGTAACCGCACACATTTAATGCGCCCACCTAACCACGTCTCGAGCCGGTTGACAGGTACACGCGGTAATCCCCCATTCGTTCCACTTCCAGGGCCCACCGCGGCCGCCGCTCCGACTTCCTGTCCGTCGCCCTGGCGCCACGATCTCCACTCGCTGACGGTTTCCGCCTAAAAAGGCGCGCCCAACGAGCAGAAGAATTCCCAGACGACGGAGGCTTCTTCACGAAGGTAAAAACGGGCCCCGGCCCTTCCAAGCCTCGAAGCAGCGAAGGCTGGCCCTCGAAGAGGGTTCGATAGCCGGCTTCGAGCACCCGAGTCAGGGACACCAAGGGGCGCCACTCGCAGCATCGCTCGAGGGCCAAGCCCTCGAGGCCCCTCACGTGTATCCAAGGCAGGGCGCACGACGTGCAATGAGATCCCCTCGGAGGGAGGCATCGAGCCACCAGGTCCTATCGAATGGACCTGGCATTCCTGCAGACCGTGCGCCCACGCTTTATGAGATCGCCTCCGGGCTTCAGTCGACCCTATCGAACGGGGCACGAGGTCTCACTTGGATTTCCCGTTACCAGCTCACCGGGAACCTCGATACTCGCCCGCTCGTGGTAGTACGAGGCATCCCCCCTCGCATCCGATCGAAAGGACTCGCGGGATGACAAGTCAGGGCAATTGGCGTGCCGGACAGCTCGAAGAGCCGACCGGTCAGTTCAGCCTGGCACCCCTCGACGAAAGAGGGTCAAAAAACTCGGGGGCTCAACACTCCTGAACCTAAAAAACGTAACTAACACTCACACTCGTGAAAAAGCCCACGAGGGAGTCCTAACCACTCCCCCGTGGCCTCGGGGGCTACACCCACAGAATCAAAACAACCAAACTCTCGAGAACCAGTTAGCTAACCCTCGAGATCCCGGTAGAGAGCCCCTGCTCGAGTGCCAGCACTCGAACAAGGGCTCGGGGGCTACTGTCGGGGGTCCACAAAAGGGGTACCCCCAATCAACGCAAAGCAAATAAGTTAAACCTAGAGCACCAATTAATAAGAGACCTAACTAGTCTAACCCCATAAAAAACCAACCCCTCGAGCCCTCCAAGACAGGCCTCGGGCGAACGCTCATTCTCCGTCTCGCCCGAGCCCTCCAAGCCAGGCCTCGGGCGAACGCTCGTTCTCCGTCTCGCCCGAGCCCTCCAAGCCAGGCCTCGGACGAACGTTCGCTCTCCGTCTCGCCCGAGCCCTCCGAGCCAGGCCTCGGGCTGGCGCTCGTTCTCCATCTCGCCCGAGCCCTCCAAGCCAGGCCTCGGGCTGGCGCCCGTTCTCCGTCCCACCCGAGCCCTTCGCGTCAGGCCTCGGGCGAGCGCTCCACTACCCTTCAAGCCTCCCGCAAGAAGGAAGCTCCCTGCTTCTCAGCTCTGACAACCGTACCGGCCCCATACTGCGCATTTAATGCGTCCACCAGCTCTGGTCACATCCTCTGGTACACGACGTGTGCCACAGTATACCGGAGCCAGAGTCAAACCTCCTTTTTCACCACAAGCATGGGCAAAAGGGCACAAGTACAACACTGTCTGGCCATACTCTGCACTGTAGCACCCTCGAGCCATATCTCGAGACCTGGAAACCCACTGTACGACCGAGTTTACCGGGACTTACCCATACCTGCGGGGACTCGAGCCCCCCGTAGGCGCCACCTCGAGGCCGGCCCGGCGCCCCTCGAGCCCTAACGGCTTTCATGTCATTGGAGGACAGGTACCCCAAGACCTGGAGGGACCCTGCCAAGACTCGTACGTACCGGGATGGGCGCTGTACGGCCTCCACGTCGCCACGCCTCCACGTCCGCGCCCGGAATGGAGGCCACGCCTCAAGGACGCCTCAACAGCAACACCCACGCCGGCTCCAGTGACCCCGACAAGACAGAATACCTACCCTTCATCGTATTGGGCATCATACATGCCACTCTCCTGTAACCCTGGCCTCCTCTTGGACTATAAAAGAGGAAACCAGGCCCTTCACGCGGGAGGCGAGACAGGTCCACGAAGATCTAGACGGCCACACACACACGGTTCCACGCGAATCCACACCCACATACGAGTCCAGACTCAGGTCTACGCTCATTGAGCTTGTATTGCCCTTGTACAAGCACTTAGGTGCAAGTAATACAAGAACCTCCTCCCCCCCGCTGGACGTAAGGCCTTCTTTGCCTGAACCACGATAAATTCTTGTGTCATCTTGCATCACCATCTAGGAAGAGAGCACGCGATCATATTACTAGTTAGTGTCATACCCCCGGGGTAGAAACACCGACACCGCTACAGAGACTGCGACAGCTTCAGAGGAGGCAGAGCAGACAGAGCCGGTCCAGCAGCCACAGCCAACCCAGACCGCTTCTCAGCAGCTTCCAGCTTCCGAGGGTCAGCAGGCTACCGGCGTGTCTTCGTCCGACTCCGAGGAGTACCTCCAGCAGTTCGAGTTTACTCAGCGCACTCCGGAGACGGCACCTGACTCGTCTGCACCACCTCTGCCCTCCGACGCTTAGTTTGGCGCTTGATGCCAAAGGGGGAGAGTGGATGAGTATAGCGATAGGGGGAGCGATGTGAGAGGGATTTGACTTCTTATGTTGTGTTACATTCACATACGCTCTTTTCTTATTGCTTCTTTTGGCACCTATAGTTTGTTATATTCTTGTGCTATGGACCGTATGACATGTTTGTGCTCACTATGTTATCATATATGACATGTCATTTTGTTTCGCTCATTACTTGCTCTTAATTCTCACTTGTTATGTATATGAGCTCTTTTACTCTTGCACTTGTTATTCACTCTAACTTGTTGAGTGCAGGATGATGGCATGAAATGTATGAGCTTGCCTCTAACCATTTTCTCTTATCCATTGCAAGTGCATACATGTCATGATTTAAAAACCTCTTCTCTCTATACTCGATCTCGTGTTGTCATCAATCACCAAAAAGGGGGAGATTGAACGCATCTTGGCCCCTAGTGGTTTTGGTGATTGGATGAAACACAAGATTACTGTGACTAACGTGTGTTTTGCAGAAACAGATTTGAGTTAGGTCACGGTAATGGCGACGATACGGGCATATGGAGTTCATGTCCCCTAGCGATGGATATCGTTTCGGTTTTCAAAGGATGGACGACGAAGACAGTGGTAGACTAGGCTAAGTGTCATATGGTGTTGGAGGACACTTAGGTAGTCTTAGGTCTTTGTTTTTCCTTTGGCCGTACTATAAAGGGGAGCGTGAATCAGTAGCTTGACCTAGATGAGTCTATTGAGGTAGGTGTGGTGCACGCTTGTTATTTCATAGCCCTAGGTAGCTCAGAGAGATGCCTTAAGTCGAGAGGATCAAAAGTCGTTTAGGCCGCGTCACGATCCGAGTTGAGTCTGCCCTTGTAATGGGCATCGGACGCTGGCCAGGTGGGCATCGGACGTGTCCGATGCTCACCCCGACTAGGGTTTAGTCTGGTGCGTGGCATCAGATGCGCCGATGTGTTCACATCGGACGCGCCCGTGCCACTGTTCACGTGCGCGTGAACTGTGCGTCGCATCGGACGCTGGCATCGGACGCTGAGGGCCAGCGTCCGATGTCCATGCAGAGAGGTTCCAGAGAGGGTAAAACCACATCGGACGCGTCCGATGTGGTGGCATCGGACGCTGCCCAGCGTCCAATGTCCCTTTAACAGGTCTGACAAGAGGGTACAGTCGACCGTTGGTCGAGGTCATCGGCGCGTCCGATGCCAGGCATCGGAGCGTCCGATGCCCCCGCAGAAACCCTGTCTTGTGCTGTTTTTGAATGGCCGGTTGAGGGAGTATATATACTCCTTCCCTCCATCCATTTGAGTGTTCTTGCCACTTCCATCTGCTGAGAGACACATTGTGAGTGTGAGATAGTGCAAGAGCCCTAGTGAGGTTGAGTGATTTGCTAATTGTGAGAATTAGACACCTCCTAGTGAGAATTGAGTAGCAAGTGTGCATCCATCCATCTCTTTGGCCTTGTGTTGGTCAAGTGAGAGTTCTAGCTTGTTACTCTTGGTGATCGGCATCACCTAGATGACTTGGTGGCGATCGTGAAGCTTGGAGAGCATCCGGTGGCATTGTGGATGACCCAAGCAAGCTTGTGACCGGTAGTGAGCGATTCACCGGGCCGGAGCGGCGAAGAATCAGCTCATAGTGAGCACTTGATCCTTGTGCGGATCAAGGGGGAGCGATACCCTTGCGCGGGTGCTCCAACGAGGACTAGGGGGTGTGCCGACACCTCGATACCTCGGCAAAAAGATCATCTTGTCATCTCTACTCCTTTACTTACGCATTTACATTCAAGCAATTCAATTCCGCATTATACTTGTTGTTCATTCTCTATTGAATTGCTTTGCTAGAGTAGGAGTGGCATAGACTTGGTCTTTTGTGCGGTAGCGTAAAGAGAAATACACTTCTAGGCACTAGGGTGTTAATTGGGGCTTGATAGGTTTTATTCTTGCAAGAAGTTTTAGAAAAGCCCAATTCACCCCCCCTCTTGGGCATCTTGATCCTTTTAACAACAATGTTAAATCATGGACTAATTAGACTTAAAAATCATATCGCAAAATTATCACAATTTGTGTAATTAGTTATTTTTTAGTCTACATTTAATACTACATGAATGTGTCCAAACATTTAATGTGATAGATAAAAAAAATTGGGTGAGAAGTCTGGGAACTAAACACCTCTATACTCCACAGTAGAGATATATGCTCCACAAAAGAGGACGAATTTATTGAGTCTAATTAGTCCATAATTTAATAATATGGTGCTACAGTAAATATGTGCTAATGACATATTAATTAGACTTAATAGCTTCATCTCGTTAAGTATTGTGCGGCGATATAATTAGTTTTATAATTAATCTATTTTTAATAAACTAAATTAATACCATAACATTCGATCTGACATCCAAAATATTTTCACTTAGAGCATCTCCAATTGTTTGGAAAATTGACTTGGAAAAAAGTGTCATTTAGCAACTTGCTAAAACTTTTGGCAAGTGAATTTTTCATGTATCTCCAATAGTTTGGTAAATTGGGCTTCGTAAACATAGAAAGTAGGCGCGGGAGAAGTGGCGGCGGCGGCAAAAGGGAAAGAAACGCCGGATAGCAAGTGAAGCTGACTTGGTAAATATACCAAGTAGGTTACCTCCGATTCCAACTTGAAAAAATTTAGCAAGTCATGTACCAATCCGTTGGAGAATGTTTTTTCTTCTTTTCCCAATAAAACAAGGATAGCAAGTCATTTTTACAAACTATTGGAGATGCTCTTTGAAAGGATCAAATCAGCCTAGAGGGGGGGGTGAATAGGTGATTTTCTACAATCTAAAACTTCACAAACTAAAACTTGTAGTTAGATAACAACCGGTACTACCGGTTTGTTTGGGTAGGTACTACCGGGTATGAAACACCGGTACTACCGACACAAACAAACGACACTATTGGAAATGTAAAGGAAACTACAAATCCAATGTATGTTAGCTATGAATGTAAATCAACGAAATGCCCCCACTTCCCTAAGTATGGTAGATGAAGATTCTAGCCTTGTCAAGCCTTGGTTACTTTCCACGGTGTAGATCGAGTCTTCCCAACCTAAGAACAAGGGAGGAAGAGGAAGAACACGAAGAACACAAGTACAAGCGTAATATCCAAAGTAGAGATAACAACAAGCACACGAGACACAACGATTTATCCTGAGGTTCGGCCAAACCACTAAGGAGTGCCTACGTCCTCGTTGTTGAGGTGACCACAAAGGTCAGAGTCTCTTTCACCTCCTTGCCTCACTCAAGCCACCACAAAGGTTAGCCGAGTTTCTCCACTAGAAATCACAGGGGAAATACAAACCCTTCGAGGAGCCCTCACAAATGAATCAACACGGGCTACCACGAAGAACACCTAACCGACTAGGGTTCAAAGAACCCAAGAGTAATAGACACAAACCAAGCCGGCTAGATGAGGAACCAAGTGCTCAAGTCATAGATCGGAGCTTCCCACTCTCTAATCTCACTTCTCTAGCTTAAATCTTGCAAAGGAATGAATCTTAGAGCAAAGGGGGAGAGAGGAGAAGAGTCAATGCTTGGAGGCCTTTTTGGCAGCTGGTTGGTCGCAATGAATGTTAGAGAGAGTGGGTAACGGTCAAAAGAGAAGTGGGAGGCTATTTATAGTCCCCCAGTCCCGAGGCCTGTCGGTAGTACCGACCACCCATGGTCAGTAGTATCGACCAGCCAAGAACCGTTGCGCCAGATCTGAGTTGACTTAGATCCAACCACCGACCAAGGGTCGGTAGTACCGTCCTTATGGCGGTACTACCGCCAGGCTAAAACGTCCGCGAACAGAGAGCTCCACGAAAAGATCACTTGGCTGCTCGGTACCTACCGACCAGGGTCAGTACCACCGAGCGTTGGTAGTACCGGCTTTATAGCGGTACTACTGCCAAGTCAAATCGCACACGAACAGAGAGCTTCAAGAATCGGCCTCAGGGGCTCGGTACCTACCAACCAGGGTCGGTACTACCGAGCCCTGTAGTACCGACTAATATAGCGGTACTACCGCCAAGCCAATTGGCACACGAACAGAGAGGTCTGCAAAAACAACCTTTCTACCGACCAAGGTCGGTACCACCGAGGGTCGATAGTATCGGCCTTATGGCGGTACTACCGCCAAGTCATTTTCAAACCTACACAGAGAGAGTGTTAGAATGGTCTGGGTGGTCGGTACTACCGACCTTATGGCGGTACTACCGCCAGTTCAAAATGAACTATACCTAGAGAGCATTGCGCGCGGCCTCCCTGGTCGGTACCACCGACCCCATGGTCGGTACTACCGACTACACAGAATTACATCTACGTATTCGTGATCGTGCGGTGACTCTCGAGCAAACTTTTGTTAGTTGACATGAGCACTTTTCTCCATATCTAGCCAACTTAATTTGTATCCCTCTTGATAGTCCGACTTACCTATAACTCAAGTTTAAAATTAAACTTTCAATCCACCACTTGAGGTAGGCATCTTTTGTCCAACAATAATCAACGTGCTTTGTCCACGAGATTTCAACATTTCAAATCTTTCTAAGGACTAACACCTGCATACGTGCTTTTATAAATCTATTAGTCCCTAATTTAATTGTCATTAATTAGCCAAAACCCACATTGGGGACGAATGCACTTACACTCTTACATCTAAACACAGCCTTATTCAATGAAAATGAAGCGTTCTCAATTCTTGAAAATGGGATAGCAAAGTTTATCCTGCGCGCTTCATCTAGTAACGATCATTTAAGTGCTGCAACAAAGTTCTACGAGAAACGGTGCAGTTTGTTGTCGAACACTCAATGGCTTCCGAAACTTATTCCTCCAGGATATTACAACTTATGGGGTGTTTAGTTCGAGAATGACACATCAAATGTTGCAACACTAATTTAATTTATTAAAAATAGACTAATAAAAAAACAAATTATATATTTCGTCCGGAAATCATGAGACAAATTTATTAAGACTAATTAATTTATTATTAACACATATTTGCTGTAGCACAATATTATCAAATCATGGACTAATTAGGCCTAAAATATCGTCTCACAAAGTTATTATAATTTGTGCAATTAGTTATTTTTTAGTTTATATTTAAATTCTATGTATATGTTCAAACATTCGATATGATAGATGAAAAGTTTTGGGCTGCAAATTAAACCGGGCCTATTGCGGTTTTCTTTCGATTCAAGCAACGCAATAGTTGAAACATACCACAACACTGGTGAACCACTGAACCGTGTGTTTTGGTACCTGAATGCGCTGTGTCTTGGTGCTTCTCTGGTGTTCATTGTTTCTTTTTCGACTTGTGCCCTCTTAATAAAACACGATCGAAGGATTAGGACTTGTGCATATCAAAATACATTTAGCGGCCATTTGGATCTTTTATTTTAAAGATATTAAAATATATTCAATATAAATTAGGCTATTTTGGCTTGGAATTTGACATTCTACTATTTTTCAAGGTTTACATATAAGTCTATCTCAAATCCATAAGGTGTGAAAGAAATATATTCTATATATCATCATGCTATATTTCTATTTTGTGACTTATAACACTCTCTTCAACTTACTCCCCTATGATAGAAATGTAACTGATGAGTATCTCTCGTATAGTCAAGAAAAATATACTCCCTCCGTATAGGATTTGTAAATCGTTTAGGACATGACTTAATATAATGAGTGATTAATTATGATAGAGTTTTTTTCCTATTGTCGGGGGAACACCAAAGGGGTACCCCGAATCAACGCAAAACCAATAGGTTAAACCTAGAACACCAATTAATGACAAAATCTAGCAAGTATAACCTTCTAAAAAGCCAACCCCTCGAGCCCCGGTACATAGGCCTCGAGCCCTCCACAGCCGTACATCGCTCCTCGAGACCCCACGCGGGGACCTCGAGCCTCTCTGGCGCGACAGCCTATCCCTCGAGACGCTTCACGCCTCCCTCGAGCGGCACAGACACCGGATACCAGCCCCATACTGTGTATTTAATGCGTTCACCTACTCCGGTCACGTCTTCTGGTGCACGGCGACGTGCGCCACAGTAAACCGGAGCCACAGTCAAATCTCGCTTTCACCTCAAGAATGGGCAAAAAGGCGCAGGTACGGCACTGTTGGGCCATGCCCCACACTGAAGCGCACTCGAGCCTCATCCCGAGGCCTGGGTTCCCGCTGTACGCCCGGGCGTTCCGGGACTTGCCCATACCTGCGGGGGCTCGAGCCCCCCGTAGGCGCCACCTCGAGGCCAGCTCCGCGCCCCTCGAGCCCTAACCGCTTTCATGCTATTGGAGGACAGGTACCCCAAGACCCGGAGGGACCCCGCTGCGTCCTGTACATGCCGGAATGGGCGCTGTACGGCCCCCACGTCGCCACGCCTCCACGTCCGCGCCCGGGATGGAGGTCACGCTCCAAGGACGCCTCGACAGCAACGCCCCCGTCGGCTCCAGTGGCCCCGACAAGACAGGATTCCTACCCTTCGCCATATCGAGCGCTGTACATGTCATTCCTGTGTAACCCTGGCCTCCTCTTGCTCTATAAAAGAGGACGCCAGGGCCCTTCGCGCGGACAGAGAGAGACAACCCCAAAAAGGAAGACACACGAGTCCACATACAAAAAACACGAGTCCGGACTCCGGTCCACGCTCATTGAGCTTGTATTGCCCCTGTACAAGCACTTAGGTGCAAGTAATACGAGAACCTCCTCCCCCGCTGGACGTAGGGCCTTCTTTGCCCGAACCAGGATAAATCCTTGTGTCATCTTGCGTCACCATCCAGAAAGAGAACACGCGATCATATTACTAGTTGGTGTCGTACCCCGGGGTCGAAACACCGGCACATATCTACCCTATTAAATATGGTATCAACTGCATTCCATATGAGAAACTTCGATAGATGCATTGGCTAGCAGGGAGAGGTGCAAGTTGTGACATGGTTGGTTTGATCCCTCCCATACATCCTTTTTTTGTTTTCGTTTTCATTTTGCATAGCACTATATGGTGGGCGAAATCTTTTTCCTCTGCCGCACACTTTTTTGATTGATGGGTTCACTCGCGGTTGTTTTCGTCTAAAGATGATAGTGAGTGCATGTAAAAGAGTCAGACAACAAGGAGTCCAACACCATCTCCGAGTCTGGTGGCAAGGGGTATAACACCACCTCCTCCGTCTCTGGCACGACCTCTTCCTCCATCTCTGACGCGAGCTCCTCCTCCGTCTTTGGTGCGAGCTCCGACGTGTTCTGCATGTTGCTCGAGCAAAGAAGGTTGGAAGCGAGCTAGACACGGTCAACCGACGAGGTGATTAAAGGGGCAACGAAACAACACTATTAAAGCACGAGACTAAACGAGACGACAGGAGCCCGAGCGTGATGCTATTAACGCGTCGCGAGAGCCAGAGCACGCACATGTAAGGGCAGCAACATCCAAAATACTACTCCTTCCTCTAGACGACTTCCTTTCCTCAATTTTCCTTCGGTGCTATAACGGCGTCTAAATCCTATAGGGAGGGAGTAACTAAACAAGGCTTAAAGATAAACTAGTGGAGGGTGCGTGCCCTCGCGCGCGAGGACAAAGGATCATAGTTTGTGAGGACAAAGGATCATAGTTTGTTTCATGGTGGCGACAATAACTTGTTACATCGGTATGGTGTTTTAGAACATATGACAAATACATAGATACATAAGTATTTTGCACATAATATATAGGTTTGGAAAGAGATGACAATGATACATTCGAATATATTACATGTGTTGATAATCTATATAAAAGTAATAAATTCTCTAATACACTATGAAATCTAACAAATAAGTAGCAAGGCTCTTGATTTTACAAAATTATGGCACTTCATGGAATACTTGTTGGGTGCTTACAATAACCACTCTGTTCTTACCATGAATCAAAACATTCAGACTTTTTTGTCCTAAGAAATTCATACCATGAATAAGGAATCATGTTAGTACCAAAAAAAGCGTCGAAAGGCTGAGGAAAACTGCTATCTTAATAGACTGAAATATATTTGTTGTTTCTATAATGAACTATTAGAGTAGGAAGGCATACATGCAGGGCGAACAATTTGAAGTGGAAGTGTTAGTGGTAAAATAATACCAACATATTTGTATTAGCATCAGTCACCTAACAAAATAAGTTAATAAAGCTAATCAGATGTTCAAATACTTCTTTCGTAGATTGATAGGAAATACTACAAAACTTCCAAATTTGAACCTGTCAAACAGTGTGGACAATGAAAATCAGAATCAATGGAAAGGTACCAACACTAATTTCGTTTTCAGCCTGTGATGTGACATCACATCAATTTTGAAACACCATGACTATTTAGTACCTGCACCAGGAAGAAAAATCATATACACAAATTGTAAGTTGTCCACACTTTTCATATATCCCGTGGAAGTGTCAGTTTTAGCATTTTTGGGTTATGTGACCAATGCACTAAGGGAATGGTATGAACAACTCAGGCAATAATTAAGTAATCTAACCTCATCACACACATGACCAGCACCAGTGACCAGTGCAATGCCTATTAGCTCATCTGGTTTCCATTGTTATGTAAGGAGAAATAGCCAGTGGTTGTTGCACAAATCAGTGTACTGAACATCAAAGTGTTTTAGACCTATTCATAGCAACATAAAATCAATATTTGAGCAAAGGACGTAGTGCAACCATCTATTATTTGAAACTGAACTCTAATTCTGATTTTTTTAGAACAGGTGCAAAAAAAGTTCAATGAATTTTGTCATTATTAACAAGAAGGCCAACAATTTGGAGAACAAAGGGAACCTAGAGGAACCGAGGATAAGAGCACGACAATGCCACCAATGAAGTTCAGGACTAAAGCAGGAGACAAAGACAACACTGATTAAAATCTTACAGAACGTCATGTAGAAACTTCTGTAAACTGCTCAGAACATGAGACCTTAGATGGATGAAGGATGGAACAAAAATTTAGGAACTTATATAAGCTGGTGTAGGAACAGCTGACACAACTAAATGACTATTCTCTATTTTTTACCTCCATCAAGAATCAAATTTAGATTATACTATGTCATTAGACTCCATGATGGTGCACTCTGTAACTTGCTTTCTAAGCTTAATGTGGAGATGACGAAGGGAAGCAACAATCACATGGCATTTTTGTACCCTGAAGTTTTAGTACTTTTCAGCTTTCTGTATACAAACATTACAACAAAAGATCAGGAAAAGAAGAGGTCACAGTATACATATTTTTAGCGGGCAGTGGGCAAAATACATCTTTCAGATAGAAATATATCTTTCAAATATAAATATTATGTGCAAAGAAGCGTCTTTTTCTATAAAATACAGGCAGTAAGGTGTAGTCAAAGTTCTAAATTGATAACACAGTCACTTTTTAGAAGGCACCATAGGCAGTAAGTGAAGGATCTTATATAGCTAAGTTGATCGCTTTTTGGAATCAACTATTAGAATAGTTGAAAGCAAGAGACCATATGAGACACTCTAAATTTTTTGAGATGTACATACTGGAAAGACCATATGAAAGATAAATATTAGCAACATGTATGAGCATAGTAGGAAGATGATTAAAAGAAAGAACCGGAGCCCAATTAGCCATGGCAAAATCAGTATATCTGAAATGGAGAATAAGAAGCAGTAGACCGAAAATAAGGGACTTACTTAAACAGGAAACCGTCTCTAAAAACTTCTTGCTAAGCGAGTCCCTGTGAAATATCGCCTGTTGACTGCACCACGAGGAGTAAATAAACCAGTGGCAGACCAGATTGGACAGGGACCCTGCAATTAAATTTGGGGTACCATTGTTTAAGGGACTAATTTCGATCGTGAAGCCAACAAGGTACCATGCAATCACTCCAATACATACAAAGTATAAGTAATACAGGCAACATAACTATGGGCAGATTTGTCAACTAATATATATGCAGGCTATTTCAAGCCGGTAGCTATTGACTGTGGTGACAGTTACCTAAGCACAAATATGAGGACCTGAAAAGAGAGCACGTTGAAATATAGTCTGCATACTAAGTATACAGTCTTCAAAGTTACAAAAGATCTGTATACTAAGAAGACTGTAACTCTCTGAAACAAGATCCTGCGAGGAACGTATCTATTGAGCCTAAGGTTATGTTGTTCATTTTTTAAATAAAAATATGGTGCCACCTATGGAAAGCACGAAGGATTCATCAGGTTAGAATAAAGGAAAAATGGACTATTTTATCTTGGTCTCAATAAACTGAAAAAGGGCATGCACTTTTCGCCTACTTAGTTTAATAAAGTTGTTAAAGAAAACCCTTAGTACTACAAAGAAACAAACTTCACGGTAAGATCATCCTGTGGGTGGGAAAAAAATCTATACATAGATGACTGAATTACTAATCATATAATTTTTTAAACATGTACCTCTACTCAGATAAGCTCTAGGTAGAAGAACTAAGAACATCTTGTAGGTGGGAAAAAATCTATACATACATGACTGAATTACTAATCATATATTTTTTTAGAATATGTAGCACTACCCAGGCCAGATAAGCTCTAGAGGTAAAACTAAGAAATGCAATAAACATTTACTCACCAATATTTTGACAGCCCCAGATCCACATATATTCGATCCAGTCCCCCTTCTGAATTCTGGCGTAGAAATAGTTAGGAAAAATGTATAATGTAAACATATATATGAGGTGATAATTAATTTAATGCTTTTGGGCTTCCCAGTTGCACCTAATTTTGAACTGCACAATGTAAAGAAACCGACATGGTGTAAGAGAACATATGACAAAAGCACCGATGACCAAATACATTGAGGCAAATAAAAATGTGATACATGAGGAAAATATCAGAAAAATAAGAAATATGAAAAAAAAAATTCTGCTTCATCTACAACACATGCTGCAGGTACCCAAACCAGTCAAGCACATATATTGGTGGGAGTCAATTGTTTTTTGACCCAGATTTTCATCACAGCAGCAGCAGCATCTAAGTCGATGGTTTTATTACATAATTAATTAATTTGGTGAACAAAGAAAAGGTAATAAAACTAAACATTTAAGAAATCTCCAACCAGGGATTGTACCATTACCTGCAGTAAACAAAAGGAGCACATATCCTTTGCAGGGGGCAACAACAGGCATTGTGGGCAGAGGTACACAGTTCGGCCACAATGGCTGGAAAAATACAATTCATAGGTGGAACCATAAATCAACGAAATCAATCATCACCTGCTCCAAGTGTTTGCGGACCACAACATAGACCTGCTTTTTGACAATCTATAAGGCAAAACCAATATGATCTCAGCAGTATGTTAGAATATTATGAACCCATACACATACAGAGAGATGGCTACGAAAATAATTGTATAAGTAAACAAAAATAAAAAAGTAAGGAGCTTGCAAAAGTAGTAGGCATGGTCAGAATATTAACCTTAATTTTAGATTTGGCCCAAGCAAAACAAACAAGAACTAAACATCGATAGAGGAAGCATGATAATGCACAAATGTTAAAGCATGTTTGCAATAAGACATTAAGCTATTTTGTTTAAAAATATAACCATAAAAAGCAGTGTGACAAATTGCAATCTTACCAGGCTAAAATTACGGGCGTTCACATGCCATGGAACCAACCACACAAACCTGATTTAGAGGAGCTCTGCACCCAAAAAACAAGGGTAGAAGATTACACTTCTTTGAGCAGGTTAGCTAAGATTGGAAGGCAAACTTTTAGTATGCAGTAGATGAATTCATCTAAACCGTGTATCGCCTCAAAATTCAGGGAAACATGAGCACAAGATAGGAAATCACAATTAAACAAAAAATATCTGAAGTTAATTTTATGCTTTACTTCCAATCTATAAAACAACACAAACCTTAGCATATGGAAATAAAGTTGGGAATGTGACCTCTGGAAAGGAGGTTTGCTTGTAGCAGATGATATACAGACAAAAAAATGCGAGAGAAGAACCTGGAGCAGGAACCCCCAAATTTCATTTCCCTAAACGTCAAATCATTTTGGATGCCCAAAGGCAAACATAGCTATCCAAAGTTTTGGGTATAAACCTGCAATCATTCTTATCTGAAAATAGACAGGCATGAATTAACCCATCTAGATTTGTAATAGAAGACGACCGACAACTCATGGAGCACAAAAAGGCATGTAAGTGATAAATGTGAAGCTATTCTGGACTACATCTTGCATGTCTCATAGTTGAAAGGGCATGCTGCTCTAAAGATGGAGCCGAACCTAGCAGCCGACACCCTAAAAATTATAATGACATATTGGTAAGAGAAAAGAGGGCAACAATAGAAGTAGGGTGAAACTGACCTTGCCCTGTTCTTTTGCTCCTTTCACCAAGATTATTCATGTCCTCAAAATTATTTTTGAAGCTGTGCAGGCACAGGTAGATTATTTATTCTAGACAGTAGCTGCTCAATCTCTGTAGTTTCCTCAACTTTTGTCCCAGGCAGTGGTTCTGACGACAACATTATAGATAGTATTGAAATATTTATACTGAACAGACATAAGGATTATGCTGCAACACTAATAGCAGATAACTGTATAAACTTTTAATAGTATGCAAAATGGGAAACACTAGATTGCAGTTGACCAGGAGGTAAAGCTGATAAAGAAAGATAAGAGTAAGAACCAAGCGGACCACCTGACATTGCACCATTTGTTGCGTAAAATCTGAATCACCTAGATAATATATAGAATTTTAGATCATCTAAATGTTGACCTTTTTATGGTAATGATTTGTCCTTTAAAAATCATTCTCTAGATTATCTTTATTCAAACAAACAATACAATAAACCTCAGTAATGTATTGACCATCTGTAACTTATAAATTTATATTCTAGTAGCTCCTACCGAGCTTTTGGAAACAACTTGGTCGTTGAGATGATGAATTAATTTGTTGAGAGTGCAGAACTGACCTCTGGAATACTTTTTCCAGCTTACTCTACCGCTGCGATGGTTCGATGCTTGGGAAATTTCTAGATGCTGACCTTTCTTATGGCAATGTTTTGTCCTTCAAAAAATATTCTCTATATGATCTCTGTTGAAACAAACAATACAACAAACTTCAGTGATCTATCTACCATATATAACTTGACAATTTATATTCTAACAAAATATATTCAGGTTTTTATGGTAATGCTTTGTCCTTTAAAAAATATTCTCTAGATTATCTCTATTCAAACAAACAATGCAGTAAACTTCAGTAATGTATTGACCATCTATAACCTATGAATTTATATTCTAGCAGCTCATACTGAGCTTTTGGAAACAACTTGGTTGTTGAGATGATGAATTAATTTGTTAAGAGTTCAGAACTGACCTCTGGAATACTTTTTTCAGCTTACTTTGCCGCTGCGATGGTTCGATGCTTGGGAAATTGCTAGATGCTGACCTTTCTTATGACAATGCTTTGTCCTTCAAAAAATATTCTCTATATGATCTCTGTTCAAACAAACAATGCAACAAACTTCAGTGATCTATCTACCATCTATAACTTAACAATTTATATTCTAATAGCTTATATTCAGATTTGGAAGACAACTTGGTCGTCGAGACGATGAACTAATTTGTTGAGAGTACAAAACTGACCTCTGAAATACTTCTTTCAGCTCTCTCTGCGGTTGTCGTGGTACAATGCTCGGGCAATTGTTCATGGAGGATGAGTGAATATCCTATGTCGAGCATCTTACTATGATTGACTGTCTGCACAATCACGAAAATGGTGTGGAAAAAGCAAGCTTCAGTAAGGACGTAGTAGATGGAGGAATCTTTCATGTACTGCCCAGCGAATAGAACAATTATGAAGAAGAACCAAAGACAATTAATTTACCCACAGGTATGTGACTGGAGACATGTGGTGCCAACATTTATATATAGGGTCATAGCACTGGAATAACAGTGATTCACTAAGGTTAGAAAGACACCAAAATCAAAGAATTTTCATACAATTGAAACATTTGCAGGCAGGCTACTAAAACTGAATAACTCTGCAGTTAAAGAAGGATCCTTTTTTTCAGCAAAAGGAGAGCAGAAACATAGTAGCCAGTAGATACATTGCTAGCGAATGATCTTGGAAGTATAACCGGACTGTCGATACTGCCATTGTAGAAGACTATTTACTGTTGCAAGCGATGTAGAATAGAAATTGTGAGCATTGCCAGAAGTACGTATTACCTGAAGTGAAGTGATCTGATGATGGCAATGGCATGGCACAATAAGAACCAGAAACACCCATTACCAGCCATGGCACGAGGCAATAACTGAGAAATTTGATACCCAAAAAAGGTGCCAGAAATCAAGAATCTGCAGACATGGCAATATACACTCATTCAGCATTCATGGATTATGTAAATTCTACTTACAATCAGTGGCCCCTTTTCGGCTATGTGAGGCCTTACCATCTAATTATCTAAAGAAAATGAGATTTCCAAGCTGGTAAGTGAATCTTTGTAAAAATACAGCAAAGAAATGTCTGTAAAAGGACACTGGAACCACAATGATGATCCAGAAGCTAAAGTTTATTTCATAACAAAAAAGACTAAGGGGACAAAGATGAAACCTGTCTAATGTCTTGGACCCTGATGGAATATTCAGCTTTTAGTTACAGGAAAATATGGGGCTGTGACAATGCATGAAAGGAAAAAAATGACTGAGGAGAAGATCATAAATGTACATGGGCATATGGCGTACTCCCTGATAAAGTCGAGTTGTAGTAGCCCCAGAATTGCACAATTCTCTGAAGATGCAGAATTGAACAAAAAATTTATTGTGTAACGAACTGCATCTTAATAGGCCAAATCCGAGCTAACCATGTTGGAGTGTGCTTAC
The DNA here is from genome assembly GCA_009763385.1 of Coix lacryma-jobi var. lacryma-jobi. Lineage (NCBI taxonomy): Eukaryota > Viridiplantae > Streptophyta > Magnoliopsida > Poales > Poaceae > Coix > Coix lacryma-jobi. The sequence goes on from CM019827.1 coordinate 18,324,761, forward strand.
ACAGGAATATTAAAGAATAAGATAATAACACAAGCACATGTAAGCCAACTGCAAGGTACAGGAATAATTTATGAACAAAAATTGAACCTGAAGTTAACATAATTTCATACAGGAAGACCATACAAGAATGGAACCTGATGTTGTGCGTGCAACCTTGTTTTCATGAATATAGATTGCATCCTGTATACATGGTGTTGTAACGACGACCTGAATTTGGAGGAGGAATTACCAAATGTAAAACGAGAGGGGATGGGGGGCACCAAGAAATCAGAAAAACAAAAAAGCTAGTGGATGGAGGGGGCGACAACTGTTACCAGAGAGCTGATTCAGACATCGTCCAATGTCCACGAACCTCATCCTGGTGGTCGCCGCTGCTGTCGCCGGTGAGCCCGTCCATGTGGGAACAGAGCACCGCCGCCACGGGTGGGGTCGCCGGTGGGCGGTCGCAACCTGTAATACATGCAGCTAGGGTTTCCTGTAGCACAGGAGCACACACGGAGCTGAGCGATGCTGGGGCCACGAGCATCGCCGGGGAGGAGCCATGAGAGGAAGAAGGAGAAGAAGATAGTGACGTACCGGCAGTATAGCTGTCGAGCCTTGTCACCGGTGAGGACGAGGCAACTAGGGTTTCGTGAAGCGCACGAGGACCGTAGGGAGGATGCAGCACCGGGAGAAGCCGCGGCGACCTGCGGGGCCCTCTCATGCTGCGCCATGACGCGAGGGAGAGAGGAGGAGGCCAGCGGAGGCCGGCCGCAGGCGCCGTCGTGGGGGCGTCGTCGCTCCGCCCGTCGCTGGCACGGGAGCAGACGAGGGAAAGAGGGGATGGGGAGCGAATTTTTTTTGTTTGTTTGCAAAGCAGAAGTTGGTATATATATTGGTTTGTCTAGATTCGACCGAGAAGCCGAAGAAACAGGGTCGAAGCTAGAGAAGCGAGCAATAAAAACCAGAAGCTGATTCCAGCAAAATCCACCTGAACCGATATGGGCCGTTGGATGAAAGATCGGATGGCCAAATTTTTTTTTGGTGACGTGGCTAGGGTCTCCTTCTGAGGAGCTGGTGAGCCTTGTAACCTTTTAATTATTCAAGTGTGTTGAGCCATACACTTATCTAGCATCTCTCATCACTTATTTCATTGCTATGAAAAATAAGTCTATTCGTTTGAAGTTATTTCGGCTATTTTAATAGTGTTCTGTGAGAGAGAATAAGTTATAATACAGTTGATAGACCGACTGATAAGTTTAAGCGATCAGCTAGAATGTCCAACTATCCCTCGTCGTCTTTTCTGAAGCTCAAACTAATATCGAGGAAACTTCCATGCCAAAATACAATGTCTCAGAACTAATTCTCACGTGTGAACTAGTCATATACCAGTTGGTTGAGTTCATTATGGTGGAACGTGTCTACCTATGTTTAAATCATCGACTTAACATGGACACACATCCGAGGCACACACGTGTATTTTTTTAAAATTTATTCTAAGATTTAACAAGACTATGTCCGTTGACGGCGAGACGCTTACGGTGACCTCTTAAATCTCAAGATCTCCTGACTTAGTCCTTCAGGCAGACTTATAGAAGTAAGATTTATGTACGTATGTACGAAGGTAAGTGCACATGCATATGGACGTCTGCGTTTATTTATACTTTTTTTTGACAACCGTTTATTTATACTTTAATTTTCAAAGAAGAACTAACCGGCACGTGCATTGTCATTGCAAACCAATTGTCAAAAACTCAAAATAGTGCATATCCTCGCAATTAGCTTTGGATGAGTTGTCGCAATTAGCTTGGATGAGTTGTGTGCCTGCGCTCCTGGGTGTCTGTCTGTCCAGCTGCACATGCTCTCACGAGCCTAATCATAGGCCAGGGGTAAAAGCGCAAATATTTCTGCGCTCTCTTCCAGGTGGGCCCCTTTCTGGCTTTCTCTCCCCTCCTTCCCCTTCTCCCCTCACCCTTTCTCGATACACTTCTCTAACGCGGCGGATCTACCTCGCCCCGCCGGCGCGCAGCTCACCCACCGAAGCGAGGAGGCAATCGAGGCGGACGAAGCGCCGCACCAAATTCAACGAGGGATCGAGCACCGGAGGCTTAGTGCAAAATGTTCAAGTTCCTCAAGGAGGTGGTCGCGGGATCCGGATCGGGCCTCAAGGACTTCCCCTACACCATCGGTGAGCCCTACGCATCCGCCTGGGGCTCATGGACACACCACCGCGGTACTTCTAAGGTACGCTTCCGCATCATTCCACCCCTTCCCACCCGATCGATCAGTCCCCTTTCCATGTGTGCCGTTGTTTTTGGTTCGTCGACTGGTACGGTTCGGTAGAACTGGTTCCGCTGGTATAATTCGGCGAGGAACGAACTGTGCATACTATGCTTCGTGTGTACTTTGCTGTTTGGTTCATATGCTATGTGGCTGCATAGGCTCTTGATTTTGTGGGTGTGCGCTCTGTAGCATTTTGAGCATTCGAGTGCTGTTTTAGGGGTAGGTGTAACTATGTTGGAGTATTGCTAGCTTTAGTAGCCCTTCAGAAGCATAATTGCTGGATTCGTTGTAGAGTTGATTCGAGGCAAGTCTGGCTAAGCTAATGAAGGGTATTTGGTTGTACTTTAGATTTTGTGTGATATACTAGTTGTGTGCTGTTATAGTGTTATTTAAACTTCGATCTGCTTGTTTGACTATCGAGCTCATTTACAGTGACATGCCATCCAACTTGGAGAGGGTCAAGGATATTGAGGATGTTACTGCTACTAGCTCTTATGTTGCATTCACCATACCATCCAACTTTGTGTGGTATAGTTATGTGCAGTTATTTAAACTTCGTCTGCTTGTTTGATTGTGCACACATCTTTTCTCACTATTACATCACATCAGCTGTAGGCTGAGAAGACAATAAAAGCAAATAAACACAAAACCTTGGATGACTTGCAAATCTTGCAATTCTTGATATATTGTCAAATACACAGAAGTTTAGAGATCATGGGTCATATTACCACTCAGGTCTTTGTCACTGCAATATGGCGCACTGTCAATGGAGTTTTATTATTCATCTTAGCTTCACCATCATACTGAATTTTCATATGCAATTTTGATTTCTTAAGCAGTCTACCCTGTTTTTCCCACCACATGATTATTTGTCTGAATTTTCGTTAGATTTGTTTGCCATTACCAATGTTGTTTGTTGCCTTGTCTTCTCCAGGATGATGGGTCGCCTGTGTCAATTTTTTCTCTGTCAGGGAGCAACCCTCAGGACAGACACATGGTTGCTGGTCGCAATGGTGTTAAGAGATTACGGACAGTAAGCTAACATTCAGCCATTGGGTTTCTGATTTCCAATATTCAATAGTGCTGTACCTTTTAGACTTGAGGAACAGTCTGTGGTAGCAAAATGTCAAGTCTTCAAAAAATAACGCCAGCAACAGAGCCTTCTTTCAGGAAATCTAGGCAACATTGTAAAAATATGTAGGTCAAATGAGAAGGCAAAATGCGAAAAGGAAGATGGAAATGTTTTTTTGGCAATATTTCAGCATTCAACATTATATACTTCTTTGTGCTCTTCCATCCACAACACTACTGAATCATTTCTGTTATATCTTATTCACCAGAAGTAGCATTTTCAACAATACACATGTTTCTTTTTTTTGGGGTGGGGTGGGGGGGGGGGGGGGGGCGGTGGGGGGGTTAACTTGACCTTTTGTTTCCTCAATATATGCTAAGTCAGTTCAGTGCTGCTTTGTTTACTGCAGGTGCGGCATCCAAATATCTTATCCTTTTTACACAGTACTGAAGCAGAAGTTGCGGATGGACCTGCCATGAAACACACAATTTATATTGTAACAGAGCCTGTTATGCCACTTTCTGAAAAGCTCAAGGAACTGAATCTTGGTGGGACACAGAGGTACCGTACCATGAGCTTCTTGTACTTTTCTGTTTATCAAAATGTTTTTTCAGAAGAAAAATTCTGCAGTTTCTAGCATTTTTTTTTTCAGTAGGTTTAAATTCAGTTCTGTTAATGTTTCTTTTTTTGGAATGTTGATCTACTTTGTCATTATGCTTAACGGTGCAGAGATGAGTACTTTGCATGGGGGCTTCATCAGATATCCAAAGCTGTGAGCTTTCTCAATAATGACTGCAAACTTGTAAGTTCCTGCATCAAGTTGAAGTTTGGAACGTAATATGCAATCCGGCTTGTTTTAATCTCTCCTTAGATGCAAGATAAAACAGTCCATTTTGTTGCTTTGTGACATTTCCATGTAGATTTGCATTGATTTGTTCTGATATTCCCTACTTGTTTGTAACAATGTTTTATTTAGTTATAGATGATGAAGCGTTCTTATGAAGCATGTGGTTGTGAATTTGTGTATGCTGCTTGCAGCACAGTTGTTCCTAAAATAGGTTAGGTTTTTTGTTCTCTCGTTCTTCAGTCTCGACCTAGAACATTTCCATGTTTTGATTATTGATGTGGGTGCCTCGTACAGATGTTATTGGATCATATAGTGCATTTAAATCAAAACAGTGGGGTCTCAACACATAATTAGAAATTACAAATGCTGTAAATGATTTGATTGCTAAATGGCCCTTTTTGCCATCACTTGATCAATATAGGTTCATGGGAATGTATGCTTGACCAGTGTTGTTGTTACACAAACCCTGGATTGGAAGCTTCATGCTTTTGATGTTCTGTCAGAATTTGATGCTAACAATGAAGCCTCTGGTAGCCCCATGTTGGTAAGGACTTGATCCACACCTTTATTTATATTAGTTAGACATGTTGCCTGTACAATTCCCTCTCCAATGTCATTTGGGTAATACTCAAAGTCAAACAGTGCTCTACAAAATATATTTGAAACTTGTTTTATTTCGACACCTGCTGTTAAGGTCAACTTTAACCAAAAAAGTTAGAAGGGTTTAATTCATATTATTACCATGTAAATCAAGGAAAAGAGATGGACAATATAATTACATTCCTTTATAAATAAAACAATAAAATGTTTACTTTATCTGAATTTGTTCCCATGTATGTGTTTTTTTTTTTTGCAGCAATTTGAATGGTTAGTTGGAACGCAGTACAAGCCAATGGAGTTGTCAAAGTCAGATTGGGCTTCAATTAGAAAATCACCTCCGTGGGCCATTGATTCTTGGGGACTGGGTGAGCATAAATAACTCTTAATGGTTCCTCATGCATTGGAGAAGTTGTGTTCGAGTGGTTAAAAAGTAGTGTTGATCTTTTGCATTCTCCATAAAAGTCATGAGGGGCTAAACAAAAATGTCAAAATATAAATTGATAAACTGATGCCATTTGAACTTGTCTGTTCTTTGCTTTCGGTGGTCTTTATCACTGGTTGATGGTTGTTATTTCCTGAAAGCTGAAACAATGAGAACATGACACTCATTGCAGGGTGTTTAATTTACGAACTCTTTTCGGGTGCAAAGCTGGCTAGAACAGAGGACCTTCGAAATACTGCTTCAATCCCAAAGGTTAGCTCACATGATTTCACCTAGTCGCTTATTTCACACCGTGCAGTTACCTTTATTGGTTTTGTAGTTTCCCCACTGTTCTAACTGCAGAAGTTTGTATGCATTTGTGTCCTTTTGGTTATTGACTATATTCTTCCCTGTAGTCTCTACTTCCAGATTACCAGAGGCTCTTGAATTCCACACCTTCTCGTAGACTAAATCCTTCAAAACTTATTGACAACAGCGGTAAATCCAACATATTTTCCATGTCGTTCAGTTAACTTTTGGGGTGACATTTTATGTAATTCTTCAGTGCTTAGTCTGACCACAATTATTGTCCTCCATGTGGGAATTGCACTTGTTCAAAAAACTGAAGTGGTGTCTTTGGCTCTCTATTTTCAGAGTTTTTCCAGAATAAGTTAGTAGAGACCATCCAGTTCATGGAAATTCTTAATCTGAAAGACACCTTTGAGAAAGACAGCTTTTTCCGGAAACTCCCCAATATAGCTGAACAGCTTCCCCGTGAAATAGTCCTGAAAAAGGTACTTCCAAAGTCTCAAGTAGAACCCTTTATCCCCCCATTCATGATTATTCTCTACCTTTGTTTATTTGTTTCAAACCAGCCGGGTGACCTTATGTGTATACTTATTGTTTGAGGTTACTTTGTGCACAGCTGCTTCCTGTATTGGCTTCTTCTCTTGAGTTTGGTTCAGCTGCCGCTCCAGCCTTAACTGTTTTGTTAAAGATGGGTTCCTGGCTTCCTGCTGACCAATTTAGTATCAAGGTGACCTTTTCTCTACTTATTATGATTAACACTGCTTATGAATTATCGTGTAGTCTGATTAATAGAGAATGCTGGCTCTTTTCAGGTCTTGCCAACTATTGTCAAGCTTTTTGCCTCCAATGATCGAGCTATCCGAGCATGTCTTTTGCATCACATAGATCAGTTTGGGGAATCAATGTCAGCTCAAACTGTTGATGAACAAGTATGTGATATACTTTACGGACAATCGGACATCTGTATTTCTTCCATAAAATTGTCTGCATAAATGTATCTATCTAATGATCTAATGTTCCTTTTTAGGTTTTTCCTCATGTAGCCACTGGCTTCTCCGATACTGATGGTACTATTCGTGAACTGACATTGAAGTCGATGCTTGTATTAGCACCAAAAGTGAGTTGCTTCTATCCTCCTGTTGGGTATGGGTCTATCAGTGAGATGTATAAACTGACTGGACCTTAGTTATGCAAAAGTATAATTGTTTTGTCAAACTTTCTAAATTCGTTATTTTCTTGGTTGTGATTTATATACGTATATGTATTAATTTGGTAACCAATATGAGTTCATACAACCAAATTGGTTACAGGAATTCAGCCCTAACCTTGCATAGTATTAGCCTTAGAAAAACCTTGCCTTTAGATGCAAGGAGTGTGCACATAACACACAAGTACACAACAATTTGCCATGACATGCTTTAATGGAATATTTCTGGGATTTTAGATCCTCATGCACTGATTTTTATTTTCTGCCAAAAACTATAAACTTCCTGATGACTGATTGTCTGGTCTGTTACTGCAGTTATCTCAGCGTACAATCTCAGGATCTCTCTTGAAATATCTCTCTAAGCTACAGGTGAATTTCACTTTTGGATTTGAAAAAGTTTATACTGCAGTTATGGTAGACACTGCTTTCTGTGACAGGTGGATGAAGAACCTGGAATCAGGACGAACACTACAATTCTTCTTGGCAATATTGCAAGCTACATGAATGATGGGGTCTGTCTCAAAGATACAACTTTTGTGTTATTTGTATTCCTTGTTGATTATCCTTTTCCATGTTATATGTATTAATTAGACACGCTGAACATGCTGTGTTAGGGAATTCATGGAAATTAGCTTTTAGAGATATTAGCAAACATGCCAGTACGTTGCATACGTACAGATCGGACTATGTTCCTTGGCTAGTCGCGCCTATTCTAACTCATGAGCACCGGTTGTGAGTTTGGGTCATGGACAGGACAATAAACCAATCAGGATTCTTATCTCTAATTCATCACGTACTACCATTCTTAGTAAAACTGGCTATAAGTATTATGCTCGGGGAAGTGGAGGGACGGACTGGGGGAGAGTGAAGGACGAAAATTTGGAGGGAGAAATTCTCCTTTTAATATTAGGTATAGATGTCAGCTGTGTATAGGGGAAAGTTTTGGAGTTTCTTATACTCTGGATGTCCATTTGTTTGAAATCTGCTTTAAACACAAAAAAAGGTACAAGTATGAACACGCCCATTTTGTGTATAGGCTTCGGCTTCCATGTTCAAGGTTTATGTTTCTGTTGAAGACACTTTTTTTACAGCTGACCTGACTGTATGGATGGGGATGGTGCTCCAATGGGCATCCGCGGTTCTCCTCTAGTTCAATTTAAAGAACTAACTAGACAATTTCTTTCCTCATTTTTACATATCTAGTTCATTTAGTTGAACTAAGGGAGAACCGCGGTTCGCTCCACCCCCATCCTTACCTGACTGGTACACCTGGTTAAGGGTATTCAGCACTATCTATTGCTGCAGAAACATGATTACAGACCAGTTTTTTTTTTTTTTGTGAAAACTGCCTCTATCTAGGATTAGCCTGTGTATATACGAAAATAGAACTGTATCCATATTAGCCTGGAGATGGATTTTATTTGCTAACTCTAGCATAGTGCTTGCCTCTGCTGACAAGGCTTTGTTATCTGACAGACCAGGAAGAGAGTACTGATCAATGCATTCACAGTTCGTGCATTACGTGATACCTTCCCTCCAGCCAGAGCAGCTGGTAAATACCTTTGCAAATGTGCTGTTTTAGTACTGTTAGACGTACGATTATTTCTCAGTGAGCAACTGTGAATGCTTTGTAACATACCTGACATCTATTTACTCTTGCTTCATGGCAGGAATCATGGCACTTAGTGTCACTAGTTCATACTATGAAATGACAGAGATTGCTACTCGCATCCTGCCTAACATCGTTGTCCTCACATTTGACCCAGATAGGTAAGCTCAGTCTCTATTTTCTCCTTGTTAGCTGGTAATAACAGGCTTTATCCTTGTATAACTTCTGGGGATCTTAAATAGATGATTACGTGTAAGGTTTTTATGGTACCATCTTGGGCACAGGGAAGGATGTGTTTTGGTGAAGATTGCACAAGTGTAATCAGCGTATTTTTCACACATATATTGTAGACAGAAGAAGGAAAATTAAGGACAGGAGGCACTAGTCTATCTTAGGTCTTGGCTCATCACCAAACTCAAGCCCAACAGGCCTCTGGTCACCAATCCTTCATACCATGTGCTACTGCATACCTACTACTAACCTACTACCAGGTCATTGTGCAATGCCACCCTCTTCACCGAGCTGCTGCTGGCCAATGCATCCATTCCAATCTTTAGGCCTTGGATTATTCAGACCATGTTGTAAAATCCTCATCAACGAGCTGTGGTGTGATGTCCTGTAACTGTAAGGTGACATTAGCGACCTTACCATACCTGCTGAGCGAGCACACAGCTGGTCAGCAAGTGATGGATTGTCTCATCTTCCTGAGCACAGTCTGTCAGCCGTCCAGCACTGATTATGGATGACAAGCCATATAAAGAACTTGGACCTTGGAGAAAGTTTTCCAAATGCGCTGACAAGGCTCAGAGGTCAAATCTCCAGTTTAGAAAGCCTTTTAGGTTTGGTTTGATATATGCATGTTAATCGCTAATAAATAGTAGTACTTGTTACATTCAAGTCGATTTAGATTGTTGGTGTCAGCAAACTTGAATGCATGGCACCATTCATTCCATGCCTGTATATGGTACTATGCATATGTCCATCATAGTTTACTTTTTCCCCTTTTTTATGGAGTAAGTTTTGGTTATAACCTATTGTCATAACTGTGGGTCACCGGGCCCATGATTTCAGTAGCATGCGGCACAAAGATCAAATTGAAGAAATTGTTTGAGCACTAGATGCACGGTTGCTAAAAGAAAAGTGCTTGATGCCATTCCACTTTGAATGAAACAGTATCTTGCTAACATACTTTTCTGCACCATATTTTAGTGTTTTGTTTTTTATAGCAAACTTCTTTGATGTTTCTATAGTGATGTCCGAACCAAGGCTTTTCAGGCTACCGATCAGTTCTTGCAAATAGCAAAGCAACACCATGAAAAGGTATGCATATCTAGTTTCTTAGTTATGACCTATCCACTTTGCCGGATCACTTTAACCAACCAATATTTTGCTTTTAATGGTGTGCCACATGTATTTTCTTTTTATGTTCTGAAGTACTGATTGTCTCGAGACTTGAATAAGGCAGAAGGTAAAAATCACAGAATAATATTCCTTTGGATAATACCAAAATGAAAACACATACTCTAAAAGCACCGCTGCAGTTGGTTCTGGATCCTATCAAAAAATGGAGCTGGCAAGCATTCGTCAATTCTAGTTATTTGAATTTTGTTCATTTAGATTCAAGGGTTTTGGTACTTTTCATGGTTTAGATCGTAGGTTAAAATGTTTTTAGGGGCCTCTCCTTTTGGGATAAGGTCATCTGAATATTCTACTTTACCTTTCTGTACTGTCGATTTTGCTCTTTGTATGTTGTCTAATGTTTTAATTTTGTGTCCTGTAGCTTAATACGGGAGACAACAGGGTGGCTGAAAGTACTGGTGTTAAGTTAAAGCCTGGAAATGCAGGTTTACTTGGGTAAGCTTTCTTACATCTTTGTTGCCAAAAGGAAATAAATATTGTTTATGCCTATTAGTTCACTGCCACACTTTGCCACAGTTTGAGTCAAATTGTATGCTTCACTGCCACACTTTTGGCATGCCACAGCCCCACCCGTCATAAACATGTTCTTGTCACACATTGCGTAAGGTGTGACGAGCGAATTGTTTGCCACACCTTAGGCAAAGTTTGGAACCAAACAGATCAAATCATTTACACTTAATATTTCTCGTTGAAAGCTTCGCCCAGTGCATCATGGACTTCCGAGTATCAGTAATAAATTTACCTGCATTTGTGAAAGTGAAGGAAGATATGTACGGGAGAATAATGGATTTATTAATGAGAGGTACAAAGAGTACAATATATAGGCAAGGATGTCCTAGGGTTTATAGAATAGATACCCAATCAATGGAGATCCTTACCTAAGACTCAATCATCTACCATTAAACCCTCGGGCACTTGGGCCCATGCTACAGCCCATGTGGCCAGCCCAAATAGCCTATAAACCTCTTGCTAACACGCCCCCGCAGTCTGATCGTCAGCCACTGCGCACGTTCAGACTGGACCTGAACTCCGTGAAGACCGAAGAAGGAAGACCTTTGGTGAAGATGTCCGCATACTGTGAAGAAGTCGGTACGTGGAGAACACGCACATCACCAAGGGCAACCCGTTCCCGAACAAAGTGGAGGTCGATCTCAATATGCTTAGTGCGCTGATGCTGAATCGGGTTGGAGGACATGTAGACCGCGCTGATGTTGTCACAGTACACCAAAGTGGCGCGACGAAGAGGAGTATGGAGTTCTTGAAGGAGCTGGCGCAACCAAGCAGCCTCGGCTACACCATTAGCCACTGCGCGATACTCAGCCTCGGCACTGGATCTGGAGACAGTGTTCTGACGCTTGGAAGACCAGGAGATGAGATTGTCACCAAGAAACACGACATAGCCCGAGGTGGACTTGCGCGTATCCGGACAACCGGCCCAATCAGCATCAGTGTAGACAACAAGATCAGTGGTCGAAGATGGTCGCAGCAGGAGGCCCAAGTGAAGAGTGCCTCAGATGTAGCGAAGTATGCGCTTCAATGCTGCAAGATGGGGCTCGCGAGGATCGTGCATGTGAAGACAAACCTGCTGAACCGAATATGCTATGTTTGGCCGGGTGAACGTCAGATACTGTAAGGCACCAGCTAGACTGCGATAATCAGATGCATCAGTGACAGGTGCGCCATCAGCCGAAGAAACCTTGGGATTCGTGTCAACCGGTGTAGAGCACGGTTTGCATTCTGTCATCCCAGCACGAGTGAGAATATCCACCATGTATTGTTTGTGAGAGAAGAACATCGCCACAACGCTGAACATGCATACCAAGAAAGTGATGCAGGTCACCGAGGTCTGTCATGGAGAATTCCTGCTGAAGAGCCGAGATAATCCGCTGAAGAAGACTGGGTGAGGAAGCTGTGAGGACGATATCGTCAACATACAGTAGGAGATATGCAACATCAATGCCGCGCTGATAGACAAAAAGCAACGTGTCTGATTTAGCTTCCACAAATCCGAGGGAGACCAAGTATGTAGCAAACCGACTGTTCCAAGCACGAGGAGTCTGCTTCAACCCATAAAGAGACCTGTTGAGGCGACAGACAAAGTCAGGATGAGCAGGATCTTCGAAACCAGACGGCTGCATGCAGTAAACTGTCTCAGTCAAGGTGCCGTGCAGAAACGCATTCTTCACATCAAGCTGGTGGACAGGCCATCGACGAGAGAGGGCCAGAGAGAGGACTGTGCGCACAGTAGCTGGCTTCATCACAGGACTGAAAATCTCATCGTAGTCCACGCCAGGCCGTTGAGTGAATCCTCGAAGAACCCAACGTGCCTTGTATCGTTCAAGAGACCCGTCAGCATGAAACTTGTGCTGCATGAAACTTGTGCTTGAAGATCCACTTCCCGGTAACAATATTGGCCCGAGGGGGTCGCGGCACTAGATCCCACGTGTGATTCTTTAGCAAGGCAGCATGCTCTTCATCCATAGCAGCGCGCCAATTAGAATCAGCAAGCGCACTGCGATAGGTCTTCGGCACAGGTGACAATGGCGCAGCGTGGAAGACGGATGGAATCCGGAATCCGGCCTTCGCACGCGTAGTCATTTTGTGCTGATTGCTGACTGGATGAACAGGAACAGCACCCTTGGGCAGCGACGTTGGAGCCGTCGGGGGAAGCACAGGAGCAGCAGGACGAGGCCGACGTGAGTAGACGTACTGGAGCACTGGAGCAGGCGGCTGGAGTGCATCACGCATGCCTGGTAAGGGTGGGAAGCCCGGTGGAGGACCGCGGGGGCTGGGCGACGTTGCTGGTGATCATTGTGACGTTGCCGCACATGGCTGTGCGGGCGAGGCAGCAGCCGCACGTGGCTGTGCGGGCGAAGTGTCGGCGACGGGCGTAGGAGACGGGACTGGGAGCGCATCCGGCGCTGCTGAACCAGCCGTGTTCGAAGCCGGTGGGCTGGCTGGGAGCGCATCGTGCGCTACTGGACCAGCCAAACCAGGGGCCGCACGTGGCTGTGCGATGGAACCACCAATTCCTGCAGGTAGCAAACTCTGTGCGGACCCAATGGGAGCCGGCACGTAGTCAGTCACATCCAAAAAATTAAAATCCGCCGGAGAGGGAGAGTTGTGCTCAACATAGGGAAACGCCGTCTCGTCGAAAACAACATGACGAGAGATGATCAAACGATTGGAAGTGAGATCAAGGCAGCGGTATCCTTTATGATGAGGAGAGTATCCTAGGAAGACACACCGGGTGGATCGAGGAGAGAGCTTGTGACTGGCTGTGGCAGACAGGTTTGGGTAGCATGTGCAGCCGAAGACGCGAAGATGATCATAGGAGGGAGCAGTCCCAAGGAGGGCCTGGTGTGGGGTGGATGACCTGAGCATCTTAGTAGGCAGAATGTTGATAAGGTAGGTGGCTGTCTGCAGAGCTTCGACCCAGAAGGGGGGTGGAAGGGACGCCTGAAACAGAAGGCAGCGAATAACATCGTTAATGGTACGAATGATGCGCTCAGCCTTACCGTTTTGAGGCGAAGTGTAGGGGCATGACATGCGAAGATGAATGCCATGGGAGAGGAAGAACGTGCGGGAGCTGGAGTTGTCGAACTCGCGTCCATTGTCGCACTGAACTGCCTTAAGAGCGGTGCCAAACTGGGTAGACACATAGGCAACAAAGCTAGCAATCGTGGTGAAGGCGTCATATTTAAGTTTTAGAGGAAACGTCCATAAATAATGAGAGCAATCATCGAGTATGACCAAATAATATTTATATCCTGAAACACTGAGAACTGGGGATGTCCAGAGATCACAATGTATAAGATCAAATTTTTTGGACGCTCGGGATGCTGACAAATGAAAGGGAAGACGCACATGACGGCCTAACTGACAAGCATGACAAAGCGAAGCACTAAGATCATGGCGACAGACATGAAGACCGGAAGACGCTAGCTTGGAGAGAGCCTCGTGTCCAGGATGACCGAGGCGGCGATGCCAGAGTGTAGACCCAGAGGCGGCGACCAGGGAGTGAGCTGCTGGAAGACGAAGGGGGTACAACGGTCCGGAGCTATTGCACCTGACGATCACGTTCCGAGACTGAAGATCCTTCACAGAACAACCAGTCGGGTCAAACTCAACAGAGCAATTGTTGTCAATAGTAAACTGGCGAACATAAACAAGGTTCTTAATAAGCTGTGGGGAAACCAAAACATTATTAAGATGCAAAGCAGGAGGTATAATTGTGGAGCCAGTAGCTGTAACAGGAATGAAGGAACCGTTACCGACAACAATAGATGAAGGAGTAGGATACCGCGAAGGAGCAATGTGTGAAAGATTATCAGAATGTGAGGTCATGTGGGAAGAAGCACCTGAGTCGAAGTACCATTCGTTGTTCTGTGGTTGGTTCAGGGTCGTGGTGCTGAAGGTCGACGCGAGGGAGGACGGATCCCAGGAGGGAAGGCCGGCCATGGGGTTGTAGAACCCAGGAGGCGCCGACGGTGGCCATTGGCCGGCTGGAGCAGACCACTGGCCAGCTGCGTCCATCGCTGAACCGCTCGCAGCAGGCTGAAGGTACGACTGCGGCGGCAGCAATGCCTGCTGCTGAGCAAGCAGAGCATGCTGCTGGGGCGTGCGCGGCGGCGGAGGCCGCGGACCAGGCCACATCTGGATGGCCCCGGCCCACGGATTGTGGAAGGAGGGCCACGGGGCACCGCCGGTTTGCTTGAACGTCCCGCTCGCCGAACCACCAGCAGGAGCCGATTGGCCGCCGGACTGTTGGGCCGAGTTGTCGCGCCGGCCTCCACGTTTGCTGCGGCGGCTCTTGGAGGGATCAGACGCGCCCCCGGAGCCCGAACCGCCCGTGTTGGGCTGCTGGACAGTCGAGGGACGCAGGGTAGTGGGTGCCGTAGCAGTCGAGGAGGCAACCAGAGCCGTCTGCTAGGAGGGCGCCTGGTTCTCGATGGTGAGCTCTTCCAGCAGGAGATCGGCCTTGGCGTCGAGGAACGAGGGGAAGGGACGGCCGCGCCGGAGGTGCAAGCCGATCGTCTTGAACTTCTCGTTGAGGCCTCGGATAAGGTTGAGGACAAGGGTGCGATCAGTGACAACCTCACCCAAGTCCCCAAGCATATCGGCCATGCGCTTGAGCTCCCTGCAGTAAGCCGTGATGGACAAGTCACCTTGCACGAAGTTGCGGAACTTGGCGTCGAGGTAGAGGGCGCGCGTCTCGCGGTTGCTGAAGAACTGCGACTCAACAGCAAGCCAGGCGGCGCGAGCAGTTGAGTTCCGGCCAGAGATCGTCTCAGCCAGGTCGTCGGTGATTGTCCCTTGGATCCATGACTTGACGACGCAGTCCATGCGCGCCCAGTCAGGATAGCCAGGCGCCGGAGAGTCCTCGAGGATGTGGTGTTGCAGAGAGTACTTCCCAACCGTGAGAAGCATCTGATCGCGCCACCGATTATAGTTGCCGGAGTTGAGGTCGAGCACGACGGTGACGAGGCTCCGGATGTTCTGGACGGCGACTGCTTGGGCGTGGAGATTGGCGATGACGGCAGCCTCATGGAGAAGCAGGGCTTGGTGGAGATCGGTGTGGTGGGAGGCGCGGTCATCCTCATCGCCGGAGGGGGAGGAGTCGTCGGAGGGTGCCTCAGCGGCCGCGCGCTCCTGAGCAGCGCGAGCCATGGCGTCGCGAGCGCGCGCAGCGCCGGCGTCGTGCTCCGCAGCCGCAGCCTGGGCCTCCTTCTCGGCGGAGGCGGCGCGGGCGCGAGCAGCCTCGCGCACAGCCTTGCTGGCGGCGGCCCGCTGGAGCGCAGCGGCAGCGGCGGCGGCCGTAGCCTCGGCGGCGGCCTTGGCGTCTGCGTCGGAGGCGGAGGGGATCTCGACGGCCGAGGAGTCTGTCTTCCCGGCGGCGGTCGGGGAAGGGGGAGTCCCAGGCATCGCACGCAGGGGAGGAGGCGCGAGGGCGGGGAACGGCGCGGCCGGAGGAGGCGCGCGGGTGCGGCCTGAGCGGCGCGCGGGCGCGACCTGCCTGGAGGGGCGTGCGTGCGCAGCCTGGAGGGGCGCGCTAGGGCAGCGGAAAAAGAATCGGGGCAGAGACCCGGACTCGTGATACCATGAAGGAAGATATGTACGGGAGAATAATGGATTTATTAATGAGAGGTACAAAGAGTACAATATATAGGCAAGGATGTCCTAGGGTTTATAGAATAGATACCCAATCAACGGAGATCCTTGCCTAAGACTCAATCATCTACCATTAAACCCTCGGGCACTTGGGCCCATGCTACAGCCCATGTGGCCAGCCCAAATAGCCTATAAACCTCTTGCTAACAGAAAGAGTTGAAAAAATGCTGGTTTTAAGCAGTAATCACATATTGAATGATATGTTATTTTAGTCTTCTGTATTCTATTGGATTGTTTATTCAAACTCGTCTGGATACAGGTGGGCCATGAGTTCTGTTACACAAAAGGGTAAACCTTCTGACCATGTTCCAATATCTACTGCAAATGTCAGTAATTCTCAAGCATCAACAACCTCAACTGCCGCTCCAGGTATTGGTAATTTAATTATCACAATTGATTTCATCCCTAACATCACTACTGTTCACACATGCATAAAGAGGGACGAGGTTTATATTTCTAAAAAAAAAGGATTAATACAGTACTCCCGTCAATTCTTTTTTAACTGTTATGAATACTTGTAGGTTTCTGGATGCATCTGACAACTAGTTTTTACAAGTTTGTATTAAAATTTACTAAATAATTTACACCTCTATGAAATAATTCCAATAGAAAAATCTGTTAATATGATTTTTCATATAAATCAAACTTTAGAGGTTTCACATATCATTGGTCAAAATTCAGAAAGTTGGATGGAACTGATCCTAGCTTTTGGTGGGTGACAAACAAGAAAGAACAGAAAAACCATGACAAACAAGAATTGATAATGCCATATGTTGTTATTATATTTTGAACCCTAACCTTGGTAGTATCCTGCTATCAGTACCTTCATGCCCCCTTGCAACATCTATCGTAGTTTTTTTTTTTGTGGACTATTTAAGTGTGAGCACCTATAGTAGTTCTGTTCACTTTAAAAGATCTACAATTGAGTATCAATTCAATTGCCAGACACTCAGGCTTCTACACTAGCGTATGCACCATCCACATCCAGCTCCCTTGATCAAGCTGCACCAGCATCAGCAAGGTCTTCAGTAGATGGATGGGGTGAGCTTGAGGATGGTAACATCCACGAGGAGAATAGTAGCGATAAAGATGGATGGGATGATGTAGACCCGTTTGAGGATAAGCCATCCCCATCTCTTCTGTCCAACATACAGGCTGCTCAGAAACGTCCAGTGGTTCAACCAAAGCAAGCTGGTAAGTTGCTTTTGTCAAGTGTATTGTTTTGTTTCATGCAGTTGCATGGTCATCTTTCATTACAATTGTATTAGTGCAAACATAATCAAATGTGAAATTACCCATGTGTCAACTTCACTTAGGGTGACATTTCCATCTTTTACATCCTTGTGATGGTACTGAACTAGATTGATAACTATATAATTGTATTGGTTTTCTTCTCTTGATTTCTCAAATGCAGTTGCAAACTCATCTAAATCTAACCCACTAAAAGCGCCAAAATCAGAAGATGATCCTCTATGGGGTCCTATAGCTGCTGCACCACCCAAAAGTGCAGTAAAATCTGCAGACATCAAGCCATCAACATCACATAATGATGAGGATGACCTCTGGGGTTCAATAGCGGCAGCGCCTCCAAAATCATCCGGGAAGCCTTTGAAGCCAGCTGCAGCGAATAGTGATGACCTATGGGGTGCCATTGCAGCACCTCCACCAGCAACCAAAGCCAGACCCTTAGCCTCAGCAGGTAGGGGCCGAGGAACAAAGCCGGCGCAACCAAAACTTGGTGCTCAAAGAATAGGAAGAACATCCTCAACTGGAATGTGACGGCCTATGATATCATCAAGTGTTGTACAAGAATGCAAAGTTTTCCTTTTCGCCCCCCTTGCTTTGAGTCCGTCCAGGATGCCATTCTTTGTAAACTAGCAAAAGGATTTATATACATGGACACGATTTTGACCAATGTATTATTAGTATTATCGTACCATTGTGTATTAAAATAGATCCAGAAGACTTTCTGTACATCAAAGCTACAGCCATCTTGAGTCCATATTATTAATATATTATCCTACCTTATTTTGGCTTGATTACAGGATTTTGACCAATGTATTAGTATTATTGTCTTACCTTTCTGTATTAAAATAGATCCAGAAGACTTTCTGTACATCAAAGCTACAGACATCTTGAGTCCATATTATTAATGTATTGTCCTACCTTATTTTGGCTTGATTACTTTGGCATGTCCTTTTTGGATGAAACTTGTACTTCATGTTGAGATGAACCAAAAATCCCACATCACTTTGAACTCAATTCTGTAGGAAGAAATTCTGGATTAGAAACCATTCTGGACATTTTGAAGTCCGACTCTCAGCTTATCTACTCTATCAGCGGCCGTTGCCGTGATTCAGGTTAATATGATTCTGCATTCAGTGTCACAGTACATATGCGACCAAAAATACCAACACCAACTACGCACTATTCGGAACGGAGTGAGTTTGGCTAGGCACTGGTTGGACGGCCCCTGGACCGAAAGTGCATTGCAATGCAACATTTGTGCGGCTTTACGTCTTCGTCGCCCGTCGGTTTGTTTGGACGAGCATTGGTGGACTGGTTCCCTCATCACAGTGCAGCACTACCCTGATCTAGTGTTCTGCTCATCTTCCTCAAGTTCAAACCTGCATGGCTGGCTGCATCGGGCGATAGCAACAGCAGAGACGGCGTCACCCGGGGATGGAGGACGTTCTAGTTTGTAGCACGTCTGGATGGGACATCCAATTTAGTGCCTTGTTCAAAGGCGACGAATGATCTCACACCCGGGCCCTTCACCAGTAATCTTTGCAGGAACAAACTCCACCATCGAAGCGATGGAATCGGCTCGCGTCCCTGACCAGGAACGCCCGGTTGGTAGTGGCCGAAACCGCCTTCAAGAACGAGTGGCAATCACCGCACACCCTGAGGTTCTTGATCACCACAATCTCACTGCCGGCCTCCGTGTTCAGCAACCCGAACGCCACCGCCAACTTCTCGCTGTGAATCCCAACCAGCGGCTGTGCAGCTGCCTTCTCCATGCGTCCCTTGGCGGACGCCACCTCGCTCTCCCTCACTCCCGACTTCTCCTTCACCATCAGCTCCAGCCTGATCACCAGCTCGTAGATCCTCCTGGCTTGTGGGTGCGAGTGGTCGTCGGCCATGAATAGGTGCACCTTCCCCTTGTGCTCGACGTAGCTGCATCCGGGCTCCTTCTTGAGCCCTCGCTCCCTCATCATCGTCCGTACCCTAGCGACGCCGTCCAGCTGCCCCGTGTCAGTGTATATGTTCGACATGAGCACGTAGTATCCCGTGTTCCTCGGCTCCAGCTCGACGACATGTGCGAAGGCCTCCTCCCCAACCTCCAGGTTGTTGTGTATCTTGCACGCACCCAGAAGGGCACCCCAGACCGCGCCGTCCGCCGACATAGGCATTGACGAGATGAGCTCTCGAGCTTCCTCCAGGCGGCCAGCACGTCCGAGGAGGTCCACCATGCAGGTGTAGTGCTCCAGCGTGGGCCGCAGCTTGTAGACGCTCTCCATTGCTGAGAAGTACCTGCGCGCCTCGTCGTACAACCCGGCGTGGCTGCACGCGGAGAGGAGGCCGACCACCGCGACGTTGTCCGGGCGGATGCCTTCGGACACCATCCTTTCGAAGAGGCTGACGGCGACGTCACCATTTCCGTGCATGCCGTGCCCAGTGATCAGCGCCGTCCATGACACGATGCTCTTCCTGGGCATTTCGTCGAACAGCTGCTGCGCTCGGGGCAGGCTGCCGCAGCGCGCGTGGAAGTTGATTAGCGCGTTGCACAGCTGCACGTTGGTGCGGAAGCCCGGGATCCTCTGGCGCACGTAGTGCTCAACGTCGAAGCCCACGCCGCGCGCGCCCAGGTGCGCTGCGGAGGAGAGCACGCCGACGATCGTCACGGCGTCCGGCTCCACCCCGCTGCCTTCGGGGCTACGCATGCGGCGGTAGAGATCGAGGGCGTCCACGGCCAGGCCGTTCTGCGCGTGGGCTGATAGCACAGCGTTCCACGACACCAGGTCGCGGGAGGCCAGTGGCATCTCGTCGAAGACCCTCCGGGCGAGGGCCGCGCCGAACGCGCCGCCGCGCGCGTACGTGGACATGAGGCAGTTAGCCACGGAGGTCTCGGTGGCGAGCCCGACTCGGGCGGCGAGGGCGTGGACCTGCGGCACGACGCTCAGAGGCGCCGCAGGGACAAGCGCGAGGAGGGTGACCTCGTTGAAGCGCACCGTGGCGGCGCGCATGCGGCGGAAGAGAGCGAAGCAGGCCACCGGGAGAGCGTGGAGGGCGCAGCCGGAGATGACAGAGTTGAACGCCGTGCGGAGCGTGGTTTGGGGCGTGGAGTCGAGAGGCATTTCGTCGAGGAGCTGGTGGGCGAGCCGGAGGCAGCCGAGGCGGGAGTAGGCGGTCAGCAGCGCGGAGAGCAGGTAGGCGTCGGCGGCGGGGAGCAGGCCGCGCTTGGCGGCGAGCGCGTGTATCTGGGCAACGCCGGCGGGGAGGGACAGCGCGGCGCAGGAGATGACCGAGGCCGGGAGCGCCAGCGCGTGGGGCGGCGGCGAGGGGTCGCCGTGGCGTAGGAGAGCAAGCGACTCCCTGTGCCGGCCGAGGCGCGTGAGGGTGCGCACCCGCGCGCTCCATGGCTCAGTGGAATTTGCGTCGCCAGCGACGGCGACGGCGGAAGATTCAGTGGCCATTCTCCATGGGCCGTCATTTCTCATTTAGGAGAAGGTTAGGTGTTCGATCATATGCTTCTCTCGCTGGCGGGCGGGCCCGTGCTGCCAGACAGCCACTCCTGGTCTTGGTCAACTGAATCGACTTTCTTTTTCTTTCTTTCTTCCTTTTCTTATTTTGCGATGACGCAACTTGTTCTGGTTAGCTAAGACAACTTACAATCAAATCTAAGAGTTTCCGCAAGATACAGATCGTTGATTAACAAATTTGATAATTAACATAGTCTCACATCCCCTCGTTTTATACAGTCTTCGATTACGAATGTATCCTAAAAGAAATACACAATGAGTGAAAAAATTGTGCACCTTTCGTAGAAACAAAGAAAACACTAATCAGCATTGCAATTTACAAGCAATTCTATGAAACAAATTGTGAAAAAAAGAATGAAGAATGGTCCATGAATTTTCACAAATCACCACGCCGCTGAATCTTTTCATCCTATCCCTATAGTATAGTACCCAAAAGGAATGAAAATGAAAAAAAAAAGAGCAGATGGCAGGCTCAGCTATACTCGCCGTACCGCCGGCTGCGTAGAACCGAGCTAACGGAGCTGTACCCCAGCACGCGGTGCAGCGGCCCCGCCGACCGAGGCTGCTCGCCGCTCAGATTGCTTCTCGCGAGCGGGTACTCCTCGGCGTCCTCTCCGCCGTAGACAGCAGGCTGCGGCGCTGAAAAGATCTTCCTGGGCAGGTCCGTCGAGCCGATGGCCGGCAGCGTCAGCTCGAACGCTTCTCCGCAGCCGCCGCACTGCAGCCTGGAGACTCTGCCGGCGGGCAGGGCGCGCGGCAGCTGCAGTACCTCCGAGCACTCGCCGCAGACGACGAACGGCGTGCCGCCCAGCACCGGGCGGCACTTGTGCGCCCGCGCCCTGGCGCCAGCACCACCGCGGCGGCTGCTCGATGCCGAAGAGGAGGACGAAGTGCTGCTGGCGTCTCGGCGCGGGCGCTCGACGGGCAGCGCCCGCGTGAGCTGCGACTCGAGGCGGCGCATGAGGCGGGAGCTGCGCCTCGTTATCGTACGCTTGCCGCCGCTGTCGTCCTTGCAGGACGCGCTGAGCCGAGGCACCGCAGCGCCCTGCCAGTGCCCGTCAATGCTTCGCGGATGGTCGACGGCGGCGATGAGCTGCCGGAGGTTGTCCAGCGCGTGCAGGAGGTCCTTCTGGAACGCCGGATCGCTGAGTGGTGTCCTCGTAAGGTCGGCCGGCTCGAATCCTGACAAGGCCGTCGCCACTTCGAGTTCTTGCGAGCTCAGCGGCGACGACCGGCGCGTGTAGGACGTAGACGTCGCGGGCGCGTCGGAGTCCGACTCGGTGCCCGACCCCGCGTCGCCGCTGCTCGACCGCCTGGTCCGCCGCGACGACGGCCGGAGCTGGGTCACGCGACTGTGCATCGGCGACGCGGTACCCGCGGCCTCCGTTTGGTGATCCCGATTCAGGCCGGAGCTGGGAGCGCCGCCGCCGCCGCTTCTTGGACCTTGCCTGACCGAACCGAACTCTCTGTACGACGAGGAGGACGCGGCTCCTGCACCCAGCCAGCTCGGCACAGAGCTTCTTCCCGTAGCTGACCTGCTCTGCAGCGGCGCCCGCCCATCGTCATCGTCCTCGGTGGCCCAAGCTGACGACCTCGGATTTGGGGGCTCGACGTCGTCGGAGAACACGGAGGCGGTGTCGGCGGAGAGGATCTCGAGCTGCGCGAGCGCGTACTCGGTCTCGTCGGTGGGTTGCGGGTTCTTGCCTGCAGCAATGCGGGAGGAGAAGCGAAGCCATCAATGGATCGATCGACCGCGCGCGCCGGGTGCTGTGCAGTGCTGAACAGAGAAGCGGGCACGCGCGCACAACACAGCGACCTTCGTATCGTACCTCGGATGGGCGTGCGGCACTTGCTGCAGTAGAAGATGACGGCGCTGAGGTCCTGGTAGATCATGGCGCGGCAGTACGGGCACCGCCCGAACCGCGACTTCACCTCCTCCGCCTGCATGGCGGTGCCGCCGGGCGCCGGCCGGCGGGTGCGGCTTACCTGCAAGTGCAAGAACAGGGCAGGGATTCGTGAGCGGCGGCGACAAAAGAACGGCGTCGCATCACGACGAAGACGAACCGGTCGAGAGGCGTACCTAGCTAGACCCGCCAAGCTTCTAAGAATTCTCTCAATTTCTTCTCCACCTCTTCATCCACTGAGATCCAGAGCTGCTCTGCCCTGGCCCTGCTCAGATCCGTTCCAAGAAGAAACCGGATTCCTGAGACGTGAAGCCGGATCAGCCGGGAGACTCGTCGTCTCTTGAAACAGCCAGTAGCTGATGAGGCGCGTGAGGACAAGCTGTGTTTGACTAGGACATCCCTTCTGCTTTGCACAAAAAAGCCTGTACTCCCTCCGTTCCTAAATAAGTATAGTTCTCGCTTTCCGAGAAAAAGTTGCCGGCAATTATATATTAAAATATATTAATATTTATGCTAAGTAATTAGTATCATCGGAAAGATCTTTACATCTAGTTTTTTAATAAAATTATTTGGAGATATAAATATTGCACATATTTTCTACAAATTGAGTCAAACACGTGGCACGCGAAGGGAGTACGTACGTAATGGCGAGATTGCTGCTTCCAAACCGCCGTTGACGCCAACGCGAGTGAAATGGTACGGAAGGTGCCACGGCAACGCGCACGGGGGCTGAAAGCGAGAGGCGGCGGAGACCCGGTCCCCCTCCCTCCCCATGCGCTCGAGGAGCACAGTGAGGACGCGTTCGCTTCCCACACGGCGTTCACATCGAATCCTGCTGCTATTCATCATTCTCTCTTCCAATCGCTGTTACTAGTTAGTACATGAACTCTTCCAAACGGTTTGAGCTGTTCTCGCGCCGGTTAGCCAGTGGGTCTCCATTGTTAATGTTACTTACAAGGAACTACTGGATTGTTCTGGAAACCTTGACTTCTCCTCACTAGAGACCTGTCGCCGGCGGTGCCTCGTAGCTATCGCACCAGTTTACTAGGTACTCCCTCCGTCCAACAAAACATGCAAATATGGGTTCCGTGCCACCAAAAGTAGTTTATGTTTGACTAAATTTCTAGTAAATACTATTCACATTTACGGCTCC
Source organism: Coix lacryma-jobi var. lacryma-jobi (assembly GCA_009763385.1). Classification (NCBI taxonomy): domain Eukaryota; kingdom Viridiplantae; phylum Streptophyta; class Magnoliopsida; order Poales; family Poaceae; genus Coix; species Coix lacryma-jobi. Next base: position 18,348,498 of record CM019827.1, read on the forward strand.
AAATTAATTTATTAAAAAACTACATTTCATAATGAATCTAATGATATTTATTTTATATCATAAATATTAATATATTTTTATCTATAATTAATCAAACTAGAGATACTAAACCATGACACTGTGCTAGAATTGCATGTTTTTATGGACGGAGGAAGTACTACCGAAGACACGAAGAAAGGGAAGAATCGAAGTGTCCCTTGCTTTGCGGAACACTGTCAACGAATCTGCAGGCTCCGGCCGATGCAGGTGACGAGGATTAGTGAGATATCAGAGGTGTGCGAGGAGAGGTGACACGGGCTGATGACGGGCGGGATCAGTGCACGAACAAACCTCGTATATACTGTACTAGTGTACTTCCGTGAATATTTGTTCGCTTGGACCGGATCATTTGGTTAGCATTCACTTGACATCGACGTCAACGCCTGGACCGGATCAAATCAGTGTCCTTGTCGCAAGAGTTGGGAGTTGGGAGTTGGGACCGGGCATGTGGCGTGTACAATCTCCATGGTTCGGATCCTTTTGGGCATGATTGGATGGCGTACGTGGATGGACCAGGCTGCCCTGCGGAGCCAGGCCAAGCGTGGCCAGGCTTGCTCGACGCAAGCAGCCTCTGTTTGGTTTGCATCATCACGCGAGCCAGGTTGAATACAGCTGGTGATTGGTTGCTCGTACATGCGCTTCACATAGTATAAAAGCTGGACGTCGTACGTGCGCGCGGCACCGAGCGAGCCAGGCCCGTGGGAAACGACCGATTTGGGCGTATCCCGGGAGCCAGGCTCGCGGACCCTTTTTGCATCTGCCGGGCCAGACCCAGGTACTAGGCCAGGCATCCAAACAGATGATTTTTGCATCCCATGGGTCTGGCCAGGCCAGATACGGCCAACCAATCAGCCCCTTTCTGGATGTTGGAACGGGAAGCTTTCAATTCCGAGCCTGCAAGCAAATCATCGGATTCGATGCAGTGCATTTTTTCCCGAGCTGACCCAGGAGTTTGAAAGCCCCCCACTGTAGCAACAGTCGAAAACAAAAGCGAGGCCGCACGTACCAAAAAGAGCGGGAGAGTCAAGCCGGTGAGGGCATGGGTGGAGCCGTGGAGGACATTCGAACCGACAATAATCATACACGTCAAGTGTATATCAAATACAGTAAGAGTTAGATAAACGTTTGTGTTACAATACAAGAAATCAAAGCACAAATAGAACCATTAAAAATAACTAATTGCAGTGATACTCCAGCGATGTTGCGATGTTCGCAGGCCAGGCTGCCAGGGAATCGATAAGCTAAACAAATTTTAGTGATAGTCCAGGGATTTTTTTTTTTTTTGAAACATAGTCCAGCGATGTTGGCAGATTAGGGAGCAGCTAAGCTAATAGGCCATGTATTTTTAAGCGTCTGTTCAAGAACAATCTTTGCATTGTACTAGCAGGCCAGAGCGGGCCTGTTTGTTTCGGATCCCTGGGCTGCGATGCGTGCCCCCGGCTGCCATAGTCGCGTGCTGCCTGTGAGCCACTCAAGCAAACAGGCCCACACAGTTTTCACTTACGTATAGAGCAGAAGGGAAGCAATTGAGGGCCACGGCCCACGGCATGACCTCGGCTGGCTGCCGCAGGGCCCTCGAGCAAGCCATGGGAAGCAGAGCTCCGCTACAAGTCAAAATCCCCCTCATCCCCTCTCATCCCTCCAATCAATCCGTGAACGGCAATCATTTACCAAATAACATCAACACTAGCATAGTTATCACAGCAAGCATAGTCATCTCATTATCGACGGCAATGGTAGGTTGATGTTGGACTAGGACTCGATCCTAGATGGATCGGAGAATGCACACGGACCACAAGGAATGGAAGAACATACGTCCCCAGAAACAGTTTCATGGGGCAACACCACGATCGTCTGCATTTAAGCAGTAATGCTGAATATGGCGGTTTTAGCTTCATTTCATCCCATGGCATACTTCTGGGTCCAGCTGCGGGCTGTTGCCTCATACTTAGGCCGATCCGTCTTGTACATGTGGGCAATCTCAGGGACAAGAGGGTCGTCTGGGTTGGGATCAGTAAGCAGGGAGCAGATAGAAAGCAAAACCTAAAAAAAAAAAAAAAAGTGGTTAGTGGTGCAGCTACACAGCATGCAAGTATTTCAAGGATGGCATACAACATTTAATAATTGGACTGATCCTGAATGGCAGTTGAAATCTGTACGAGAAAAGGACTCCACAGCCTAACTACATATAATAATTTCTCTGGTGTTTTTTGGACGTGTATTTTTTGAACCCAAAAATGTGCTGCAGTTTATATTCTGCCATAAGCCCATAACATGCTAACAGCATAAACAAGAACAACTTAAACATATCAGTTTTATTCAGAATCATTAGACTGGATAAACAGCAAAATGGTATTTAATCTTCAACATATATAGAGACTATTACCAGGAGGCATATACTGACATTTCAAACTGCAGGAAGCTCTTCCATCTAAATTAGCATTCGATTATAATATGAAGAATATAGAGGCTTACACATCAAGAAGATAAACAGCACGGCATGCATTTAAGCTAATTATTTACTGTGCATAAGTCATACTAGTAAAGCAGTACTAAATTGTGCCAGCACCTTAGAGATTGTCAAAGCAGGGCTCCATTGCTCCTTAAGAATGTCGAGACATATGCTTCCATTACTATTGATGTTTGGATGGAAGACCTTCGTCTTAAAAGATACCTAAAAAAGAGATAGTTCAAAGGCAGTGAATATAAACTATAAAGAGAAGAAAACATACTGAGAAAAAAATTATACAAAAAGAAACAGACCAAAAAATTTGATCCTTCCGAAAATTAACCTTAAGTTCAGTGTCACTGCCACCTAGAAGTATATTGGTGAAATTTGGAAAACTAAGCAACATAACAAGGATGAAAGGAATTGCTAAATGCTAAAATAATAAAATAATGGTTTTTAGACCATAGAAATAGAAATAGAAAGGTAGTTGACCCTGCATATCAAAATATGGCGATGATCATAGTCATCATACATACCAGAATTAACACTGGTACAACTTGATAGCATGAACACTACATAAGAAACTGACAGGGAAAAAAACTCAACATACGGGTAAGACAGCCCTGCGCATTTTCGCTAAGACTTTCTCACGCAGGTTGAGAAACCCCCCGAACACCTAGCCCACCTATACACAGTGACACCGTAGCCCATGAGAGAACAACCGCAGCCTATATCAGGCCTTAGACTTATGCTTTATGGGACATACAGGGGGACTTTTTGCCCCCAGCCAGAAAACCAAGGACCTGAGTACTACTAGAGCCAGCTAACTCAACTAGAAGCTGTTCACAGACTGACAGAACAGAACTTTTCATCTTCCAATAAAGAAAACAAAAAAAAATAGAAAATTGAACTCTAGATAAAGTGATGCTAACCTTTGGAGGCTTGAAGGGGTAGTCCGGGGGGAAATGAATGTTCACTAAGAAAACACCTCCAGCATATGGACTATCAGGAGGACCCATGATGGTTGCCTGCCAGTGGAACATATCCTCACCAGCAGGACCTAAGTAAATTAAGAACTATAATCCATGAACACTCAAGTGTGTACAAGAAGAGCACACAAAGAGAGAGCAAACATAAAATCATTGCTCACGACTCATCAAATTAGATTTATATTTAAATAATGAAAGTAAGATGCTGTGCTCAGGATGCTTCATTTTGAAAATCAAACTTCAACGTCAGCTATTACAACATGAGACATCAACAACCATTCCACAGTATCGCAGAGCAAGAATGGCAATAAACTTTTATGCATAGATAAATCTGTGATTACAACAGATAGCATTCCCAGCTGATAAACTGCAATATAGATATTCTTCATAATTTATTTTCCAATGAAACATCTCAAAATGAATTCTTGAGAGAACCAAACCCATGAATACTTCCAGTTTATCTAGGTTCACTCAGTACAGAGACGTATGACAGAAAAAAATTAGTCGTGTATAAGTTCACAACAAAATTCTTTAGCACAATAAAGATTTATTATTATTATTATGAGCTTCTACCCTGTAACAGTTTAATTAGTATCCAAAAATGTAACAAAATGCATCAATGCTCAGATACAAACATGTGGCAACATTCACAAGTCAATTGGTAAATCGAGCTGATACCTGCACTGCATGATGTTGGAGGGTCCTTTTGCAGGTCCTTTAATTCCTTGAGGATACGTTTTGATGCCATGATAAGCCCCTGCATTGACCACATTTGCATATTGTGACTAGATAGTCGAAAATGAAAAATACAATAGTTCAAACAAATCTTAAACTAATGCTACTTAGATAAACTAAACTGGCACTCTGGCAGCATGAGTAAACAGAACCAAGTAAACGAGTAGGCATTTATTTAGCTACTGATGTACTAGCTCATCCTAAGTAATCCAGACGCTAACATTAAAACCTACATGGTTGATCCACAAATATACCAAATCTTGGCATGCCTTCGTCTGTTAGAAGCATATAAAACATCAATCAGGTATCAATTGGACCGATAAGGCTGCCAATTTAATAAAAATCTTAAAATTAGCTCCGTGAACTATGGCAGCACAAAGAAACATACGCGCGCCACGATCCGTGGACGTCATATCAACCCCAACTAGTGCAAAACCCAGGACCAGAACTTGTACACCCCCGAAAAAGCAGCAAAATTAAACAGGTATTATCATGCCTCCACACAACAAAAGCAAATCCACAACAAATTGGAGCACCGATCCCGCAGGAAGAAATACATGGATTTCAGGGCTCACAGCAGAGAAAATATTCTACAGAACAGAGCAAAACGATCAGTCCGCCAAAGCAATCTAAGTTTCCTCGCCGATCGAATCCAGTCCTGGCTGGATCCCCAAATCCCTAATCGACGACGGTGCAAGGGGAACGCGGACGACGAGGACGCCTAATATGGGATGAGGGACGGAGGCGGAGCCGCGGCCGGTGGAGATACCTGGATCTGGATCGGGGCGCGTCCGGCGCGGAGGGAGGGCGGTGAGCGGCCTGCGGAGTTGGGGAAGGAATGGTGGTGGCCTCTGGCCTCGGGTTGGTGCGTCGTGAACCGATAACTGGAATATGCAAGGTGGCCCGGGGGTAATTCCGGAATACCATCTGAAATATGAGGCTTGACAAGAATTTAGAATTTTCGTGTTACGTCATACAGTAGAGTATAGAATCTAGGGGAAAAATATATCCAAGCAATGGTAACCCTTTTTTATATAAAGACACTCAAGATGATAATTTGGATGTGTATTTGAGCATCAGATTCATCTTGCATCGGCAAGCTGAAACAAACATGCTCTGTATCAAATAAATAATGAGCTGTGCTTTATAAAGTATAGGTGAAATAATGTATTTTCATTAACATTTTATTGTGTTTAATGCCTCTTAGTCCAGTCAAGACCTGACGTGAACGTCAAATCTGGTTGGTATAGATGCATTGCCCAGCAGCCAAAGTAGACGGGCATGCTTATGTCAAACAGAGACTACTAGGAGTTGTTAACAAGGTTCCATCTATAAAAAAAATATAATTATCACGTTTCGAAAAGTCAAACATTCTAAACTTTAACTAAAATTATATGAAAAAATATTAATAATATTTATAAGACAAAATAAATACCAATAGAGTAGTTATAAAATATATTTCATAATAATTTTATTTAAAGATATAAATACTAATACTATTTACTATAATTTTTGTTAAAATTAAAATAGTTTGACCAGTTTTTTTTATAATTAACTTTTTTTATGGACTAAGGAGTACTGTAGTACTAGTACGCTGCTGGCTACTGCTGTGAGAGAAGGCACAGGCAACCGGCGGTTCGCCAGCTCGCGCACGGCGTCCGACGACCGCCACGTGAAATTGCGTCCCCGCCACGCATGAAAGCGCCCGCCGCGGGCCTGCTGGATGCCGTCGTTGCCATGAAGGCGCGCACATGAAGGCTGCAACAGCAATCACGTCACGCGGCACGCGCACGCGGGGACCATGACTCATGGGCCCGCTGGCCCCAGGTGACGCGGCTGGCTCTCGAGCCTGTGCTCGGCGTCAGCGGCCTGCGGCGCAGCCACTAGTTGGCTAGTTGCCGGACACGGCCGGCAGGCGGCAGGCGGCAGTCGACCGTGGCGGCAGCGCAGCCGCCGCCCTGGTTTGGCATAGTTGGGCCCCGCCGCGCCCAGTCGTTTCTGCACGTCCATTTCTGCCGCGACCAGTCGACCGTGCTCATGTAGACGCTCCCAATTTCCCAAAAATTTCCAAATCACATCAACCATCACATCAATGTTCGGACGTATGTATGGAGCATTAAATATATGTAAAAAAAATAACTAATTGTACTTTTAATATATTATACTTTTAGTATGTACATGTCGAGACGAATCTTTAGAGTCTACATAGTCCATATTTGAACAAAGTTTGTCAAATAACAACGAAAACGCTACAAGAATTTTTTTTTTTCTATCTAAACAAGGCCGTAGCCACACCATTGGCGGAAGGGCAAGATCACATTATCCTGATGTACCCTAGTGGTTGGAAGCTATCAAACCGGCTAGCAAATGTGACCTCCGGGAGGGAGTCACCCACCCATGTCGCTGACTACTACCAGCAAGGGGCTAATAGGACGGTAAAGCCAGCAACAGCAAGCGGCTAGTTGTTACTACCACCAGCTATACCAGATCAAGCAACAGGTTCCTTTGGCTTGGATCTTTCCAACAAGCAGCAGGCTTCGGACCAAAGAATCCCCAAGAAAAAACGGACAGGAAAAGGAGACCAAACCAAGCACCGGGAAATCTGACTGATGTCTGGCAGAAATAGAAGGGAAATTCAATTCATTAATCACGCTGCAGAGATTATGTCAAATTACAGAGCAACACTATCCTATGAAAATCAGAAGAGCTACTGATTTAACTGAACAATACAATGACATGGATTATCAATCAGACCGCTAGAATCAGAAAAAAAAGAAAGAAAGAAAGAAAATGCGCAACAGATTTACTGGAAACGATCGGGGATACCGCGCTATGCAGGTGCCTATCAACTTTGCTGAAGCTCTATAAGCAATTCACTATGCGACCTAGCTACCATCTCTTGCTAAACTATGCTGTACCCCCTCTCATGGTGCTTGTGCAGTCTCTGGCTTGTCCTCCAGGGGCGTCCTCGTCCCAGAAGAGTAAGAATTGCGGATCTCCGTGATCCTCCTGATCACCTCCTCCATCTTAGGCCGCTGCTCGGGGGCGATGGCAACACATGCCATCGCGATCTGGAGCATCTGGACCATCTCATCCTCCACATTGGGATGCCTTAACAAGTCCACGTCGAAGACCTCAGCGGTCCACTCTTCACGAACCACAGACTGCACCCATCTTGGAAGGTGTTCTATGGAATCCTCGCGCCCGGGAGATCTGAGAGGGGCTTTTCCAGTTAGCATTTCAAGGAGCAAGACCCCCAAGCTGTACACGTCAGACTTCTGAGTTGATTTTTTAGTCTCGAGGACTTCTGGTGCTCGGTATCCAACAAGCCGTGGCGGGATCTGTGGAGTGGTCATGATCTGTGCCAAGCCAAACTCGGAGACACAGCCGTCGAGGTTCTGAGATAGAAGGACATTCGATGCTTTGATGTTGCCATGGATGAACTTCCCTCCTCCCTCAGCATGAAGATGGGTGATACCTCGAGCTACATCCAGAGATATCTTGACTCTTGTCTCCCAGTTCAATGGAGCTCTTCCAGCAGCTTTATTCCCTGAAAGTAGTTACAGTGAAATGCAACAGCGTCATTTCATTTCACAAGCCATAAAATATATACAGATTCTTGTCAACAAACAATGATGTTTCTGGCATAAATTGAAGTAAAAACACGATGCCAAATGCCAATCTTATTGATACACTTACAGTGAATTCTAATGACATGCATTTTCCAACTCATGGTTTTAAAAGGAAAAGGACAAGGTGGGTAGCTAGGATAAATGGTGATAAGTTTAGTCAATTCTTTCTTAAGTGAAGAAAAAAAACAGTAGCTCCCATATGATCAAAAGAAGAGCTAACGCATGGACTCAACACAGGTTTTGTGGCTACTCTAGCACAGATTACAGAACGCCACTTTAGTCCGTTTCTTCTGATGATAAGGTTGAAGAGCACAATTCAAACAAAAGTGTAATAAAGTTTAGTATTGTCTCTTTCTTGAGAAACAATCTAATTGCAAAAACTTGGATGATGATAAAACAACTACTATACATACTAAGAGCATCTCCAGCAGGGCCCCTATTTGAGCCCCCATAGCTAAATATGGGGGCTCAGCTAAACTGGGAGGCGCCCCCCAAATTCTCATCCAGACCCCATTCTGGTTGGGCCAACAGGCCAGCCCCCATCCTTTGTGGCCACTGCTCTTTCTCTCTCTTCATGTGCATGGGTCCCTATGTCATTGGGTGATGATATGGATTTTGGGGCTCTATTTGGGTGCTACTGCTGCCAACAAAAATAAGGGAAAGACCCCAAATCAAAAGTAGGGGCCCTGATTTTGGGGCCATTGCTGGAGATGCTCTAAAGGAATCATTCCAGATTTACTAATTACATTAAAGCATTAAAGGTTCACTGTCCCAAACCCACTAGTAGCATTGATTCTGGTTTTAATTCATGATTTTCTAGCTAAATCTTTAAGAACCTAGAACTGTGGGTATTAGTCTATTTCCTAGCTTCAATAGAGCAGTTAGAAATTAAGAAATACTCCCTCCGTCCACGAAAGAATCAATTTCTAGAGTTGTCTTAAGTCAAACTTTTTAAACTTTGACCAAATTTATAGAAAAAACTATCAAGATTATTGGTACCAAATTGACATCATTAGATATATCTTCGAATATATTTTTATAATGTGTCCATTTTATATCATACATGTTATTACTTTTTTCTATAAAGTTAGTCAAAGTAAAAAAAAAGTTTGACTGACACCGATTCTGGGAATTGATTTTTTCGTGGACGGAGGGAGTAGTGATGATCAAAGTAGCAAAATAATGAGCATACCATGCAAAACAGCAGCAAGGCTACCAGATGGGACATAATCAAACACCAACAGCTTCTCATCCTTGGAGTAATAGTAAGCCCGCAATGGAATGACATTTTGATGCTGGCCAACCCTGCCAATTATTTCCATCTGCTGTTCAAAATCCTTCTTGCTAACCACCACTTCCTTCAATCTCTTGACAACAACTGTGGTTCCATCCTCAAGAACAGCTTTGTAGGTGGTTCCATAACTTCCTTTTCCAAGGACTTCAGCAGAAGCTCTCAACAAATCCTCCAAGTCAAAATTATATGAACTGCCCTCGAAGAAAACCAATTTATTCCTCTCTGCTTCCTGAACACCACTGCTGTAGTCTTCCTTAAGGTTTTCTGCCCTGCCACCTGCAATAGCCTTTCCTTTGGACGAAGCTGTGGTAGGTTCAGTGTGTCTCTTTCTCTTGAAAATACATATCAAGAGCACAAGAATCAAAATAAGTAACAGTACCCCTCCAACAGCAGCAATTGCAATTATGACACCAGTTCTGATCTTTTTCCAGAAGCTCTTCTTGGTTTTACTGGGTGATGGCGGTGATACTGGAGAAGGAGTAGGTGCAGCTCCAAAACATGGTTCCAAAGGAAACCCGCACAGAAAAGCATTCCCTAAGAAGGAACTTGATGGAAATCTCTGCAAGGAAGGTGGTATTGGCCCACTGAGGTTATTGTTGCTCAAATTCAAATGTCTCAATTTGGGAAGTTGGAGATCAGGAATGGGTCCAGAAAGTGAGTTATTCTGGAGAAGCAATGCAGTAAGTTGAGTAAGGTTTTGCACTTTCAATGGGATTTCTCCATCGAAAGTGTTGTATGACAGGTCTAAGAATGTTAAGCTGGAGGAGAGGGAGGTTGGTATGATTCCAGACAGGTTGTTATGCTGAAGGTAGAGGGAATGGAGGGCAGGCATAGATCCTACATCAGGAGGGAGGTCAACAGTAAGGCGATTTGACCTAAGGCTCAATACCTCCAGGGCATCAAGCTTCCCAAGAGTCTCTGATGGTATTGGACCGAAAAGTCCTACAGCAGGTAGGCGCAATGTATGTACACGGCTCTTATCTGGTGTGCATGTCACCCCCACCCAAGAAGTGCAGACAGGTGTGGTGGAGCTCCAGTTCAGCTTCCTGCCATGAGGCAGTGATGCAGCAAATGTGAGAAGAGCTTGTTTGTCAGAGTTCAAATCAGCACTTTTGGCATGTGGTATGCTTGCAATGAGGAGAGAAGCAGACACAAATGCAATCACTGTAAGACGTTGCATCGTCGAGACTTGCTTGAAGAGAATTGGATTCAGCACTGCTATACAAGCTTTTCCATCATGACTTCAATCCTCTAGCAGTACAGAAAAAGAAACAAAAGTTAATGAAAATAGAGCATTAGAGCATAACATCAAAATCATAGTTCATATAAAAGAAGGAAATAAGGATAATGAGCATGATACATAAGCTCTTGCCCTCTGATATACTTTCATCACTAACTTCCTAATAAAAAAATAAAGATGATTAAGAGAACCTGAGAAAAGGTGTGGGGAGCACATCTTGCCCATCTTGGAAATATTGCACAAAATAGTACATCAAATATTTGCACTCCAAAATGCAAATATATTTCAAAAACAGATAGGCAGGGAGTGGAACATTTTCTTGTATTAACAGTCCATCAGTAGCATGTCTCCCTAGTTTTCAAAAGCGAGGCCAAATCTTAGTTCATTTCAAAGACAGAATCCATAGTCAGCAAAGAAATACTAGTAGATATTCTGTTACGAAATACTACTCTTATGGCCTAAACAGAATCGCGACACCCTAAAACTACAAAAAAAGCACTAGAAGTTAGAACACTAAAAAAGAAAAAATGTGTCTTATACATGACAAATTATTCAGGAGTTTCAGGGCAGCATCGGGAGCCACTCAAGCTGTACCTACCTACGCTATGACTTTGCACAACCCAGAATAATTCACTTTGGGAAATGGAGCTACCATGGTCAAAAGCTTCATACTTCTCAACTGCCAGTGGTAAGCACATCTCCAAAAGGAAACACACATGACCCTCATTGTCTTTTCCTCTAATCTCAACCTAAGACAACCATCAAACTGACCTGCCATAGTTTATCTTCCTATTTTTAAACGGGGCAGTTGGGGATGGGATCAGGAGCATATGACAAAAGCAAACCACCCATATCACATCAGAAAGTAGCCATCATTGATCAGTCACAAGCCTCATTTCAATAAAGCACATAACTCATTATCATAACAAATTAACTTAAAAAGTTACTCACAAAAAACTGTCCCACAAGCATTGGAATTAGGACTAACTAACCATCATTATAAGAAAACAGGAGCAGATAATGACAAGAACTGTTTTGCCAAAGTCCCCCACAGGGAAAACTGCTAGATTCCTTTACTTGTAGGTGATCTCCCTCATGTACCAGCATGTGGTACTGCATTACAGATTACACCTCACCTAACCTTCCATATACGCCTGATGCAGCAGTCATGCCGTTAGGTTCTGAAGAACTAAATGCTTAACAAAGTGATGGCACAGCACAGATACTAAAGGCTAGCACATAAAAGCTAAAGCTCTCTGATGCAATGCTTTGCAAGAAACCAAAGGGGGGCATGAGAAAAGACGAGAGCTTTGGAACTTTGGTGGGGGCTGAGGTGAATTAATGCCGTTGTTCTCATGGGCTGGCACGGTCCTACACGAATCCATCTCACCGAGCAACCGATTGTAAACCCAGTAAAGCAAAGATATGACTGTCTCAACTCTCAACCACACAAACAACAGTTACACAAGAATAGCATAAATCCTTTTCCTTATGAAAAAAGGAGTTGCTAACACATCTAGAAAAGGCAAAGAAACAATGACTCCAGAGAGTAGTACCAAGTACTGGTCCAGAGGTTTTTTTTTTTTCTTCGATCAGATCAAGTGGTTCTTTGATTGATGGAAGATTCAAATTACCTAACTCTTGAAGAATTAAAAAAAGGGGTCAATCTGTCCTCCTCTGAACAAAAATCGAGCGCAGCAAACCATGCCCGCATTTTATTAGATTCCCGAACTGTGATTCTTGTGCAAAAGGAGCGAACACAACAAACTGCATTGCAGTAACCTACAATAACCCATACATCCCTCCCTAAATTCTCCACCAAAAATGGGAAACCGGGCTGAATCCAGCGGGAAATCCCAATCCTGGCACCAATTTCTCAGGCCCCGAGAGAAACGAGTGCAGAAAAGAAAACCGCTGCCTCAAGAACAGAGAAGGTCCCAAACCTTTTAGCGAGCAGAAGACCAAGAAGCGGCACGATCCCACTCTCCCTTCTTGCGTGCTCCGCCGCAAGATCCAAGAAGCGCTGGCCGGAACCGGAACCATGCGAGGAAGACGCCGATTCGAGAGCCGCCGCGACGGCGACTCAGGCCGATCTGCCCCCGGAGAAGGCCAGCATTGCGCCGAGGCGCCGCGCAGAACCTCGGGGGGGCCGCCCGTGCCAGCCGCCACTCTCTCCTCCGGCTCTTTCGCTGGAGACCCGGGAGCTCGCCGCGACTGTGAGCTGTTCTCGTGCTTGCGCCCAGGCTCTGTCCAGAGTGTCGGGGTGTGTGGGCGTGGGGGTGGGCGTGGTGGAGCGGACGCGGGCAGGGCGCAGTGAGAGCTGTACTGGAGTGTGCCGCCGCCTGCTGCCTGCGCGTCGCCTGTGTTGTGTTGTGTTGTGTGTACACATTGGTGTGTGCATTTAAGTGAAGCGTCGTGTTGGGTGTTTGGTCATGGGAATTAGTGAGTGACGGATTTGCCCCTAGACCGGCCGTCGTCGGCCGGAGCTGCAGTCTGCAGGAAGAGATGCGCTGGCGTGGCCTCTATGGCAGTCTGGCTCATTGACTTCAACAACCTTCTTCTGCCCCTGGTTTCCTCGTTTGATCAACCAAAAGGGCACCCGCATTATCTATGATCTGACCTACTACTATGTTTACCAGATACAATTAAGAAGCAATGTCCAGTGTCTGCACTGTTTCCTTTTAGCAAATACCTCAGGAAAAATATTCTTCCTGAAAAAGAATTACTCCCTCTATCCCTAAATAATTGTCGTTATTGGTGTGTATGCCACAAATTTGACTCGATTTGTAACAAATATGTGTAACATTTGTATCTCTAAATAATTTTGTTAAAAACTAGATTTAAAAATCTTTTCAACGATACTAATTATGTACGATAAATATTATTTTTTTTAAAATATATACTTAGTTAAAAATGTTTCTCGGAAAACGAAAATAACAGTTATTTAGAAAAAAAAACAGAGGGAGTATATACCTCTAAGCTTAGATTCTCAAGTTAAATCTTTAAAGGCAAACTACTCCCTTTATCCTAAAATAACTTCAAATCTCACGCCGACGAGTTAAACTTTAGAAAATATTTTACAAGATGTGTAATTATTTTGGGAATACTAATATTTTTCTCCATAATCTTGATCAAACTTGAGTTTTTTTTTGCGGGGATTCAGTTACAAACGCAGATGTTTATATACATGAGCGCAACTTAACATGTTACATTTAAAGTGCATTTCGATCATTACCACTACAAACACGCCATAGCTTTAGGCTTAGCGTCTAGTATTTGGTTCGTTGTCAAAGCCATGACGTGGTCATGGCTCCATATAGTTTTTCTTTTTGGATTGAGGCTACGGAATGTGTTGCTGTGCCTCTTCCAACTAATCAACTTTGGATTCAAAGTTATTTAACCATGTCATATTGCTCAAAGACAATTGTTTCTAAGAGAAGAGAGGACTTGGCGCCAAACCCTCTAGGTGAAAGGACAATGCAAGCAAATATGGACACATATCTCCATAATTATTTTCATGGTATACTTATTTGATTCATAAATGTTTATAATTCTTTCTATAATTTCAGTTAAAGTAAAGATGTTTTGATCCTTAAAAAATGAAAATAACTTATAATTTAGAATCTAGGGATTACCAAACATGCCAGAGGACGAAGGATCAGTCAAGCTACTACTGCTACAGTGCAATGCCTGTGGTTGCGACGGCTGTACTGCATACTCCCTCTGTTCCAATTTAAGTGTCGTTTTTTGGTTTTCGTGCCACAAGTTTGACTCGATTTGTAGCAAATACATGTAACATTGGTATCTCCAAATAATTTTGTTAAAAAATTAGATTTAAAGATCTTTCTAATGATACTAATTATGTACAATAAATATTAATATTTTTAATATATATTTTGTTAAAGATGTTTCTTGGAAAGCGAAAACGACAGTTATTTTGGAACGGAGGGAGTACGCTACAATACTCTACAGCTGTGGAGCTGCAGCTAGCAAGGGGGCAGTATTATTACAACATGAATGGAAGGTACTCCGGCACATTGATTAATTTCCTGTCAACGGATACCATTGTAGGTGCAGTTGGTGGACCGTCACAGCAACGCAACACAAATTTTATGGCCAACGTCCTAGATCAACAACCCCACTCCACTACTTCAGGCAAAGTATCCAAGTTCCAACGGGCTGAAAAGATGGAAGAGAAACTTGAGCTGCAAAATGCCGGTCACAAATCACTACGAAAATTTGAAATGGACTGCAAACGATTGACTCTCTACTCTAGCAATTTCTGTGTGCGTGACGTATCTGAATTACTGGATCTTCAGACTACTCCAGCACGTTTCACTGCTAAACAAGAGAAGGCGCCGACAGGTCATTCATGCTCTAACACATGACAACGGAATGGATGCACCTCGTGGTCCATCGATTGGTGGTTAAATTATGTATATCCTACAGATCCACAGTACCATGCATGGCTACATCGACATTACTGTACATACTTCCATTTGGCAGTGCATGTACGGATCCAAAAACAATTTACTCAGGACTTGTTCAGTTCGCGAAATATTTGGTGAAAAGTTACTGTAGCATTTTCGTTGTTGTTTGACAAATTTTGTCCAAATATGACCTAACTAGACTCAAAAGATTCGTCTTGACATGAGCAGACTAAAAGTACAATTTGTTTTTTTTTTACCTACATTTAATGCTTCATGCATACGTGTAAAGATTCTACTGCGCAAAATATTTTGGGGAATGTTGTGACGTGAACAAGGCCTCATCCAACTTCGCCGCTCCTGTCTTGTCAGCAGCCTTGACGCCCAGATAGACTCGCAAGCCAAAAACAGAAATTTTAGTAGACGCTGGAGCATAGCCATAGCCATATAACACAAGGTTGACGACTACGGACAGACAGGTAAACTCCAACGAGAAGAGCATCGTGGCAAAACTTTACCTAGGGCCAATAAAAAGAACTACAGGTTCGGGGACCTGCTCTAGCTCAGGCTATTTCACCTAGAATGATTGTTTTTCAGAGTGGTTGAGCCACTATCACAATTCGCAGCGACCAGTGGAGTTTTAATAGGTCAACCGGCTGCGCAAGATTCCACTTGAATTGCATAGGGACCACCTGCCGAGTTCACTCGATTTCCAGCCAAGGCTGTCCCAGTCCCAGACAGGCATGTCAGCTCGGCTTTAAACTCGAACATGTTTGTGTAACACGATCGGGTTCAGTTCAAGTTCAAGGGAAACAGAGTGGTTTTATGATCCACATCATCCAACGGTAAACAGTTGAAACTTAAAACAATCAAAATGATAGCCAAGGATGAGAATTTAGTATATATGGTATTCCCGCACATTGGATTTCCAGCACAAGTCACTCGAAATCAAGACTCCAGCTATTAAAGGAGAACTAGTACAAACCCCACGATCTTTATCTGTTCTAGAAGATCTATAAAAAAATGGGGGAGGTGTGCGATAAAACAGAAAGAGAGCCGCATAAAACCTTCAGCTCAATAGCAAGTAACGAACAAAGCTACAAAACAATGAGTGGAATCTTTATGCATAGTATAAAGAGTTCATAGCGGACTGAATGGCTCCGGGAGCGGCTCGAACCTATGATCAAACACTGGGCTCTGGTCAGACTTGTCATCCACGCTGTGCAACCAACTCATGTTCTTGGTGTCCTCCTTCAGCACCATCGCCTCATATCGTGAATTGGCGTATATATCCAGTTCACTCAGAACCTCTTTTGTTCCAATTGTTTCCCTATCAGGGGAACCAATTGAGCTCCCGCCGTTATGTGAAAGAGCACCACTAGAATCTCCAGAGAAGTGCCCATTGCTACTGCCATTATCTGTGAAGTATCGGTCACCATTTGAGACGGACTGGCCTGGATCTGAGGTTCGAGCTGGTCGACCCTTGGTAGTAGTAGATCGAATGCTATGTGGAAATAGAGATGTACCACGGATGCCACCCAAATTTTGTCGAATGTCCTATGATAAATAAGTCATTTAGTTTCTCCTCAAAACGAAAATCTATGATACTTATAAAATAATAAAATCACAAGTAACCCACCGAAAAGAGCACAAACTTAGGAAAATTGAAATAACAAGAGAGAAACTCACCTATTTGTGTTCTCCAAAAAAAAAAAAATAAGTGGGACTCTAGGTTCTTCTAAAACATACCAGATTATTTAAAACATTCAAGTTTACTACTCCCTCCCCCGTCTAACCTACGTCAAATATAAAAGGAGGGAGTATCTTAAATTCACAGCTATGAAATTAAGTAACATGACAGCTGTTGTAATATTTCCTGCATACAGACAAAACCAACTCTCTTTTTCAGACAAAAATGCAGAAACTCTTGTCTTTTTCTTGAAAAAAAAAAGAAAACTATCAAAATGTGATGACCCTATCACAGAGTGGTAGAAAAACATAAAACCTTGTTCAATTCAACGTAAACATGAGGGGTGAACATACCATGTGCCTGATAGCCATGTCAAGTGACTTCCTCGATATTGTCCTACCGAATCCATTGTCTGCAGCTGTGACAGACCGCGTTCTAGTTGTTTGACCTTCCAAAAGAGATCTTTCGCTCGGCCTACTTTGGTGACCATTAGTAAGAGATGTCTTTGATTGCATATCTGAGAACTTACTTCGAGTGATAGCAGGCACAGACATCTTTTTTACAGGAGCTGAGAGAACTGGTTCAGCATTTGGGGTTGACCTGACACCCGAAGTAATACCTGGCCGTACTCTACCAGTAGAGAGTGGTCGTTCTGGCAGTTTAGTCCTTAAGTTAGGTGGAGTTTCACTTGGAAAATCTGGAATGTCAAGTGCGCGAACTGGAGCTCGTGTCCGTGTATTTGGAGAACATGGACGAGATGATGGCGCCGATGAAGGTGCTGAACTCCGACCACTGCTGGCTAAGGGTCTGCCATTAGATGCCATGTTATTGCTGCCAGAAATACGCCCAGCAGATGGTGTTGATGAACGCATGGCAGGCTGACGAGTGGGTGTGGATGACCGAGAGCTAGAACGGCTCACTGATGGAACTGTACTTGATGAAGAACTGGTACGAGTTATTGCAGGAACTTTACCAGAGGATGAGCCAGGACGGCTCACTGCACTTGTACTGCTTGAAGATGAACTGGACAAGGTTCGAGACCGAGACATTGGAGTTGATGATCTTGAGCTTTGTGCTGACGTGTTCTTCGGAACAACAGAGTTGGTTGTAGAGTTGGACTTGGACACAGAAGCATGATTTTTCACTGGAGTAGACGGACGAGTATTAGTTGGTGTAGATAGACGGGCTTTGGCAGGTGTAGAGGACCGTGTTGGCACTGGACGTGACGATGGGACAGATGGCTTTGATGCAGTAAGAGTGGCAGTCCACTTGCTTGGGGTTGTAGGTCTTGAACTAACAGATGAAATGTTTGCATTGAGGACTGATGACCTACTGTTGCTAGACATTGGTGTAGATTGAACTGACCGACGGGAGACAGATATACTCCGTGCTGGCCTAGTGGGAAATGTCAAAGGCCCATTCTCTGTCTCAGAAGTGGAAAGCTGCAACAAACATATCATACAGCTATGTTAACTACAATCATGATCCACCACGATATGAATAGCAGAGAGCAAGTTAGCTGAGTATGATCCCACAGTTAGACTGAAGAAGGTATTTTCAAAATGATTCCACTAGTCCAGAAGATTAAAATGATTCTAGCAACTTGAAGATAGGCACAAATTACTATTGAGTTTACCATAAACACTGAAATCAGTGGTTGAAATTCCTATCTTTGCAGTTGTAGATTCTATAAAGCATGGATAAATGATCATTGCAACTCGCAAGTTTGTGACAACCATATATAGAACAATAGATGAACCACGGGTTAATTTGACGCATGCAACTTGAATGCAGCAGTACTTTGTTATTCCTTATGTAGTTATGTACATAAATCATTAATATGGTCTGAGAGAATTCAGATGCCACCGATAATGAGCCATAAAACATATGTCTTCACAAAATATTGTGACGTTGCATATACAAAGAATCAAGAAACATGTTGCATGTAAAAACATACAACATTCAAAAGTAGCAATTTTTACCGACCCTAGATGCTCTAGTTGTCGAGGCTGATCTGGTAACAGTACGTTTAGTCACAGTTGAGGATGGGGCTTTCTCAGCAGCATCTAATGCAGGAACACGAGGAGTTCCAGGGGGTGTCAGAAGCCTGAAGAATGCATTACAGATGTTAGATAAGATCAGGACAAGATATGTAGTCAATTGTGCACACATGCCACATGATCCCACACAGCAAAAATCAGAAATCTTTATGACAAATGGCAAGGTTCAAGAACAAATGGAAGTCAACTCCTACATCTTGACTAGCAAGGCAACAAACCAACAACACAACAGTCCATCAAAATGGCATCAAAATCAACATTGTTGTAACAAGAAGTTTATCTCACCTCATTATTGGAAGTTTTTTTTTTGGCAAATATGCATGAGAATTATGGGTCATTATATCAGGATAAGCAAAAACGATTCACTTACGAGCCGTTATACAGCATACATTAGTCTGTTGATTCAGTTACGAGCCGTTATACAGCATACATTAGTCTATGTTGCACATAAGCCAACCAAAAAGTTGAGACTATGACCAAGAAAGGACCTCATGCTAGCGAAGTGTCTAACGTTATTGACCCAGCCAACTGCCACAAGCCAACCTCATCAGCAAGCTACCGCAAAACAGCATTCACCCATGGTTTCAGCCCGTTATCACTGTAACGCTTCCTAAAACTGGTAAAGCTACCATATCAAACAAGGAAAATCAAAATGGTTGGATGGTTGCATGAAAGCAGTAAATTTTTCAACAAAACATGTGTTGAAACAATGTCAACCCATAAATTTGATCGGTGTACCTTCGGAAGTTCAGAGTTATGTGGGTAAAGTGTTTCACTTAAACAACAACAGAGTGACCCTGATGTGAGATGACTCAAAACATTCTGAAATAGGAATTGTTGATTATTTCCCCTTTCTAAGAAATACTATATGTACATAATAATGTCCAGATATTTGCTATTAATGGAAGGAGCCCACATATACAGCCATCAAGCTGCAGGATTCTCTCTGCTCACAGCACAACTAAATCTGCAGCTAATCCAATTATCCAAACAAGGTCCCTACCACTACCATACAGGCTAACCTCGTTTAATAATGCCCACAAGCAATCGCAACCATTACTCCCAAAAACCCCAAATGTGATTTGGGCAAAACCCCTGAAGAAAACAAGTACAAACTAGTCCTGGAAGGACCAAGCCAACTCTCGAGACTGTGAGAGCACCGCATTGCCAGCCATTTTCCACTAAGTTCAGAGTAACTATTGAGATGATTAACCAATTGCATGCAGCGCTGAACCATGCCCAAATTAGGAAAATAGATCGCCACAAAGCGAGAGCAATCGTTCAATCACCAGTCATAGTCGTTCTTCCCGATCTCCGTGTTCAGCAAGTCCTCCATCTCGACCCCCGCTGCAGACCAAAAGCCACTAGATCACTCCCGCAGCTGCAAAAGGGATAATAAAAATAAAATAAAACCACCACTTTCGTAAACTCACACGCAGACGGTAGAACTCAGCGGTTTCCGTTACTGTCCAGTACTCATACTCACCCGGGCGATTGGGCGAGATAGGATCCGTCGCGGCGGCCGCCGGAGACGGCCTGGGACCCGAGGGAGTCGAATCGGCGGAAGGGGAGTGGCTCGCCTCAGCCCCCGCGCCTCGTGCCGACGAGAAGGTGCGGGCTCCCACTTCCGTGCCCTCCTGGCCCTCGCTCGCGGCGACGAGCGGCGCGTGTGCGCGGGTTTGAGGCCGCAGACGAAGAGGAGGGCGCGGCGACTGCGACGGGACACGGGAGACGGGGGCAGGGAGGGATAGCGTGTGCTTTGCTCCGCGGTTTAACCCCTTTTTTTCTTTCTCTCGAGTCTTCTCTTTCCTTCGTTTGATTTTTCGAATCGCGGGGCGGTAAGTATTGGACGCTGGTGATTGTTTTTTATCGCATGTGGGCCCAGTAAACGCCTGATCCCAGTTGTCAGTGAGTCTGATTCGTACTACTAGTGGTAGTAACGAAAGGGCCTGCACGGCTGCACGTCGGCGGAGTGCTTTGAACGGACGAAGGCCAGGTCCAGGTGTCCTGGGGGGTTAATGGGTCACACACGCTGACAGGCAAGGGGCCACAGGTCAGTCAGTAGCTATCAGCAGCAAGGAACCCATCAGGCCATCAACATCAACCAACCCACCACTCTTCTGGATGGCAGATGGGGATGCTGAAGCCTGAAGGTGGGTCACCGGTCCCAGAACGCGAACGATTCTTTAACCGATGCCAGATGATCTCGGCGCGAGATCTGCGAGATCTAGTAAGTATGTATTAGGTGATGCTTGCTAATAGTCAAATATGTTGAACATGCTCCGCTAATTATGTAGGGCCTTCTTCCTTGGTCCTTTGCTGTGCATATTGTAGTTTTCATTCGTCAACACATGGCTGCCTGCCAACGAGATTTCTTTTTTTCCTCAAAAACACGCTGCCAAGGGATTTTCAAGAATGCTTGTTATAAAGATGTTGTTGTGGACTCGCATGAGCATGACTTTGTGTTTCAGATTGGGTCTGGACCAAGAGCTACGAAACATATATACTGCATCTCAGCATAAATACCAGGTATCGACCCCACCCCCATATACGAAGGCATACTTCGTAGAAACACAATCGTGGATGCAAACCAACATCCTGCCACCGAACGATTCCTGGAAATAAGCGTGTTATATATCGTAATATCAACTGGCCTGGAATTCCTGGAAAGTCCATAGACCATAGCCAATCCAGTGAGTTCAACGGCAGTGGCCAGTTGAACCAACCCAGAAGCCAGAAGCTACTAGTATTACTGTACGCCACCCAAAAGCCCAAAAGGCGTACGAGAACGCAAGTTAACCACACCAGGAAGCTTCAAGATCACGTATGGCCGTAGCACTAGTGCTTACGTGCGCGGTACGCACGCACGCCATGAATGGATGGTGTCAGCGGATAACTCGACCTGGATCGGTACCGGCGGCGTACGCGCACCGCCGCTGACCCCGGCCTCAAGGCTCTGTCCAAGATCGATCCATACGGGGGGCTGCCGGAGTGCCGGACACCGTGACGCGTACTACCCTTTGCAGACCACGAGCCGGCACGCTGCCGCCCGGAGCGGCACGTCGGTACAGGCGGGCGCCGCGCACGGTTAGTTGAGCGGTGGCGATCGGCACAGGGCACAGCTGCCTATCACGAGGGGCCGGGGACGCCACTTCGATCCGGTTCCGGTCGCGCGCGCCCGCGCGGGGGTAGCCCCGGACAGGACAGGAGATCGCCCGCGGCCCGCGCCATTGATGAGTGCCGACGGCAGCCAGAGAGGGCCGTCCGGCTTTCATTTACTAGCATCAGCCGCGTCTCGTGAATGTTGCCCAACTTTCATTATTCGGGCGTCAGTCCAGAACGTGTACGCCCCGCCGGACGATGCGGGCATGGCCGGCCGGCCTGCCTTCCTTCCCGGTGCCCATTCGAGTGGAGTGGAGGACTGCCGTGCGCCCGTGCGCCAGTCTACCGTACCATCCGATGGCGCCGAACGTCGACGTGGGATGGGGCTGGGATTACGGCGCGCGGCCTAGACAGAGCACCGTGGCCGAGCCGCCATTTCCGCAAACAGCTGACGCGCACGGTCCAAACAGCAGCACATGGCTGCCATCCGTATTAACCGTGATGGAAAACGAGGTCCGCCGTCCGAGGTGGTCTGGTGTGATGCGGAGCCATCGAGCGGCACAGTGCTTCCGTCCGTCGTCGACCTCAACGATAGAGGGGCAGCACATCACAACCTCATGAGTATACTGCCTTGGCGCAAAGGAGAGAACACACACACACAAACCCCTCAGATACTGCTTACACATTACACTCACTGACACACAAAAAAAAGGAAAAAAAATTGAAGGCCTGAACTTGATGGTCTTCGTATCTGATTGCCAGAATTCTGCATGTTATCATTGCTGCCGCCCCCCCCCCCCCCCCCCCCCCTGCATCTTTCCATTGTCTGATGCCACGTGTTTGTGTGATGACTTGATGATGCAGGCATCGCCAAAGATATTCAGGGGCAGCCGATGCGTTTTCAGGTCATGCACTGCTATTCTCTGCCAGTGCAAATAGAGATTCAGAATAGTCAGTGACCTCAGTTCTATAGTTGTTTTTGGACAGCATGCCCCATGACAGGAAACGGATCATTACATTGCAGTTTTTGATCAAGCATTCTCCTAGGCAGACACACGACAATTTTAGGATTAAGCAAGTCAAGTCATAGGACTATAGGCGTAGCCAAATGCTCGTAGCCGAGTGAAGAAAAGAAAATAAGGTGCTCCGTAGCACAATGTTCAGTCCAGGCCTCCAGGGCCGAACACTGTGGGCTGTGTGGCCTGTCCAAGTCCATCTGAAACCTGAATGTATGTTTTCCTTCTGGAGGCCCGTCCGGATGTTGGAGCAGAATTTGGGCCGGATTTCTAGCGCCTCTGTTCACCTAGAGTCCTAGACCCCGGATCTCTCACCTGTTCGTTCCTGCCAACATTTTTTTGACGGCATGTTACTGTCAGCTTCGTACCATAAGTCCTGTGCCTTGCCGTTTAGTCGAAGTACCTAAAAATCTGTGCTGCTAAATCTCCACCGAAAGCTACCGTTCCCTTTGTTCAATCATATTTTTGTGCCTTTTTGTGTGTGAACTGCTGCTGCCTTACTTGATTCCACTGAGGTCCGGTCCGAGACTGAAAGGATCTGCATTCCAACTCTACTGCTGCGCTCCATCAGCATCAGATAATGTAGAGAACATCGCCATCGAGATCCACCGGTGCCGTGAAAGCTAAAAGTGAGTGAACCACAATCCTCCCAAATGAGCAATCCTTGCGATGCGATGGGAAGATGACGGCGATCCCGTACTTGAGGCGCCGTCGGCGAGAAGCTCTCGACCGTCTGCACCGCAGTCAACACGCGTGCTCGTTGGGCGAATCTGGAGCGACGCAATTACGCAAAGCAGCGCGTAGCTTGGTTCTCCGTTGTGTTCATTCTTTTCTTCCGGAGGATTAGGCCAGTGTCAATGGCATGGCAAGTTTCACCTCTCACTTTTCAACGCATGAAATTTTGATACGAAACTAAACTCTCTCTCAGTGCAAAGTTTGATAACACCGTTTTATAACTTATTTTATTATTTTTTTATCTCATCTATCTCTATTTTATTCCCGCGTCCAACTTTTTCCTATCCTCTTCCGCATCTGCTCACGCGGCCAGCAAGTGCCGTCGCTTTCTGCTCCACTACCGCGGCCAGCAAGCGCCGTCACTTTGGGCTCCTCTACCGCGGCCGGCAGGGACCGTCCGTCCCGGCAACGGAGCCGCAACGACGGAGCCGCGCCCGCGCCCGCACGCGGTGGTGAAGCCGCGCCTGCGCCCGCGGCCGGCGTCCGCACGCGGCCAGCAGGTCCAAGCGCGGCCGGCGAGGCTCGCGGCCTGCGGTGCTTACGGCGGCGCCCGAGCGCGGCCGGCGAGGCTCGCGGCGGAGCCCGCGCGTGGCCTGCCGGGCTCGCGGCGGCGCCCGACCCATCCCCATCCCGCCTGAAACGCTCGGGTTCAAGTACTGCTAAATTTCTATTTTATCCAGCGGTCTCTGTCTTGGACTGATCAACGGCCCCGTACCTACAAAGAAATCACCTACTACAACTACAACTAGCTGCTGCTACTTGTGCTGGAAAGCAGGTGTGCTGCCGAGAACTAGCTGACTTGTGCTTCCATCGGTGGGAACTATACAGAGCGCATCGCTGACTTTGCTCGCCCGATGAGGCGCTGACCTGACACTGACAGGCTTATTTGCTGGGGCGGCCAATGAGCTAGGGTCCTTTACCAAAAATTATGCGACCATTTGTGTAGTTGTACGTACTGTGTGTTGCACCTTGCACGTCATGCAATGCGTGCATGCATGTACTACTCCGTACTTAATTTTCAATCACTTGCATTGGCAGTTTAGATAAATATATATATAGTGGTACTTTAGTATCGAGGACGTGACACTCGATTGACGGACAAGATAATGACTTGTATTGTTTGGTTAATTACTGGCACATCAGTAGAAATGGATAAAGGAGAAAAGGACCCTTGCTTTCAGACTCAACAATGTCTTTATCTTATTATTAGTTGTTCGGCTGATTTTTTTTATGGATTATAAACCGACTAATGTTATTTTATTATGAGAGAAAAATATTGTAGCATGACTCATAAAACGGGCTGATAAGTTCAAGTGAACAGAGCCATTAGTAGTACTACATCCACATTAGCTTAGTTGTGGTATATATGAATAGTAGAACAAGACAGACAACAATGACATGATGTAGTTTGACGTAGAAAAATGTTAAATGTTAAAGAAAAACAAAAGGAACGTCTAGCTGTCTGAAACTCGTGTTCTATTTGGCTACTCTTCAGATGTAGTAAATTCAGAACCAAAAGGCATTGTCACAATAACATATCAAGAGTACATACAAAAGCTAGAAATGTATACCACCAGGCAAACAAACACGCACGGCATCTACCCGCAGTTCCGCACCATGTTACAGCGTCGTCAGCCAGAAGCTATAGATTGAAGTCAACGCGCGTGCTCGTTGACTAGTCTGAAGCAAGAAGGATTACGGAACAACTTCCCTAAAAAAAGAAAGAAATTACGGAACAACAAAAATGCTCACGGCTACGGCTGTCCATTAATCCCCCTCTTTTTTTCCACCGTGGATTAGTCTGGGCTTAGCTTGTTGGTTGCGCGAACCACACCGATCTAAAACAATCAGAGACGGTGCCGTGCCGTGCCATGGCAATGCCCTGGATATGGGAATGTGAAGGGATGGAATCATCTATCAACTTCATCAGCGTCCTGCTGGAACAACGCGTGCGTTCAGATTTGAAGCGGTGGAGGCAAAGCTAACGAAGACCTGGACCATCAGAAGCAAGCGGCTGAAGGGCACACACGTAGCGCATCTTCTCTGCGCACCGTGTGCTAAAACCATGGATTACTTTACTACTACCGGTCGTGAAGACTTGAGTGAGAGTTGTCGTTGTTTTTCTCTCTCCCTCGTCCTTCGCTTTCGCTGTCAAATCGGCGATTTAATGGCTCCAAGAAAGAGAGCAACGTGCTATGATTTTGGAGCGCGTCTAGCATTTGTTTATGGAGCCGTCACAGAAGATAGGAGTCCAGGCCCGTCGGAAAAGTTGAGCGACCCGCTCCCCGCTCCCCGCTCCCCGCTCCCCGCCTACGCCGCTGCCGCCCGTCGCTCCCACCGCGCTAGCCCTACACCCCGCTAAGCGCCGCCACCGTCCTTTTGGTTGGTCCCCTCTCTCCTCCCTCTAGTCTACATGAGAGGCTAGAGAGAATGAGGATCCATCGCTTTTAATACTTATTCACTAATAGATCTGAGTCTTTAGGGTTTAAGTCTCTTCATGCCAAGTATTGTGGTATTAGAGATTTATCTCCTTCTTCTCCTCTTCGGTGACGGAGAAAAGGAGAATGAAATTGTCTTCTCCGTGACGGCTTCATTAAAGATGGAGCGACAACTTCGGCGTCAGCATTTTCACCAACATGATGACACGAAGATTTGAGTGTACCGGATGGCGGCATCAAGACGGAGATGATGTCGTCGTCATGAATAATTTTCTCCGGTCTCTTCTTTGTTTTGTTGTGGCTAGATTTGGCCACAATGAAGGACTAGAGAGAATAAGTTTCAGATCAGTCTTCCTCACTGTTCGGTGGCAGAAAGAATAAAGAAGGAAGACACGAGAAAGAAGTTTCTCAACTCCACCTGCAGGAATGTTGGCCGTCCGTTGGGCATCTATTGTCTGGCCTAAAACAATTGTTGCCGAGTATTTACCTGTGCGGTCATCCATATGAAGCGTCAAATATGTTTGGATTTAAGAGTTTAAGCTATTCACAGTGTGAGTGCAATATAGATGAAAATCAGTATCTAGATATATATTTTTTCTAGAGTACTTATAATATGATGATGTATTCCGTTATATTTTAATATAATTCTTCTTTCATTTTAAAGAAAGAAGATAGGAGTCCAGAACGAGATCGACGTACGTACGGTGGAGTATCTCCTAAGATCATTTATTTGTGGAGCATCATGGCCTCTTCTTGGAGAAATTCGGTTGCAGTTGTGTCCGAATTATAGGGATGCAAGTGGATAGTCAATGATGTTTTTTTTGTCACCTAACTAACTATGGTCAAATGTCATTCTAGTTTATTTTTCTATTTTTATCAAACTACAAAACATCATTCTAGTTCATTTAATTAATTTTTAGATAGATCTAGTGACCCAAAATATTTTAAACTTGCATCCCTAGTCCGAAAGTTTCAACTGAAGCCCCCATGTTCTAGGAGTGTCAGTGTCACAGTACATGCAGTCCTCAGCTGTACGTCACTGTGCTGTCACACTGTTCCTGGATCTTCCAGTCTCACGATCGGAGGCGCTCAAGGCTAGCAAGTGGTCCGCGAACAAATACTCCCTCCGTCCCTTTTTATCAGTCGTCAGGAAAACGTGTCTGTGAGAGAAACACGGATTTTTAGAGATAGTTATTTAGGGACGGAGGGAGTACTCTATTAGGGGATGTTTAGGCCCTGTTTGGTTGGGCTGTGGCTTTTGCAAAAGCTGCTGTGAGAAAGCAGTTGTGGGATAAGTAGAAGTTTGTTTGGTTCGATAGCTGTGGCTTTTGGAAAAGCTAGTATCACTTCCATCTGGACCCCACATGCCATACACACGAATCTTCTTCTTCCTCTCGCAGAGAGGTCGTGTTCACGTCACAGGAGAGGAAAGGGGCGGGGGAGATCGGGACTGGGGCTGGGGCTGGCCGGCTCGCCTGGGAGGGCCGCGCCGCCCGCGGGGGCGGCCACGCCATGGGAGGAGGGAGCGCCACCCGCCGGGGCTGGCCACGCCGCTCGCCTGGAAGGGCCGCGCCGCCCGTCGGGACCGGCCGCGCCATGGGAGGAGGGAGCGCCGCCCGCCGGGGCCGACCTCGCCATGGGAGGAGGGAGCGCCGCCCGCCAAGGCCGACCGCGCCGCTCGCCTGGGAGGGCCGCGGCCAGCCGCGCCGCCCGTCTGGGTGGGCCACGGAGCCCACCGGGGCCGGCCACGCCATGGGTCGGAGGAGCTGCGCCATGGGAGGAGTTCTGGCCGTGCGCCATGGTCGGGGTCGGGTCGCGCTCGCGAATGGAAGAAAGGAGGCGGATGAAAAAAAAGAACGAATCGTTTTCTTTCATAACCAGTGGCAGGTGGGTAATTTCTAGACCCAAAAGCCAGTGAAAGCAGGGCGAGACGTGCTTTTGCATTTGTACCACAGCAAAAGCTGCTTTTGGGTAAAAGCAGTTGTGGCTTTTTACCCCTTTGGTTAGCTTTTGGCTTTTGCAAAAGCAAAAGCAGGTTGAAAAGCCCAACCAAAGGGGGCCTTAGTTGGTAGGAATTTTGGTGTAAAGTTTTTGTAGCACTTTCGTTGTTATTTGACAAACTTTGTTCAAACATGGATCAACTAGACTCAAAAAATTCATCTCGACATTTACAGACAAACTGTGCAATTAGTTATACTTTTTACCTACATTTAATACTCCATGCATACGTCTAAAGATTCGATGTGATGGAGAATCTTGTAAAAATTTGGAATCTAAACATGCCCCTTAGTAGAACTTTCTCCGTGGAAGTGTCGCTGTCTTGGACCGATCAGTGGCGCCGTGCCAACAGAGAAACACGACTTGCCGATACGGGTTCAGACCTGAATGAAAGCAGACGAACAGTATCGCCGACTTCGTGGTGCTTTTTTTTTTTTGTCACGCCCCACCTGCTAGGCGAAAACTGCAGCGAGCCTCGCCGACTTGCTCGCCCTCTCTCACCCGTCTATTGGCCTGATTGGTTGAGGGAAGAAGCCCCAACCTGGCTCCCACGATGCAATGGATGATTGGTTCGCTGCACATGCGCTGGAGCCTGGCCCGTGGCATGCAACAAGCCCGCCAGAGCCTGGCTGGGGAGAAACGAGAATTCATTCCGTTCCCTCCGAGCCTGGCTCACGAGAGCATGAGTGTGCGCTTGCTGCGTCTCTACGGGAGAGAGTCGGTGCAGATACGAGCCCAAAGACAACCAACCAAACATTTATCTAGCATGTGCTCAAGCAGACCACCAAACACAATGAAGTTGTACACAGCAGGCCTGTCTGCGCTCAGCCAGGCCCATAGAAACGAGCCAGGTTCACCTCGTCGCTGAACCAATCAGACCCAGTCTTTTGGGTCCGGTAAGTCGGTAACCAACTCCTCTTCCATTAAAAGATTATGAAGTCACTTGTGTACCGTAAGGATGACATATATACAAATAAAATGTAAAATGTCAAAATCGCATGTGTACGGGAACCCGCTTCTGGATTAGGGTTGCTTGGGTACCGCTTCACTTTACAGTTAAGAAATAATCAAGGAGGTGAGTGACGCTGGATACGGTGACGGTAGTTGTTTTCTTGCTGGTACGTCAAAAAGTGTAAACAAGATCCTGATTTTAAATGGGTTTGTTTAGGACGTATGCTATGAAAACCAGTCTCTTATACAAACTATAAAAACTCTAATCAAGACCACAGAAATCTAATCTAACCACAGAAACCTAAATCTTTCGAATCCTGTTGCTGGTTGTAATCTTTTTTTTTTATGGCTGTTTGTGCTGATGACGATCAGATGTCTTTCTTGCCTAGCCAGGCTGTTTAGCTGTTCGGCTCTCTCTCTTCTTTTGTCCAGGCTTTTGGATGGGTAGCTTGTTGAGAGTCTATCATAGCCAAGTTTAGTTGATGTGTATGTTCTGTTTTGTCCATGTCCTTATTTTAGAAACTCTTGAATGTTGTATTTTCGTTGTGTTGCAATGAGAACAGAGAAGTTCCTCGCGTAAAAAAAAACATAGATTATATTATAGAGACACATCGAAAACGACACGCATGATCATGTACTGATTTGATGTACTCGTACACTAGTAGCTGTATAGTGATCTGATTCCTCAAGGCTCAAGAAACTGCACGAAAGCTGGTAGCGGGGAGCATCGCCAAGTCCTCTCGGCGTACCACTTCCATAGTACTAGTCACTTGGGCTGTAGGGCAGCTGCCGCCTGCCGTCCTGCCGCATCAGATGCACTGGTGCGCATTGCCCACGCGTCCGTATTCCAAACTGCCAACTAGCCATCCCCCGTGTCGATGGAGATGGAGAGGCCCAAGTCGATCCAAATCGCCACCAGAAACCACCGGACCTACTAGCAGGCTAGCAGGCAACCATCCATCCATCTCGTCGGCCGTCGCAGTTGCAATCGCAGAAGAAGCAACCAGCCAGCCGAAGTCCAAAGCCGCCGCTCCGCTTTTTTCTGCGGGATCATTTATTAAACGTCGAACGCGAACGAAGGAGCAGTCGGCCGGGAACGCCACTGCAAGCGTGGCGAGAAAATGCACGACCACAGCTTGTACGGTATTTCGACCGTGCCCCGACGCGGTCGCGGCGGACCGGCGGTTGACTGACCTCAAACCACGGCCTGGCCAGCGCACGCGTTTCTCCCTCGTCCCTCCCGAGTCCTTGGGCTGTTCGTTCGTTCGTTCCGATCCACCACCACCTGTGGAGCGGAGCCGGACAGACCGACAGAGGCAGGTAGGGCCCCCGCCCGGTTCCGGGGACAGAACGATTTTGTGGGCGCACGGCGCGGCGACGTGCGCGATATAAAATGCAACCTCGCCGCCAATAACAAACGAGCCTTTTACTTGTACTTGTATGCCATTAAAAAAGATGGTGTAATTGTCCATATCCCTCGAAGATGAGTTCTATAGCTCTTGTCCCAGGGTCTGGAAAGTTTTCTCTCACGTCATTCTGTCAGTTTTCAGCTCTAACGGTGTTAAATATAGATAACAAAAGACTTCAATGCCCCTGAGAACTTTGTTTCTCATACGCCACTGGCTGCTGGACGTCTCGATTAGAAAAAAAAACCATGAGGACGCCGCGGCGGTGCGCGGCGAGGGCGTCGCCAGCGTCGCTCCAAGGCCTACGTGTCGCCCAAGCTCTGGTACCTCCGCGTCAACGTGATTTGAGGCGCAGGACGTGCAGCCGCAGGACGTACAAGTATCTGATGTCCGACGACATAAATGAAATTAGGCAATATATATGTGTGCATGTATATTCACGTGCGATACTCATATATGGAGATGATAATAAAAGAAATAAGTTATATTGTTGATCTACTAATCGACAAGCTAGTAAGCTCGTGTGCATGCATATTAGCTGGACTTTTATATTCTGTATATGCACGTTCATCCATGCATGGACGTGTATACTAACTGTATCTATATATGTATGTGTGACGAGGCTTCACGTACAAAGTTCAGGCTGTAATGCATGTACGTTGCCCTGACAAAATACTGGCTAGCTATACGGTGATCCCAGCCGTGATCCCATTATTAGCCGAGTACAAGCTAACGAACGCTTATCCGTTTCTGAGGATAACAACGTGCTTATCTTTTCTGCCGATGAATAAACAAAATATCTCGCTAAGATATATTCAGGTTGTTGCACATTTGTTTGATGAGATTTTATACCAAATTTTTGTTACATGTGCGTAGATTTATACGTGCTATTAATGGATATCTTGTGCCCCTTGTGAAGAGAAAGAAAATATATAAACAACATATATACTGCCGCGCATATACATCCATGTGTGTTATTTATGTACTCCCTCCATACCCATATTAGTTGACGTTTAGGACAGCGACACGGTCTTCAAAACACAACTTTGACCTCTTATTTTTATAAAAATATTTATGGAAAAATGATATATGTATACTTTTATGAAAGTATTCTTCAAGACAAATCTATTTATATAATTTTTATATTTGTAAACTTAGAAACTTAATAGTTATTGATGATTTATATTCCCAATGTTTGACTCTAATCTTTTCTAAAACGTCAACTAATATGGGTATGGAGGAAGTACTACGTATACGAGAAGAAAAGCTAGCAAGTTTATGAGCTTCCTTGAGGTACAGTGCCATCATTCACGTGAGTCAGATCGAAGAAGCAAAGCTACTAGTAGCTGCTAGCTAACATGGCTCATGTGCGCTCGAGTGCAAGCATCTATATACTTGGGCATTGTTAGATGCATGTGGTGAAATTTTTTCTTAACTGTAACACTTTCGTTGTTATTTGATAAATTTTGTCCAATCATGTGCTAACTAGGCTAAAAAGATTCGTCTCGACATGTACATACTAGAAGTACAATTAGTTATTTATTTTACCAAAATTTAATGTTCCATGCATACGTTCAAATATTGATGTGATGGTGATGTGATGGAGAGAGTGAAAAAAAGTTGATAGTTTGAGTATCTAAACAAGACCTTGTGCTACTAGTAGCTTTAAATGCGCACAGCTAGATATACATGAATATACGTGCTCGCTAACCTGTGGAGTTCGCTCCGCATGTTTGCCTTCCATGGGCCGTGTGTACACATAGCTTAGGATATTTTCTCCCGGTTAGTCCGTAGTGATTATTTTTTGTTATCCTAGATTTTTAAATTTATTTATTAAGTAATTTATAAAATATGAAAAATCAATGGTTCAGATTGCTGCCCACACGACTTTTGCTTTTGCGCTACTCAAACTCACACGTGTCTCGTGGATTTTTTTAGTCGGGACGCCCAACAGCCAGTGGCACATGAGAAACAAAGTTCTCAGGGGCATTGAAGTCCTTTGTCATCCACATTTGACACCGTTAGGGCTAAAAACTGACGGAATGACGTGAGAGAGAAAACTTTCCAGACCCAGGGACAAGAGCGTTAGAACCCATCTTCGAAGGATATGGACGATTACACCATCTTTTTTTAATGGCATACAAGTAAAAGGCTCGTAACAAAAGGAGCACACGGCACCCCTGTTCCGAGCTGCCACTGCCAACCCAACCAACAACCCACTCGTCGCCTCGGCTCACCAGTCACCGCCACGGGCGCCGGCGCGAAGGGAAAGGAGCCCGCTTGCACAGTTGAAAAAGGCCGGTCGATTTCGCAGCAGCGGCCTTCTGTTCTGTTGGTTCCGGCGGACGGAACGGAAGGGAAGGGGAGGAAGCGAGGGCGTCCGCCGTTTGCTATCGAGCGCTTCTCTCCCTGCCGCCGGACAAGCAGTTTGTCCTGCTCCTCCGCGGATCAATTGCTGCGCGCGCTTGCTGCTGGAGCCCGGTCGATCGAGAGGTGCTGGTGGATTCATCCAGGAAGCAGGGTGCTCGGCCGTAGCTCCAGTCCAACTGTCTGTCCAAGGCCGGCCGGCTCCTTGGATTTTGTTGCTGCCCTTGGCCCTTCTGGATTCTGGTGGTGAGTTCACTTCCCTTCCTTTCTCTTCCCGGGACCGGGTCACGATTTCGCTTTGCCGTGTTTACCTTTTTTGCTTGGTTACCTGATCATTTTCGCGTCTGTTCCTTTCCCGATATGGACCATCGATTATCATAGCTCTGTTTTTTGTTTTGGAGATATACAAGGAACAAAAAGCGGGAGATATGCTTACAGTTCAAACTACTACTTACCAATCAAGGCAGTACTACATACAGTACGAGTAAAAATCCTGTAGTTCAAGTTGGCGAGTCCTAATTTCTAGATGGGATTACCGTCAGCATCAATGTCCTTTTTTTACCACCTGCTGTGGAGTTTAAGCAACATGCAATCTTGTTTTACTTTTCTCAAGTCAACAAAAGTTAGTAGTTGATCTTTAGTCGCGTTCGGGCAATATTTTCTCTCGGGGCTGTTGGTATGAACAGCAGCGCGGTGTTAGGTCAGAAAGGCTGTTGAGTTTTGGGAATCTGTGGCCGCTGGAATGTGCTTTCACACCTTAGGCATAATAAGACAGCCCTGTCAGCCTATGAGACGCCCCCCATTTTGGGTTCGCCAATCGTTTGATATTGCTACTAGCCATTTGTTTGTTTCCATGGTTCGGATGCTCTCTGATTGTTAGCAAATAATATGCTCTTGCAGGGATGACAACTTGACAGGTTGCTGCCAATAGATCCCCTGTTCAGACATGGCCAATCTTGGAGGCATGCTGTATGCTGTGATCCTGCTTGTTTTGTGCACTGGCTATGTGAATGTCGCGAGGGGACAGAAAACTGAACCTGCTGAAGGTAATCTCCTGTTATCTTTGCCTTCTTCTGTCAGTCAGAGCTTCGAGCTACAGAGTTGGAAATTGCACCTGCCAGGAAAAAATCAGAGACACTTTACCATCTAACTGGAAATTGCCATGAAGCTTTTATTCAAGAAGGCCTTGTTTTGTGTGGATCCAGTCATTGTTTCTGATTGCATAATTTGAGTGTGCATAAAAGTTTTTGAAGAACCCATTTTGCTTCTCATCCTTTTGGTTAACTGTCCACAGACCACAGTCCGCTGCCACGGTGTGTATGTAATCAAGTGCTGTATACCATTATTGTTGAACCAGTAATCAGCAATACTCGTGACTAATTAAAAGCACTTCACAGATAGTACGTGATGAGAAATGTCGCATCTTTATAAAACATATATCTGAAATGTACAAGTAGGCAGTAGTATATCGCAAAATAAGTAGGCATTAGGTATAACTAGAGACTGGTTCTTGTTGACATCTATTGAAATGTGTATGCATTTCCATTCTGCATTACGCAGATACTCCGTTGATCTTTTAAATTGCTGCTGTATGTTGTCTCTCTTATATTTGCAGAAAACGCTCTCAAGGCAATCAAAGGCAGTCTGGTTGATCCTTCTAATAAGCTTAAGAATTGGGGCAGTGGGGATCCATGCACATCCAATTGGACAGGAATCTTCTGTAACAAGATACCAAGTGATTCATATCTTCATGTAACAGAAATGTATGATGACCTCTTCCACATTATTTATTACATTCACAATTGTTTTCTTGTTCGACTGCTGTTCTTACATCCTATTATCTGTTTATTATTTATTTCTGCCATTTTCCATACATGCTTAACATTTAGTAGTAACAGTGTATGCCTTTGATCCCTGTAGACAGTTGTTTAAGATGAATCTTTCAGGAACTTTGGCACCAGAGATTGGTCTCCTATCCCAGTTGGAAACATTGTGAGTACAAATTTGACAGGCCATTGGTAATACTTAGTGCAAAATGGATTGGAATTTTTTAGCATTTCATGAACAGTATACCTCACGGCTCCACTTTATGCTTTACACGGTTAATTAACTATAGAACAAATCCTCAAGTTTCTGACTAACAAGGAACTTGAAAAGATACCACAAAATGATTTCATCTAGAACTTTTGTGTCCAAGATGCTCTTCCAGCTGTTTCTTTCTCTATTTTTTCTAGGAATAGCTGTTGCATCTAGCATATCTTACTAACTTGTACAAATTGTTGTTTTTCAAGGGATTTCATGTGGAACAATTTAACTGGTAACATCCCAAAAGAAGTTGGAAATATCACAACACTGAAGCTTATGTAAGTACCTCCTCTCTAACCAAAATTTCATGTACCATTTCTTTATAAACAATGCTAACTGTCACTTCCACAACCTTGCAGAACTTTGAATGGTAACCAGTTATCTGGTTCTTTGCCTGATGAGATCGGTTATCTGACGAGCTTAAACAGATTACAAATAGACGAGAACAACATATCAGGCCCCATACCTAAATCATTTGCTAACTTAAAAAGCATTAAACATCTGTAAGTGTCAAAGTATCTTTATTTTCTGCCCATCCCTGATGCAGTGATGCTTCTCATCTGTAAGCTTAGTAATGATTCTGGTTCCATTTTTACCTTCAGTCACATGAATAATAACTCGTTAAGTGGGCAAATCCCATCTGAGTTGTCCAGCTTGCCTGCACTCCTTCATCTGTAAGTAGACCTCAACTTTTTATCTGAAATTTTCTGTTTTGCAAGATGCAGATGAGTTGTACAGTTAACATGTCTTGTGCTGTGAACTTGCAGCCTTGTTGATAACAATAATTTATCTGGGCCTCTTCCACCAGAATTAGCAGACACACCTAATTTGGAAATACTGTAAGTACATTTTTCTGCAGCGCAATGTTAAGAGAATTTGTACTGGTTCATGGTATCTTGAGGTTTCTTGGTGAATGACTCTCCTTCGGCTCTAGATGTTTAAGAAGTTTAAGTAACACTATCAATTTCATGAGTATGCTTCACTTTCTTTTGTAAATTTAATGGCATGATAAGGATATAATGGTGCAGGCCTTTGTCTTCAATTTTTTTTTTGTTTATTCTGTATAGATTAGACATTTTTGTTATCTATGACAAACATTTCTCATATATGTGTACTTATAGTCAGGCTGATAATAACAACTTCAGTGGAAATGCCATCCCTGCTGAATACAGCAACATACGAACACTTCTAAAGCTGTGAGTGTAACAACCTTTTCCATCCTCTTTTCCTATCTAAATTGAAAGGCAGAGCTCCTGCCATTGCTTTTAAAAACAACCTTTTCAATCATGTTTTCTCTTTTTAGAATTTGAGGTAGATGAGGTAGAAAGAAAATTAAAAGAGCTATCACAACTTCTGTTATTGAGAACAGCCGTTAGAAAGTAGGCATTGGTGCGTAAAAAACAAGGTTAAAAGAAGAATATTTTGAGTAAAAACTTTTGTATTTGCCAAAGGGCTTATGCTTCTAATTGAGATGGATAGTATATCAAAGTTCAGGGCATCACATAGGTAAGAAAGAATTTGCTCTGTGTGCAACTAAAAGCTCGGTTTCACATTGACTCCTCTCCTATTACAACCTATGTCAGCCAAATAGTTGGATGCAACTGGTCCATTTATCTGGAAATCTTTACATTTCAACTTTCTATAGGTAGTCTTCTTTCATTCTTTGGAGATCATTCTCACTTCATTATACTCATTTAAGGACAAGCACCACTCCTTCAACATCATGTTTAAACTCAAATAAACATCTGTTGAGTAAATCATCCTTTAACATGTTACCAGGAGTCTAAGGAACTGCGGTTTGCAAGGAGCTGTTCCAGATTTGAGTGCCATACCTAAATTTGGCTACTTGTAAGTCCAGCTTAGAATGCAGTATTTCCTTTATCAGTTTTTGGACATCTTACAATCACATCCTTTTACATCAGCTTTTCACAGCCTCTCTGGAACAGATATTTTGTCAATATTATTTCTTAAATGCCTATTGCCTTTAGTGTGTTATATTCATATTAGAATGAGAAATCTGCCACTCAATTCACATCAGGATATTAGTTCTCAAATATTTTAGTACTAATTCCGGTATATACTTTCAGGGATCTTAGCTGGAATCAGTTGAAAGGATCTATACCAACTAATAGTCTTGCTTCAACTGTCACTACAATGTATGTAGCTTTTGACATCTTGCTAGTTTTTTTCGGTAGAACACAGCTAATTTCTATGTTTTGGCAGTGATTTATCACATAACTTTCTTCAAGGAACTGTTCCATCAAACTTCTCAGGGCTACCTAATCTTCAGTTCTTGTAAGTACTATTTAATTTATCGAAAATTTTATGTACCACTAACATCCTGCTATTGAAAAAAAATCTTTCCATGTCAAACTAACAATAATGAACATACCTTTCAAGTTCAAGTAACAATGTACTAGCCAAAACTTTTCTTTTACTTATGTTGTGTCATCTCAAAATGCCGTTTTACAGGTCAGTCAATGGGAACCTCCTAAACGGTTCTGTTCCACCGACAATTTGGAGTAACATTACTTTTACGGGAAATAGAACGCTTGTTCTGTATGACAACATTGACATATTTTTCTCTTAAGTCGGTTTGATATGTACTTTTATGTAATGTAATATTCAAATAACGCAGGGACCTCCAAAATAACTCCATTGACGCTATTCCATCTGCATTTGAGCCTCCAGAAGCAGTCACGGTTCTGTAAGTTTCTTTACCATAGAAAATCAGGGTGCTTCACCCATGAGATCAGTAGCTTTACCTGTCATTCAGTCACTAATGATGTAGATCTGTATGCCAGATATTACGGTTGTGCAGATCATAGAATAATACTGATAAAAGAAAATTCAACTTTCCAACCGAATCTTCTGAGTTTCTGACACAGTGAATAAATATTATCATTTTCTGCAGACTTTATGGAAACCCTGTATGTAAGACATCTAATGCAGCACGAGCAGCTAATCTTTGCCAACCTACTTCTGTAACTGAAGCACCATCTGGAGAGGGAAGGCAAGTTAGTACGACATGTACTCCTTGCCCAACAGATTCTGAATACAATCCAGCATCTCCTATACCTTGCTTATGTGCTGCGCCTCTGGGAGTTGGATTTCGACTAAAGAGTCCAGGAATATCAGACTTCCGACCTTATAAAGAAGCCTTTGAGAACGACTTAACCTCTCTGCTGGAATTGCGCGTTTATCAGCTGTACATTGAACGATACATATGGGAGGTTGGCCCAAGGCTGAATACTCATTTAAAGTTATTCCCAAATAATACAAATTTATTCAATATGGCCGAGGTTGAGCGGCTCAGGGAAGTACTTGCTGGATGGCAGATCACTCTATCAGGTGTTTTTGGTCCATATGAACTTCTCAATTTCACACTTGGCCCCTATGCAGATGGTATGTGGAACTTACTTTGCAGCAAGGCATTTTATTCCTAGTTCTGTCATACCAAACTATTAATCGAAACCGTCAGAATGTATCTGTATTTCTTTTGCCTAGACAAAAGTAGTGCATGTTTCATACTGTTGTACTTGCACAGAATGCGATGACCAGTTTGATAAACCTCTGGTTTACTGACTATTACCTTTTTTTGCAGAATTCCCTACTGTGGTGTCATCAGGTTTAAAAGGTAGTGCACTTGCTGGGATTTTGGTAGGGACAATTGTTGCTGCCATTGCAGTATCTGTGTTTTTTACAGTTTTTATAATGAAAAGGCGCGGAAAACAACGAACAATTTCAAGACGGTCATGTAAGTGATTTTCCCTTTTTATCCTTAAAAAATGTAAATAGCTTCCTGCGTGCTGCATAGATTGAATGTTGCTATCTGACAACTTAAAATGCTTTGCTGTTTTAAGATGAAAAAGAAATCTATTCAGGATTTTTTATATGAACATAATTTAGTAAAACGATACTTTTTTGCATATCTAAATCTAGGAATTTGGAACTAAGTCGCAAGTCTTGCTTTTGTGGCCACATTTTAAAGCATTACGTTAGGAATTATGAACAGTAAAAAATATTTAAAATTTTTAATCGCTGTAGTGTGTAAAATTTAGCCTTATGGTGTAGACATTAGGTTTGCTGAAATAGCAGGATATATTCTTCCAAAATGATCACCTGTTCTAAAGATGCATATTATTTGGCAGTACTTTCAAGGTTTTCTATCAAGGTTGATGGCGTGAAATGCTTCACATTTGACGAAATGGCTGCGGCAACAAGGGATTTTGATATTTCAGCTCAAGTTGGTCAAGGCGGTTATGGAAAAGTTTACAGAGGAAATTTAGCTGATGGAACAACTGTGGCAATCAAACGTGCACATGAAGATTCTCTGCAAGGCTCAAAGGAGTTCTGCACAGAAATAGAATTGCTGTCAAGATTACATCATCGTAATTTGGTTTCTCTTGTTGGCTATTGTGATGAAGAAGACGAGCAGGTGTGTCTTCCAATCTTTTTAATTATTAATGGACAAGTATATTGTTGAAAACTTTCCCACAGCTCTCTACACATTGTGAAAGAATTCAAGTATTGGTAAATGTGCTTAGAGCTAGTGCTTCTGCAGTCTTTTTATTGAGTGTGCAGTACGTCCCCCTCATAGAGAATTGTGTTCTGCAGATGCTGGTGTATGAGTTCATGCCCAATGGTACCCTACGCGATCATCTTTCTGGTAAGTGGGAAGTGACATGTTCAAATGTTTGCTTTTGTTTTCCATATTACCATCATATGTAATAATAAAAAACTAGACCAACTTAGGAGGAATGTAAACCTGGGTTGCCGAGGAATACATCCACAGCCTAGCTCAGCTTCTGCGTAGTACATATGACCATCATGTGCTTTCACATTAAAGACAACACCATGATCACATTTATTCCATGGAATTTATATCTGGCATGCATTATGGCTATCGCATGTTTGCATATGAAGCTTTTGGTCTAGCTTTAGTTTATAATTGATTTATTTAATGTGCATTTTTTTAACTTGAATCTGATGAAGCACATATATAATCTAACTTGAACATTTTTCACAGCTAAGACTGAAAGACCTCTGAGCTTTGGTCAGAGGGTCCATATTGCACTTGGTGCCGCAAAAGGAATTCTATATCTACATACCGAGGCAAATCCTCCTATATTTCACCGTGATGTTAAGGCCAGCAATATTCTTCTAGATTCAAAGTTTGTAGCAAAGGTGGCTGACTTTGGTCTTTCGAGGCTTGCTCCAGTGCCTGATATTGAAGGGACATTGCCAGCTCATATCTCCACTGTTGTTAAGGGCACCCCAGTAAGTCACACCTAGCAAAGCAGCAACACCACACCCACCATGATCTCATTTCCTGCTTCTTGTCATATAACAGGGG
The DNA here is from genome assembly GCA_009763385.1 of Coix lacryma-jobi var. lacryma-jobi. NCBI lineage: Eukaryota > Viridiplantae > Streptophyta > Magnoliopsida > Poales > Poaceae > Coix > Coix lacryma-jobi. The sequence goes on from CM019827.1 coordinate 18,388,507, forward strand.
AATATTTAAGCCCACTGATATGGTGTGGAAATTTAGGTGATCATAACACTTTCCTTTTTTCTTCGACAGGGCTATCTCGATCCAGAATATTTCCTGACTCATAAACTGACGGAAAGAAGTGACGTGTATAGCCTAGGTGTTGTTTTTCTTGAACTATTGACTGGAATGAAGCCAATCCAGCATGGTAAAAACATTGTTAGAGAGGTAAAAAGTTTTCACTCCAGCTCTTATTGATTTGGTTACTCGTCTATGGATAAAATATATTGTGAAGCATTGAGAGTAGGCATGGCTGCAGCATTGACACTTAGGAAACCAACTGATCTCTCCTATCTCATAAAAAATCCGCGAATACATCCTTTATGTTCAATAGCATAAAATACATAGGTTTGGAACATCTATCTCTATACACCTTAAAAAACCTAGTTGGTGGTGGTGGCTTCACTATTCCACCCTACCATTAGCATGTTACACGTATAATTCAACATACTAACCTGTAATACCACTTTATATTAACTATTTATTATAAAAGCATCAGCGAAAAATTGTTGGTGGCTTAATGACCATGACCTATTGGGTCTTGTTCATGAAAAACAAATACTTGTGAATATAATTAATAGGAATTTAATATGGTTTATAAGGGTTTATTAGAGGTCTGTTGCGATGCATTGTACCATGTCTAGTTATTTGAAAGTGGTCACCAAAATAGCAAATAGAGATACGTCAATATGGATTTGCTTATGTCAAGAAAAGAAACTAACTGCATCTTCTTTGCATTATATGGAACACCTTTATGGCTTTATTGATTGCATTGGATTTAGACAGATGAACTAAAACTCAGAACGATTTTCGGTTGCTGCAGGTAAACATGGCTTACCAGTCAGGCGACGTTTCCGGGATCATCGACAGCCGGATGTCCTCATACCCTCCAGAATGCGTAAAGAGGTTCCTCTCCCTCGCCGTAAGGTGCTGCCGGGACGAGACCGAAGCGAGGCCCTACGTGTCCGACATCGCCAGAGAGCTCGAGACCATCCGGAGCATGCTGCCCGAGGGAGAGGACGTGCTGTCCTCGACCTCGGGGTCGGGCTTGCTGACGAAGTCCATGTCATCCTCGACCACCACCACCACCGGGGTCCTCTACGTGTCGTCGTCGCATATTTCCCGCAGTGGTCAGGCGGACAGTGGCATCCCCTCCGGGATGGTGGCTCCTCGGTAGCGTTGCTGGCGCCGGAGATGGTTTTTGTAGACACCTGCCGGGCGCACAGTGATCTGTACTGAACTAAGTAGTGATAGGAGTAATGGTGGGGGTGGTCCGGGGTGTTCCCTTACCTGCAGGTGAGGAGGAGTTGTTCTGTACATGAGTTTGTTGTGAAGTGTGCTGGAGCCTGCTGGGATCAGGGCGTGACGTAACAGTGGCATTGGTAGAAGCATACAGACAGGGATGAGTGGTATATACTGAGTTACTGACGTAATTCATCAGAAACACTGGCGTGCATGGCAACTCCCGTTTTCATCTCGCTGCGGTGTTTGGTCGAACGTCTTCCGCGCATGCCCCGCCGGCGGCCGCCTGAGGTGACATCCCGCGCTGTCAAGCGTCGGAAGGACTGGCCAGTCGGCTACCGGCCACGGTCGGAGCCCAGGTTGGGGTGGCCACCGACTGGCCAACTAACCAGAAGGGGGCACATGGGAGAGGCGGCGGGGTCATGTGATTATGTGAATCGGGACGCTGGCGCGCCGTTTTGGCTGTTTGGTGTGTGGACGAGCTCAACAGGCTCGATGAGTCAAGCGGTAGTCACCGAGGCAGGCAGAGGCAGCTTTCCGCGCCTGCGTCGGAAAAACGACAGAAAGAACGGCGCGATGTCAGACGATCTCCTCTCTCCAGGACCGCAGACGCTATATTGACGACGGATCGCCGATGATGTGAATGCCCGGAAAACTGGTGTTCGGAACGATGCTATTGCTATTGGTTGTTAATGAAAACTTACAAATAGCTAGCTAGATGAGACATATAAATAAATACTATTTTGATGAGACAACTTACAAAAGTAGCACTCTTATTGGCTAGCTATTTGATCTCTCTCATCGATAGCCAATAAGGGCTTGTTTGGAACAAAGGAATGCAAAACAAAGGAATGATAGGAAACACAGGAACAGAGGAAAGTGAAAAGTGAAAAACCATGAGATTGCAAACCATATGAACGGAAAATGTGGATCGTTTGGATTGCAGGAAATAAATTTGAATCTTCACATTTTCCAATGAACAAAGTAGCCGTTGGTATACATTAGTCATCTTTGCTTTCTTTCATGGGCTGATACTGTTCGTGCATTCTAGCCAGTAGTCGTTGCTTGTTTGGATAGTCTGGCTGTTCATCCATTCTAGCCGTTGCTTGCTTCTCGTCGTTATATAAGCATGCTGCTGCATAGAGTTTCACCTCCCATCCAGAATAGCAAGATAAGTAGCACACACAAACACATGTATGTGTTCATTCTTTAGACTTGCATAGCACACATCTCTCATTCTGGTGCTAGCAGCCATCTTTGTAGGGATAGAAGGTGCTTTTCCTTCTATGGATCCAAACTATCGCCGACGATCACAAAATGAAGATGAATTCATTTTTCTCATCCACCCAACACTAGAAGAAGGCACCTCATCCCAATCATCAGAAAAGAAAGCAATACACAACTCTATCCGAAATGGAGCCACACTTATTGTAAGTGCATCTAGCCCTTAGTGGGTTTTGGTGAATTGAGTGACAACATAATTAAAGGTCTAACAAGTTTGCTAAGTGTATCAAAGGTTCAACAAGAAAAGCAAACTTGATGATATTCCACATAGTGTTGAAATGAAGGCCAAAATTGTGTATTGTTGTATTGGAAGATCATGGAAACAATCTTGTTCAAGCAAAAGACAACAATGCAAATAGAGTTGATGATATGGCTTCTATGTTGTGGGATATCATGGCATCATGAGAAAGCAAGCATATTTGGCAAATGACAAGTGAGACATGGATTGATGATTTTGGAATGGTCTCAACAATGGGTTGCTTTTCATGAGCGAGAAGAGTTTGATAGTGAAATAGCTTTGATCAAGGTTGAAGAATGAATCAAGAATGCATAAGTGAGTAAATGCCAAGCAAAGGTCAAATGACAAGGACTTAACTCATATTGGATATATGTCATCTCTACATTGGTTTGCTTGTATGGATAAGTGTTTGGAGAATCACTTTGCACTGATTTGATCAAGCTAGAAGTATGAAGATGGAGATTGAAGTGAGTGTTGAGTGTCAAGCCAAAAGGAGAGGATATAAGGAATCGTGAATTGGCTTGACCATATTAATGATGATCCATATGTGTCTCTATGTGAGTCGAACTAAAGCTTGATTTATCTCAACATTCATATCTACAAGATGTTCAAGCAAGGATCACAATATTGAAGAAATGGTTTTCAATGGATGCTCAATATGATGTGACTTGAGTGTGGCTTGATAAGGTGAAGATAGCAAGGAAAGGGCTTTGAGGTACTAAGCGAGAGTGAAGGTCAAGGAGACCGAGGTACTATGGCTAGAGTGAAGAAGAGAGTACTTGCATTGAGTCGAGGTACTAATCAAGCTATGAGGATTCATATTGTGTTGAGGATCAAATCATTAGTGGAAGTGACTTGAAGCCATGGATTGAACTCATATGTGTGGAAATGGTTCAAGTCACATGCTCAAGGTGTGCTTGCTCAAAGAAAGGAGACAAAGATGATTGCAACCCCTTTTTGAAGTAATATCAAGAAGAAATGGCATATGAAGACATTGAAGACTCAAGTGGTTAAAATGGTTATATTTTCTTTGTCTTGAGTATAGTTATGCCGTACTATCAAGGGGGATGCAATACGAATCATAGACAAGTCTCAAGTGCTCAAACTAACCGAACCCGAGTGCTAATATGAGAGAAAACACTTAGCACTGCACCTTCACTTGTTGATCTTGGGCTTGTTCTCTGTAGGGTTGGATAGCCCTCGAAACAAGCTTTCCGGAAAGTCCAAGATCACTGAAATCGGAGTTCGGAGTAAAAAGTTATGGCGTTTTTCGTGAGGTCACCTGTGCTGTCTCAGGGAGCTGCGGCAGTGCCGCTCTGTCGAGCGGCAGTGCCGCTCCCCGGCAGTACCGGGCTAAGTGCGGCAGTGCCGGGCCTGTACAGCCAGTAACGGCTAGTTTCTGACCTCCAACGGCTAGTTTTGGGTGTGGGGGGTATATATACCCACCCCACGCCTCCAGAGCTTGCTGCTGATGCTCAGTTCACTCCCAACCATTCCCAAGCCATTTGAGAGCTCTCCCAACCCTCTCTTTGTGAGAGTGACATACTTAGTACATGATTAAGTGTTGGGGCTGTGTGATTAAGAGCTAGAGAGCATATTAGAGCCTTCCAAACCTTGAGCACTTGTCGGGCTTCGTCGATCTTCGTTGTGCATCTTTTACTCTTGGAGGTGAAGCCTCCTAGACGGCTAGGCGTCGCCCGGCGAGCTCCCGTGCTTGTGGTGAGCAGCGGGAAGTTTGTAATCCTCTTGTGGAGCTAGTAGAATTACCCCTCACTTCAAGGATTTGGTTCCTTGACTTGAGACCGAGGAAGAGTTGCAAAGCTCTTGACCTAAGTGGTCATCCTCAACAACGTGGAGGTAGGCAAGCCTTGGTGGCGAGCTGAACCACGGGATAAATCACTTGTCTCTTGTATTTACTTGTGTTCATTCATCATACTTGTGAGCTTGTGATTGATTCTAGGAATTGGCCCCGATCTATTTCATACAACATATTTGGCTTGGTTGAGTTGGTTCTGCAGGTTCAGGAAACCAAGAGCAACACTTCTATTTATATAGAATTGGTTTCCTGTGGCTAGTTTTTGAATTGCAGGCTCGGGCAGTTTGTTGGCGCGGCAGTACCGGGCTGAGGCCGGCAGTGCCGGGGTGCGGCAATTCCGGGCTTAGGGCGGTAGTGCCGGGCATCTCTAACAAAGTTTTGAGCTGTGATTTTAAACAGGCCTATTCACCCCCCCCCCTCTAGGCGACATCAAGGTCCTTTCAATTGGTATCGGAGCCTGGGCTCTCAATTACGGGCTTAACCGCCTTGAGAGACGATGTCGACAAGTGGGGAAGTATCTCTAGAACTTTTACTTTCCGATGGCTCAAATTATGCATCTTGGTCCGCTAGTGTGCTTACTGTTTTTAGGACCATGGGTCCTCATATCGAGCGGATTGTTGATGTGAGCATTTCACCTTCTAGTGATGATTTGACCTATCTATCTAAAGAGGAAGTGAAATGCTTACAATACAATGCTCAAGCCTCTAATGTCTTATTTAGTGCTTTGAGTGAAGATGTTTTTGATGCCATCATATTTGGAGATGGTGAACCTCTTGAGGATGCTCATGTCATTTGGACCACACTCAAAGAAAGATATGACAAGTCCAAATGTGATGAGAAGTTGCTCTCATTGGAGGAACCACTTGAGGAGTGCTCAACTTCGCCAACAAATGAAGAGCCTCAAGTGATTCTCCCAAAAGGCATAGCTGATCATGGCACACCCACTCCCTTACCAACATATGTGAAAGGTAATGAAATGGTTGGTGAGAACAAGGATTATACATGTGGTACTTCTACTTCCTATAGTTCTTGTGAGATTAACATTTTGAAGGAAAAAGAAGCTTGTGATCGGTGGAGGCCAAGTGATGAATCCACTTCACCAATGTGCTCAACTATTCATGCCACTTCTCATGTATGTCTTATGGCAAAGGGTAAGAAGGTAAAATCAAAAGCCAAACCTTCTCCACCTCCTAGTGACATCTCTAGTAGTGATCTTAGTGATACTTCTAGTGATGATGATTCTAGTGATGAAGAAATAAATAACATAACTAAAAATTTGGATAGAAAGACCAAGTTATTTATTTCAAAGCTAATGGAGGAATTAGAGGCAACACAAGTTGAGCTAGAATCTAGAGAAAGGACTCTAATTAAACAAGAGGATCTTTACATTGCTAGCAAGGAAGCTCTTGCATTGGAGAGAAGTGAGGTGGACACCTTGCACAAGGCTTTGGCCAAAGAGCAAGATGTCCATGCTCTCCTAAAGAAGGATCATATTACACTCAAGGAAAAGTATTGTAGCTTGAATGGCAAGCACAAAGAACTTGAGGAGCAATATAGCCTTCTTTGGGAAAGCAACTCACATCCTTCCAAGGCAAGTGATGTCTCTACTCCCTCCACTAGTCAAAGTTGTGGAAAATGCTTTAATCTTGATTTGAATATTTATGCCACTAACCTTGCTAATATGGAGGCTATGAGAAAAGAGATTGCTAGGCTGAATGAGATCATAGCAAAAGAGTGCATGGATGGCAAGACTCAAAACAGTGGCAAGAAGGTGGAAAATAGCTCTGAGTGTGCTCAGTCCATGATCAAGGGCAAAGTTGGTACAGATCAGCCTGCACAGATGGTGGCACAACAGCAGCCCCGAGCAGCACAGCCACCCAAGGGCGGCAGTGCCGCTATGAAGGGCGGTAGTGCCGCTCCCCACAGAAAAGGGAAGGCTACCACTTATGCCCCTGGTCAGGTCAAGCTCATGAAGAAGGTCTCCAAATCAAAGCAAGAGCCCCAGAAAGCAAAGAAGACTCTCATCACTTGCTTCAAGTGCAAGAAAGAGGGTCACCATGTAAGGGATTGCTCCTTGAAGAAAGAAGCGAAGGTCATGAGCAACATTCAAGAGAAGAAAAAGATGGCTCATGGCAAGTGCTCCAACATGGGACACAATGCCTCGATGTGTTCCAACAAGGTTGATGACCAAGCCACACTTCCAAACAAGAAGATGAGAATAAGTAAGAGGAAGTGTTATGAGTGCAATGAGAAGGGTCATGAAATTGCATCATGCCCCTACATGAAGGACAAAGGCTTGACATCATCAAGTAAGAGGCTCACCGGTAAGGAAGCAAACAAGAAGCAAGATAAGAAGATGTCTTACAAGAACAAACATCGCATTTGCTACATTTGCCGAGGAAAGGGACATTTAAGTATGGATTGTCCCATGGGTAACCCTCCTAAGCTCAACTCATCAATTGATTTAAACTTGCTTAGGAGACCCAAAAATGACACTTGTGCTAGAAAGGTGATTGGTTCACCACATACTAGCACAAAGGCCATTTGGGTGCCCAAGTCTCTTGTGACTAACCTTGATGGACCCATCTTGGTATGGGTACCAAATTGTGCTTAGTAAGTGTTGTAGGTACTTGAAGGTGATATGAAGCCTTGGGGTGCTTGAGCAAGTCTTATTGAAAATATCATCTCAAGCTATCAATCTTATTCATATTGACTATTCTATCAAGATTGACCCAAGGATGAATTGATGGATATATCTCTAACTTCATACTCATCTCGGTAACAAGTACCTAACCCTTGCTAGCTAGCCACTTGACTTGTGTAGTCTCTAATAGTTCACAAATATGTGTATGTTTGTGAATTATTAGGAGTGGCTAGAGTACTTTGAGTTCAAATGAATCATCTTTCATATGATGCTTTTAATGGCTCTCTAGTAGAGCAAGATCTTATTCATGTTGTAGGTAATGAGGAACCACTTTGTGAGACAATCAAGAAAATGCCCATTGGTGATATAAGACCACAAGAAGTTCTGGGTACAAAGATAGGAGATCCTCAAGCTACTATTGCACCAAATTCCGCTGACATCTCTGATATGGTGGTGCCATGCCTCAGAGCGGCAGTGCCGCGCCTCAGAGCGGCAGTGCCGCCCCTATGCAGATAGTAGTGGCTGAGATAAGTCCAAGCCATGGATGAAGTCTACAACATGATGATAAGCAGAGTGAAGATGAAGAAGCCATCTCATCCATTATATTTCAAGAAGGGTGGTAACAACTAAATCTCAAGTGCAATTTATTTCAAATCTTATCTCTTTGTGTCTTGTGTAGTCACTTAGGGAAAGAAAGCACTTGAGGATATGTATTGGTTGTTGGTCTTGGAAGAAAAGTATGATTGGAATTGAATTGATCAATCACAACAAGCAACATACATGACTTGGTGTTCTTTGTGGACCTTAAACCAAAAATTTCAAGAAAGCTCAAGTAGAAGCAATTATTACTCAAATCTCAAGAACTCTCTACTTGATGAAATCTTGTCATATGGTAGAATGGCAAATTCTCATTCTCATCTTATGGCCATCTACATGCTCAAATGGTTGTGAGTATTTCTTGGCATAAGTTAAATTTGATTATTCTATTGTTGCCATGACCTAGACATAGAGTAAAATTCCATGTTCTTAAATGGATAGAGTGCTATGTGAGAAATTCAAATACTTAGAGCACTTATAAAAGGGGGAATTTACTCTATGACTAGAGCTGTGAGACTAACCATTTCTCTAAGTGATTTATGTAGTCTCACTAAATGAGAATGTGTTTCTCAAATGGAGTGTGCTATCATATCAATGTCATCAATCCAAAACTATGTGATGTGTTCTCTCTAGTTAATTTTGGGTTGATTCGTCTATGATTAGCCACTCACCATAATATGGCTTAAATCTGCCCCTGGACTTAAATGACCAACCATGCACATTCACACTTTCATTACTCAAAAGAGTGTGCATGTGGCATTAAGGGAGATTTAGTCCATGTTATGAGGTTTCTCTATTTTGGTAGCCCATTTGCCTTCCACACATAAAGGGTTACTAAATGAGAAACTAGTGCTTGTGCTACTAATACCTCTTGTGTTGAGCTTATTCATAGGAAATCAATAAGAAGAGGTTGTGCTTATTCATTTGGATGCATCACAAGCCTAAAGGTTACTCTTCACCTAAAGCAAGATGAGGTTGGTAGAAGTCGGAGTGTGTTGACTCACTCTCAAGATGTAGAGGCTCCTCATGTTGAAGATAATCTACAACCTACTGCTGATGTGCGAGCGGCAGTGCCGCTCAGCGGGCAGCACTGCCGGGCCACGGGCAGCACTGCCGGGCCACGAGCAGCACTGCCGGGCCATGAGCAGCACTGCTGCACCATGAGCAGCACTGCTGCGCCACCTCCACACACAGCAGCTGACAACAGTCCATTTTGTGGACCTAGAGCATGATGTTGAGGTTGAGTTGGATATGCTATATTAGAAGAACTCACAAGACTTCAATCATTGACAAGAGGACTGAATGAAATCTGAAATTTTGAGTTAGCTGCTTTCAAGCATGAATTTGGAGGTTCAAACACTGATGAATTGACCTAAAACTTTGTGAGCATGGTATACACATGTAGTACTCATTGTTGTACAATTGGCATGCAGTTTGGTTTCACAGAAAATCAGTTTTGAGTTGAATTCTGTCAGCCTTCAGCACTGCAGTTTCAGACTTGAGCAATTTTGGTAGAAAACTGATTTGACTGATCAAATGGAGTCCAAATGGGCTAAAAATTTTACAGCAGTTAGAGGACTCTTACATTCATATCTCTACCAAATTTCATGCATATTGGATCAGCAGTTTGAGAGATATGCATTTTTCACCAAGGAGGACAGAATCTGAAAACTCACTGAATAGAATTGGATTGCATTGCAACAACAAGTTTCAGTTGGCTCTCAAGTTAATCATGGAGAATCAGTGAAGATGAGGAGCATTAGTTTGGTCCAAAGGAGTTGAAATGAGAGAGAAGGACACATACAAGTATCCAAAGGAGTTGGAACCAAATTGAAAGCAGCAGCAAGTAATTGTAACCTATTGGAACTAGCTGAAATCAACTAGAACCAGCTGAAAGGAAATTGAGTACAAGCAGCTTGAAGGAGTTTCAATCAGTTGAAATATAGTTCTCATACATTGGAAGGATGGATAGTTCCTTTGGATTCACATTGGGTACTTCACAGTTACTCTAGGTAGTCTTGGTCTTTATGAACCAAGTTCTTCCGGCTTAGTGTCGAATGCCCCAATCCTTAGTGGAACATGATTCTAATGAGTTGGAGAAAATAATTGAAGGGTGGACTCTCATTGTCAAATTCTCCTCTCTTGAGCTCATCAAGTGCACATGATCCATCCTATTGATCAACCAAGACCTTGTCAATAAAGAGTGGTAACTCCTAGTTCACAATTTGCAAATTTCATGAATTTTACCATTTGCTCTCTATGTGAGTTGCTTTAGGTAAAGAAAGAACTAGGAACTTAATATGGATCTTGGATGATCACCAAAGCTCTAGTTCACCACATTTCATCAAAGAGATCTATGGCCATCGAAATCATTGAAGTCATACTTATATGATGATCATGTCAATCAAAATTTGTGTGGTGATCTATCTATCTTGGTGGTGGTATGTGTTCTTGGCATAATTTCAGTTGTTGCAAATTTGGTGTGCCTTAACCAAGGTATATGATGAACTCCTCTAGACTCTTAAACTGATTCAAGTGCATTTCACAAGTAATTCGAGTACTTGATGCACATATTAAGGGGGAGTCTATTCTATGTCTTGTGTCTTTTGAGACTAACATTTTCTTCTAAGTGAACTTGTGTAGTCTCTTGGTGAGAATGAGTTTCTCATGGGTATGCTACATTAACTCAATCCAAATTGGTAAAGTTATCTCTCATATTCATTTGGATTGCAATTTTAACCCTTATGTAGCTACTCTCCATAATATAGCTTAAATTCCCTTGTTTGGACTTTATTGACCAAAAGTGCATATGTTCTGCTTTCCACATACATATGTATGCACTATCAAATAGGGGGAATTTAGTCTATGTTATGAGGTTTGCAATTAGTGATCCACATGCCTTCCACATCCAAATGGTCACTAGTTGTAAAACTGTAGCTTGTGCAATTTAATGTTATCTCTTGTCTTTGTGAGTATTTCCTAGGAGACATCAAGGTCCCTAGGAGACATCTAGGTGATATTATGAGATACGAGCATCCATTCCTATTGACATCAATTTGTGAAGATTCCTTCCATCGGTGTCAAACTATGAAGATCATATTTCAATTGGTATTGGTGGATAATCTTTCACTTTGGTATATCAAGAAATATGTCTTCAATTGGTATCTCAAAATGACAACAAGAGCTAGCAATGGACTTTCAATTGAGATGAAGCACAAGTTTGAAATGTCTCCTTGAAGATGATAAAAAAAGAGATATGGGCACAAATGAGATCTTTTGCTTAATGAAGTGCTAGGCCCATCAAAGCACTAAATTCAAAATCATCATCATGGTGGAGATTATGAGGCTTAGAACAAAGGTATATCGCTCTATGAACATTTGTATTACCTTTGTGCATCTAGGCCCTTACATGCTAGAGTGTGCATGTGTATGCAATATTTTGAGTCACACCATGAGTTTGTTCTTATGGTGACGATTAGAGAATGAGTTAGATATTCGGTTGATACCTCTTGTGGTGATTATGTGAGTTTGTCTCATGTTATGTCACCTATGTGAGGTATGAGCTAAATATGCTAACCTCTTGAGAATCTTGACTTAAAGTGTTGCATACTTTGTTTGGTAGAAAAACATAGAAGAGAAATCATATATGCTAAACTTTTACCTACCTCTATCCCTCACTTGTCTACCATCATTTCTTCCTTTTGGTGGAGAGGTCCTTTTTGGAGATTAATGCCAAAGGGGGAGAAATTTTGGGGGACATTGTAAGGGAAGAGAGATTGATATGAGGATGGAAAGGGGTAAAGGAGAGGCATATAAGATTTATGTGGTGTGTGCAAGGATAATTTAATTTGATGCTCTTGACAAGAATCATTTATGCTATTGTGTGACATTCATGCCTTGAGTGCTTGTGCTTGTTTCTCTAGTATTGGTCAGGCAAGTGCGGCAGTGCCGCTCTCTAGTGCGGCAGTGCCGCTCTCTACTGGCCAGCAATCTCTGAGTGCATGAACTGTCTTATGAGCATCACGGTTATCATGTTGACACCTTGCACCCCACGAATGCTAAGATATAAGAGAGTTTCCACACTTTGTCTCAAATATGTGCATTTGGCATTTGAAGCCAAAATTTGAAATTCCTTTCAATGCACACATTTAGGGGGAGCTCACTATATCATAGGATTCAAAATCTTAATGTTTATCAATCTCTTGTGAGCTTTAATTGTGTTGTCATCAATCACCAAAAAGGGGGAGATTGTAAGTGCATCTAGCCCTTAGTGGGTTTTGGTGAATTGAGTGACAACATAATTAAAGGTCTAACAAGTTTGCTAAGTGTATCAAAGGTTCAACAAGAAAAGCAAACTTGATGATATTCCACATAGTGTTGAAATGAAGGCCAAAATTGTGTATTGTTGTATTGGAAGATCATGGAAACAATCTTGTTCAAGCAAAAGACAACAATGCAAATAGAGTTGATGATATGGCTTCTATGTTGTGGGATATCATGGCATCATGAGAAAGCAAGCATATTTGGCAAATGACAAGTGAGACATGGATTGATGATTTTGGAATGGTCTCAACAATGGGTTGCTTTTCATGAGCGAGAAGAGTTTGATAGTGAAATAGCTTTGATCAAGGTTGAAGAATGAATCAAGAATGCATAAGTGAGTAAATGCCAAGCAAAGGTCAAATGACAAGGACTTAACTCATATTGGATATATGTCATCTCTACATTGGTTTGCTTGTATGGATAAGTGTTTGGAGAATCACTTTGCACTGATTTGATCAAGCTAGAAGTATGAAGATGGAGATTGAAGTGAGTGTTGAGTGTCAAGCCAAAAGGAGAGGATATAAGGAATCGTGAATTGGCTTGACCATATTAATGATGATCCATATGTGTCTCTATGTGAGTCGAACTAAAGCTTGATTTATCTCAACATTCATATCTACAAGATGTTCAAGCAAGGATCACAATATTGAAGAAATGGTTTTCAATGGATGCTCAATATGATGTGACTTGAGTGTGGCTTGATAAGGTGAAGATAGCAAGGAAAGGGCTTTGAGGTACTAAGCGAGAGTGAAGGTCAAGGAGACCGAGGTACTATGGCTAGAGTGAAGAAGAGAGTACTTGCATTGAGTCGAGGTACTAATCAAGCTATGAGGATTCATATTGTGTTGAGGATCAAATCATTAGTGGAAGTGACTTGAAGCCATGGATTGAACTCATATGTGTGGAAATGGTTCAAGTCACATGCTCAAGGTGTGCTTGCTCAAAGAAAGGAGACAAAGATGATTGCAACCCCTTTTTGAAGTAATATCAAGAAGAAATGGCATATGAAGACATTGAAGACTCAAGTGGTTAAAATGGTTATATTTTCTTTGTCTTGAGTATAGTTATGCCGTACTATCAAGGGGGATGCAATACGAATCATAGACAAGTCTCAAGTGCTCAAACTAACCGAACCCGAGTGCTAATATGAGAGAAAACACTTAGCACTGCACCTTCACTTGTTGATCTTGGGCTTGTTCTCTGTAGGGTTGGATAGCCCTCGAAACAAGCTTTCCGGAAAGTCCAAGATCACTGAAATCGGAGTTCGGAGTAAAAAGTTATGGCGTTTTTCGTGAGGTCACCTGTGCTGTCTCAGGGAGCTGCGGCAGTGCCGCTCTGTCGAGCGGCAGTGCCGCTCCCCGGCAGTACCGGGCTAAGTGCGGCAGTGCCGGGCCTGTACAGCCAGTAACGGCTAGTTTCTGACCTCCAACGGCTAGTTTTGGGTGTGGGGGGTATATATACCCACCCCACGCCTCCAGAGCTTGCTGCTGATGCTCAGTTCACTCCCAACCATTCCCAAGCCATTTGAGAGCTCTCCCAACCCTCTCTTTGTGAGAGTGACATACTTAGTACATGATTAAGTGTTGGGGCTGTGTGATTAAGAGCTAGAGAGCATATTAGAGCCTTCCAAACCTTGAGCACTTGTCGGGCTTCGTCGATCTTCGTTGTGCATCTTTTACTCTTGGAGGTGAAGCCTCCTAGACGGCTAGGCGTCGCCCGGCGAGCTCCCGTGCTTGTGGTGAGCAGCGGGAAGTTTGTAATCCTCTTGTGGAGCTAGTAGAATTACCCCTCACTTCAAGGATTTGGTTCCTTGACTTGAGACCGAGGAAGAGTTGCAAAGCTCTTGACCTAAGTGGTCATCCTCAACAACGTGGAGGTAGGCAAGCCTTGGTGGCGAGCTGAACCACGGGATAAATCACTTGTCTCTTGTATTTACTTGTGTTCATTCATCATACTTGTGAGCTTGTGATTGATTCTAGGAATTGGCCCCGATCTATTTCATACAACATATTTGGCTTGGTTGAGTTGGTTCTGCAGGTTCAGGAAACCAAGAGCAACACTTCTATTTATATAGAATTGGTTTCCTGTGGCTAGTTTTTGAATTGCAGGCTCGGGCAGTTTGTTGGCGCGGCAGTACCGGGCTGAGGCCGGCAGTGCCGGGGTGCGGCAATTCCGGGCTTAGGGCGGTAGTGCCGGGCATCTCTAACAAAGTTTTGAGCTGTGATTTTAAACAGGCCTATTCACCCCCCCCTCTAGGCGATATCAAGGTCCTTTCACTTATTCATGAAACTCTGACAGGGCATGAGGCCCTATGCAGAAGGCGGTTCCATATGGAAAGAGAGATTTTTCAAGCCCTTGTTCACAGATTGCGTGAAAATAACCTTCTTGTTGATTCAAGGTACTTATCTGTGGAAGAGCAGTTAGGCATATTCCTTTATGTCATATCAAAAAATGCAGCCAATCGAACATTGCAATATGTATTTCAACATAGCGGAGAAACAATTAGTCGCCACTTCAGGTCAGTGCTCAACGCACTTACACAGCTTACATGCAACTACATACGACTACCTTCTTTGCACCAGCATCGGATCTTAAGACAACCTAAATTTGCTCCATATTTTCAGGTATTGTATTTTTTGTATATCAAGGCATAATTAATTTTATTTGTCGTTTTCGTATTAATAAACATACAAATACATGCAGAATTATATTGGTGCTATTGATGGCACTCACATTCCTATGACTATTCCTCTCGGACAACAAGAGCCATATAGAAATAGAAAACAAGGTCTTTCACAAAACATGATGGTGGCATGGGACTTTGATCTAAAGTTTGTGCATGTGCATGCTGGTTGGGAGGGGTCTGCTTCTGATGCAAGAGTTCTCCAAGATGCACTCAACCATGGATTTAGTGTCCCTCCTGGCAAATTCTATCTAGTAGATGCAGGCTATGCTAACACACCAGAATTTCTTGCTCCATATCGAGGAACTAGATACCATCTACAAGAACAGGGAAGGGCTGGACAAAAACCACAAAATCACAAGGAATTATTCATACGACATGCTCAACTCCGAAATCATATAGAGAGAATTATTGGTATATTGAAAATGAGGTACCCCATACTGAAGGCTGCATCATTATATATGATATTGATACACAAGTTGATATCTCTGTAGCTTGTTGTGTAACTCATAATTTTATACGACTATACAATGGAGATATGACATTGGCGCATGGCGCCAGCGAAGATATCAATCAAAGTAACATGCAAGTTGTACCAGAAGGAGACGACCAATACACCAATGATGTGTCAGCATTTAACAATTTACGCCAAGCTGGTAATGATATGAGAGATGAAATAGCAAATAGGATGTGGCACGATTACATTTTAAGAAGAACAAGGTAGATACAGTATCATAAACATGTTGTGAAGGTGATTGTGATGCATCAAATTCTGAAGATTGTTTTCCCTTCTTCGCATAATGATCCATTCCATGACAGCTCCTTCCTTCAGCATAACGACCTATATAAAATTACAGAATATTTGTTAAGTATAAGTACACTAATGTTTAATAAAAATATAGGCAGTTAGCTCCATGAACTGAAACACACCATCATATAAAGCATGCAGATCATCAAAATATGGAAATGATTTATCTCGCCATCGAAGAAGAGTGTCTTTGTTTCGACGTTCCTCCAATCCCCTCCAGACACTTTCTGGTGTTGTCACCATCATTCTATTAGAATCCCAGCCAAAACCACTTTCTTCTCTCAAATCCTTTATAACTCGATACTCTTTCTTCATATCTTGCTCTTTTTGTTTTACTTGGGCCACGATGAATGCTAAAGAAAACCTTGAATTGAACTGAGCAGTCATACTAGTCCATGCTTCCTTGCCCCATGCATTGTTTGTCCGAAATCTTGGTAAATCATGTTGTTTTAAAAGTCCAATAAGATAAAGCTTCCTCTGATGGTTCCAGTTTGCTCTAGCAACAGTTTTTGTGGTACCTAACATAATTTCAGAAATTGAAATTTTCAGTTTCAAAATAATATTAGTAAGATGAATGACACGGACTAAAAAATGCAAAGGGGGAAAGACAATGTCGTGTATGATAAACAATTCACAAGTATTTTCAGATGCAATCTTGAATTAGGGGAAAATAAAAATAAATTAGTATTTTCAGATCTAATCTAGGACTTCACTCAATGAACGAGATCCCAACCAGATTATAACAAAGCACCGAAAAAATTCCAGCAAGAGGTTATTCAGCTATCAAATCGATTACCTTTTTCTTGTGAGATCTCGCCATCCCCTCCAGACTGGGGAACACCAAGACCGTGTTCTAGTGCTGCAGACGGAAGAGGTGGAGTTGGTTTTTGTCCCCCAGATGCACTTTGAAGTCGCGGATTCGTCATCTGTCCGAGCCGAAGGACGGCGAGCGCGTCCGCGTGCTCTCGTGTGGCTACGGATTAGGCCATGGCGGGAGGGAGAAAGGCAGTGGCGGGAGGGAGAAAGGCGGTGACGGAAGAGTCGAGAGAGCGAGCACAGCTGCATTCCCTCCGTTCTCTTGGGTCGGAGTGGATTTTTTAGTTCCTGTGTCCGTTCCTTTCCTACGATTCCTATTCCCGTGAAATTCCTGTACGAATCCGGCCTAAGAGTGCTACTTTTTTATTATTTTTATACGTCATCTCGCTAGCTATTTGTAAAGTGCTATTGAAAGCCAATAGAATTCCTCCCAGCTAGCTATTTGACAACCATTGCGAATGGCCTAACAAGCAGTTGGGCGGACAGGGCAGTTGGTTGTCAACACTTGCTAGGAGGCATCGCTGTCCACATGTCTGAATGCGATAGAGCAAAAGCAAGCGAGAAATGGTTTCACACACATGAAGGTTTAAACCACAAGCTGCTGCTGCTGCTGCATAGGACTGGTCTCGTGCTAAATTTGCAAACGTGGAGAATTACATGCTGATAATTTAGCGTATATAGACTACGGGCAAATACTACTAGGAGTATATATCAACCTCTTACAGCTATTCCAAGGAGCGGGTTCATTCAAGCTAGCTAGCTACCATCCGCGGAGGTGGTTAACCAGACCGTGATAAAGCAAACACGGTGGCATCCAAGATAAAACTTTCATGTCAGCAAGTTGAACGCACGCACTGTGTCAACCTTCGATTTTTACACGGTAACTCAGCGGCAGCAGCATGTCATCCAAACATGTCAAAGCCTTCCCCGTGTTGGATATGGGAGAAGCTCCGGGAGCTCTCCACCTTCCCCGGGAAATGATCGATTCCTGCACAAACCAACCGATGCCAAACTTACTTTTAGTAACAACAATCTTTTGAAATTTTATTTTTTTCCTAATGAAATGAGGTAACGACGCTGGTTGCAAAGAAAGATACTTGGATTCGACATGATGTTATCGTAGAAGGACATCTGGCCCGAACTGCCAGACGATCTCAAGCCGTTGTCATTGCATCCATACATCATGCCACCGATTTGGTCATGATCTGTGTCGAAGTGATGCATCCCTGAGATCCTGTCAGCATTGTGACCGCCCATAGCCTTGTGATCCTGGAGCGACCTATCTGACTTCGGCTTCTTGTCGGTGAGAGACTCCTCATCCACCTCAGCTTCAGATTCAGCATTATTTTGTAATGAAGCAGCCTGCTTCCGCTTTGACCGTGCCCGTCTGTTCTGAAACCAGTTGTACACATTTGTCTCCGAGATTTGGCCATGGTGCGAGAGCTCTGCTGTTATCTCCTTTATCTTCTGCTTGCTTGGTGTTCCATTGCCTTGGTCAAAGATGTTCTCCAATATCTGCAGCTGCATTGGTGTTGGTTGCCATCGTTGCCTTGCTGTGATCTTGTGACCTCCAGGGATAATTAGAGGATCACCACAGTACAGATTACTAAACCTCATTCCTGAAGAAACCAAAAACTCAGTTGATCAGAAAACAAAAGAAGGGACTATATTCCATCTACAATGGAACCAAAATACTTGTAGAGGAGGAAGGGCAAATTCAGCAAAATCTGTTTAAAGATTATCTAACAGAGGGCATAATATTCCTGCAGCGGTAGAAATCAGGGTTCCAAAAATAGTTACCCAGGCTACAGGTGGAACTATTGTATGGTCATCATGCAAGTAATTAGACTGAATCATCCGAATATTAAAATTTTAATGACTTTCATCAAAACTTAAAAAAAGTTTAGGCACAAAGTAGAGAAGAACAAATCTAGCTAACTGAAATATATAAATTGATGACAAGTTTGGAAATTTCGAATAGTAAGTGATATGTAATGGCTATAAGTAATCACAAAAAGGCAAGTGTGCCCGACGAAAGACACATGCAAAGCTTATAGCCCCCTGAAAGTCAAGCAGAAGAATATGGAATAATCAGGGTGGCAGGGCGCACGTGGCACAAAATAGCAATTGGTTGGCCCTACATGACAATCATGTCTTAATAGCTATTCATTATTATCTCTTTCGTTAAAGGACCATTTCTCAATTTGTGTGTGCCATCCTAGCGTAGGGGCCATGCTAATCTTCCAATTAAAGGAGAACTAATTGCTTGGGCATAGAAAACTTATCATATATAGAGAAAAATTGAATCTTAGCACAAATAACAATCACGCTGCAACCATGAAGATCTTGAGAAATTAATCAAAGGCATGTACATTAGGTCACTCAAAAAGGCGAAACAAACAAGAACAAGGACCCCTAATCTTTGGTATTGACTGAAACTATTCCCACTTTGATGTGTTGCCACTTACAACCTATTGTCAAGTATCTACAAAGTGCACAATAAATGAATGCAAGTTCTGTTCAACCAGACAACAAGTTCCACTAAACCACTAAACGGAATTATGCCTACAAGTTCTAGTTTCTGGTTTTCTGCAATCTGCCTTAACTTTGCTATAAAGAAACAATGCAGCCCAACACACATTGCTAAATCGGTTCACTAGACCAATCAAAAGGATGGTCATTACAATTCCTTTACGAAGATAGTTATGTTACAATTAGCATCTCGTGCAAATAACAAATCCCACAGAAACCACTACTGTTAATTAATGACAAAAACTAACACATTATGAATTATATTCTTACTGCCCACATGCCCATTATTACCATTGTAAGATAGTACATAGACGGCTAGCAAAGTAGTAAAACAGACTAGACAAAAGCCGCAGTACACAGATCGCTAGCTGAGTAAGGCAGATTAGACAAAGCCGAAACTATGCATCTAACAACATGAACAGAGTGAAAAGATACGGCTTCACTCTTCACCAATTGGAGAAGGCAGACTAAAGTACTGGACATAAATTGAACAGAAGACCAACAGCGATGAATGAAACCTGCTCATGAAGTGATAAACAACTATAATAGCAAAGCTTGGATGACTAGTAAAAATGAAAACATAGTTTGACAACCAATAATTTCGCATGATTAGCAAACCCAGCTTCCTGTAACACCAAAATTAGCCCTATTCATAATAAATAAACAAAGGGTGCGGACTTTAGAGAAGTCATGACAAAAAGATGACACGATTTTTCTAACTGGACAAAGAGGCAAAGATGGAGCTGACAAGCCACAATGCAAGTCCCAAGGCAGAGCAAAGCAATCCCCCCAATGTTCCGCTTGCAAACCGCAGAACAGACAACAAGACGAGCAGAAGCGGCTAGAGAGTCGCAATTGGTTTTGCGCGCAACTGCGCCGACCGACCGACCTGCAATGGTGTCCTGGTGCTCGGTGAGGGCGCGGTGCATCTCGACAAGCTGCTCGCAGATGGTGGCGTAGATGGAGATCTGCTTGCGGAGCACCTCCATCTGTTCGTCGGTCATGACCTTGACGTATACCCCGAGCCCTTCCCCTCCGCCAGCCCTCTCGTCCGCCGCCGCTGCGGCGGCGGCGGCGGACGCCTTGGCCCTGTCCCCCCACTCCATCACCGATCACCCCCGCCCTGCTGCCGGACGCACGAACTGTCCCAGACAGGATCGGAAGCGGGCCACGCGACAGGAATTGGGAAAGTGGCGCGCTATTTGTGCCGTGGAATGGAGCTACGCAAGGAAGGAAATCGGCCGGTTAGGCAGGCACCCCGGTTGGAGGCGGCTGGCGACAGCACGAGTCCACGCGACGCGGAAGGGAAGAGAGGCTCGGACACGCGTGCTCCTCCTCCGCGGGACGGGATGGCTGGCGACTGGTGAGCGAGCGACGCACAGCAGCGGCGGGCAGCAGCCAGCAGGTGGACTGGCAGGAGAGGGCAGAGGCGCAGAGCAGGAGGGCCGGAGGGAGGAATGGCCAGACAGGGGAATGGGGAAAGTGGCAGCAGCAGCAGCAGGCGTATTTGGAAGTGGGAAGGCAGTGGCGGCGGTTGCGGACGCGCGCACCGGCCACGAGCGGGGGCGCCGCGACTCGCGGCGGCAAGAAATTACGGGCGGCGCAGGCTGAGGCGCATGCGGACAGGACACGGAGGGGACGGACCGGGCCGCGCCGCGCCGCGCCGCGCGTTACGCCGTGACGTGCGGTGGGGGTAGGTGGGCTGGCCGGGCCCCAGCAGGCGACGGGCGTTCGGCGCGGCACGGCAGACAGGTGGAGCCGTCCTAGGAGAGGAGGGCCCAGGGGCGGTCAATGGCTCGAGGAGAGGACACCCGCGGACGGCGACGTCGACCGGCACCGGCCCCTGGCGGCGGGGCCCCTACGCGGACAGCAATTATCGTGGCACACAAACGTTACGCTTTGCTTTCGAAATGGGCGCAAATGATACAGTAAAAAGCGCAAATGCACTAGTCCTCAGCTCTGGGCCAAGTGCCAAGTGCCCTCAACTTCTCATTGGGCAACGTTGAATTGAATACCATACCATCTAGCTGCCCTGGCACTTTCTATAAAAAACATCTTCAAATGGTAGCTCAATTCTGGAAAAAAAAACGACATGTTGTGGGGAAAAGGGGGAAAAAATGAGTTTCCAATTGTTTCTTATCTGAACCCTATAAATATCCACGTTTGGCAAATCTGACATACCACTCATATATGCGTGTCATTCCACGCACCCTACTGTTGGTTTCTCCTTGTTTTTTCCCACCCTGTGAGAGACATCTTGGATTTGATTCTTTTTCCTACCAATTATTGGCAACGGTTGGAGTAAAAAAAATTGCTCTATATACTCACTCCTTTTAGTGATTGGGAAATATATTTTTAGGAGCACTTAGAGATGCTCTAACTTTGCTGCAGTTCCAACCATGGATTCCTCCAATTTTGATATTAATACCTCATGTGTTGTTGCAGGAATTTTGTCACATTGACCTGAAGAAAAGGATTGGAGCGAGATATAGTAAGATTATGAAAGAAAACATATTATTTTTATTAGAGCCTTGTGTGCATCAATATTTGTTGTGAGTTTGTCAGTGTATTTCATTCTCTTATGATGTTTGTTGTCTATTTTGAAGTGAAAAATGCAATATTTTTTTAGTTGTATGCGGAAGAGGAAAAGAGAAAAAAAAGACATGGAGACCCAATCTGAACAGTTTTTGTTGCTTGACTATAGTGTCAAATTCTAAATCATATATTTTAAGGCATATTCTCAATGATATTAGGTAGAGAGAAACTTCATTCACTACCAATGAACTGGAGAAGTACATGTATACACTTTTTTACTGCAGTAGATAAGTGTTAAAACAATTGTGCTTGAGAACGGTAAAGCGCTAAACTAAGTTTGCACCAAAGAAGAAATTAACACATATAGTCAATATGAGACATTCATACCCGTTGCTCGAACGACGTAGTGCAATGCCCCTTCGACTTCTATATATGTAGCGCAGATGTGTCACCTTGTTGTATCCACCGTATACACATACCGACATCGGTGTATCTTTGTTTTGTTGATGGATGTGCGGAAAACCTAGTTGATATAGATGGAGCAATGTATCCTCTCTTCCATTTTCTTACTCGTGGGTGCGAAGGGGAGGCCGATGACCAAATCACGCAACTTCCATTGGGGATGCTCGGTAGGTGCTCCTTGGTCCTTATTTGTGGTTGGTACGCTGATCAAGATTGGATCGGAGTACTTACATAGTAGTAGTAGCTTGGGGAATTGGAAGAGAAGACCATTACACGAATGAAAGGGAAGTCGAACACTAGCAGAGAACAGACTTTTAATCCATATCGGATTTAGCCTTTAGTCCTAGTATTTTTTGTGTTCAAAAGTAAAGAACTTTTAGTCCCGGGCCTGGTTACCAACCGAGACTAAAAGTAGATTTTTAGTACCGGTTGATAACACCAAACCGGACAAAGGTCTCCCACTTGGGACTAAAGGTTCCTCGCGAGTGAATTCAAAAGGATAGCGTCCATAATTGTGTCATATGTGTTGTGTAGCTGAGTTGGTAAGTAAGTTCTGAGTTCGAATCTTACGAAGCGCAAGAGAGATTTCCGAGGTTTGAGGGTGGACTTCAGTCCCGGTTGAGTGGCCTAGGGGCTTTAGTCCCAAATTGGTAGTTTCGGTTGGCCAAAAAGGACTAAAGGGAGTCCTAGAACCAAAACTAAAGTCCGGTTTTGTACTAGTAGAAACAATGTGTCTTATATCATGATGGTTGTATATGCATGTGGGAGGAGCCAAAGTGGACTACACCAAATTGAATGCTTGATTGATGGAAGATGGATTCAGATGTGAAATAGATTTTGATTACGTGACAGCATGAGGAGCTAGAGAAATACTCTAGTGGGGATCTCCTATTTAGGTTTGAGATATTACTCTCTCCCTCTCTCTTTACACAAACAACAATCTTAAGAGCCTATTTGGGATTTTGGATGAGCTGCTAGTTACTAGTTAGGACTAAAAATTAGTCTAAATTAGCTATGATTTAGCTAGCTAGTTAGTTAACAACTAGTTTAAGGATTAAGACTTGAGACTAAAAAATTAGCCCTCCTATTAATTTTTAGCTAGCTAACAAATAACCTTTGATATCCAATGAGCCTATTTTTGCGATCAAATGCTAGTCTCTGTATATATGACAATTCAACTATATACGTCTCGAGATATAAAAAACTGAACAGACCACACAAAATGCGTCTCGAGATATAAAATTTATGTCGACAAATTCTATCATAATCAAATATGTTGCGGAGTCATAACTTTATAGTCAATCAACGAGCTCAAAATACTGGAACTCAGACATCTCTGCACTATCAACACTAGTAGTCGGCGACAAGGAAGCAACCAACAAAATATTCAGTACACAACCCATGGGGGTGTTTTTTTCTCACTACTTGTCATCTCATCCGCAGGTCAATGTCACAAGGGATATCAAAATTCACCAGCTAGCAATGGCATGAATTCCAATACCATCACGGGAGCCTGAGCATCAGAGAAGCTACGTCTATCATGGGAGCAGCACCGACGGGAGTTTCTGGGAAAGATCAGAGATGAATCTTCTTCTTGTCACTATTTTGTGCCACCATTGTTGTTGCTGAACGGAGAGGCACTGCCGTTCTGATGCAGGCTATCCTCTCGATATATCGAGTTCAACATGGCAAGTTCTCGAAGTTGTTGTCTTTTGATGTTGTCTTGTGACTCATCCTGCATGATAGATAACCCATCAATGGATTGAGATCTTTTTACACATAGGATGAACAGAGATAATTGTGCATCTACATGTTATTTGTCTATTTGTTTAATTATGGCAAGAAACTATAGAAAATAAATACAAGTTGGCACAAATGCTCTAGGACACTAAGGACACCTCTACAGAGAGACAGAGAGGGCTCTCCGAACGACGTTACCACGAGACCCCTCCTCCACCTCCTCATTCTCGGACTCATTCTGGACCTCCTCCCCACACACCTCCTGATCGTCCCATACCCCCAACCCTAGATTTTAGCCCCTCCCACCTCCCCCCCCCTCTCCACCCAAATCCCCACCTACCCCATCCATCTCAACTATCTGCCGTCGTCGCCTACTCGATAACATCCTTGCTAACGTATCCAAATCATGGTGCCCCCCACATTGGCCCCACCAATCGCCATCCTCCACAAACTGTGGTGGGCAGCACCACCGATGACAACCATACCCGGCCTATATTTGAACCCCTCCCCACACCCCACACCCCACACCCCACGTTCCCACCTACCCCACCCATCTCCACTATCCGTCGTCGTCGCCACCGCCGCCCACTCGACAACATCCTTACTAACTTAGCGAAATTATAATGCCACCAACATTGCCCGCACCTAATCGCCATCCTCAAAACCGTGGAGGGCGGCACCGCCGCTGTGTTGTCATCCCACAGCCATGAAATCAGCTTCTCAACCTAAAACACCAAACTACTAATCCCAATCACAAAACCTAACCCTAACTAGAACACCATCTGTCGGCGGAGCATCATCACAAGACCACGACCATCGATGGATCTAGAGGTTTGTGTCGTTCTTACTTTCTTATTACGTCACCCCCTTTCATCATTCCATTTGTGCAAAATCTTCCCTTCAACAGGGCATGTTGATCAATACTTTATGAAATTGCAAAAAAAAGTTACAGAACTTAATAGTGGCTCATTTCCTTGTCCTTTCCTAAAATGATATCCTTCGCTAATGAATTACAGATTGAGGAATAGATAAAGGTAGAAGGTTAGACGATCATATGCATACCACTGGTTTCAGCAACTCCTCTAGTATCTCTTGTGCTTGTGTCAGTCTAGCATCAATAACATCAGCAGGTAATTCAGCCTCAATCAAGATGTGTGTTGGATCACCCAAGTGTTCATAGCCAGGCCTTCCCTTGAGCTGCTCCTCCTACAGGAAACAGACAGAATAGCATGTCAGCATTGTTTGCCCCAGGAAGTGGAGTATCAGATCTTAAGATTAATATCAGTTGGTTACCAGAAAATTTTAGCCTTAATGACCACTGATGATTCGATGTAAAATGCCACAAACAATGTTATTGAAAAATCAGCTTATGAAAATGAGTAGAATTTAGTTACTTTCACAGGATCTTTTATGGAGCCCTTCCCCCTGATGAAAGCACGACAACCTGTAGTAGCTTCAACTCTCTTTAGTGAGTGTCCCCTCGGCCCAAGCAGACGGCCAATGAAGTTAAACTGCATATATCTCGGGTATTAATTAATAAATTAAAAATACAAATTGATAGTAGTAACCAACTAATCATCACTTCGCTAGAAGCTAAGAGCATACATTGGGGGTAAGCATCTGTTGGAACTTCCAATCGCACAATCTTCTTGACAATGTAGGAGGAATGGTTCTGTACAACACCTTGCCAACCCATGGCTCCCCTAGGGAAATCATTTCTCTGGAAAGCCATGGTATCAAAATAGAACTGTAAGTTAAGCTTGCTTCATTGGAGATAAAATGGATAAACAGGAAAACAATTCAGCAGTATGCGAGCAAAAAAAGCAAAACAAAGAGTAGCTGAAAGTAATACTCTATTCTCAACATGAAAAGAAGTAATTCATAAGTATCCTGCATATCTCCAACTTTTTTGGTACAACCGAGGCCTTCCAACGAAAAAAGAAATTGTACCATATTCTCAGCATTCCATCATAGAGTACACATTGAATCCTTCGGTGTGAGGCTAGTTTCACAACTACTCTCTTATGGGTCGAGGGCAAAATATTATTAAGAATAAAACTAGGCCAATAACATAGCAGGTGGACTGGTGGAGACTATTGAGTGGTGTTAAGATCTAATCTATGAGATACAAAAAAGATCCAGTAGGTTGTAATAATGAAAGAGAAGAAAACTTGCTTCTGACTCACCTTCACAATGTCTACTAAACTGATTCCAATGCATTGAGCAAAACAAATAAACCTATCTGTTCAATTCAAAACTTAAATATATAGAATGAAATAACTAAGTATGTGATATGCTTGGAGCATTCCAATCAACTGAAGCTTCTTTCAGGCTTTCACTACAAAGGGACAGTCAAAATTTTGAGCTAAGAATATTTGATATAGTTTTCTAACAGGTAAGACTCTACCTCTCTATAAATGTATGTACACCAGATCACTATATCAGTTCTTATTATTTTTGGGACTCATGCTATTTGTTCCATTGCCACATCTTGACATCCACAACCCACCCGCGAACAGCTATACTATCCAAAGAGTGGTTTGACAAACACATTAAAGACAACATCATAAGGGTAAGCATATCCTCATAAAAGTGCAACAAAGTCAGTTTTGCCGTTATGGAGAAAAAAAGCGCAGCAAAGTGTCAAAACTATATTTGAGATTCTACTTCAATACTCCAGAATTCATTATGGGTTATTAAGCAACCTACACAATTATGCAGCATCAATTTTCCATGATGAATTCTGAGCACACAGTTCAGAGGCATCAAGTGAATGAATGAGTTGAAATAGAAAAATAATTTTAGTAGCTAGTACAGATACCTCAGGATGCATCCCATTCCACGGACTGAAACCGTTTCCACAGAAATTAGATACCCGGGGCAATGGATGCATGTGGTTTGGACTTGCAATTGGTGGCAACCTCTCATTTCCTCTAAGTCCAGAGTTAGAAAGCAGGTTTGATATTCTCATTATCTCTGCACATTATGGATTGCGATCAGCATAACATTGAGATAAGATTAAATACCTATTATTGATAAAGCTCGACCATTATCAGCACCAAAAAAATTATATGTTGCACCAAGACACAGGGACTGTGGGAGTTTTCCGTACAAGTCATCCCATGTTAAACCAATGTGCCTTTTATGAACAAATAAATAAAAGGCTGCTCCTTTATCATAAAGACAGACCTCGTACAGGAACATGGCATATGAACTACCGAATCTGAGCAAGACTGCTACAAATAAAGCTGAAAATTATCTCACCTTGATTCAACAGCCTGCCGCAGATTGGGAGCACCTACACGAAGGGCCCGAGCTTCTGTTGCTCCTGCAACAAGTCCTCCAGATACTGACTGCGCCGCCGCAATCCAATCCAGTCCGCCGCAATCGAATCAACACAGGGGAAAAAGGGACATGATTCAGACCACGATACAAGAACACCAAAAATAGGGGAACGGGTTACAACAAAAAAGCGACTATATTTCAAGAATCCAATCGGGTGCCATCTTACATGGCATGTTCTGGTGATGCAGGGGGCCTCATAATCGGCATCGGGGACATTGCCCTGGCCGGGGAGAAGCATTTGTCCGTGGCCACCATCAACGCCTCCATGGCGGCGGGCTGGACTAGGGTCGGATTAAGCTGCTACCAATGAAGAGAGGCGACGACAGTGGACGAAGAGAAGATGTGATTGCGTTTTCCTTAGATTTTTGTCGTGTTTTATCTCCTTTTCTGTTGTGCGGTAAAATCAGTCGAGTATTCCAGCGGCGCATACGAGATTTCAAAAATGGCCGCTTCCTCTGGGTGTTTCTTCGGCTGGCTGGTCTCCTTTTTACCCTCTTCGTAGGGTTTATAGCGGCGATAAGGTGGAGTAGGTTTTTTGGCCGCCGCCGCCGGTTGGTGTACCTTTTTTCCCCCGTTCCTCGGTTTGGCATAGTGTTTTAGGGGATGCCTTGAGACTTCTTTACTCTTGAGAGTTGGGTACGTAGTTGTAGGGATACATATAATTGAATCGTATGTGTACACAATTTGTCAAATTACCATCGATGTGTTCACTAATAACACCTAGTTAAGTCAGTCTTAAATATGTTTTCTTTCCAACATACCATGAAAGTATTCTTATCACGCAAAAAAAAAATACTTCTTTCATACAACCATCACTATCCCTGTAACCTTCTTTTTCGTTTGGGATACATTTTTACTTTCTTCGTATCGCTTTTACATGTCGTTTAGGACAACGATATGGTTTCCAAAGTATAACTTTGATCACTTATTTATTTAAAAATATTTATTGTAAAGTGGTATATGTATATTTTTATTAAAGTATTTTTCAAGACAAATTTATTTATATGATTTTTACATCTCTAAACTCAATAATTTAAAAGTTATTCATGATTTATATTTTCAATGTTTGACTCAAACCTTGTCCAAAACGTCATCTATTTCTAATACGGAGAGAATATATGCACATTGTTTCTTTATGATAGTATCACCTCGTTCATATAGAAATTTATTATAACAATGTGTTCCTTTACCTATAATGTTACACCTTTTTTTTTCTAGAGATGACAACCACATCTAATCAGTATGTTAAGGGAATATCTATTGCTCAAGCACATATTTTTCTTATTATTTCCATGTGATAAAGAGGAGTCATCGGATGTTAAATTCAACTGTTTATAGCTTAAGGTCATGTTGTTCTTTTTTAACCTCCACCTTTTCTTCGTTGTAGTGTACGAACTCTTGAACGCACAATCCTCTACCAGTCTCGTCTCTCATCCTCGTTACTGGGTCGACCCCCACTAATCACTACCAGTCTCGTCTCTCATCCTCGTTACTGGGTCGACCCCCACTAATCACTACTGTCACCCTCTCCTATGTCAAACCAGCATCATTAGCCTATGACTCTCTCATCATTCTTAGACCAACCATTGTCCTCATACATTCTAAGGCAAATGGGCACAACCAACCTCAACACTCCCAACCTGCCAATTGAAAGGTCCTAAATGGCTAGAGGAAGTGAATAGCCTACAAAAAATTCTATAACAACACTTAAACAAACTTGTTAGATAACTAAAAGGCGATGCGAGTTTTGCGGCAAGCCACCTATCCACAATTCTAGTTAGATATAATCTCTGTGTCATACAAAGTCTATGTCATAACTACACAAGATAAGTAATCTAACTAGACACAAGAGGATACAATTATCACTTGCAAGTTGCAACAATGTACCAAAGGTATATACAAATGATAGAGTGAATATACCGTCGTGGCAAGAGATCAACACAATGAATACCAAATGAATTCCTCAGACAAAGGTGACATAATGATTTATCTCGAGGTTCACTTGCTTGTCAGCAAGCTAAATCCTTGTTGTAGCGATTCAGCCACTTGGAGGTTCACGGGCTAATTGGCATCACACACCAAATCCTCAATAGGATGCCACGCACGACACCACTATTCCGCGAACGATCACCCGATTCCAATTGAGCGAACGATCAGACAGTGCGCTAGATGTCATTTTAGGAAAAAAAATCCTGCTCTGTTTCTCTTTTTGGCATGCAGCCGCTTGATTGGTGTGCAAACGCGCGGTTACCGGATAACGATTTGATTTTATTTTGACTGTTGTGATGTCGCATGACGTAACTTAGATAAAAGTAAAGTATTTATTTAGAATTGCTATAATTTTTGAAAGGTGTGTTCATTTTTAATTTCGTATGTACCGGTACGTTTTATGTGATGAGACAAACAAAACTAGATCTCACTTACATATGTTATTTTAAAAAATCCAATAGCAAGTTACGTATATAAACTTATAATATATAACTTATACATAAAAATAACGAAACACAACTTATGTATAAAACTTATTAAATCAAGAAATTAAGAACTGATATATAAAAGGAATGAATTGACTTATAACTTGTGCCAAAACCTGTAAACACAAAAGTTAAGAAAAAATAACTTATATACAAAAGTTATGAAATACAACTTATGTTTATCGTTATTCTATAATTTATGTAAGTAAGTTATTCTCTGCAACTTGCCAATGCTGCCTAGCAAGTTATGATAAAAACTTGTGCCAATAAGTTCAAATCTTCGAAATGTTATATTGTAATAAAAGTCGTGATATACTCCCTCCGTTCCTTTTTAAGTGTCGTTCGGAAAGCGTGTCTGTGAGGGAAACACGAATTTCTAGAGACACTTATTTTGGGACGGAGGGAGTATAAGTTATAGTATATCATAAAAGTTATATGTAATTTAGTAACTTTCCAAGATAAAGAAAAGTTATATGAAAAAACTCAGATATATAAATTAATATCATAGCATATTAGTAGAAAAATAAACCTACTTATAAAAATAACTATATAGTATAACTTATAAAAACATATAAAAAGGAGAAAAATATGGTAGAGAAAAATAAGAAAAAAGAAATGTATGTGCAATATACATATGTCGTGGAACAAATGTAACAAATATGCACGAAACGAACGTGAGACTTGTACACCGCATAACCACTTATTCAAATGTTGCGGTGCAAAAGAGATAAAAAAAATCAGAACCACTTATTCAAATGTTGCGGTGCAAAAGAAATAAAAAAATCAGAACCACTCACGCCTTCAGATGTTGCCGTGGTGCAAAAGAAATAAAAAAAAATCTTCAGACGTGCCATAGTGTTCCATGAGTCTATCACGGAAGAGATGTCTGGTTTTGAGTCTGAGTCCTCCCGAGTCCCGATAGTTTGCTGGATCGTTCGCTCGATTCAAAATGAATGAGCGCTCGTCTAAATGGAATTGGGTGCCGCGCAACCACACACACAAGATGAGGATCCATTAAAACCATGACTACTGAATGTGTGAAACAATTATACACCTAAAAACAAAATTTATGGTACTAAAATTAGGATGTCTCTATTCTACAATCTTGTTTGTTAGGAAGCGATAGGCTCATCTATAAGCAAAATCTAATGCATAAAACCCAACTACTCAATTTTGTCATATATTTGTTCGTTCAAAAGATTATCATGAGTCACTTTACTTTCCCTAATTGTGACGTACTGTTGTTTTTTATAAAAATTATTGATTTTCACTAGTCATGAAAATAACATCAAGTATATGCATTGGAAACTATTATGTTTGTATCTGAAACAAAAGTAAGAGAGCATAATATAGGATAGAAGTTATTTAACATGAAAATAAAAGAGAAGACCTAAATGCTCAAACAATAAGCCCATATGGGCTCTTGTTATGATATGCCATGGTCCTGTTTGGATCATTAGTTGCTAATAGTTAGCTAGCTGAATAAAGGCCACTACTAATATTAGCTGCTATTAGCTAGTTTTATCAACTAGTGAATGAGTTGTTATAGTTTAATACGTATTCAACTAATAATTAGCTAGATCTGTTTAGATCCGAATCCGAAGAGCTAGTTATTAGCATCCAATTATCATCTTCTTGATCCAAATAAGACCTATGTGGCTATGTCAGTAGATAATAATGTTAACGTGTTGGTTAGTCTACCATATGGATGTTCACGGCTGCATTTGATCTTGAAGTTTTTTTCCCTGTCTCACGTAGGAGTAAGTACATATCTTTTCTCTCTCCACAGACAATTCTTTTAGGATCTCTTTGACCTCAGCAAGGAAGTTCGTCGTGCGGCACAGGAAAGAGGTTATTCATAGTAGAGTAGCTAATCGTTGAATAATTGTACTATCGTTAATCTAGCCAATAACCGATCCGTAAAGAAAAATTATTTGTTTAACTTATTAGCCGGTTTATCAGTTGTATTATGATTTACAGTATTTTTCTACAGTATACTATTTGAAATGACCGAAATAAGTTAAGGCCAATCTCAATGAGGGTTTAATTTGCATTAAATATGCTCCAACATAAGCGTTTTTTATGACATGACATAACATTTAAGAAGAAAAAGAAGAAATGAGTTTCATCTAGGTGAAACTCTCTTGGCACGAATACCAACTCTCTATGAGTCATGGAATTTAATGCTTATAAAACTTTAGAATGAAACTCTCACTCTCAATGAGGAGTTTCATTCAAGTTTCATCTCTCTTGGCACGAATACCAACTCTCTATGAGTCATGAAATTTAATGTCTATGAAACTTTAGAATAAAACTCTCACTCTCAATGGGGAGTTTCATTTTATTTCATACTCCATCCATATTAAAAAACCTGATGTCTAGGACATGATTGTGGTAACCAAGAGTGATTAATTAGGGGGTATTCTTCCAGTTTTATCTTTATTAAATAGGGTTGCAGGTGTCTACTATACAAGAAACTCTTTTGTCTCGATTGGCCAAGCGAGCAGGCTTTGAGGCACCTAAGGCCTTCTTTTATTTTGCGTTTTTTTCTCCAACGGACGCATGTGGTGGCGTGATTAATGTGAGGCCAGGGGTAATCCCGTCCACGCATGGGAGGACGTCAGGTTTTGTGAAATCGGGATTAGACTCCAGAACGTCGAAGTTTTTTGATATGCAGGGAGTATGACACACCATTATCATTGGCCTAAGTGAACATGCCTGTCTTCTCGGCTGCTCGCGCTTTATCAGAAGACAAATAGTACGTTTTTTTTTTTGGGAAACAGGAAACGGCGTTCCCACACAAGATTACAACGGAGAGCGGCAAACAACAGCAAGAACAACGCCTGTGACCTGTGTCTGTGTGTGAAGGCCGTGAACTGTGATGTGGGGACTGGGGATGGGGAGGAGAGCTTTGCTGTTGCTGGGCCCAACCCCCCCTAGGAAGGAAGGCGCACATGGAACTCTTCCGTGGGAGTGGGACTGTGGTGGCCTGAGGGAGTGGGGGAGCCTACGCGCGGAAGGCTGGCACACGATGGGCCGAACACATGCTCCACCACCACGGGGACCAATGCAATGCTCGCCGCCTCGCCTGCACTGCCTGCCGAGTGCCGCCGATCTATGCGTGAGCCGTGACCCTGTCATCGTGTCCTCCTCTCACAGGCATCACTGCTCCCTTGGCCCCACCTGCAGCCTCGACGGACGGCGACGTACACTACACCCCAACCCACTACTAGTTTCTGCGTACCGGAATCGACGACAGAGCTGAAGCTGAGCATAGGATACGGCCACGGCATGGCTGGCATTTGCTTTGCCGTACAGATGGGCAGGCCCTGTTTGGAACGCGAGAAAATTTCCCCGTTTCTGCGTTTTTTCTATAAAATTGAACTGATTCCTATGAAACTCAGGTGTGAAACTCATGTGTGATTCCTGTGAAATTCCTGTGTTCCAAACAGCCCATTCACACATGTGTGATTCCTGTGTTCCAAACAGCCGAGTGGGTCGAGGAGCAGCCCAAATCTCGCGCATGTTTACCTTGGCACCGAGCGAACCGGGAGGATCCGGGCGCAGGGTCCGCCAAGATGCTCGCGCGCGCCGGCGCCCCGCGTCGCGTCGCGCCGACCGGCCCGGCAGCCGTCCAACCTCGCCGGTGCGCCGACCAGCGAGCTACCGCCGCGCTTCTCGCGCATCGGGTGTTCGGGGTACGCACAGGAGGACACGAGGAAAGAACGAGACAATGGACATGTTGCCAGATGCCTCGGCGCCGACGCCGTGCGTAGCAACACGCAGCAGCGCCCCGCCCATGCCATGCCACGCCACGCACCGTGCTGTCTGTCAGCTTGTCGCCGCCCCCACAGACACAGCTCCAAGGGGTCCCTCCCCCCACCAGCCCGGCCTGTGGCAAGCAGTAAAGTCCATCTGAATCTGAGCTGAAGCTGACCCATCCCCATGCCATTGTTGCCTGTTGGCGCCTGCAAAGGCAGGGAGGATACCGGAGCACGAATCCAGGAGCTGCTGTCTGTCACCCACCCGCCACCCGGATCCTTTCTTTTTCTCTGTTGCAGAAACGCACGAGCCCGCAATCATTTCTCCTCCTTTAGCCCATTTTGCTAACGCTTTCCAGGCCGCCACCGGAACGGCCCAAATCGAGCAAACTATAGGGCCCAGAAGCCGTTGCGAATGCGCGCGGGCGACGCCTTGTACTGTGTACTCCCGCGGTTCCGCCGGGCTGACCCCACGCACTGACGACGCACGCAGGCGCCCCATCTTTCGGCAGCCGCCGCCGCCGCCGGGAGATGGCGGCGCTGCGCGTTCCGCTCCACGCAATCCTCTCCCGCGCGGCGCCTCCGCCCGCGGGCCTACTCCTCCCGCTCCACGCGCACCTCGTCGCGTCGGGCCGCCTCGCCGCGTCCCCCGCCGTGATCACGTCCCTCGTCTCCCTCTACGCGCGCGGCCCCGCCGCGCTGCACCCGGCCGTCCCGCTCCTCCTCCCGGCCTCCGCGCCGCCCCCGCTGCCCTGCTTCAACGCCGCGCTCTCCCTGCCGCACGCGCTCGCGCTCCCGCTCTTCCGCCGCCTCCTCGCCGCGCACTCCCCCGACGCCTTCTCCTTCCCGCCCCTCTTCTCCTCGGCGCCCGCCTCGCCGCACATGCTCGCGCTCCATGCCCTGGCGCTCCGCTTCGGCCTCGCGCACGACCTGTTCTGCGCCAGCGCTCTGCTCCGCGGGTGCCTGAGGTTCGGCCTCGCCGACCACGCGCACCGCCTGTTCGACGAATTGAGGCACCGGGACGTCGTCGTGTGGAACTCCATGGTCAATGGGTTCGTCAAGCTCGGGTGCTTTGACCGCGCTATACAGTGCTTCAGGAAGATGAGGGAGGAGGGTGGGGTGGAGATCAGCAGCTTCACAGTCACCGGGATCTTGTCCGTGTGTACAGCAACCGCTGATTTGGGGCGCGGGGCTGCAGTACATGGGTTGTCGGTGAAGTCAGGATTTGACAAGGAGGCATCTGTGTGCAATGCGTTGATAGATCTCTACGGGAAGTGCCACCAGCTGCACGATGCAACCATGGTGTTTGAGGGGCTGCCGGATGCTGATAAGGATCTGTTCAGCTGGAACTCCATGCTGTCAGCGCATCAGTACTCAGCTGATCATGTGGGGGCGATGCGGCTCTTTCCGAGGATGAGACATACCACACTGTTGCCTGATGCAGTGACTGTTGCCGCTGTTCTCCCCGCATGCGCGCAGACTGCAGCCCTGCAGGTTGGGAGGGAGGTCCATGGATACATCGTAACGAGCGGACTGGCCTGTGATGGAGCACTGGACGTGTTTGCTTGCAATGCGCTGGCAGACATGTACGCGAAGAGCGGTGGGCTGGATGATGCTCGTCGTGTGTTTGATTGGACACGCCAACGGGATGTGGCATCGTGGAATATTATGATCGATGGGTATGCGTCACATGGTCGTGGGCAGGAGGCACTGATGTTGTTCCACCAGATGATAGAAGAAGGCCTGGTTCCAGATGAGGTAACGCTGCTGGGAGCATTGTCGGCTTGTAGCCACTCTGGGCTTCTCGAGGAAGGGAAAAGTTTTCTAAAGAGGATGAAAGAGGAGTTTGGATTGGAGCCACAGCTGGAACACTATGCGTGCGTCACTGACATGCTTGGGCGAGCCGGGAGGTTGGATGAAGCAAGAAAGGTAGTAGAAGAGGCTGGTGACGTTGGTGCTGGTGCATGGAGGACATACCTGGCGGCATGCCGGATGCATGGTGATAAGGAGAGAGCACAAGAGGCAGCTAGGATGTTGATGATGGCAGATGAATCAGGGAGTGGGGGATGGGTTCTGCTCGCCAACACTTATGGTTGGGATGGAAACTTTGAGGAGCTCGAAGAGGTGAGAGAGGAGATGAAACGGCAAGGTGTGCAGAAGGCAGCTGGTTGCAGCTGGGTTGAGGTCGGATGAGAGAATAATGGAAGTGGAACGATGATTACTACTCCATACTCGTAAAGGAAGTCGTTTAGGACAGTGACACGGTCTCCAAAGCTTAACTTTGACTTCTTATTTCTATAAAAATAATTATGAAAAAGTGACATATGTGTACTTTTATGAAAGTATTTTTCAAGACAAATCTATTCATATAGTTGTCATATTTTTCAAGACAAATCTATTCATATAGTTGCCATATTTTTCAAACTCAACGACTAAATATTTATTGATGATTTATATTCTCAATGTTTAACTCAAATCATTGTCCAAAACGACTTCCTTTACGAATATGGAGGGAGTACTTTGTTTAGTGGGGTTAGGGGACACCCTGAGGCTGACATGATTTATGAAATGTTGTGCACGTTAATAGGTTGGGTGAAGGAGTGCAGCCATCTGAGCAATATAAATCCAATATGTATCTGGCAGAATGCTCAATAACTTTTCAAATTGTGCTACACAATTTGTTACACAAGCACATGGACTGACAGTAGCCCATAAGTTAGAATGGTGCATCAGAAGATAAAGTTAAGCTGGCACCATCAAGACCAGCACTAAGATTTGGTCCTGGCAACAAATTTTCGCCAAATATCAGAGTTCCAGCAGCCAGTGCTCCAGCTCCAAGCCCCATTCCAAGGTTAGATGAACCGTTCTGACCTGCAAACCTTCTTGGTGGCATATTTATGTAGCTCTGTGGCACTTGCCCCCTCGTAGAATACGGTGGGGAAAAGTAACTGGGGTTTGAAGTGGGAGGTGGCAGAGCTTGTGGGATCAGTGGGGGCTGTTTGCTGTATCCATCACTTCCTGACGGTGATGGTTCTGGCTGAGTGGTAGGGTTTGGTAGCATTGTGTTGCTGTAGCGACCATCACCTTTGCTCTGATCCCTATAATGGCTTGAGGGCAGTGGTGGATAATTATAAACTGGACCATCTTCTATAGCTAGTGTGATACCGACCTGGTTTGGGTGCTTTGATCCGTCATGTGATCCTGCACTTTCACAAGAGAGGCGGATAAGTTGAATTCAGTCATCATGTACTGATTGTGCTATAATCAATAAGGTCAATCTTTGTTTAGGCCATCCCAAATCACTTGCTCTATTGGTTAAACATAGCTTTGTATTGTTTATGTGCAAATTTACCTATAGCAAGATCTATTTTTTCAAGTGTTGCACTGTTGTGTTCCTGTCGGTGCAAATTTACCTATATATTGTTTTATCTTGAAAGAAATAAAACATAAGTTTCGGTTTACCTGAAAACTGACCATGAACATCTTCCTCCTTGTAGATACGGATGGATACGTCGACAAACCCATGAGCTTTGTCTGTCTTCTTCCTCCTAAGCTGGAAGCTTGCAGTCTCCTCAACGACGCCAGGCTGCTCCTCGCCATGCTCAAATTTGTCGAAGTACTCCTTCATCTGGACAACGGCGGCTCCCTGGAGGTGCTCCCTGAGGAAGATGGGCTCTCTCCTGTACACTTCCACCGTCAGCACCATCTGCTGCAGGCTGCTCAGACCATGCTCGTCAACCGAGACCGAGAACTTCATGCCCCAGCTTGGGTCGGAGCTCCCTGACGCATCCACCTTGGTGCAGTACTTGCTGCTGGGATCGACCCATGCGACGGAGAACCACTGCGGTTTGAGCAGCGACGATCTGCGGCCCAGGCCGCGCGCGGAGATCACACAGAACTCCACCGACGTTTTCGCCATTTGCGTGAAGAGGAAAGGCGAGGAGGTGGCCGGACGGCGACGCGGGCCGGTGAAAACGATGGTGTGAGATTCGTTGGCTCATCGGTGCTGCTTTACCACACTTTGTTTTTTCGTGTTAGCTTTTGGTGTTAACTTCTGGAATTCTGGTCATGGAATTGATTCCAAGGCTGCGGCACTAGGAGAGGAAGACCATAGCTGAAAAAGGGTATGATGCTTCGATTCCAAACCTGCGGCCATGCATATGCATACGCTTGGAACTTGGAAGCTATTCGTTGCGTTGTGCACAGATGTTCGAACCGAGTGAGCAATCTGACACAGTGACACTTGAAGTCCCAATTTTTTTCAAATGCCGAATGCATTAGGGAAGGTGGGGCTACGCTGGCAGAAGCCTCCGACGCGCCCGGGCAAGACTTGTTAGTAAAAGTGTTCGGCCAGGTTACAAATATACACTTCGGTTGTCAAAGCGCATGCTCACACAACAACCTAAGAGCAAGTACAGTAAGGGCATGAGTAAGTATTTGGCTATAAGTTAAGCTCTAAGAACCAACCTATTACAATAGTTAGTCTTCTACTTGGCTATAAATTATTTCTTTTTCCTATTCCTCCTTACATATCTCTATTGGGACCCACTACTACCTATGCTTCCGTGCCTAGCTTGGTGTTTGCATGGGAGCCAAGCTCTCTTCTCTCTCCTCTCTTCTTTCCTCCACATCAGTATTTGCTTGGCTATAAGCCAATTATTGTACCTGACGTAGAGGAGAGAAGAAAAAAGAGAGATGAGAGCTTGGCTCCCATGCAAGTACCAAGTTGGGCACAGAAGCATAGATAGTAGTGGGTCCCAATAGATATATATTAGGAGGAATAGGAAAGAGAAATAGTTTGTAGCCAAATACAAAATTAACTATTGTATAGCTTGCCTCTTAGAGTTTGGCTTATAACCAAACACACTTGGCTCTATTATTGACCATGCCCTAACACATCTCAAAGAATTACATGGATCGGTTGTCAAAGCGCATGCTTGGAGCAACAGCAAGACGAGGTCAAAACTAGTTCCTCGTCGTCAACGTTCTTGTACCCTATGAGCGATTCTTGCGGCCCTTTGAGCCAAATTTCAACGCCCACATGGAAAGGCCGGCGATGCCAGCCGCTGTTCCAAATCCTGACCGGATATCTGCAATCAACTGACGCACATCTCGTACAGTGCTAGCCAGCGACGGCTCCTCTGCCACGTTTTTCTGATTAGACATTCTCCGTGCTGGTCCTAGTAAAATGTGAGGTTATAATTGTTTGGGTTATTTCGTAAGTAATTGGCATCAAACTGGAGTTCACCTGGCAGGGCAGAGGGTGGCAACTGGCGAAGTTGTGCCTCAGCCGTGTGAACAATGCTCATGGAACCTTTTACACCCTTTGTCAGTTCTTGACTGATCCAGACAATGGCAGCACGAGTGGTTTTGTTTCATAAACATACACACAAGAAACGAAAAGAAGTGATGCTGAATCAGCACACCAAGTTGCTAAATTCATGAAAATGCATCAATAGAGATAGTAAAATTGTATACTTCCTCCAGAGATTGTCAACCTTTTTCCCATGTAGATTCTTTAGGGCTTGCATCAATAGAGATAGTAAAATTGTATACTTCCTCCAGAGATTGTCAACCTTTTTCCCATGTAGATTCTTTAGGGCTTGTTTAGATGCACATATATCCAACTTAATCCATGTGCGTTGGAGTGAGTTGGGATGGAACTTAGTTTAAATTCCACCCGAACTCATTCCAACACACATGGATTGAGGCTATTCACATGTGTGTATCCAAACAAGGGGAATATATGTTATTTTGGTTACTGGCAATTAAGCAACAATATATGCAGAAGCTAGTAAATTAGGGCACCACAATGCATCCAATTTACCACAATCTATCCCCTCAATTCTAGGAAATCACCAAGGACAAGAAAATTGCTACATTTACCTTAATAAATAAATATTCTGTTGCATCATGTATCATGTGAAGAATCATTTTACAGAGTCAATTGTATAACATGGATACAATCAAAGGATATTCTGATAATCAATAACTGAAGAAAGTATGAAGTTACCTTAGATCACTAAGATCTGCAGCCAAATCACTGATCTCCCTTCCAACCAGTCTCACTGAAGCCATAGTTTCTGGTAGTTTCTCTCTTGCTGAATCAAAGTACTTCTCGAGAAACTCTGCATCCCTCTTACATGCCTGAAAATTGTTCACATATGTTTATCAATGATAGTCACCTTCATCAAATGAGAAGTTGTAACAAAAAGGCAACGTACCAGCATGGAGCGAATCGCCGAAAAGAATATCAAGCACGCAGAAACTGCGACCTGTGTAAGATAGCAACCATGGTACAGAAACACCTAACCTTCTGAATTATGCATATGCAAACTAATAGTACTCGTACATATGAATACAGCAGAGTGCAGACTATGAAATACCGTCCATCACTGTGCGAACAATATTGAGTTTTCTGCAAACTGCACCTTTCACGTGTTATTGAGGTTGAATTTACAAAAGTGAGAACTTACAGCTTTGTGTCATGTACGTAGATGATATCTCCAAACAATTCACAGATATTTAAGCATGCCAAATTTGGACCTATCAATAAAATCCGTTCTCTGTCTATCCGGATAGCTGTTTGTATTGTACTAGAACAAATTGAGTAGACACTCGTCTCCACAAGTCTTTCACGCACAATTAAACCCGCATTCATGTTTCAGTTCTCAGTGTCCGAACGATGTTCATACGGTAGTCAGTGGATACTCAGCTGGATTAGGACCGAGAGGTGAAGCTGGGACAAGGGAGCGTACCGCGGAAGCAGTGACGGTGAGGGCATCCAGGCCAGCGCCGCCTGCACGCCGTGGCGAGGTGGCGACGGAGGCCCGCAGGGAGGGGGCGGTAGCCACCGAGTAGTGATGGCAGCAGACGAGGCCCGAGGAGGAGGACGCGGCCACGAGTGGCGTAGCGGCGGCGGCGGCGACGGACCAACCGCGGACTAGGAGGTGACGGTCATGCGGGCGGAGGAGGCACGCGGAGGTGCCGGTGGCGGGGAGTTTGGCGTGGCTAGGGAGCGGAGCCGGAGGGGACGACATGACGGCGTGGTTGCAGTTGCGACTGGCGAACGGAAGGCGACTGTCGCTTGTCGCTTGTCAGTCCAAAATGCAAGGTCCAGATGAACTGCCTTCCTCAAAAATTTCCAAAATATTTCTAGATTCTCTGTCACATCAATCTTTAGACGCATGTATAAAGCATTAAATATATATAAAAAATAACTAATTGTACTTTTAGTATAACATGTCTGAGCCTAGTTAATCTATGTTTGAATAAAGTTTATCAAATAACAACAAAAGTGCTACATGACTTTTTCCAAAAAAATTTAGGAACTAAACACAGAGCCTACCTAGTAACCAGTGTGTTTGGTTTGCTAGTTTAGCTTGGATAGAGTCACTTTTTATTTGTGTAAATAAGTTTATCACTATTGAGACATTTCATGTGCATCATTGTGATTGAGGTGGAGGTGCACAACGACCGGAAGTGGGGATGAAGAAAACGAGTGAAGAGAAAAGTAGAAGCAGCAGCGAGATAAAAGCAAACAGGGTGTAGTTACTGTTTTGCAAAGAAGGAACAATCCTAGTCGAAAACTCGGAAGGCAAGGATGGAAACAATAAGATGGAGCTTTCCCGCTCTTAGTTTGCTATGACTCGTCTTACCCAGGGTCTTATTATTGGCACAGGCAGATGATATTAGAGCGCATTACACGAGCCAGTGAAAATGAAGTGACAGTGAGATTCATCATCTCATAGTTATAGAAGCGTGTTACCACGTTGTTGCAAAGTTATTCCGAGATGACGATGGAGGTTGGCTTTCGTATTTGCTTTGCAGCTTCAATGTGGTCATCGGATTGATTCCGAAGGCGTGCCACTGCACCAGGAGCAGGAGAAGAGGTGAGGAAAACATATTCAACTTTAAAGCTTCGTTTGGATACTCTTATACTCGCCTCACTTTACATGTGTTAAGGTAGATTAAGGTGTAAATTAGTTTAAAGTCCACTCCAATATTCACGTGGATTGAGATAGATACGAGGGTATCTAAATAAGATCTTCCCTGTGGCGCCTGTGGGACTAGGAAGTAATTGGACTATTTTGATTTTGGAGCACCGTCTCCCCCGGACGTTCCAAAGTTTGCTCTGTTGCACATCTTGAACGGCAAGAGCACCGGCTTTTGCCTTTAGCTGAGATGCACAGGGTCCAAACTTCGAAGGCCCTTCGTAATTGTTCCGAAGAACACGCCTCAACGCGAGCTAACTGCCGAGATCTGCTTGCTGCCATTGTCTCTGGGTTAACGTTTTCTTCTTACCCGACAGCAGCGTTTGTGCCTGTGCTAGCAAGATTCCTTGGTGCCGTAGGAGTACTCCCTCCATACCCATATTAGTTGACGTTTTAGAAAAGATTAGAGTCAAACATTGAGAATATAAATCATCAATAACTATTAAGTTTCTAAGTTTACAAATATAAAAATTATATAAATAGATTTGTCTTGAAGAATACTTTCATAAAAATATACATATATCATTTTTCCATAAATACTTTTATAAAAATAAGAGGTCAAAGTTGTGTTTTGAAGACCGTATCGCTGTCCTAAACGTCAACTAATATGGGTATGGAGGGAGTTTATATATTCGTTAAAATGTGAGAAAATAAAAAAAGACGAATTATTTTAATTACTTAGTTATTAATCCTACCTTCCGAACATCTCATCATTGTCGGTTTTGTTCAGGATCTGCAGGGTCTCAGATCTATAAGCACAAACATCTCAATCTCATCATAGAATGTAACTTGTCCTGTTTTGATCAGATCTGCAAGGTCTCAGATCTATAAGCACATGGAGAGATCAGATGGCATCTACTACGACCACATCACAGATCTGCGTAACTTTGGACCGTCATATTGATATATAGACAATTAGAAATACTAATATTTATGTGAGATAAAAATTATTAAATTAATAGTGAAATCTATTATTATGCTTGAGAAGAAGACCTTCTCACCGCAGCTCCCGTGAGACTGGGCTCGCTGCGTAACTTTGGACCGTCATATTGATATATAGACAATTAGAAATACTAATATTTATGTGAGATAAGAATTATTAAATTAATAGTGAAATCTATTTTTTATTAAAAAAACTCGACCCGCAGGGGGTAAGACAGCCCCAGACATTATGCTTAAGAAGAAGACCTTCTCACTGCAGCTCCTGTGAGACTGAGCGCAGATAAACTGCGCCTTCTCCGGCCAACAAATCCGCCCCAGCGGGGGTTCGAACTCTGGCCGGCAGGGTGCAAGAAGAACAGCTAGACCAACCGATCTAGCGCTCACTTAAAATCTATTTTTTATATGAAACATGTTTGGAGATAAATAAAAGGAGGTTGCCTTAAAAAGCAAGACGTGCACTATTAGGTTTTGCAAAAAAAAAAAATGCTGTAAACTGCTAGGCGCTGGTCTGAGCTTGCAACTTCCTTGATTTTGGGAATCCAGAACTTCCTTGATTTTGGGAATCAAGTACCACAGACGTGCCAGAAGTAGGCACAAGTTCTGCGTGTTAAGGGGGTATTTAGATCCAAGGCAAATTTTAGTCGTGTCACATCAAATATCAAGACACTAATTTAGTCTATTAAAAATAGACTAATTATAAAAATAGTTACATTGTCATACGATAATTAACAAGATAAATATATTAAGTCAAATTAATCTATTATTAGCAAATATTTACGGTAGCACCACATTGATCATTGACTAATTAAGCTTAATAGATTCATCTTGTGAATTAGTCTTCGGCTAACAAATTAGGTCATAATTAGTCTATTTTTAATTTAATTGTCTAAATTAGGGTCACAACATCCGATAGGGCTAAAACTTTTACCAAGGTAAATGAACACCCCCTAAATCATCATTTACTTCATAATGCAACACTCAAATAGATATGTCAGACCCGTCTCAGTGAGAGTATGTGAGTTTCATTTATATTAAATAGGTTGTCACATAGATATTTTGAATGACATTGTAAGAAAAAGAGAGAAGAAATAAGTTTTATAGGGATAAAACTTTGCTAGCATGATTACCAACTCTCCATGAACGATGAAATTAAATGTCTATGAAACTATAGAGTAAAATTTTGCATTGAGAGTAATTATTTCATCCGAGTTTTATTTTATTCTATATGACAAGACAATCTTCGAAACAACGCTGAGACTGACCTTAAGGCAGAGGGCTGATG
This sequence comes from Coix lacryma-jobi var. lacryma-jobi, assembly GCA_009763385.1. Classification (NCBI taxonomy): domain Eukaryota; kingdom Viridiplantae; phylum Streptophyta; class Magnoliopsida; order Poales; family Poaceae; genus Coix; species Coix lacryma-jobi. Next base: position 18,432,061 of record CM019827.1, read on the forward strand.
ATTTCTGCGTCTGATAAGTCAGTTGATGTTATTTTGTTGTGAAAGAAAAACACTGCTTAAAAGCTGATAAGCGGTACTAATAAGTTTAAACAAATATGACAGTATTCTATACTATTTCAGCCCTTGCCGAAAAAGACAGCCATCTCAAGGTTCATTTACAATACATGGAAGTACAAACGAATGGATATCGTAGAGCACTGCATGGGTTCTGATAAGAAGGGCATCATCCCAATCTAGGGTTCTGTGTGACCTGATGATAGGTGCAGGGAAACACTGTCCATCGCTCAATGCTTGCAGCAGCAGGAGACCACGGTATTATAGGAGGGATCATATCCATATATCTGTACTGATACAATTGTACCTCTGCAACTTCGATTTAGTGGTGACTGTACAGTTCACGGTACTAGTTTCTTCGTCAATATTTTGGACCATATTTGATCTCAAAGATATTCCTGTGCAGTAAGGTACCTGCAATCAACTGATTGAAATCAGATCAAGTAACATTATCTAGCAAAAAGTTGCAGTTACATCTGACAGGCAGAATGCGAGCACAAATTGCAGATCGTTGCGGTAGCACGGTGCGACATACTTAGAAGAGCAAGCTCAGATAGAAAATAATCCATCCCGCCATGGAGAACACAGCAAAAATGTGAACCCAGAACAAAATTGCAGCTGATTCTTTTCCACACCCTCTCAGATTTGCAACAGCACCTGCAACAAAGAATCCTCGTCAGATTCCATAATGTGGTTTCCTAACATGGAGAACATGGCATGGCGCCACCCAATGCCTTACAGATCTCAACTAACACACAAATTGTTAATAAGAATCTGTACACATGAGCACATGAAGATAAGTGATAGCTGGTAAGATACATCCCTTGTTGGTTTCACATACCTGACAACACTGATGTGGGCATAGAATGCTGCAGTAGCAGGACAAACTTGAACATTTTGTCACCTTTGGGAATAAAACCAAGTTTATCAACTAACATGACAACGCCAACCCCAGCAAGAGGGACCAAGACCAACCGTGCAAAAATTATAGCAACGGTGGTACGCACACCAAGCCTCTTACTTCCTTCTCCAGGGCCTGATTCCATAAATAAACATGGGTAAAGACAAACATGAGAAATACCACCAAAGCAAGTCACTCATGCACTTTCTCCAAAGTTTTAACTAAAATAGCTGCTTACCATCGACAAGATTGCCCCCAACAGCAAGTAAAATGCATGGGATCATAGCTTCTCTGAAAAGTATGCCATTCATCTCAGTTTGGTAACAGTACTGAAAGAAGTATGTTTTTGCAAAAACAAAACAAGAGATGAAACATGTAGATACCCAAGAATGAGGCAGCTGTCTGTGAAAAAGAACAGAGGGGCGTCATCCGTAAGGACAAAATTCTTCAAGAATGGGATAACACCGATTAAAATTGCGAAAGCCTGTGTTAAACAATGATCAACGGAAAAAAGGTAGTAGATTTAGTATATAAATAATAAATAATTGATAATAGAATTTGGTTTAAAAATTGCTAGTAGAACACTACAGAAGCAATACATACAGATGCAATAATCGGTGGCTGGAGAAGCTGCTTGTCTTTCAGGAACTTAACCACACATTTAACATAGCCTATTATCTGCATTAATATAACAAAATCATTTAGTTTTGCAGTGGGAAGCAAGCGCATCAAACTGATATTCGAAATCAGCTCCAGTATTAGAGTTTCTTACCTTCGTTCCTACAGAAGTGGCACATTCCTTTTGAACTTTCCCAGCAGATAACAATGGTTCATTCTCTGGAACAGTACTAGTGTGAGTGTTCATGGGATATTTTCCTAGTTGGGGCGCCGTATTCTCTCCAGATGCCTTAATTGGGAGTTCATCCTCTTCAGAACCATCAAAGGTCTGTCCTGGTGGTGGAGCAAGCATCTTGAATACATATGTGTAAACAATAATTGCACCAACCTGTAACATATAGGACTCACTGAGTGAATAACCTCAACAACTAATTGTATGCATAGTCTAGATGATAAGCGGATATCCTTAAACAACAAGATCACTAAGCTGACTCGAGTAAAAACGAGCATGTACAAGCTGGAAAAAGAGAAGAGTACGGCGTACCCATTGGCCAAATGAGATATACGCATTCCCATCTTGATTGCATTTATCAGAGTCACCAAATGGGTTAGAAGGATCACGACATAACGCTGCAATGATGACCAGAGGTATATTTCCGATATTTCCTGCAAAAAAAAAGACCTGCGTTGATATTGGACAAACGAATGATAAATAGAAACTAAAACTTATTTTCAGAACACAGAAGTGGTACCTATTCCTATATGGATAACAGTGAACTTGAAGTATGGATATGGAGGTCGGATGATAGATGCCACAACAAATCCAATCAAAGAGCCGGATACTGCGCCTACAACAATATTTACTGGAATATACCACCTGCCAGCATGCAAGCATAGATGATATAAAAACAAAAAAAAAAGGAAAAGCAGAACAGTTATTTGACAAAGGAAAATTTCCAGGACAAGTCAGCCATATAGCACACTTGGACAAAGCATAAAACTAGGTCTATAATAACAAAACTTAAGTACAACAACAATCGAAATTATACTTACCATTGTATCATCTTCTCGATAGTGATTGCTCTACCCAATTGGGAAAATATAAGGCATGGAAGCAGAAGGGAAAACACAAGCTGCAGCAAACAGTGATAATGTTATATCTATCTGTCTATTTTGATAAAGCGAGAAAACATTTTAGCACAATCAAGTCCCATACTGCTCCACATATTCCTACTTTGAACAAAATCCATAGTTAGCTTTTACTACAAAAGGCAAAGCTCACCCCGTTGAGAAGCTTGCGGCTGTTGGGCTGAAGAATGTTGACGTACTTGGAGGCCATGAGGAACCCCATGAAGCAGACAGTGAACACCTTGGCGATGGGCAGCACGGCGTACTTGAGCATGCTCAGCACCGACGTCGCGTCGGTGCCTCCTTGTGCCACCGTGGCCAGCACCTCCAGCAGCGACCTCTCCATCATAGCTTGACCCAGAGCTGACTACTGAAGCCTTCTTTTCCTTGCCTCAGGACCCAGTGACCCACGCAACCAGGACTCTGCAATTAAGCATGACTTTAGAGCTTAGAAGGCAAAATATATAGAGGCAACATCAGGAAAATTCTGGAACTGCTTTTGGCGCTGGTTGTTCAGGGGCCACCCAGCTGGAAGAGAGCTCGTCGTTTGAGCATAGGGCGTCAAGACGAACGCTCAGAGCCCAGCTCCCCTGATTCGTGGCAGGCAGCTTCCCTCGAAGCGGGAAGCCTAGCAATAACAAACTTCTTGTTTGGCGAAAACAGACGCTGGGCAAACCAATCAAATCGGGAAGAGAAATTATGGCTAACTAGATTCCAACCAACTGGACTCCTACTCTCCTAGAAAAAAAATGACGACACCGAGACCCCCGAGCACTCCACTGCTCCTGCGTTCCAAATTCGCATGGTTGGGGGGATCCAATTCGATTCCCCAGCTGCCGAGCTGCGTAGGGCGTAGGCATCCTGCGACCCATTCGATTCGTCACGCACACGGCACATCCCTATCAACAGCTTCAAAACTGATTACCATATACGCGCTAAACCACTCCGCGGAAGCTTAGGAAGCAATCGAGCTCAGAATCCCGAGGCCACATATCACCATCTACATCCCCCCACCCCCACACAAAAAAAAAAAAAAAAAAAAATCAGAAAAAGAGAGAGAACAAACAAACAAGCGGTCGCGAATCGCCCAATGCCTCAATGCGAGCGAGAGCGATCGCGGACGATGCCACGCCACGGCACCCGCGGGATCCAGAACCCCGCTAGCAGCCCCAACCAAGGGAGAGGCGAACTGGCCCGACGAGAAGCGAAGAACTCAACTCACCGCGAGGCCGCCGAGTCGAGGTGACCCGGTGCGCGCGTGGCGGGTGAGATGGGAGCCGAGCGCCGAGCTCTCCCCGTGGAGAGATCCTGCGAGCAACCAGTGATGAACCCCCTCCCGTTAGGGCCCGAACCACCTGCGCGGAGGGCGTGGCCGCGGACGGAGGAGGAGGAGGCTTTGATCCGAGGGGGGGGCCTCCCAATCCCAAGAGTGGCGGGCTGTGATTCGCGCGGAGAGCGGGTGGGATCTGGGCGTTCTCGGTGGAAACGACGAGACGAGTCGCGGCTCGCGAGACAACGCCGGGTCGGTTGGACTGCTAGTAGACAATGCACGCTCGTTTTATATCCCGCTCTGGAATCCGTAGCGGAGGGTAGGAGGGGTCAGGCGTCAGGGCCACGAGGAATTGCGAGCGTGCCGCTGAGCTCGTCCCGGGCCGAGGCCGTACGCCCAGCCTCGCTGGCTCGCTGCTCCGTGCTGGCGTGCTGCCTGTGAACTGGGGAAAAAAAAAAGATCTATGCGACGGTGTCGCATTTGATGAATCTTCCGTGCGGCATCCTCTCCTCTACAGTATGCATGTTTCATACTGGCGACCGGGTCCCGCCGGGCGGCTTGCCATGTGGGTGTGGCCGGCGGCGCCAGTGAATCAGTGACGGCCCACGCGCGGATTCATTTCACCTGCTGTGTTATTCCCCTTTTTCTCTTCCTGTTTTATGATTATGACGATTTCTTCCTTGCTTTTCGCAGCTTTCATTTTTCCTGTTCTTTGGACCATGTCAGAAACATCGGCTGTAGTGTTATCCATGAAAGTTGAAAAATATTACTCGTACGCAAAGCTGCTGATGCAACCTACAGATGGAAAGGGATGGTTGGGAACTGTTTAGATCATGGCGACCTCTAGTCGACGCCATATTTTTAAAATTTTAATTAATTTATACAATATATTTTTCTTCACGAGGTATATTACGGTTTGATAGAAGTCCTTGAAAGGAAGCTAAGGTAATTAAACCGGAGTCTGTCTACACAATAACTTAGGGTCCCGCCTAATCAAAGGGGAAGCAGCTTTTCAGAAAACATGTGTTTTTCCATGGTTTATTTTGAAAAATATTTGGTTTTCGGTTTTTGGTTTTTGGCCTTTTGCTTTTCAAAATAGTAAAATAAAGAACTCTTTTATAATTATTTTAAGAAAAATAATGATATAAGGTATATTTTTATACTTATTTAACCAAATAATTTTTAGCTTTTTTACAGCTCACAACCTAAAGGTTTCTCACAGCTTATAGCAGCTTTTTCTCATAGCCACAACTCAACTAAAATAGACCCTTAGTGTTGTAACTTTTCAGAAAAATATAAATTATTTCATAGATTGCAGATATCAGAGAAATATATATAAAATTGTTCGTAAATTCTTTATAAATTTCAGAAAAAATAACAAATTGCGGAACATCTCGCAAACATTTTTGGAGCTCAAAGGGGTCATGCCCGGCCGAAAACTCCCACTCAGTGGCCCCAAACGGAGAAGGGGTCGCCGGAGCCGTGGTGTGACGTAACGGCCCTAATCCCATGGCCCACCGATCACTATCAACCACTGACAGTCGATCCGTACAGCCAAGAGATTAAGACCGGGTTCGCCACTGGGCTACGTCAGTGCCCGATGTCCGCAGGATCATCTCACAATTCAGTTACAATCTCTTGAACATTTTGACAAATAACATCGGAGTAAATAGCGGAAGACTTAAATAACAATAGTTTTACAAACCAGTGTTCAACATAAACTTAAAGTGAAGTTATTACAGACCAAAGTTCAAATAGATAGAGTTGGCAGGGTAGCAGACGACAACAACTAAACGATAAAGATACATCACCCAGCCCGAGGGTGAATAATCACTCATCGGCCTCATCGGCCTCTTCCTGAACCACAGTCACACAGCAGGGTCCAAGGCATACTGAGGGATCTGCCATACCTGCAACATGGGTAAAAGAACCCTGAGTACAAAGGTACTCAACAAGACTTAACCGACTAAAGAAAAGGGGAGGAGACTCAGGAATGAAGGCTTAGGGTAGTCAAGGTAAGGCTTAAGCAAGATCAAGTATTTTGCAGAAAAGCATTTTTGTAAATCTTATTTTATTTTGAAAGATTCAGTATTCCTCAATTCTTCATCCTTCATGATTCATTTTACATTTCAAAACATTCCTAGTTGAGAACCACTCTCCGTTGAGAGTCAATGGAACAAGTCTCCATAACCGAGGAGCAACGTTAATCCGGATAAAGAATACTCAGTTGAGGATCCCTATTCACACTGCATATGTAGCACCCAAGCTTGCATATGCCAACTCGTCTTCCACGATTCCTCCATTATTGGGCCCGGTCCTACGCCACCCGGAAGTACAGTACACCACTCCAATCCGGGACTCTAACCCACGTGGGTACATGCTACTTCCGCCATCTCTCCACTCCCAGTGCGCGGTTGTCGGTCCAATAATGGATTTCTCGGAGCCAGAGCTTTCCGTAGTATGTGAATAGTTGCAAGTCCTGCCCAGCAGGCCCCCATACGGATGGTCCCTAATTTTCCAGCCAGCAACTGTGCCTTGGTTATATCTCACCCAAGCGCAACAGTCCTGTCAGTTTTTCAACCCGTCCCGGTCGGTGTCAACTGTCGAGTCCCGGACTACGACATGACGGCACCGTACGCAAGGACAACCTCTCCTTCCCATTGACTAAGTACGGATCAGATACTTAGCCAATAGTGGGAGTAAACCAGAAATTCCCATAAATATTCTTAAGTGATCACACTTTTGAAATTGGCATTTTTATTGCAAATCTATTGTATAGCATTGCTAAGCATTTTGCAACTATTTTTGAAAAGCAGGTATCGGGTGTATCAGTGGTCAAGGTAGATAGTGCATCAATTAGGATAGCACACAACTCCTATAAACCTAATGCAATAATTTAACTCAAAGCATTTAAGTAAAACATTTTATAAATTCAAGGAAAGGGTTAAATGCACCGGGGCTTGCCTTGGATGGCAAAAAGGACGGACTCGGGGTTGGAGTAGGTGTCGGAGCTCGGGGTCGCCTCGGGGACAGATCCTTCGGTGGCTACCTCGACTTCAGGGCCTTCTTCCTCGGTCACTATACGTATGCAATGATGTATGCTCATGAGAATGCTAGCATGATCAAAAAGGTGCAAGACAAACACTGATTTAGGAATAAAAGCATTTCCCTAAGGTGGACATAGAATTATTATCATTTCTTTCCTTTAGCAAGATAAGTTAGAATTATTAACTAATCTAAACATCACCAAACATGGCATCGCAAACATCATAGACCAACGGGTGGGGGTCTATGTACATCAATCAACCCAAAACTCACACCATCAAACACTTAACATCAACTCTAGTCTATTTTTTTCTATTTTCCTATTTTATTTTAAAAGGTCATTTATGAAGTTGCTCCAAAAATTACCAAATTAATCTCATAAGTTCATTATGGCATAAATAGGTGGCAGAACAAATTTCATAATTTTTGGAGGTCATTAAGGTGCTCAAATAATTCCAGTCATTAATTAAGAAAAGGCACTATTCAACTATTTAAATAAATGCTCAAACATCAATTTGCTCCAAAAGACTTCAAAATTTTACCAGAGACTCAGAAAGGCATAACTAGCACATAGAAATTTATCTCCAGATTTTTGGAGTTATAGATCACTCTCCAAAAATACCAAAACCTTCATTTTTCAATTAAAAGGGGAATTTTACATTTTTAAATCTTTGCAGAAAAGTCAAGTTTTATATTTTTATAAAATACTCCAGAGCATAAAGAGTCTACTGTGAAATTTTCAGAATTTTTGGATCAACATAGAAAATCATACAAAAAGATGAAATATCAGAACTGTTCCCATTTTTAAAAGGAAAAGAGCACTGTGCTCGAGTCGGAACGGGGCTCGGGCGAATCGCGGAACTCTCGGCCGACCGAGGCCTGGCTGGTAGGCTCGGGCGAGACGGAAACCAAACGTTTCGTCCGAGGCCTGGCTCGACGAGGCGGAGGGTGCACAGGTTCTCTCGAGGCCTGGCTCGAGCGAAGTGGTGAGGGTCTGTCCGCCGAGGCTCGGGCTCGGGCGAGACGGAGTGGAAGCAGAGGCCGAGGCCTCGGGTGCTTACCACGGATCGGAGACAGGGCTCGAGGGTGAGGCTCGACACGCGCTCGAGGGTGAGGCTCGGCACGCGCTCGAGGGTGAGGCTCGGCACGCGCTCGAGGGTGAGGCTCGAGGGACGGTGGTTCGGTGGAGCTCCTTCGGCGGCGAGCGGCGAGCGGCGCTCCGGCGACCCTGCGCAACACACGAGACCGCAAGGGTCTGGTCAGAGTCGCACGGGACCGAGGAACACGACACGGGGGTCGGTGAGGGATGGTCGAGGCCGGAGGCGACGAATTTCACGAACCCGAGCTCGCCGGGTTTCTGCCGGAGATGGGAACGGCGAGGTTACGCCGGGCGATTGGAGGCGGTAGAGGTAAAATTGGAGGGTGGTGAAGCAGCACAAGAACACGGCGGAGCTTTTGAGCTAGGTGGTGGAGCGGCGGAGGCACTGGACTGTGCTGGCGACGGAGGCGGAGATGAGTGCGGAGGTCGGAGCTCCGGCGGGCTTATATAGCCGCGGCCAGGGCCGGTAGAGACCTCGGGGTGGTGTGGATGAGGTTTGCGGAGGCGTGCGCACTCGATTGCGCTCTGGCGGATACGTGGGCGTGCAGCCGGGGCTCGGGCGCAAGCTCGGCCGGCGATGGCCACGCGGCGGCGGCGCGGAGAGGACTGTAGGGGACGGGAGCGAGGGCCAGCGCTCGCGCGCGGGCGCGGAGGGAACAGGGCGACAGCGGCGGCAGGTTGGTGGCGCGTGGGGAGCAGCCGGGCGTGCGGCAGGCGCGGCGCGGGCGCCATGGCCGGGCCCCCCCCTCTGTCGCTATGAAGAAGAGGAACAGTGTAGGGTGTAGGGTTTGACTTTTGGCTAGTTTCTGACTTTTGCAAAATGCTCCCAAAATTTGAACTGTGCGACAAAAACTCCCAATACCAAAGTTGTTCAGAAAAATGAGATCTACAACTTTGTCAAAAAGAACATTTTCAAATTCCAAACAGTTTTTGAACGAAATTCAAAAACAGAAAAAGGGGACACTTTTGAAATTTGAATCAATTCAAAATTACTTTGGATTTTATACTGAAACTAGAAAATCTTCAAACATGAAAGCTGTTCCTTTTATCAAAACCTACAACTTTGCTATAATACACTTTTCCAGAAACTCATTAGTTTTTGAACTCTTTTTGAAAACTGAAAAGGGAACAAAAGTTGGGGTTTGATTGAATTTGAAATAACTCAAAACTTTGTACTGCAACTTGAAAATTTGTAAATACCAAAGTTGTTTCTCTTTGACAGCTCTACAACTTTGCTTTTTGGACCAACCCCAAATTTTGAATAATTTTTAAATTACACCAGAGGGATAAAATCCAGGATTTGGAAATTAGGGTTTTGCAAAAGGGATTTGAAATCAAATTCTGATTTTTGAACTTTGGCCAACACAACAAAACTTCAAGACACCAAAGGAACAAGAATTACACAAAACTAATCACAGAGATGAAATTACCATTTTGCCCTAGTAGAGAGAAGTGGGCTAATTAGGATTTTTGCAATAGAGGTAATTCACATAAAATGATACACTTAGCAAAATGCATACACATGAAATCATGATCAAGATGCTTAATGATGATAATGATGATATGTCAAGTTAATTACAGTTAAACACCAGAGGTGTTACAGCCTCCCCCCCTTAAAGAAATCTCGCCCCGAGATTCCACGTCTTATGAAAGGACAAAGAAGGGATAAAGGCAAAACCTTTCATGGACAGCGATTCGAGAAAGTCGGGGTAGTTCTTTGCTAAGAAGTCTTCAGATTCCCAAGTAGCTTCTTCTTCAGAGTGCTGGTTCCACTGGACTTTGTACCATCTTGTGGTGGTTCTTCGGGTAACGCGATCCTTGTGGTCCAACACGCGAACTGGATATTCTGAGTAGGACAGATCAGGCTCTAGCTCGACATCTTCAACTTCCACGACATGTTCAGGTACTCGGAGACACTTCTTGAGTTGGGAGACATGGAAAACATTGTGGACTGCGGAGAGATGATCGGGCAACTTTAGCTTGTAAGCTACCTTGCCACAACATTCCAAAATCTCAAACGGACCAATGTAGCGGGGTGCTAACTTTCCTTTAACTCCAAAACGAGTGACTCCTTTGGTTGGTGAGACCTTGAGATATACATAATCTCCAACTTGAAACTTCAGAGGTCGACGTCTCTTATCAGCGTAACTCTTCTGTCGAGATTGGGCAATCTTCATATTCTCTTGTATTTGTTTGACTTTCTCTTCCATATCTTTGACTAGGTCAACTCCAAAGAATTCTCTTTCTCTGGGCTCAGACCAACTGAGGGGTGTACGACAACGACGACCGTACAGTGCTTCAAAGGGTGCCATCTTGATGCTTTCTTGGTAACTGTTATTATATGAGAACTCTGCCAAGGGCAAACAGTCATCCCAAGTATCTGCGAAGGTGAGAGCACAGGCTCTCAACATGTCTTCCAGCACCTGGTTGACTCGCTCCGTCTGTCCATCAGTCTGAGGATGATATGCTGTGCTGTATAAGAGCTGGGTTCCAAGTGAGGTATGGAACGCCTTCCAGAACTTAGCAACAAACTGGGTACCGCGGTCAGAGACAATGGTCTTGGGTATGCCATGAAGCTTCACTATGTTGTTCTTGTACAAGGCGGCATATGTGGGGACGGTGTAAATAGTCTTGACTGGCAGAAAGTGAGCTTGTTTGGTGAGTCGGTCCACGATTACCCAAATGGAATCAAAACCTTTCCGGGTCTTGGGTAGCCCATTAATAAAATCCATGCTGATATCTTCCCACTTCCAGGCAGGTACAGATAAAGACTGCAATTCTCCTCCAGGTTTCATGTGCACGGCTTTGACTTTCTGACAAGTATCACAGCGAGCGACATAGCGAGCGATTTCAATCTTCATCTTTGTCCACCAGAATCTCTGCCTCAGATCCTGGTACATCTTGTTGCTGCCGGGGTGGATGGAAAACCTAGACAGGTGTGCTTCATCAAGGATCAACTGTCTCAACTCAGGCACCTTGGGAACTACTAGACGGTTCTTGAACCAAACAACTCCTACATCATCGATCCTGAAACAATCAGCCTTTCCGGTCTGGACCTTTTCGATGATGTGCTTGATTCCAGGGTTATCTTTTTGTGCAGCAATGACCTGTTCTCTGATAGAGGTCTCTATCCTGACATTGCTCAGAGTTCCTTGTGGTACCATTTCAATACCCATCCTTTCAAGATCATGGCACAAGGAAAGATCATAGGGCTTCGTCGTCAGACAGTTGCAGTATGACTTGCGACTGAGGGCATCGGCGACTACATTCGCCTTACCAGGATGGTAATGCACTTCGATATCATAATCCTTGATTAACTCAAGCCATCTTCGCTGCCTCATGTTCAACTCTTCTTGAGTGAAGATATACTTCAGGCTCTTATGATCGGTGTACACATTGCAAGCACTGCCCAACAGATAATGACGCCATATCTTCAAAGCATGCACCACTGCTGCTAATTCAAGGTCATGGGTTGGGTAATTCTCCTCATGTCGCTTAAGCTGCCGTGAGGCATAAGCGATCACTCGACCTTCTTGCATCAATACACAACCCAAACCAGTACCAGATGCATCACAGTATACATCAAAGGGTTTCTCGATATCTGGTTGAGCTAGGACTGGTGATGTAGTTAACAGTTCCTTCAAGGCTTGAAAAGCTTGCTCACAGGCTGGTGACCAAACAAAATCCACGGAATTCTTCAACAACTCTGTGATAGGCTTGGCAACTCTGGAGAAATCTGGGATGAAACGACGATAGTATCCAGCCATTCCCATGAAGCTGCGAACTTCGCGGACAGTGGTAGGTGGCTTCCAATCCAAGATATCTGCCACTTTTCCAGGGTCAACTGACACACCTTCAGCGGACAGGACATGACCAAGGAATTGAATTCGATCTAGCCAGAATTCACATTTACTGAACTTGGCATACAGCTGGTGATCTCTGAGACGAGAGAGAACGACACGAAGATGCTTGGCATGATCTTCAGGAGTTCTTGAATAAACAAGGATGTCGTCAATGAACACGACTACAAATTTATCGAGCTCTGGCATGAACACAGAGTTCATGAGATACATGAAATGAGCGGGTGCATTGGTCAAACCGAAAGACATGACCAAATACTCATATAGGCCGTATCTGGTGGTGAAAGCTGTTTTGGGAATATCTTCGGGACGAATCTTTATTTGGTGATAGCCAGATCTGAGGTCGATCTTGGAAAACACTCTGGCTCCAGATAACTGGTCAAAAAGAAGGTCAATGCGAGGCAAAGGATATTTATTCTTGATGGTGACCTCATTGAGCGGACGATAGTCAACGCACAGACGAAGGCTTTTGTCCTTCTTCTTCACAAAGATAGCAGGGCAACCCCAAGGAGATGAACTTGGGCGAATGAGACCCTTGTCCAATAGCTCTTGCAATTGGATCTTTAGCTCTGCCAATTCTCTGGGAGGCATTCGATAAGCTCTACGGGATATAGGAGCAGTCCCGGGCTTTAGCTCTATAGCAAACTCAACATCACGGTCGGGAGGTAGACCAGGTAGATCTCCTGGGAAGACATCAGGGAACTCACAGACTACGGGGATATCCCTGATTTCCGGAGCATAGGCAGAATTTAACTGGGTGGTTGTTGGCTTTTGAGGCATTGGAAGTTGGAGAAAGAGTTTGGAGGTACTGTTAGGAATATCCACTCTCACAACTCTATTCAAGATGTCTATCATGGCTTTATACTGACACATCCAATTCATGCCTAAGATGACATCTATCTCTTGATCGCGCAGTACTATCATGGTGGTAGGAAAGACATGTTCCCCCAACATTACTGGTATGCTGCGGACCACTTCCTTAGTATTTATCCGTCCTCCAGGCGAAAGTATGCAAAAACTTTCTTTTAACTCCCCCATGGGTAACTCATGCTTGATGACAAAAGTGCGACTGATGAAGGAATGCGATGCACCAGAATCAAACAAGACGATTGCAGGATGATTGGCAACAGGGAACCTACCGAGCATGACGGGCTCTCCTTCTGGGATGTTACTGACGGTGGTGAAGTAGACTTGCCCGTGCTTCCTGACAAGCTTGCCCTTCTGGACGTGCTGCTGCGGTGCACGGTGCTGCTGCTGCTGTGATCCTCCAGGGCCTTTCTGTGCATACTGGGCATTCTTCTTGGGTTTTGGGCACTCGCGAGCCCAGTGACCAACTTGGCCACAGTTGTAGCATGGGAGGTTGTAAGCTGTTTGTGGGGCGGTGACACGAACACCTGGGGCGTTCGGCTGAGTGGCACTTTGCTGGTTGGCATTATGGGTGGTGGCTGCGGTACGAACGACCACTTGCTGATGGGGGTATGGGGCACGGTTTTGATGGTGACTGGGGTGGTAGATGACTCTTGGGCGCTTATGGTTGCTGGAGAAACTGCTAGACCCAGCCTTCTTCTTCTTTTTCTCTTCCTGGTACTGGCGGTTGCTTTCCTCAAAAGCAACAGCACGGTCAACGACATCATGGTAGGATCCATTCAGGTTGTTGGACAGACCTCTACGAATCTTAGGGTGCAGACCCCTGAGGAAACAATCTCTCTTCTTTTCCTCCGTGTTGACATAGTCGGAGGCATACTGGCTGAGGTGATTGAATTGTCCCACGTACTGCATGACGGTGGAATCTTTCTGTTGCAGGGCCAAGAACTGATCCAACTTCATTCTCATCAATCCCGAAGGGATGTGATGTGCTCTGAAAGCGGTGCGGAACTCTTCCCAGGTCAACTCATGACCTTCAGGTTGGGCAGCCAACAGGTTGGCGTACCAGGCACTTGCGGGACCACGGAGCTGCTGAGAAGCGAACCGAGGCTTCTGGATCTCTGTGCATCGGATGAGACCAAACTTCTGCTCCATGGTGCGGAGCCAATCATCAGCTTCGAGGGGTTCATCGGCTCTGGTGAAAACCGGTGGACGGGTTTCAGTGAACTCCACATAGGTGGTCTCTTGGTTGTGGCGACCACGGTGACCAACATTCTGCTGTCCTTGGTTTTGAGCCATAAGGTTGGCGGCGGCGGCCAAGGCTGCAATGGCATCTGCCAGGGTAGCAGGAACTGGTGGAGGATTTGGAAGGTTGGCACCTCCGGAACTTCCGGCTCCAGTGCGGGTGTTCACAGGCATCTGTTAAGAATTTGGGAACTTAGCATCCAAAGATTGCTTTTGAACGAAACTGACTGATAAGATTCATTGATGCAAGGGTAGATAACTGATACAGAAGTTCGATAAAAACCACTGACTGACAAAAGAAAGGTACAAGACAAGATACAGACTCGACTAAACAGAAGACCAACTAACGCCCCAAACCTAGACTAAGGCTTTAGGTGAGCAGATGGTACAGACACAAGGAATCTAGTCGTCATCGATGATGATCATCTCTTCATCTTCATCTTCGATGATGAGCTCAGGCTCTTCCTCCTCATCTTCATCTCCAACGTGAACATCTTCAGCAGGTTCCACTTCTACATTCTGGACTGGCTCATGTCCTACTTCAGGTTCCTCCACGACTCCATCTTCTGGATCCTCAGCAACAGGTGGAATCATGGGGTGAAGTTGGTTGTACAGCTGATGTACCTCCTCATGAAGTATATCATTGTACTGCTCAACCTGAGCGGTGTACTGCTGTAGTCCATGGAACTGGGCTCTGGCGACGTCCTCGCGGTCCCAAGCCTCATTGCGCTGTTCGATAGCGCGAACCGTGTTCCGATTGGCCTGCTCCAGAGAAGCTCGTGCCTCATAAAACTCCATGCGGGAAAGATAGAAGTCATGCTCCATGTTTTCCATCTCGGCCTTCAGATTCTTGATCTCCTCCTTCAGCTGCTTGCGGTTGCGGCGGGGCAAGCGACGTCCGTTGGAGGATTCTCCAGTCTCTTCTCCGGTGCGTGGCGCCAGCTGGTGACGCGGCACACCATGCGGTCCAGTCGACTTGCGAGCAGTCCGCTTGAGGATGACCATATCTGGACAAGAGGGTATAGGTGAGAAAGGCTAGCAAGAAAAAGGTAAAGGCATACTAACCCAACCGATTTAGAGAGGAAGTTAACTTAAGTGATTATGACATGATGCATGATTCGTTCCTACGGAACAAGGCAATACAACTACTAAGGTAAGGTACATAGGGCTATACAAAGTGTCTTGCTACTAGTTGCCAAAGACAAGATGAGATGAGAGAAGCAATTTGGACTCAAAATAGTCAAGTTTAGTTTTGGACTCAAAAATCTTTTGAAGTTTTCGCAAAAAGATTGCAACGTCGTAGTGAGATGCTCCGATACCACTCTGTGACGTAACGGCCCTAATCCCATGGCCCACCGATCACTATCAACCACTGACAGTCGATCCGTACAGCCAAGAGATTAAGACCGGGTTCGCCACTGGGCTACGTCAGTGCCCGATGTCCGCAGGATCATCTCACAATTCAGTTACAATCTCTTGAACATTTTGACAAATAACATCGGAGTAAATAGCGGAAGACTTAAATAACAATAGTTTTACAAACCAGTGTTCAACATAAACTTAAAGTGAAGTTATTACAGACCAAAGTTCAAATAGATAGAGTTGGCAGGGTAGCAGACGACAACAACTAAACGATAAAGATACATCACCCAGCCCGAGGGTGAATAATCACTCATCGGCCTCATCGGCCTCTTCCTGAACCACAGTCACACAGCAGGGTCCAAGGCATACTGAGGGATCTGCCATACCTGCAACATGGGTAAAAGAACCCTGAGTACAAAGGTACTCAACAAGACTTAACCGACTAAAGAAAAGGGGAGGAGACTCAGGAATGAAGGCTTAGGGTAGTCAAGGTAAGGCTTAAGCAAGATCAAGTATTTTGCAGAAAAGCATTTTTGTAAATCTTATTTTATTTTGAAAGATTCAGTATTCCTCAATTCTTCATCCTTCATGATTCATTTTACATTTCAAAACATTCCTAGTTGAGAACCACTCTCCGTTGAGAGTCAATGGAACAAGTCTCCATAACCGAGGAGCAACGTTAATCCGGATAAAGAATACTCAGTTGAGGATCCCTATTCACACTGCATATGTAGCACCCAAGCTTGCATATGCCAACTCGTCTTCCACGATTCCTCCATTATTGGGCCCGGTCCTACGCCACCCGGAAGTACAGTACACCACTCCAATCCGGGACTCTAACCCACGTGGGTACATGCTACTTCCGCCATCTCTCCACTCCCAGTGCGCGGTTGTCGGTCCAATAATGGATTTCTCGGAGCCAGAGCTTTCCGTAGTATGTGAATAGTTGCAAGTCCTGCCCAGCAGGCCCCCATACGGATGGTCCCTAATTTTCCAGCCAGCAACTGTGCCTTGGTTATATCTCACCCAAGCGCAACAGTCCTGTCAGTTTTTCAACCCGTCCCGGTCGGTGTCAACTGTCGAGTCCCGGACTACGACATGACGGCACCGTACGCAAGGACAACCTCTCCTTCCCATTGACTAAGTACGGATCAGATACTTAGCCAATAGTGGGAGTAAACCAGAAATTCCCATAAATATTCTTAAGTGATCACACTTTTGAAATTGGCATTTTTATTGCAAATCTATTGTATAGCATTGCTAAGCATTTTGCAACTATTTTTGAAAAGCAGGTATCGGGTGTATCAGTGGTCAAGGTAGATAGTGCATCAATTAGGATAGCACACAACTCCTATAAACCTAATGCAATAATTTAACTCAAAGCATTTAAGTAAAACATTTTATAAATTCAAGGAAAGGGTTAAATGCACCGGGGCTTGCCTTGGATGGCAAAAAGGACGGACTCGGGGTTGGAGTAGGTGTCGGAGCTCGGGGTCGCCTCGGGGACAGATCCTTCGGTGGCTACCTCGACTTCAGGGCCTTCTTCCTCGGTCACTATACGTATGCAATGATGTATGCTCATGAGAATGCTAGCATGATCAAAAAGGTGCAAGACAAACACTGATTTAGGAATAAAAGCATTTCCCTAAGGTGGACATAGAATTATTATCATTTCTTTCCTTTAGCAAGATAAGTTAGAATTATTAACTAATCTAAACATCACCAAACATGGCATCGCAAACATCATAGACCAACGGGTGGGGGTCTATGTACATCAATCAACCCAAAACTCACACCATCAAACACTTAACATCAACTCTAGTCTATTTTTTTCTATTTTCCTATTTTATTTTAAAAGGTCATTTATGAAGTTGCTCCAAAAATTACCAAATTAATCTCATAAGTTCATTATGGCATAAATAGGTGGCAGAACAAATTTCATAATTTTTGGAGGTCATTAAGGTGCTCAAATAATTCCAGTCATTAATTAAGAAAAGGCACTATTCAACTATTTAAATAAATGCTCAAACATCAATTTGCTCCAAAAGACTTCAAAATTTTACCAGAGACTCAGAAAGGCATAACTAGCACATAGAAATTTATCTCCAGATTTTTGGAGTTATAGATCACTCTCCAAAAATACCAAAACCTTCATTTTTCAATTAAAAGGGGAATTTTACATTTTTAAATCTTTGCAGAAAAGTCAAGTTTTATATTTTTATAAAATACTCCAGAGCATAAAGAGTCTACTGTGAAATTTTCAGAATTTTTGGATCAACACAGAAAATCATACAAAAAGATGAAATATCAGAACTGTTCCCATTTTTAAAAGGAAAAGAGCACTGTGCTCGAGTCGGAACGGGGCTCGGGCGAATCGCGGAACTCTCGGCCGACCGAGGCCTGGCTGGTAGGCTCGGGCGAGACGGAAACCAAACGTTTCGTCCGAGGCCTGGCTCGACGAGGCGGAGGGTGCACAGGTTCTCTCGAGGCCTGGCTCGAGCGAAGTGGTGAGGGTCTGTCCGCCGAGGCTCGGGCTCGGGCGAGACGGAGTGGAAGCAGAGGCCGAGGCCTCGGGTGCTTACCACGGATCGGAGACAGGGCTCGAGGGTGAGGCTCGACACGCGCTCGAGGGTGAGGCTCGGCACGCGCTCGAGGGTGAGGCTCGGCACGCGCTCGAGGGTGAGGCTCGAGGGACGGTGGTTCGGTGGAGCTCCTTCGGCGGCGAGCGGCGAGCGGCGCTCCGGCGACCCTGCGCAACACACGAGACCGCAAGGGTCTGGTCAGAGTCGCACGGGACCGAGGAACACGACACGGGGGTCGGTGAGGGATGGTCGAGGCCGGAGGCGACGAATTTCACGAACCCGAGCTCGCCGGGTTTCTGCCGGAGATGGGAACGGCGAGGTTATGCCGGGCGATTGGAGGCGGTAGAGGTAAAATTGGAGGGTGGTGAAGCAGCACAAGAACACGGCGGAGCTTTTGAGCTAGGTGGTGGAGCGGCGGAGGCACTGGACTGTGCTGGCGACGGAGGCGGAGATGAGTGCGGAGGTCGGAGCTCCGGCGGGCTTATATAGCCGCGGCCAGGGCCGGTAGAGACCTCGGGGTGGTGTGGATGAGGTTTGCGGAGGCGTGCGCACTCGATTGCGCTCTGGCGGATACGTGGGCGTGCAGCCGGGGCTCGGGCGCAAGCTCGGCCGGCGATGGCCACGCGGCGGCGGCGCGGAGAGGACTGTAGGGGACGGGAGCGAGGGCCAGCGCTCGCGCGCGGGCGCGGAGGGAACAGGGCGACAGCGGCGGCAGGTTGGTGGCGCGTGGGGAGCAGCCGGGCGTGCGGCAGGCGCGGCGCGGGCGCCATGGCCGGGCCCCCCCTCTGTCGCTATGAAGAAGAGGAACAGTGTAGGGTGTAGGGTTTGACTTTTGGCTAGTTTCTGACTTTTGCAAAATGCTTCCAAAATTTGAACTGTGCGACAAAAACTCCCAATACCAAAGTTGTTCAGAAAAATGAGATCTACAACTTTGTCAAAAAGAACATTTTCAAATTCCAAACAGTTTTTGAACGAAATTCAAAAACAGAAAAAGGGGACACTTTTGAAATTTGAATCAATTCAAAATTACTTTGGATTTTATACTGAAACTAGAAAATCTTCAAACATGAAAGCTGTTCCTTTTATCAAAACCTACAACTTTGCTATAATACACTTTTCCAGAAACTCATTAGTTTTTGAACTCTTTTTGAAAACTGAAAAGGGAACAAAAGTTGGGGTTTGATTGAATTTGAAATAACTCAAAACTTTGTACTGCAACTTGAAAATTTGTAAATACCAAAGTTGTTTCTCTTTGACAGCTCTACAACTTTGCTTTTTGGACCAACCCCAAATTTTGAATAATTTTTAAATTACACCAGAGGGATAAAATCCAGGATTTGGAAATTAGGGTTTTGCAAAAGGGATTTGAAATCAAATTCTGATTTTTGAACTTTGGCCAACACAACAAAACTTCAAGACACCAAAGGAACAAGAATTACACAAAACTAATCACAGAGATGAAATTACCATTTTGCCCTAGTAGAGAGAAGTGGGCTAATTAGGATTTTTGCAATAGAGGTAATTCACATAAAATGATACACTTAGCAAAATGCATACACATGAAATCATGATCAAGATGCTTAATGATGATAATGATGATATGTCAAGTTAATTACAGTTAAACACCAGAGGTGTTACACGTGGCAGGGGCAGCACTAGAGCCCGTGTCGTCGCTTAGAAATAGCTTGCGCCTCGGGGTTAGAGCAGGGCCCGTACAATGGAGGGAGCAGCGCCCAGTCGCCCACCCTAGGGCGACGGTGAGGGTGCAGTGGGCGACGTAGAAGCAATGTCGAGGAGATGGCGCAACAACCGCGCTTGTGCGGGTGTGAGCGATGCAGGTAGTCCTAGACGGGGGAGATTTGATCGACGTAACCAAGAGTGTAAATAGGTAACCTTTAGGTGCACCTCCAATCCTCTTTATTTCAATTATTTATACTACTTCTATCTTATTTTAAAGAAATAGTATAATTATTTAAATTAACTAAAGCGGATTAGAGGTGTACCTAGAGGTCACTAATTTGCATCCTTAGACATAACATCCAGCGAACAGAAATTCTGAGTGTTGTCAGCTTCTAAAACACTCGGTTGTTCGTTTGCAATACTCTTAAATTGTCCTACAACATGTCATCAATAGTTGTGAAATCAATAACGTACGGTATTTGCTCTCTTGATTCATGATGTTAAATTCTCTATAGCAAATTGGGTTCAGCTCAGCGTATAGTGGAACTGACCTACATATGTTTAAATTCTATTTGACCGGGAAACGTCCTTTTCTGAATTTATTTTAAAATTTATTAATTTAATAATAAGTGACATGTCTCTCGATATTGATTACTTTTTAATATCAATTTTTTTCGTTTTGGCAGGCTTGAACCAGCAAGCTCAAGACCTAAACAAAACTGGCGCAAAGCTTCGTCTTTATTTACATCAAACCTCAAAGTGCAAATTTTTAGAGTTTCCCATCGATGTATGATTTGTCCAGACGTTTGTACCTTTATGGTAGGCCATGACAAGTTGTGGGCAGTTAAACACAAGCGGTTGTGGCGAGACAGCGAGAGTCAGCAAAGTACTCTATTCTATTCTTATTTTTTTAATAGGAAATATATAAGTTCATCTATTTGTCCTAAGTACCCAACTATCAAAATCTAAAATTTAACATAAATTGGCATTCCTAAATTTATTATGAATGCTATGTTTATTAAAATAAATAAATTTTAGGATATTTCCAGATAAATTAAAGACAATGGCAAAAGACGCATGTACTCTAATTTTTTTTCCCTTGAAAAAAATATCTCTTAGATTTGATACCGTTTCATGCACCATGATTTGCTTCTGCATTCAGAGGCACTATCTCATGTTTCTGTTAAACGTTATTTTTTGACAAATTTTAAACATTAGAAAGTTATTTATTGTTAAGACGGAGGGAATATAACTGTTTTATTAAGACAATATTTATAGAAATTGACGATCTAAATTTTGACTTGGAGGACGAACGAGGGACAAATTTATATGTAATGATGGTCTTGTTTGGTTGATGGTTTCTATGGATGATAAGTTATCTAATATTATTTGTTTGTGAGAAATAAATATTATACCATATCTAATAAAGAAAGCTGATAAATTCAAACAAACATGGCCGATATCGTTACCTAGTAGTTATTTTCAGACGGTGTGAATTCACCTAAAAAGTAGACTATTCCACCCGGTGGGAACGCGTAGATGCGAATCTGATGTGATTAGTCTCGATCGATAAGGCCAGGCTACAAAGGGAGTTTTTTCCCCGGATGTTTCGTCCGGCACCATCATCCTAGCTTGGACGTCCACGTGGGGCTGAGGCAGCTCCGCTGTTCGACCAGCCATGCCAAGAGGCCTCTCAACCTGCGCGCAAATCGTAGCTTTCATCATCTAACAAGAACCCAAGTTCCCTTTGCTCTGTATGAGTGATTGGAAGAGCAGCTCTTGGGCTGGCGGCTAGAGTGCAGAACCGGTTAAGCGATGCTTTGACATTAATTCCAGGAAGCTGTTAACTCAGGGAAGTGGATGGACTTAGGGGTGGTAATGGATCATATAGCGCTTATGCTTACTTCATAATCCAACTAGA
The DNA here is from genome assembly GCA_009763385.1 of Coix lacryma-jobi var. lacryma-jobi. Taxonomy (NCBI): domain Eukaryota; kingdom Viridiplantae; phylum Streptophyta; class Magnoliopsida; order Poales; family Poaceae; genus Coix; species Coix lacryma-jobi. Next base: position 18,453,690 of record CM019827.1, read on the forward strand.
TCTTATCTAATTTTAGTTTAAAATCATATAGTATTATGACCTGATTTTTATTAAGCCTGATTCTTAAATTTGCTAAGTTAAATTGAAGGACCGTTTACCATCTCTAGATAGACTTAGCGAAGGTTGGATCGGCCTCAAGGATATTATTTGCTCTGTTCATTTATCTTATCAGCCGGTTTATCAACACCATTGTCTGTGGTTGCTGGAGCCTGTTCTGATACGGTAGTTTGTGAGTGTTACAACTCGGGATGGCTTATCTTGGAAGCATAAAATGAATGAGAACTAAACCAGAGTATAATATTTGGCTGTGACCGGTTTCGTGTCTTTGGCTTGGTTTATTTCTAAGATAAAGATTGGGGATTAACCCCTAAAAACTCTATTAAAAAGATGAAGAAGAAGACAAGTTCCCTTGCTTTGTTCTGGCTACTCTCACCGTATCCCTTATTACGCGTGGAAGGCGCCTGTGTCTACATCAGATGGCGCAGCCAAGCCACCACGATGTTCCTATTTTTTCCCCTTTCGTTCAGTGGTAGCCATCAGTCCATCACGAATCGAATAATTGAGTGTTTTGTTTGAGGACGGAGGTGGTCCATCATCTTCTCACTCCTCACTTTTTGTATTTGGTTGGTGAAATGAAATAGGTTGATGCATCACCACCTCATTCCTCATAGACCAAATGAGTTGATTCCACCAAAATTCATGGGATGAACTCATGATGCATCACCTCATGAAGCTTAACTTGATTCCATGAATCAAACACACCATAAAACTTTCCGGGCCAAATCCGGATTCCCGAGTAAAGCCTGATCGGGATGCCTGATGATGGCAATGACTCGTCATTTTCCGCTAAAAATGGCAGCATCCACTATTAATACCAGGTAGGAGTATACTGTAACCTTCACACTCAGTCCGCCCCCACTTCAATTCATTCACACTGGCATGGATGGAGCGATCCTGAATCCTAACGACCTGATTCGTGCTGCATGAATAGTTAGTTAATTGCACACCCTTCAGAGCTCCACCTAACGAACGTGCCGCTTAACAATTGTGCAGAGAGCTTGATCTTGATGACAGCGTGTGCTGAGGAGGGACTAGACGAGAAGAACTGAAGAAGCAATATCATGTCAGCACTCTCGAGCTGGCCATGGCCGGTAGTTTGTTGTCTGGTGCAGGAGCACGCCAATTATGTGTCATCTTAACTAAAGCGGACGCCATAGCTTGTTTGCCGCAGTCTATATAATGAGTGAGCTGAACAGGTGTACAAAAGTCCAGGTAGAGTTAAGCCCTGTCCGGTGATCATCTGGTGCAGGAGCATGCGATTAGTTTACCCAAGCACACATATTGTTTCAAGCTAAGCGACACGATCTGTATACATCTTATTACTTTGTATACGTATGCTCCTCTGGTGAGTCAGACGTGTGACTAGTACGCTAGTTAGACTGATTGCACTAGGAACTCTAAATGATACTCCCTCCGTCCACAAATGATATTCGTATTAGACTAGTCAAAAAGTCATACAAAATATACTTTGACCATTAATTTCTCTTGTAATATAAAGTTGGTGGCTAAAAACTCAATAGCATCTTAGACACATTTTTAACACGAATCTATTGATGTAAGTTTTATACTCTAAACTTTTATACAATTTGATTAATTGTTGGCCAAAATTTATAAAGTTTGACTTCTTGACTAGTCTAATATCAACATCATTTGTGGACGGAGGGACTACTGTAGTACTATATAGCGTACAGAAAACACCGCATCGCTGTTCGGTATCGAGTCCGCAACGATCGTGCCTAGGCTATAGCCAGCGGAGTACCGTTCATACGCCATCTACCTCTGGTCCCACACAGCAGACACACAGCAGTGGCAGCGCAGGCATGCACGCCGAATGAGTGGTGGGCTTAGCTTTCTCAACCAACTAAAAAATGTTATAACTCACAAACCGAAAATTTAAATTAAATTCCGATCGCACCATTAAATTCATTACAATTAATTCTTCAAAACTAGATCTCACATGAATATATTTAGATAAAATGACAAGTTGGTCCACAATAGATAGATGATGATATAGAGGATGGATGGATGCGGAAGAAATTGATATAAAGGAGAGAATCTTGATGTCTAGAACGTATAGAGGATGATATAAAGGATGAACGAGTGCGGATAGTCTTAGCGGCCGCTGCTGCCAGGGGACAGGGCAAGCAACAGCATCCGAATCGGAAAAGCACTCTAGATTTTTCGCCCGGGGGATGGGTGAGGTGACTCATGGCACTCGCCGCTGGCCGGCGCGGGCAAGGCAAGCGTCCGCGTGCGTGCGGCCAAGCCAAGGCGTCGCCGTCGCCGCACGAAAGCGCCCAGGAAAGCAGCGAGTCACGGCGGTTTGCTTACACGGGCGGGCAGGGGCAGCGACGACGCGTGCCGGCCACCTCCGATTTGATACTGCGAATTTCCTTTGTCAGTGTCACTCGACTGCTGATGAAAGCATCGCACTCCCACCCACTAGTGCGCAACTGCGCATAATAAACTTATCAGCGAAATCGTCTGACTTTTGCACCGAGCATAAATAATGAATGCATCACGAAGCATGCATGCACGCGGCGCTGTTTCGGACAAGAGCAAGAGGGAGGGGGGAAGTGATGAGTAATGCAGTCTACTACAGACTTCAGGAAGACGGGCAGGTACATACAGGTCACAGCATTAGCTTTCTCGTCCTTTACTACTAACAAAAAATAAAACCAAGGAAAAGCCTGAGTTTCATGTGATATGATATGATACGACGATCACGGTCACAGGTGGTCGGTCATCAGCTCTAGTTTCTACCATGTCATCAGATAGTCAGATTTCCAGAAACCTGTTTGCCTTGGTTTGCACGAACGGCGACTAGCAAATCTGAAATCTAACACGTCGCCTAACACGTCGCCTAAGGCCTCATGGTCATGGGTTGTAGCACTTCGGAAGTCAAGAAACGATGTGCATTCGTCTGACCTGCTATATTATTCAGTAGTACACTACACTAGTAACACATTTTGTCGATGAAAATGAAGGAGATCGGGCTCTCTCACACCATGGTTAGGTGAGAAGGCTGGGGATCGACCGGACGGTGCAGCCTGCATGCGCGCGGACGCCACGTGACTGCAGTTTACCACTTGAGGTGTCCAAGGGGCACTTCATTTGAGCGGCCTTTCAACGGAGCACTAGCTGGGATGGGAATGGGAGTGGCTCGGGCTAAAGTTTTTGGAGAAAAGAGAGTACTTCATTTGAGCGGCCTTTCAACCGAGTATTATGTAGCTCGCTCGATAGCTTATCTGAAGCTGACAGCTCTCCATCTCAGTATTACTGTACCATCCTCCCGTAAAAGCTATTACCGGTACCGTAGTACCATGAGCCCATTCTCAGCAGGCGAACAACTCATGCGACAATGAGTGAGGCCAAAGGGTAATCACTTGTGATAGAATCACAAACAGTATATAACCTCGAGCAATTTTAGACTTGCACAAAGTTTGCGGCCTCAGATACAGTATAGCTAAGTAAACATAGCTATCGAACTGCAAAAAGCCAGCACAGGAGACACTTGTCAAGGGTATGGATATAGCATCTAAATGCAAGTCAAAAGGCGTCTCTCAATGTTTGGTGAGTTTGAGCAACGTGCTTGCAAACATAAATTATTGAATGACATAACCATATCCATTCTCAAATCTATAGAACCAAAATTGGACATAGCTGGCCGGTATTTAGTTGTCAGCCACATCAACGAGGGTTTGCTCGTAGTCAGCAGGGGCCTCAAATCCATGGAGGTTCATCACAGTTGCAGCTACGTTGGCAAGCCCAGGGGTTTCAATGTCGGTCCGGAATTTCACTCCTGGGTGAAGACCAGGACCTCCAATGGCAACCGGAACCTGCAAGTTTTACAGCAGCGTTAACATCCAAGCATCAACATGGGTATGTTTTACTGGGACTTGGAGACAACCGAAGACATGGGGTCAAATGGCATTGAACTCACCGGCTCAAGGGTATGCGAGGTTAGAATCTGGATACCACCATTCTTGTCAAGCAACGGCTTGCCAGATTTGTTCCTTTTTACCATATCCTCTGCATTGCCATGATCGGCAGTAACAAGGTAAATACCACCAACTTGCTCGACCGCATCCAAAATAATCTGTTCAGAAGAGCAATTGGTTAAAATAGGCAAAAGCCCATGAAGTCTGCTACTGTAAGCGAACTTCTATTGATGTACAAGCGAACTTTCAATGCAGATTATGAAGTCAACACACATCATGTAAGAGAACTTTTATTGATGCTCTCACCTTAACAGCTTCATCAGCTGCCTTGCAAGCAACAACAGTGGCCTCAATATCACCAGTGTGACCAACCATGTCACCATTTGGCAGGTTGACACGTACCTGTAACAACAATATGCTAAGCAACAGGGCAACCAAAAGACTCATCTAATAGAAATTTCATAACTAGTTACCTGGTCAAACTTTCCACTTAGGAGAGCGTCCCTGGCTTTCTCAGCAATTTCAAGCGCCTTCATCTTGGGTGCAACATTGAATGTAATACCACTGTCACTAGGAACTTCCACATACTCTTCCTTAGTTTCATCAAAGTATCCTGAACGGTTGCCATTCCAGAAAAATGTGACATGGCCGAATTTCACTGTCTCACTGTCATTCACAAACCGATATTGCCACATAAGTAAAAGAAGAAAAGGCAAAATGTAGAACATGCCATTGCAAGCACAAGGATGATACAGCAATGAACCAATTCAAAAATAACATTATTGCAGGCCTAATATACAGTTTCAGCACAGAAGGCACAAATCATGCATAGAACAATGCGACCAAATATCAGCCAAAGTTAGCACAATGTCAGCATACTGAACCTCCTCTACAGCTAGAAGATTACCCTAGAACAAAATCTCAGTTTCTACAAATGTGAAATATACCAGTACGACGTAATGGAGATACTCACAGCAACATATTTCCAGAAGATAAGTGCCCCTTACAGGTATGTACAAGATTATACAAAGTACACTTGATAATGTTGATTCAAAATAAATGAACCATGCCGACTTAAGATGACTCAGAAAGAACTAAGTGGTTTACGATATTGAAGTGGACAAACGAAGTATATCAACAGAAAGGCTGAAAGATAGATTAGTACTTGCCTGCAAGCAAAAGTGCGGATGCCATTCTTCACCAAGTACTCCCCAGATGTTCTATCTATCTCTGGTGGGGAAACAAGGTAACGGCTTGGAAGCTTCAACTCACCATCATACTGAAGCATCCCAGCATATCGGATTTTGGGGACACGGACACGGTCAAACTTGTCAAAATCTGCATACTCTAGTGCTTTCGCAAGCATAACCATGCGATCAGCACGGAAGTTGAGAGTGACAACTGCATCACCATCTAATACAGGCCCAACAGCATTGCCATTGTCATCAACTATCACAAATGGGGGCAAGTACTGATCATTAGCTTTGGGCTGTGCTCTCAGTGTTTTCACAGCCTCAAGTGCACTTTTGAATTTGTAGGGTGCTTCTCCAAGCACCTGGGCATCCCAGCCACGTTTAACCACACCCCAGTCATTCTGGAAGGCATTAAACAAAACAAAACTGTAAGCCAAGCTGTTAGACAATGAATACTGGTGCTTGAATTCGACAAAAAACATTCACCTCATAACGGTCCATGGTAACATACATCCTTCCACCACCAGATGCAATTTGTGCATCAATACCCTTCGCTCGAAGCTCCGAAAGATCACTCTCTAGGGTCTCCACAAAACCAACACTGCTGCCATCCAAAACATCACGCCCATCGGTAAGGATGTGCACACGGATTTTTTTTGCTCCCCTCTCACTGGCACCTTTCAGAAGCAACTGGATAGAACCAAAAAAAGTGAATCTTGTGGTAAACTTGTAACTTAACTAAGATAAATTGAAGAAAGATTATTAGCAAACCTGCAGTTGGTCAAGACGAGAGTGGACACCACCATCACTCAACAACCCAATAAGATGAAGAGTACCACTTTCAAAACATTCTTTGATGTAGTTGAACCCATCTCCACTATAAATCTTTCCAGAAGCAAGAGCTGAATCGACAAGCTTAGCACTATAGGCAGAAAGAACGCAACACTCAGATCAGAGAACATCTAGTACGAACCCAAGGACTAAAAGTTTTTTTTTAAGACTAACATGACAGACAAAGCCAAAAAGTACACTGCAGTAGTGAGAAACATATCAGCACATGCAAGAGAGGTGTCCTAGTTAGCAGCAATTAGTCAATTACTCAAATCAATGATGAAATTAATAAAATCATTTGTGTCAATGAAACTAGTAACTGATGACAATAAGAATACAGAGTTAAGGTCTATTCTCATCATGAAGCAAATACTTTGTAATGTTCCAAGCTTCAAAGATTTTGAATCTTATATGGACAAAATTATTTGTTAGCAACTACATGTCTACATGCCTATCTCAAGTGGCAGTTTGGCCTGTATAGAAAAAACATAGTTGTGGGCATCATGTTCAAATGCAATATTGAAACCACAGCACATTAGTTACAACAGAAAACATATTTCCAAAAGAGTTCGAAAATAAATAAATATCTAACATACCCTTGGGCAAAAATCCGACCAGCACCAAGTGCATTGTGGCCAACTTCACTGTTGCCCATGTCATCGTCAGATGGGAGACCCACAGCTGTTCCATGAGCCTTCACTAGTCTCCATTTCTCAGGAGCACCCTAATATATATATTTCACAAAAAAGTGAGTAAAAGCGTGAAGGCAGTATACCTGCAAATCAAATTATGCTGACAGAACAATCTTTCATCCAAGAGAAAGAAGCAGAGGATACGTGCAACACGATGTTATTTTTCATTAACACCAAGTATAAGACAATGGTCAAACAAGCAATTGAATGGATACACTTTCAAAGCATTAGTAACCTCAAGGCATAACCATTTTCAGACAGTCCTGCTACATGAAACTTTTGTGCATAATTCAGAGAAAAACTCAGCATTCACTGCTTCACAAAGGGGCACCCGTATGACTCGGCATTCACTGATTCACAAAGGGGCACCCGTATGCATAACAGTGAGTATTGGGAAAAAAGCATTTAACCTTAATCTGTAGAACTTAACCTTAATCAAGATTATATAAATAATAAATAAAAAAATCTAAAAAGCCATTACATACCAGTACTAATTTAAATCAGATCCGTCATTACTGAACTGGAGCTAAGAATTAGGCTCCTGATAATAATGTGACCAGTGCATACTTAGCAACAATCAGAACCAAGATATCTAATACACAAATAAAATTAAGAGCATCTACGCAATCCCACAATCACTTTGGGATACAAGGTAAAACAGAAGGGCAGGTGTAAAGAAAAGCATACACACATTCTTTAGCGAGTCCATGACAGGAGTCTGAGCGACATGGATGCAGTTGTACTGGTCGGGGTTGGCCTCGCCCCATCCGTCCAGAACGACGACGGCCACCGGCTTCCCCTTGGGGAGCTTCGGGTGGTCTGGCAGTGTCCACGAAAAACCCGAGCTCGCCATAGCCAACGAGACCTACCAAATAACACACAGGAGTCAGCAACATGGTTAGACGGGCATCAAATCCTCGGCAGAGCCAAACAGATCTACTACACCTGGCTTCAGAATCCGCCACACGGCGTCGCTATAATCGATTAGATCTGAACACGTAATTTAAAACACCCTATTCAGTTAATTCGCATGGGCGGATTGAGACTGGACGAAAAGCACAGTCGTTTAAAATCGGGTTCAGACCAGATCTCTTGTTACAGATACGAGAAGAGAAGCAAATCAGACGCGAAGGATGATGGTAGTCGATCTGACGAACGAACAAGCAAAGCATCGACAAATCGAAAGACACACGAACGGGGGGAGGAATCTGGTATTGTTCTTACCTTTTTTGCTTCTGCTTTTGCCTTGCCTAACAAGATGAACTCCTGGCGAGCAATGGGACGATGGAACAAAGGAGGTGCGAGACCGCAGCGGTATTAATAAGGAGAGGCGACGGCGACGTGGGGTGCGAATAAAAATAATATAATTGCTATATTTAAGGATGGTGTTTAAATTTAACTCTCTTTTTTGAGACGTGTTTAGATTTAACTCAGGCGATTTAATAAGTGGACGGCAGGATCGGTGTTCGGCGGGAAAAAATGGGTTATCGGACGGCCGTGGTGCGTAGAAAAGCTGACATATTTTTATTTTATTATTATATAGATATTTTATATTATTTTATTATTATATATATAGGGAAGGAAAAGATGGGCTTTGGCTCGAACGAGGAACGGCTGGAGCTGCCGGGTTTGTGGATCCAGACGGCGGAGATCCGCCTTCTGCCCCTGGTATCGGACGGTAATGATGATGATGGGCGGCTATTGCCCGGCCCAGGTGAGGCCCACTGGTGATCAGCGCCGTGCAACGGAACAAGCATAGTCCACCTCACGGCGGTCCCAACACGGATCTGATTCTAACGTGAGCTTTGGACTTTTCGACGGGGCGCGTGCGTGAAAGCGTCAGGACCCAGCAGCCACCGAGGGGCGGACGGAGGATTCGGATATTTGCTGCAGATACTCGTATTGTTTGGTTTGTTGCCGTTAACCACCCGTACTTGCGGCGTGTTGCAGCGCGACTGCAGCGTCGTAGTTCAAATTCTACACCGCTGCCAAAAAGCTTTGATGAGAAAATCCAACGCTACAGTTTTGGCGCCGACCCTCTTGTGGCTCGGCGTGCATGGGCACAAACCAAAAACGCGACTGTCGTGGTTCAAATTCTACGCCACTGCCAAAACCCAAAAGCCTTTTTTTGACGAAAAAAAATCCAAAACCGCAGTTTTGGCGTCGTCCCTCCTGTGGCTCGGCGTTCGTAGGCACAAGCCAAAAAGACCCGCGCATTCAAGCTTCATAGATGACAAATAGGGATGACCCAATATCATATTTTTAAATTAATTATTGGATAAAAAAAATTTATGGAACACCAATAATAATCCCTAATATCTCTATATAACGAATACTAAAAGATAAAATTTCTATCTTTTCCGTCTGTAAATTTTCGTCACCTAAACCACATCCATATTGTCCATGATTTTTATCGTGCTCGGACTTGGCTTTTCGTTAGAAGGGTCCCACACAAACTATCCTACCAAAACACGTTTACCACACAAAATACATCCCAGAATGAGGATCGAACTCAAAACTCCATTGTCTTTCAGTAATTGGGTCAGTTTTCCTCTGACCTAAATCGGCAACAAATCTTTATCCAGAACTATCCAATCCAAATCAGCAAGCAACGTAGACGGACTAAATCAAGACTGGATCAAAAACATTATGTCTATCCCAATACAAACCCAAATCAGATCAGAGTAACTCTACGGATAGTTTTATAAAAAAAATTGCGTCAACTTACGCAAAGGTTGAAAATTGTAACTAAAAATTTGACCATGTCACGTGCTTAAATATTTTGGAACAAGTTTATTAGTTTTTTACATAATTTTTATTAAGATAGTAAAATTTACGGCACTAAATAGGATATGGTGCTTCTTCAATTCGGGTTCCAAGCTTAGCCGTCGACCAGCTTGGTCCTGTTCACCGCCGCATCTACCTCCATCGCTCGTCCGTGAGAAGTGTGTTCGCCGGCTGTAGCGAGAAGTCATCCACGCCGCATCTACCTCCATCGCTCGTCCGTGAGAAGTGTGTTCGCCGGCTGTAGCGAGAAGTCATCCACGCCGCATCTACCTCCATCGCTCGTCCGTGAGAAGTGTGTTCGCCGGCTGTAGCGAGAAGTCATCCACGCCGCATCTACGTCTGCCCACCCTACATTTTTGCCATCAACTTTCACTCTTTATTTTGTTTATTGTTTGTTGTAGACTCTCTGGTGTTTGTTCCTCCAACTAAAAATTTAGTCTCCATCATATTAAATGTTATGCCTCTAATTTAGTCTGTTAAAAATAGACTAATTACAAAACTAATCTATTAGCAAGAGGCTAATTTACGACACAAATCTATTAAGTTTAATTAGTCCATAATTTGATATGATGGTGCTACAGTAAATATTTGCCCATGATGAATTAATTTGGCTTAATATATTAGTCTTGTTAAGTACTATTGTATGCCAATATAATTAGTTTTATAATTAGCCTATTTTTAATAAATTGAATTAATATTGTAACATCTGATATGACACGACTAAAATTTTAGCATTGGATGGGTAGGTTCACTATTTTTTTATAGGCAGTCAGATATCATTGGTGAGACCTACGGGCTAGACGTTGATCCTTTCCCATGTTTCAAATTGCACATCAAGACGCTAGAGCCACGTACTGCCAGTCTTTTGTGCGCAGATTTGCAGACAAGCAATCTAGTTCACTTGGTAGATGCATAGAGCAAAAAGTCCATAATATCATTTTTATTTTTATTTATTTTTTCTTTATATGTTTTTCTTTTTAGTTCTCTTCCCGATTTCTCTCTCCACTGTATCCAATCCTTTGATCACGTGCGCGTGGTAAGTTTTCTTCTTCCTTCCGTCTTCACATCCCCATCTGCTCCATGCCTCAACCCCAGATCCCAGCGACCTGCGCGTGTAAGGATGGCAACGGGTCGGATTCGGATCGGATGGAGTCTCCGTGCACCCAAAACCGAAACCCGAACTCAAAACCCGAACCCGTCCCGAAAACCGATTCGAGTGAAAATCCATCACCATAACTAAACCCGCGGATACCCGAAACCCGATTGGATACCCGAAACCCAATTTGTGTTACACTATACTAGGAACAATAAGTACTTTCTGTAAATATATATATGATATATATATATATACATATCGACATGTATAATCAAGAGACAATAAATAATAAATAATTTCATAAGTCAACTTAGAATAAATGTAATAATCTAAGTAAATAATTTATTATTAGTACATTATAAAACATGAGTTTTTATTCCAAACGGATATCCATTGAATATCCATGGGTGAAAAACCAAAACCAAAACCAAACCCGAAAAACGTGGGTAAAAAACCATCTCAAACCCGAACCCGCTAGACCCGAAACCCGCCGATATCCGACCCAAAACCGAACCGTTGCCATCCTTATGCGCGTGGCGGCAGTGGCCTGCGAGCACGGTGGTAGCGGCCCAAACAACCGTTGTGTGGCCTCGGTATCGTTTACGCCTGGTGGCGGTAGTGCGCCCCGGTAGCGGCCGCACGGTCTCAGCGACCCGTGCGTCCAACGTCTCCAGCGCCCTCCAACACCATCAACCTTGTCTCTCTCCGAGATGGCATGGGGCAAATCCGTCCATGCGCTTTCAGGATCTATTGCTATGCTAAGCGGGGCGCTCGACGCTTGCCCCGAATCTGTCCATCAATTCCTTCTGTCTCCTTCGCCGCCTTGCTTGACACCGGCACAGCTAAGATCTGCACTGGCTATCCACCTTTGATCCACGCACGAGGCATCCAAGATCCGCGTCGTCACACAGGCTGTTCTCATCCGCTTTCGTATGTGTATGCGACAAACGAGTTAATTAGGACTTCGCAGTTTCTTTTTCTATTGTTGGCGTAAAAAACGAGCCAAGGAAGATGGAGCCAGAGTTGGATTCAGTTTTTTTTCTACAGGAGTTGAACTCAGGTCTTTGAAGGAACAAAAGCAAACAAAGGAGCGAGTGGAATATAGACCGGACAAAAAAAGACCAACCAAAAAAAGGCAGAAATTTTGCCTCTTAGGCCAAAACCACGTGGATGGTTGGGTTGGACAAAAATCTAATATTGATAGAAATTTTATCTCTTTATTATTAGGTATAGAAAATAGAGATTATTATTAGGGAGAGATTTAGAATCCACGGAGTATATAAATTTTATAAATTGATAACTAAGTATCTTTTTCCCTTCCTGACTCTTCAATTTATAAAAACCGCAAAGTTTGCATGCTAGAAATGGATGATTAAGCAACATTTTGGGAGATCTTATGTCGTTTTTTAGAAAGTTTTTTTTCTGCCCGACTATTTTGTTGTCAATTGTATTTTATACATTGTGACCTAATTATAAATACTAAAATTAATTTCTCCATCATATATAGGGCATGTTTGGATCACAGGCTAAAAATTAGTCCATCTTGTGAAAATGGATTAAACATGAACTAATTTAGAATATTAAGGGCTAATAGATTCTAACCATAAATCAACCCTCATTATCTCTTAATAGCCTAGAATTAGCCCATATATAAGCGTTTCTAATTGGTATCTAAAAACATGGACTAATTATTAGCTTTAGATCCAAACACCCTCATACATATGGGTTCAATTGGTAAATCCCCCCTCCGCCGTTGCAACAAATGTCGTGCCTTATCTTCTATATATCTCTAGACAACATCTCTTTCATACTCCTATATATAGAGTTTAGAGTTTAGGGTTTAGGGTTATAGAGGATGTAATATTGGAAAATACAATATAAGGGATATGCTGGAGATACTTAGGCTATATTTGGTTCATCCGTTAGGTGTGACAAGGTTGATATAAATTATAGAGACTCTAAATTATATTTTGTGAAAAGAGTCATAATTTGTTTGATGAAACATACCCCATTTCTCTATCTTTCTCAAAAAGCTACGAATTAGAGAGGAGTGTTCAATGTTCTTCAAAGATTATATTACGTGAAAGCAAATGTCTCTGGAAAAAAAAACTGTTTTGACTTTTACCTATTTTGTTTGTTTTCTGTTTTTAACAGCAAAATCAATTTTCAGAACCAAAGCAAAAAAAAAAACACAACTTTAAGTGTAGGGGACAACAGAACACCTATGACTATGAGCCTTGGAAGTCAAGGAATTCCCTCTGTCATCTGGGTCTGGATACCGGGTCCTCATGTTTTTTTTTTGAGCTTTTTACCTATATGGCCTCGTAAAAAAATGACTCTTCTTTATGTGACTTTTTTTTTCTTTTGAACTTACCTCTATAACCCTCAAACAAACTTTCATTCCTTCTATGGCCTTCCGTCTGTTTTTGTCACTTGACGGTGTTAATTCAAGGGTAAAAAGACTGTTTTGCCCCTAGCCTAAAAAATTACAATTTTATTTGTTTGTTGTATATTTAGAATAATATTAAACAAATAAATTTAGAAGTAACAATATTTCTTTTTTGTGAAATATTGGTCATGTGTGAATTTATTTTTTTAATATTAATTTTAATATACAACAAAAATATAACTTTACAAAAAATTTATGCTAGGGGTAAAACTGTCTTTTTACCCTTGACTTAACACCGTCAAGTAGAAAAAACGGACGGAAGGTCATAGAAGGAATAAAAGTTCGTTTCAGGGCCATAAAAGTAAGTTCAAATAAAAAAAGTCAAACATGAAAAAAACCATTATTTCTAAGGACATATAGGTAAAAACTCTTTTTTTTTTTTTGAGACGGGTCCCCATGTTGAAAGATGAACCACCATACTGTATGTTTGAAAACACGCGCAACGGTGGAAGGAAGTCTCCGGTCGGCATCCTTAAAGCCAAGCCCACCTTGCTTCTTTATCTCCGGTCGGCAGAAAAATTTTCCAGTCGCTCGGCCGCCGACGGTCAATCTCGAGGGGCTACCAGGAGCTGCGGTTGGGGCGGGGTCCCGGTGAGTCGGTGACCCCGTGGGGTCCGGGCTGCGCAAACCAGCAACCGTCCAGGTGTCCATAGTTTCCGGAGTTGCTCCTTCTCGCCCCTGGTGTGACGCACAGTCGCACACAGGACGACGCCACGACGCCGTACGCTGACAGAGTGACAGGCCACCATGTACATGTTTGGTGATTTGACTTGGGCCGTGGTCGTTTATTCTCGAAGGCCTTGTTTAGATTTCATTAAATTTTCAACTTTTTCGCACTTTCCATCACATTAATATTTAGATATACATGCATAAAACATTAAATATTGATAAAATAAATAACTAATTACACAAATTAATTATAAATCATGAGACGGATTTTTAAAATCTAGTTAGTATATAATTGAATAATATTTATCAAAGGCAAATGAAAGTACTACAGTAATAAAGTTGAAAAAAGTTCAGCATCTAAGTAAGTCCGAAGCATCCAGTGAGTCAGTCTTTCGGTTATTGAAATTGAAACCGAAAAAAAGCGTTGGAAAGGTCGAAAGGAGTAGTATACTCCTCCTAGAACAACTCTCTAAGCTTTTGGGCCTTTGGATTCGGCCTGGCTTGCTAATGCTTCTTGGGCGGACACACAAGATTAACTCGGGCTTCTCTGAAAACATTCTTGCTCAAGAATAGTGTTTATAGTTTGTTGGGCCTACTGTTGCTGTGTTCTATTATGTGGCCCCCAATACACAATCGCACCACCAGCCCAGCTTGCTGAAGCCCCTTTGCCTTGTCGTGTTCACGAGATTTCTCAAGTCCGTTTCCTTTTAGGGCCGTTTGGATCCCTTCATTTCGGTGGAATTGGAATTCATTCAATAAACTAGCCTATTTGTCTTGGAATTTGACATTCCACCACTTTCCAAGGTTCACATATATGTCTACCTCAAATTCATAGGGTGGGAGAGGGAAATGGATTCCATATATCACTATACTATATTTCTACTTTGCAACTTATAACATTCTCTTCAACTCACTCTCCTACGATATAAATGCAACACATGAGTATCCCTCTCGTATAAGCAACAATAATATACAAATATAATCCATATATAATCATATTAGCTTAATTAATATGTGTTTAAATTATGATTCTTAAAATGAATTTAATTCTAAGCATCACAGAAATGGCCCTTGCTTTGTTGTGTTCACGATATATATGTACATGTAGCCCGAGGCACGACAGCACGGCACGAGGCACGACATTTTGGCCCGGCCCAAGCACGGCCCAGCCCGGCCCGAGGTACAGGGCCGTGCCTGGGCCGCACCCTAGGCCCGTGGGCTGGCACGACACGACCCGTCAATTCCTTATGGCCCGACAAAGGCTCGATATTTTTCCAGACTAGCCAAACGCCAAAACCCTAATCCTATCTCCCCAGTCCCCAATCCCCATCCCATCCCACCGCCGCTGCTTCACTTCTACTCGCGCAATCGCGCTCGCGCGACTCCGTCTCGCTCGCGTACGGCGTCCCTTGCCTCCTTGGCTGCTCCCATCCCGACTCGACGACTCCTCACTCCTCACCTGCACCTCGTCTCCTCTCGGCTCCCGCTTTCGGTCCTCCCCGACTCCTTTGCGTGCGGCTGTGCGGGAGTGAAGGTCGCTGACTCGTCGACTCATCCTCCTCCGGCTCCTCTCCAACGCGCGCTCGAGCGACGACGACTGTGTCTTCTCCTTCAGCAAGCGTGGCAATGGTCGTGGCGGCGCCACATCCTGTGCCTCCCCGCGCGGTCGCCTCTAGCGCGAGGCCGCGAGCGCCGCGGACGGCGGATCTGCCTCCCCAAGACCCTACACCCCTCCTCCACGCTGCGGGCGAGCAGCACTTCCTCGACCTCTTCCTCCGGCGACCGCATCTGCTTCAGCGAGCGTGGCGACGACGCCACGTCCTGTTCCTCCCCGCGCGGCCGAGCAGTGCCTCCTCGTCCTCTTCGTCCGGCGGCCGCATCCTCTCCCGCACCGCTGAGAAAAAAAATTCTACTGGGCCACGGGCCGGCCCAGCGTGCTAAAAACGCCGTGCCTAGCGGGCCGACACGGCCCGTGGGCCGCTAAGGCACGACACGAGAGGTCCACGGGCCATGTCGGCCCGGCACGGTGCCGTGCCTAGCCCGGGACCAGGCCGGGGCGGGCCGGGCCGGCCCGATGGCCATCTATAGTTCACGAGATTCCTCAAGTCCTTTTACATTCTCGTAAAAAAAGTCCTTTTACAGAAATGTATGCAAGACCAGCGTAGCGTGAACTACTCCTATCTCAGCTTGTTAGATTTTTATGATGTAGTAATGTACTCCCCTCCATTCTAAGTTATAAATTATTTAAATTTTTTAGACAGTCAAAGCATCTCAAATTTAACCAAAATTATAAAGAAAATTACAAAACTTAATGACATTAAATAGGTATATTATAAAAATATAATTACTAAATAATCTAATGATACTTATTATTTTATTATATAAATTTGATCAAATTTAAGATGTCTTGACTCTACAAAAGTTAAAATAACTAATAATTTGAGATGAAAGGAGTAACATATACATTTAAATTTAATTCATCGACTTAATGCATTTACATGATCGAGGTTTAACAATTTTCCAAATAAGAAAAAGCATCCGATTTTATCTCCGTAGGTGACCGAGGAATCAGACTATCTATCAGCTGTACTCCCTCCGTCCCTAATTAACCGTCGCCGTTGGTGTGCGTGCCACAAGTTTGACTCAATTTGTAGCAAATGTGTGCAACATTTGTATCTCCAAATAATTTTGTTAAAAAACTAGATTCAAATATCTATCCAACGATACTAATTATGTATCATACATATTAATATTTTTTTAATATATATTTAGTCAAAGTTGTTTCTTGGGAAACGCAAACGACAGACATTTAGGGACGGAGGGAGTACTCATAAAAATATGATCTGTGAACACGTGCGTATACTATACGTTCAATGAATCATGAGTGATTTTTTTCAGATAAAAGATAGGAGTTTGCCCGGCTTCATTTATCTCTAAGAGATAAACTCAGGCTAATTATTATAAACTGCTCACATGGTGGCACACTCCATTGACACGATGAATAGAAACTCCGAATAACACACCCATAATCAATGAAAACCAATTCTAAAAAAAAAAGATAACCATCCACTAGACAAAAACAACTAGAGACACATCATCTCGAGAACTTGACATGCATCGACTAATAATTCTTGTTCAAGGTCTTCATCGTCCTGTAATTAAGTCTATTGTCGGTGCCAGTAAATCCACCTAAACAGTGTCTTTGTTAGAAGTGTGTATATATGCGAGGGTATTGTGATTCGCAGAAGTACGCCAGCGTAACCGAAAAATAACAACATCACATAGATGCCCTAGTAGCCTATCCAAATCTCTGTAAATCTGTTGAACACCTCCGTACTCAAGTTAACCTGCCCCGTGGACACTGTGCTATATATATATATATATACTCCCGGGAGTAGTTACTCCCATCTCTAATAAACCACATTGTGTATGTATAAATACTTATTTATCAGCTTGAGTATGTCTATATACTTATTTTAAGATACTTCAAATCTTACTTACACAAAAAAAATTCAAAAAAGCATATACTTTTTATTATATTACTAAAATACTACTATAACAGTATATAAAATAAGTATGACCATATACTCTAAGTATATTTGCATACTTGACATATGTAGAAGGCCCAGTATGATCATATACTTCGTTTACGTACACTTCATCCCAACATAAACCTCATAAATTAAAAAATATACACATGAGAGTAACTACTCCATAGGAGTACAGAATAATTACCCTATATATATATAGAGTAAAATTCATCGCCGGTCCCTAAACTTGGCCGGTGATGTCATCTCGGTCCCTGAACTTATAAAGTGATATCTGGAGGTCCCTAAACTTGGTCGTTGATGTCATCCCAGTCCCTAAACTTGTAAGGTGATCACCACTGGTCCCTAAACTTAGTCAGCGGTGTCATTCCAGTCCTTAAACTTGGCTTTGAGTCTCATCCGGGTCAAAACCGGACGATTTAAAAACTTAAAACCATAACTTTTTTATACAAACTCAAATGAAGACAAATTTTATATCAAAATTGTAGTTCTCGATGCGATCTACAACTCTGTAGTTGAAACTTTTTTGAATTAAAACTGTTTAGAGTCCCAAAATATCATTTTAAGTTTGTAGATTTTGATTAAAAAACTTAAAATAATATTTTGGGACTCTAAACAGTTCTAATTCAAAAAAGTTTCAACTACAAAGTTGTAGATCGTGTTGAGGGCTACAATTTTGATATAAAGTTTGTCTTCATTCGAGATTGTATAAAAAAGTTATGAATTTTTTTATATTAAGTTTTTAAATCGCCCGATTTTGACGAGCCAGATGAGACTCAAAGCCAAGTTTAAGGACGGGAATGACACTGCTGACCAAGTTTAGGGACCAGTGGTGATCACTTTACAAGTTCAGGGACTGGGATGACACCAACGACCAAGTTTAGGGACCTCCAGATATCACTTTATAAGTTCAGGGACCGGGATGACACCACCGGCCAAGTTTAGGGACCGACGGTGAATTTTACTCATATATATATATATATATATATATATATATATATATATATATATATATATATATATGCAAGAACCGTGAATCTTGAAGATTCACTACACACAAACTACATGCATAAATAACTGTGGAATAGTATCTGAAGTCGCTTTAAATCCTTTCGAACGGAGCTATGAGACATAGGATGCGTATCGTGTATCTTTCGGCGCTAGGCTCAATCACTCAATCAGCGACCTGGACTGAATGACCACCTGGTATTTGGAAAGGAACGAGACACCAAACCAGCCTGCCTGCCTCTTGCTGATCTGAACTTCCACCGGAAGTCCAGGCCCGGAGGACCACCAGTGTGCCGTGAGCGACGACGTGTCTCCAGGATGGCAGGGTCCCGGGCGAGAAACGACTCGATTGTCCTCTCTGGCCAACCCACATGCAAAAGCGAACAAAATCGTCGCTCCAAGCGTGAGATTCGCCATGCCCGTGTTTACTGCCGGAGTAGAAGACGACACGCAGGCAGGAAGCAGTCAGTCTTGCTTTTCGGTTTCGGCAACCTGACGTGCCCAAAAATAGCACTCGAGTGGATCAAGACACCGAAGGATCAAACAAGATACTAGTAGAAGAAGCACACAAAGGACAATATTTCAGTTTCACCTCAAGAAATCGGACAGCAGTAGTGTGTGTCTATATATATATATATATATATATATATATATATATATATATATATATATATATATATATATATATATATACATACATAAAACGAAATCAACAAATTATATGGTATATATACTCTTTTTTTTCTTTGTTTCTCGAGGTATTTACATCTCCATATCCCTCCTCTTTACAAGATTCATGGCTTTTGTTAGATCGGTACCAACCAAAGAGAATCATCGAGAGGGATTTCATTAGACGCGCACTCAGGCAGACAGAGAGAGAATAAAAAAAATTCTCAATTGGGCCGACCAGGGTGTTTTGGGAGCAAGCAAGCAAGAATAGTAATTGCGCTCATGCCCACACGATGCCGGGCAGATCGAATTATCAGCATCTAATGATGATTCATTCACAACCCCAAGTCCAGGGGGCAAAAAATCTATCTAGATTGAACTGTTTGAACAACAAAGCAGAAACCATGAATCTATATCATCTATGGCGAGGACCAGCTCCTGAGGAGCGACGGCCTCGCAAACAACTGGTCGAGCGCCACCACCACGGCCATGGCGAGCGACACGTCGACGGCCGGCTGCACCAGCAGGCGGAACACGTCCGTGCCGACCGCCTCCTTGGGCTGCACCTCCGCAACGGGCCGGCGCTGGGCGTCGTACACCACGCAGCGGCGGCGCGCGTAGGACCCCTCCACCTCGTACGACGAGGCCACGGCCCCGGCCCCGGCGCCGCCCGCCGCAGCAGCAGCGGCAGCGGCCGCGGCGCACGGCGTGACGCGCGCGATCGACTTGCCACCGCCGCCGCGCTTGACGGCGTAGACGGGCCGCCGCGTGTCCTCGCCCGCGTGGATGAGCCACTGCTCGCCGGACAGGCTGAGGCGCTTGCGGCGCACGGTGAAGGCCGGGCGGCCGGCGGGGTCCATGAGCACGACGTCGGCCTCGGCGTCGTAGCTGTCGACGCGGAACGCGAGGTCGCCCCTGGCGTCGAACACCGTGTACCCCCTGCAGTTGAACAGCAGCGACTTGCGCCACACCGTCAGCGACGTCGCCGCCGCCGCCTCCTCGCCGCCCGCCGCTGCGGTGGCTCTGTCAGCCGGCGACGACGACGACGGCGGCGGCACGTTGGGGTGGACCTTCGCCATGCGTGTCGTCGCCGATCGGTGGCTGGCTCGATCTATCGATCAGGACGGAGCGAGGGATCGGAGGCGCTGGAGCGAGGCAGCGAGGTCGAGCGAGCGAGCTGAGCTCCCAGTCCCAGGTGGTTGCTGGGTAGCAGTCAGGCTTAGCTAGCTAGCTAGTAGGCAGCTAGGGGGTCTTGTTGGCTGCTGCTTTGAGTGGCTGGTAGGGGAGGTGGGAGAGAGGTCTGTATATATACAGGGGCAAGCGAACAAACAAAGCCATGTTGCCCCCTAACGTGTGTGGGGCACGGTGACGACATGGGATGCCGGAGAGTGATCGAGGCTCTGCTGATCAGCTCACCTCAGCTCATAACGGACTCCGCCGAATTATGGATGGCAGCGCGCTCGGCGCTTGCTTTATTTAGCCAAAGCAGCTGGGCAGGGCAATGCATGCATGTGTTCGGCGTCCTGTTGCAGATCCATGTGTAATCTCGGTAGGGCACGAGGAGCAGCAGTGCAGTTTTAAAAACGACGAGACATGAAAAAGATTATCTAGATTTAATTCTCCCTGTGGACGCGAGCATATCAATTCGAAACAGTTGGATCATCCAGTCGATCCTCGATGGCTCGATCGAAACAAATTAAGCCAATGCGAAACGTTTCCTGCGTGCTAAATGAGGTGGATTACGTGGATGGGAGTTGGTTTTAATTTTTTTCCCTGGTTTGCGCGCAGTTTATCTCGGCTATGCATGCGCCATATGCGATTACGCACAGAACGTGGACGCGTTACCCGCTCTCGACTTGGACGCAAAACTATTGATTATGCTCGGCATATCGTCAGATCGCGGTTGCGCCGTAGTAGAAATTGGTAAAAAAATGATTGGACGGGATAGGGCCGGCGGGCGGGATGGACACGCGGCGGCAGGCCAAGCTTTGGGCGGGTAGAAGTTGGCTAGAACCGTACGTACCGTAGGGGCAGCGCGCGCTTTGGAGTTGAGTTGGAGCGAGGCGGCTGATGGAGACGTTCTCGGTTCTCCTGCTTTTACTTAATTTTTCCTTGACCGGCTGATGGAGATGCGCAGTGATATATAATGCCATAGAGTACACGCAGTAGTCTAACCTAGGTCGGCTAAATTTTATTGCAAATGTTCATTGAGTATGCATATATATATATATATATATATATATATATATATATATTGATTGATCTGAAATTTAGGGTATGTTTAGATCCCAAATATTTACAAGATTCTCCATCACATCGAATCTTTAGACTCATGCATGAAGTATTAAATGTAGGTAAAAAAATAACTAATTGCACAGTTTGTTTGTAAATGTCGAGACGAATCTTTTGAGTCTAGTTGGTCCATATTTGGACAAAGTTTGTCAAATAACAACGAAAATGCTACAAGAACTTTACACCCAAAATTCTTCCAACTAAACACACCCTCAGTAGAGCCGCAGCAGCACGTTGCTTATTAATTTGGACAAGCGCTGTATTCAGTGCAAGCGATTATCAAAAGCTGGGCAGCCAGCAATGGAGTATATATATGTGGATCGATCAAGTGTGTATGTTTGTGGTATGATTAAGGTTTAACTTTTAAGGACGAGGAATACCGAACATTTCTTCGGCTGCATATATAGCTCGAGACGTCATCGTCGTCGCTGACCGTGTCTTAGCTTGGTGCTGCTAGCCTACAAAATATACTAAGTTCGGATAAAGAATGTTTTCAACTAAGTTCGGATAGATCCACCTGTACGTACGCTATTGGTTGGCTTCAATTCGTGAGTTAAACTAGTAGCTTGCTGGGTTGGGCTTTCATTATTAAACTACGGAGTATTAGATATACCCTTGTCATTAGGCTGAAGGTGCAAACAACGCTAAGCTTACGTGATCAGAACACGTCCAAGCGCCACTAAACCGCCACACTTGGAGCTGAGTGATTGGAGGATGCCGGACGACTTTTTGTTTGATGGTCGTACAGTGCAAAAATAAACTCAGAAAATTATTGTTTTCAGTGACCGGGACTAGATTTTCGCAATTATATTTCTTCAGACAGTATTCTAGGATATCTTCCTCTACACCTGGCTCTAGTAGGCTCTAGCCACTACTGCAGACTGGCACTTTGCCGAGTGTTTTTACACTCGGCAAAGAGCCTAAAAACACTCGGCAAAGGCTTTGCCGAGTGTTTTTAACCAAGGCACTCGGCAAAGTTTGCTCGGCAACATAGTTCACGGCAAAGAAACTTTGCCGAGTGCTTTTTCTCGGACACTCGGCAAAATAATAATATATTTTGCCGAGTGTTGGGCAAGGCACTCGGCAAAATTTTCATGGCCGTTACGCCGCTTGCCGTTAACTGTTATTTTGCCGAGTGCCCTAAACACTCGGCAAAAAATTTTCCGTTGTTTTCTCGTAAAACTTTGCCGAGTGTTTTTTATCAAGGCACTCGGCAAAGATTATTTAAAAAAAAATAAAAACCATACTTTGCCGAGTGTTTTGGATCAAGACACCTGGCAAAGATTATTTTTAAAAAATAAAACTCATACTTTGTCAAGTGTTTTCGATCAAGGCACTCGGCAAAGATTATTTTTTAAAAAGTAAAACCCGTACTTTGCCGAGTGTTTTCGTTTAAGGCACTCGGCAAAGATTATTTTTCAAAAAATAAAAAACATACTTTGCCGAGTGTTTTCATCAAGGCACTCGGCAAAGTATATATTTTTTAAAAAAAATATACTTTCACCAGATTACTTGATCAAAAGGTAATTTTCTTGTGATTAGTGATTAATCATAACACCAATTCCTAGGAAATTGATGTACAAAGCAGGTGATAACAAAGAAGCAGGTCTATATATCTTCCTGCTTGTACAAAGCAGGTGATAACAAACACGTAAATATAAAGACTCTATTGACCATTTTTTCATAATCCAAGCAAAACAAATAAATGATTAAGGTACATGTGCAAACATTTATGAAAAAAATAAATGTGGCACTATTTGAAATCAGAGTACAAAAGGCTTGCTCTGCTTAGGTACTGAACTACAGAAACAGATAACGAACTGCAAAGTAAAATTTTCAAGGGATCTAACACTTTCCCTTTGTCAGGTATGTTCAACATGAAGAATAACAAAATAAAACTGGATGCAAGGAAATTTACTGCATAAACTATATGGTTGTAAAAAAGAACATGAGCACAAATTAGTCAGGTATACTTTCCTTTTTGTCAGGTATACCTTTATTATCTAAAAAGGAACACATATTAAAGTGGGAAGGGAACAATAAGCATAATATAATTACTGAAGCGAAGTAAATAAACATGAGCACAAATTAGTACAATTTAGTTTAACATGTAATTATTTCAGAACCACATTATGATTCATAATATGCTCTAAGCAAAAACTTACACTGATTGGTGATTGGCAGCGAAGAGAGCCTGAGGTAAAAATTAATGTTTACACAATGTTTATATACATACATGAAGAGTGCAGGCACAGAGCAAATAATCAACAAAAAAAACAAGTCACACCTCTTGAGTCATCAGTTGAGTCGGATCGTGTGCCTGGAACACAAGGCGATTGAAATTGAACTGATGCACACAAATGAATATGGTTAGCAAGCAACAAACTAAACATTTATTTTAATTTGCATACATACATAAAAACAACATGTAAAGACAAGTTAAAGACAAGGGTGGTCCTTTAAAAATTAAAGCTAACATGCTACATGCTTCAGTACTAAAAACTATCTTCTGACTGACAAAACAGTTCATTGGCACCTGAAAGTACTGAAACCCATAACTCTAGTCTAAAAAACAGAAGTGTAAATTTACAAAAACTTTCACATATGTTCAGCTAGGAATGAAACTAACATAGTAACATTACAAAAAGTTTCACATATGCTGTACTAGTCATAGCTTGGTAGGAGGACAAGAAATGCATGGCAAAGTTCTGCTTGGCCTGATCATGTTTCTATGTACCCACTGATAAATATTTTAGTTGAAAACACATGGCCTCGTTGCCACTAGCAAAGTTGCAGTACAAATTGCAGAGAAAAAACTGGGCAACAGGTGAGACAGGTCTAATCTACCTTCTTTTCAGAATTGCAGTCTGTGTTTGAACCATTTAAGTAATAACCTCATGTCTGGCTTTCTTATCACAAAGTTTCAGTAATTTCATTCAGCTGAACATAAGCAATCAGCCAAGACTTTGAATGGTTGTTTCAGCTAGGGATTCTGAAAAACAGCTAGGGACTCTGAATGGTATACTGGTATGCATAAGACCAAGAGGAGAATGGTTGTTTCAGCTAGGGACTCTGAAAAACAGCTTGCAGATTGTGAGGTTACCTTACCATGTTTGTTTCAGCTAGGGACTCTGAAAAACAGCTTGCAGATATAAAATGCTAAAGCCTATCAGCAGCTGACATGCAGTGCATAATATTTATGTTACTTGTATACCACAGCTAGACAGAAATGTGAAGTGCATGTAAGCATTACTTGAGACCTCAAAAACTAACTTAATTGAGAAATTTCTTGGGGCAATTTGGTTCTGCTGCTAGCTTAACAGAAAACAGAAAACTGCTAGCTAGGTAGCACATTTGCATATTGGCATCTCCTTCATTTTTGTAACAGAATAGAAAGTTGCTAGCTAGGTAACTGAGGTGTTTCAGATATAACTGAAGGGGTTGTTTGGATCCCATGTTTTATAAAACTAGATTTTATAGAACAAGTTTTGACTCAAGTTTCCAACATCCAGAACAACGATGTTTGGGCACTCTAACTAACTTGGGTTTATCTGAAACAAGTTCTCAATAACCTAGAAAAGCCAGCTTTAACAAAAACGAGTTTTTGTGGTTTTCAGAGAACTATGTACAGTATCTCAATTGCCAACATCCAACAAATCTAGCAACCAGTCTGCACCTAGGGCGCGTACCTCAAAGTTCAAAAAATAATATAAAAAATCCTGGCAGCAATGGCGTGCCATGTGCTGTGTGCATAAAACTATTGAACAATGATTTAGATAAGAGAAAGTGCTATCCATTTCTGGTGGTGTGTTTGCCTCCACACCCAAGCAAAGAAATATTTAGACACGAAGTTATAAACTAACTGCAACCATGAACTGTTTTTTTCTTCTAAAATTCCAAATAAAACTGGCTTCTAATTAGGAGGTATAAATAGGAAACAGCCATGAAGAAATCGACTCACCTGAGTCTTCCTTTTAGATAACATTTTCAGAAATCAATTCTCCCATAATTTTTGGTGCTCTAGCTCATACTACTGAATTCATCGTCAACCCAAATGTTGTTTTTAGGAGATCCACAGTGTGTGGTTGTTGCCATCCTCTCTGTCTACACATAACAAGAACAAACAAGCCGAACTCAATTACTACCACTTCGTTGTTTGACACTGGAAGCAGGCATGGTTTCCAAAGTGGAGCTCAAACCATCAAATATCAATACACTTCTTTTTATGTATTTGGAAGAAACTATACCAAAGCTTATAGGTCGTGCCAGCATCCTCCAAGCCTTACGCACACCAAAAAGCACCACTGCTCCTCAATCTGATTGTTGCATATCCCCTACTACAAAAGCTGCTTGCGTCACCATGGCCCTGAGTGGGGAGCAAGGGAGAAGCTGAGAGAGAGGAAGAGAGAGACAGAGAGAGTGAGAGTGAGAGAGAGAGAGAGAGGACAGGGACCTCGCCTCACCGGATCACAGGGACGCGCGGTGGAGGCGGCGTTGCTTGCGTCGGCGGGCGCTGGGGAGCCGCGGCGGCCGGGACTGAGGCTGGCCGGGACGGAGGCTGGCCGGGGCGGGGACTCGCCGGCGTGGGCAGTGGCTCGCCGGCGGGGGACGGGGGTGCGCCGGGCCGCCGGGGCGCTCGGGCGGGGCGGGTTCGCCGGGGCGGGGCCGCGCAGGGGAGTCATCGGGGAGGGGGCGAGGACTCGCCGGGGCAGGGCCGCGCCGGGGCGGTGGCTGGGCGGCGACGGGCGGGCGCTGGGGGCGGCGAGGTGGCGGCGATGGGCGGGCGCTGGGGTGGGCGGTGCGGCGCGGTTAGGGTTGGGGATGCGGGAGGGAGTGGACTGGGCCGGCGTGGCCATTTAGGCCGCGTGGGCTTTTTTTTTGTTTGTTTCGCCGAGTGCCACCTCCGTCCAGCACTCGGCAAACAACTTTTTAATACTGCGCAGATTTTGTTTTATTTTCTGACATTGAACTTTGCCGAGTGCCATCTGGGTCAGGCACTCGGCAAAGTTATTTTTGCCGAGTGTTCCCCGTTGCACTCGGCAAAGTTTTTCTGTTTTTTTTTCAATTTTGATTTTAAATTTTTTCTGTAGTCCTAGTATATTATATATAACCACATGTTCGAATTTCAGACTTTTTCATAATTTTTTGCTATATTTCTTGAATTTATTTTGTTTACTTGATTTTTTCTTGAATAAGTAAATTTAAACTATAGGTGCATGAAATAATGAAATGTAGCCATTCAAAAAATAATATTCATATTGGAGAGTGTATTTTGAGGCCCTATCTAGAAATTCACCCAAAAATTAGAATGTCTTGTTCACAAAACACGGTCACCCGTTTGTGGTCGGAGTGTTTTTAAATTACAAAAAATGCGAATGAAGTCCGAAAATTATGAAACTTGTCGAGATGTCATGTTATCGCATGTAGAGGCTATTATAAAAAATTGAGAATATTTTGCACAAGTTGAGACGTCGGATGCGTAGAAGCCAAACATCTCTACAAGTTGTCGCATGTGATCACATGTGGATATATCTGGGTTTTAGGCATCGTGCATCGCAACTTGCTTCAAATCATTTCAAAATTTTACCACAGTCTCCGCATGCGATAACAAGACGCCTCCAGAAGTTTCGTGATTTTCGGACTTTATTTGGATTTTATATAATTTAAATCCTCTTTTTTCGCAACTAACTCGACATGTTACGTCAACGAGATGCGCGAGATTTCACGTGACTCCCTGAATACGGCCCAACATACGCTAAGTATCATGAATATCAATTTTTGAATGACCAAATTCTATTATTCCATGGACCTGCAGTTCAAATTTGAAATACGCCAAAAAAATCAACGAAATGAAATAAATTAACAAAATATACCAAAAAAAATCAAAATTTTACAAAATTTTATATTAGAGCTTCAAATATTGTCACAAGGCTACACAACAAAATTTGGGTCCAAAATCAAAAAAAGTAAATATATTTTGCCGAGTGCCATATGGGAACACTCGGCAAAAATTACTTTGCCGAGTGTGGGCCCTAGGAGGCACTCGGCAAAATTATTTTTCAGAATAAAAAAAAACTTTGCCGAGTGCTAGGGCTAGGAGGCACTCGGCAAAATTTATTTTCAAAAAAAAAAATTTGCCGAATGCTAGGTCTAGGAGGCACTCGGCAAAATTATTTTTTTCAAAAAATAAAAAAAAACTTTGCCGAGTGTCCAAAGGTGGCACTCGGCAAAATTATTTTTCAGAAAATAAAAAAAACTTTGCCGAGTGCTAGGACTAGGAGGCACTCGGCAAAATTAGTTTTCAAAAAATAAAAAAAAATTGCCGAGTGCTAGGTCTAGGAGGCACTCAGAAAAATTATTTTTCAAAAAATAAGAAAAACTTTGTCGAGTGTCCAAGGGTGGCACTCGGCAAAATTATTTTTCAGAAAATAAAAAAAACTTTGCCGAGTGCTAGGACTAGGAGGCACTCGGCAAAATTAATTTTCAAAAAATAAAAATAAATTTGCCGAGTGCTAGGTCTAGGAGGCACTCGGCAAAATTTGACGGTAGGTGGCCGCCGTCACGGTTCGCCAAAATTTTGCCGAGCGTTTAGCTTTGCCGAGTGCCTGGCACTCGGCAAAGTCCCGATTTACCGAGTGCCTAGCGTTGCCGAGTGCTTGGCACTCGGCAAAGCCTTTTTTGCCGAGTGCAAAATTTTGCCGAGTGCTACACTCGGCAAAATATTGCTTTGCCGAGTGCCACGATATTTTGCACTCGGCAAAGTCGGAGGCACTCGGCAAAGTATAGTTTTCCAGTAGTGAGCTCCACCAGAGCATGTGGTTGGCATACCGCGAGTGATTACTACCTCCTTGCTAATAAATGATATAAGCATTATTTATCTTTCCTTTGACGCGATGATGGTATCGTTATAATTTATAATTGCTCTGCGTTAAATGCCAACCATACAATTTCCCCACGGTATATGGAACTATTAATTGACCCTAATGCTAAGGTTTTTCTATAAGGCCAGTCTCAGTAAAAGTTTCATCTGAATTTCACTTACTTTAAATATGTTGTCACATAAGAATTTTAGATGATACTCCCTCCATACCATATTAGTTGTCATTTTAGAAAAGATTAGAGTCAAACATTGGGAATATAAATCATCAATAACTATTAAGTTTCTAAGTTTACAAATGGTGTAATAGTCAAAATCGTCCCTGAACTATATTGCTAGGCTCATTTTGGTCCTTGAATTATGAAAACGACCAATTTAGTCCCTAAACTATGCGGCTCGGCTCAATTTGGTCCCTAAACTATAAAAACATCCAATTGAGTCCCTAAACTATCCTAATCGGCCACATTCATCCCTGACGGCACTAGTGACAACGAGGAGAAAAAAGTGGCAGGGTCGGTTACTGTAGCAGATCTCCAACTTTGTTTTTGAAACCATATTTAAATTTCAAATATTTTTGAAAATAGGATTTTGAAATTTAAATTTGAAATTAGGATTTATAAAATACTTAATTCACAAATTAGTTATTGCATCTATATAATACATATTACATATTTGCTTCTATATATTGTATGTGCAGGAGACCTCGATTTACTAGGGTGAAGTTTGGAGGAGGAAATCTAGTGTGCTTTAACTTCAATGTGCATTTCGTTTTGAGGTAAAAATCTAGAAGAGCTGCAGGTTTGGATGAGCTCATGGCCTAGCTCGTAGAACTTGCTAGTTAGCACGAGAGGGAGGCAACCAATCAATTCATCATGCCCCCGAAGGTAAGTTAATCAGTTACTGTGCTTTACATATAGATTAAATTCCTCGGTTTCTTTTGAGAGAAACATTTTTTTGAGAAATCAGTTCTTGTATTGTTGTGGATGAGCTCAATTTGTGAATTTATTATTTTATGAACCCTAATTTCAAATTTAAATTTAAAACCCTATTTTCAAAAAAAATGGAATTTAAAGATGGTTTCAAATGCAAAGTTGGAGATCTTAAAAAGTTAAGTAACTTGTATTTTTGAAGATTTTTATGTTGTTATACAATTTTAAAAGTAATTTTGAAAATAGATAAAAATAAGGAACTGCTACACTAACCATCTCTGTCATTTTCTTCTCCTCACTGTCACTGGTGCCGTCAGGAATGAATATGGGCCGATTAGGATCGTTCAGGGACTAAATTGGACTTTTTCATAGTTCAGGGACCAAATTGAGCCAAGCAGAATAGTTCAGGGACTAAATTGAACGTTTTTATAATTCAGAGACCAAATTGAGCCCGACAGCATAGTTCAGGGACTATTTTGCCTATTACTCCTTTACAAATATAAAAATTATATAAATAGATTTGTCTTGAAGAATACTTTCATAAAAGTATACATTATATCACTTTTCCATAAATATTTTTATAAAAATAAGAGGTCAAAGTTGTGTTTTGAAGACCGTGTCGCTGTCCTAAACGTCAACTAATATGGGTATGGAGGGAGTATGACAATGTATTTAAGATGAGAGAGAAGAAATGAATTTCATCTCTTGGCACGAATATCAACTTTATGAGTCATGAAATTTAATGCCTATAAAACTCTGATTCTCAATGGAAAGTTTTATTCAAGTTTCATTTTATTTCATATGACATGACAGTCTTGAAAATAACTCAATGAAACTCACCACTAAGACTGGCCTAATGGCACCCGCAATGGTATAAGTCATCTAGCAGCTCTAAATCAATCTCTCTAATAGTGCTAACTCTTAGCAATAGCTCATAGTATGATTAGGTCCACAAGATACTCCCACATGATTTTGAAATGTGTGTATGAGCCTAACTCTTAATCAAGAGCTAGCTCTTCTCTCTCTTCTATTATAATATAACAAAAAAAATTAGAGCTAGCCATTGCGGCTGCCCTAATAAGGATGGCCAGACCCAGATGGATCTAACATGTATATGCAGTGGATGAACTTGGAGTTCTTATATACTGTCCTTTATTGTTGGCCATATGATTGGGGTATATATTTTGCATTTGATTCTTTTTTTTTCTACAATTACACCACTTTATATTATTATATGCCTAGGATGTAGCAGTCTATTTCGAGATGAAGTGTAGTAGTTCATTTTTTTCTTTGTCCATATATGGTAGCGTCTTAGGACCCTCAACGAGGTATATGTCAACACAATATAAGTCAACTTCATATAAGGTGGAGATAATGTTTTCTTGAAAGGATGGCAAAAGCTTTCCTGTAGATTTTATTAGAAGGACAAAAACAAGGTGCTAGCTCAGTTTTTTTTAGTGAAAACTAGAACCAAAAACCACATGATTAGAGAAGGTGTGCACCTGCACCAGCCATTCAACTCTACTAACAACTCTACTACATGACTAACTACACTTGCTCAGCTGAACCCAACTAAGTTGAACACAACCCAAATAGCAACTCTACTAATAGCTTGATTGGTGCAATCATCGCGACCATTGGCACACCCGCATAGCTAAATAAACTAAATAACTAGTGAAGTCGCGATTAAAAACCTGAGCAAGTCGTGTCGTACTAGTGAAGTTGCCCTTAAAAACCTGAATTTTGACTCGATACAAACTGAGCTGGAACTAACAACTGACAAACCTCACCTACTGGAGAAGCTGACAAAATCAACTTTAGGGGATGTACATCTGAAGCTAATAGTTGCAAACTAGGAGTGGATTCTTCCTCTAGGAGCTCCCAACTTGAGAGTCGACTTCTTGGATGTGGCTTGTTGTTCAAATGGCCAAGGTCGACATTGCTAAGTAGTGATCCTGGTTGATTTGTTTTTCTTCTTCGTAGAGCATCTTCTCAATCAACAAGATTATGATGACCTCCATCTTCTCTTTAGTAATAGGACGAGCAAAGTGTTATGCATAAAAATTAAATAAAAAATTTTGTCTTATCCTATGATGAATTAGGAGTCATAGGGGAGTGAAAAGGTTATCAATAGACCACACTAGGATCTTGATAGCGTGACTTTCCAGGTTGTGTAGGCACTATCCATGTGATTGGCTACTTGTTCGCCTCTCTCATTTCCCTAATTTTGCCCCGCAATCAGAGCTTGAGGTTACATGGCACAGAGAAGGACACATCTCAAACACTAGTAGGGGAGGATGACACAACACTCATATTTGTCAATGTTGGGAAGGAGAGCAGGGAGAGTGAGGAGCGCAAAAGGGAGCAATCGCCACCCAACACTGATGTACATGCAGAGAGCACACAACAACTTGCTACACTAGAATGCAGATCAGTCAAGGGAGGACAGAGTACAAGTCCTTCACTCTTCGCTCTTCGGTATGACATTGTCTAGCAAGGGCATAGAACGGTTGGCGATGCACGTGAGTAGAACTGGGAGTGAAGGAGATAAAAGGGATGTATTGTCAGTGGGAGAAGCAACAAACCACCTTCTAGGTTTGATTGATACACCACAATGCATCGAGAGATAGGACATGGAGGATGGTGATCAAACCAGTGGCGGACCCAGAATCTTATCACAGGGTATGCCGGACAATTTTTTTTATATAAATCGATAAAATCATATTCCGATTTAATAAAATCACGTGCATTAAATAATATGATATGCTTTAAATTCGAATATTAAGCTAAAGACTATGGCAAATAGCGATATAAATAGTTTAAATAAAATATAAATAGTTTGAAATATAACTATAAAATTAAATGATGAAGTATATTATTATTTGTACTTAATTTTAGAGGAGACAAGAAAATAAAATTTTAAAACGATGTTCTATATTGCTATTAATAAGTGGTAATAAAATGATACCAAAATTATATTATATATATAGTTATTAATATTGAGCGAGGATAACAAAGAAAGAATTAAAAGCTACTCGTAAACCGTGAAAAATAGAAAAATAAGAACCAAAAGCCAATAAGTGAGAAAAGGAAAATAAGAATAAAAACAAAAAAATTGAAGCAACATAGGATGGAACCAGCGACCTGTTGCTGATAGAGCAGAGAGCTTACCATTGCGGTAGCAAGATGGTAGATGGCTGCCCACAGGGTATGCCGTGGACCACCTGGCATACCCTGTGGGTCCGCCCCTGGATCAAACCTAGGCTAGGAGCAAGAGATAGAGGGTTGTGTTGACATGGGGAAGGATCAATTAGAGGGATATGACAAATGTCATGGCTTAAAGGTGTATACGCAGTGGTGGTTACTGACCCTTTGTTGGTTGCCAAATGAGAAATAGGAATATGGGCAATGGTGGATAAATAGGTCCATGTTGTGAGAGAGAAAGGGTGGATTGAATAAAACTTCTCTAAGTTATTGACCCTATTGTCCCTTGTAGAACGTGTAAATAACTAGACTATTGTAGATTTGTAGGAGTGATCTATTAGCTTGTTCTGTGTAGGTGAGATAGGCATCCCTTATATTGAGTGTTTTTAGCAAAAGTTTTATTAAAACTAAATTTTCATAACTGATTATTTTTCATAATTGTGTCTTGACACGTTTTTTACTAAGAGAGAAGAGGACTACCTAATTATAGCCAACACAAGTAGGTACGCGACGTGTATTGATGTGCTACCCACCCATAGAACAGTTGAGCAATCAGACTTAGCTGGTTTTCCTCTGTTGGTAGCTAGGATGCTCGACGATTGAGAAGAGCAATAGTGTTTGGCAGAGACTTGTTCGAGCCCCACAGCTAGCACAATGATTTTTGTCCATGTTTTCAGGCCTATTCCACTGGATTATACGGAGTGTATGATGTAAGAGGTGTGTTGGGAATAAAAAAAGGCTTATCAAATTTTACTTGGTAAACCAATGATTACGATCTAACTATCATTTATATTTTTCAACATATCAAAGCTAACGCAAGAGAGAGTAATTTTTAACAGCGCTACCTGCAGATATTATTTTTTTTCTGGTAGAAGATTATATTGAACTTATATTACAAACAATTATTTGGTTTACCAAGTGAATGTTAAGGGACTTTTGATTTGGAGATGCTCTATACAAACTTTATTGGTAGTTTTCACATAGCATTATTTATCTCCATTTCTCCGGTCTCACTTCCAGAACAAGCAATATACGAAACAGATGTGACAGAAAAGTGGACTTATACGCCATTATTATACTACCTGATTGTTTACATAATCTAGTTTGCCTGACCTATTAGAGTAATGTACAAAACTGAGCCTCCCTCGCTTGTCGTTTTTTTTAACAATCGGGAAGGTTACTTAGCTTCCTATACATCTCAGCAGGTGTTGTTTTTCGAAGAAATATATACGTCGTGTGAGCAGAAAGCTTGAAACATGATGTGGTGTGTGTGTATATATATATATATATATATGTCAGTGTGCGGCCATTGTGACGATGGGCAGCTCGCCTGTCGTTCCGGCTAGTGTAAAACAGTCCGTTATCTCTTAATGAGGCACGTGCCAATGACATGTTTTCGAATATATATATATATATAGTAGATGCCAACACCAGCCCTAACAAAGATCGTCCTTCTTTAAAGTAAAACAAAAGTTCGCTTTAGCTTAAGGAGACACATCTACCCACGCCAATTGCAAGCTTGGTTTTTTTTAAGCACAAAGCCAAGTCCCCGTGCCGGCCATTATCGATGCATGTAGACCCCTTGCTCGAGTATCGGTAGCACTCCAGTGCACCACCTCTTCCTGTTTGTTGGAAAGATGATGCCTAGCTACCGCCTTTTTATGATCACTCTCATCTCATCTGGGGGTACGTGTTCATCTCGATCGCCCCACTATAGGCGCTTTTGCAAGCTCAGGAGTCAGGACCAACGACGCGGGCGTAGCGTAGGAGACGGCGAGACGCCCTCCCGGGCAGGGCATATGCATGCATGAAGCGAAGGGCCCAAGCAAGCCAGCCAAAGCCATGTACTAGCCGACACCATGATGGCGCGAGGCTGCAAGGCGCCACGAGGTCGCTCTCCCGCCCCCGCCCGCGCATTAGGTCACGGATCCACCCGTCGCTCGAAGCTGACATGCGGGGCGGGGAGGAGACACGGGGATTAATACGCACAGCGGCTTAATCGCATCATCATCGCCGCCACTAATCATACTGTCCTCCTGTCTGGCAGGCCAGCCGAGCCGGGCGAGGGAGGGAGCTGGGAGGCCCTAATCAAGCGCCCTACCAATGGACCAATCCCCCCCGCGCGCGCTAGCTGCCTCCCGTCCCGCGCCGCCGCCCTCCAATCCGCGCTGACAACCATGCAGGCAGCGTCGTGTCCCCAGCGGCTCCCCGCTGCCCCCGACACCGTCGCTCTCCGCGAACCGAACCGAGCGCGGCGTGCGTGGACGGAGGACGGACCATCCGCCGCTGGCTGAGCTGGGGGTCGCACATTGCGTTGCTCCCCACGTCCCCGCCGCGCCCTCGTTTTCAATGGGGGCGAGTGCCGCCAGGATCGCCGGACTGCTGCAGCTACAGGCCTACAGTGCCCCGGCTGATCGGAGGTGATGCATGGGAGCAGAGCAGTAGAGGCACGCCCGTGATCGCAGGCCGGGCGCTTGGCCACGTTGCTGCCCTGCGCATCACACACGCGCGCGGCTGCTGCTGCTGCTGCTGGCCCCAGCTCGACAGGCCATGTGGGAGCTGGGCAATGATGCGAATGCGATGCGACCGGGGGTTTGCGATCCAAGAAAGATTGCAGTAGTGACGCCGCAGAGATGGATAGGAGAGGAGGCAGGAGCAGAGCATCTCTTGTGGGGTGGGGGGATTCGTTTTTTCCTTTTTCTGAACTGCAGTCGATCTGCAGTGGCAGCTGGAGACAAGTACTGGTAGCGCTTTTGCTTTGTAGTACTGCTGTGTTGTAAGCGCGCTGTTTGTGAGATCTTTTGTTGGCAGTTTTCTAATGCTGTTCCTAGGAACGTGCGAGTGCGAGCGTGATGTAGGGGTTAATCTTGTGTAGCTCGATAACAAAAGTGCTAAAGCAATAGGATTACCAGCGTGGTTTTAATTTGCTGCCCTTTGAAATGGACAGATAAAATAAAATGCGGTTTCTCTATATCATCATGTTACTGGATCTTGTGGAGTTTTCCCTTTTCGAAATGCGTGCCTGGGCAGCTAGATCTGCAGCGAAATGGGTGCAGATGGTAGAAAGATTAGATTGTTGGAATGTTATTGGTTTCAAAACTCGAGCTTAGCAGTAAAATCCTGCGGTCTTGTGAAAAGAATGTAACTGTTCCTATCTGAGATGGGCAAAACCTGAAGCTTCTTACCTTCAAGAGAACTTTCTGGCATGCTATATAACTGAATCTATTTTGTTCTATGATGATTGAAATGCTTGTTCTAGGAATATAAATCAAAGCAAACTTACTCTGTCCAATCTACCTGTTGATCTCTTTTAAAGGGATCCTTCCAATTTATACCCCCTGCCATTTGAAAAGTCTGTGCCCCCTTGTAAATTTCACTAGGGACAGCTTAGCTAAAAAGAGATTCGATGAAGATATGACCTGTTTATTTTGCAACGAAAGCGATTATGTTAATAATCACCTTTTTTTTATTGTTGTTGTGTGGATTCCACTACTTTGGTTGCACAGATCCCGCATTACAACAATGATGGTATTGATTTCGAATCAGTTCCCCTCCTGTTTCCCTTCAAAAAAAATTCTGGCTGTGTGGAAAAGTGTTTTTTTAACTAAGAATATTTGTTCCTCATCAACCTTATGGAGTTTTTTTTGGAAACTGTGAAATGCACTTTGTTTTCAGGGTGACTGGTACTGCTAGCAAGACGCGAGGATGGTGCTGAGGACTGCGACAAGCAACAATTTTGGAAAAAAGTTAGAGCAGGCTGCAAGACAAATGGAAGAAGGCAAGTGAACCACCGAGAATCATACAGAAGCTCCGGGAAGCTGAAATGGGACTGAAAGTCTGGAACAACAAAGTGCTCTGCCTCAGAAAATGCAAAGATACTGTCTGAGAGTCTAGTTTTCAATAGAAGTGTTGCATTCTGATCATATATGGGTGCAAGTTTTTTCGGAGTTTGGGCTCGCACCTCCAACACTTTGTATGGAAGGGTGACACTTCCCAAAATAAATATAATTGTAGAACTAGACATAGTTACCAATACCCTAATAAAATTACCAAAATATCCCTAAAAAGCTATAATTATTATGTTTTGAAAACGAAAAAGAATAAAAATGTCTTGTCTTATATGTAGAGTTATTTTGAAACAGAGAGAGTACTTTGTTTCTTTGAAATAAGGGGTACATTATATTTCAGATGTCTAAAATATAGCATCCGTTCAGTCGATCGCTAATAATTATCTGATCTTCATCCAACTGTCTAAATCTATTAAACAAATCATAATAAATAAATAATAACTTTTTGTGAAATGATAAGGCTTCGTTCGCTTAAGCTATAATGATGCTTTAGTCCATACAAACCAGTTGTAAAATAATATTTTTCTCACAAAAAAATCAGTTGTATAAATTAGCAGAAGCTGTCTGTAGCGATGCTGAAGAGAGCAGGATAAAACTGTTTAGGCGCCTGTGTTGAAATAAAGTGGGAAAACCTTTTCAAAAAAGCTTATGGAGTTTAGTTGAACTACCAGATTAAAGGTTGACATAAGCTCGCGAAGCACAACAACACTGTAAAGACCATAAAGAATGAATGCAGTAGATTACAATAAATGCATCAAACACTGTAACTCCTCAGGATTTGCCAATGACGAAAGAAAAAGAAACAAGCATCACAGCCGGACAAAACTCAGAAGCCTTCCGGAGGCGGAGAGAGGAACGGACTAGGCTGCCCCAAAACAAAATAGCCCAATAGATGACGGGCCACCAAGTGAGAAGGCCATTTGATCGGGTCGGCCTCGTTTCACCAAATGGTCCTTAAATTGCTCAGTTTTCTTTTTTCTGTCAGGGTACGAGAACATCTCTATCCGATAATGAAATCATAAGCTTACGATCGAACCTTACCGATTTATATATATATAAGAGAAGATCACTTTTAAAACGGAGAAAAGTTAGCTGGCCTTTTGAATTTGTCACGTTTCAGTCCATTGCCGAGCAATAAAGCAGACACGAACCCATGGCACTGGCCATATAAACCTGCCCGATGGAAAATTACACACACACTACAGTATATAAACAAACAATAAAGCACAACCTCCTGAATCAAAACGATGAAGTACCTACGTACATGCCTTAAAAAGCTAGGAAGCACACGATGATCCTCAGAAGCCTACGGTGCCACCAGTGCCAGACCACCTGTCGTTGGCTGCCGACGCGGCGCTCGTCCGGAATGGCCCGGACGCCGCCGACGACGGCCGCTGGTTGGCGTTGCTCACGTACTGGCGCACGGGGTCGCTGCTGGCGGCCGGCCCGGGGACGGGGCCGGGCGCCGCGGCCACCACGTACTGCTGCACCACCAGCACCGACACCGACATGGAGAAGTCGGACGACACGAGTATGTCCCCGATGGGCCCCAGCTCCGGGCTCTCCATCCACT
The DNA here is from genome assembly GCA_009763385.1 of Coix lacryma-jobi var. lacryma-jobi. Classification (NCBI taxonomy): domain Eukaryota; kingdom Viridiplantae; phylum Streptophyta; class Magnoliopsida; order Poales; family Poaceae; genus Coix; species Coix lacryma-jobi. The sequence continues at coordinate 18,491,356 of CM019827.1, forward strand.
CCTCCAGCGCCGCGGTCATCGGCGAGCCGACCTCGCCGGGGCGCCGGCCCACGATGTAGAGCTCGTGGAGGCTGGTGTCCATGCCCCGCATGGCCGCCACCGTCTCCTCGCTGTTGGCCACCGTCCGCATGGCGTAGGAGATGGCGCCGTTGCCGTGGTTGCGCGCCCGGAACTCGTTGAGGTAGTCCTCGTCCATCTCCCGCTCGCTCTTGCCCTCCGCGCCGATGGTGATGGCGCGCGAGTCCGCCGAGTCGGGCGACGGGCGGTAGGCCGAGCCGGAGACGGACCGCGCCCGGTAGTCCGGCGGGACGAAGCGCACGATGGTGAGGGTGACGCCGGGGTGCTCGACCATCCTCCACGCGTACGCGAGCGCCTCGCGGTCGTCGGGCCCGCCGAAGAAGAAGAGCGCGACGTGGTGCTCGGTGGCCATCCGCGCCGCCGCGGCGCTGAGCCCGCGGTCGACGAGGATGGCGACGGAGCACGGGGACGTGGAGAGGAGGCTCTCGTTGAAGCCGCGGATGTTCGGGTTGATGGGCTCCATGCCGCCGTCCACCGTCTGCTGCTTGTGGAACGGGACCACGATGAGCGAGACGTGCTTGTCCTCGGCGAGCACGGACACGTCCTCGTGCATGCTCTGGTACGGCGACACCGCCGCCAGCGTCTGGATGGACACGCCTCCTGTACGTGTCACACACGGCCAGCAAGCTCTGCGTCAGCTACGTACATACTCAGCTTATATATAATAATTATTATTAAGAGCCGGTGCGAATTGTGTGACCAGTGAGCCTCTCGTAGTTCTCGAAGGCGTTGAAGATGTGCTCCGTCACGGCGGGCAGGGAGGATCCCGATCCGCCCCGGCTCTGCTTTGAGGCGGAGGCCGCGGCGGCGGCGAGCATGTTGGAGGCGCGCCCCGTGAGCTCCACGAGGTGGAGCGCGTAGATGAAGATCGGGGAGCGCTTGTTGGGGTTCGAGAGCTCCAGCAGCGAGAGCACGGACGGCACGTTGCGGGTGGTGTGCACGCAGGCCAGCATGCGGAGCTCGCTGTCGTGCCGGATGCGCTGCAGGTTGCGCCGCTTGTAGCCCACGAGGCGCCGCGACGGCCGGTACACGCCGGTCACCACCGGCGTCACCAGGGACGTCATGGCCACCGACACCAGCACCATCACCGCGAACGACTCGTCATCCAACACCTACAACAACAACAACAACAACAACTCACAGTCAAATACAGGGGTGTAATTCATAATCAACGCACTGCACTGCTGTGACACCACGGCAGTAACAAACAAACCTCTTTGTCTCTCCCAATGTTGAGCACGATCATTTCGACGAGCCCCCTGGTGTTCATGAGGAAGCCGAGCGCGATGCCCTCGCGGAACGGCATGGTGTAGAGCGCGGCGATGATGATGGTGCCCGAGATCTTGGCAAAGCTGGCCATGACGAACACGAGCACGAGAAGGCCGACGGTGACGGGGTCTTTAACCTTGCGGACGTTGGTGCGCAGGCCGCTGATGGCGAAGAAGAGCGGCAGGAGCAGGCCGGTGACGAAGTCCTCGATCTTCTCGATGAGCACCACGCCGAGCGGGCCGGTCGGGATGATGAGCCCGTAGACGAAGGCGCCGAAGACCGAGTGTATGCCGATGGCGTCGGTGCACACGCCGGCGAGCATGACGCCGGTGAGGATGAGGGAGACCTGCATGTCGCTGACGCCCTCGCCCTCCGGGGCGCGGCGGATGAGCCACCACATGCCGGGGCGCACGACGTAGAAGCAGAAGAGCACGAAGAGCGCCCCGGAGAGGAGCACCCACAGGGACGACAGCGCGGCGCTGTCCACCTCCGAGATGGCGATGGCGATGGCGAGCAGGATCCACGCGCACATGTCGTTGACGATGGCGGCGGACATGGCGATGCGGCCGAGGTCGGTGCCCAGCAGCTTGATCTCGGCGAGGATGCGGGCCAGCACCGGGAACGCCGTGACGGAGAGCGCGACGCCGAGGAAGAGGAGGAAGGACGTCTGGTGCACGTTCCGCGACACCTGGTGCCGGAAGATGAAGGACGTGGCGATGCCCATGCAGAACGGCAGCGCCATGCCCGCTATGGCCACGAACAGCGCCTTCTTGCCCGACCGCCGGATCACGTCGATGTCCATCTCCAGGCCCACCAGGAAGAGGAAATAGAGGAGGCCCAGGTGCGCCACCGTCTCCAGCGTCAGCAGGCTGCGCATCGGGAACACCATGGTCGCCCAGGTCTCTATCTGCCCCATCACCGACGGGCCCAGCAGCACGCCGGCCTGCGTGCATTGTTGCATGTTCACAGCTAGCAGCTCGATCTCATGCATGGCGCATTACGATGCGAACACGGAGGTACACGTACCAGGATCTCAGCGATGACGCGGGGCTGGCGGAAGGGCCTGAGGACAAGGACGAGCAAGCGCGTGGTGACGACGATGATGGCCGTCTGGAGGATGAAGAGCGGGAGGGAGAACTGCAGCGGGTTGAACCCCTGCCAGATGCCGTTGGTGGTGATCATCATGGGCGAGTAGCACACCACGGTGCTGGCCGCCTTGGGCACCGTCGTCGCGTTGCGGATCTGCTCCGTGACGTTGCTCGGCAGCCCATCGGTGATCGGCATGGCGTCCATCTTGGCGCATGGCACGGCGAACGCAGACCCTCCTCACCGGCCGGTCACAGGAACGAAGCCCTCCCTCCTCGGCGGCTCGCTCGCTCTTTGGTCCCTGCTTTGCTTCGTGCGTGTGTGCCTCTGCCACGCGCGGGGACGTGGCAGCGAGAGCGAGGCTTGAGCTCGGGGCGTGCGCGGATGCGCTAGGACGGGAGGAGGAATGGGTCCGACGGACCGATCGCTTACCACGTTGTATCGTCGTTCGACCGGTTGCCCGGGGACCTTGGAGCTATGAGACGAAGCGTGCCTGATTTTGATTGGTCCGATGAATCGTTTTATACTCCCTCTGCTAAAAGAAAATTACCAAATAAATTATTTTTCAGAGTTGCTTTAAACCACAAGTATTCAATTTTATGTCACTAAATTAGTACTTCCTCCATACCCATATTAGTTGACGTTTTAGAAAAGATTAGAGTCAAACATTGGGAATATAAATCATCAATAACTATTAAGTTTCTAAGTTTACAAATATAAAAATTATATAAATAGATTTGTCTTGAAGAATACTTTCATAAAAATATAAATATATCACTTTTCCATAAATATTTTTATAAAAATAAGAGGTCAAAGTTGTGTTTTGAAGACCGTGTCGCTGTCCTAAACGTCAACTAATATGGGTATGAAGGGAGTATCACTTAGGACATTCTTAATGCAAGTTTCATATCTCAGTTCCAGCCCACTCAAGTTTTGGAAACAGTGCAGAATAGTTCATCCTCATGAAACTCTCTCTACTTCCATTAAACTCATTACTACAAGAATTATTAACCGTGGCGGGCAAAATTCCTTTACCGTGACGATTGCCATATGCCCGCCTCGGTTAATCAATAAAAAATATCCAGCAGAGCCCGCTGGATCCGTCGCCGCTGGGCCCGCTGCGCCCGATCCCCGTTGGATCCGCCGTCGTCGCGCTCGGTCCCGTTGCTTCCTCATTGACGGATCCGCCACCCGAGTTGATCCTCGTCGGATCTGCCGTCGTCAGAGCTGCTCCTCGTCGGATCCGCCGCCGGAGCGGCTCCTTGCTGGATCCACCTTGACCATCGTCGTCCTCGTGGGCCATCATCGCCGTATGCAGCCTCCCGGAGGGCCACCGTCGCCGGATCCGTGCACCGTCGTGGCCCTCCCCGTGCGGTGGCCGCTCCGCGTGCCCGCTGGAGCCGCGTATGCCGCCACCGGATCTGCACGTCGCCGCGTCATGCGCCACCCGAGGAAGCAGGGAGGGCGCCAGAGAGGAGGTGAGCTCGTCGAGCTGTGGAGGGCGTCGCAGCTCGCTGTGCCGCTGTCGGGGGCCTAGCCCCACATGCCTCGCCCCATGGGCCGTCGTGCGTCGTGCTGTCGTCGTGGGCCTACGCGTCTGGCCCCCTCGCGCCGCGCGCCAGGTCGGCGTCGTGGGTGAGGAGACAGAGAGTGGAGGACCGAGAGAGAGCGGCAGATGGAGGGAGGAGACGGAGTGGCGAACTGAGGAAGGCCAAAACCCTAACTCCTGTATTTATTCTCCTATGGCCCTAACTTCCATGGGCCTGTTGGGCCTCGACATTTTAGGTGGCGGACATTTTTACACAACCGCCTCCTAAAATGATTAACCGAGGTGGTTGAATTATAAAAACCACCACGGTTAATACCATATTAACTGTTGCGGTTTTTATAATTCAACCGCCTCGGTTAATCCATTTTATGAGGCGGTTGTTTTTAACTACCTCGGTTAATAATAAAAAAGTGATCGCCACGGTTAATACCATGATTAACCGTGGTGGTTTTCATGTTTGCTCGCCACGATTTAAAAAAACAACTGCCCGCAAAAGATTTTATGTAGTAATGACTCTCATCACTGAACGCATCTTGGCCCCTAGTGGGTTTCAGTGATTGGATGAAACACAAGATTACTGTGACTAATGTGTGTTTTGCAGAAACAGGGATGAGTTAGGTCACGGTAATGGCGACGATACGGTCACCCTGGGCATTCGGTTAACCGAAACCGATCAGTCCGGTTCCTCGGTTTCCTAGGAAATTCGGTTACCTCCAAACTGCTAACCGATCGGTTCTTTTGAGAAGTGAGAACCGAGGGATTCGGTTTCGGTTCTTTTCGGTTCGGTTTCAGTTATCACCGAACTAACCGATTCTTCAAAACTGAGCATTCAAAAATACACAAATCGATGACAAAATCAGAAAAAAATGAAGATCCAAGGTCGGAGGAGAGACATCGCTCCATCCCGTGCGCCGCAGGGGGGCGCTACCGCCGCCAACGCCGGCAGGAGGTTCGCCACTGCGTCGCACGCTCGCGTTCGCCACCGCGGCCCGCGCTCGCGGAGTTTACCGCCGCCGCCGCCGTCATGTTTCCTCCTAGAGGCCCGAGCCGCCGTGGGACTGCAGACACCATGGTAGAGAGGCGGAGAGTGGGGGTGTTGGGGAGAGCGGCGGCGCATGAGGGGGAGAGTCGCGGCCGCGCGAGCCGGTGGCGGCGGGGAGGGAGGGGAGATTCGGACGAGGCGCGACCGGGGGAGGGAGATTCGAACAAGACGCGCGCGACCGCGCGGGGACTGGCGGCGGGAGGGGGAGGACGGAGTGGTCGACTGGAGGTGTTGAGTGGAATTAGGGTTTAGAGAGTTTATATATGTAGGTACATGTCTATTGGGCTGGGCCTTTTTCTTTCTATTACTGGGCCTTAGCAAATATTTCGGTTTTTCGGTTAACCGAGTCCAAGAACCGAATTAACCTTGTTTATTTCGGTTACCTAAAACTAGGAACCGAATTAGGAACCGAAATATTCGGTTTCGGTTAGTTCGGTTTCGGTTCCGGTTATTTCGGTTCGGTTCTCGGTTATTTTTGCCCAGGGTTAGATACGAGCATATGGAGTTCATGTCCCATGGCGATGAAAATAGTTTTGGTTTTCAAAAGATGGACGACGAAGACGGTGGTAGACTAGGCTAAGTGTCATATGGTGTTGGAGGACACTTAGGTAGTCTTCTGTCTTTGTTTTTGTTTTTTCTTTGGTCGTACTATAAAGGGGAGCGTGAATCAGTAGCTTGACCTATATGAGTCTATTGAGATAGGTGTGGTGCACACTTGTTATTTCATAGCCCTAGATAGCTTTGAGAGGGCCCTTATGTCGCGAGGATGAAAAGTCGTTAAGGCAGCGTCGCGATCCGAAGTCGTTTTTGCCCTGTTTTGGGCATCGAACGCTGACCTTAGTGGCATCGAACGCGCGTCCGATGTCACTTAGACTTGAGTGTGCTGGCCAGGTGGCATCGGACGCGCCTGTGCCACTGATCCAGAGAGGGTGCCCTGAGGGGCACATCAGATGCTAGCATCGGACGCTGAGGGCCAGCGTCCGATGTCCATGCAGAGAGGTTCCAGAGAGGGTAAAATCGCATCGGACGCGTCCTTTGCGTGGGCATAGCGTCCGATGCTCCTTTAAAATGTCTGACAGGTTGTACAGTTGACCGTTGGTCGAGGTCATCAGAGCGTCCGATGCCTAGCATCGGAGCGTCAGATGCCCCCCACAGAGTGACATGTTCAGTGCTCTATTGGATGGCCGGTTGGGGGAGTATTTATACTCCTCCCCCTCCGCCATTAGAGTGCTCCTGCCACTTTCCTCTGCTGAGAAACACATAGTGAGTGTGACAAAGAGCAAGAGCCCTAGTGAGGTTGAGAGAATAGCTAATTGAGAGAATTAGTGACCTGCTAGTGAGAATTGAGTAGCAAGTGTGCATCCATCCATCAATTTGGCTTGTCTTGGTCAAGTGAGAGTTTTAGCTTGTTACTCTTGGTGATCGGCATCACCTAGACGGCTTGGTGGTGATCGGAGAGCTTGCTGATCATCTGGAGGCATTGTGGATGACCCAAGCCAAGTTGTGACCGGTAGCGAGCGATTCACCGGACCGGAGTGGCGAAGAATCAGCTCGTAGTGAGCACTTGATCCTTGCGCGGATCAAGGGGGAGCGATACCCTTCCCCGCGGGTGCTCCAACGAGGACTAGGGGGGTGTGCCGACACCTCGATACCTCGGCAAAAAGATCGTTGTGCCATCTCTACTCTTTTTACTTACGCATTTACATTTGAGCAATTCAATTCCGTAATTTACTTATTGTCCATCTATATTTGAATTGTCATGGTAGAGTAGAAATGTCATAGTGTTGATCTTTTGTGCGTGTGACACTCCAATTTTAAGAACAAAATTAGAGCACAATATATGTATGCCAGGATCAATTTTCATACATATATCCACATCATAGTAAATATCAAAACAATGCTTTTATTAATATATCAAACTTTATTACAAAATGACCCTCGGGTCTAAAAGAAAAGTACAGACTCTCATGTAGACTCTGATGAAGACTCTGATGTAGACTCGCGGAAACTGGACGCCACTCCACAGGAAGGTCGACCGGGGGCTGCGCCATCCTAGTACAAGTCGTCTGGGTCATATCCACCGTCTTCTGGGTACTTCTGCTCCTCGTCGTAGACTCCAACGTCTGGGTGGGGTAGCAGGGGGTTCAAAGAGGATGGGTGAGTACATCGAAATGTGCTCCGCAAGTGTAGGAAATATATGCTTATGAGGCTAATAACAAAGGTATGCTGACCCTGTTTGACTCAAGCGCCTAAAGCAACACATCCTATTAAAATCCTATATCCTATGCACCTATTTACTAGGTTATAACCACAGTCTCCAACAGAACAGTAACCACACTCGGAGTCGCATCGAGCAAACCACACTCGGAGTCACACCGAGCAGCCAACACTTGGAGTCACACCAAGCAACCGTACTTGGAGTCGCACCAAGCACCCACACCTGAAGTCTATCAGGCAAACCACACCTGAAGTCCATCAGATCACCCGAACCAGGCCGTTACAAGGAGTCCTATGTGTATTAGTTCCATACGTCATGACATAGAGAGCTACATTCTGTAATAACACCAGGTCTGCGCCCGTGCCTGAGAATCACTCCCGTACCAAGCAGTAACCCGCGTAGAAGAAGCCTCTGTACCCGTGTCATATGGGACTAATGACCACATAAGGCTTCTCTAACGAACCAGACTCAAACCACCAACTAATCTCGAAGAAGTCCAAGCCCGCTCGTGACTGTGAGCACGACTGATATATCAGTTTTACACTCTGCAGAGGTTGCACATCGTTACCCATAAGTCATGCGTTCCCCATCACGCTAAACACTGCCAAGGTGCACAGCGGGGTCGCACTACAAGGCCTTTACAAAGCCCCTCCAAGCCTGTGTTACACGTACTCTAAGGTTTCATCCCCGTACATAAGTCAAAGACCCCAGGGACCCCCTCTTGAGCCACTAAACAAACCCCGTGTAGCATAACTTGGAGGAAACTAATTAATTAGCCAGGTCCAGCCCATCCAGACCTCATGGCTGTGCTGTGTAACCGGGTTACATGCTCCGAGAACCGGGTCCTAGGGATCCTGTGACGGAACGGCCCTAATCTCATGACCCATAGGTCCCTGTCAACCTCTGACAGCCGAACCCATGTTCCATGTGATTAAGACCTGTTCGCCACCGGGCTACATCAGCGCCCAATGTCCGCAGGATCATCTCACAATTCGGTTACAGCATTGCATACTTTTACAGATAACATCGGAATAAAGAGCGGAAGACTTAAATAACATTAGTTTTACAAAACAGGGTTCCAAATAGAAATTAAGGTGCAGTTATTACAAACCAAGTTCTGATAATAGAATTAGACATAGGCAACATAGTGGAGAACAGCAAAGATACTTATAATCACCCAGCCCGAGGGTGTACAACTATTCTTCGGCCTCATCGGCCTCTTCCTGGACGATGGTCACGCAGCAGGGTGCAAGACACATCGGGGACTCTGACATACCTGCAGCATGGGTAACAAACCCTGAGTACTGGGGTACTCAACAAGACTTACCCGACTAAGAAAAAGGGAGAAGACTCAGGAATGAGAGGCTTAGGGTAGTCAAGGTAACGCTTAAGCAAGATCAAGTATTTTGCAGAAAAGCATTTTTGTAAACCTTATTTTATTTTGAAAGATTCAGTATTCCTCAATTCTTCATCATTCATGATTCATTTTACATTTCAAAACATTCCTAGTTGAGAACCACTCTCCGTTGACAGTCAGTGGACCAAGTCTCCATAACCGAGGAGCAACGTTAATCCGGATAAATAATACTCAGCTGAGGATCCCTATCCACACTGCATATGTAGCCCCCAAGCTTGCATATGCCAACTCGTCTACCACGATTCCTCCAAGATTGGACCGGTCCTACGCCACCCGGAAGTACAGTACACCACTCCTTTCCAGGTACGACGACCACGTGGGTACATGCTACTTCCGCCATCTCTCCACTCCCAGTGCGCGGTTGTCGGTCCCAATCAAGGATTTCTCGGAGCCAGAGCTTTCCGAAGTATGTGAATAGTTACAAGTCTTGACCAGCAGGCCCCCATACGGATGGTCCCTAATTTTCCAGCCAGAACTATACCTTGGTCATATCTCACCCAAGCGTAATAGTCCTGTCAGTTTTTCAACCCTGTCCCGGTCGGTGTCAACTGTTGAGTCCCGGACTACAACATGACGGCACCGTACGCTCGGACAACCTCTCCTCGCTATTGACTAGGTACGGATCAGATACCTAACCAACAGCCGGGGAGTAAGACCAAAATCCCATAAACATTCCTTAAGTGATCACACTTTGAAATTGGCATTTTATTGCAAAGTCTAATTCAATAAGCATTGCTAAGCATTTTTCAAATACTTTTGAACAGCAGGTATCAGGTGTATCAGTGGTCAAGGTGGATAGTGCATCAATTAGGATAGCACGCAACTCCTACAAACCTAATGCAATAATTTAACTCAAAAGCATTTAAGGAAATCATTTTATAAATTCAGGGAAAAGGGGTTAAATGCACCGGGGCTTGCCTTGAAGAGCAAAGAGGGCAGGCTCGAGGGCGGCAGGGCAGTTGTCGGAGCTCGGGGTAGCCTCGGGGACAGGTTCGTCGGCGGCTGCCTCGATCTTGACTCCTTCTTCGGTGACTATACGAATGAAATGATGCATGCACATGAGTATGCTAGCATGAACAATGCAAAACAGGGCATACAACATGAACCCTAAATCACTTTTTCTATTTTCCTTAATTATTTAAAAAGGTCATTTTATGAAGTTGCTCCAAAAATTACCAAATTAATCACATAAGTTCACTATGGTGTAGATAGATGGCAAAACAAATTTCATAATTTTTGGAGGTCATTAAGGTGCTCAAATAATTCCAGACATTAATTAACAAAAGGCACTATTCACATCTTTCGGAAAAAGAAAAGAGCACTGTGCTCCTTCTATGCAGGGCTCAGCGAATCGCGCGGGGTTCGGGCGAATCGCGCGGGGCTCGGGCGAAACGGAAGCGACTGCTTCGTCCGAGGCCTGGCCCGGAGGCTCGGGCGAGACGGAAGGCATATGTTCGCCGAGGCCTGGCTCGGGCGAAGCGGAGAGCATGCGCTCGCCGAGGCTTGGCTCGGGCGAAGCGGACTCGGGCGAGACGGAACGCAAGCGTCCGTTCGAGGTCTGACTGGGAGGCTCAGGCGAAACGGAGTGGAAGCAGAGACCGGAGGCTTCGGGTGCTTACCACGGGTCGGAGGCAGGGCTCGGCTGCTTCGAGGGAGCGCGGTCCGCAGGCGTGCTCGAGGGTGTGGCTCGGGAACGTGCTCGAGGGTGAGGCTCGACACGTGCTCGAGGGTGAGGCTCGACACGTGCTCGAGGGTGAGGCTCGAGGAAGGAGACGACCGCGGTGGCACTCCGGCGATCCGGCGATCCTGCGCAACACACGAGACCGCAAGGGCCTGGTTAGAGTCGCGCGGAGCCAAGGAAGCTGACACAGGGGTCAGGGGAAGATGATCGTGGCCGGAGAGGAAGTATTTGACGAACCCGAGTTCACCGGTGTTCCGTCGGAGTTTGGGAAGATGGGGTTACGTCGGGCGATTGGAGGCGGGGAGGTGAAATTGAGGGGTGGGAAAGCTTCACGAGCTCAAGGCGGAGCTTTCGGGCTAGGTGGTTGAGCGGCGGGAGCTTCGAAGTGGTCTGGCGACGGCGGCGGGGTGAGTGCGGAGCTCCGGCTCTGGCGGGCCTTTTATAGCCGCGGCCAGGGGACGGTAGAGAGCACAGGATGGTGTGGATGAGCTCGGACGAGGCGTGCGCACTCGATTGCGAGCCGGCGGGAAAGACGGCGTGCGCGCAGGGGCCGGGTATGCATTCGCCGGCGACGGCCACGCGGCGGCGTCGTGCTGGGAGCAGTGGGGGACGGGACGGAGGTCAGCGCTTTGCGCGTGCGGGTGCGGCATGATGGCGCGGGCGCAGGCGACAAGTCGGGGGCGGGCGTGCGGCTGCCAGGCGCGCGTGGCGCAGGCGGCGCTGGCGCGCGGCCATGGCCGGGGCCCCCTAGCTGTAGGTTGAAGATGGACAGGGCTAGGTCTTAGGGTTTGACTATGGGCTGATCTCTGTATTTTGCAAATTATCCTCAAAATTTGAACTGCACAGGAAAAACTCAAAACACCAAAGTTGTTCAGAAAAAAAGATCTACAACTTTGTCAATATGAACATTTTCCAAATCCAAATAGTTTTTGGATCACATTTGAAAACAGAAAAGGGAACACTTTTGGGATTTGAATAAATTCAAAATTACTTTTGATTTTACACTGAAAGTTGGAAATCTGCAAATATGAAAGCTGTTCCTTTTATCAAAACCTATAACTTTGCTAATATACACTTTTTCTGAAACTCAATAGTTTTTGAATAAATTTTTAAAACTGAAAAGGGGACAAAAACTGGAATTTGAATGAATTTGGATTTACTTCAAACTTTGTACAGAAACTTGAAAATTTGTAAATACCAAAGTTGTTTCTCTTGGCCAGATCTACAACTTTGCTTTTTGGACCAACCTCAAATTTTGAATAATTTTTGAATTTACAAAAAGAGGGATAAAATCCCGGGTTTGGAAATCAGGGTTTTGCAAAGGGATTTGAAATCTGATTTTGATTTTTGAACTTTGGCCAACACAACAAAACTTCAAGACAACCAACTGAACAAGAATTACACAAAGCTAGGCACAGAGGTGAAATTACCATTTTTGCCCTTATAGGAAGGTTAGGGCTTTTAGGGTTTTGAAAAGAGATTGCTACACAAGTACTAGGCAAACATAAATGCAAGACAAGGATGATTAATGACTAATGATGATGACATGTCAGGTTAATTACAGTTACTCACCAGAGGTGTTACAGCCTTCCCCCCTAAAAAAAATCTCGCCCCGAGATTCCACGTCTTAAGAAGGAAAAAGCAAAACCTTACATCTACAGAGATTCGAGAAAGTCGGGATAGTTCTTTGCTAAGAAGTCTTCGGATTCCCAGGTGGCTTCTTCTTCCGAGTGCTGGTTCCACTGGATCTTGTACCATCTTGTGGTGGTTCTTCGGGTAACACGATCCTTGTGATCCAACACGCGAACTGGATATTCAGTGTATGACAGATCTGGTTCTAGCTCAACGCCTTCAACTTCAACCACATGTTCAGGTACTCGGAGACACTTCTTGAGTTGGGAGACATGAAACACATTATGAACTGCTGAAAGATGATCGGGCAAACTTAGCTTGTAAGCGACCTTGCCACAACGATCCAGAATTTCAAACGGACCAATGTAACGGGGTGCTAGCTTTCCTTTGACTCCAAAACGAGTGACTCCTTTGGTGGGTGAGACCTTCAGGTACACATAATCCCCGATCTCGAACTGCAGAGGTCGACGTCTCTTGTCAGCATAACTTTTCTGTCGAGACTGTGCAATCTTCATGTTCTCTTGTATATGCTTGACTTTCTCTTCCATATCTTTTACTAGGTCAACTCCAAAGAATTCCCTTTCTCCGGGTTCAGACCAATTGAGAGGTGTACGACAACGGCGGCCGTACAGTGCTTCAAAGGGTGCCATTTTGATGCTCTCTTGGTAACTGTTATTATATGAGAACTCTGCCAAGGGCAAACAGTCATCCCAAGTATCTGCGAAGGTGAGCACACATGCTCTCAACATATCCTCTAACACTTGGTTGACTCGCTCAGTTTGTCCATCTGTTTGCGGATGATATGCCGTACTATGCAAGAGCTTGGTTCCAAGTGAGGTATGGAACGCTTTCCAAAACTTTGCGACAAACTGGGTACCACGATCAGAGATAATGCTCTTGGGTATGCCATGGAGTTTCACTATGTGGTTCTTGTACAAAGTGGCATAAGTGGGGACGGTGTAACTGGTCTTCACTGGCAGGAAGTGAGCTTGCTTAGTGAGGCGATCCACAATCACCCATATGGAATCAAAACCTCTTGATGTCTTGGGTAGACCATTGATAAAATCCATACTGATATCGTCCCATTTCCAAGCAGGTATAGGTAAAGGTTGCAATTCTCCTCCGGGCTTCATGTGCACGGCTTTGACTTTCTGGCAGGTATCGCACTGAGCGACATACCGGGCGATCTCAACCTTCATCTTTGTCCACCAGAATTGCTGCTTCAAATCCTGGTACATCTTGTTGCTGCCGGGGTGGATGGAAAATCTAGTCAAGTGTGCTTCATCAAGGATTAACTTTCTTAACTCAGGCACTTTAGGAACTACTAACCGATTCTTAAACCATACTACTTCTGCATCATCAATCCTGAAACAATCAGCCTTTCCGGATTGAACCTTTTCGATGATGTGCTTGATTCCAGGGTTATCTTTCTGTGCAGCGATTATCTGCTCTCTGATAGGGGTTTCTATTCTGATATTATTCAGAGTTCCTTGTGGAATCATTTCAATATTTAACTTTTCCAGCTCATAACACAAAGAAGAATCATAGGGTTTCATCATCAGACAGTTGCAATAAGACTTGCGACTGAGCGCATCGGCAACCACATTCGCCTTACCCGGATGGTAATGCACTTCAAGATCATAGTCCTTAATTAACTCAAGCCATCTTCTCTGCCTCATATTCAGTTCCTCTTGAGTGAAGATATACTTCAGACTTTTGTGATCAGTGTACACATTACAGGTACTGCCCAACAAATAATGACGCCAGATCTTCAAGGCATGCACTACTGCTGCTAACTCGAGATCATGAGTTGGGTAATTCTCTTCATGTCGCTTAAGCTGTCGGGAGGCATAAGCGATCACTCGACCTTCTTGCATCAAAACACAGCCCAAACCAGTACCAGATGCATCACAGTAGACATCAAAGGGCTTCTCGATGTTCGGCTGGGCTAGTACTGGTGATGTGGTCAACAGTTTCTTCAAAGTTTGAAAGGCTTGCTCACAGGCTGGTGACCAGACAAACTTTACAGAATTCTTTACTAACTCAGTGATAGGCTTGGCGATTCTTGAGAAATCCGGAATGAATCGACGATAATATCCTGCCATTCCCATAAAGCTGCGGACTTGATGAACAGTGGTAGGTGGCTTCCAATCCAGAATGTCTGCCACTTTACCAGGGTCAACTGACACACCTTCAGCGGAAAGGACATGACCAAGAAATTGTATCTGATCTAACCAGAACTCACATTTACTGAACTTGGCATACAGCTGATGTTCTCTGAGACGGGATAGAACGATACGAAGATGTTCGGCATGATCTTCAGGGGTTTTTGAGTAGACAAGGATGTCGTCAATGAACACGACCACAAATTTATCAAGCTCTGGCATGAACACAGAGTTCATGAGGTACATGAAATGAGCAGGGGCATTGGGCAAACCGAAGGACATGACCAAGTACTCATATAGGCCGTATCTGGTGGTGAAAGCTGTTTTAGGAATATCTTCAGGACGAATTTTTATTTGGTGGTAGCCAGATCTGAGATCGATCTTTGAGAATACTTTGGCTCCAGCTAACTGGTCAAAGAGAAGATCAATACGAGGCAAGGGATATTTATTTTTGATGGTGACCTCATTGAGTGGGCGATAATCAATGCACATTCTGAGAGTCTTGTCTTTCTTCTTTACAAAGATTGCAGGACAACCCCAAGGAGACGAGCTTGGGCGAATGAAACCCTTGTCCAACAAATCTTGTAATTGGATTTTTAGTTCTGCCAACTCTCTGGGAGGCATTCGATAAGCTCTGCGGGATATAGGAGCAGTCCCGGGCTTTAGCTCTATGGCAAACTCAATGTCACGGTCAGGAGGCAGACCAGGCAAATCCTCAGGAAAAACATCAGGGAATTCACAAACCATGGGGATGTCCCGGGTTTCCAGAACATAGGCGGTATTTATTTGAGTGGCTGCTGTTTTTTGAGGCATTGGAAGTTGGAGAAGGAGTTTGGCGGTACTGTTAGGAATATCCACTCTCACAACTCTATTCAGGATGTCGATCATGGCTTTATACTGACACATCCAATTCATGCCTAGGATGACATCTATCTCCTGATCATGAAGCACTATCATGGTGGTGGGAAATACATGTTCCCCCAACCTTATTGATATACTGCGAACCACTTCCTTAGTACTTATACGCCCTCCAGGCGAAAATATGCAGAAACTTTCTTTTAAATCCTCAATTGATATTTCATGCTTGATGACAAAAGTACGACTGATGAAGGAATGCGATGCACCAGAATCAAACAACACAACTGCAGGGTGATTGGCAACAGGAAACCTACTGATCATGACGGGCTCCCCTTCTGGTATATCGCTGACAGCGGTGTAGTAGACTTGCCCGTGCTTCTTGACAATCCTGCCTTTCTGGGCATGCTGCTGCTGTGCACGGTGCTGCTGCTGCTGAGATCCTCCAGGATTCTTCTGAGCATTCTGAGCATACCTCTTGGGCTTTGGGCACTCACGAGACCAGTGACCAAGCTGGCCACAGTTGTAGCAGGGATGGTTGTAGGCTGTTTGTGGAGTGGTGATACGAACACCTGGGGCGTTCGGCTGTGTGGCACTCTGCTGGTTGGCATTATGGGTGGTGGCCGCGGTACGGACGACCACTTGCTGGTTGGGGTAAGGTAGACGATTGTGGTGGTGGCTGGGGTGATAGATGATTCTCTGGCGTTTGTGACCGCCAGAGAAGCTGCTTGACCCTGCTTTCTTCTTCTTCTTCTCTTCCTGGTACTGGCGATTGCTTTCTTCAAAAGCAACAGCCCGGTCAACAACATCGTGATAAGACCCAGTCAGGTTATTGGACAAGCTCCTGCGGATCTTTGGGTGCAGTCCTCTGAGGAAACAATCCCTCTTCTTCTCATCTGTGTTGACATACTCTGAGGCATACTGGCTGAGATGATTGAATTGACCCACATACTGCATGACTGTGGAGTCTTTCTGTTGGAGAGCCAGGAACTGATCAAGCTTCATTTTCATTAATCCGGAAGGGATGTGATGAGCACAGAAAGCAGTGCGGAACTCTTCCCAGGTCAACCGATGACCTTCTGGCTGGGCAGCCAACAGGTTGGCGTACCAAGCACTTGCCGGACCACGAAGCTGCTGTGAAGCGAACCGTGGCTTCTGGATATCGGTGCAGTTGATAAGACCAAACTTCTGCTCCATAGTGCGGAGCCAATCATCAGCTTCGAGGGGTTCATCGGCCTTGGTGAAGACCGGTGGACGAGTTTCGGTGAATTCCACATAGGTGGTCTCTTGGTTGATGTTGTGGCGACCACGGTGAAAGTTCTGCTGTCCTTGGTTTTGAGCCATTAGGTTGGCAGCGGCGGCCAAGGCTGCAATGGCATCTGCTAGGGTAGCTGGGACAGGTGGAGGGTTTGGGAGGTTGGCATCATCAGAACCTCCAGCTCCAGTGCGAGTGTTCACAGGCATCTGTTAAGCAACTTGGAACTTAGCATTCATAGATAGGGTTCTGAAAACAACAGACTGATAGCTTCTTCTGATACAAAAGACTGATGACTTGATAAGGTGACTGACAGATGATACAGACCGATAAAGGGAAAAGATGCGAAAAGAAAGATACAGGCCAGACTTGGCAACAGACAGACTAACGCCCCAAACCTAGACTAAGGTTTTAGGTAAGCAGATGGTACAGACACTACGAGTCTAGTCGTCGTCGATGATGATCATGTCTTCGTCGTCGTCTTCTTCGAGGATGAGCTCAGGCTCTTCCTCCTCGTCCTCGTCTTCAGCGTGGACGTCCTCAGCAGGTTCAATTTCTTCGTCCACGTCTGGCTCTTGTTCCACATCGGGTTCTTCCACTACTCCGTCCTCAGGGTCTTCCATAACCGGGGGTACCAAGGGGTGGAGTTGATCATACAGCTGATGCACTTCCTCATGAAGCATATCATTGAACTGTTCAATCTGAGCTGTGTACTGCTGCAGTCCGTGGAGCTCGGCTCTGGTAACGTCCTCGCGGGTCCAAGCATCATTGCGCTGCTCGATAGCGCGAACCGTGTTCCGGTTGGCCTGCTCCAGGGAAGCTCGTGCCTCATAAAACTCCAGGCGTGAGTGGTAGAAGTCATGCTCCAAGTTCTTCAGCTCAGCCTTCAGATCCTTGATCTCCTCCTTCAGGTTCTTACGGGTGCGGCGGGGAAAGCGACAACCGTTGGAAGATTCTCCAGTCTCCTCCCCAGCGCGTGGTGCCAGCTGGTGGCGTGGCACACCATGCGGTCCAGTCGACTTGCGGGCAGTCAGCTTGATACGGGCCATGTCTGGATAAGAGAAGATGGATGAGAAAGGCTAGCAAGAACAGGTAAAGGCATACTACCCCAACGAACTTAGAGAGGAAGTTAACTTAAGTGATTATGACATGATGCATGAATCGTTCCTACGGAACAAAGCAATGCAATAAATAAAGAACATAGGGCTTAAAACATGTTGTTCCACTAGCTAGTGTTGCCATATGAGAGACAAGATGAGAGAAGCAATTTGGACTCAAAATAGTCAAGTTTAGTTTGTTTGGACTCAAAAGGTCTTTTGAAGTTTTTCGCAAAAACGAACACTGCAACGTTAAAGTGAGATGCTCCGATACCACTCTGTGACGGAACGGCCCTAATCTCATGGCCCACAGGTCCCTGTCAACCTCTGACAGCCGAACCCATGTTCCATGTGATTAAGACCTGTTCGCCACCGGGCTACATCAGCGCCCAATGTCCGCAGGATCATCTCACAATTCGGTTACAGCATTGCATACTTTTACAGATAACATCGGAATAAAGAGCGGAAGACTTAAATAACATTAGTTTTACAAAACAGGGTTCCAAATAGAAATTAAGGTGCAGTTATTACAAACCAAGTTCTGATAATAGAATTAGACATAGGCAACATAGTGGAGAACAGCAAAGATACTTATAATCACCCAGCCCGAGGGTGTACAACTATTCTTCGGCCTCATCGGCCTCTTCCTGGACGATGGTCACGCAGCAGGGTGCAAGACACATCGGGGACTCTGACATACCTGCAGCATGGGTAACAAACCCTGAGTACTGGGGTACTCAACAAGACTTACCCGACTAAGAAAAAGGGAGAAGACTCAGGAATGAGAGGCTTAGGGTAGTCAAGGTAACGCTTAAGCAAGATCAAGTATTTTGCAGAAAAGCATTTTTGTAAACCTTATTTTATTTTGAAAGATTCAGTATTCCTCAATTCTTCATCATTCATGATTCATTTTACATTTCAAAACATTCCTAGTTGAGAACCACTCTCCGTTGACAGTCAGTGGACCAAGTCTCCATAACCGAGGAGCAACGTTAATCCGGATAAATAATACTCAGCTGAGGATCCCTATCCACACTGCATATGTAGCCCCCAAGCTTGCATATGCCAACTCGTCTACCACGATTCCTCCAAGATTGGACCGGTCCTACGCCACCCGGAAGTACAGTACACCACTCCTTTCCAGGTACGACGACCACGTGGGTACATGCTACTTCCGCCATCTCTCCACTCCCAGTGCGCGGTTGTCGGTCCCAATCAAGGATTTCTCGGAGCCAGAGCTTTCCGAAGTATGTGAATAGTTACAAGTCTTGACCAGCAGGCCCCCATACGGATGGTCCCTAATTTTCCAGCCAGAACTATACCTTGGTCATATCTCACCCAAGCGTAATAGTCCTGTCAGTTTTTCAACCCTGTCCCGGTCGGTGTCAACTGTTGAGTCCCGGACTACAACATGACGGCACCGTACGCTCGGACAACCTCTCCTCGCTATTGACTAGGTACGGATCAGATACCTAACCAACAGCCGGGGAGTAAGACCAAAATCCCATAAACATTCCTTAAGTGATCACACTTTGAAATTGGCATTTTATTGCAAAGTCTAATTCAATAAGCATTGCTAAGCATTTTTCAAATACTTTTGAACAGCAGGTATCAGGTGTATCAGTGGTCAAGGTGGATAGTGCATCAATTAGGATAGCACGCAACTCCTACAAACCTAATGCAATAATTTAACTCAAAAGCATTTAAGGAAATCATTTTATAAATTCAGGGAAAAGGGGTTAAATGCACCGGGGCTTGCCTTGAAGAGCAAAGAGGGCAGGCTCGAGGGCGGCAGGGCAGTTGTCGGAGCTCGGGGTAGCCTCGGGGACAGGTTCGTCGGCGGCTGCCTCGATCTTGACTCCTTCTTCGGTGACTATACGAATGAAATGATGCATGCACATGAGTATGCTAGCATGAACAATGCAAAACAGGGCATACAACATGAACCCTAAATCACTTTTTCTATTTTCCTTAATTATTTAAAAAGGTCATTTTATGAAGTTGCTCCAAAAATTACCAAATTAATCACATAAGTTCACTATGGTGTAGATAGATGGCAAAACAAATTTCATAATTTTTGGAGGTCATTAAGGTGCTCAAATAATTCCAGACATTAATTAACAAAAGGCACTATTCACATCTTTCGGAAAAAGAAAAGAGCACTGTGCTCCTTCTATGCAGGGCTCAGCGAATCGCGCGGGGTTCGGGCGAATCGCGCGGGGCTCGGGCGAAACGGAAGCGACTGCTTCGTCCGAGGCCTGGCCCGGAGGCTCGGGCGAGACGGAAGGCATATGTTCGCCGAGGCCTGGCTCGGGCGAAGCGGAGAGCATGCGCTCGCCGAGGCTTGGCTCGGGCGAAGCGGACTCGGGCGAGACGGAACGCAAGCGTCCGTCCGAGGCCTGACTGGGAGGCTCGGGCGAAACGGAGTGGAAGCAGAGACCGGAGGCTTCGGGTGCTTACCACGGGTCGGAGGCAGGGCTCGGCTGCTTCGAGGGAGCGCGGTCCGCAGGCGTGCTCGAGGGTGTAGCTCGGGAACGTGCTCGAGGGTGAGGCTCGACACGTGCTCGAGGGTGAGGCTCGACACGTGCTCGAGGGTGAGGCTCGACACGTGCTCGAGGGTGAGGCTCGAGGAAGGAGACGACCTGTAAGTGCATCTAGCCCTTAGTGGGTTTTGGTGAATTGAGTGACAACATAATTAAAGGTCTAACAAGTTTGCTAAGTGTATCAAAGGTTCAACAAGAAAAGCAAACTTGATGATATTCCACATAGTGTTGAAATGAAGGCCAAAATTGTGTATTGTTGTATTGGAAGATCATGGAAACAATCTTGTTCAAGCAAAAGACAACAATGCAAATAGAGTTGATGATATGGCTTCTATGTTGTGGGATATCATGGCATCATGAGAAAGCAAGCATATTTGGCAAATGACAAGTGAGACATGGATTGATGATTTTGGAATGGTCTCAACAATGGGTTGCTTTTCATGAGCGAGAAGAGTTTGATAGTGAAATAGCTTTGATCAAGGTTGAAGAATGAATCAAGAATGCATAAGTGAGTAAATGCCAAGCAAAGGTCAAATGACAAGGACTTAACTCATATTGGATATATGTCATCCCTACATTGGTTTGCTTGTATGGATAAATGTTTGGAGAATCACTTTGCACTGATTTGATCAAGCTAGAAGTATGAAGATGGAGATTGAAGTGAGTGTTGAGTGTCAAGCCAAAAGGAGAGGATATAAGGAATCGTGAATTGGCTTGACCATATTAATGATGATCCATATGTGTCTCTATGTGAGTCGAACTAAAGCTTGATTTATCTCAACATTCATATCTACAAGATGTTCAAGCAAGGATCACAATATTGAAGAAATGGTTTTCAATGGATGCTCAATATGATGTGACTTGAGTGTGGCTTGATAAGGTGAAGATAGCAAGGAAAGGGCTTCGAGGTACTAAGCGAGAGTGAAGGTCAAGGAGACCGAGGTACTATGGCTAGAGTGAAGAAGAGAGTACTTGCATTGAGTCGAGGTACTAATCAAGCTATGAGGATTCATATTGTGTTGAGGATCAAATCATTAGTGGAAGTGACTTGAAGCCATGGATTGAACTCATATGTGTGGAAATGGTTCAAGTCACATGCTCAAGGTGTGCTTGCTCAAAGAAAGGAGACAAAGATGATTGCAACCCCTTTTGAAGTAATATCAAGAAGAAATGGCATATGAAGACATTGAAGACTCAAGTGGTTAAAATGGTTATATTTTCTTTGTCTTGAGTATAGTTATGCCGTACTATCAAGGGGGATGCAATACGAATCATAGACAAGTCTCAAGTGCTCAAACTAACCGAACCCGAGTGCTAACATGAGAGATAAACACTTAGCACTGTACCTGCACTTGTTGATCTTGGGCTTGTTCTCTGTAGGGGTGGATAGCCCTCGAAACAAGCTTTCCGGAAAGTTCAAGATCACTGAAATCGGAGTTCGGAGTAAAAAGTTATGGCGTTTTTCGTGAGGTCACCTGTGCTGTCGCAGGGAGCTGCGGCAGTGCCGCTCTGTCGAGCGGCAGTGCCGCTCCCCGGCAGTGCCGGGCTAAGTGCGGCAGTGCCGGGCCTGTACAGCCAGAAACGGCTAGTTTCTGACCTCCAACGGCTAGTTTTGGGTGTGGGGGGTATATATACCCACCCCACGCCTCCAGAGCTGGCTGCTGGTGCCCAAAACACTTCTAACACATCCAAAGCCATTTGAGAGCTCTCCCCAACCCTCTCTTGTAAGAAGTGACATGCTTAGTGCATGATTAAGTGTTGGGGTTGTGTGATTAAGAGCTAGAGAGCATATTAGAGCCTTCCAAACCTTGAGCACTTGTCGGGCTTCGTCGATCTTCGTTGTGCATCTTTTACTCTTGGAGGTGAAGCCTCCTAGACGGCTAGGTGTCGCCCGGCGAGCTCCCGTGCTTGTGGTGAGCAGCGGGAAGTTTGTAATCCTCTTGTGGAGCTAGTAGAATTACCCCTCACTTCAAGGATTTGGTTCCTTGACTTGAGACCGAGGAAGAGTTGCAAAGCTCTTGACCTAAGTGGTCATCCTCAACAACGTGGAGGTAGGCAAGCCTTGGTGGCGAGCTGAACCACGGGATAAATCACTTGTCTCTTGTATTTACTTGTGTTCATTCATCATACTTGTGAGCTTGTGATTGATTCTAGGATTTGGCCCCGATCTATTTCATACAACATATTTGGCTTGGTTGAGTTGGTTCTGCAGGTTCAGGAAACCAAGAGCAACACTTCTATTCATATAGAATTGGTTTCCTGTGGCTAGTTTTTGAATTGCAGGCTCGGGCAGTTTGTTGGCGCGGCAGTACCGGGCTGAGGCCGGCAGTGCCGGGGTGCGGCAGTTCCGGGCTTAGGGCGGTAGTGCCGGGCATCTCTAACAAAGTTTTGAGCTGTGATTTTAAACAGGCCTATTCACCCCCCCCTCTAGGCGACATCAAGGTCCTTTCACGACCGCGGCGGCACTCCGGCGATCCGGCGATCCTGCGCAACACACGAGACCGCAAGGGCCTGGTTAGAGTCGCGCGGAGCCAAGGAAGCTGACACAGGGGTCAGGGGAAGATGATCGTGGCCGGAGAGGAAGTATTTGACGAACCCGAGTTCACCGGTGTTCCGTCGGAGTTTGGGAAGATGGGGTTACGTCGGGCGATTGGAGGCGGGGAGGTGAAATTGAGGGGTGGGAAAGCTTCACGAGCTCAAGGCGGAGCTTTCGGGCTAGGTGGTTGAGCGGCGGGAGCTTCGAAGTGGTCTGGCGACGGCGGCGGGGTGAGTGCGGAGCTCCGGCTCCGGCGGGCCTTTTATAGCCGCGGCCAGGGGACGGTAGAGAGCACAGGATGGTGTGGATGAGCTCGGACGAGGCGTGCGCACTCGATTGCGAGCCGGCGGGAAAGACGGCGTGCGCGCAGGGGCCGGGTATGCATTCGCCGGCGACGGCCACGCGGCGGCGTCGTGCTGGGAGCAGTGGGGGACGGGACGGAGGTCAGCGCTTTGCGCGTGCGGGTGCGGCATGATGGCGCGGGCGCAGGCGACAAGTCGGGGGCGGGCGTGCGGCTGCCAGGCGCGCGTGGCGCAGGCGGCGCTGGCGCGCGGCCATGGCCGGGGCCCCCTAGCTGTAGGTTGAAGATGGACAGGGCTAGGTCTTAGGGTTTGACTATGGGCTGATCTCTGTATTTTGCAAATTATCCTCAAAATTTGAACTGCACAGGAAAAACTCAAAACACCAAAGTTGTTTAGAAAAAAAAGATCTACAACTTTGTCAATATGAACATTTTCCAAATCCAAATAGTTTTTGGATCACATTTGAAAACAGAAAAGGGAACACTTTTGGGATTTGAATAAATTCAAAATTACTTTTGATTTTACACTAAAAGTTGGAAATCTGCAAATATGAAAGCTGTTCCTTTTATCAAAACCTATAACTTTGCTAATATACACTTTTTCTGAAACTCAATAGTTTTTGAATAAATTTTTAAAACTGAAAAGGGGACAAAAACTGGAATTTGAATGAATTTGGATTTACTTCAAACTTTGTACAGAAACTTGAAAATTTGTAAATACCAAAGTTGTTTCTCTTGGCCAGATCTACAACTTTGCTTTTTGGACCAACCTCAAATTTTGAATAATTTTTGAATTTACAAAAAGAGGGATGAAATCCCGGGTTTGGAAATCAGGGTTTTGCAAAGGGATTTGAAATCTGATTTTGATTTTTGAACTTTGGCCAACACAACAAAACTTCAAGACAACCAACTGAACAAGAATTACACAAAGCTAGGCACAGAGGTGAAATTACCATTTTTGCCCTTATAGGAAGGTTAGGGCTTTTAGGGTTTTGAAAAGAGATTGCTACACAAGTACTAGGCAAACATAAATGCAAGGCAAGGATGATTAATGACTAATGATGATGACATGTCAGGTTAATTACAGTTAATCACCAGAGGTGTTACAGATCCAGGCAGGATAATCTAGCACGAGCCCAGAACCAAAAACCAAATAGAGCTGCCGAGTCACACGGCACAAAAACCACCACACGGTCCATCCTGCTGGATTTACCTACTCACCATAGTACTCATTACCAGACCAGAGTGTTTAATAGATAATTAATCAGAATTTATTATTAATCACCCATCCCAAGACAGCAGGGCTAAGCATGACTTCTACCCAACACATCCCAAACCAGGTGACAAGAATAATATAAACAAGTTCTAGTAAACCTTAACATGGGATTCAATTTAGACACTGCATGCATCTACAGGATCTACTCTACTCTAATACCAAAAGTAAAATAAATACGGGAGCAAGATGTTCAAGGACACTTGCCTTCGGGCTGGGTCGAAACTGCAGGATCACAAGAAGGGTCTGGAGCGTCCTCGTACTCCGCAATCTCTATGTCTAACATCAATACATGGCCCAAACAAAGCAATATAATAAACATTACATTAACAGTATAAAAACAGAACGTAAACTGATCTATTGCGTAGAGCTCGATGAGACGAATCTAACGCGACTTGAACGGGTTAAATCGGAGTTATAATGAGCAAGTTATGGGCTTTTGAAGTTGAGTGGCAAAACTGTAAATCAGTTAAATTCATTTTGTGTTTTTAAATAAATCAAAATTGAATTTAATCGGCTGTTGGACCGGGCCTCATTTTGATAAACGTGCGGGGGCTAGGATGCAAGTCTACCAAGACTTAGTGAATAGTGCTCATAGGACGGCGGGTTGATTCGAATAAAAGCGAGGGGCCTTTGTGCAAATCAACGCTGGCGCGGCAGGGTGGCTGGTGTGGCGTTCGCGTGGCGCCACATGGCGTTGTGCTACTGGCCGGGTGCACCACGTGTTGTGTGAACCGGCTGACGTGCTGGGCGTGGACCGCGTCCACGATTTCATGGACTGGGTGCATACCCTTTCACTGTTTCGATCTAATCTTCACCATCCGGTTAGAGATGAGCGGCGCAGAGAAGATGAGAGGGAGATGGGCGGCGCCGGTGGCACAGGACGCGGCGGCGCGCCATTGTTGGCGCCAGGAAGCTCGCCGACGCTTCTCGGGCGTGGGCTAGAGGGCACGGGTATCAACGCGGAGATATGCGGGAGGGAGAGGAGCACACGACGAACACGCCAGTGGGGTTGTATCCGCCGGAGACGGACCGGGGATGGGCGGGTTGCGGCGGCGCCATGGCTAGGGCCATCGGCGAGCTCGGGATACACGGTACCGGCATGGGAGACTGTGGGGAAGGGTGCGGAAGAGAGTGGAGCTCACTGCTAGATTTCTGAGGGGGTTTCCGTGGCCGGAGGAGGGAATGGGTGACGGCGGCTGGGGCACTGTGCGCGGTGGCGCCATAGCTAGCCCTCGCCGGAGTTCGTCTGCCTGGATCTACAGACCGGTAAAGACTGCGGGGACAAGAGGGAACCGATGCGGAGCTCACCAAGACTTCGATGGAGGCGCTCTAGTCGCCGGATGTGCCTCGGGTGCGGGAGTTCGACGGCGAGGGTGACGACTGCGGTCCCGTGCTTGGTGAGTTTGATGCGGAAGCGCCGATATTCACTGCAAAGGGGGTCCCCGATTGCGTCGCGGCTTGACGCGCCCCCAGACGTGCAGAGGGAGGTCGACGGTGGAGCCGAGGCCTGGAGCTTGAACTCCAGTCGGCTATGGCGAGGGTGGTTGCTAGCGGCGCTGGTGAGGCGAAGGGCACGTAAGGAATGGTCGAGCGGCGGCGGTGTGGGTGCGGGAGGTTTGCGTGGAGCTTATAAGGGCAGGGGCGAGGTGCGATGGCGGCTGGAGCATCTGCTCGTGGATTGGTACCGAGGGGGTGAGCGCGAAGGGCGGGGAGGGAGGTTAGGGATGGCGCCGACAACCGGGACCCACCGGTCAGCGAGTGGTAGCGCATGGCCCACTGATCAGAGGAAGAAGGGAGGGAGGGCGCTCGGCTGGGCCTGCTCGGGCACGAGTCGTGGCCGCCGTAGGAGAAAGAGAGGGAGAGGGAAGTTGAGCGGGCCGGAAGGGAGCGCGCGGGCCGGTGCAGAAGGGAGAGGAGGGAATGATGGGGGAGAGGGAGCGGGCCGGCTGGGCCAAGGGAGGAATGGGTGAGGGGTTTTGGGTCCAGTCCTTTTGCCAACCTTTTCTTTTTCTTTTGATTTTCCAAACTTTGCAAAATCATTTGAAATCCAGTTTCAAAACAGTTTGAAATCAAATAAATTTGAAGAGTTTTGAAAACATTTTCCCTACGTTTTGAAAATAAAGTTTTGAGTTTTAAAAGTTTTGTAAAATTCCAAAAATCTTTTTATTTATTTTTTAAATAGAATAAAAGCGATTCGCCCTATTCGGGTTTTAATAAATTCTTTTTCACCCAATAAAAATTATGCACCGGCATGAATGCAACAAACATCTGATTAGGATTTTTCCTCCATCTAGGATTTTGGCCATTTTCTAATTTATTTTAATTAATTAAACACCCGGGGTGTTACATGTTAATTCTAGCACACTTCTAGGTACTAGGGGGTTAATTGGGTCTGTTAGGATTTAATTATTGCAAAAAATTTAGAAAAGCCCAATTCACACCCCTCTTGGTATCTTGATCCTTCCAATCACCTCTCTCTTCGTTAATATAGTGATATACCAACATATTTGATGCACATAAAACTCTTTGAAACAATAACTCTAGGGCTTCTCTAGCGCTACGGCTTGGCCACTCTATTTGCACCTGATTTCCATGTTACACGATTTAGAGCGCTGCAGACCATCATAGCGACTTATAGA
This sequence comes from Coix lacryma-jobi var. lacryma-jobi, assembly GCA_009763385.1. Lineage (NCBI taxonomy): Eukaryota > Viridiplantae > Streptophyta > Magnoliopsida > Poales > Poaceae > Coix > Coix lacryma-jobi. The sequence continues at coordinate 18,517,995 of CM019827.1, forward strand.
GGTAATAAGCTATCTTAGAATTTATATGGATAGTTCACCTAAATTTATATAAAAAAATTCAATAAATCTTAAAGGTCCAATACATGAGTTTTTTTAATAGGCTTTAATTCTTAAACCCGTAACAAAAGTGGAAGGTACAATATCTAGAGAGTTCTCCTCCTTATATATTTGCACCTAGCATCCTAAGGGCGAGTACATTAGCCTTGTCTCGTAGGTGGTTTCATGTAGTGTCACGTAATTTTAAGACGACTTAGCAGACGGTATGTACAATGGTTTGTTTTTTAAGTTATCTCGTAGCAACTCATGATTCCTTAATTTATGGATAGAATAAAAATAAATTGTGAGTTGCATGACAATAACAACTCGTACAATGGTAGAATAGTTGTCTCATAGTCCTAAATTTTAGCTCATGAGGTGGTTGTTTCGCGAAACAACGACCTTTTCCTTTTTCGTTTCTCTTTCCTCCACATCAGTAAAAATACTACATGGCACTGTATGAGACGATGTACGAGACAACTGACATGTAGCAATGTACTTGCCCTAAGCCTTATTTATTAGTTCCAACCAAAAACTTTACGATCTTTAAACACATGTACGAAGTATTAAATATAGACTAAAAAATAACTAATTACACAATTTGCGTGACAAATTTTTTAAGTCTAATTAGTTCATAATTTGACACTAAAGTGCTATAGTAACACATGTACTAATAATAAATTAATTAGTCTTAAGATATTCGTCTCACGATTTATGGATGGATTCTACAATTTGTTAAAAATAGAGTGCTTTTTTGCAAAAAGTTGCAGAGACGCCTGCGTCGACCTGTGCATAAGCCACGAAATCCCGAATGCTCTAGCGTTTGGCGCTTGCAGAACAAACTGGATTTTAAACGGCCCTTATTTTTAAATAATATATAAGAGCAACCCTAAGAGACTCTCTATATCATTTCTAAATACTAGGAACACAAATTTTAGTGGAAAACTACCCTCCAATAGCTTCTCCAAATGGTTATCCAAATATTACCGTTTTCTATTCCGGATTTTTCGCTAGCCATTAATAGAAGACAAGAATAGCTCTCTTGAGTGCGTATGAGATATAGAAAAACTATTGAAAAATGAGAAGATATAGAAATTGATTTTCATGGCAATGACTCTCTAAATAATGATTTAGAGAGTGATATTTGGAAAGGCTTTTGGAGACGCTCTAAGGTCAGTCTGGATGCTAAGTTTACCTTCTGGTTTTCAATACGTAAAACTCTGACATAAATTAAGACTTTCTCCTAGTGCAAAGTTTCATCGCACGATTTTATAGTGTATTTTACTATTTTCGTAGGTCTCACTGCTCCTATCTTTTCTCTCTTGTCTCTTCCCGCATGCAGTGGGTCTCAATCTTTCCTTTCTTGTCGCTTCCCCCGTGGTGAGCTCCTCAACGCGGGTTGCATCCCCGTTTCGTGACATCGGATACGCCGTCCCTATCGTTTCGTGGTCATAAAATAAATTTCTTTTTTTTATCATTTCATGTAGTTTGCTGATGTCACACCTTATTAAGAGAGTGTTTGGGACTTCCACTTATATTTTTGCTGTTATGCTCCACGAACTTCACCATAGAGCAACTGCATCGTGGAGTTTACGAAGCAGATGGTCTTGTTCGACACACAACTCTGCTAGCTCCAGCAATGAGTTGTTTTTATAGAAATAGTCTATTATGTCCCAAATTAAAAATTCACTTGATATTTTTAAGAAAAATAGAAAACAAATGGTAGAATATTAACTGAGGCTATAATTCAAATATAAATAATTGCATGATAAATTGTAAATGATAGAAAATTAAATAAAGATGTGTACGGATGATGAGGGCGGTGGCGGTGGAAGAGAGACCGATGTGAGATGGCGCGGGGAAAAAGGTTCGACGCGTGCCTATAGGAGTCAAACAGATTAGTAGATGAGTAGACAATTAATCAATGACAATGTGAGTAATTATCTCAAAACTCCATGTGAGAGTACAAAACTCAAAAAAACTAAAGTACTCTTTGAGGTGTTTCAGAAAAAACGTAGAGTTAGTCTTCAGCTCCAGTTTTTTGCGGAGCAGAGTTGTCGAAGCTCGACGTGTTTGACACTACGGAGTTAGAGCGGAGCAGCAAAAACGAGAGCGAATAGTACCAAACACCCTCTAAATACACATAAAACCTTCTATAAAATCTCGTTCTCATTTGATATCGTTTACTGATGTGGTATTTTATCAAATACCCACGAAACCTCCAGTAAAACTCTATTGAAACTGACGAAGCAACCGAGAGCTATTCGTCTATCCCCCCCCCCACCCCCCCCACCCAAAAAAAAAAAAAATCTCCAAAGCCCCCAACGCCGCTCGCTCAGATGCAAATCCTCCGCCATATTCTCTGTCTCCTCCGACATCCTAATGTTGCCACCTCTCTTTCCCCGATTCACCGCTTTTCCTGCCCCTCGAGACCTCTCCTCTCTTCCATGGCATGCGCAACTCCTTGCTGGTCAGCGCACGCGCAACGAATTTCCCCACATATGGTGTTTGGCAATCCATCTGTCCGTCGGGTTCCTCGGTGTGTTTTCTTAGTTTGCGCCTTTACTTCGTTTCTGTAGTTTTAGATCTGGATTGTTGGGAACTTTGGGCTTTTTTTACCCTTCTCTTGTTTTTTGAAGGCAAATGTGGGGATGTGTGGTTTGTTGTTCTGATGAAGTTTGCGCAGTTTCAGTTTTCGGGTTTGGATTGCGACCAACCTGGACTTTTGATTTTTCCTTTCTATGTTGGTTTTTGAAGGCAGGTGGGGGAATTTACTAGTTCCGGCTGCCTGCTCGGTCGCCGTAGTTCCCCTAGCATATTTTTTTTGCTTATCCCATATGATTGCCAAAGCAGACAAAAAAAAATCGAAAAAACATAGAATCGGTTTCAGGCTTAGATAATGTTACTTACGATTTCAATGCTCACTGATGGTACCATCTTATTTATTTCAAATGCTGATATTGCCTTTTTATGCTCTCTAATGATATGATAGATTTCTTCCTGAACCTCGTAACATGGTCACCATCAGTCGAGTAAAAGACGATGAGTCTTGTGAACCATACTTGGGGGCATCCGGCTATTCTGCCAACGTTACTATTGTAGCCAAGGACAACAAGCATAATGCGGACATCCAAGGCATGAAGAACATTGATACCAGAGGCACAATCTTGGAGGTTATAGCTCGAGATGACAGAAGCGATAAAGATGCTTGTAGGGCCACCTCCGAGGTTATTTATGTCGAACCTGATGCATCAGGACAAATTGTGAAAGGAGAGCAAGGGAGCGCAATGGACAATCACAGGGGAGAAATGGTTGCCAGTGACGACAAAAATGCCAGTGATGATGAAGAATCCACTGTGAATAATATACTTGCAAAAAGTAGACACCGTGATGGTTCCATATACAGGGGTATGGATACATGGTGGAAAAGGGATTATCTTATTGCGGACCATAATGAGAGTAAGTGATCAATATCTATTTTTGTATTTTTAAATCGTTGTTGTTGTTATAGATATGATTTGTTTCCTTAAGCATAGCGCATCTCTTTCCATATCCTAGAGCTACATATTTTATTGTGATCCTAGAGATTATTGTATATGAGGAGCTGTGTGCGACATTTTATTGTGATCCTAGAGATTATCGTATATGAGGAGCTGTGTGTGACATTTCCCCAAACCCTGTGACATTTCCCCAAACCTTCATAGCCTTGTACTCCTTTAGTTATGAGATAATTGCACTAGAGATTCTCACACTTGGGCACACCCCAAACCTTGCACTTTACTTTTGCAGGCCCTTCAACTTTCACTGTTTGCACAAATGGGAATCTGCGCTGTTACCTGACGCGAGAGGTTGAGGTGTCATATAGAGTTTGGGCTAGTACCTTATCCCATGCTATGTAGAGTAATTAAATAAGTGCTCAAATACCCATGTGGCTCTGACTAATATGAATGGCAGAATGCACAGAAAACTGATAGATACTCCCTCCGTCCCTAAATAAGTGTCGTCGTTGGTGTGCGTGCCACGTGTTCGACTCAATTTGTAGAAAATGTGTGCAATATTTATATCTCCAAATAATTTTGTTAAAAAACTAGATGTAAAGATCATTCCTATGATATTATTTACTTAGCATAAATATTAGTATATTTTAAAATATAATTGTTGGCAACTTTTTCTCGGGAAGCGAGAGAACGGCACTTATTTAGGGACGAAGGGAGTATAAGCGTAAATAGCAATCTGAATATAGACATTACACTGCTGTAGTTATGACTAGTTTCAAAGTCTCCATACGTGCAGCTACAAACCACTAATGATGCAAGTATTTCAACTCTTCAGGCAGTAACACAATCAATATCACAAGTCAAGTTATGATTAGGTTTAAAGTCTCCATACGTGCAGCTACAAACCACCAATGATACAAGTATTTTAACTCCTCACCTCCTCAAGCAGCAACACAATCAATATCACAAGTCCAAGTTATGATTAGGTTTAAAGTCTCCTCCATACGTGCAGCTACAAACCACCAATGATACAGGTATTTCAACTTCTCAGGTAGCAATACAATCAATATCACAAGTCCTCAGGCTGTTCACACCTAAAGGACTACTAGGTGTTCAGGATCAATATCACAGCCAAACTTTCCAATACCCCTGTTTAACATGAGGACTGGTTGCCACTTTCTTAAATATACACCACTTATGAAAACATATACTCCCTCCATCCCAAAAAACAAGTCATTTTAGGAAGACTAATTAACAAGAAGGTAAAAATGACCTTGTTTGCCTCTATTTATTAGACATATACGACTCTAACTGACAGTTGCACGCACATGCACATGCTAAATAAGGTATAACGACTTGTTTTTTGGGACAAATTTTGAATCTTAGAATGATTTGTTTTTGGGAAGGGGGCGTGCCACTTAGCTAGCAAAATTATAGGTGCATTTTTTTTTGGCCGCTACACAATCTTCACAGGAGGAGACATTACCTCACTGATTGACATCAATTGGTCTTGACAGTTGTTGTGCACCTTAACCCTCTTCAATACTTGTGTCCTCCCTGCTTGTTGTGTGTGGAGCATCAATTGTTTCTGACCTCATGTTGGATATGAAAATGGGATGTAGGAGAGGTGTTTTTCTGCTGCACTAAGTAATTGTTGGTTGTAGTTTTGTGATGAATTCACACACATGCCTTAGCTGTGACAAGGGAAGAAAACGTTTAGAAGTGAAGTTCTCTAGTCTAAAGGGTTGGTAAAGGAAAGAGTATACCTAGTTTACTGTAGATGCAGTCTGGCCTTGAGCTTTTATTGGTTCTTCGTCCTGTTGGTCTTTAAGCATCTCACTGGCTTTTTTTTTCTTGGCTTTGTAGGCTTAATTAATACCAACTTTTTTTATGTTACATCTCTTCTAGTCGTGGTTCAGTTCTCTGAAATGTCTCAGTGTAGTTTGACTCCATGTTTGGACATCTTGTTTTTTCCCTGCACCTCAAGCGGTTGCCTTTTTTGTTGACCTTCTGTGCCTACCTGCCTTATTGTTATGCGAAGGCAGGTTAACAGGAGGCTCATTAGTGTTAGCACATTCACTAGAATCTCTTGTGAAATAACATAAGCTTTTATGTGGCACTAGAACTCTTATCACATTACAAGCATAGGGGTTGTTCCCCTCCCTTGCTCTTCTGCAGTGATACTAGAGGGCATTGAGTTGTAGTACCAATTGACTGGAAATCATTCCAGTCAACTCCTAGCACACCAATCTAATATAAATAGATGGCACACATTGTATGGTTTGGGACAAAAGATGCCATACAATTTTTGTTGGGGTTTTCTCATTAGCCCTATGCTCGTTGTTTTCATTAGAGCCAATGCTTTCATTGAGTGTTCCTGAAGAACTTTTTGGTGCATGTGATACTCAAATAGCATATGCACTTTTGAATGTCAAGTATCTGTTTACAGTTACAAACTTTGATTATGATTTACTTTTTATGAAGCTCGGCTGGAGGCCATGAAGTTATCAGAACCCACAAATTGTATTATACGCAATGGAACTTGCAGGGAACATTTTCCTTGTAGCATGCTGCAAATTTTATCGTTAAAGTTGGCTAAAATTCCAGTGGATTGTGGGTTAGCAGAGTTGTATGGATATATAGCAGTGCGGGATGATCTGGATCCATTGCGTAACTATATCGTCAATTTTAGCAGGGATGATCCCATCGTTGTGGAACAGGTGCACATTTATACTTACTACAATTCGATTATTTCATTGAATACATGTACCTAACACCCCTTAGTATTGAGGTTTGGCTCCAAGCCAGTATAAAACCACCTTGGGGCTGTATTGGTGGCAGTTTTGCCCACATGGTTCGTTAGGTGGATGCTGTCACGTGGGAAAAACTGCTACCAAAGGCCCCCAAGAGAAATCATTTAGGTGGTAGATGGTATGGAATAATTTTGGGGGAAAATATCTTGTGTTGTACTTAAGCGTGTTAAGTAGACTTATATTCCTTATTTTTTAATTACATTACTCATTTCACGATATATAAGGCTATCATTTCCACATGCATAAAATATAGGGTTAATTTGAACAGTGCTATTACAATTCTGTACCATTACTATTCATGATATTGTAAATATACTATTATAATTTACGTAGAATGTGAAAAATATTATTTTGTACCATTCCGTGGCTAGATGAGGTTCCAGCCAGTCCGTGGCTAGATGAGGTTCCTGCCGCCCTTGCCGGCGCTGTCCTCCCTCTCAATGCAGCGGGCAGTGGCCTCGTCGGCAGCCCGGGGCCGACTACATGACGCCCGCCCGACGTCTCTGGGTCAGCACGAGGTCCATGTGCTTCGGGACCACCTCGCCATGTTCTCGTGCTCTCCCTTCTCGCATCAACAGCTCGGCAGGCTGCCATGGCGCCGCCGGCGGACTCAGCCGCACCGGCGCCCGTAGATCCAGCCATGGACGTCGCAGCAGCAGGTGGGGACCCACACAAACGAAGCCGGCCCCAATTCATCACCTGCCTGCCGTGTGTGTTGAGGCCCCTCTCGTTGCAATCGCTGCAACACCGTCGTCCTCCTCTAGTGTGTCGGCTAGGTTCGCGACCACGCCTGTGCCGGCCGTTGGCTGGTGGCTTGAGCGAGAGAGAGAGAGAGCGCGCGCAAGAGAGATGATGTATGGGGAGGAGGGCTGCATCCGCGCTTCACTGGCAATTGTCCCCAGCCCCAACGCCTTCCTGCTGCCCACACACCTTGTCATGCCATTGTTTTGAGATTTTAGCTTGTTGACGACAGAGGTAGAAGAAAAGGGCAGTTTGGGCAATACAAAAATACATGCGTCTGTGGATACACATAAGGAGTAGTCAGCCGTATAAAATGGCATGGTTCAAGGAAAGGAAAAATTATAATGGCAGATTTCTAATATCGTGAATAGTAGTGGTAGATTTCTAAAGCGTGATATTTGTATTGGTATGATTCGAATTAACCCTAAAATATATGAGGTTGGATTACTACAACATCCTCTCATATACCATACTGCCAACTGCAAATTTCTTTTACATCATTAAAGTTGGGATAGATTGTGAATGCTGTATCACTGTGCACTTGAATTATTTAGTATACATGAAGTTTAGTTTGCACTCTTGATTTCCTTAATTAATAAACAGAAATATGATTAGTTTATTGTCGTCCCATAGATATATATTGTTTTATAGCTCTCGTGTAATAAAAAATGCTTTAGGGTTCAATGTGATTAATATGTCCAAAATAGCAGAATAATAGTGCAATTTTTTTTATTTGTACAAGCAACTGCTACCTTTGTCCAAGGTGTATTTTGTTTTTTGAATTGAGTCGTTACAAGTGTTGGCAAAATTGGTCAAATTGTATCAATGTTTAGTGTACAAAAGTTGCATCAATGGATTGATTCTCGAATTATTTTTAGGATGTTGTCGATTTAGTGGCAATTGGCAATATATTGTTAGGGGCCATTTGGTCCTTTCATTTGGAGGAACTGAAATCTACTTAATAAACTACTCTATTTGGCTTGGAATGTAACATTCCACCACTTTCCAAAGTTCACATATTAGCTTGCCTCAAATTCATGGGTTAGAGATGGAATTTGATTTTATAGATCATCTTGCTATGTTTCTACTTTGCAACTTATAGCACGCTCTTTAACTCGCAACCCTACAGTAGAAATGGTTACCCCTGGCCGCCGGCAGATTGCCATTGACGTGAGAAATCAAGCGAGTACAAGGAACTGTGAGGAACGCCGGCGAGAAACACCTCTGCCTTAGGCGATTTCGTGTTTTACGTAATGTCGGATTGTCTACCCATCTTGGGTTCGAAGCACTTAATTGCCGGATACAAACTCTGACCCCTTGGGCCCACATGGCAAACGTTAATGGGTACAATACGTCTTCAACTTCGGAATACACCTTGCTTCACTTGTTACTTGGTTCACTTGCTGTGTCTGGAGTGACAAAAATGCAACACTTTAGTACCTCTCTCGTATTACCAACAATAATATACAAATATAATCCAAATACAATTATATTAGCTTAATTAATATGTACCTAAATTATGATTTTTAAAATGAATTCAATTCCAAGGATCCAATCAGGGCCTAGAGAAATCAAAGGTCAAATCAACCTTTGAAGACTTGCTCCTTCCAAGATGCACCTTACATTTGGAATACATGGACTCGTACCAAAACTATGGGAGTAACATGTATTCCAAAGATATGTGAAGATGACATTAATGATCCGTGTCACTACATAGGTATTCTCTTTTCATTTTACTCGGGGTTATGACAATTTCGGATATGAAACAAAATCAAATGAATAACAAGGTCAAATTTCCTCTCTCTATCACCATTATTGCACTTTGTAACCAATTTGTTTGATACGTGACGAAGATCTTGGTTATCGGTTGTAAAATATTCCTTTTAAGTGAATGCTGCTACATGGGAACCATCTAGCTTTAGATTCTCATTTTATATATGATGAATATAATAATTTTGTAGGGTTCCCTCATCCACATGACCGGCCCCAAGCGAGGGATAGACATGATGGACCTTGCTCTGATCGAATATGACATGAGGGTCAAGACAGGCAAAGAAGAAAAAGATGACCTACAGCTGATCGATGGTGCATCAATTATAGGCCCTGCAGGCATATGGGATCAGCCATATACAATTCGCATCCCTGGCGATTATGGTGCAGTTGATATAACATTGTCACGTCTTGATTATGCAGTTGAGGCGACTGTAGAGGTTCTCATATCTGAAGTGCAAAGCAGTTTTGACTTGTTGCTTAGTTGTTTAACTAGTGAGCTGAATGAGCGAATCTTGCTCTTTGGTGGTGCAATCACTGAGTCATGTGGCTTGAAGAGGTCTGTGGTTGCTGTACTAAAGGATTATTCGATAGATTTGAAGTTCAAAATAGGCACACTGTCATCTATTATTTCTGGCCAACATTGTTGTTCCTTCAAGGCAAGAACTCATGGTCATGATATTCAAGAAATAAAGACTGCTCTTGCTTTAATCTCAGTGAAGGTGACTTGGTCGACCGTACCTTCTGCCTTAGACTGATAACACTAATGCTTCTGTAACGAGTGGGCTCGAGAGACCAGGTGTGGCAAACTTGGATTAAGAACTATTGTAATAGGTTAGCCTTTGTACTTTCTACTTATTCGGTCTAGCAGTCGTATCATGTTTTGTTTCTTCTCCATTATTTTTAACACTAGGCCACTAGGGTTGAACTACAAATATGAAGAGCGCGATGGTCTGGACATAAGGGAAAAATGTACGATTTGTCGACAGGGGGACAAGAGATGACAGTAGGCTCTGAGCCCACCGGTGGGAGCTGTTAGAAATTGAGATTACTCGAGAGAAAATGTAGAGAACAAATCCATGTACATTGATGCCATGACCTCACTTCTAGCAACTACTGAATTATTGTGTCCCCACTACCATTAGCAACTGCTAATGACATGATTAACACTGGCTAATTAATCATTAACCAAGATATTTACAGCACTCCTTGATCCTGCCATTTTTACATGCAAGGACGCTCCGTCGAGACGTGATCCACACTGGCCATTGCCTCCGCCCCGCGTCGGCACGAGGACGGAGCAGAACGTGTCCTGCTCGATGGAGAAACACGAAGCAGGACCACCACGCGAAGCCAATGCTCCCCGGCGGCGCGCTCCCTATCGGCGGCGAGAGTGCGGACAAGCATGGGGGATGGCTGCATCGTGCTAGATCTACATCGACAAGGGAAGCCTGCATAAGAGAGCATCCATGGTCATCTTGTTGTGAGCGGCCTTGCAGAGAATGGAGCACGAGGTTAGGCCTACAAGAGGTTCTGTCCATGGCGTGTTATGACCGTGCTCGCTAGTTGTTCGGAAGAATGCTTCAACAAGAGCAAAGGTAAAGCTTATCATTGCGAAGATGCCGAGTCTAGCAACCAAAGAAAAACTAACTAATCCTGACTTATCTAGAGCATGCAACCAAACAAATGCTATTTGTATTGGTTAAAGCTGACTAAAGCTAGCCTGACTTAGTTAGGGCACTCACAATGCAGACTCTATCATAGAGTCTAAACCTATTTATTCTATTTATTGTATTTTGCTGATGTGGCAGTGTAGTTATTGAAGAGAGAAGGGACTTCAAGTCTTATTTAGACTCCAAGTCTATGATAGCTTCAAGGTAATAAATAAACTTAGACTCTAAGTAGAGTCTGCATTGTGATTGCCCTTATGTTAGTCAGGCTTGGTGAAGAAGTGAACCAATCACAACCATAGTGAAGAGCTGTCCAGATCTTAGTTTCCCTCTACAATCTGCGAAACGGATCGGGTACGTGCAAAGTGTTACACGTAACTGGGTTACTGAAGTTGGCTGGGAAATCACGTGACGTAATAACGAACCCGTTCTTGGACGTGTCACCTGACTCACCTCGCTCGTGCGATTCAATGCAACCGCAATTATGCAACGAATCTGATCAGCTGGCCAGCGGCGGAGACAACTGGCCAGGGTCCCGTCTCGTGGTGCCGTCCGTGGCTGGCGCCGAGCTGACCGTATTTTTTACTTTTTAGCCTTTTTTTTGAAAAATATTTACAAATAGTCTTTTGCAAGTTTGATTTTCGTTTATGAACCCTGACCTTGGCGCCATGACTTTTGGCGCCGAGAAGGCGCCATGATCACTGGCGCCGAGGTCTTGGGAAAGCGTTGAACTTGGCGGTGACATGGCGCTGACATGGACGAGGGCTCGGCGCCGAGCTCCTTGTCCTAAATCTCGGCGCTGAGCTGTTAACCTTTAGATCTCGGATGTTTAATAAGAACAAGTATGTAGTTCTCTGCTATTTACCACAAAAGTCGTGTGGTGCACTGGTTAACTCATGCGCTTGTTATCCTGATGATGAAGACCAGGGTTCAAGCACCGAGCCCAACCTTTTTTTTTACACTTTAAAAAACTTGTATCTATTATAGTTGGTCAAAATGCTTTGCTTTAACATAAGACACATATATTCAAACCTTATTTTTTGAATTAATTTTTATTAGCCGCAGTGAAATATCTTTGTTAATTAATTTTTATTTTTACTTATATGTAGCCGCAGTGAAATATCTTTGTTAATTATTTACCGAGGTTGATATTTCACTCCTTAATTGTTATTTATAATTTACAGAGCTAATTATGCACCATAATATTAATATATAAATGTTATATTTAATTCTTACAATTTTAATAGAACATTAACCTATATTATTAAATGTGACATAGCTATCATAAAAATAATATTTGAAATTTACAGAAAAAACCAGATTTTCAGGTCTGCAGAAAAATCAACGTTATTGTTATTATAAAGGTGACCTGGGTTTCAATAAACATTAAAAAATTAACAAAAAAGATTGTTAAATTGCAAAAACAAGGCTACAAGCCTGGCTTGGACCCAGGTCTCCAAGTTCACAAGTGCGAGCTCTAACCGACTGCACCACATGACTTTTGTGGCAAATAGCAGGGAACTACAGTACTTGTTCTTATTAAACATCCGAGATCTAAAGGTTAACAGCTCAGCGCCGAGCCCTCATCCATGTCAGCGCTAGGTCACCGCCACGTTCGACGCTTTCCCAAGACGTCGGCGCCAATGGTCATGGCGCCGAGACGTGTTTTCTCGGCGCCAAAAGTCATGGCGCCGACGTCAGGGTCCATAAACGGAAATCAAACCTACAAAGTACTATTTGTGAATCTTTTTCGAAAAGAAGGGCTAAAAAATAAAAAATTAGGCCGAGCTGAAGGGTGAAGGCTGAAGGCTGAAGCCGAGCGCCTCGCCTCGCCCAGTCGCCCAGTCGTCGGGCCTCGTGCGAGTCACGCAGCACGCCGCACCCTCGCTTTGAAAAACCGGAGGCTCAACGCTCGAGCGAGGACTAGGGGTGCAGGGCACAAAGAAGAAACCCACGAAACAGAGGCGCGCGCAAGCAAAGCGGCGACGGCTACGCCGCAAGTCCCAAACCCATCCAATCCAGAATCCAGGTAACCCAACCCCAACCTATCCAGAATCCAGGCACCGATCCCCGAAGATTCACGGCTTCTTTTCCCCCAAGCGCTGGTAATTGCAAGCTTTGCGGGAGGCGGGAGACTGAAAGGCGACGCGCGTTTCGTGCTGTTTTGCGGGACTGGAAACGCAGGTTCTGGGAAGGCGTAGGCGTAGGTGTTGCCGTTTTGGTGCCGCATCCCCGGAGCTGCTCCTGCCGCTGGTGGTTCTTCTTCTCCTCTGTTCGTTGGTCGATTGGAGCAGGTGTAGCGGAGGTATGGATGGGAATTTCGGGCCCCAGGAGCGTCGGTTCTCGCCGGCATCGTCATGTGCGGCGCTGTAAGCTTGGCCCCTCCTCTTTTTTTTTTTCTCTTTTTTTTGTTTTGCCTTCACTAACTGAATTTCAAACTATCAGCTCATAGTTCGTTCCTTTCAAACCATCAAAACATAGTTCGTTGCTTTTAATCTGCGACAGATTAGTTGCGCCTGTTGCTCTTTGTGTCTAAACCCCAAATCGTACTCGTACCAGCGCTAGTTAATGATGCATCTAGGTGCCGGTCGCTGTCTTCTACGACGCCTGACCGGTAGCTGTAGGCGCAATACAAGTTTGACACAGCGTAACAGCGTTGATTAGTTTCGGTGTTTGAACAGGATCAGAAGCTTCCTCGAATGCTGTATTATCGGATAGTTAGTTCGATGTGTCCCGTAATCCCGTTAGTACCTCGTCACTCGTCAGCAGCTTTGATGTCGACCTAATTCTTTTAGCATTGCAATTCACTGGTTCTCTATTTTTTTTCTTTGTCGTGTCCTGTGTTGGCACGCAGAATACTGTTTTTAGAAAAAAAAAATAGAGGAATAATGTTTTTATAAAAAATAAAAAGAAATGAAAAGAGGGGAGATTTAAGGCACTACCGAGAGAGACTTCTTTTTGAACAATTGTTATAAACAATGAATATCATATAGACTTACGGCATCAGTTACAACTTACAAGTGTAGTGCGTTAAATCTCATATAAATTACACAAATAATCCAACCCAAGATTAGTTGGATGTGTGCTCATTTTCCTACACTAATCCCTCAAGGTAATACTTACCTATTGGTTTGTTTATTGAAGATGACTGAATTACTCAAGATTAAAAGGAAGGTTCTATAGAACTTGTTGGTACTTGCAAAAAAAAAAAACCTAGTTCGATGAAAGTTCAATTGGACAAATGTATATAAATTCGATGTAATCGGCAAAATATGAAAGTTCGGCCATTAAAACACTTCGTTGAGAAACTTATGCAACATTTGAAAAGGTAACTGGGTGGTAAAAATTAGGCAAGTCCTCCATGAAGCGCACGCATGAAAGGAGTACGGAAAAAATAATTCTATGGGTCACATGGACAAGGGAGTTACAGCCAACATAACATTGTTGACTACTTTTTGGCTCTTATTTCTGCGAGCTACTATATTTCAATTGAAAATGTCATTATACTTCTGAATTTACGAGCTTACATTGTTATACTGTTTCAAGCTATTGGATCCAACTATTCCTGTAATACTCTGTATCATGCTATACTCACTGTTGTCCTTACAGGTATATGAGATGACTCGACAGGTCAGTTATCGATGTTTCAAAGGTTACAATATGTTAAATAACATGCAAAAGGTTGAGTGGAACAACAGGTAAGATATGTGTAGATACAACTTTTTAGATACTTTTGCCTTTCTTATTATTTTTGGCTTTAGCTTTGTTTATTCTGATTATATGATACCATATTGGTAGGGGTTTCTCTACATTCCATGCATTGGTAGCTGCTGCCGTTTCTTTCTACTTGGTCATGATCTCCGACCTCTTTAATGAAGATGCACACAATAGCATAATAATTGATAGAAAATCATGGTTATCTGATTCCATGTTTGGGGTAAGCTGTGCATTTCAACTTTATATGTTGTTCATATATGCTGTGTGTGTTTCAGAATAAGATGAACATGAAAATGTTAGAAGAGATGTTTGATTTCTTTAATATATGTTAACACAGCAAAATATCACAAGCAGTGTTTGATTATTAACATGTAGTGTTTCTTTACTCCATGTCCCTTATCATACGCACGACATAAAGAAACAAGTGTTGCCTCTGCAGGTCTCGATTGGTTACTTTTTGACAGACTTGACGATGATCATGCTGTATTTTCCTTCTTTAGGTGGAAAGGAGTATGTAAGTATCACTCTGTCTTAGCACATGCTCTAGCTCTTAATGGAGTTCTCCTATTGTGTTTTCCTCTATATCAAGGGTTATTTTTCTATTATTGATGTTTCAGCTCTTGCACCACGGACTTTCCATGTATGCAATTGGTCTTGCTTTGTTGAGTGGCAAAGCACACATGTACATACTCATGGTCCTCTTCACTGAAGTCACGACTCCCTTTGTGAACCTCAGATGGTAATATCCTTTGTTGCTAATTTGCTTAGTAAGAACTGATGAGGCTATCATTCATTTTTAAAAATTCGTAATGATCTCTACAGGTGTTTGGACATTGCTGGTCAGAAGACTTGTAATCTTTACTTATACAATGGTGTGGCTCTATTTGTTGGATGGCTGGTACAACAGCTGCTCTCATGAGTCATTAGTTTTTTTTTTAAAAAAAACAATTTTTTATATAGTCATAATGCATATGGTTCAGGAAGGTTTGTCTCTAAATGCTAGGGCGTTGCATAGTTAGGTTCCCGGGCAGCTGTTGTTACTTTTACTATTTCTGCATTCTGTTGTTTACGCACACCAGAGACTAGACAGCACACAAAAATATCCCTGTCAAGTGCGGAACTATCTTTTTTTTCTCGGAAAACGCAGGAGATCTGCGTCTCATTATATTAAGAAGAAAAGAGGGCACGAGGGCCCAGGTTACAGCACCACACACTCACCCAACTCACAAAACGCACACTACAGACCTGACTCCAAAACACCTAGGCTAGCAACGCGGGACCCAAAGTGACCAGAACTAGTCCCCAGGGAGGTGTCCTCTTTTAGGTTTCGACAGATTCAGTGAAAAATGTGCCCATTTTTATATGTTTTGTATCATTACAAATCAAATGGAAATCTAAAACTTCTGGTGGAGCAGCCTCCTTGATATGCTTCTGAGTTGTTTTTGATGATGTGATAACTGGGGGGTAGTGATTAGTGATGACTTCACTATACAAATTGATAAGAGCCATTTTGGGTTTCTTGTTTTTTGGATTTTGGAATAGGGTATTTGATCTTAAAAAACTTTTATGCTCTAGTTTGAATTAACCATAAGGATTTGGATGCCGCTTCTCACCTTCCAAATGAACCCTAAATGTTCTCTTTAATGACCGTTTTCTTCTGGTGAATAGTTGATCAACATGTCTTTTTTCTGCTACAGATTGCTCGGATAATCTTATTCATCTATATGTTCACCCATATGTATTTTCATCTTGATCAGGTATGGGTATTCAAATTTTTCATCATGAAAGCACACCGTAATACAAATTAACCTGGGAATCAATGAAAATCCATTTATTTCTTGTAATGTAGTAATTTTTTAGAATAAGATCTGTTGGTCGGTATTTTTTCTGTTTACATTAAAGGTAGTTCATCAATGATCTGCCAAAAACAAACTTGCAGAAAATGTAAAACCTTAAATTAAACTAAACTATCAGAAGTTATGATTGTTTTGGTGCTTTTGATTCTGATGATATTGCGCAGCTGAAAAAATTAACAGTTACGGAATTACTTGTACAGAAGGTTTCACCATTAACGGCTAGCCGCAGAAACTATATTTTGTTGTAGCAGCATGCCTGCACACAACTGCTGAAAAAAATTATATCTTCGCTGTTTGGTTAAAATAATCTTTGGTGCACTGGTGAAAAAAGTGTGATTGTTTTCTATTGCCGATGCCATCCTTGTTTTCCAGGCGAGGTCCATCTTCAGCTTGGGATTCTTCAGCTTGGTGGCAGTGCCGTCGGTGGTTGCAGTGATGAACGTATTTTGGTTCTGGAAGATACTCAAGGGGATGGTGAAAACCCTTTCTAGGAGGAAGCACAGTGAAAATGGGAAGCACAGTGAAAATGGGAAAACAGACTAGAACGAAGGATTCTAAGCACTAAACTTTACATATATATGAAAAAATATAGTCATATATTCTTCTCTTTCTAGATCTACAGTTTAATTCGTCTATGTACTTACGGAAGGGTACTAGCATTAATTTCTCACACAATTGTAATTATTTTGCACTAAGTGATTAACTTGTCGTCAAAGATTAAGTCGGCATCCCCCAACTCTTAGAGCAAGATTAATAATACAGCCACCTTGCTGGCTGCAAGGATTTTTGCAGTCTTCTCCCAGCCTGCTCATATAGTAGTTAGTCCTTCACAATTAATACAAGGTTCACTTATCTGTCCCACGCAGTTTCATGATTCTTATGGCTTAGAGCATCTCCAACAATTTGGTAAAAATCACTTGCTAAATCTTGAGTTTTAGCAAGTTGTTATTTCATTTGACAAGTCAAAAAAAGACCTCTCTCCAACAAGTTACTATTCTTACTTGGTAAAAATAGAGGGTGACATATGAGACCCGCCTGTCATTGCCGAGGAGATGGCCTTCCTCCGCCGGAGCATCTTCCACCGCTCCACCACCACCGCTGTCCTCCTCGCCCTCCACCTCCTCCTCGTGAAAATTAGCCCTCACCCTCCACCTCCTCCTCGTGAAAATTAGCAGCAATTGTATTATTTTCTCGTGAAATTCTCCCAAGCAGGCAGCCGGCTACTGTGCTTGACTGCTTGAACGCGAACGCGAACGCATCGTGTTATCCCGGCTCCGGCAAAATGCACCCGCTCCGCCGCCTACCGTTGATCCCACTTGTGAGCATCTAGGCCCCCAGTGGTTTCGGTGATTGGATGACAACGGTAAATTACTATGACTAACGTGTGTTTTGCAGAAACAGTTGAGTTAGGTCATGGTAATGATGATCGTGAGGGCACTATGGTATTCATGCCCCCTTATTGATGGAATTCGTTCGGTTTTCAAAGGATGGACGACGAAGACGGTGATAGGCTAGTTCTAAGTGTCACTTGGTGTTGAAGGACACTTAGAGTAGCATAGGTCTTTGTTTTATCTTTGGCCGTACTATTAAGAGGGGTTTGAATGGGTAGCTTGACCTAGGTGAGACTTTTGAGTTAGGTGTGGTGCACACTTGTTAACCAAAGCCCTAGGTAGCTTAGAAAGGTCCCTAAGATCATAAGGAAGAAAGTTCGTGAAGGGAGCGTCGCAAACCGAAGTCGTTTTGGACTTCAAATAGCGACCGGACGCTCCAACCCTATTGACCGGACGCGTCCGGTCAGTAGTGTTGGCTGAGGAGCAGGTCTGGCTGTGACCGGACGCTCCTCAGTAATCGACCGGACGCACCAGGAGGGTGAGTCCGGTCGCATGCAGAGAGGTTCCAGAAAGCAAAAATGATGACCGAACGCGTCCGGTCAGTGGTGACCGGACGCATGAGAGCGTCCGATCAACGCTTCGTACGAGTGTCAGAAAGCACGTCATGTAGCCGTTGGGCACTGACCGGACGCGTCCGGTCACCCCGACAGTGCGTCCGGTCAGTGTGTAAACTGGCTGGACTTACCCCTTCGTGCATGTTTCGAGTTGGGGGGTATAAATATGCCTCCCCCTCATTCATGCTGTAACTCTTGCTCATTTGAAAGGTTGCCAAACACATTGTGATTCCAAGTGAGTGCAAGAGGCCTAGTGAGGTTGAGAGATTTGATAATTGAGTGATCAAACACCTCATTAGTGAATAGAGAGTAGCAAGTGTGCATCCACCCATCTCATTAGCCTTGCGTTGGTCAAGTGAGAGTTCTTGCTTGTTACTCTTGGTGATCGGCATCACCTAGACGGCTTGGTGGCGATCGGAGAGCTTGGTGATCATCCGGAGGCATTGTGGATGACCCAAGCCAAGTTGTGACCGGTAGCTAGCGATTCACCGGGCCGGAGTGGCGAAGAATCAGCTCGTAGTGAGCACTTGATCCTTGCGCGGATCAAGGGGGAGCGATACCCTTGCGCGGGTGCTCCAACGAGGACTAGGGGGGTGTGCCGACACCTCGATACCTCGGCAAAAAGATCGTCATGTCATCTCTACTCTCTTCTCTACGCATTTACCTTTGAGCAATTCAATTTCGCATTTACTTGTTGTTCTTTCATAAGTTGAATTGCCATGCTAGAGTAAAAATGGTTTAGTGATAGTCTTTTGTGCAATTGATTCTTGTCAAACACACTTCTAGGCACTAGGGGGTTAATTGGGGCTTGATAGGTTTTATTATCGCAAGAAGTTTTAGAAAAAGCCCAATTCACCCCCCCTCTTGGGCATCTTGATCCTTTCACCACTGCCACGTGGTCCCGCACCCCGCCGCCTGCTATCGGCCGCGGCATCCGCTGCCGCCGCCGCTTCGCCGCTTCCATGGCCAGGCCTCCACGCCTGGCGCAGGGCGCCGCCCAGCAACCTCCGCACGTGGGGCCCGAACGGTCCCTACGCCTCAGACGTCGATGAGCCGGTCGATGAAGCCGGCGCGGGCTCGTCGCTGGCGGAGATGGGGGCGCTCGTGCTGTCCACCGTCGATCCCCTCGCCAAGGCGCGGCTCACCCACACGCGAAGAAGAATCTGTCCTCCAATCCGGCGATACGCACTCGGCTCTGCGCGCGACGGGGCTGCATCCGCAGTTGGGAAAAATAGCAAGTTGATTTAGGGAGTTGTTGGAGAAAGTTTTTTTGTGTTTTTGCCAAGTTTATAAGAATACCAAGTTGATTTAGGGAGTTGTTGGAGATGCTCTTATAAGAGCATCTCCAAGAGTTTGCCAAAACTCACTTGCCATATCTTGTGATTTGGCAAGTTGCTAAAACATATGGCAAGTAAAAAAATAAGAGCATCTCCAACAGTTTGCTATTTTTAACTTGCTAAAAACAAAAATAACTTTTGCATCAGGAACCCTGGACTTTCGACAAAACAACTAAGCCCTTATATATAAAGCTATGTATCTTAACATTTTGCATAAAGATCCAGAAAGTGAAATAAAATTGTGTAGCTGCCCTTCTTCCTCTTCACGGGGAGCGCACGCACGGGGACGACACGGGGAGCCACCGCCCGGCTCCCTGCTCCCGGCGAGCGCGGCACGGGGACGGCCTCCGGCGATGCACCGCCCGGCGACCTGCTCCCGACGAGCGCGCCACAGGGACGGCCTCCGGCGAGCCACCGCCCGACGCCCTGCTCCCGGTGAGCGCGGCACGGGGACGACCTCCGCCCCTGGCAGTGGCGCCGGCCCCCTCCGGCGCGGAGGCGGTGGCGGAAGCCGCGACCCTGGCGCGGGATGGGCTGGGCGGCGCGAAGGGAGGAGCAACTACATTTTGGCAAGTCCCGTACCACTCACAAATATGGGAGTGATGGGCTGGTTTTTGGCAAGTTGGCAAAATTTGCCAAGTCATATGCCAAACTGTTGGAGCCTTCTTTTTCTAGTTTTGCCAAAAAAAACAAAGGATAGTAAGTGGTTTTGGCAAACTCTTGGAGATGCTCTCACTCTTAAACTGTTGCAACAATACCCCGTGCACCAATGCACCATTTACTGAATATATCGGCCACTGTCAGTGCTCGCTTGGGAGCTGATTACACGCGAAAAAATTGAAACACTTGTCGGCAATGTTGGCGACATCCATGTGCATCTCGTGGAAATGAACGTGAACAGACGATCCATTAGAGGATGTTTGGTTTCTTTGCTGAGAAGGGCTAGCCGGCCAGGCAAGGCCAAGCTAACCTAGCTGAGCAAGACCAGGAAAAGAGTAGAAACTTGCTCGGTGATTCAATAGATACTGCAGCAGCCAGTAAGTGCGACTTCTGAAACATGGTCGCATGGATCACTTACCCACACATTTCGTGCAAGCATCTCATAATATGCGTGTGCGTGGCTTGCTCAGGCCAAAGATGAGAATTGGCTCTTTTGGTTCAGCAAGATTTTCCTTGCTCTCTCAGGTTAGCTTGTCTCGCAAAGCAAGTTTTTAGAGCAACTAACAAACATTTTTTTTCTTGCTCAATAAAACTAGGTTAGACTGAGCAAAGGACCCATTGGGATCCTAAGTTTCATCTGGCTGGCTGGCTGGCTGATAATTAAGAATTATATCGGTATTATTAGGTACTCTACCTTAAAATATGAGTAACCGTTGTTTAAAATTAATACCAAAACATAATGGTACTTTTAGATCCTCAACTCCTCTCTCTCTCCTCTTTCTTTATTGAAGAACACCAATTTCTTCTATATATATATATATATTATATATATATGCATCGTACGTTTTATCTTTAATTTATGGCAGAAAACTACCTTACTAATGCACCATCCTATTTGTTTACTTGGTGTACCAAAGAAATCTCCCCCACTGATATGTCCTCACTAAATCCACACGTAAAATTGCACCCAGAAAAATAACACTATAATAATCAACCATCCAGATTTATTTCGTAACTTTCTCTCTCCTTACTCACTCATATCTAACGGACCAGATTAGATGTATGGTATAACCCCTCCTCCTCCGTAAGTGAAAAATCGCAAAAAAGCGGAAAAAATCTCTCATGCTAACGAGGTCTGTTTGCGACCCCTAAATTAACGCCAGCCAATTGTGCCTTGCGTAGTAGGGGGAAAAAAAGCGGAAAAAAAAATCTTACGTGCAAACAAGACATGTATGTGATATCCCTGGATTACTGCCGGCCAATTGCCTTGCATAGGAAAAAAAACAAAAAAAATCTCGCACGTGCTCAGATCGTCGTATAGAAGAAATAAAATACGAAAAAATGTGAAACCGTCGGCCGTGATTCTAACCTTAAGATCGACCAATTGTTTTGCATGTGCCTAAGCCACACTTACAAGATCAATTGTTTTGCACGTGCCTAAGCCACACTTGCAAAGCCGTCATCTGGCGAGGTCGGTCAATCGCCATGCATGATTCCACGCCACGCTCCCGAAGACATCGTCCACGATCCCAGCTGCGAGGTCGCCGATCATGATCCCAGACCACCATCCGACTCCACGGACGCAGTTGAGGTTGGTCAATTGTCGTTCGTGATCCGAGGCCACCGTCTAACTCCACGGACATAGGTAAGACTCATGCACGCGTGAAAAAACATCTGCCGCCACGACGCGAGCCCGCCGTTTGTCGTGCCGCGAAGCCGCCATCCGCATCCACGCATACGAGCCACCACATGCACCCCGCCGGTCATGCCTCCATGCAAGTTGTGTGCCATCCCACGTCGTGCCCACAAAGATGTCGTCCGCGATCCCGGCTACGAGGCCGCCGCCCGCGATTCCACGCAAGCGCTCCACACGCACACCACTGCAATCACGTGACCGCCGCCTTCAGAGAAAGTTGAACTATGAAAAAATAACTTTAGTTGTTTATATTTTTTAAAAAACAACATGATGATTTTGTTATCATCGCCTTGTAGATTCAAATCGATGAAGGGTGTTCTTCAATTATGAGAAGAGGATAGGACGCGTAACCCTCCAGAGAAGGTAATGTTTTCTGTAACATACATTATTTCTCATGTTGCAATCAGCAAGTTTGTAAGCAATAATATGTCAATATTATCATTAGTTTAAACCATTGCAACAATATTTTATTATCATCTACAAGTACACACTAATTCTTCTTCCCAAAGCACGACGCATATTAATTAATTCTATATTTTATTTACAATTATTGTTATCCCTGTGATATTATCAAATCATAAGATTCTCAATGCCAGTAATATTAATTTAGAAAACGTTTTTACCTTTAATCTGAAGCATTATATCTAACGTAGCTGAGTAATTTTTGCTACGATCCGACGGCGGTATGATGTCTTCTTCAATAAGGCAGTTTACTATTATTATCCTGGAGAGCTATAATGTCTTCAGATAACAAGACAGTTTAATAGACAACTAATGTCTATGACCCGTTGTGGACTGCACCCATAAAAAAAAGTAAAAGGAGGCAGTCCATCTCGGGGTATGCTTGTGATGTGAAATAATATTTTCTTTGTTCTTCGTGTCTAAAAAAATTTATAAAGAAAATGAATACAAAGACATCTCAAGAATTTCTCACTGAACTGAAGGTTTTGACACGTGTCCATCGCTCGAATCTGGTTGGTGATATTATATTTTTCAAAGATAAAGCATATTTGGAACTAATATGTATCTGCATCTTAATTGTTTAGTATTGAGTGCGGATGTAATTAACATGTCTGTGAAACGTGAAGTGGATTTGAATATAAATATTTTGGTCTATATGAATTTTTAGACTTCAATGTTTTGAGTGACATTCGTGGACCGTAGTGTTAGCACGGGCAATATACTAGTAACATGTAAAGATTTCTAATTAATAAGGGTAATATGATATGCTAGACTCTTTTTTATTTTCTTTAAATTAAATTTCTCAGGGTTGTTTGGTTGCTAGTCACACTTTACCTTAGCCAAGTTTGACCAAGTTGGTAAGTGTTTGGTTGACAACTAAGTTTAGATATGATTATTTTAGGCTCCACATGTCATACAGTAAAAAAATATGGCAAATTTTATTTAGTCATGACAAAGTGTAGCAACCAACTTGCTTGTCATATTTCTTGGTTTGTTATAGTACTTGTCTAAAGTTAGTTATAGTACACTATAGCTAGCAACCAAACATGTCCTGATAAGAGCATCTCCAAGAGATGATCTAAATCGTTTTGCAAAGCTAAATTTAGCTATTATGAGGGGAAAAAAAGCTCTCTAACAGACTATGCATGTGACTCTCTAAATTAGATAGCTCTCTATCCCTGGACTTCCGCTATCCAAACATAGATAGCCTGTGCCGCTCGCCAATTGGCCTCCGCATGCACTAATGAATCTTCCCTGAGGGAGGCGTCTCCTTCCGTGCTTCCACGTGGCAAATTTAAATATAGAACGTCTCAATTTAGATAGTCTGTTAGAGTAATCTATTAGTTTAAGAAAAGATTTATTTTACAAAATAGTGAAATCACTAAATTTAGATATATTTTTTTGACTAATGTGTTGGAGATGCTCTAAAAGGTGCACCACGGATAAGAATTGACGCCGGGTCAGTGGCCACTGGCCAGTGGGTTTCTACTTTCTAATTCGAGCTGGGCAATGGGGCAGGCGTGCAGCAGTAATAAAAGCTTTCGCTTTGGGGGTAGTATCCTGTCCTGACCATCTGCCTCGGGCGCGTGATCGCGTCGCATCAGGCTGCCTTGTTCGTGGTGCTGGTGCGCAGCAGGCGCCCCGCCGCGTCCACAACGTGTTGGACATCGACATCGGGGGCGGTGGGGTGGACCGGCTCGCCCGGCCGACCACCGTGTGCGTGTGGTCGCTATTTTTGTATCCTCGTTCATTATCAAGTATATTGGCATCTCTCAGAAGAATAAGGGTCTGTTTGGTTGGTGACCAGACCTTGCCACGCCACAGATTTATCGTGCCACAGTTTTTCTGGCAGTCGTTTGGTTCACTGCCACAGCTATGGCACGCCACACTTTCTTAGCACCATGCCCCACATGTCATAGACTCATTTTCGTGCCAAACTTTGCCACAAGTGTGGCTTCGATTTTGCTCGCCACACTTTCTGTGGCAGCCACAGTTTGCCAAAGGTCAGGCGTGGCAAGTTACGGTCACCAACCAAACACGCCCTAAAATCAGAAGAACAGACAAGTTCTTCCCTTTTCGTTCTTTTGGGTTTTGGTTAACCTTTGTACTATATATTCAGATCCATTAGACGATAGCAGTTAGCTAATAGCACATAGCTAATATTAGTTGGCTAACAATTAGGTAGCTACTATTTATTAGCTGATAGGATGTTTGATACACAACTAATTGATGGAGATAGTTATTTTTTTTCCATCTAAATAAATTTTGTTTGGATTCACCCATCAGCTAAAGTTTATAGTTAGCTAAGATTTCAAAGGTAAACTATAGTCAGCTAAAAGTTCTTCCAACTAACCTTTAGTTGCGACATTTGGGTCCTTCAGCTAATAGGCTCAGTTACACTTTAACCGAGTTTAGCTATATTGAAACATCAAATTTTAGATGGTGTTTTAGTTGCGCCATTTAGATCCCTAGCAGCTAAATTTAGTCAGTTAAAGGCTAAAATTTAGTTGGTAGATCCAAACAGACTTCTATTAGAGCATCTCCAATCGTTATGCATTTGGAGCTATGCATTTGAGGCAATTGGAGCACCCCAAATGAAAATGGCAAGGCTAAATTCGGGTGTTCTCCAACCGTTATGCAAAATGCATAGTCCAACATGTATTTTTTTTCCGAAAATATTTTTTTCTCGGCAAGAAAACCGCGGAGGGAAAGAGAATCGCGCGCCAGGGGAGACCGAGAAAGCCGGGATGTGTATTTGCATAGCCGGACTCCTTTGGCATATATGCCAAGTTTCCCCCTCCAAATGCATAGCTATGTAAAATGCAAAGTCCAAATGCATAACGATTGGAGGGGTTTTTTTTAGAGTTTTATGCATTTTGGTAAATGCATAGCCCAAATGCATAATGATTGGAGATGCTCTTAGTTGCTATTATCTGATTTGACCCAATTTGACCCAACTAATGGTATACTCCGTAGTTGTTATTTAGAGGTCCACCTAGCAATTAGCTACTCTATTAGTTGTACATGTCTCAATGAAAAGATAATTATTAATAGATAGTTATTATCTATAGATATCTAGATACGATCTAAGCTTAGCATGCGAAGTTCTGTTTGGAACACAATTTTTATGTTGCTACACTATTTCAATGAAAAAACAATTTTTATAAAATTTATGTACAATTTTTGTGTTCTAAATATATCTAAACCTGGTACCTGACCGACAATTCAGCTTTCTTAGACTCAAGACAAATTGCGAGTCGGTCGAATCGTCCTCCAAATTTATCGCTTTAGGAAGTTTAAATTTGCTGCTACGATAACACGTATTATTTTGGATTTGTTCATTTAAACTTATTTTAGCTGATTTTAACTGTTTTTTAATAATTTTATGTAAGAGAGGATAATTCGTTGTATGACCGATAAGCCGACTGATAAGTTTAAGGTAGCAGAGCCACATTAGATAATTAGACGATTTACTTTGCCTAATATATACACAGTCTTTTTATTAGCAAATAAAATTATTGATTACTGAATCTTTAAGTAAACAAAATTTTGTATAGGCGAGTTATTTTTTTAACGCTTCCTAATAAAAGCTCGATGACAGTAGAAAGCAGCTTCCTGGAAACGACACGTTCCCTCTTCTGTGCACAGGGAGGCCGAACCCACCGAGAAGGCCAGCAGAAGCCATGGGCCATGGCGGACGAGAAAGGAAAGGGAGCCCCACCTCTTCCAAAAATAAACCAAACCCCACGCGACGCGAACACGGACTCCCCTGTCCCGGGCTCTCCTCTCGTCTTCGCCGCCCTTGCCTTCCCCCCCGTTCAGCTCTCCATACTTCCCGCTCCTCCCCTCCTCCCGCTTTGACCACCTCCTCCCCCATATCTCTCCTTCCCCTCCCTTCCACCCACCACCACCACGCAGCATCAGCATCCGAAATAGAAGAGACAGAGGTCGACAGGCACCGACACGACCCATGTCAATGTGGCGCGTCTCCCGCTCCCTCCTCCGCGCCGCCTCGGCCTCCACCGCGGCGGTCGGGCGCGGAGCCGCGTCCCGCCGCTGCGTCCCGCCGCCGCGCGCGCTGCAGCGCTGCGGCTACGCGTCTCTGCCGGACGCGGCGAGGAGGGACGGGGAGGAGGAGGTGACCGCCGCGGAGGCGAGGCGGCTCATGCGGCTGGCCAACGTGGAGGCGCTCAAGCAGCGGCTTGGGGACGGGGAGGTGATCCCGTACGCGGACCTGCTGCGCGCGTGCCAGGACTCCGGCGCGGCCCGGACGCACGCCGAGGCCGCGGCGCTGGCGGGCGCGCTCGACGAGGCCGGCGTCGTCCTGATCTTCCGCGACAGGGTCTACCTCCAGCCCGACAAGGTCAGCTCGCATTGCCGCCCTCTCCTCCCCCCCACACTTTATCCCCTCCCTGATCCCCGGTAGAAGTAGAATCGCCGCGTTCGAGTCTCGGTTTCTCCGGGCGGCAACTCGTCGGGGGCTTTCGGATTTTAAGCTGCGTTCTATCCGGTTCCCTCGCCGCCGGCGACTACGTTCGTTAGTGCGTCGATTGTTCTCTCATACGGTGAGGTATGACCGGGTCCATGCTGGCGGTGCCGGAAATCTTAGGGAACGCATTTTCGATGTAATCAAGGAAGGAATGATACATGGTAGTTTTTATTGAGGCATTAGATAATTTTGTTCGGCAAAAAAAAAAATGTGCCGCTAAGCATTCCCCGTCCACACGGACACAGCCGCTGCCCGCTGGGCGGCTCAAGTACAGGTCCGTGCAACCATTAAGTTCCAGATTGTGAGTCGCATTAAGTTCCAGATTGTGAGTGGTGACCCGCGGGCCGCGGCCTGCGGGGTTTGCCCAGCTTCCGGCAAGTGCAAGCGATGGTCCAGGGTTACATCGCCTACGGATTATGGAGTACTACCTATGGTCCATAAACCATAGATCCAGTCGTTAGAATTGCATGTGCCAGTCGACGGCAAGCTAATACAAGTAGTCTGGTGAGAACAATGATTCATTGTGCACTTCGTGCGGCCTTCTCAACTTACTGATCGGGACTGGCCATTGAAATCATCGGTGAACTCGTCCCGTACTGTTTGGACTAGTAGCAATCCACTTGCCGGTGGCGCTTTCTGGAGGGAAAGGTGATCGGTATGCGTCGCAGCCCATATGCCGCGACTGGTGGCTTACGGCGTGCTCCTCTCGGCTGCCCACGCGGTCACGCCGGTGCAGCACCACTGGAAAAGTCATCCGGTTTTCTTCCATGGGAGGAATCCATCCGCTTGTAAAGCATCTGATTGGTGCCCTTCTTTTTTCTACTTTGCTCTGTCCTCTCATACACGATGGGTCATTGCACATTTGCACTGGAGAGGCCATTGCCCCTTTGCACTGCCTCTATCCTGATTTCATTATCTCGTGGGCTTGTGGCACAGGATGCACTGCCCATTATCTAGACTGCTTGTTTTGTATATTGCACAGATGGGCCGAGCTACCAGTCTACCGGGCAAAGTCTGTCCTTCGATAATGTGGTAGCAAAATATAAATAGTGGGTGTCTGGTGACAAGGACAGCTAACTTCAAAGTTGGTTGCTTTTCACAATGCTTGTCCTATGCTTTTTTTGTTTAAATAGCCTCATAATAGTTATGCGTTACTCTCACTTTATTCAGGGGGTGTTTAGTTGATAAGTGAAAAGTTTTTAGGTGTCACATCGAATGTTACGGTACTAATTTAGTCTATTAGAAATAGACTAATAAAAAATAAATTACATATTCCGTGAGGAAGCCGTGAGACGAATTTATTAAGTCTAATTAATTCATCATTAGCATATGTAGCACAATATTATCAATTCATGGACTAATTGGGCTTAAAGAAATCGCCTCACAAAGTTATTGCAATTTGTGTAGTTAGTTATTTTTTAGTCTACATTTAATATTCCATGCAGGTGTCCAAACATTCGATGTGATAGGTGAAAAGTTTTTGGGGTGAGAACTAAACACCCCTTTAATAATAATGTGATGTGCAATTTGGAGACTTGTGCAAGCTTAACTATGGGACATTATCAGCAAATTTTGTAATTACCATTCCTCATTCAAGTTGATGGTGCTGGATGTAAATTAGCTATTTTCTATTGACCATTTGGAACAAAAGCATGAAGCTTCACGGAGGATCTTCTACTATACTCTTAAAATCATGTTTACTTTCCATTATATTCCACATTTTGTGTTTGAAATGTAACTCTTTCATATTTGTTGCACATTAGTTTTCTTATGATCAAATTCTTCCATTTTAGGATAGGTGACATTGTAAGTTGATTTTTCATGATATTGTCAATCCATGTCTTTTTGACATGTGAACATTTCAGCGGTACATGGTGTAGCAAGCTGAAGATTAGGAGTGTGGCCTATGCTCAAATTTCCCCTTTTAAATTTCTCAACTGGTTCAAATTAATATAGGTTCAGATTTAGTGTATTGTAGTCTTCACATACATTAGCTATTTAGCTTATACTTACCTTTGGTAGATGCTAATACTTCTTGTTTTATACAGATTGTTGATCTTGTAAGGAAAGCTATGCCCCTTGCACTGACACCTGAGAATGATCCGGGGAAGGAAGAGCTCAAGCAGCTCCAGGCACAGTTGGAAAACATCAACAAGCTTGCACACAAGCAGGTCCGGCGCATCCTCTGGTCTGGTCTGGGTTTCTTGATCACCCAGGTGGGCCTCTTCTTCAGGCTCACGTTCTGGGAGTTCTCGTGGGATGTCATGGAGCCCATCACGTTCTTCACAACCACAACAGGCCTGGTTGTGGGATACGCATACTTCCTCATCACATCAAGGGACCCAACCTACCGAGACTTCATGGAGAGGATGTTTGAGTCTCGGCAGAGGAAGCTGATCCAGAGGCAGAACTTCAACCTGGACAAGTACCTTGAGCTCCAGAGGCGCTGCAAGGATCCCTTGGAGAAGGCATGCGGCACGACCAACCCTGACATGGCTCATCTCCATGAGCTATCCATTCACAAATGACAAACGATTCACCATTGCTTCGTTACTCATTTCTTTCTCTGGGAGAAATGATCCCCACTAGCAAAAGTAAGCGGTGTTTCTTGCACCTGTGAGATACCTTTTCCACGGTCTTCTCCTATGCAAATGTGTAGGTCAGTATAATCCTTTTTGTAGCGATGCTGAAGCACAAGCACCTGATAGTTGAAAGTTATCTGCATGGCTGAAACTGGAAGCTTACTACCCAGAACTGCGTAATTCTGCAGGCTCTACTAATATACTGTTTCATTGTGACTTATTAGCTCTATGTATCCTATATGAAAACTCATTTGTTGGCAACTAATACGATCCTAATTTAGAGACTTATATTTGATCACGTGCCTTTAGAAATGTACTTGGAAACGAATCTGTGAGGGTTGATATCAGAAGCACTACAAGCAAGCACGTCGTAAAGGCCATTCTCGTCATGGCTGTGTAGCCGTAGTGCGTTGTGCGTACAGATGTGGTCCTACATTTACAGATACAGAACTACAAATTGCGGTTTGCACTGAATCAGGAAACTCGTCAACACATGAATTGTGAATTTTGTGGAATTGCATCTGACGAAAAACTCAGATCATTGCACACTGAGGAGATGCACGCGCACTCGCAGTTCTCACTGTTCATGCTCTGACCTTTAAAAAATCTCTCTTAAAACCTCCTTTGGCTGCTTGAAACTTAGAAACTTTACAGGCATGTACATAAAATTTACACGAATTAGTTTAGTTCATAAAAAGGTATGGAATTTAGAAAAAAGTTCTGGTGTTCCAAACTGAGACGGAAGACTGGCATAATCCAGTGTCTGTCGTTCCAGTCTTGCATGACCTATCGAGTACTCCCTCCGTCTCTTTTTAATTATTGTCCGAAAAACGTGTCTGTGAGCAGATTTGATAGTTATTTAGGGACGGAGGTAGTACACCGCAACCTGTCTTTGCATACTACTGGCATTACGTATACGGGTAGGTATATGGTAGAAGTTCCACTCAGGCATTCAGCTGTTGGCTGGGCAGGGGACTTTTTAAAGTTGCCCGTGTCGGCGCGGTATCCTGCACACCTGCACCAGCACGTCGGCCGACGGTGCCCCACTAGTCAAAGATACTGATGCCGCCGCAAGCGACCGAATCCAAATCGGCGTTCAGTTTCAACTTGACAGTGACATCTGCGTGGTTTTCTTCACTTGGAGGTTGGAGCTCGTTAGGGCGTCCGCAATGATATTCAAATCGCTAGCTATTCGGTCTCTAGGAAGAATGTTATTGGCTCTTAGGCCATCCGCAATGGTTGTCAAATTGCTAGCTAGGAGGAATTCTATTGGCTCTCAATAGCACTTTACAAATAGCTAGCGAGATGACGTATAAAAATAATAAAAAAATAGCACTCTTATTGGCTATCGAGGAGAGAGATCAAATAGCTAGCGACTTCTCAATAGCTAGCTATTTGATCTCTCTCCTCGATAGCCAATAAGAGTACTACTTTTGTAAGTTGTCTCATCAAAATAGTATTTATTTATATGTCTCATCTAGCTAGCTATTTGTAAGTTGTCATTGATAGCCAATAACATTCTTTCTAGAGACCAAATAGCTAGCGATTTGAACACCATTGCGGACGCCCTTAATGTCAACTTACAAATAGCTAGCTAGATGAGACATATAAAAAATACTATTTTGATGAGACAACTTACAAAAGTAGCATTATTATTGGCTATTGAGGAGACTCTCTCCTCGATAGCCAATAAAAGTGCTACTTTTTTTATTATTTTTATACGTCATCTCGCTAGCGATTTGTAAAATGCTATTGAGAACTAATAAATTTCCTCCTAGCTAGCTATTTGACAACCATTGGGGATGACCTTAGATGTTGACGTCTTTTTTCTAATATTTACAAGCTGGCAAACCCACAGCGTAAAGCTGGGTATGCCTGGGAATAGGCAGGAATCCAACTTGGGTCTCGTACAGTTCCCCAAATTACACAATATCACATTGAATCTTTACACGCATGCGTGAAGCATTAAATATACGTAAAAAAATTAATTATACTTTAGTATCTACACGTCGAGACAAATTTTTTGAGCCTAGTTAGTCTATGTTTGAGCAAAGTTTATCAAATAATAACGAATATGCAAAAATTTTGTCCAACTGAACGAGGCCTTGTTCGGGCCTCGCTAGCCCGGCGGCATCCGTGGCTTGATCACCTGCTGCTCTGCATGAAGCACCGGCCGGCATTCTCCATGGCCATAGGCCCATATTGCCGCAGCCCGAGAGCTCCATAACAGCAGTATGCTATCTCGTATCCAACCGCGTCGACCACCCCTCTACCAAGTTTATTTGCACGCACCGAATCACGGTTATCCCAGCCCATCATTAAGAAATTAAACGCCGTGAAGATTAAAGTTCAGCCGCACCTTTGGTTCCTTGGAAAGTTTTTTTACAAGAAAAATACTTGCTTATGTCATGGTTACCTGGTACTTCCGTACAGTGATTCGTATTTTATTTCGGCTATATTTGTTTGCTATAATTCGGCTTTAATTCGTACAAATCAACTATAAAACTGTATTTTTTTCTCACAACAAATTAGCTATTTCAGCTTATGATCGGGCTTCTCTTCACAAATTACTATGACAACTACGCATGTACACACTACATTCCTAAACTCACATGCAATTAGCAAGCGTTGCCGACAAACTACATACTCTATATTGATATAGATTATGCCTATGCATCCATGCATACAATGATGAATCTAGAAAAATAAGTCAGAAGAGGCTTTATCCCATAATCTTTCATCTCTAGTCTCTCTTTCTAAGCTTAAATATGTGTAAATTTGTAGAAGGGGCTTAGGAGGGGCTCCATGGGTCCGAGTAGCGCGGTAGCCAGGACTCGAGCCCACCCTGCCTCAGTGTTAATTGGATCCGTCTCTGCATACATCTATGATATAGTAATGTATCTATATCTATATGATAAGAAAAAAGCCTAGTACACTAGAACCTGCCGACTCACACCTTGCAAGTGGATAAATAAGGTCACAACTCACAACCCTAGACATAGGATAATCATGACTTTTAGGTATCATAAAACTGCTATAACAGATGTGTTTACGGTCAAGAGTGGTCGTCTAAACCTTCACACAATTAATAAATTTGGCTCGTTAATAATCTGATACCGAGCATCTCCAAGAATTCCTAACAAAGCATTCTAATCTTTTTTTTGCAAGAATAGAGAAAACTGTCTCCAAGAATTTTCAATACCACCCCCAATCTTTTGATACTTGGAAAAAGAATCACCCAAAACACACAAAGATTCGCGTGTCTACCACACGCGTATCAGTATCCTAATCTAAAGATGAAAGAGTGAAAAAAATGAAGAGTATGAAACGGTTCATGATAAAAATGTGCAAGAGAGAAACAATATATAAAAGTGGTTAGGATAATTTAGAAATATCATGTGACTTCTGATGTAAAATTGTCTTCTATATTTTAGGAGTGAACTATAGAAAATTATTGGAGATGGTGTTATTTATTCCTCCTGATACTTCTTTGGTAGTTGGAAAAGTTCATATTTTTTTGGAACAAACTATTGGATACTCTTTGAGATGCTCTTATGCTTATATTTTTTATATACGTTAATGTGATTTAGGAATTACTTAAACTTTAGTAATCATTGTATAACTGGATGAAGGGTTTTGCCTTGTTTCCTAAAACTGAGGTTGTTGATGATATATCAATACTATTCGGGTGGAGATTCTCTCTCTCCTCGTCATAGTTCTAAAAATTGTCTATGGAGAATAGAGATTCCATTGCTAGAATAAGGGCTTATTTGGATTTCTTCCTCTAAACTTTAGAACACTTAAGCTCACTTTTAATGTCTAAGAGCAATTCCAACAACTTAGATATTCTTGTTGTGGAGGCTATTTTATAATTTGTATAGCTAAAAGTAGACTCCAACAAATATGATATTTGACTTTGGAAAATAGAAAGATGAATATCTCTTGTTTTTTGTTGACCATATATAGCCAACCACAGGCGCTCACTATCTGACTTTGTAAAATAGGAAGATTGTTGTGAACCTCTTCTTTTTTTAGGAGTTTTCTATTTTACAAAATATTTGAATTATGAAATTTGTCTACTAATGTGAGGCGGGCTAAAGTTTAAAGCTAACTTTAGACTACTTGTTTGAAGACTGTAGCTCTAAAGTTTAGAGCAAGAGATCCAAATAAGGCCTAAGCAAGACATCGTATATGTTATTTGGTTTAAAACAATTGTCTTTATGTAATACTCATAAGTGTTTGTTTTTATGATCGATATTGCTACTATTATTTGTTTATGATGTCATCGCTCTATGTTTAGTGTGTGCTTGGTTTTATCTTAAAATCAGATGAGATACTTGGTAACTGATTTTGGTGTACTCTCATATGGTTGATGACATGGGTGTGGTGGGTTAGGTTAGGACTTACTCCCTCTGTCTCAAAATAATTATCATTTTCACTTCTTGTGAAGTCAAACATTTTTAGCTTTGACCAAATATATATAGAGAAGAAATCATTAATATTCACATTGCATATATAATAAGTATCATTAGATTAGTTGGTGAATATTTTTTATAAATTTATTTGAATACAAAAATATTTTTTATAAATCTAGTTAAATTTTAAAAAGTTTGATATGTACACTTATTTTGGTACGAGAGTAGACAGAAAGCACTCGATTCTAGAATGTCTACTTGGACCAGTAGTGGCTCTATGTGTGTTGGTTACTCCCTTTGTCTCGTAAAAAGAGTCACTATAGAATTTGTGCTATCAAACTTTCTTAAATTTAACTAGTTTTATAGAAAATAATAGCAATAATTGTAAGTTTATTTTGAAAATATATTCAACTGTATATCTAATGATACTAATTATATATCATAAATATTATTATTTTCTTATATATTTGGTCAAAGTTGAGAATGATTGGCTTCTCAATGCAAGAATAGTGGCAGTTGGTATACAATAAGTCCAAGGATTTGTCACTGAGTTGTAGAAAATCTAACAAGGTTCACTAATTTGCATTGTCAACTTGTGATATCCAGAGCACACGAGTTTTAAAACAAACGTACTGTTCTGGTTTAACTCCAGTGCGCCATGTATCTTCTGACAGTATAAGGTTTGTCTCAGTGGGAGTCTCATGTGAGTTTCGTTTGCATTAGATAGGTTGATACAAAGACATGTTTTATGTGTAACAATATATCTAAGAAGAGAGAGAAGAAAATAGATGAAACTCTTTAGGTACTATTTCCAACTCTCTATTGGTCCTGAAATTAAATGACTAGGAAAAAATGAATTCTTGCATTGATAGGACACGGTAGTCTTAGAAACAACGTTATGGAAATAATTAAACTATCAATTGAGCCTTGCCTAAAAAGAATTGCAACATGAATTGTTAGCGTGTCGGGGGTCATCGTTCTCCGGTTCAAACTATTATAAGATGCTTTGGTGTGTTACTGGTGAGGCACACTTTTACCTAGCAGCTGCGCTTTAGGTAGGATTTAGGGCTCAGGATGTTAGTATGTGAGGGCTGAATTACATGGTTACCTGCCCACCCATCAACCTATATATGCAGCACATATCAGCGTTGCATTGAGCGCTACTCTTAAACAACCCAGACAGATCGCGCGACGAGGTTCTTTGTACGAAAGAGATGTGCACGAATTAAGGGTTCTCGTTCGGTTCTTTGGAAACGAGTCTTGAAACAGTTTCTAGTTAGAATGGTTCACTAATTTGTATAATGTTGATAAACTGGAATGGTTTCTAAGTCCAATCCAATCTAACCAACCTGATCCTTAAGGATTTGTTACATACTTTTATTTGGAAGTATAGAGATGATAATAATGTATAAAAAATATATATAATAACTTATGGAATCGTATATATTAAATTAAAGCTACAAATTTTATCGTGGTTACAATAATATCTCACGGATGACGGATGCTCTTTTTTTTTATCAGCTGGAACCAGAAGCCATAGCAGTAGTATATAGTAGTGATTATGATAACCTATTGATCCATATATAGAAACACTTACACAAATTTCAGTACGAAATTAAACGAAAGATAATAAACATCAAATTAAGTTGAATGAGGGGACATATGCATGTACATATACATAATAATATGAAGAACAGTAGTTTTGGCTGAGGGACTTATTAGATAGACAGGCTTATATATCATCATCATATGCTTAACTCCTACAATGAATGGTTCGAGACGGCGTCTGATCTCGAGGGGTGTTGTTACTCATGCATGCAGGCATGCAGGCATGCAGCTGGGTGGCCATCGCCTCTTTCCATGGTCGCCCCTGGTACGTAGCGAGTGAGTGACTGGTGCGCCCACACTGATCAAGTCTTGAGCCCCTTGATGATTATTCCTCGGAAGCGAAAATGAACCGGACGACGACGGGACGAACAACAGATGATTACGAAAGGAACGGAGCTAGCGATCGAGAAAAGGTCTCTCTCGCTCAGCTCCTTTGTATACAGCACCGCCCGTGCGCGGCCGGCCATCGTGACGAAGGGAAGCCGAATGCTCTAGACGGCGAGGTAGGACGGCGGCATGGGCAGGCCGACGACCTTGCCGCAGCGGAGGCTGGTCTCTGGCATGTTGTACTCGTCCCTGAGCGACCGCTCCGGCGAGATGACGCTGACGTACAGCTGCTCGCCGAGGTATTCCCTCTCCCAGATGTTGGACCGGACGCTCCACATGCCGGCGTTGTCGAACGTCATCATCACCGCCGTCCACGACCTCGGGTACACCTGGATGGTGTGCCGGCTCACCGTGTCCAGGAGGTTGTACGTGCGCCGCGCCGTCGGCGTCCATTTGCCAGGCCCCATGCTGGATGGGGGTCATCATCATATCATCAGGTAGAGCGACATCGATCGATGATCGATCAATCAGCCAATTACCAATGCATGCATGCATCAGGTAGAGAGTAGAGAGTAGATCGAGTATGAATTTATTATTACAGTACGTATATATATATTACCCGACGGCGAAGAACGCGTAGCCGTCGATGTGGACGGTGTCGATGCTCTTCTCGGGGTTCTCGAACACCACCTCGATGAACGTGCGGAACTCGGCGCTGATGACGTTGGGTGCCATCTTGGTGGGCGCGCTGCTGGCGGGCGGCACGTCGCCGATGATGTTGTACTGGAACACCCCGTCGGTGACGTTGAAGTACTCGGCGAGCTTCACGGGCGTCTCTGGGTCCACGTGGGAGACGCCGTTGAAGGCGAAGCGCTCCTTGCCGTCCACCTTGCCGCGGCCCATGCCGAGCCTGATGGTGCGGGTGATGTTGATCTGGCCGTAGTGGTACGACCCCTGCGGGTTGGGCCGCGCCGCGCTGGCCGTCAGGTTCCAGCGGAAGGACCTGGCCTGGTTGATGGACCAGGCCCATCCGCTGGGGCTCTCCGGCAGCTTGGCCGGCGGCGGGGCGCTGGAGCCCTTGTAGCGGATCGCCGCCGTGACGCTGCTCGTCTCCTTGATGAACCGGGTGGACGCCACCAGCAGGTAGTCGCCGGGGGCCTGGTCGGCGGTGACCAGGAACGACAGGCACTGCCCGATGTGGAGGTCCAGCGCGTCGTAGTCGTTCTGCATCGTGTGGGACCCCTCCATCTCCACCAGCTTCATGATGTGGTTCTGGATGCGGATGTTCAAGGACGCCTTGATGCCCACGTTGCAGACGCGGAACCGGTACGTCTTGCCGGCCTCCACGTTGAACATGGGCGGGTTCGACGCCTCCTTGTCGCTCTTGCCGTTGATGACGAGCCCCGCGGGGCGGCCGATCCCCTTGCCGGCGTCCAGGCTCTTGGCCAGGGCGGCGTGGTCCTTGGTGTACCAGTCGCCGACGAGGACGGGGAATTCGTCGGCCGGGGTGTCGAAGGGCACCGGGATCAGGTCGCGGCTGTGGACGCTGATGAGGCCGTAGGCGCCCGCCGCCCGCTGCATGCCGGTGCTGGGGTAGTAGAAGAAGCTGCCGATCTGGTCCTTGGGCTGCCAGTGGTACGTGAAGTTGGTGTTGGGCTGGATCGTGCACATGGTGCCAGGCATGCCGTCCTGCCACGAGTTCTTCCGCTGCTGGATCCCGTGCCTGATTGATGATCAGGCAGCGCACCAGCAATAATCGATCAAAGCAGCAGTAGTCAAGATTCATTCATGCATTGCATGCATGTCGATTGATCAACACTACTCTACATACTCACCAGGTGAAGAGGAGCGGCTGGTCCAGCATGTTGAACACATTGACGAGGATGTTGTTGTTGGATGAGCAGTTGATGGTAGGCCCGGGGAACATGTCGTTGATGAGGATCACCTTCTGCGGCGTCCCGATGATGGTCCTCGTCCCGTACGTCACCTTCCACTCGAAGAAGTGGTAGGGGTCCTCCGCGCGCGCCACGGCGGCGACGAGCGCCAGCACGAGCAGCGCGGCGGAGGCGCCTCGCATTGCCATCATCATCCCAGCCGACCGCACCATCCCTCGCGGGGGCCCTCGGTCGCCTATGCGTGTGTCGGTGAGAGAGCCGCCGCGCGCGCAGGCGGTGGTCAGGTCAGGTGGTGGTGATGCTGTCGATCTGGCCGGTGGCGGGGGGCGAGCACAGCGAGTGGGGACAGGCAGCCGGGAGGGCCACGCCTTATATGGGTCCCTCGCCCGTCGCAAGGAGCGGTGCGCGAGCTGTCCGTGGCGCGGTGGTTTGCCCACAACGGCAAATGCCCCTCCGTCTTGCCCGCGCGTCCGTTCGCCTAGCCCACCGCCCGATCTGGCTGCCTTGGCCAGTTGGCCCCTGCTTTGTATCTATTCTTGACCCGTTCTTGGTTCTTGCATTGCATGGCATTGGCATGCACCCCAATCCCCATGAGTAGTCGTGTTGGATTGTACAGTACTGTGTTGGTCGTCAATCGTCATGTAGCCAGCCACTCACTCAGTCACTCGTGTGTTTGTTTGGGCGCGTCACTCTGGCCGAGAGGCCGTGGTGTGAAACGACACGTTCACGGGCCGCCACGGCTCGGCCTGCTCGCTTTGCGTCCAGCATTGAAAATTGAGAGTTTCGGCCTGTTTATTACAGGAAGGAAGGGGATGCGGATGACAATTGACAACAGAAACCCGGCCCATACCCGCACCGTCCCTCGCGGAGGGAGGCCTGGAGGGAAGGAATAGGATGCCAGAGCCCGAGGCGGAAGAGAGAGGGGGAGTGGCCGACTGGGGACGGGAGGCGCGACGGCGGCAACACCGTCGGCGAGGGCTGTCGGGATAGGAGGGGAGGCGAACCGCAAAAGCGCGAGCGAGCGCGCGGGCACCGGCTCACGGCTCCTCTGCACCACCGCCGCCCGCCGGCCACGTCCTCAACGACCACACTGGAGGTCTGCCTGCAACCTGCATTTCCTCTCCCTCTCCGTCTCGCGCTAATTAGACCCTCCCGCCATCGGTTTTGAGTTCGAGCGCCGCCGCCGCCGCCGCCCCCACCACCACTACGACGATTGGGTTCTGCGTTTATGCTAACTACTAGTAAATGCGGGGTTTCAGAGGCATCGATCGATGCGTTTGCTGAATGCTGATGCTTCACTAAATAATAATTCAGCTAGAGATGATTTCACGTCCACATTTGGTTGTGGAAAATCCTGTGTAATAGCATAGCAGCTCGCAATCCTTGGGAAAATTTTGCACAACACATGTATCAAGTAAACTAGCTCTGTGATACGATACAACCGAATTATCAGGGAAAGGGAAATGCAGCAAACGGAGCAGTCCCCCTACGGTTGGCTGTGTTTAAGCTCTGGGCGGGGCGGTCCTTCTGCTATGCTGCTGCTGCTGCTGTTCGAGCGGGCCGTGACCACCTGTCCACTGTACAGGTGCGAGGTCCCCGCGTGCTCAAACTCCACGGTGGATGAGCTGCCCGAGCTCAGCCCCTCGCTGTGCAGCATCGCCTCGATCTCCTTCACCACAGAGTTCATGGTGGGCCGCCGCGAGGCTGATTCGTCCACGCACTCCATGGCGAGCTGCACGAACCTCCTGAACCCTGCAGTATGTGCGGCATCGTGGATGGCTGGGTCCACGATGCCTTGCAGGCCATAGTAGACGTGGTCATTGGGGTTTATGGCCATCCTGAATTCCCGGACGATATACCTTCCCTTTGATATAGGCAGCCTGCCACTCAGTATCTCTAGCATTACAACACCGAAGCTGTACACGTCACTCTTCTCTGAGAGCTGTTGTGTCATGTAGTACTCTGGGTCCAAATAGCCCTATGACATGAAATTGATCGTCAGGGACAAGAGTAACTTAACCAAAGGAAAGGTTTATGATAATTGATATGAAGTACTGTGACCAAAGGACCTACCAATGTTCCTTTGACTTGAGTGGAAATGTGGCCCTTTTCAGTGTCTGCGACTAACTTTGACAGACCAAAATCAGCAACTTTTGGTTTAAAGTTTTCATCCAAAAGGATATTTGTGGACTTGACATCTCTGTGGATAATAGGTGGATCAGCAAGCTCATGAAGATATGCTAGTCCTCTTGCCGATCCTAGAGCAATCCTGAGCCTCTTCTTCCAATCCAGATAAATTCCTCTAGCTACATAACAAATATATTTTTTATAAAATAGGAAAGGGACAGGGAAGAATGTAACACTTTTGGGCTTGTTCCAAGGTATTATGTACATACCTTGTAAGTTCTGTCTTAATGTCCCATTGGAGACGTATTCATATACCAGCATCTGCTCCGCTTGTTCATAGCAAAATCCTATCAGACTTACCAGGTTCTTGTGGTGGACTCTGGATAGCAACTCAATCTCATTTTTGAACTCCATTGCACCTTGCTTTGATCCATACTCTGCTCGTTTTATAGCCACATTTGTTCCATCTACCAGTATTGCCCTGTAAACCTTTCACATGTGAAGATGAATCACTGCATTAGCTGTCCGTGTAAAACTCCTTAAAAGGAACTCGTATAATGCAGGAGCTGGGATAATGTTTTATTCCATCATCTATTTTGTATGCATAGCTGTTACCTTTCCATAACTTCCTGATCCTATTTCATTGTTCTCTGCAAAATTGTTGGTGCAAGTCTTCAGTTCATCAAACGAAAAGAACCTTGCTCCTTTCAGCTGTGGAGCACCTCCACTGTCTTTTATATCGATTCCCCATGAAGCTAAATTTTGAATATGCATGAGGAAATAATCAGCAAAGTTTTGTCAAACTACAGTACTTTTGACCTTTTCTACGCGTTATTACTGCTTACATGCATGTGATCACTATATTTTTGTACACTTTTTCTGTTACAATTTTGTAAGCTTTGAAAGGCCGGGCATTTAAATAGGATTTGGAAATTGGATGTTGGTTTGGCATGCTGACCTAGTTAGTATACATAGCTGTGTCAGTTCTGCTGTATATATTTATCATATCTCTAAATGATAGCCTATCAGGCTACCATTTAGTTAACTAGCTTTAATCCTGCTTAATTACACCGCTAGATAATCTCATAACATGATAATATTGATATTCTTATATGAAGTAAAATTGTTTTTTTTGTACAATCTAGCACCAATAAGCTGTATTCATTATACATTTGGAAGTCTGTAACAGCTCTAGCAAACCATTGGTACTCTATACTGTTACAGTCCATTCTCAACAAATAAGTGGCATATATGTTTCCATTTTTACTTCATCAATGTGAGGTTATGTAGACTTTTTATCTGGTTTTATTAGTTTTATCGGGGTGTCTTTCTCACTGGTTTTCTATAGATGTGTATAGATTTAATACAAAATAAAGAACTTTATTAAATGGTGCAACCATGGAAAGCACATTCTGATAATTTAATGTTTTTCTTAAAGAAATATTTGGTAGCTTTAAGAGCTATACTGTTATCAGTCATGTTATTTGGAATCTCACCGAAAGGATTTGTTCGTCCTGATAGTTCCCTAGTTCTTCTCTTTTGTAATAAAGAAAATATTGCCCCAGAAGTTACTCCAATAAGAATAAGACCACATGCTACTGCAATTCCAGCGACAGCACCTGTGCTTACTTGCGATTTTCCACCATCAGCTGCTCCTGAGACAAGATAGCCTAATGTATTTCATGCATAATTACTTGCATACATGATTAGATTTAATAATTTTAATACCTTCAAAGTGGACATATGGATCTGCTACAAAGTAATAAGGTCCAAAACTTTGTGGTGGCTTGTAAGTTTGATTGCTAAGATCAAAGCCTATTCTCGTTACTTCTGACAAGTTAAAGGATGTTCCGGTCAATGGAAATAGTCTGACTTCAACTTGGAGGTAATCATCACTGTTGAAGCGGATATCAGAAAGGAAAACTGAACCATGTTGCAGTCCCAGCTCTGTTGAGAGGCTAGCTTCCAATAGCTGAAAGTGCTCATTGTTTCCCAAGTCTGTAAACATTGGTGACCTGAAGAAAATCGTACCCATGTAGGGATAGGCACAGCCACAATTCGCAGGGTCTAGACTTTGATCACTGGAACAAGAAGCTGAACCACAATGGGTTACACTAGTAGTGTATGATGTTACGCTACCTTGCTGGATACTGCAAAAGTGGCTACTGGAGAATTCAGGATCCAAGCACACAGGATTTCCCACAAGTCTGCCAATAGAGGAAGAGGCAATTCTAGTGAGTAAATGGAGACTAGAAGCAGCATGTCGTCTTTTGTTTTGAAGCATGCAAGTACTCACACTAGTGTTCTGTTGTAGCTTTGTGTTATATTGGCTGCAACTATACGATTGTTTAGCAGATTGACTTGCTGCAGTTGTTGAGTGATGTTGCCAGTCATGTCAAGTGTCCCATTGAAGGCATTATTGCTTAGAATACTGTCTGATCAGTGACAAAATTAAGCAAACATGTGAAACTTTGCTAGTTATTAAAAAATATTTTGTTGTATGTTTCCAGAAAATTACACTTGCTGCAGTGCGGGCAAGGTAAAGATCCTGTTGGGAATCTGACCATGCAGTCCTCCAGAAGCTATTGCTCTGCATTTTAGGATATTATAAGGTGATATGGTTTTCACTAAATCAGAAAATATAGTGCAATGAGACTTGTAGTGCATGTCTTAAACAACTCACACTGAAGCAAGTGTTTTCAGTGTCAGCATCCAGGTTGGTATGGCAGACGGATCAAATGAATTGTTGCTTAAATTGCTGGGTGTGAAAATAAAATTCATTAGTACTTGCATCATGTTTATATCTGATGACAGTGCAGAGTAGAAGACAAGGGTGGTATCTTACACCACATTAAGTTTTGTCAGGGTACTGAGGTCTGGCATTGTTCCACGGAGCTGGTTGTCTGCAAAATTCCTGTAGAAGATAG
This sequence comes from Coix lacryma-jobi var. lacryma-jobi, assembly GCA_009763385.1. Taxonomy (NCBI): domain Eukaryota; kingdom Viridiplantae; phylum Streptophyta; class Magnoliopsida; order Poales; family Poaceae; genus Coix; species Coix lacryma-jobi. Next base: position 18,560,565 of record CM019827.1, read on the forward strand.
TTATTCAAAATACACTGGAAACTCTTAACTTACGCAAATGTGTTAGTCATTTGACCAGGAGGTCAAAAATCATACAGCACTTACAGTGCACTTAGGTCAACTAGGTTGCTGATATTGGTTGGAACTGCTCCTGTGAATTTATTATTGTCTAATCGACTGATGAAGATGCAAAGAAGTCAACATTATTGCTGAGAATATGGTTGGAAGAAAGAAAAATGCCAAGATACTCACAGAATTTGGAGGGTGGTGATGCTACCGAGTTCAGCAGGGATAGGACCAGTCAATTGGTTATTGTCAAATAATCTTATGAGGATAAACAAAGTGGTCAGTACAATACTTTAATGTGTAAGCATTGCTAGCATTATAAATTAGTACTGCCTTACATATGTTCGAGTCTCATGCTAGGGCTAAAGAGGCCATCGAGATTACCAGTTAATTGGTTTCTACTGAAATGGCTGTTAATTGATCGGAGCAGAGTGTCAGCATGGTAGGAGCATGAGTAAAAGCATGCATACTGATCATCCGTTCTTGATTTATGGGAGATAAGAAATGCTAGAGAATCTTACAAATGTTTGGTGTGTGTAAGTAGGTCAAGTCCTGGAGAAGTGGTTGATGAAATCGGAACAGGACCAGAAAGTTGATTTTCTGACAAGTCTAGCCAGAAGAGGTTGTTGAGTAGGCCAATTGAAGCAGGAATTCTGCCTGTAAATCTGTTTGAATTCATTGCCCTGCAAAGTATATTTCATTGCTTGTTCATTTCATCAGTATAGGCAAAGCAGCAGCAGAGAGGTAACAAGAACACTGAGTTGGGATTGAGATTTTCTATCAGTGTAATAATTCTTACAAGAATGAGAGCTGCACCAAGTTTCCTAATTCTTCGGGGATGCCTCCTGTGAAGCTGCAGGCAGCCAAGATTCTGAAGATCCCAACGCATTAGGTAAGCTTCATTGATTTGTATGATATATAAGAATTTGCCCTTAGGATCAGGACTTACAATGTCGTGAGCTGCCTGAGGTTTCCAATCGAAGTGGGTAGTGGGCCACTAAGACCACTGTTGGAGGAGAGGTCCCTGCATGCACCATAACATATGAGTGAATATGATGTCTTTTTTCCCCTCAAACACACAAGAGAGTTATGCATCATTTCTTTAAGAGATTTGGAGATTACGTATAGCAATAGCAAACTTCAAAACCAAGAAAGTTTCAACATATTCCAACTACTAAAGTAGATGCTTAATTAAATGGAGTAAATGCTACTCCCTCCATTCCAAATTATAAGTCGCTTTGACTTTTCTGGTATATCAATTTCGATATGCATCTAGATTACATGACAGAATCTATGTACCAAAAAAGTCAAAGCGACTTATAATTTGGAACAGAGGAGTAATTAGGATGAGATAGATGATAAGGGTGCTAACATATGTACCAACTACTCCTAATAGATAAGCATAAGACTTATAGGTCCATCATTCTCCCCCTAAGTCTTGTGTGGCGCCTTCTGGGGAATTTTGTAACACCCCTGGTGTTAAAATAATTAAAATTAATTAGAATTTAATCAGAAAATGGCTAAAATCCTAGATGGAGGAAAACCCAGCCAGATGTTTGTTGCATTCATGCCGGTGCATAATTTTTATTGAGTGAAAAAGAATTTTATTAAACTCGTTTAGGGCGAATCGAATTTATTCTATTTCGAAACCAAATAAAAAGTTTATGAAAAATTTTACAAATTAAATTCAAAGTTTTATTTTAAAACCTAGAGAAAATATTTTGGGAAAATTCTTAAACTGATTTGGTTTAAAAAGGTTTTGATTTGAATTTGAAATAAGATTTGAAATCAGTTTTGAAAAGAATTTAGAAAATCAAAGAAAAAGAAAAAAGAAAGGCAAAAGGACTCTTTCTCCTCTCTCTCCCTTCTCCTCTTTTCAGCCCGACCTGGCCCAATCTCCATTCTCTAGCCGGCCCGCCTCCCACTCCTCCTCTTCTCCCCACGCGCGGGCCGCCCCTCTCCTTTTCCCCTCTCTCCTGGGCCGAGCCGGCAGCAACGGCCCAGCGCTCCCCATCGCGACGGCCGCGCTCTCCTCTTTCTGCTCGGCCCGCACCCCTCCCAGCCCAACTCCTCTCTCCAGCCCAACCCGCCGAGCCCATTTTCCGCCCCCCTCTCTCCCAGTCGCTGACGAGTGGGCCGCTTTCGTCAGACCTCTCCCCTACCTCCCGCACGAATCGGACGGCGCCGCCATCCCCGACCTCCTCGCTCCTGAGCCCACACCACAACCACCCTCCCGAGTCCAGCGCATTCCCAGGGGATGTACCCCATCCGCTTCCCTCCCGATTACCCTGTGAGCCGCAAACCCCGGTCCACCATCAACTTCCTCTCGCGCAGATCAGATCGACCGCAGCGACCGGCCATCCGAGCTTCAAGGACGGCCCTCCCCTCCTCTCCTCCTATCCGCCCTAGAGAAAGGGTTCCCTGGCACAGTAGAAGTAGACCGCCACCGTCTATACCCTCCCCGTGCACCATCTCCCTCTCTAGCACCACCACTGAGAGCCACCAACGCCATGGCCGAACTGACCAAGCTCGCCGACCTCGCTACACGAGGTTCCACTCACCCCGCCGCCTGCTTCATCGACACCGCAAGACCCCACCTCCTTCCTCGCAGCGCCTTTCATCGCCAAACCGCGCCGGAGACATCGCCTCGCCTCCCAAGCTCGCCAGGCAACCCGCCGCCGCCGTTCGCCTTGACCTCCCTACCCACCACCTCATGGTCGGCGGCGTCACCACAGCGAGGCCCCTGACCCCTTCATGCCCCTCCGCCGCTCGCCAGAGTGCCCCGTCCACCGGAGCACCGTTCCGATCTCCGCCGGCGAGGCGCCGCCGTCGGGCCTCGACGCCACCCGACGCTCAAAGGCAGCAGGGAGAAGGGAGACTCCATGCGCACCGTCAGATCTTTCTTGGATGATCCAGATTCGATATTAACCCTGGTCAACATGGTCAACGTGACCGCCCAGTCAGCGCCCTTTCTAGCCAATCCACAGGCGACACGTGGGAGCCACGTCGGCAGCAGCATGTCCACGCCGACAGGCTCTGGCCACATTGCAAAAAGGCCCCTCCATTTTATCGTAATGAACCCGCACTCCACCTGTCCTGTTCATTGAGTCTTGGTTATTTTCTGATCTAGCCCTCTCCTTTCCGAATAAATGAGGCCCGGTCCAGAGCTCTTTTAAATTCAGTTTTTATTTATTTAAATTACGAAAATGAGTTCAATCTAATTACAGTTTTGCCACTCAGATTCAAATGCTCATAACTTTTGCGTTTTAACTCCGTTTCGACCCATTCAACTTGCGTTAGTTTCATAATTTCGTTCTCTACGCAGCAGATCTATTAGTTTACTGTTTTGGTACTGTTTGTTGTACTGTTATTTATTTCAATGTATTGTGCCATGTATGTTGCTTGGGCCAGAGAGTGCGGAGTACGAGGACGCTCCAGATTTTCCTTGTGATCCAGTTGATTCGACCCAGCCCGCAGGCAAGTGTCCTTGAACATCTTGCACCTACTTTATTTTACTTTTGGTATTAGAGTAGTTTAGATCTAGTAGATGCATGCAATGTCAAATTTGAATCCTATATTATGGTTTACTAGATCTTTCTCTATTATCCTTGTCGCCTGTTTTGGGATGTTCGGGTAGGTGTCTTGCTTATCCCTGCAGTCATGATTGGGATGAGAGTTAAAATGTTTATAATCTTGATTAATGAACTATGAAACGAATGTGGACATGGTAATTTTGTAGTAACATGGTTATTAGGTAAATCCGGCAGGATGGAACCGTATTGGTGGTTTTGTGCCATGGACTTGGCAGCTCTTATTTGGTTTTTGGTTCGGGGCTCGTGCTAGATTTATCCTGCCTGGATCCCTAGGACCCGGTTCTCAGAGCATGTAACCCGGCTTGACAGCGCAACCATGGGATCTGGATGGGCTGGACCTGGCCAAGTAATTAATTGCCTCCAAGTTGAGGGTTTACACGGGGTCGGATTTGTGGCACAAGAGGGGGCTTCTGCAGTGGTGCGTATATCCACTGTTAGCGGTGAAACCTTAGTGAACGTGTAAAACGGACTTGGAGGGAGTTTTGTAAAGGCCTTGCAGTGCAACCTGCTATACACCTCGGCAGTGTTTAGCGTGACGGGACCTGCACGACTCATGGGTAACGATGTGCAACCTCTGCAGAGTGTAAAACTGATATATCAGCCGTGCTCACGGTCACGAGCGGCTTGGACTTCTTTGAGATTAGTTGGTTACTGGTCGGTTTTGGGTTCGGGTCATCCGATGGACTTCAGGTGCGGTTGCCTGATGGACTTCAGGTGTTGGTTGCTCGGTGTGACTCCGAGTGTGGTTTGCTCGGTGCGACTCCGAGTGTTGTTACTTTTCTACAGAGTCTGTCTATAACCTAGTAAATAGGTGCATAGGATTAATAGGATTAATAGGGTGTGTCGCTTTAGGCGCTTGAGTCAAACAAAGTCAGCCTACCTTTGTTATAAGCCTCATAAGCATATATTTCCTACACTTGCGGAGTACATTTCGATGTACTCACCCTTCCTCTTTGTCCCCCCTGCTACCCCACCCAGACGCTGGAGACTACGCGTACGAGGAGCAGGAGTATCCAGAAGACGGAGGCTACGACCCTGACGACCTGTACTAGGGTGGCGCTACCCCCGGTCGACCTTCCTGTGGAGTGGAGTCCAGATCTTCCGCATCTTCATCAGAGTTTATTTTAGAGTCAGTTTCATGAGAGTCTGTACTTTTCTTTCAGACCCGAGGGTCATTTTTGTAATAAAGTTCGATATTATTAATAAAGCATTGTTTTGATATTTACTATGATGTGGATATATGTATGAAAACTGATCCTAGCATACATATATTGTGCTCCAATTTTGTTCTTAAAATTGGGGTGTCACAAATTTGGACCATCCCAATCTTGCGCGAAGCTCTTGGAACTTGATCCGCCCAAGGGACTTAGTCACAAAGTTGGCAAGCTGGTCTTGAGTGTTGATGTAGACAATCTTGATGCTCCCCTCATCCAAACAACTTCAGATGAAGTGGTACTTGACCCGGATATGCTTGCTATGCTCATGGAAGACGGGGTTCTTCGCGAAGGCTAAGGCCGACTTCTTGTCCACCCTGAGCACCACTGCTTTTGCATCTCTTCTAAGGAGATCAGCCAGTAGCCGAGCCAACCAGAGAGCCTGAGTCGAAGTGGAAGTGGCAGCGATGTACTCTACCTCACAACTAGAAAGAGCCACCACTTGCTGCTTGACCAACTGCCATCTGATCAGACACTTACCGAGAAAGAATAGTGTCCTGCTGGTGCTCTTGTTGGTGTCGATGGCGCTGGCATTGTCGTTGTCGCTGTACCTTGGGAAGTGTGTTGCGTCGGGACACCTTGGGTAGTGCAAGCCGTAGTCGGAGGTACCCATGACGTAGCGTAGGATCCTCTTCACAGTCTGTTGATGCTCTGTTGTTGGTCGCTGCATGAACCGACTGACGTAGCCCACGACGAACGTCAAGTCCTACCGCGTGTGGACGAGGTAGCGAAGGCTGCCCACAATGTGTCGGTACTGCGTTGCGTCCACCTCCTCCGTCGTGTTGTCGCGGCTCAACTTCAGCCTCTCCTCCATGGGAGTGTGGGCTGTGTTGAAGTCGGTGAGCCCGCCTAGCTTGATGATGCGCTTGGCGTAGGTGGTCTGGCGAAGGGAGATGCCAGAGCTGTCCTGGTGGACCTCGATCCCCAAGTAGAAGGAAAGAAGCCCCAAGTCGCTCATCTGGAAGGCAGCCTTCATTTCCACCTTGAACACCTCCTCGTTCTCCTTGGTGTCGGTGATCACCAAGTCGTTGACGTAAACGCCGATCAACAAGTCATTGCCTCCCTTGCCCTGCCGATAGACCGCAACCTCGTGAGCGCTCTGCTGAAACCTCATTTGCTTGAGGGTGGAGTCCAGCTTGGCGTTCCAGGCTCGTGGTGTTTTCGCAAGCCGTAGAGGGCCCTGTGCAGGTAGATGTCACATTCGGTCTAGTTTGAAGTTTGGCCCATAGTGGCCCATGTGCATGTTAATGAGATATTGTGGAGAGTTTAGTCTCACTCTCACCTTGATTGTTTAGAGTGGGTTAGACCAACTTATAGGTCCATCAGCCCTGGCACTCGGACTTTCACCATTAAAAGCGATAACTATTCTGATGTTTCCAGATTTCATAAACCACTAGAATGACGGAATGATGTTTCGGAGTTTCCTTCAGCAGTTGAACCTTGTCATTGTTGCGCCCTCACCTACATCCTCGAATTTTTCTGGCTGGTGGAAGTCGGGCATTAGAAGGGTGCTTATGGAGATGAGGAAGGGGCTGAATTCCCTCATCATCCTAGTTTCTTGGGATGTTTGGAAGCATTGGAGCTCCTGTGTGTTTGAAGGAACCTCACCAAACATTCAAGTGCTGTTACAATCTGTAGGGGATGAATGTAGTTTGTGGTCCATGGTGGGAGCTTCAAAGCTTAGCGGGCTCTTGGCGTCGTTGGTTAGGTCGTTGACCCCAGATACTTAGTCTCCGGTGTGGTCAGGTGGTCGTGTTTTTTTTCCTTCTGGCAAAGGTTTAGTCTGTTTTCTGTGTGTGTTGGGGGCCTTGTGCCCTGGGTTCTTCCTAAACTCGGCTCGTTGTATCTTTTTTCTATCTTAATGAAATGACATGCAGCTCTCCTGTGCAGTTGGAGAAAAAAAAATAACTGAATTGGGCCCCTTTCTAGTCTCTTTCTCCATTTCCTTGACTGCCCAGGACCACTAGCTTGAAAATTTGCTACTGAAAGTTGGAGGGATGGAGTTCAATCCCAATCTCTGGAGTGTTATAAACCCAGGACCACCAGCTTGAAAATTTGCTACTGAAAGTTGGAGGGATGGAGTTCAATCCCAATCTCTGGAGTATTATAAACCAGACCTCCCGGGCAAAGACGTAGGAGATCAGCAAATGTTGAATTGAATACGATGTCTTATGGAGGTAAATTAGGAAGTTTTTTTCTATGGTACACATCAATTGGAATTTTGAAACCTGGAGGTTGTTGACACTGTAAGCTGAAATCTTTTCCTTTAGTTTTAATTATTTAGTGCACAAAAAACCATTACGCAGTTGAATTGGGAAATTCGTCCATAAACTCTAGACATATGCATAGGATATTAGGATGGAAGTACAGCAGCAATCATTTTCTTGAATGTTTTTAACATGTATTGAATACTGGGCTTGTCTGGAAGGGATTAACTTGCAATTTTCACCACCATATCCGGGAGCCAAAATCTTTCAATATATAGCTTAAATTTGAAGTCATGCTTTCTAGTAAATAGTGATAACTACAAGATTCCAGACTTTCAAAACTACTTTTCAATACATGGAAGCAAAGTAATCATGCAGTCAAATTCTGAGCAGACTCCTCTGATATGTCTATCAATTGGAACCAGAAAAATACGGTGCCAATGATAATTTATAAACTTTAAATATACATTTTAGATTTTCAAAACTATTTGTCAATACATGGAAATAAAGTAAGTATATGCACTCAAATGCTGAGCAGACTCTTCTGATATGTCTATCAATTGGAACCAGAAAAATACAGTGCTAGAGATAGTTTATAAACTTTAATTATATATGCAAAATGACTCACAGGTAAGCAAGCTCGCTGAGCTGGCCTATACTGTTGCTCAATGTGCCTTGAAGATTGATGCTTGATAACCTCCTGGAAACATGGATTTTTAATTCGATGGATGGAAAGTTAAAGAAAAACTAGTAAAACATTATTAGTTGGTACCCACATTGATATGACTCGCCCATTGTTGCACATAATGCCATCCCATTGTGCACCACAGGGATCATTTGATGCTTCCCAACTTGATGGGAAGTTCTGCCACCCTTTAATTAGAGACTGAAGTGCAGCCACTGTCAATTGGTATCTGTGTTATTATCAATTGAGCAATTTACATAGCACTGAATTGAGTTACATTCTTTCTTTCTTTTTTGACCCAAAAATACAGCAGGGGAGACCCCCACTGTAAGAGATTTTTTATTATTTATTTATTAAAAAAGAAAAAAAACTGTATAGAATTGAGTTACATTCTCATTTGCATGGTTTGATACTGCCATCACTTTTACTGTTAGCTGCTCTTTATTTGCTAACTCACAATATAAATTTGGAAAGGTCACCAACTTGAGAAATAAAGAAGAATGATACTTTTTTTCATTTGATATGGTGCTTATCATAGCAATTATTTCATTGGATATTACATACTTGAAGATAAAGGCATGCTAAAACATGAAACTTTTTTTTTGGGGAGAGAACAATATTGTTTCTGAAAACTAAGTGTGGCATATAAATGGTTTTTCATCTAGCAAATATGTGTGTTGTCAGGCTTCAAGATGCTTGAGCTATAACTTTTCAAGCCTAGTCTAAGTAAGAATGGAAAGTTTCAGAGACCAAGGTTGTATAGTTACCATCTTGGAGATCTGTATCACAGAATAGTGCAGGAAGACTGACCAGAATCATGAATATCAGTAGAAGGATGGACAGTGCCTTCATTTTGAGAGCTACAAACACACTGAACCTCAGGGTTCCACAAAGCTGTTGTGAATACTTCAAGGAGTGGAGCTTTTTAAGGTTTACAATTGATCACCAAAGCCTTTGTCTTTTATTGAATGTTTCCTTGAGTAGGAACAGGTCAGCACAATCTACACTTTCTTGCATATTCCTCATGAGGCTTGCAACAGCTGCAAATTTGGTGATAAACTAGAGAGTAAGCCAAGGAAATGGAAAGGCGTGTAAAACAATAGAGTTGCATAAGGATTACTGACTCTTCCATGGATCCCTGAATGACCTGTTGTCTGAGGACTCTCCCAGGTATAGGTCTTTGGTGGCTTGGTGCAAGTCACAATGCTGTCAACATGTTTCTTTAAACTTTTCAACTTGGATGTGTGTGACAACTGGTGTCTGTTTTGTTATTTAAATTTGTGTAGCTTGCTCATGCTTACAGGTTGTAACTTAACGGGATACAGTATTTTCTGTCATTTCATAATACTTTTGCTTTTGCATGTCATGTAGTTGATATTATTCTTTTCATTGATCCAGTGTATGATGAGGTGGACTGAAATAACAATGTAAGGCTTTGGAAGCTCTGATAACGACATAGTTACTTCCATTGTTTCTGCAGGGTACTTTCTTGTTTTGCCCACGTCTTAAATTTAGTTTGTTTATTGGTATTTTTTTGTTTCATTAGCTTTTGAGTATTCATATCTTTGAATTATCCCATTCTCCCAACTGGCTGCAGATGGTACTCAATTAAGTGCAGTGATCATTTTTCATAGCACTTGTGCAGCAGACATGCATGACAGTAGTAATGACTGAGTTATCTTTGTTACTGTTAATTAATATAATCAAAACAATGATATTTCAACACACATGGGCAATGCCTCTACTAAATCATTTGTTTGTCAACAAAGGGCAAACATCAGTTATAATATTGTTCCTCATCAGTCCTTTGTACTCACACATTGGCATCCACTGACAAGAACTTCAAATACTTCATGGCCATGGCCTCTCCCCAATATTGTCTTGGACTAGTTCTTGACCCAACTGGCCAATCGGACATAAACTTGCCAAGAAATGGTAGCTAGTTTGTAATTTCTAACCATATGGAATGGCGCTGCCTTCAATCTTGATGTAGGACTGTTTGCATAACTAATGGATTTACATCCGATAACTATATGAAGTTACAAATGCATCGGGAGATACAGTTCAGATCACATAATAATGTTTATCTTGGCATGTAGAAAAGAGATATTTGTTTTCAGACATTTTTATTTTATTTTTATGCTGCCAGTGTATACAGGGGCATGAATGGTTTTATTGATAGACCAGACATTCACTGTTCTTTCATCTTAAGACATTTTTTATTTTATGTTGTCAGTGTAAAGGAGTACAGGGGCATGAATGGTTTTATAGATAGTTCTGACATTCACTGCTGTTTCATCTTAAGCAAGTCATTTTGCTAGTGTGTTTCTGAAATATTCATTCATTGGTTTATTAACAGAAGAAAAAAAAAAGATTAATGTCATATAATACATCCTTCAAAAACAAAGAGTGGAGATTGTTATCTACTTTGGTTCAACAGCTGAGTATGAATACACACTGTTGTAGTCAAAAGTGTTGCTGCTGCCTTCATCATTCATAGGCAAATGTTCTGCATAAGGATCTCGTCTCTTTTCGTTTCCAAATTGTTCAACTGATAAATATTGTGCCCCTTCATTCTGTATGATGATCTCAAGTTCCTTCACCACATCATTCATTGTTGGGCGGTCAACAGCGGACTCTTCCACACATTCCATAGCCAACTGTATAAATCTCCTGAAGCCAATTAATTTAGCTGAATCCCGGATTTTTGGATCGATTAGACCCTTCAAGCCATAGTATTCTTGATCATATTGATCTATTGCTGTCCTGATCTCACGGACAATATACCTGCCTTTCTCTATGGGCTGGCTGGCAGTTATTAGTTCCAGCAGGACAACTCCAAAGCTGTAGACATCACTCTTCTCAGAGAGCTGTTGTGTCATGTAATATTCAGGATCCAAATAGCCCTACCAACAATGCAAAAAGAGGAATCAGCAAAAGTGTTTCTTAGGTGAACAGAAATTACGCCAGAGAATATCCAAAATACATACCAATGTTCCCTTTACTTGGGTAGAAACATGACCCTTTTGTGTGTCAGACACAAGTTTTGAAAGACCAAAATCAGCAACCTTAGCATTGAGACTTTCATCCAGAAGGATATTGGTTGATTTGATATCTCTGTGTATGATTGGTGGATCAGCAAGTTCGTGGAGGTATGCTAGACCTTTTGCTGAGCCAATGGCAATCGTGAGGCGGTTCTTCCAATCTAAGTTCACTCCTCTTCTACCTGCAATCAAGTCATGGTTAGATCTTATGTTCTTATGTAGGCACATTTACTATTTAAGTAAATTTGTGTTACTTAGAGTGAGTAGTATAGATGATACCCATCAAGTTCTCCCTTAATGTCCCATAAGGAATATATTCATAGACCAGCATCTGTTCCCCTTGTTCGTAGCAGAAACCCACTAGCCTCACTAGGTTCTTATGATGAACCCTAGACAGCAGTTCTATCTCATTCTTGAATTCAGCTGCACCTTGCATGGATCCTTGCTGTGCACGTTTTATTGCAGCTATTTGTCCATTTGCAAGTGTTCCTTTGTACACCTTTTAACAGAGTAAAATATAATGTTAGACGCTTTCGCAAACACGTGTCTAGCTGTGAACAGGCCAACAGCCCAACACGGAAACTGAATTACCTTCCCATATCCTCCGGATCCTATCTCATGAGTTTCTGAGAAATTATTGGTGCATTTTTTCAGTTCCTCAAATGAAAAGTATCTTGCACCCTTCAATTGTGGTGCATCTCCGTTGTCTGTCCCACCAGCTCCCCACGATGCTGTGGCACCAAAGCATTAACAAGAATGAATCAGGAGACATATCATCATGCTTCTAAGTACAGTTATCTTCCTAGCCTTTAATCTTTGGTACACATAGAATTAAGGGTACCCTAGAATTAAATGTAGTAGCTAGCTCAAAATGGTTACAAGTGCATCCACATCTTCTATTGAACTGAAGTTAGTTGTGAAATAACACATTACCGAAAGGATTTGTAGTTCGCTCTACTGCCTCTTTGGCTATTCTTTTCTGTCGTAGAGCATATATTGCTACCACAATAAGGCCAAGAATAAGGACAACACCCGCGATTGCTATTCCAGCTATTGCAGCCTTGCCCATTGAGGACTTTTTATTGCTGGGAGCTGAAATGGACATTTAGCAATTCAGCATACGTCAGACAAAGATGGTACAAACCTTGTGGAATGTACTGTTTACATACCTGGAAAGTATGTGCTCGCTATGAAGCTGTATGGTCCAAAGTTAGGTGGGGCTTTATAAGTTTGGTTTACCAGAGGAGAAATGATTCTTATGACTTCTGAGCGATTGAAGCTCGTTCCACTGGCTGGAAAAATCTGTACTGTGAATATTAGAGGGTTTCCTGGACTGAATTCAACATTGGAAATTGCAACTGATCTTGGTGCCAAGCTAAGGTTCTGCATAAGCGTTGACTCTAGAATTTGGAACATTGTGGGGTTTATGACATCAGAGAAGGCGGGTGCTTGGAAGATCATCAAACCCTGAAAGGGATTGCTGCATGCACAGTTCTGTGAAGTGACTGGACTTGCTGACTGATCAAAGGGGCATGGTATGGCAGCACATGGGCCAAGGTTAGTGGCATATGGCACTTGCTGCTTTTGCTTGAGTGTGCAGAAACTAATGTTATCGAAACATACAGGATTGTCTGTTAATCTGTATAAGAACAAAAACTAGGATGGTTAAAAAAACGCACGCCGGTAAGCATGCAAGCATATAATCATTTCTGTTTGAGAGGACAATGCTTACATAAGGCTGTTGCTGTAGCCTGTTACATTCACTTCGATGATTTGATTAGATGTCAAATTAACAACCTGCAACTGCGAGCTGATGTTACCTGTCATATTAAGTTTCCCACTGAACGTGTTCCTAGCTAGTGATCTGCATGGCAAGTTGTGACATCGCAGAATGCACAACAAATTACTCAGTTCAACTCTTTAGATATTCAAGGAATTCATGGAACAAGTCAATGATGAATTACACTTGCTGCAGGTTGGGGAGACTGAACATGGCACTAGGGATTGTCCCATTAAGATCATCATTATCCATAAATCTGCATGTCCAACCAGAAACATTATCTGTATTGTAGCTTTACATTTAATTGATTTTGTTAATCTTCAAAAACTCACATGGTATTTAGGGATGTCAACGTTGAAAACCATCCTGGTGCTGACGAGCTTGCAAAGTTATTATTGCTTAGGTCTCTGCTTAGATAAAGAAAAAATTAACCTCAGAAAACAAATTGTTAACTTGAATGTGGTATATTTTTCTTACACATAATCTAGCTGGGTTACATCAGTGAGATCCGGCACAGTCCCGTTCAGTAGGTTGTTAGCTAAGCTCCTGCAAGAAGCCAAGAACCAAAAGGGATATTTGCTATGTAACTTTTTAGTATTATGGAATATCCGTTGGTATTAATTGAAATTTAGTTACTTACAGTTCCATCAGGTTACTTAGGGCGGCAATACTATTGGGAACTGGACCACTGAGTTGGTTATGATCTAGTCGGCTGGCAACAATTGTGAAAATGTTCAAAACGCTGTGGAAGATTGGAGAACATGATTTATCTGGTACTTACATTATTTGAAGTGATTTGACTTGTCCAAGAGATGCTGGGATTGGTCCAGTAAAGTTGTTATTATTAAATATCCTGGCGACGGGTACATAAAGTCGTGACATACTGTGATTACAGAAATAAATAGAGAGTTGCTATTGCAAATGAAGAACACAGCTTACACATGTATAAGGTTCATCTTGTCACTGAAAAGGCCTTCGTTCATCGGGCCTGTCAACTGGTTCTCACTGAAGTGGCTATTGATTTCATGTATGCAACCGTACGGAGAGAACATTTAAGCTATGTTTTTTGTTCTTTTTATGCTAGAGTTGGTAAAACATTTGAGAACTTACAAATGCCTCGTGTTGACAAGTTGATTCAACCCTGGAGAAACTGGTATTTGTCCTGACAACTGATTAGCTGACATGTCCAACCAGAAAAGATTTGAAAGGAGGCCAATTGTCGATGGAATTCCACCAGTGAATTTATTTGAGTTTAGTGCCCTACACAAGGAAATAGTTAACTCAATTCACATGACAGACAGAATATCGTCCGTTCTTTATTTTCTTCTGAATTTGAGTGACTTCTTACAGGAATGTGAGCTGTGATAAGTTGCCTATTTCTTCCGGTATATTTCCTGTGAACTTGCATCCAAGCAAAATCCTGAGAGAACCAAGATAGGTCAGCGTTTGTCCTCCTTTTTGGCGGTCTTTGCAGATTCCTCAAACAAAAAGTTTTATCATGAAATGTCATTTCTTACAGAGTGGTGAGCTGCTTCAGATTTCCAATATTTGGAGTAAGTGGACCCCCGAGGTTTTGGTTATTAGACAGATCCCTGCATGTAGTTTATGGCAGTAGCTTAACGTATGTTTTCTCTTCTGTTGATCTCTAGGTAAACTGGTAGGTTGTAGCATCTAACTGACTACAGTTCTATGTGTGATAAGGTTTCTTGAGAAAATAATTAGGTATTATTGTTAGTTAAAATGAGTTATTTTCATTCCGAGGACAGTGGACTCACAGATATTTTAAAGCGGATAGTCGGCCTATGGCATTGCTTAATGTACCTTGCAGATTCATGCTTCCTAATCTCCTGCAAACACCAGGTTTCATCAGAGCGTTTGATTATTTGTTAAGAGAAGAAGGTTTATTGAGCACTCACATTTCTGTCACCCGACCATTGGAACAAGAAATTCCAACCCAGGAGGTGCAGGGATCGGTTGAACCTGTCCAGCTTTCTGGTTCATTTTGCCAATTATTCATCAAAGCCTGAAGTGTGGCAACTGTAGAAATCATTAAGCTAACATTAGTTGATCATTTCTGCATTAATAACTCTAGTAGTTGATTAGTTTTTAGGATCGTAAATTCATGTGAGAGGATATATGCAAGTACCATTTCAAGGAATTCAAAGAGAGTTAAGCCTAAGAAAGAAAATAGCAAGAAAAAAAGGAACACTGTTCAGTGTTAAGCTTTATGTTTTATCATGAGGACATACTTCATGCATAACCATAACTTTGTAAATTTGATTCATTTGATCTTGTGGATTTGATTACATGACAGTTCTGCACAACCTTGACTAATGAACTGATGCAAAAACATTAATTCAAAGGTAACACGAAAAAATCTTCTTGTTTTGTTGAATAGAAGTAATTCTAAAAAGTTCAAGACAATCAAATTTAAAATGAACAAACTTTGTTGCAACTGAATGAGGTTAAATGTTTTTCTATCTGGTGGTAACTAATGTTCATTGTAATAAAAACATTCTCACATTATCATCCTGGTAGAACTAATCTAGCTGAACATTTTTTTCAGGTCAACAGGCACTCTGGATAATTTTCTGTCCTAAAACATGGCAGCATGCTTCCTATATCCTGATCAAATGCAAAATATCAAGGCTTACCATCTTGGGAGTTCGTCTGACTGAAACTTGGCCGGAGGTATACCAAGAGCAAGAACAGAAGTAGCAGCTGCTGCATCACCACCATGCCGCGCCCTTCCGGGCTAGGCCTCCACACAAGTTGCAGCAGGCCACAGCCAACTCTGATGGCTATCCTTGGAGAAGTCTATGCAATGAGCTAGCTAATGGACAAGTCAGCTGCTACCAAATGGCACCCTCTTCTTCCTGAGGTTGGAACCTGGCAAAGCAAATAGTGTTTCAAGCAAAACAATCTTGAATCACCAGATTCAGAAGAATCTCTCATCAATTATTGCCTGGGCCGGTTACCGGGTCCAAGCAATGGATATGCTCATAAGAACGCACGCATGCAAGGGTATGGGATGCCTTAAACAAGGCTACAAAGAGCTCAGTTGAACTGATCAAAACATGAAATGGTTGAAGAAAAATGTTTCTGTGCTCCTCGTTGGTAGTGGGGCAGTTGCTTCTCGGCCTCATCGGGGTAAAACCTTTACATTGCTCCTTTATAAGCTTTGACCGGGTCATGGTTATTAATTAACTAGATTAATACGGCCACAGGTTGGACTTTTGCGACATAGGCCCACACTTCAGAAACGTGTTATGCTGTGCAACTGCTGTATTTTTTTTTCCCCTTGTGCAGGTAAGAACCAAAGGAGATGTGAATTGAACCTGGGCCTGGCTGCTAGCTCTGATGATGTGGATTTGGCATCATGACAAGGATATTACGTAAGAATGCTTTGAGTCCCCTTGAATGTACCCGTTGTTTGATCATGAATTGGTTTGTCCTTGGGAAACCTGATTATTCATGCCAACTTTTTTAGCCGAGCAGTTTTTGGTTTTTAGACCCGGTTTTGCCATAGAAACAGGATTAACTCTATTTTTTTATTTTAATAATATGCGTGACAATGCTCTTTCCCTTCTTTTGAAAAATAAATGATGATGAGGCAGGGTTTCTCTCACTTGCACAGACACTAAAAACCTCAAACGCATGTCAATATTCAACGTGTTTATTTAAACACATTCGGGAAGGTCTGACTGTTCCTTTTTTTTTTCTTTTTGAGGGAAGGCGACAAATGACTATACTATTTGTTCACTAACAGAAAATGGGTCCGGGAGACCAGGTTTTGGATGCACTTGCTCAGCTTCTTCCTTTGTCGGGATTGCCGAAAGGTTGCCAGGCAGATAAACTTTTGGTGCATGATATTCCAGAAAATGCAGATAAAGGACGGCTTGCACACAGAAGGTTCTTTCTGCACGGAGCCAAAGTGCGGCCGGCAGGCTGATGCTTGCACTGGCCGATGAAAGATTTCTGGAGAGAAATTGTCCGTCTTTTCTCTCCCGCTCTTTCATTGCGTGGTTGCAGTTTTCTATTATTCTTGATCGCCACTACGCTCGTCGTGCATGTTACCTTTATAAATGTTGGTGCGTGGAGTTTTGGCAGTGCCTTTTTTTTTTCTTTTGTGGATGATGAAATGCGGTTCTTGGGCGGATGAACGGTCAAAGTGAAATCCAGATGCCGTTTACTTCTCATCTTAAGTAACAACTTTAATGATTTTGGAACAAGTTTAATTTGATTGTTCTACTCAATATCTATCCTGGATTCCTGGTAACGCGTGAATTCTGTGCGGCGGGATCTCATTTCTAGACCAAGTTCAACTCGGTGGACAGAACTTGTCAAACCAAAAAAGCTGATTGTGCACAACATTGTCTAGTTCCACTGGGACATGGAAAACAGATAGCGACACCTATTGCTTGATTGGGTCAGCGGATCACACATGGAACTGAAAGTGCCAAACAGGAAGTGTAGTTTAAGCTAGAGAGATGCAAAACTACTGTTTGGGGGCGGGGGCCGAGTAGAGGTTCTAAAACTCCAAGAGACTAGTGTGTTTAGGAATAATATGGTTTATAAAACTATAATCAAAATTCGCAATTGTTGGGGGAAAGGACCCTCGGCAGAGGCGCCGCCCGAGCTGATGCCGGAGACAACCCTCGCGCAACCAACGCGGCCTCGCGAGGGCTTTCCCCCCTTTTTTGGGGGTCATTTTTCTGACCTTCGGACGTGAGCCCGACCCTCGACAATTTGTTACACTCCTCGCAGTTTAAGGCGCGACGACAACGCGGCAGGCGACCCTCGCCGGCCTTCGAGGCCATTCCACGTGGAGCGATGGATCTGGCAAACGTCAGTGGAGCGCTGGCCCGAGGGCAAGCGAGATCGAGGGTCTGGCACTCGTTCTCCTCTCTTGAAGGTGATGAGAATCAGGTGGCGGCGCGCAGGAAGGGGGCTAACTAGGGTTTTTACCTTAGCTGTGTTTTTACGTTATTACCCCTCCTCCCTGCGTGGAGTCAGGGAATCTTTCTGTCCCCTTTTGTAATTGATCCCATGACCCTTGGTACTCCCTATAAATACCAAGGGGTGAACAGTGTAAAAGGAGGGTTTTTTTATGGGAAGAGAGCCACAGCAGCACTGTCTCGGTTTCCTCAACCTTCGCAATTGTTTCCGACGTTTGGTCACCTTCGCCACTCCCCTGCACGAGCGCGGAGGTGGGGCAAGTGTGTTTCCAACAGTTTGGCGCCGTCCGTGGGGATCGAAGTTCGAAATGGCAGGAAACAGGAGAGCGCCCGCAGCTCGGGACCGATGCGTCGCCAATGAGACGGCGACGGTGGTTCCGCCTACTGAGGAGATTGTGCAACCCTCGGGAGCAGAGGATGCCCTCCCAGAATCTGAAGTCCCGGGCCCCCAGGCCCGAGTGGTGACACAGCCGCACCCCCACACTTCTAGAGAAGGAGAGGGGAGAGATGAGGAAGAGTTGGGCCTCGAGGCCCTCGAAAGACTTCAAGCTGAGCTGCAGGAGAAGAAGAGGCGCCTGGATTAGCTTGAGAGGCACAACCGGTTGCGCTCGATCAGACAAAGGGCAGACGAGGCCAGGGAACAGCTTCGCCGAACGGAGGAATCCCTCGCTGCGGCTGAAGCCGAAGCCGGGGGATGGAATGATGAGGAAATGCCCCCACTGCAAGAGGGGAATGAGGTGCGGGATCAAGACAACCTTCGTCGCCATCCACCACCCCCACCACCACCAATTCACCCAAAACCACATCCTATGAGGCCACCAAACTTTCGCCAACTCTACCCAGATGAGAGAGAGCCTAACCTTCGCAACCAACGAAGACCTCAACAACACCAAATGCCCTATGACCCAAAGTCACCACTCTCCCAAATGCTCCAAACCCAACCCTGGCCACCGTGCTACAATCCACAAAACCTACCCCGCTACGATGGGCTCTCCGACGGGCTCTCCGACCCTCGCCAATTCATAATGAGCTATGAAGCAGCAGTTGCCGCAGCAGGCGGAGATGAATCAACAATGGCAAAGTCCTTCGTCTTCATCCTGCGAGACATTGCACAAACCTGGTACAGCAACCTCCGCCTCGGAACAGTAGATTCCTGGGCCAATCTCAGAGACAGGCTTTGTACAAACTTCAAGGGCATTACACCAGCCCCATCAAACC
This sequence comes from Coix lacryma-jobi var. lacryma-jobi, assembly GCA_009763385.1. Lineage (NCBI taxonomy): Eukaryota > Viridiplantae > Streptophyta > Magnoliopsida > Poales > Poaceae > Coix > Coix lacryma-jobi. The sequence continues at coordinate 18,579,309 of CM019827.1, forward strand.
CCATTGAGTTGTTCAACTGCAAACAAGAAGAGCGCGAACCACTTCAAGATTATTGGCGGAGGTTCATCCAAATCAGAGCAAGAACCCCGGGAATATCCGACGAGGCTGTCATCCTCGCTGCAGTCAGTGGCCTACGCCCAGGCCCATGCTCTTCGAAATTTGCCAGGAAGCCGGCAAACATAATCGAAGAATTACACGAGACAATGGAAAGATACTGTAGAGCAGACATGGACTTCAGAGCGAAGTCCGATGCTCGGAGGTCACAGCAGAAGCCGCAGTCGGGGCTTCAACCAAGAGTAAACAACCCTCGCCAAGAACAAAGCAACATCGGTGCCATCAACAAACCAATACACTATGAACACCAAGGATGGGGCACTCAACCCCCGAACAACCAGAACCCCCAAGGTTTGCCACCCCCGCCAGATCAACGGAACCAGCAAAAAGACCCCGCGAAAATGTATTGTCATTTCTGTGGTCTTGGAAAGGGGCACACCACCAAACAATGCGAATGCTTCGTCAAGGGAAAAGAATTCCAGGAGTCCAAAAGAGCCGCTTCGGCAGACAACCGAACCATCAACCACACCAGGAAACCAAACTTCCACTCAACAAATCCTCCATACCACTATACCCCCATAAACTACGACCTACCTTCGCAACAACCCATCTACGCGCACCACCCACTCTACAACCAAGCCTCTTATCAGCCAACCACCATCCCACAACGCCAAAATCCACCATACACAATCACATACCCAACAACCCCCCAAACCCAAACCCCAACTACCCAACAAGTCAACAATGCTCTACCGCCACCACCACCAATACCCGCTTTACCAGCGCCTCAACCTGGCAAATCCGAAACCTAGAGCCAAACGACCATCAACAACCCAACATCAACCTTCGGTGTAATACTAGCTATCACCGGAGGTTCAAATGAAGACCATGGCAACAAGCGGCAGAGAAAAGAACATGTCAGACGGGTGCACCATGTAGCCGTCGAAGGACCACACAAATTTGGTCATTGGTCCCACATTCCCATAACCTTCGACTCCAGTGATATGAAGTTGAGAGATTACCCTCATACCGACGCCATGGTGATCGAGACCAATCTAGCAGGGTGGACTGTCACTAAAATTCTGGTCGACACAGGAAGCTCCGCAGACATCCTGTTCGCCTCAACCTTCGACAGCATGAAGCTTGATAGGAACCTCCTGCAACCTGCTGACAACCCTTTATACGGCTTCGGCGGTCAACAAGTGAGAGCCATCGGGAAAATTTCTTTGCCCGTGACCTTCGGCGACCAAATCAACTGCAGAACCGAGCATTTAACCTTCGACGTGGTCGACATGTTCTACCCGTACAATGCCATATTTGGCCAAGGGGTAACCAACACATTCAACGCAGTCATCCACCCCGCTTACCTCTGCATGAAGCTTCCCGCTCCGAAGGGAGTGGTCGCAGTATATGGAGACCAAGACATTGCAAGGGCAGCCGAGGGAACAGTAGCACCAGGACAACGTAATGTCCACAACCTGTCGAAACCTCAAGCTACAAACCTCAATGACGAAGGTGAGGTGTGCACCGACAAAATAAAGGTGTCACCCAAGGAAAAAACCAAACAAGTGCAACTCTTCGAAGGTAACGCCGAAAGAAAGGTGTTCATCTCATCCAACCTAGCCCCCCAATCAGAAAGCGACCTCGTCACTTTCCTCAAAGAAAACTCCGACACCTTCGCCTGGTCCGCGGAGGACTTAAGAGGAGTGAACAGAACCCTGATAGAGCACAGTCTAAACATCAAGCCGGGCTACCGCCCGGTCAAACAAAAGCTTCGCAAAATGTCAGAAGAAAGGAAAGAGGCAGCGAGGGCTGAGGTAAAAAGGCTTTTGGACGCAGGCGTCATCCGCCCAGTCAAGTACCCAACATGGCTCTCAAACGTGGTACTAGTACAGAAAAAGAACAAGAAATGACGAATGTGCGTAGACTTCACGTGCCTGAACAAGGCTTGCCCGAAGGATGATTTCCCCCTCCCCAACATAAGCACCTTGGTTGACAGAGCAGCCGGCTGCCAAATGCTATCTCTACTCGACTGCTTTTCGGGATACCGCCAGATTTGGATGAATGAAGAAGACGAGGAGAAAACAAGCTTCGTCACACCTTCGGGAACTTTTTGTTTTCGGAGAATGGCAGAAGGCCTAAGAAACGCGGGTTCAACCTTCGCTCGTATGACATCCGAGGTCTTCAAAGATGAACACTCCGTCTCCGCCTATGTTGATGACCTGGTCGTCCAAAGCGAGTTAAAAGAAAACCACATTTCAGACCTATCGAGAGTGTTCAGCAACCTCCGGTGCGCTGGATTAAAGCTGAACCCCGAAAAATGTGTTTTCGGAGTAAGTGAAGGAAAACTGCTGGGTTGTATCGTCTCTGCAAGGGGAATCGAAGCTAACCCCGACAAGATTGACGCTATCATCAACATGGAACCCCCGACAACTAAAAAAGCAGCCCAGCGCTTATCAGGCCGACTAGCAGCTCTCAGTAGATTCATTTCCAGATCAGCTGAGCGAGGGTTACCTTTCTTCGAAACTTTGAGAAGCACCGCACCATTCAACTGGGGACCCCGGCAGCAAAAAGCCTTCGAAGACTTGAAGAAGTATCTCACAAGCTTGATTGTTTTAACCAGCCCAAGCAAAGGGGACTTGTTACTGCTGTACGTCGCAGCCTCGCCTCATGCAGCGAGCGCAGTCTTAATCAAAGAATTGCACGAGAACAACAAAACCAGGCAAGCCCCAATCTACTACGTATCAGAAACCCTCGAAGGGCCAAAACGAAACGACTCAGAGCTCGAGAAGATAGCATACGCAATAGTCATGGCATCAAGAAAGCTCAAGCACTATTTTCAAGCATACGAAATCCACGTACCCTCGGCTTTTCCCCTCGAAAATATTTTCAAAAACAACGAGGCAGTCGGAAGAATAGCAAAATGGGCAGTTGAACTCAACAGCTACGCCCTAACCTTCGTCGGTCGAACAGCAATCAAATCCCAGGCACTAGCAGATTTCATAGCAGAATGGACCCCAGACCCCCGCAAAGATGAACCTCACCAAGACCCATTTTGGACTGTGTATGTTGACGGAGCCTGGGGTGCAACTGGCGCAGGGGCCTCGGCCATTCTAGTCTCGCCATCCGGATCTAAGCTAAGATACGCAAGAAGACTTGACTTCAAATGTACAAACAACTCCGCAGAATACGAAGTTGTGATACTCGCTCTCTCAAGGCTTCGGTCACTGTCAGTCCGAAGGGCAGTCATCTACACAGACTCACAGGTCATCGCGGGGCACATTGAGAAAAATTACAAGGCCAAAGATCCAGAGCTGCAAAAGTACTTTCAACATGTCCGAAGGTTAGAGTCCTTCTTCCTCGGCATATCAGTAAAGGCAATACCAAGGTCAGAAAATAGCGAAGCAGACTGCCTAGCTAAAGCAGCAGCACAACAATTACACCTACCGCCCGATGTTTTCCGTGAAGTTGCGACCCAATCAGCTTTCGAAACTTCCGAAAAGAATGCCAAGTTGATCAATGCAATCCAGAGTGAGGACTGGAGGGCACCTATCATAGCCTACATCAAGGGGCTCCACGAACCAAACTCCAAAGAAGAAGAAAACAGGCTAAAACAAAGAGCACGAGGGTATAAGATTGTAGACAACATTCTGTACAAAGCTTCAGTAACATCGCCCTGGCTCAAATGCGTCCCGCAGTCCGAAGGAAACGACATTCTTAAGCTTATCCATGAAGGCATTTGTGGTTCACACAACGGCCCAAGGGCACTAGTTGGAAAAGCCTTCCGGCAAGGTTTCTACTGGCCAACGGCGCTAAAAGATGCAGAAAACATCGTCAAACAATGCGAAGGTTGCCAACTAACAGCAAAAAACCAAAATGCCCCAGGGGCTCCGACGACGCTTATATGCCCAACATGGCCTCTGCAAAGGTGGGCAATGGACCTCGTGGGCCCACTACCGACAGCTCCAGGAAACCTTCGCTACGCGGTGGTAGCCGTGGAATACTTCACAAAGTGGGTTGAAACAAGACCATTGTCTTCCATCACCTCCCTCACAGTGAAAAAGTTTTTTTGGCAACAAATAGTTTGTCGATTCGGCGTCCCCAAGCATCTCACCGTCGATAATGGCACCTAGTTTGACTGCGAAGTTTTCAAAGAATTCTGCGCACAAATCGGTACAACCTTATGCTTCGCTTCAGTTCGGCACCCTCAATCCAACGGCTTAGTTGAAAGAGCTAATGCAACAATTTTCCAAGCCATATCCAAGAAATTGCAAGGCAGGCCTAAGGGAAAATGGGCGGAAGAGCTAACCTCGGTCACTTGGTCTCACAACACCTCGGAGTGCAGAGCAACCAAATTCACACCTTTCAAGCTCTTGTTCGGGGAAGAGGCTGTGCTACCAGAAGAACTGAAGCACAAATCACCGAGAACAACCCTCGAACCAATAGAAAAAAGCCAGCTGCTCAACAAAGATTTACTCGAAGAAGCAAGATGCAACGCAGTGCACAACCTTCGCAAGTATCAAGAAGAAACCAGAAAATGGAGAGATAAAAAGGTCAGAATCAAAGACTTGCAGAAGGGTGACCTTGTCCTCATCCGGAAACAAAACGCCGGCATGGCGGGCAAGTTCCAGCCAAAGTGGATCGGTCCATATCTGATATCAGAATGCAATCGCCCTGGCTCTTTCCACCTCTCTGACAGCGAGGGAAACATCCTGCCTCATACCTGGAACATCGACGACCTTCGCAAATACTACCCATAGCGGAGCCTTAGCGAGCCCTCGCATCATGTAATTTGTTGTTTTTTCCATTTTCTATGAATGTAGCAATCAAAAGGAGCTGCACTCTTTTTCCTTACGAAGGGGCGTAAGGTTTTTTAACGAGGCAGTATCCAAACCCTTAATACAGGCTAGAACCCCAAAAAAGTAAAATCTCCAAGTTATTACTTTTACTAGCAAACATCGAAAAAGCACTTCTTTTTCAAAGAGCGCTACAATCGATGGAAACCCACTAAGATTGCTTCGAAAAACAACCTTTTTTCTTTTCAAAGCAAACTTCACCTCCACCTAAGATAAGGGGAGGCGCGAAGTCCAAAAAAGTCGAGCACCCTGACAAAAACGACAGGGGCTCGCACAAAGCAAACTTCACCTCCACCTAAGATAAGGGGAGGCGTGAAGTCCAAAAAAGTCGAGCACCCTGGCAAAAACGACAGGGGCTCGCAAAAAGCAAACTTCACCTCCACCTAAGATAAGGGGAGGCACGAAGTCCAAAAAAGTCGAGCACCCTGGCAAAAACGACAGGGGCTCGCAAAAAGCAAACTTCACCTCCACCTAAGGGGAGGCGCGAAGTCCAAAAAGTCGAGCACCCTCGCAAACACGCCAGGGGCTCGCAAAAAGCAAACTTCACCTCCACCTAAGGGGAGGCGCGAAGTCCAAAAAGTCGAGCACCCTCGCAAACACGCCAGGGGCTCGCAAAAAGCAAACTTCACCTCCACCAAAGGGGAGGCGCGAAGTCCAAAAAAGTCGAGCACCCTCGCAAACACGCCAGGGGCTCGCAAAAAGCAAACTTCACCTCCACCTAAGGGAAGGCGCGAAGTCCAAAAAAGTCGAGCACCCTCGCAAACACGCCAGGGGCTCGCAAAAACAAACCTCACCTCCACCTAAGATAAGGGGAGGCGCAAAGTCCAAAAAAGTCAAGCACCCTCGCAAAAACGACAGGGGCTCGCAAAAAGCAAACTTCACCTCCACCAAAGGGGAGGCGCGAAGTCCCAGAAAGTCGAGCACCCTCGCAAAAACGACAGGGGCTCGCAAAAAGCAAACTTCACCTCCACCAAAGGGGAGGCGCGAAGTCCCAAAAAGTCGAGCACCCTCGCAAAAACGACAGGGGCTCGCAAAAAGCAAACTTCACCTCCACCAAAGGGGAGGCGCGAAGTCCCAAAAAGTCGAGCACCCTCGCAAAACACGCCAGGGGCTCGCAAGAAGCAAACTTCACCTCCACCTAAGATAGGGGGAGGCGCGAAGCCCAAATAAGTCGAGCACCCTCGCAAAAATGACAGGGGCTCGCAAAAAGCAAACTTCACCTCCACCAAAGGGGAGGCGCGAAGTCCCAGAAAGTCGAGCACCCTCGCAAAAACGACAGGGGCTCGCAAAAAGCAAACTTCACCTCCACCAAAGGGGAGGCGCGAAGTCCCAAAAAGTTGAGCACTCTCGCAAAAACGACAGGGGCTCGCAAAAAGCAAACTTCACCTCCACCAAAGGGGAGGCGCGAAGTCCCAAAAAGTCGAGCACCCTCGCAAAACACGCCAGGGGCTCGCAAGAAGCAAACTTCACCTCCACCTAAGATAGGGGGAGGCGCGAAGCCCAAATAAGTCGAACACCCTCGCAAAACGCGAGCCTCGCTAAAAAGAAAGGGGTGAAAGCCCTAATTTGGTTTTGGTTAATTGATGAAACCTATTTTGGTTTAATCCTTTTGTGAAGCATGTGTGTAGCTAATGGAAAAGGATGACGACCAAGCCATTGGTGGAGCTAGCAAGGTGGCAACCATGGAGGATGGTGACGGCCACAAGCACTCATGTGATCAAGTGCTCTACCATTGGTGAAATGAAGAAGAGAAAAGATGCCTTGCTCAAGTGGTAGATTATTTCTTTCTTTTAATCTTGAGTATAGGCAAGCCGGACTATCAAGAGGGATATAAATTAGGCTAGCTAGATGTGGAGAAAAGTGCTCAAATCGACTAACCTTAGTTCGCTTGAGAGACACCGCACAATCACGAACACGTAGAGGGTAATTTCATGTGGTCGGTGGTACCGACCACGACTTCTCTGCGCAGCGCTCAAACACCCTCTCTGTGTTGGTCAAAAATGACCTGGCGGTAGTACCGCCATAACCTCGGTACTACCGCCCGTGGTGGTACCGACGCAAGGTCGGTAGTATCCTGGTTTTGCAACCCTCTCTGTGTAGAGTTGTATTTGACCTAGCGGTAGTACCGCCATAACCTCGGTACTACCGCCTGCGGTGGTACCGACCGAGGTCGGTAGTATCTTGGTTTCGCGAAGCTCTCTGTGTTGAGTTGAAAATGGCCTGGCGGTGGTACCGCCATAACCTCGGTACCACCGACCTCGGAGGTACCGACCTTTGGGCGGTAGTTTTCGAGGGACCAAGTCCCTGTGTGAGATGCTCTCTGTACGCGGCCAATTTGGCCTGGCGGTAGTACCGCCATAACCTCGGTACTACCGCCCGCGGTGGTACCGACGTGAGGACGGTGGTTGCTTGTTTGGTCAGATCTGGATTCTTTCGACCGTTGTGAACTGGTCGGTGGTACCGGCCAGGGGTGGTCGGTGGTACCGACCAGCCTCGGGACTGAGGGAGTATAAATGCCTCCCCTCTTTACTTTTTCCTGTTATCTCTCCCATTCTTTGCGCCCAAACTCAAGAAAGAGAGCTCCCAAGTGTTGACTAACCTCCTCTCTCTCCCCCTTTTGATTCTAGAGTGAATCTCTTGCAAGCTTTGAGCTAGGGAAGTGAGATTAGAGAGTGAGAAGCATCGATCTACGTCTTGAGCACTTGGATCCAACATCTCTCCGGCTTGATTTGTGTTCTTTACTCTTGAGTTCTTGGAACTCTAGCCGGTTAGGTGTTCTTCGGTCGTTGCCCGTGATTGACTCATTTGTGAGGGCACTCCGAAGTGTTTGTATTACCCTCTGATTCTTAGTGAAGAAACTCAACTAGCCTTTGTGGTTGCTTGAGTGAGGCAAGGAGGTGAAAGAGACTCCGACCTTCGTGGTCACCTCAACAACGGGGACGTAGACGCTTCTTAGTGAAGTGGCCGAACCTCGGATTAAATCTTGTGTCTCGTATGCTTGTTGATTTTGCATCCTTGGATATTTTGTTTGCACTCGTGTTCTTCGCGTTCTTCCTCCCTCCTCTCTCGTTCTTAGGTGTGGGAAGGCTCGATCTACTCTTTGGGGAGGAGCCACTTCTTGGATAAGGTATAAACTTCATCTACATCTTCTAGGGAAATATTGGTATGTGCTAGATCCACTTTTGCATCTTCTCTATCTCGATCTCGTAGCAGTTTTTTAGGTTGTCGGTAGTACCAACCTGTAGAGCCGGTAGTACCGACCTCGGTAGTACCGGCCCCTATAGTCGGTAGTACCGACTGTGCAATCTGATACTCGTTTTGAGCTTTGAGTTTCAGGTTTCTAGATTTTTGAATGGGCTATTCACCCCCCCCCCCTCTAGCCATTCGGACCTTTCAAGTGGTATCGGAGCCAAGTCACCGTTTGTTTGAGGATTTACAACCTCCGGTGTTGCAATGGCTCAAATCAACTATATGGGGAAGCCACCACATTTTGACGGCACCAACTTCGATTGTTGGAAGCGGAAGATGTGCGCGTTCACAAGGGGCATGAATAGGAAGATATGGGATGTGATCGAGCATGACTTTGTTGTGATTGACTCCGCCGATCCAACTCCAAGAGAAGAAGAGAAGCTTCAATGGAATGATGTGGCAATCAACCTTTTCTATGAAGCATTCGACATCAAAGTTTTTGAGCAAATCAAGAATCTCGAGTGTGCAAGTGAGATATGGGAAAGATTAGAGGAGACCTATGAGGGCACCAAGGCCGTGAAGAGTGCCAAGCTTTACATTCTCAAAGACAAGCTTGCCACCTTCAAGATGCAAGATGATGAAAGCATACCAGAGATGTTTCACCGGTTGCAAGTCATTGTCAATGATTTGAAGGCGTTGGGTGAGAAGGTGGATGACAAGGACTTTTCTCACAAGTTCTTGAGATGCTTGACACCTAGGTTTGATACCTTGGTGACAATCCTTGTGAGAGAAGGGTTGGATACGGTAACCCCAAACCAAGTACTAGGTGATGTGGTCACTCAAGACACATACCGTGTGGAACGGGATGGGGGAGCCCAAGAGGAAGAGAAGAAGAAGAAGACTGTGGCGTTCAAGGCGTCATCCTCCAAGATCAAGAGCAAGGGCAAAGCAAAAAAGGAGGAAAGTGATGATGAAGCTAGCACAAGCGGGAATGAGTTTGATGATGAAGAAATAGCTCTCTTTGTCAAGAAGTTTGGCAAGTTCATGAAGAAGAAGAGCTTTGGGGCAAGAAAGAAAAGAGATTCATACAAGAGCTCAACTAGAAGATGCTATCGATGCAAGAGCAAAGATCACTTCATTGCGGATTGTCCACAATCTAGTGATGATGAAGATGATCATAAGAAGAACAAGAAGGAGAAGAAGGAGAAGAAGGAGAAGAAGGAGAAAAAGGAGAAGAAGAAGGAAAAGAAGAAGGGTGGATCCTATGTTGTGACATGGGATAGTGATGCTTCCTCAAGTGATGATGGTGATTCTAGTGATGATGAGAGGAAGACCACCAAGAAGAAGGCTATGGCTAGTCTTGCTATCTCAAGCAAGCCTTCTATCTTCGACGCTTCATCGACATGCTTCATGGCTAAGGCCACTAAGGTATCATCCGATGAGAGTGAGAGTGAGAGTGATGATGATGAGGAGTACTCAAAGGAGGACCTCATAAGCATGCTACGAGATGCTCACTCTTACATTGAGACTAAGAGGAAGGAGTGCAAAGAATTGCGCAAGGCCAACAAGGCTCTTGAGCAATCCTTTGATGAGCTCAAGTCTACTCATGAGAGGCTAGAGGAAGCCCATGAGAAGCTTGATCAAGCTCACACTAGGCTTAAGGAAGCCCAATCCTCCCTCCTTGATCAAAGTAAGATTGAGGATGTTGTGGAGACATGCAATGTAGGAGTAACTTGTGATATACTTGATGAATCTTTTTACACTCCTATTATTGTTACTCCTATCAATGCATCATCATCATCTAGCTCAATCAAAATGTCTACTTCTACTACATGTAACTCATCATTAGTAGTAGAAAATAAGAACCTTAAGAACAAGGTTAATGAGCTCACTCATGCCTTAGGCAATGCCTATGGTGGAGATGCCCGCTTGCTTAAGTGCTTGGGTAGCCAAAGGTCTCCACTCAACAAGGAGGGACTTGGCTATACCCCCAAGAAGGGCAAGGCGGCTTTTGTTCCTCACAAGACTCATTTTGTGAAGAGCAACGGTCGGTTTTGCAATAGTTGCAAGCAATCCGGGCATATAGAACAACATTGCTTTAACAAGAATAAAAACAAGAAGCATGCTCATGTTACATCTATTCGCTTTGATTCTTGTTATATGCTTACTAAGGGCACTAATGGTGTGAAGGCTAAGTACATTGGTGCACCCATGGTTGGCCCAAAGAAGAAGGCAATTTGGGTGCCCAAGAGCTTGGTTACTAACCTTGGAGGACCCAAAAAGATTTGGGTACCTAAAAAGAATTGATCCTTTTTGTACGTTAATTACAAAGCCGGAGGAAGGCATTGGGTGCTTGATAGTGGGTGCACTCAACACATGACCGGAGATGGTAGAATGTTCAAATCAATCAACACTAGTGGCAATGATCATGCAAATGCTATCACATTTGGTGACAACAAGAAAGGCAAGGTCAAAGGCTTGGGAAAGATTGCAATATCAAATGACTTGAGCATCTCCAATGTGCTATTAGTGGAATCTCTCAACTTCAACTTGTTGTCAGTGGCACAATTGTGTGATTTGGGATTCAAATGCATATTTGGTGTTGATGATGTGGACATTGTGAGTGTTGATGGAAGTGATGTGATATTCAAAGGATTTAGATATGAGAACCTCTATTTGGTGGACTTTGATGCTAGTGAAGCTCAATTGACAACATGCTTATTCACCAAATCAAGCATGGGTTGGCTATGGCATAGGCGCTTGGGACATGTTGGAATGAAGCAACTAAAGAGGCTAGTGAAGCATGACATGGTGAGAGGGCTAAAAGATGTTCACTTTGAAAAGGACAAGCTATGTAGTGCATGCCAAATGGGAAAGCAAGTTGGAAACAGCCATCCAAACAAAGGAATGATGAGCACTACACATGCACTTGAGTTGTTGCACATGGACTTGTTTGGACCAACTACATATGCAAGTATTGGGGGAAACAAGTATGGCTTTGTGATAGTGGATGACTATACAAGATACACATGGGTCTTCTTTCTTGTTGACAAAAGTGAAGTGTTTGGAGTATTCAAAACCTTTGTCAAGAGAAGTCAAAATGAGTTTGATAGAAGAATCAAGAAAGTGAGAAGTGACAATGGAAGTAAGTTTAGAAACACAAGAGTTGATGAGTTATGTGATGAGTTTGGAATCAAACATCAATTCTCGGCCAAGTATACACCTCAATCCAATGGGATAGTTGAAAGGAAGAATAGGACACTCATTGATATGTCAAGATCTATGCTTAGTGAATACAATGTGAGTGATTCTTTTTGGGCCGAAGCAATCAACACGGCTTGCTACTATAGCAACCGACTCTATTGTCACCCTCTATTGAAGAAGACACCATATGAGCTCCTCAATGATAGAAAGCCCAACATTGCTTACTTTCGGGTCTTTGGGTGCAAATGTTACATATTGAAGAAGGGCACAAGACTTGGAAAGTTTGAGAAGAAATGTGATGAAGGGACACTTCTTGGTTACTCCACTACAAGCAAAGCCTATAGAGTGTGGAACAACACAACAAGAATAGTTGAAGAAGTCCATGATGTTGAGTTTGATGAAACCAATGGTTCCCATGAAGAACAAGACAATCTTGATGATGTGAGAGGAACACAATTGGCGCAAGCTATGAAGAACATGGACATTGGTGATATTAGGCCAAAGCAAGTGATTGACATTGAAGATGACAAAGATCAAGTGCTCTCACCTCCAACCATGCATGGCAATGATGTTGCAAGCTCTAGTGGTTCTCATGATCAACAAGATGCTAGTAGCTCTCAAGTGGCTCATCCAAGTGCAAGTGCAAGTGTCCAACCGCAACAAGTGCTACAACCAACACACATTGCAAGAGATCATCCCTTAGATCAAATTGTTGGTGACATAAGAAGAGGTGTGCAAACAAGATCAAGATTGGCTTCATTTTGTGAACACTACTCATTTGTATCATCTATTGAGCCAACCAAGATTGATGAAGCTTTGATGGATGTTGATTGGGTGAATGCAATGCATGAAGAGTTGAACAACTTCACCCGCAATGATGTTTGGGAGTTAGTGGAAAGACCAAAGAACACAAATGTTATTGGTACAAGATGGGTCTTCCGGAACAAGCAAGATAAAGATGGCATTGTTGTAAGGAACAAAGCAAGATTGGTTGCACAAGGATACACTCAAATGGAAGGCATTGACTTTGGAGAAACCTTTGCACCGGTTGCTAGAATGGACGCCATTAGAATCCTTCTTGCATATGCTTGTGCTCACAACATAAAGCTCTATCAAATGGATGTGAAAAGTGCTTTTCTCAATGGATTCATCAATGAGTTAGTGTATGTTGAGCAACCTCCCGGGTTTGAAGACTTGAAGAAGCCCAACCATGTGTACAAGCTCAAGAAGGCTCTATATGGGTTGAAGCAAGCACCTAGAGCTTGGTATGAAAGATTGAGGGACTTCTTGTTAGCAAAAGGGTTCAAGATTGGAAAGGTTGACACCACTCTTTTCACCAAGAAGATTGGAAGTAGCTTGTTTGTGTTGCAAATCTATGTGGATGACATTATCTTTGGATCAACCAACCAAGACTTTTGTGAAGAGTTTGGGAAGATGATGGCTAAAGAATTTGAGATGTCTATGATTGGAGAGCTTAGTTACTTCCTTGGTCTACAAATCAAGCAAATGAAGAAAGACACTTTCGTTAGTCAAGGCAAGTACATCAAGGACATGCTCAAGAAGTTTGGGTTAGATGAAGCTAAAGCAATAACCACTCCAATGGGCACAAATGGACATTTGAATAGTGACTCTAGTGGTGACATGGTAGATCAAAAGTTATATCGGTCAATGATTGGAAGCTTACTTTATGTGACCGCATCAAGACCGGATGTTATGTTTAGTGTGTGCATGTGTGCAAGGTTCCAAGCTTCTCCAAGGGAAAGTCATTTGAACGCAACCAAAAGAATATTGAGATATTTGAAGCACACTCCAAATGTTGGACTATGGTATCCCAAGGGCTCTCAATTTGAATTAATTGGATACTCGGATTCCGACTATGCGGGATGCAAGGTGGATAGGAAGAGCACATCGGGCACTTGTCAATTGCTTGGAAGATCACTTGTCTCATGGTCATCAAAGAAGCAAAATAGTGTTGCACTCTCTACCGCCGAAGCCGAATACATATCCGCGGGTAGTTGTTGTGCACAATTGTTATGGATGAAAGCTACATTGCAAGATTATGGAGTCAAGTTTGGACAAGTTCCATTGCTATGTGATAATGAGAGCGCCGTCAAAATAGCCACCAACCCGGTTCAACATTCAAGAACAAAGCACATTGACATAAGGCGTCACTTCATTAGAGATCATCAAGCAAAGAAAGACATATCTATTGAAAGTGTGGGCACCGATGATCAACTTGCCGATATCTTCACCAAGCCACTAGATGAGAGAAGGTTTTGCAAGCTAAGGAATGAATTGAATATCCTAGACTTCTCCAACATGAGTTGAATGCATCTCCACATATGACATGCCTCTCCTCCGACAAAGCAAAGGTGAAATTGTTTGGCATGTGCATTCATCCTTATTAGGTTGTGCTCTAGTTCATATAGCCATCACATTGCTTATCTAGGTTCATTCATGGTAAATCAACTGACTTTGAAGTATATATGGTACCACTATTGCTTTTATGTTTGATTTGATCTAGTGGTAGCATATAACTTGTTTGTGAGCTTGTAACTCTAGTGTTTGATCTAGTAAGTGAGCAAAATGTGTCTAACCAACGTGAGTAAGATAACCATTGTAAGATGTGTGAAGAAGCTTACTCTAGAGCAAACCGTGTTAAATACCTTATGTTCATAAGCTAGATTAAGCCACAACTTGACTTAGTTCAATCTCCTCACATGTATCTCATGCTAATAGTTGCCTCCTTCCTTTAAAATTTTGCTCCACCTTTATGATAATTGTTGACAAAGGGGGAGAAAGAAAGTGCTACAAAGATATATGCTAGTGGAAGGGGGAGTAACAAAAACAAAAAGGGGATAAAAGTTGAACTCTTAAAATTTGAGCATACAAATAGGGGGAGCAAGCTCATAAACATGTATGTTGCATTTGAAATGTGCATACTCATATGTTTGTTGCATTGCATAAGCTATTTATACTGATATTCATGCTTATGTGATGAATGCTAGTGATAAGACTTGATTGATAAATTGTTTAATTAGCATGTATAGGATTGCAACTAGACATATTGTTGTTTCAAGTTGCTCAAGAATCTTATTATAAATGTTGATCTCATGGGGTTCTTGAGTTTTGATGTATGTCTAGTGAATAATGATGCTAAAGATGGTATAACTTGTGCACTCCGATTGGTATCACGCTTCAAAGGTCCATTCTTATGCCTTAGCATCATCATTGATAGTGTTGCTCACCCATATTTCATATCTATACATATGTGCCAATTTTAGAACCAAACTCTATAGCACATATGTAGGGGGAGCCAATACTATCAATGTGGTTACTCAAATTTAAATTACATATCTTTGTATAGGTTGTCATCAATTACCAAAAAGGGGGAGATTGAAAGCCCTAATTTGGTTTTGGTTAATTGATGAAACCTATTTTGGTTTAATCCTTTTGTGAAGCATGTGTGTAGCTAATGGAAAAGGATGATGACCAAGCCATTGGTGGAGCTAGCAAGGTGGCAACCATGGAGGATGGTGACGGCCACAAGCACTCATGTGATCAAGTGCTCTACCATTGGTGAAATGAAGAAGAGAAAAGATGTCTTGCTCAAGTGGTAGATTATTTCTTTCTTTTAATCTTGAGTATAGGCAAGCCGGACTATCAAGAGGGATATAAATTAGGCTAGCTAGATGTGGAGAAAAGTGCTCAAATCGACTAACCTTAGTTCGCTTGAGAGACACCGCACAATCACGAACACGTAGAGGGTAATTTCATGTGGTCGGTGGTACCGACCTTGGGTGGTCGGTGGTACCGACCACGGCTTCTCTGCGCAGCGCTCAAACACCCTCTCTGTGTTGGTCAAAAATGACCTGGCGGTAGTACCGCCATAACCTCGGTACTACCGCCCGCGGTGGTACCGACGCAAGGTCGGTAGTATCCTGGTTTTGCAACCCTCTCTGTGTAGAGTTGTATTTGACCTAGCGGTAGTACCGCCATAACCTCGGTACTACCGCCTGCGGTGGTACCGACCGAGGTCGGTAGTATCTTGGTTTCGCGAAGCTCTCTGTGTTGAGTTGAAAATGGCCTGGCGGTGGTACCGCCATAACCTCGGTACCACCGACCTCGGAGGTACCGACCTTTGGGCGGTAGTTTTCGAGGGACCAAGTCCCTGTGTGAGATGCTCTCTGTACGCGGCCAATTTGGCCTGGCGGTAGTACCGCCATAACCTCGGTACTACCGCCCGCGGTGGTACCGACGTGAGGACGGTGGTTGCTTGTTTGGTCAGATCTGGATTCTTTCGACCGTTGTGAACTGGTCGGTGGTACCGGCCAGGGGTGGTCGGTGGTACCGACCAGCCTCGGGACTGAGGGAGTATAAATGCCTCCCCTCTTTACTTTTTCCTGTTATCTCTCCCATTCTTTGCGCCCAAACTCAAGAAAGAGAGCTCCCAAGTGTTGACTAACCTCCTCTCTCTCCCCCTTTTGATTCTAGAGTGAATCTCTTGCAAGCTTTGAGCTAGGGAAGTGAGATTAGAGAGTGAGAAGCATCGATCTACGTCTTGAGCACTTGGATCCAACATCTCTCCGGCTTGATTTGTGTTCTTTACTCTTGAGTTCTTGGAACTCTAGCCGGTTAGGTGTTCTTCGGTCGTTGCCCGTGATTGACTCATTTGTGAGGGCACTCCGAAGTTTTTGTATTACCCTCTGATTCTTAGTGAAGAAACTCAACTAGCCTTTGTGGTTGCTTGAGTGAGGCAAGGAGGTGAAAGAGACTCCGACCTTCGTGGTCACCTCAACAACGGGGACGTAGACGCTTCTTAGTGAAGTGGCCGAACCTCGGATTAAATCTTGTGTCTCGTATGCTTGTTGATTTTGCATCCTTGGATATTTTGTTTGCACTCGTGTTCTTCGCGTTCTTCCTCCCTCCTCTCTCGTTCTTAGGTGTGGGAAGGCTCAATCTACTCTTTGGGGAGGAGCCACTTCTTGGATAAGGTATAAACTTCATCTACATCTTCTAGGGAAATATTGGTATGTGCTAGATCCACTTTTGCATCTTCTCTATCTCAATCTCGTAGCAGTTTTTTAGGTTGTCGGTAGTACCAACCTGTAGAGCCGGTAGTACCGACCTCGGTAGTACCGGCCCCTATAGTCGGTAGTACCGACTGTGCAATCTGATACTCGTTTTGAGCTTTGAGTTTCAGGTTTCTAGATTTTTGAATGGGCTATTCACCCCCCCCCCTCTAGCCATTCGGACCTTTCAAGTGGTATCGGAGCCAAGTCACCGTTTGTTTGAGGATTTACAACCTCCGGTGTTGCAATGGCTCAAATCAACTATATGGGGAAGCCACCACATTTTGACGGCACCAACTTCGATTGTTGGAAGCGGAAGATGTGCGCGTTCACAAGGGGCATGAATAGGAAGATATGGGATGTGATCGAGCATGACTTTGTTGTGATTGACTCCGCCGATCCAACTCCAAGAGAAGAAGAGAAGCTTCAATGGAATGATGTGGCAATCAACCTTTTCTATGAAGCATTCGACATCAAAGTTTTTGAGCAAATCAAGAATCTCGAGCGTGCAAGTGAGATATGGGAAAGATTAGAGGAGACCTATGAGGGCACCAAGGCCGTGAAGAGTGCCAAGCTTTACATTCTCAAAGACAAGCTTGCCACCTTCAAGATGCAAGATGATGAAAGCATACCAGAGATGTTTCACCGGTTGCAAGTCATTGTCAATGATTTGAAGGCGTTGGGTGAGAAGGTGGATGACAAGGACTTTTCTCACAAGTTCTTGAGATGCTTGACACCTAGGTTTGATACCTTGGTGACAATCCTTGTGAGAGAAGGGTTGGATACGGTAACCCCAAACCAAGTACTAGGTGATGTGGTCACTCAAGACACATACCGTGTGGAACGGGATGGGGGAGCCCAAGAGGAAGAGAAGAAGAAGAAGACTGTGGCGTTCAAGGCGTCATCCTCCAAGATCAAGAGCAAGGGCAAAGCAAAAAAGGAGGAAAGTGATGATGAAGCTAGCACAAGCGGGAATGAGTTTGATGATGAAGAAATAGCTCTCTTTGCAAAGAAGTTTGGCAAGTTCATGAAGAAGAAGAGCTTTGGGGCAAGAAAGAAAAGAGATTCATACAAGAGCTCAACTAGAAGATGCTATCGATGCAAGAGCAAAGATCACTTCATTGCGGATTGTCCACAATCTAGTGATGATGAAGATGATCATAAGAAGAACAAGAAGGAGAAGAAGGAGAAGAAGGAGAAGAAGGAGAAAAAGGAGAAGAAGAAGGAAAAGAAGAAGGGTGGATCCTATGTTGTGACATGGGATAGTGATGCTTCCTCAAGTGATGATGGTGATTCTAGTGATGATGAGAGGAAGACCACCAAGAAGAAGGCTATGGCTAGTCTTGCTATCTCAAGCAAGCCTTCTATCTTCGACGCTTCATCGACATGCTTCATGGCTAAGGCCACTAAGGTATCATCCGATGAGAGTGAGAGTGAGAGTGATGATGATGAGGAGTACTCAAAGGAGGACCTCATAAGCATGCTACGAGATGCTCACTCTTACATTGAGACTAAGAGGAAGGAGTGCAAAGAATTGCGCAAGGCCAACAAGGCTCTTGAGCAATCCTTTGATGAGCTCAAGTCTACTCATGAGAGGCTAGAGGAAGCCCATGAGAAGCTTGATCAAGCTCACACTAGGCTTAAGGAAGCCCAATCCTCCCTCCTTGATCAAAGTAAGATTGAGGATGTTGTGGAGACATGCAATGTAGGAGTAACTTGTGATATACTTGATGAATCTTTTTACACTCCTATTATTGTTACTCCTATCAATGCATCATCATCATCTAGCTCAATCAAAATGTCTACTTCTACTACATGTAACTCATCATTAGTAGTAGAAAATAAGAACCTTAAGAACAAGGTTAATGAGCTCACTCATGCCTTAGGCAATGCCTATGGTGGAGATGCCCGCTTGCTTAAGTGCTTGGGTAGCCAAAGGTCTCCACTCAACAAGGAGGGACTTGGCTATACCCCCAAGAAGGGCAAGGCGGCTTTTGTTCCTCACAAGACTCATTTTGTGAAGAGCAACGGTCGGTTTTGCAATAGTTGCAAGCAATCCGGGCATATAGAACAACATTGCTTTAACAAGAATAAAAACAAGAAGCATGCTCATGTTACATCTATTCGCTTTGATTCTTGTTATATGCTTACTAAGGGCACTAATGGTGTGAAGGCTAAGTACATTGGTGCACCCATGGTTGGCCCAAAGAAGAAGGCAATTTGGGTGCCCAAGAGCTTGGTTACTAACCTTGGAGGACCCAAAAAGATTTGGGTACCTAAAAAGAATTGATCCTTTTTGTACGTTAATTACAAAGCCGGAGGAAGGCATTGGGTGCTTGATAGTGGGTGCACTCAACACATGACCGGAGATGGTAGAATGTTCAAATCAATCAACACTAGTGGCAATGATCATGCAAATGCTATCACATTTGGTGACAACAAGAAAGGCAAGGTCAAAGGCTTGGGAAAGATTGCAATATCAAATGACTTGAGCATCTCCAATGTGCTATTAGTGGAATCTCTCAACTTCAACTTGTTGTCAGTGGCACAATTGTGTGATTTGGGATTCAAATGCATATTTGGTGTTGATGATGTGGACATTGTGAGTGTTGATGGAAGTGATGTGATATTCAAAGGATTTAGATATGAGAACCTCTATTTGGTGGACTTTGATGCTAGTGAAGCTCAATTGACAACATGCTTATTCACCAAATCAAGCATGGGTTGGCTATGGCATAGGCGCTTGGGACATGTTGGAATGAAGCAACTAAAGAGGCTAGTGAAGCATGACATGGTGAGAGGGCTAAAAGATGTTCACTTTGAAAAGGACAAGCTATGTAGTGCATGCCAAATGGGAAAGCAAGTTGGAAACAGCCATCCAAACAAAGGAATGATGAGCACTACACATGCACTTGAGTTGTTGCACATGGACTTGTTTGGACCAACTACATATGCAAGTATTGGGGGAAACAAGTATGGCTTTGTGATAGTGGATGACTATACAAGATACACATGGGTCTTCTTTCTTGTTGACAAAAGTGAAGTGTTTGGAGTATTCAAAACCTTTGTCAAGAGAAGTCAAAATGAGTTTGATAGAAGAATCAAGAAAGTGAGAAGTGACAATGGAAGTAAGTTTAGAAACACAAGAGTTGATGAGTTATGTGATGAGTTTGGAATCAAACATCAATTCTCGGCCAAGTATACACCTCAATCCAATGGGATAGTTGAAAGGAAGAATAGGACACTCATTGATATGTCAAGATCTATGCTTAGTGAATACAATGTGAGTGATTCTTTTTGGGCCGAAGCAATCAACACGGCTTGCTACTATAGCAACCGACTCTATTGTCACCCTCTATTGAAGAAGACACCATATGAGCTCCTCAATGATAGAAAGCCCAACATTGCTTACTTTCGGGTCTTTGGGTGCAAATGTTACATATTGAAGAAGGGCACAAGACTTGGAAAGTTTGAGAAGAAATGTGATGAAGGGACACTTCTTGGTTACTCCACTACAAGCAAAGCCTATAGAGTGTGGAACAACACAACAAGAATAGTTGAAGAAGTCCATGATGTTGAGTTTGATGAAACCAATGGTTCCCATGAAGAACAAGACAATCTTGATGATGTGAGAGGAACACAATTGGCGCAAGCTATGAAGAACATGGACATTGGTGATATTAGGCCAAAGCAAGTGATTGACATTGAAGATGACAAAGATCAAGTGCTCTCACCTCCAACCATGCATGGCAATGATGTTGCAAGCTCTAGTGGTTCTCATGATCAACAAGATGCTAGTAGCTCTCAAGTGGCTCATCCAAGTGCAAGTGCAAGTGTCCAACCGCAACAAGTGCTACAACCAACACACATTGCAAGAGATCATCCCTTAGATCAAATTGTTGGTGACATAAGAAGAGGTGTGCAAACAAGATCAAGATTGGCTTCATTTTGTGAACACTACTCATTTGTATCATCTATTGAGCCAACCAAGATTGATGAAGCTTTGATGGATGTTGATTGGGTGAATGCAATGCATGAAGAGTTGAACAACTTCACCCGCAATGATGTTTGGGAGTTAGTGGAAAGACCAAAGAACACAAATGTTATTGGTACAAGATGGGTCTTCCGGAACAAGCAAGATAAAGATGGCATTGTTGTAAGGAACAAAGCAAGATTGGTTGCACAAGGATACACTCAAATGGAAGGCATTGACTTTGGAGAAACCTTTGCACCGGTTGCTAGAATGGACGCCATTAGAATCCTTCTTGCATATGCTTGTGCTCACAACATAAAGCTCTATCAAATGGATGTGAAAAGTGCTTTTCTCAATGGATTCATCAATGAGTTAGTGTATGTTGAGCAACCTCCCGGGTTTGAAGACTTGAAGAAGCCCAACCATGTGTACAAGCTCAAGAAGGCTCTATATGGGTTGAAGCAAGCACCTAGAGCTTGGTATGAAAGATTGAGGGACTTCTTGTTAGCAAAAGGGTTCAAGATTGGAAAGGTTGACACCACTCTTTTCACCAAGAAGATTGGAAGTAGCTTGTTTGTGTTGCAAATCTATGTGGATGACATTATCTTTGGATCAACCAACCAAGACTTTTGTGAAGAGTTTGGGAAGATGATGGCTAAAGAATTTGAGATGTCTATGATTGGAGAGCTTAGTTACTTCCTTGGTCTACAAATCAAGCAAATGAAGAAAGACACTTTCGTTAGTCAAGGCAAGTACATCAAGGACATGCTCAAGAAGTTTGGGTTAGATGAAGCTAAAGCAATAACCACTCCAATGGGCACAAATGGACATTTGAATAGTGACTCTAGTGGTGACATGGTAGATCAAAAGTTATATCGGTCAATGATTGGAAGCTTACTTTATGTGACCGCATCAAGACCGGATGTTATGTTTAGTGTGTGCATGTGTGCAAGGTTCCAAGCTTCTCCAAGGGAAAGTCATTTGAACGCAACCAAAAGAATATTGAGATATTTGAAGCACACTCCAAATGTTGGACTATGGTATCCCAAGGGCTCTCAATTTGAATTAATTGGATACTCGGATTCCGACTATGCGGGATGCAAGGTGGATAGGAAGAGCACATCGGGCACTTGTCAATTGCTTGGAAGATCACTTGTCTCATGGTCATCAAAGAAGCAAAATAGTGTTGCACTCTCTACCGCCGAAGCCGAATACATATCCGCGGGTAGTTGTTGTGCACAATTGTTATGGATGAAAGCTACATTGCAAGATTATGGAGTCAAGTTTGGACAAGTTCCATTGCTATGTGATAATGAGAGCGCCGTCAAAATAGCCACCAACCCGGTTCAACATTCAAGAACAAAGCACATTGACATAAGGCGTCACTTCATTAGAGATCATCAAGCAAAGAAAGACATATCTATTGAAAGTGTGGGCACCGATGATCAACTTGCCGATATCTTCACCAAGCCACTAGATGAGAGAAGGTTTTGCAAGCTAAGGAATGAATTGAATATCCTAGACTTCTCCAACATGAGTTGAATGCATCTCCACATATGACATGCCTCTCCTCCGACAAAGCAAAGGTGAAATTGTTTGGCATGTGCATTCATCCTTATTAGGTTGTGCTCTAGTTCATATAGCCATCACATTGCTTATCTAGGTTCATTCATGGTAAATCAACTGACTTTGAAGTATATATGGTACCACTATTGCTTTTATGTTTGATTTGATCTAGTGGTAGCATATAACTTGTTTGTGAGCTTGTAACTCTAGTGTTTGATCTAGTAAGTGAGCAAAATGTGTCTAACCAACGTGAGTAAGATAACCATTGTAAGATGTGTGAAGAAGCTTACTCTAGAGCAAACCGTGTTAAATACCTTATGTTCATAAGCTAGATTAAGCCACAACTTGACTTAGTTCAATCTCCTCACATGTATCTCATGCTAATAGTTGCCTCCTTCCTTTAAAATTTTGCTCCACCTTTATGATAATTGTTGACAAAGGGGGAGAAAGAAAGTGCTACAAAGATATATGCTAGTGGAAGGGGGAGTAACAAAAACAAAAAGGGGATAAAAGTTGAACTCTTAAAATTTGAGCATACAAATAGGGGGAGCAAGCTCATAAACATGTATGTTGCATTTGAAATGTGCATACTCATATGTTTGTTGCATTGCATAAGCTATTTATACTGATATTCATGCTTATGTGATGAATGCTAGTGATAAGACTTGATTGATAAATTGTTTAATTAGCATGTATAGGATTGCAACTAGACATATTGTTGTTTCAAGTTGCTCAAGAATCTTATTATAAATGTTGATCTCATGGGGTTCTTGAGTTTTGATGTATGTCTAGTGAATAATGATGCTAAAGATGGTATAACTTGTGCACTCCGATTGGTATCACGCTTCAAAGGTCCATTCTTATGCCTTAGCATCATCATTGATAGTGTTGCTCACCCATATTTCATATCTATACATATGTGCCAATTTTAGAACCAAACTCTATAGCACATATGTAGGGGGAGCCAATACTATCAATGTGGTTACTCAAATTTAAATTACATATCTTTGTATAGGTTGTCATCAATTACCAAAAAGGGGGAGATTGAAAGCCCTAATTTGGTTTTGGTTAATTGATGAAACCTATTTTGGTTTAATCCTTTTGTGAAGCATGTGTGTAGCTAATGGAAAAGGATGATGACCAAGCCATTGGTGGAGCTAGCAAGGTGGCAACCATGGAGGATGGTGACGGCCACAAGCACTCATGTGATCAAGTGCTCTACCATTGGTGAAATGAAGAAGAGAAAAGATGTCTTGCTCAAGTGGTAGATTATTTCTTTCTTTTAATCTTGAGTATAGGCAAGCCGGACTATCAAGAGGGATATAAATTAGGCTAGCTAGATGTGGAGAAAAGTGCTCAAATCGACTAACCTTAGTTCGCTTGAGAGACACCGCACAATCACGAACACGTAGAGGGTAATTTCATGTGGTCGGTGGTACCGACCTTGGGTGGTCGGTGGTACCGACCACGGCTTCTCTGCGCAGCGCTCAAACACCCTCTCTGTGTTGGTCAAAAATGACCTGGCGGTAGTACCGCCATAACCTCGGTACTACCGCCCGCGGTGGTACCGACGCAAGGTCGGTAGTATCCTGGTTTTGCAACCCTCTCTGTGTAGAGTTGTATTTGACCTAGCGGTAGTACCGCCATAACCTCGGTACTACCGCCTGCGGTGGTACCGACCGAGGTCGGTAGTATCTTGGTTTCGCGAAGCTCTCTGTGTTGAGTTGAAAATGGCCTGGCGGTGGTACCGCCATAACCTCGGTACCACCGACCTCGGAGGTACCGACCTTTGGGCGGTAGTTTTCGAGGGACCAAGTCCCTGTGTGAGATGCTCTCTGTACGCGGCCAATTTGGCCTGGCGGTAGTACCGCCATAACCTCGGTACTACCGCCCGCGGTGGTACCGACGTGAGGACGGTGGTTGCTTGTTTGGTCAGATCTGGATTCTTTCGACCGTTGTGAACTGGTCGGTGGTACCGGCCAGGGGTGGTCGGTGGTACCGACCAGCCTCGGGACTGAGGGAGTATAAATGCCTCCCCTCTTTACTTTTTCCTGTTATCTCTCCCATTCTTTGCGCCCAAACTCAAGAAAGAGAGCTCCCAAGTGTTGACTAACCTCCTCTCTCTCCCCCTTTTGATTCTAGAGTGAATCTCTTGCAAGCTTTGAGCTAGGGAAGTGAGATTAGAGAGTGAGAAGCATCGATCTACGTCTTGAGCACTTGGATCCAACATCTCTCCGGCTTGATTTGTGTTCTTTACTCTTGAGTTCTTGGAACTCTAGCCGGTTAGGTGTTCTTCGGTCGTTGCCCGTGATTGACTCATTTGTGAGGGCACTCCGAAGTTTTTGTATTACCCTCTGATTCTTAGTGAAGAAACTCAACTAGCCTTTGTGGTTGCTTGAGTGAGGCAAGGAGGTGAAAGAGACTCCGACCTTCGTGGTCACCTCAACAACGGGGACGTAGACGCTTCTTAGTGAAGTGGCCGAACCTCGGATTAAATCTTGTGTCTCGTATGCTTGTTGATTTTGCATCCTTGGATATTTTGTTTGCACTCGTGTTCTTCGCGTTCTTCCTCCCTCCTCTCTCGTTCTTAGGTGTGGGAAGGCTCAATCTACTCTTTGGGGAGGAGCCACTTCTTGGATAAGGTATAAACTTCATCTACATCTTCTAGGGAAATATTGGTATGTGCTAGATCCACTTTTGCATCTTCTCTATCTCAATCTCGTAGCAGTTTTTTAGGTTGTCGGTAGTACCAACCTGTAGAGCCGGTAGTACCGACCTCGGTAGTACCGGCCCCTATAGTCGGTAGTACCGATTGTGCAATCTGATACTCGTTTTGAGCTTTGAGTTTCAGGTTTCTAGATTTTTGAATTGGCTATTCACCCCCCCCCTCTAGCCATTCGGACCTTTCAAGGGGGCGTCGTTGTTTTTTACAAAACAGCTGTTTATTGAGACGCGAGCCTCGCTAAAAAGAAAGGGGGGCGTCGCTGTTTTTTACAAAACAGCTGTCTATTGAGACGCGAGCCTCGCTAAAAAGAAAGGGGAGCGTCGTTGTTTTTTACAAAACAGCTGTCTATTGAGACGCGAGCCTCACCAAAAAGAAAGGAGGTGTCGCTGTTTTTTACCAAACATCCCAGTTCAACGAAACGCGAGCCTCGCCAAAAAGAAAGGGGGTGTCGCTGTTTTTTACCAAACATCCCAGTCCAACGAAACGCGAGCCTCGCCAAAAAGAAAGGGGGTGTCGCTGTTTTTTACTAAAACATCTGTCTAATGAAACGCGAGCCTCGCTAATTCACTTTCTGAACTAAACATTGCATACAACAAAACAACGCAGTGCAGGGCAGCCAGCGAGCCTTGTCAATATCCGATAACGAATAAGGAATCGTAGCGACATAAAACCAACATTCAGTGTTCCCGTTCATTTACAAAATAGCTTCACAACGACAAACAAATCATGGAAAATTACAAAAATTACAAGGAACCCTCGCTCCCTTCAATTAACACCAAATCACCAGAACCCTCACTACTTTCCTCAAACTCTGGCCCCACCGCAACAATGGGTCCACACAACAAAGGAGCTGCCGGAACAATTGGCAGCTCCCCAGACAAAACCCTAGCCCGATACATATATGTACGGCCTACATCACTGACCTCCGAAGGTTCCTCCTTTGGAACCACTAACGATCCGTCCGAACCTAAATCTAGTTCGGTTCGCCCAAACAAGTACTCCAAGGCTGTTTTCTCATCAATATCATCATCAATCCCAACTTGCGAGGACGAAGAAGCACCAAATAAATACCGGGTGGCCTGCCGGTCAGTAAAGTCCGCCTCGCGCCAAAAACGGCTCGACCTGCTATTTTTTAAATCGTACCTTCGCACCTTCGACCACCAAAAACGCTCGAAGGTCAGTAAGGGATGTTTTAGCTTAGCACGAGCCCAAGATTCGCCAGTTACAAAAATATCTTGATAATTTAGCGTCAAGGGCGTCACATCAAATACGTCTAGCACGGTTCCGTCAGGAACGTGCATTTACATCAAATAAGGGAAAGTGTCTCAGCGTCAAGTCTTTACAGCGACCACAACTTTTACAAAATGGCTACCTCGCCCCAACAATCCCAAAGTTCACACCTGTCCAGTTTCCCCATGCCCATCAGCCGCAGCTTCGTCATCGACAGCTTCTAAACCTTCACCATTGGCAGCACCCGAGGCTTCAGCAGGCGCCGTCTCCATCGTCGCCTCTTCTGCAGTAGCTTCGACGGTAGTAGCAGACCTCTCTTCCGCTACTGTTTTTTCCACGGCGGCCTCGTCAGCGCTCGGGACGTCTCTAGTCAAGGCTTCGGTTTCGGCAAGCGAAACCCCCGCAGCGCTAGGCTCAGGGAAAGCTTCGGAGCTGCCTCCTGCATCAACTGCGGCCGACGGCGAGGGCACTGCTTCTCTCCAAGCCTGCAGACACAAAACAGAGGCAAACCACCCAAAAATTCAGAACTAACTCCTTGAAACATCAAAACAGAACCAAAAACTACGCTTCTCCAATAGTACTAACCTGGCGAGTAGCTTCGGCGGCTTCCTCGAACGCAAGGGCTTGGCCCCCACCGGAAATCCAGAACCTACGAAGCAAACGCATCGCACAGTTTCGGACCTCCGAATCATTGACCTTCATCTGGCGCACCTCATCAACCGTCGGAAATACATGGTTGGGCTTCTTAACCTTTCGAAGGTGCTCACAGTCCGCCTGTCGAAGGGTGCCAGCCATGGCCAAGGCTCCGACATAACAGCCAAAATCGGCCGCGTTCTCAACTAGCGAGCTGAAGACATCAAGCTCATTAACAAGCCAACCTTCGAAAGCCTCTGCATTAGTAACAGGCAGCGGCTCCCCAACAGAACCGCCAGCCTCGGTCAAGCAGCAATCGAGTTTATGTTTAATCTTCTCCATACTCATCCGCCATGATTTATTCAAATCGTCAAGCCGACCCTCGGCAGCCGCCAGAGTCTTATCCTTCTCTTTGCCCGCCGCAATCAGATCCGCATTACGCTTTGCCAGCCCTACCGCCTCTTCTCGGGCCTTGACGGCTCTCTCCGAAGCATTCTTCAATTCGATCTCCTTGTTATCCAAGCTTCGGCTGAGCCTGGCATTCTCTCTCTCAAGCTTAGAGATTTGGCCACTCATAAATTCCATATCAGAGCCAACTTTACGCCTGGCCGCGCGATTCAGGAGCATCAGCTCCGCCAATTTGACATCCACATCGTCAAATGTATCCCCAACAGGTTGGTCGGCAAGACGAACCTCAGCCTCCGGCACACAAATACGACCGAAGATACGGCCTAAAAAACGCCTTTCCCCCGGGCCACACTGCAGGTGACAATCCCGAAGGTCCGGGCTTGTGAACAGCTCAGTCGCCGGATCGCAGACACCAAGCTTCTTAGCGAACTCCGGAAGACTGGACCGGCTAGCCTCGCCATACGGTCTCTTCCCCGGGGTTCGCTCAGATTCAAGTTCACCGGAAAACTCGAAACCATTGACCCACAAATGCGATCCAGCAAACGAGGGAATCGACCCTCGTGGAGGACTCCTCGGCTCCAAGTCCCGAATTATGTTGTCAATGCTCCGGTCAGCCGGAGCGCCACCACCGGACGGGACAATCTTCTTCCCACGGTCGCCTTCAATGCTCACAACCTCATCAGAACCACCCTCGCTGCTTGAAGTCTCACTGTCTTCAACAGACGTGTCCTCTTCCGTTCCCCCCTCCTTTTCCTCCTCTTTCTCCTCCTCCACCTCATCGTCATCAGAGTCACCCTCGTCGTCCGAGATCTGAATTAAAGCACCGATCCCCCCAACTCGGGGCACCCGCCCTACAACCCTACCGACACCTCGACCGGAAGTAACAATGGTCGAGGGGGAAGAGGTGCCACCAGGACCCGAAACAACTGCGACCTTCGTCGCAAGTGTCTTCACTCGACCACCAGCACTACCACGGCCTCTCTTCGGCCGAGAAACGATCTCTCTCTCTTCCGAAGCTTTAGGCTTCCTCTTCTTCGGCGCATCGTCGCTCGAAGGAGCTGGCCAGTCTGCATACTGGATCCCAAGAGTGTCAAACAGTCTGTTGACCCGACCTCCGCTACCCACCGAGCTATGGATCGCCTTAACCTCTAGCGTGGACAGCTTCCCAACAAGTTCCTCCGTCCACTGCTGAACTCGCTTGTAGACGGCCTCGACCCCATCTTCGCGCGAGGGAAACCTCTTAAGAGTCTTCTCCCAAACCTTGTCCAGATCCAGATTCGGCCTCTTCAAACCCCTACCTTCGTACTTGGGGTCACTCTCTACCTTGAACCATGCCTGCCTCCGGCCGAGAGGCCAAATCTTGGCACAGCAGTACTCCTCCACTAAATCACGTGCACATAGAGAGCGTGCAACGACTCTCAGGCAGTCAACAGCAGTGTGAGCCTCGACGCTCATCCTAGCTTCGGCGCTTACATCCCCAAGCAACGGAAGCTCACCGCAAAGCTCGGCGTTATCACTGAGCTTGTAATAAAACCAAAACTCCTGTCACCCGCTGCTCCACTTGTTCTTTTGCGCCTGCACCGGCAGCTCCACGCCGGCGCGATGACAGAAAGTGTACACCGCGAACTGACCAAGACTGGCTTTGCCTCCGCCGTCCGTAAACTTGCGAGGTTGCATATGAACCCGATGAGTGCGAACAAACCCCTCGACATGAGGGACAATCCCCTGAGATCGGCAGGCCCAGACATAAACTGACATCTTCGTGAAGCAAGAAGGTGTAAGCTGGTGGAAGCGCAAATTAAACCTTCGCAGAACCGAAGTCACGAAGGAGTCAGCTGGGAAGCGAAGACCAGCTGAAAAGAACTCCTCAAACACAACAACCTCATCTGCGTCCGGCCTCGGCACTGTCTCCCCAGCACTGGTCCTCGCCTTGCCTTCCTCGATCCAACCCCACCTGACATAAGATGCAATCTCAGTGGCACAAACCCGGCTGAGACCGAACTCGAAGGTAATCCCCTCATCTGTGACAGTGGGAGAAACAGCGCGAGCAGTCTGCTTCAACCTGGCCATCTCTTTAGCTCCTGACACTATCGAACAACGAATGCCCGTCTCAACCCTCGCACGCAAGCTAAAACAAACCTTCGCTACAAGCAAATCGCAACAGCAGGATGACTATAGCAGAGGAGGGCGCAATCCAAGCTCCTCACCCACCCCTTCTATTTATAGGCCGGGAGACGAGTCCCCTCACCCGACGAAATCGGCACGACAATTGAGAAACACGGCGCAAAAAAAAGAAACGGGCTTCAACAGTCCAACGGCCCAGCCCAAAGCAGCCAGGGGCGTCGCTGCCGAGGGTCTCTTTGCATTTCCCATCGAAAGGCGCTGCTTGGGCCTAAATTCTGTTCTTTAGATCCAAGGCAACGAGGGGCTACTGTTGGGGAAAGGACCCTCGGCAGAGGCGCCGCCCGAGCTGATGCCGGAGACAACCCTCGCGCAACCAACGCGGCCTCGCGAGGGCTTTCCCCCCTTTTTTGGGGGTCATTTTTCTGACCTTCGGACGTGAGCCCGACCCTCGACGATTTGTTACACTCCTCGCAGTTTAAGGCGCGACGACAACGCGGCAGGCGACCCTCGCCGGCCTTCGAGGCCATTCCACGTGGAGCGATGGGTCTGGCAAGCGTCAGTGGAGCGCTGGCCCGAGGGCAAGCGAGATCGAGGGTCTGGCACTCGTTCTCCTCTCTCGAAGGTGATGAGAATCAGGTGGCGGCGCGCGGGAAGGGGGCTAACTAGGGTTTTTGCCTTAGCTGTGTTTTTACGTTATTACCCCTCCTCCCTGCGTGGAGTCAGGGAATCTTTCTGTCCCCTTTTGTAATTGATCTCATGACCCTTGGTACTCCCTATAAATACCAAGGGGTGAACAGTGTAAAAGGAGGGTTTTTTTTATGGGAAGAGAGCCACAGCAGCACTGTCTCGGTTTCCTCAACCTTCGCAATTGTTTCCGACGCTTGGTCACCTTCGCCACTCCCCTGCACGAGCGCGGAGGTGGGGCAGGTGTGTTTCCAAGAGCAATCAACCTCCTCATGGTTTTGCAAAGCGATAGTATTTTTATAAAGCTCCAAAAATAGTGCCTCAATTTCTTCGAAGAGTCAATGGGGTCTAAGCAAACCCAACCGAGAAGTGATTGAGGTGCAACCGACTGCAAGAATTCCAAAAAAGTGCAGGTAGTAATATTTTGAGAATATCATTTCCCAACAAAATACTGATAATACTCGGTCACGGGTCGTTGAGCAATTCTGCATATTATTGTATAATTGGACCATGGAATGATGGAACAAGTGTGAATTTGTTCCGCACATTTTGCGTGGCCAGTCGCCATCCTTAGAGCCTTAACATGACACGTCAAAATTGGATGATCCCCAGGTCAAACGCCGATAAATCACCTGGAATCGATCAATAGCTGACTTTGACGCAGATAAATCGGTTGGAAATTGATGGATGGCTGCAAATTCTGATGATGATAATCAAAAAGTAAAATTTATCGTCGGTCCGTGAACTTAATCAATGATGTCATCAAGGTCTCTCAAGTCTCAACTTCAAAAGTGATATATGTGGGTTCCAAACTTGGTAGAAGATGTCACTTAGGTCTCTGAACTTTCAAGATATCACCGCGGGTACATAAATTTGATTGGTAATGTCATCTTAGTCTCTGAACTTTCAAGGTTATCAGGTTATCGTAGGTCTCTAAACTTGGACAATTATATCATTTCAGTCCTCTAACCCAATCTATAAGCTAGTGTGTCACGCTGACTATACATTAGACATGAATCCAACATGTGTCAATTAATCAATCATTATATAATATTTATTATGAAATTATAAATTATATAAGATAACTAACATAAGTAAAAAAGTTAAAGTATTAAAATAATTTACAATAACAAATATATTAGGTTTATTTTTTTAAAAAAAAACTGAAACAAATTTAATATTTAGGTATCATTAATAGTATTAAAATATTATTAAAGTTCCTATAGTATTAAAAAAATTCTCAATTAATATTTACTTCTAATTTTAATATTATTTTAAAAGTATTAGTATTAAATATTACTCCCTCCGGTCCCTTTTATAAGGCGTACACACAGAGTCAAGATTCAAACTTTAAAAACTTTGACCAATGATTTAGTTAATAATATTTAATTATTATAATATAAATTTAATATGGTTAGATCCATAAACAATTGTACTATCCAATAATCATAAGTTCATAAACATAAATAATATAATATAAAGTAAATGAATGGTCAAAGTGTAATTTAGGAGACCGTGTCATTGTCTGTCACGCCTTATAAAAGGGACCGGAGGTAGTATTTAATATAACAATTATTAAAATAATATTTAATACTATTAATAATATTGTAGTATTATAGTAGTAAATTATTTGAATACTTTAATTTATTTTTTGTTGATGTATATTATTTTATATAATTCATAATTTTATGATCGTATAAATAATGATTGATTGATTGACCTATGAGTCTACATTTATCTATACATATAGTTAGCGTGTTAAACTAGCTTATAAAATAGGTTAGACTATATTTAAATCGAGATGACACCACTAACCAAATTTAGCGCGCCGGGCTAGCAGCAATACACCAGCAATACTGTACAGAGAGCTGTTCTCGGATATCCTTACGCCACAAGAAGGTTAACAGGATCTGCTAAAAAAAGGTTAACAGGAAAGATATGCAAATGCAACGAAGCAAGAACTGCTGTTCTTCCGTTCGTCCTGTGAGAGAAGCAGAGGCCTGCAGAATAAACTGGAACAATGGCCGATCGGGTTTGATTAGGGCGGGGCGGCCGCAATCCGACCTAGCCTGCTATCCTCACAGGCCATATGCTCAGCCCGTCAGCCGTACTTCTTCGCCAGGTACGCCAGCAACCGGAGTTGTTCCTGACTTCTCGATACCATCAATTGATTTGTTGGGAACCCTTTGCCTGGAAAAGGGATTATCGTCTCTTCTAGTTTGCTGGTTAGGAAAACTAGGCTGGCAATGGCGCAATCGCGCAAGACTAAGAGCACCATCCCTGTTTATTATAGAAAGCAGAACGCTAGGGTTTCCAGATTTACAGGAGGAACGTTGTTACTAGTTACTAATACTACTATCCAAAACAATGCAACACCCCAATGTTCGATCCACAGAACATGCTAAAACAGGGAGTACAGGACAAGACCAATGAATACCATCGCACCATGAAAGGAGGTGCTGCATGCGCTGTTCTGTGAAGTCGCAGGATTTGCTGGCTGGTGGGTGTAGGGCACTTGCTGATTTTGCTTGCCTTCGCAGAAACTGGTGCTGTGGTTGTGTAAGCATATAGGATTACCTGTCAATCTGAACAACAACAACAAAAGCTGAGATGGTTAAGATTGCATACAACTTGCCTGCTCAAATGTCTAGTCAACAGAGAGAGAGAGAGAGAGAGAGAGAGAGAGAGAGAGAGAGAGAGAGGAGGGAGGGAAAGAGAGATGTGTGTACATGAGGCTGATGTTGTGTCCTGGGTCTATGCTAGCATCGGTGATTTGATTGTTTGTCAAATTAACCACATGCAGTAGCGGGCTGATGTTGCTTTTCATATAAATTGTCCCGTTGAATGCGTTGTTAACTAGTGAGCTGCATTACATGTTGCAATGAAAGAGGCATCAATATTCATTCAGATGAAACTTCTGTAGCTACCATATCAAAAAACTGTTGCATGAGCCACGAAGAATTACACTTGCTGCAGTTGTGGGAAACTGAACAGGGCACTAGGGATTGTCCCGCTCAGACCATTATTATCCATGAATCTGTATATCCATTAATAGCACAAACGTTGCTTATATTGTTTTTTAGGTTACTATAAGTCCATTTCATATTCAAATAATCCTCGGGAACTTTACAATGTATTCAGGGATGTCAGCGTTGAGAACCATCCTGGTGCTGGTGAGCTTGTGAAGTCATTGTTGCTTAGGTCCCTGCTCAGACCAAGAAATAGAAATCCTTAACACCAGAAAAGAATCATCAACCTGAACCTTGATATATTTGTCTTACACATAAGTTAGCTGAGTTGCATTACTGAGATCTGGCATCATCCCACTCAGTAGGTTGCTTGCTAAGTTCCTGCACAAACAAATATTTGCAGTTTAATTTGACGTGCAATGACATATTCGTTGGTGTTTCTTGTAATTAG
The DNA here is from genome assembly GCA_009763385.1 of Coix lacryma-jobi var. lacryma-jobi. Taxonomy (NCBI): domain Eukaryota; kingdom Viridiplantae; phylum Streptophyta; class Magnoliopsida; order Poales; family Poaceae; genus Coix; species Coix lacryma-jobi. Next base: position 18,612,447 of record CM019827.1, read on the forward strand.
TTACTTACAGTCCTGTCAGGTTACGTAGATTGCCAATACTTTTAGGAACTGGACCGCTGAACTGATTCTCATCTAGTAGGCTGGCAAAGTGGCAAGCAAAAAGAATTGCAAAACTGAAGGGTGTGCCAGACTGATGGGAAATTGTTTCGACCGGTACTTACATGATTTGAAGTGTTTGGACAAGCCCGAGAGATTCTGGGATTGGCCCAGTAAATTTGTTGTTATGAAAATAACTGATAATGATTACAGAAAACAGTTAGTTGATGCACATGGATAAAGGAAATTATCTAGCACAAATGAAGAACACAGCTTACACATGTACAAGTGTCATGTTGGCATTGAAAAGGTCTTCGCTTATTGGGCCTATCAACTGGTTCCCACCAAAGTGACTATTGATTGGATGGGTGAATCAAACAAATGGTAAACATTTAAGCATAAATTTTCTTATTCTTTTTATTCTAGAGGTAGTACAGCATTTGAGAACTTACAAATGCTTTGTGCCAACAAGTTGATCCAACCCTGGAGTCGAACTAGTTGAAACTGGAATTTCGCCTGACAGCTGATTTGCTGTCAAGTCCAATAAGAAAAGATTTGATAGATGGCCGAGTGTTGGTGGGATTCCACCGGTGAAATTATTTGAGTTTAAAGCCCTGCATGAGAACAATTAGTTAGTATTGAATTCGCATTATGTACAGAATAAAAAAAATATGTCCATTGAGGATTTCCGTCTAAACTGGAGGGAATTCTTACAGGAAGGTGAGCTGGCTTAGGTTTCCTATCGCTTTTGGAATAGTACCAGTGAAGCTACATCCTTGCAGATTCCTGAAAAAAATCTAGATACATCAGCTTTTCCCGCTCTTATTTTTGTTTGTTTTCTGTTTTGTCATTTCTTACAGAGTTGTGAGCTGCTTCAGATTTCCTATGTTTGGAGTGAGTGGTCCTCCAAGATTTGGGTTGTTAGACAGATCCCTGCATGTATTTTATACCAGTAGGTTAACATATGTTTTTTTCCCTTGCTTGTGATCTCTACTTTTTAGCATCTCTGTTATTTTGTTGAGAAAATACTGAAGTTTCAAACTAAGGTGTAAAGTACTCACAGATATGTCAAGGCAGTGAGTTGGTCTATGGCGTTGCTTAATGTACCATGCAGATTCCTGCTTGGTAATTTCCTGCAAACATGAAATTTCAGCAGAGTGTTGTGCGGTTTTTTTACTACAATAAGGTTATTCAAGTACTCACACTTCGGTCACCCTCCCATTAGAACAAAAAATTCCATCCCAGGAGATACAGGGATCGGTTGGTCCTGTCCAGTTTTGTGGCACATTCTCCCAATTCTTCTTCAATGCCTGAAGCACCGCAACTGTAGAATTCATTAAGCTAACATTAGCTGGGCACTTTTGTATCAACAACTACATCTATCTTGGATCATAGTATCAACAGAACTTATAAGTATGAGAAGTATGTTCGTGGTCATTTTACAGGTTTTAAAAATAAAACTCAAAGAAACAAAGGGTAACTTTTGTTGCACTCTCAACTTTAGCAGCAAGAAGGAAGCAGTACTAATATGGCTCAACTCTTTTTTCAGGTCAACGATAACTCTGAATAAATTACCCAGAAAGGGTGGCAGCTTTCTTTCTGTAACCCGTTAAAATGTAGAAGGCTTACCATCTTTGGAGTTTGTCTGGCTGGAGCTTGGCCTGAGGCCTACCAAGAGCAGGGACAGAAGTAGGAGACACTGCATTGACATCTGACACTGTCCTGCACTTCTAAGCCTGGTCTCCAAGGATCAGAAGATGAGATGATTTGTGAGAAGGTTCCTGTATCCTCTTTGGTAGTAACTTATGTGTTGCTCTTCTTGAGCTTCAATCAATCATTGTTTTGTTTTGTTTTTTTTTCTTTTCTGAAGAAAATTGATTCAGTCATTGTCATCCCTAAACTAATTTAGTTGGGCCATGTTTGAATATTTTGTGTGTCAGGCCCGCCTGCTTTACTTGCTAGTACTTGGCAAGTTTGGTTTCAACTTGTTCAGCTAAAGGAAATCGGAGCTGTGGGGTGGAGTATTCAGGGCACAGTAGGCTTCCAGCGTAGCTGATGCGGATACGGTATCATGACAAAGTTTATGGGTATGTTAACTATGCTTTGAGTTCAGTCGACCTGTAAATGCACTTGTTAATCATGGTTCAAAACCTCTTCATTTGTCAGAAATATGATATATCCAATTGATTCTGGATTAAGGCATCTTAGGGGGTGTTTGGTTCCCACCTCCTAGAGTTTAGCCACTAAAGTTTAGTGGAGGCGACTAGAGTTGTAGTGTTAAAAGTGACTTTTAGTGGGGGTGTTTGGAACTTTAGTGACTAAACTTTAGTGACTAAACTTTAGTGGCTAAACTCTAGGGGGTGGGAACCAAACATCCCCTTATTTTGACAGGGTTTTCTCGAAGGAGGCGGCAACAGGCTTTGAAACTGCCCAGATTTCCAGAGGGTTCTGTTGTCCTCGGAATTTGTCAGGATATTACAGCCTTGCAAGGTTCGCTGTGACCTCTTAACAAAAAATGAAATAAAATCAACAGTCTTAATTATGCTTATTCGCCTGCAGATGCAGACTCCTATGGGAGGTTATATTGGTCACAAAGACAAAGCTTTGGACACGTCTGGCCCACTTCGGTCTCTTGTTGGCACTGCCGAAAGCTTCACAAGGCATATGAATTTTGGCGCGACGACGCCCCGGTGTACCAGAAAAATGCAGTGGATGCAAGGCGTTTTGCATAGAGCCAAAGATTGCCGCCCCGCCGGCAGGTCGGCAGGCCGGATGCTTCCTCTGGCCGCCTATCAAAGACTCATCAGAGATGAAACGAACGGTTCGTCCTTTTTCTCCCGCTGTTTCAGTGCATGATTGCACTTTGGGTCGATGACGCTGGATCGGCAGCGCACACGCCCATATACTGGATGTTACCTTGTTTTGATTGATTGAAGCGTGCAAGTGGTAGATTTTTTTTTAAAAAAAAAATACGAATGCCTACGTTTATCAGTTCTTGTCGTTGAGTTTTTTTTTTCCCCCGACAAGTATGTCGTTGAGTAGTTGGGCTAATTGGACAAGGGAGTAGCTGTGATACGCTCGCTCCCATTTTGTTGAGCAGGTCGCAGTCCTCAACGCGAAAGCAACAAAAACGCTTGATCTTTTGTGTGAATCAAACGCCAACAAGTAATCATATGACGCCATCGGATTTCGCGGCTAGCCGGAGGAGACACGTCCGTGACGCCAATTGGCGCGCAGGGCAAGCGGAGGCAGCAGACCCTCGGCCTCCTCTATGCTGCAAGACCAACGTGACGTGCTGCTGCAAGTTGGGTCGATAGACGATAACGATTAACAAAGCACTCTATGCTACCAAATGGTTTCACAAATTCGAAAAAGGGAAACCGTAAAGTGCAGCCAAAGAAGCTCTCAGGTGGCCCAACTAACATAAATACTACTGGCATTTGCATATGCATATTGTGTTGCAAAATACGCTGTGCTGAGCATGTCACGCGAGAAAGAAAAAGGTTAAAGAGTCCAATGCCTCTTCTTCTAGGGAGAATTAGGTGTATGACCCTGAAAAAAACTCAGTTGAGGTATTTGGCCTTTTTTTTAATTTAGTTTTATGGCATCAGATCAAATTTTATTTAGGTGTATGGTCTTCCGTCCATTTAGACATGTAACGGTGTTAACTCGGATGGTAAAAAGACCATATTACCCCTGACAGAAAAAACCAGAGTTTTATTTGTTTATTGTATATTTTCTTGTACATTGATATATCCATATTTATATATATCAAATTATCACAGTACAACATATAATTAATTTTCACATAACCACATATATATATAAATATAGATATATCAATGTGCAAAAAATATACAATAAACAAATAAAACTTTAGTTTTTTTCTGTCAGGGGTAATATGGTCTTTTTACCACCCGAGTTAACACCGTTATATGCCTGAATGGACGGAAGGCCATACACCTAAATAAAATTTGATTTGAGGCTATAGAACCAAATTCAAAAAAAATAAGACCAAATAACTAAACTGAGTTTTTTCCAGGGTCATACACCTAATTCTCCCCTTCTTCTAATAATAAACCCCAAACCTCCCATGTACTTCATTTGGCCCAGCACAAGAGAACCGAAGCAACTAGAGCCCATCGAGAAGTAAGCCCAGAGTATGAGGGGGCAGGAGATTGTCGGACATATATATATCCAGAAGGTGAAGGTTAATTGCCACACCACGTGCAGACTAGCACACATCCGTACTCCGTATACTATTAGGAATGCATACTCTAGTGCTCTACCAGTGGATCTTGAATTGAATTGACAAACAAGGACTCATGTGTCACTTGGCAGGCACGTCACCTTTTATACAAAAAAGAAATACTCCAGGCATTTTGTTAACAAAAGACGAACGTGACGTCAAACCTGTAGTTTAGTTTGATCGTTGGTCGGCTATTGGCCTATTGAATGGTTGTCCTTTTAGGTTCCCTGTTTTATCTTTTTGTAGTATAAAAACATGAATTGAAGTGCATTTTTATTCAGGGGCGAAGCTCAGTTGAGGTTAGAGGGTGCAAATGCACCCCCCCCCCCCCCCCCAAAATTTTAAAAAACAGTAAATTTACTTGAAATTCCACCATATATGCATCCCCACAACACATATATATGCACCCACAAGTCAACTGCACCCTCTCTAATTTGCTCTAGCTTCGCCATTGTTTTTATTGAAGAATTGACAAAAGGTGGAGTTCTCCGGCTCATGCAAAAAAAGCACTATAAATAAAGGCTCGTTTGAATTCTTAGAATTGAATTCATTTTAAAAATTATAATTTAGACACATATTAATTAAGCTAGTATGGTTATATATGAATTATATTTGTATATTATTGTTCATTATACGAGAGATACTTATAATGTGTTGTATTTCTACTGTACGAGAGTGAGTTGAAGAGAGTATTATAAGTTACAAAGTAGAAATATAACATGATGATTTATAGAATTCATTTCTCTCTTTTACCCTATAAATTTAAGATAAGCTTATACGTGAACTTTATAAAGTGGTGGAATTACAAATTGCAAGTTAAATAGCATAGTTAATTGAGTGGATTTTAATTTCTCCAAAATTAAAGGAATCAAACGCCCTCTAAGAGATGTGATCAAACATTAAAACAGGAAGCTGAAGCTGCCCTGCACGCACTAGCTAGTTTTTTCAATCAGAATTCACATATATCCCCTTCCTCCGGCCTGTACTCCTCTCCCTGTTCTTCACTTCTTCCCCCTCGGTCCCCTTTCTCATATTCCTCTGTCCTCTCCATGGTGCTCACGGCTCACCTCGGCACGCAGTGTCGTTGCGTGGCGCGTGAGAGCATTTTGAGCGAACACATGAGACAGAAAAGTTCCATCAATCAATCAAAAAAAAGAACAGCGTGCATGAGACCATCGTCAAGTACACCGATCATGTGAAGTGTAGGCTGCTCACGTCACGTGAACGCCGCAGCTTGTACACGCCAGGTCGCCAGCGCTGCATCTATCATCGTTGGACGGAATCCCGCTGCGACGACGTGGGCGGCGGCGGCAGCGCGTTTCACGGGAGGAGGCCACGGGCAAAAATGATAAACAGCAGCGTAACCGTCTAGTCCAGCACTGATTGGTTGCCGAGTGTAGGACGAGTTCGTGTGGTACGGGCGTAGAGGCTTTCAATACGTGGTGCCCAGACCACGTGTTTCTTGTCCTACAGAGGGAGAGGGAGCCGTGCATCTTTTGGTGGTGCATCGTTGCCTCGTTGGAGAGGGAAGGCCAGACTCCATAGGGGGGTCAATAAGCTTTTATTCTCTACTCCAAGAGTGATTTAGACATGGTTTAGTCGGGGCGTGAAAATACTCTGACATTTATTTAGTTTATTAAAAGAAAAACAAATTATATATTATTATGTCTGAAACCGTGAGATAAATTTATTAATACTAATTAATTCTTCATGAGCATATGTTTATTGTCGCATAACATTGTTAAATATAAATTTATTAGGCTTAAAAAGTTATCTCACAAATTACACGTAATTTGTGTAATTAGTTATTATTTAATTTTATGTTTAGTACTCAATGTAAGTGCCTAAACATTCAATGTGATGAGTGTAAAGTTTTTGTGGTGGGAACTAAACAAGACCTTATTGATCTGCAATTCTCGATTGAAACAGTGTTGCTGGTCAGCTGATCCAACTAAGGGCGTGTTCGTTTCCAGGGTAAAAGTTTTTTGCCCTGTCACATCGGACGTTGCGGCTCCAGTTTCGCCTATTAAAAATATAGTAATTAAAAAATTAATTTATCAGCCGAAGACTAATTCACGAGACGAATCTATTAAACTTAATTAGTTCATGATTTGACAATGTGGTTGTCGGTGGTACAAAAAAGGGTACCCCCAATCAACGCAAACACCCGAACACTCTTTCTCCGCCTCGCCCGAGCCCTCCGAGCAAAGCCTCGGGCGAGCACGATCTATCTCCGTCTCGCCCGAGCCCTCCCAGCCAGGCCTCGGGCGAACACTCTTTCTCCGTCTCGCCCGAGCCCTCCCAGCCAGGCCTCGGGCGAACGCTCTATCTCCGTCTCGCCCGAGCCCTCCCAGCCAGGCCTCGGGCGAACGCTCTATCTCCGTCTCGCCCGAGCCCTTCCAGCCAGGCCTCGGGCGAACGCTCTTTCTCCGCCTCGCCCGAGCCCTCCGAGCAAGGCCTCGGGCGAGCACGATCGTTCTCCGTCTCGCCCGAGCCCTCCAGGCCTCGGGCGAACGCGCCCCCACACCTCGAGCCTTAACGCACGGACCTCGAGCTGTACAGACAGCCGTACCAGCCCATACCACGCATTTAATGCCTTCACCTACTCCGGTCATGTCCACTAGTGCACAGCGTGTACCACAGTAACTCGGTGTAAAGGTCAAGTCTCGTTTTCACCACAAGCATGGGCAAAAGGGTACCAGTACAGCACTGTTCGGCCAAGCCAGGCACTGTAACCCCTCGAGGCCGGCTACGCGCCCCTCGAGCCCTGTACTGTAACCCCTCGAGGCCGGCTACGCGCCCCTCGAGCCCTGCACTGTAACCCCTCGAGGCCGGCTACGCGCTCCTCGAGCCCTGCACTGTAACACCTCGAGGCCGGCTCCGCGCCCCTCGAGCCCCCGTGGCACCACCTCGAAGCCGGCTCCGCGCCCTTCGAGCCCTAACTACTTTCGTGCTATTAGAGGACAGGTACCCCAAGACCCGGAGGGACCTCACCGCGTACTGTACATTCCGGGATGAGTGTTGTACGGCTCCCGTCTTGTCGCGCCACCACGTCCGCGCCCAGGATGGAAGCCACGACCCAAGGACGCCTCAACAGCGATGATCACATCGGCTCCAGTGGCCCCGACAAGACAGGGTTCCTACCCTTCTCCTGTAACACCCCAGATTTTTAAATAATTAAAATAAATTAGAATTTAATAAGAAAATGGTCAAAACCCTAGATGGAGGAAAAATTCTAACCAGATGTTTATTGCATTCATGCCGTTGCATATTTTTTTATTGGGTGAAAAAGAATTTTGTTAAACCCGTATAGGGCGAACCGGATTTATCCTATTTGGAAATTAAATAAAAGGATTTATAAAAGTTTTATAAAATTTCAAACTCAAACTTTTATTTGCAAAACCTAGGGAAAATGTTTTCAAAACTTTGTGAACTGGTTTTGATTTTAAACTGGTTTCAAATTGGAATTTAAAAGATTTTGCAAAAGATTTGAAAAGAAAAAAAAAAGAAAACCCCTCCCTGTCTTGGGCCGAAGCCCTCCTAGCCGGCCTGCCTCCTCCCCGCTCCCTTGGCCCATTCTCGCACACCAGCCAACCGGCCCGACCGGCCACCACCCCTCCTCCCTCCATTTCCCCACTCCAGCCGGCCTGCTCGCCTCCAGCCCATCCTCTACCTCCGCCTCCCCAGCAGGGCCGTGGCCCATCGGACGCGCGGGAGCCAGCCCGACTCCCCTCCTCTCCATTCACCGCGCCGGCCCGCAACCCTGCCCCATCCCTCTCACCCACCAGCTGACAGGTGGCAGGCGTCCCCAACCTCCTGCAGATCGATCTCCAACCACCTGAAGCGGACGCCGCCGCCACTGCCTCAACTACCGAGGCCCTCCTCTCCGCCCTAGTCTCTGCCCTATAAAGTCATCCCCGAACCCTGCATCGACGCACCGCAGCCGCCCCGACCCTCCCTGATCTCTCCCTCGTCCTAGCACCTTCAAACCGTGTCGCCGCCGCCATTGATGGGAGCTCAGTCGAGCTTCTGATCTACCCGCACGAGCCATCTCCGGCGCCCCGCTTGGCCCTATGGCACCGCAAGAAGATGCCGAATCCGCCCCACCGCTCGTCTTCGCCAAACAAACCCCACATCGCCCTCCACGATCTCGCCGGCAAGGCCGTTCTCCACCGCACACTGGAGCTCTGCCGCAGACAGCCGCCCGCCATCGTCGACCTCCGCTGCCCGCCACCACTGCCTCCTCTTCCCGCCGCCAACGCGCCCACCAGTTAGTGCGTCGGGACCCCACTTCGGCCGCTCGCCGGAGCATCCGGGCGACTGGAGCCGGCGAAGCACCGCTGGCCGAGCCCGACTTCCCTCACTGCAGGACGCCGTCGGCTCCTCCCCGTCACTGGAGGACGGACCAACGATCACGCCGCGCCCTCCGCTCCACCCTCCGCCGCTCGCCGTTGACCCAACCCGCCGGAGCTCGACACCGGTGGGAGTCCGGTGGAGCGCCGCCGTCGGCTGAGCGCCCGAGCCCTCCCCTGCGCCAACAGAGCAGGGAAGGAGAACTCCTTCCACCGCCGGATTAGGCACCGACGGCCAAGATCATCTCTTGCCCGAAGTCAACCGGTCAAAGGTTTGCCACCTCACCTTCTTCCCATCTAATCACAGGACTCCACGTCGCGGTCAATGCCACCTCACCCGAGTCCAACTTCCAGTCAGCGCCATCTTTCAATCTAACCCCTACCGCTTTCCGAATTCAAACGACTATTCCCTGAGTCTACCGCATTTTCCAAGCTAGCCCCTGTAGTATATGGTTAATCTTGTTTCCGCCCAAGCAGAGAAGAGAATGAGTTTTATTTGTTTTAAAATGTGTTTTAAGTTTTACTTTATGTCAAGAATGGTTAATGATGTTGTTAACTTAATTAATCATGTCATTAACCTGTTTTGGTTCACAAAATAAAATATTTTTATTTTGTTTTATTGAAAAGTTTAATGCTTTTATAAACTCTTTTATAACGTCCATAAATGTGGTTTGCCTATAAAAATTATTCTAAAATGGTTTTGTTTACAAATAAATATTTTTTAGCTCAAATAAAATGATTTTGTGGATCAAACAATTTATTTTACTCTCTAATTTTGAAAAAGTAATAAAAAACGAACCATGTTTATTTACCAAATTGCCCCTAAACTTCAAATGCCCATAACTTTTGCGTTTTAACTCCGATTTGACCCGTTCAACTCGCGTTAGATTCGTCTCGTCAAGCCCTACGCAGTAGATCTGTTTACGTTCCTTTTTACTACTGTTGATGTACTGTTATTTATATTGCTTTGTCTGGGCCATGTTTGATGTTTGATTCAGCGAGTGCGAGCTACGCGGAACTTCAGGATCCAGCCTTCGCCTCCGTCGATCCGACCCAGCCCGAAGGCAAGTGTCCTTGCTCATATTACTCTCGTATTTATTTTATTTTGAGTTAGAGTAGTTAGATCCAGTAGTTGCATGCAGTCTTAAATTGAATCTCATGCTAAGGTTTACTAGAACTTGTTTATATTATCCTTGTCACCTGGTTTGGGATGGTTTGGGTAGAAGTCATGCTTAGCCCTGCTGTCTTGGGATGGGATGGTTATTATAATTAATTCTGATTAATGATCTATGGAACATGTGGACTGGATAATATAATGAGTAGTATGGTGAGTAGGTAAATCCGGCAGGATGGACCGTACTGGTGGTTTTTGTGTCGTGCGACTCGGCAGCTGTATTTGGTTTTTTTTGGTTCTGGGCTCGTGCTAGATTATCCTGCCTGGATCCCTAGGACCCGGTTCTCGGAGCATGTAACCCGGCTTAACAGCGCAGCCATGAGATCTGGATGGGCTGGACCTGGCGAATTAATTAGTTTCCTCCGAGTTATGCTACACGGGGTTTGTTTAGTGGCTCAAGAGGGGGTCCCTGGGGTCGCTGACTTATGTACGGGGATGAAACCTTAGAGTACGTGTAACACAGGCTTGGAGGGGCTTTGTAAAGGCCTTGCAGTGCAACCTGCTATGCACCTTGGCAGTGTTTAGCGTGACGGGATCTGCACGACTCATGGGTAACGATGTGCAACCTCTGCAGAGTGTAAAACTGATATATCAGCCGTGCTCACGGTCACGAGCGGGCTTGGACTTCTTCGAGATTAGTTGGTGGGTTGGTTCTAGTTCGTTAGAGAAGCCTTATGTGGTTATTAGTCTCATATGACATGGGTACAGAGGCTTCTTCTACGCGGGTTACTGCTTGGTACGGGAGTGACTCCCAGGCTCGAGCGCAGACCTGGAGTTATTACGGAAGGTAGCTCTCTATGTCGTGACGTATGGAACTAATACACATAGGACTCCTTGAAACGGCCTGGTTCGGGTCATCTGATGGACTTCAGGTGTGGTTTGCCTGATGGACTTCAGGTGTGGGTACTTGGTGCGACTCCAAGTGCGGTTGCTTGGTGTGACTCCAAGTGTTGGTTGCTCGGTGTGACTCCGAGTGTGGTTTGCTCGGTGCGACTCCGAGTGTGGTTACTGTTACTTTTGGAGACTGTGGTTATAACCTAGTAAATAGGTGCATAGGAAATAGGATTTAATAGGATGTGTTGCTTTAGGCGCTTGAGTCAAACAGAGTCAGCCTACCTTTGTTAATAGCCTCATAAGCATATATTTCCTACACTTGCGGAGTACATTTCGATGTACTCACCCTTCCTCTTTGAACCCCCTGCTACCCCACCCAGACGTTGGAGTCTACGACGCAGAGCAGGAATATCCAGAAGACGGAGGCTACGATCCTGACGACCTGTACTAGGATGGCGCTACCTCCGGTCGACCTTCCTGTGGAGATGGAGTCCAGACCTTCCGCATCTTCGTCAGAGTTTACCTTAGAGTTAGTTTCATGAGAGACTGTACTTTTTATTTCAGACCCGATGGTCATTCTTGTAATAAAGTTCGATATTATTAATAAAGCATTGTTTTGATATTTACTATGATGTGGATATATGTATGAAAATTGATCCTGGCATACATATATTGTGCTCCAATTTTGTTCTTAAAATTGGGGTGTCACATCTCCGTATGGGGCACCATACGCCCCGACACCTGTAATACCTTTATGTAACCCTGGCCTCCCCTTGCTCTATAAAAGGGGACGCTAGGGCCCTCATTCAGGAGGACGGACACAACACACGAGTCCACACACAGGCACGAGTCCGGACTCCGGTCCACGCTCACTGAGCTTGTATTCTCCCCTGTACAAGCACTTAGGTGCAAGTAATACAAGAACATCCCCCCGCTGGACGTAGGGCCTTCTTTGCCCGAACCAGGATAAATCCTTGTGTCCTCTTGCATCACCATCCAGGAAGAGAAGCACGCGATCATATCACTCGTTGGTGTGATACCCCCGGGTACGAAACACCGACAGTTGGCGCGCTAGGTAGGGGACTTCGCGTGTCCGAGCCGATTTCTCGTTGATTCCTGGATGGCTTCATCCCCTCTTCCGTTCTCGGCTGGTGCCGTCGTCTGGTTCGGGAGCCTCGAGTTCCTGGCCACAGGCAACGGCAACGAGCTGACTCTGCTCTCCACGAAGGGCCTGAGCGGAGTGCGCGTCACGCCACCCCGCGCGGGGGGCGTGACGCGTCGCCCGCACCACCACACGTCGCCACATCGCGAGCGGCGCCGTCGTCACCGTCGTCGCCGGGCGCAGACGGTGCCCGCGGCAAACACCTACGCCCCCATAGCCGGTGCAGGGTCCCCAAGGGGAAACCAGCCCGGCGCGCGACCGGAGACCTCCAGGGCGCACCCGCGCCCGCCTAGCGACTTCGCATTCATCATGCGAACGGACCAGGAACCAGGCCAGAGGCCTCTGAGCCGTGCGCCGTCGACGCCGCTCAGCCTCCTCCCGCACGGGTCGCGCCGCGCTCGACGCCAGCGGTTCCCGGTCGGCCTCGACAACTCTGCGGCTGTATACGCCCACCGCCTCGACGAGGCCATCGGGACCAGACGGGGCGGACGGGAGCAGCGTTCGGGGCGCGCTGCTGCAGGCCATGGCCAGCCTGGAGATCGTCCACCCCGCGTGCGTCGACCGCGACTTCTGCGAGCCTTCGAGCCACCTCGGCGAGCCACCGTCGGAGAATGGTACGCGAGCTGCCGGTCCCAGCATCGGTCAAGGCGGGCGGTGCCGTCAACAGCTCCGACTCCGACGAAACGACTACCACGACCCCGACCTCTGGGATCCCACCAGGGAGTGCTTCCAACTCGAGGGAGTCGTATGCGATACCGAGGACGAAGGCGACGACGACAGGCCGGCGCTCGACCTAGAGGGACCTAGCGACGTGGCCGCGGCAGGCGGATCACGCGTTCAGGGAAGGGACGAACCTCCAGCACCGGCTGTACCGCCTAAGCACGACGATGGCCGGGCGCGCGCAACTCGCACAAGTGCAAGAGGCAATCACCAAAGCCGAGGAAGAACGGCGACACCTGCTGCAGCTCCGGCAAACCCTGATGCAGGAACCACCCCAGCCCCGAGGAGCCGGAGCTCGAGGCCGGGCTCGAGAGGTCCACCGGCGGATCCTCGAGGACGGGGCACCAGCACGCCCTGAGGTATGTTTCCCCGAGCGATGGGCAGAACGTTGGTGGCGGCGGCTATGATGCTCCGTGACCTGCCCGCCGTCTCCAACCCCGATGCCAGGCGCATGCTCGGAGAAATGAAAAACCTCCTCGAGACAGCCGCGGTACAGCAGGCCGAGAGCTCGGCGTCACGCCGACGCGGAGCAGCCTCGGGGGAGACCGGCGGACACGCCCCACGACGCTCGCGAGGCATCCGTCCACCAGCCGGACGCCTCTCGAGCTAGGCCAGTCCGCGAACGGATCGTCGACAACCGGCCACCTCGAGACCCCAACGACGCCCGCAACGACATCAACCGACGGCGCAAGGACAAGGGGGCCCAAGAGCGTGGCTATAGCGCCCATCGAGGGGGGCGCTACGACAGCGACGAGGACCGGCAGGTCCTCGAGCCCCCGGGCCCCCGAGTCTTCAGCCGGGCCATCCGCAGCTCGACCCTCCCCGACCGCTTCCGACCGCCGACCAACATCGTGAAGTATGACGGGGAGGTCGAGCCCAAGCTCTGGCTCTCGGACTTCCGCCTTGGCTGCCAACTGGGCGGAGCGAAGAACGACGACCGCGTGATCATACGTCAACTCCCACTTTACCTCTCGGACACCGCCCGCCGGTGGCTCGAGGGGCTCCCGCCGGATCGGATCCATGACTGGGCCGACCTAGTCAGGGTCTTCGACGGGAATTTCAAGGGGACCTGCGTGCGTCCAGGCAACCCCTGGGACCTACGGCGTTGCAGGCAGGCGGCGGACGAGCCCCTCCGCGACTTTGCTCGACGTTCTCGAAGCAGCGTCTCGAGCTCCCCCACGTGCCTGACGAGGACGTCATCTCAGCGTTCCTCGCGGGCACGACATGCCAAGAGCTTGTTCATGAGCTAGGACGCTACCGTCCCGGGACGGTCGAGGACCTGATGGATCGCGTCACCAGCTTTGCTTCGGGCGACGAAGCAGTGGGGGCCTTCTTTGGCCGTTCCACGGACAAAGGCAAGGCGGTGATCGCGCCGGAGGGCTCCAACAAGGGCAACGACGCCAAGAACGACAACAATGACGGCAACAAAAGGAAGAAAAACAAACGCAAGGGCCAGAAGGCGAAGCGTGGCGCCGATGACGACGACGACAAAGAGGTGCTCGCGGGCGCCCTCGAGCCTAAGAAGCCCCGAGGCCCCCCTGACGGGGCTGTTTTCGACCAGATGCTCGAGGATCCCTGCACCTACCACAGGGGCCCCGTAAACCACAAGTTGAAAGACTGCCGACTGTTGAAGGGCTACTACTCCAAGCTCGGCGATAAGAGGGAAGACGCGCCTAAGGGAAAGGATACCGATCGACGCGGCGGCAGGAACGCAGATGGCGACTTCCCCCGGTGCGCGACTGCTACATGATCTACGGGGGGGCCGACCGTCGGGCTCTCAGCTCGAGAAAGAAAGAAGGAGCGCCGGGAAATCTTTTCGCTTGGCCACGACGCCCCCCGGTATCTTGACTGGTCCGATGCGCCAATCACGTTCGACCGTGACGACCATCCGGACCGTGTCATAAACCCGGGGCTTACCCCCTCGTCGTCGACCCCGTCATAGTCGACGTTCGGTTCTCCAAGGTGTTGATGGATGGGGGCTCGAGCCTCAACATCATATACCTCGAGACCCTCGACCTCCTGGGGATTTCAGAGGGACAGCTCCGACCCAGCGTCGGGGGGTTCCACGGAGTAGTACCAGGAAAGAAGGCCCACCCCCTCGGGCGCATCGACCTGCCGGTTGCTTCGGCACGCCGGCAAACTTCCGTCAGGAAACGCTCACCTTCGAGGTGGTCGGCTTCCAAGGGACCTACCACGCCATCATCGGCCGGCCAGGCTACGCCAAGTTCATGGCGATTCCTAACTACACGTACTTGAAGCTCAAGATGCCGGGGCCAAAAGGGGTCATCACCGTTGACACCTCCTACGAGCACGCATACCACTGCGACGTGGAGTGCGTCGAGCGGGGGGAGGCCAACGTCCACCTCGACTCGCTCGAGGCCTTGGCAGCTCTGGCCACCGAGGGGGCCCAGAAGCAAAGCGTCACGCCGGCACCTTCGAGCCGGCTGAGCACACCAAGCAAATACCCGTCGACCCGACCTCGGCCAATGGCAAGACGCTGACCATCAGTACCAGCCTCGAGCCCAAATAGGAAGCAGTGCTCGTCGACTTTCTCCGCGCGAACATCGACATGTTTGCGTGGAACCCTCGGACATGCCGGGCATACCGAGGGAAGTCGCCGAGCACGCCTTGGAGATCCAGGCCGGGTCCAGACGGTGAAGCAACGCCTGCGCCGCTTCGACGAGGAAAAGCGCAGGATCATCGGCGAGGAGGTGCACAAGCTTTTGGCGGCCGGATTCATCAAGGAGGTATTTTACCCAGAGTGGCTAGCTAACCCTGTACTAGTTAGGAAAAAGAATGGAAAAATGCGGATGTGTGTAGATTACACTGGTCTGAATAAAGCATGTCCAAAAGTTCCATTTCCTTTACCTAGAATTGACCAGATCGTCGATTCCACTGCTGGGTGCGAAGTGCTTTCGTTCCTTGATGCGTATTCCGGCTACCACCAAATTAGGATGAGAAAATCCGATGAACTCGCGACCTCTTTTATCACGCCATTGGTATGTATTGCTATGTTACGATGCCCTTCGGCCTTCGAAACGCCGGGGCAACGTACCAACGATGTATGCAGCACATCTTTGGCGAGCACATAGGCAAGACCGTCGAGGCCTACGTCGATGACATCGTGGTTAAAACTAAAAAAGTCGGGAACCTCATCAGCAACCTCGAGACCACGTTCGAGTGCCTCCGGGCCAAGAATGTGAAGCTCAACCCCGAGAAGTGTGTCTTTGGTGTGCCTCGAGGCATGCTACTTGGCTACATCGTCTCACAACGGGGGATCGAGGCAAACCCTGAAAAAATCTCAGCAGTCACGAGGATGGGCCCGATTCGTGACCTCAAGGGTGTGCAGAAAGTGACAGGCTGCCTAGCCGCTCTCAGCAGATTCATCTCGAGGCTGGGGAAAAAGCACTACCCCTCTACCGCCTGCTAAAAAAGACGGAACACTTTGCGTGGACCGCCGAAGCCGAGGAGGCCTTAACCAAGTTGAAGGGGTTGCTGACTTCTGCACCAATTCTCGTGCCCCCGCGACCAGCCGAAGGTGGCGATTCCCCGAGCCCCTCCTCCTCTATGTGGCCGCAACCACTCAGGTGGTTAGCGCGGTCATAGCCGTCGAGAGGCACGAGGAGGGTCATACATTGCCGGTCCAACGACCGGTATACTTCACCAGTGAGGTACTCTCCGAGGCCAAGGTCCGGTATCCGCACATCCAGAAGCTGCTCTACGGCATCATCGTCACAAGGCGCAAGCTCCAGCACTACTTCCTCGCTCATCCCGTGACGGTGGTGTCGTCCTCCCCCTCGGAGAGATCGTCAACAATCGGGAGGCCACGGGGCGCATCGCCAAGTGGTCCGCCGAACTAATGGGGGAGACCATCACCTGCCCCGCGAAAGGCCATCAAGTCGCAAGCGTTGGCGGACTTCGTTGCTGAATGGACCGACACTCAGCTCCCGCCGGCACAGATTCAAGCCGAGCTCTGGACCATGTACTTCGATGGATCCCTCACGAAGACGGGGGCAGGAGCAGGCCTGCTCTTCATCTCACCCTCGGAGTACACATGCGCTACCTGCTACGCTTGCACTTCCCCGCCTCCAACAACGTCGCCGAGTACGAGGCCCTCGTCAATGGGCTGCGCATCGCCCTCGAGCTCGGGGTCCGACGCCTCGACGCCCGAGGAGACTCGCAGCTCGTCATCAACCAGGTTATGAAGGCTTCAAGCTGCATCGATCCCAAGATGGAGGCATACTGCGGGGAGGTGCGCAAGCTGGAAGACAAGTTTTACGGCCTCGAGCTCAACCACATAGCTCGAAAGTACAACGAGGCCGCAGACGAGCTGGCAAAGTTGGCGTCCACGCGCGGCACGGTACCGCCAGACGTCTTCTCGAGGGACGTCTTCGAGCCATCCGTCGAAATCGACCCGGGGGCTGGCCCCTCGACGCCACCCCTCGAGCAAGACACGGGGCTCGACTCTCAACGCCACCCCTCGAGAAGGACCCTCGACGTCCGGGAGGCGATGCAGGTCGACGCACACGCCTCTTCTTCATCACGGCCCCTCGACTGGCGGACGCCCTACCTCGACTACCTGACGCGAGGCGAGCTACCAGAAGACAAGACGGAGGCCCGACGCATCGCTCGGAGGGCCAAGACCTACGTCATCTACGGCGACGAACGGGAGCTATACCGACGAAGTCCGACTGGGATCCTTCAACGCTGCATCCCACTCGAGGAAGGGCGCAAGCTCCTCGACGATATGCACTCGGGGGCTTGCGGCCACCACGCAGCGCCGAGGGCCCTGGTTGGGAACGCTTTCCGTCAAGGCTTCTATTGGCCGACCGCCATTGGGGACGCCAAGCGTTTGGTCCAAGCGTGCCATGGGTGTCAATTCTACGCCAAGCAAACGCACCAGCCCGCACACGCCCTGCAGATGATCCCAATCACTTGGCCATTTGCCGTTTGGGGGCTCGACCTCGTGGGTCCCCTCAAAAGGACAAGTGGAGGGTACACACACATGCTCGTGGCCGTCGACAAGTTCACCAAGTGGATCGAGGCTAAGCCGATAGGAGACCCCACCTCCGAGAGGGCTGTCGAGTTCATCGCCAACATCATGTACCGGTTCGGGGGCCTAATGTCATCATCACCGACAATGGCACCCAATTCACGGGCAAAAAGTTCACCAACTTCTGCGATGACAACAACATTCGCGTAACCTGGGCCTCGGTCGCATACCCCCAATGCAACGGGCAGGTCGAGCGCGCCAACGGCATGATACTCCATGGGCTGAAGCCGAGGCTGTTCAAGACCCTCAAGAATTTCGGAAAGGGGTGGGCTACAGAACTCCCCTCGGTGCTGTGGGGCCTCAGGACTACGCCGAGTCGAGCCACCGGGTTCACTCCGTTTTTCCTAACCTACGGCGCCGAGGCCGTCTTACCTACGGACCTCGAGTACGGCTCACCTCGACTTCGAGCCTACAACGAGCAAACCAGCGACGAAAGGCTCGCCAACGCCAAGGACCAGCTCGAGGAGGCCCGAGACGTGGCGCTCATCAACTCTGCACGCTACCAGCAAACACTTCGATGCTACCACGACAAGCACGTGCGCAAAAGGGACCTGGCGGTGGGGGACCTCGTGCTTCGACGGCTGCAAGATAATCGAGGGCGCCATAAGCTCACCCCTCCGTGGGAAGGCCCATACACCGTGGCCGAAGTGCTCAAGCCAGGCACATACAAGCTCTACGACGACCAAGGCAGGATCCTGGCGAACGCGTGGAACATATCTCAGCTACGTCGCTTCTACCCTTAAAGGCCTCGAGGCCTTGTTCATTTTATCACTTTGTACAAACATGTCAAAATGAATGAACAAACTCGTGCATTGTCGTTCATGTTGCTTCGCATCTTAAGGTAGCCTCGACCCTGCTTTGCTCAGGGTCAAGCCTCCCTCGGGGGCTGACGGGGGGGCCTCCCCCCCCAGACTCGGAAAAAATACGCGTTTCTTTTCTAAAAATTTTGACCCTCGTCTCGACTCGTGCCTCGAGTGAACTAGCGACGTCTAAATCCTAAAGTACCTCGAGCCTCCAAGGTCGGGGGGCGTCGACGTAGACGGCCACCTACGCCCCCGGGCTACGGTGCCCTACCTACGCCTCCCCTCGAGGGGCTCGCGACGTATCGAAGGAACACAGACTAAGTTAGCAGAAACTCGAGCTTGCGACAAAGAGAAGTGGTCAAACGCATTTGAAAGGAAAACAACCCCTTTTAAAAACAAGTCATATATACATTCGGGTCTCGACGTACCCTCATTCACGTCATAAAATTCTTACAAGGGGCTCGACGCCCAAATTTGGCGCGCAGGCCTAGTCTTCGTCGGTGCGGTACTCCTCCCCGAGGTCTTCCGCGGCGGGCTCAACCTCGACGCCCGAGCTCGAAGGAGGAGGGCTCCCGACACCGCTGCTGGCGTCAGGAGGCAGCACGTCCTCCTCGAAGATCTTCGCGAGCGACGTCCCCGGCCTCTCCATCTTCTCCAAAATTTTGTCGACACGGCGGTTGTTCCACTCCTCATCCTTCCCCTCGATCTCGATGAAGCCATTCGCGACAACGTGGACCGGGAAGCGGAAACCGGAGCGAACGACCGCGAGTGTCTGCTTGACGCCGTGATGGAGAGCTTGCCGGACACGGTCCCGCGCGGCTGCGTCGAAGAAGCACAAGGCGTCGACCAAGGCATCGCCCCGAGCCACTGCACCTTCTGCCGCGGTCACAGGAGGAGCACCCCACATGGGGCCGAGCCGGTCGAGAGAAGAGCGAGCCCGCTCCGCCACCATCGTCTCGTCTTGGAGCTGGTCCAAGAGAGCCTGGTTCGTCCCGCGGAGCTCCTCGACCGTCTTCTCGACCCCTGCGCAACAAACAAGGAAGAGTGAGACTGCGGCGTAACAAAGAACTTCGAGACCCAAACAAAGACAAGGTGTAAGCCTCACCGTCGCAGTGTTGCCCCAGTGCGGCGAGGTCGCTGGTCAGGCCCTCAGCACGCTGCTCCAGCCTGCGCTTCTCGGCCAGCGTGAGGAGCTTCTCGGACCTAAGGTCCTCGATCAGCCGGCCCGCCTCCACCAGGGCCAGATCCTTGCGGATCACCTCCTGCCGCGCCGCCCCTCGGCAGCTCGGGCGGTGGCGGCACCACTCTTGGCGTCTTCGGCCTCTTTTTCGCCGCCTCCGCTGCGGTTCGGGCAGCGGCGGCCTCGCCACGGGCGTCAGCAGCCTCCTGCTTCGCCGCCTCGGCTTCAGCCCGGGCAGAGGTGGCCTCGCTTCGGGCGTCCGCGCCTCCTTCCTCGACGCTTCGAGAACGGCGGCGGCCTCCTCCTTGGATCGAGCGACCTCGCCTCGAGCCACCCGGACCTCCGCCTCCGCCTCGTTAGCCGGCTCGCCATCTGGGCGTTCCGGTCTCAGCTCCGCGCGGAGATCTCGAAGCTCCGCCTCAGCCCGCGCGAGGGCGGCTGACACCTGTGCGGACCGGCCCGCCTCCTCGGAGCAGGACCGCTCCGCCTCCGCCATAAGCACGGCCACCTCCCGGAAGATGGACCGCACCTCGCGCGGGGCCCCCGCTGGGCCGGCTGCTCGATGGGAACCACGGCAAGGGGCGGGCTCAGTGGGACGGGAAACGGCCATATCGGTCGGTCGAGCTCGATGTCGGGCAGATCCTCCTCCGCCTCGAGCTGCCCCGACAGCGACCCGCCGCCCGACGGCACGGGCCCCGACTCCCTCCGTCCCTCCGCCGGCACTTCCTGTTGCGGATCGATCGAGGGAAGGCTCGACCCCGGGCCCTCTTCCCGGCCGGGCCCTCCGGCGCCTTGTCGGCGCTAGCCGGCACCTCGGGCGCCTCCACCGTCATCGAGCCCGCGGCGAGGAGCGGCCCCTGCTCCAGCTCGTTCAGGAGGTCCTCCACCGTCGGCTCCTTCTCCGCCGACGCCTCCCCCCCCTTCCCTCCTCCGCAGCCCGGCCCGTGCTGGTCGGAGCCACAAGGGGCGCAGTCTCCTCAGCCCCAGACGCCGGCGGGGCCGTGCTCGCCCCAGGCGCTTCCCCGGAACACCGTCGTGGTGAGGGGAAGGATGGCGCTCCCAGTTGGCACCATCGGGGAGGAGGAGGAGGGGGAGGAGGCAGCGCTTCGGCGGATACGGTGGTGGCAGGCTCGATGCCATGAGCTGAGGCCCCTGCAATACGAGATGACGGAGATGTCAGAACCAGGAAGAGTACCTCGACCCCTGTGGTCGATGGCGACGGCCTCACCAAAATTCGCGACGATCATCCGGCCCCCTCGAGCCATGGCAGCTCGGGCCTTCTCCAGCCAAGCGGCTTCTCTAGCGGAGGAAGGTGCCATACCTCGAGGTGCCTGTGCCTCGACGGGGCTCGAGGTCTTGGCCCGCTTGGACGAAGCGAGGTCCACCTCCTGGTAGGAGCGCTTCCCCCTGAGAAGATGGAGATGGCACGCGTCATCAAAAGCAAAGAGGTGAAGCCTCACTACCGACGAGACCCAAGGAAACTACTCACCCGAAGCGGCGGCTGGGCTTCTTCCCGGAATCGCGGACCCACTCGGGGCTTCGAGCCCACCCCACGGCTCGAGCCCTGCGCCTGGGCCGTCTCCACAGGGCTGGGATGGGGGGAGGGCTCCCGACGCCTCCCATGGCTCGACCTCGAGGGAGAGCCCTCCTTCCGCCCCACATCGCGGGAGGGCGACCGTACCACCCTCGTGCTGACGTCGTGGCGCTCGCCCCGGCGCGGGCTCCGGGACCTGCTCCGGCGCCCGCGCTGGTGGTCGCGCCCTCCCGCGTCCGCTTCCGTGTCCCGGCGGCGGTGCGGCGATGGACTCCGGGGACGCTCGCGCCCCTGGTCACGAGACGCTCGGGGGCTCCCTCCCCGACGCTCGTGATGGCGCGGGCTCGACGCCTCTTCTTGGCGCCCGCCCTCCGCGGGCTCGACGGCGCCCTTGACGGCTCGCGGGGGTCGGCCCGAAACCCTTCTCGACCTGTCGACCGCCTCTCGAGGCCCGACCCCTCTCGAGACCCCCCGTCTGGGCTGACGCGGGGGCGGCCTCCGTTGGCGCTGTGGCGGAGGCGCTCCGGGTCCGGGGCTTCCTTACGACCAGGGGCACATCCGGCGCGGAGCTCGACGGACCTCGGGCCCCCGACGAGGCAGGGATCGGCGCCGCCTTCCGCGGCTGCGTCCCGCGCGACCCTTTTGTCGGTGGGACCTCCAGTGTACCCTCCTGCACAGAGGAGCGGTCAGCCCTGTCATCGACGAGCCCCGCGCGCATCAAGCGCATCCATCCCCTCGTCGTCGCCCTCCTCCTCATCACCACTCTCCTCCTCCGAGCTCGAGGAGCTCAGCTCGGGGGACCCGTCCCCAGGCTGACGGTTACGACGAGCCTTCGCCAGTCTCTGCTCCCGAGCTAAGCGACGCAAGTTTTTATTTTCTCTTTCTTCTTTTTGGCATCCTTGCTCTCCTTGTCCTTCTGAGCAGAGAGGCGCCTCACCTGAGAATCCGCGGCGTCCTCCCTCACCGGGGGCCTCGACGCGCGACAAGTAAATGCCCCCTGAAGAAAGAAGAAGCGTGATGAGACAAACCACAAGACGGATGCAAACGGATCGAAGGAGGAAAAGGGGGAGGAGGCTCGAGATAGCTCGACTCGAGGGAGGCTTACCAGGTCGAGACACCCCTCGTCGGGTGCCATCGCAACCAGGTTGGAGAGTTCAGGGACGAACGGCCCCTGGATCGTGATCGACACCCGGGAGACGCCCTCGTTCCGGGACAGCCTCTCTTCGGCCATCCTCGAGCGATTGAGCGCCTCGAGCTGAGCCTGCGGGCCCATCTCGTGCATAAGAAGGGGGCGGTCCGCCAGCGGAAGAACTCTTCGCTGGTGGAACGCCCAAATGACCGCTTGCACGGTCAGCTTCTTCTCATCCACCAGCGTCTTCATCATCTCCATCAGCGGGGCCAGGTGGCGTTGCCTGTCCGCCGCAACGCCCCAGGTCCACTTCTCCGGGCGTTGAGTGAGGACCCTGCCGGTGTACTGCGGAAGGAGGCCACCTTCGTTCCGCAGATAGAACCAATGGTCGTCCCACCCGGCCTGGTTGGTGGAAAGCTTGTATCGCAGGTACTCGCGGGGGACATTGGCCGACGAGGTCCCCGCCCTCGCGGTAATGGCAAGGGAGCCCATGCGCACGGGCCGCCTCCCGCTGGGCTTCAGGGACTTGATGAAGAGCTCGCCCCGGAAGAGATGGACGAACATCTCCCAGTGCGGCTCCATCTTCAGGTACCCCTCGCACACCGCGGCGAATATGGCGGCGTGCGAGATGGAGTTGGGGGAGAAGTGTTGCAGCTCCACCTCGAAATGGTGGGCCAGCCCTCGCAAGAAGCGGCTCGGCGGGACGCCGAGCCCCATACGGTGGTAGCGCGTGAAGCTCACCACGTACCCCTCCGGCGGGTGCGGCTCCCGGTGCTCCGCCGACGGGATAACCCACCATGCGGGTCCCTCCTCCGGGTTGGGGCGCAGAAGCCCCTGGGCCACCAGCGAGTCCATTTCGCTCTGCGTCACCTTCGACGGGCTCCAGTCCTCGGCCGGCAGCATCTGTGTCTGGGCGGCCATGACGGTGGCGCGGCGCGGATCCGAGCAGCGGACGGGCGGCCGGAAATCCCCAATCGACTAGCTCGAAGGAGAGGGCGCGTAAAGGCTACGGCGGCGGCGAAGGCAAAGCAAAGGCAAAGTAAAGGGTTCTTTTCCCCTCTTTCGATATTTATAGGGGGAAATCCAGACGGGCGGGATCTCCCACGACGTAAAAAGGTAACCGAATGCATTCAATGCGCCCACCTAACCACGTCTCGAGCCGGATGCAGGGTACACGCGTTACCTCTCCATTCGCTCCACTACCGGGCCCGCCACGACCGTCGCTCCGGCTTCGCGCCCGCCGCTCTCCCCGACGGTTTCCGCCTAAAAAGGCGTGCCCAACGGGCAGAAGGATTCCCAGACGACGGAGGCTTCTTCATAAAGGTAAAAACGGGCCCCGGCCCTAAGTCTCGAAGCAGCGAAGGCTGGCCCTCGAAAAGGGTTCGACAGCCGGCTTCGAGCACCCGAGTCAGGGACACCAAGGGGCGCCACTCGCGGCATTACTCGAGGGCCGAGCCCTCGAGGCCCCTCACGTGTATCCAAGGCGGGGAGCTCGACGTGCAGTGAGATCCCCTCGGAGGGAGGCATCGAGCCACCGGGTCCTATCGAATGGACCCGGCACTCCTGCAGACTGAGCACCCCATGCTTTATGAGACCGCCTCCGGGCCACAGTCGACCCCTAACGAACGGGGCACGAGCTCTCACTTGGATTCCCCGTTACCAGCTCACCGGGAACCTCGATACTCGCCCACTCGGGGTAGTACGAGGCATCCCCCCTCGCATCCGATCGAAAGGACTCGCGGGATGACAAGCCAGGGCAATCGGCATGCCGGACAGCTCGAGGAGCCGGCCAGTCGGTTCAGCCTGGCACCCCTCGACGAAAGAGGGTCTAAAAACTCGGACAGTTACGACTAATCTCTTTTCTTTGTGTGAGCATGAGATTTTCAGGCCTCGGGTGAAGCTCGACCTCCATCTCGCCCGAGCCCTCGAGGCAGGCCTCGAACGATCGCTCGTTCTCCGTCTCGCTCGAGCCCTCCGAGCCAAGCCTCGGACGGAGTCTCCCACGACAAAGGAAAGGTAACCGCAAATATTTAATAGACTACCGAACCACATTTCGAGCCTGTTGACAGGTACACACGGCGCCGCGATCTCCGCTCCCTGACGATTTCCGCCTAAAAAGGCGCGCCCACTGGGCAGAAGGTTCCCAAACGACGGAGGATTCTTCGGGAAGCCCACGAGGGAGTTCTAACCACTCCCCCATGGCCTCGGGGGCTACACCCACGGAATCAAATCGACAAAACCCTCGAGACCAGTTAGCTATCCATCGAGATCCCAATCTGGAGCCCCTGCTCGAATGCAAGCACTCAAACAAGGGCTCGGGGGCTACTGTCGGTGGTACAAAAAAGGGTACCCCCAATCAACGCAAACACCCGAACGCTCTATCTCCGTCTCGCCCGAGCCCTCCCAGCCAGGCCTCGGGCGAAAGCTCTATCTCCGTCTCGCCCGAGCCCTCCCAGCCAGGCCTCGGGCGAACGCTCTATCTCCGTCTCGCCCGAGCCCTCCCAGCCAGGCCTCGGGCGAACGCTCTATCTCCGTCTCGCCCGAGCCCTCCCAGCCAGGCCTCGGGCGAACGCTCTATCTCCGTCTCGCCCGAGCCCTCCCAGCCAGGCCTCGGGCGAACGCTCTTCTCCGCCTCGCCCGAGCCCTCCGAGCAAGGCCTCGGGCGAGCACGATCGCTCTCCGTCTCGCCCGAGCCCTCCAGGCCTCGGGCGAACGCGCCCCCACACCTCGAGCCTAACGCACGGACCTCGAGCTGTACAGACAGCCGTACCAGCCCATACCACGCATTTAATGCCTTCACCTACTCCGGTCATGTCCACTAGTGCACAGCATGTACCACAGTAACTCGGTGTAAAGGTCAAGTCTCGTTTTCACCACAAGCATGGGCAAAAGGGCACCAGTACAGCACTGTTCGGCCAAGCCAGGCACTGTAACCCTCGAGGCCGGCTACGCGCCCCTCGAGCCCTGCACTGTAACCCCTCGAGGCCGGCTACGCGCCCTCGAGCCCTGCACTGTAACCCCTCGAGGCGGCTACGCGCTCCTCGAGCCTGCACTGTAACACCTCGAGGCCGGCTCCGCGCCCCTCGAGCCCCCGTGGCACCACCTCGAAGCCGGCTCCGCGCCCTTCGAGCCCTAACTACTTTCGTGCTATTGGAGGACAGGTACCCCAAGACCCGGAGGGACCTCACCGCGTACTGTACATTCCGGGATGGGTGCTGTACGGCTCCCGCCTTGTCGCGCCACCACGTCCGCGCCCAGGATGGAAGCCACGACCCAAGGACGCCTCAACAGCGACGATCACATCGGCTCCAGTGGCCCCGACAAGACAGGGTTCCTACCCTTCTCCGTATGGGGCACCATACGCCCCGACACCTGTAATACCTTTATGTAACCCTGGCCTCCCCTTGCTCTATAAAAGGGGACGCTAGGGCCCTCATTCAGGAGGACGGACACAACACACGAGTCCACACACAGGCACGAGTCCGGACTCCGGTCCACGCTCACTGAGCTTGTATTCTCCCCTGTACAAGCACTTAGGTGCAAGTAATACAAGAACATCCCCCCGCTGGACGTAGGGCCTTCTTTGCCCGAACCAGGATAAATCCTTGTGTCCTCTTGCATCACCATCCAGGAAGAGAAGCACGCGATCATATCACTCGTTGGTGTGATACCCCGGGTACGAAACACCGACAGTGGTGCTACAGTAAACATTCGCTAATAATGAATTAATTTACCTTAATAGATTCGTCTTAGTAATGAAGCATACACCTTGTAATTAGTTATTTTAATAGGTAGAAACTGTGCCCCCATAATGCTCTCGGGTCTATGGAGCTGCATGCGGCATGCCTGCTGCACCGTCGTTTGGAAATGAGATGCGGCAGAACGGGTATGATTAACTGGGAAAGTTTATTGCCGAGGGAGGATTGATTGTTCCTAACCACTCCATGATATACTGTCAGAATGGGTGCCATCGGCGCGCGCGCGTACTGTCGTTACGTTATTAATACACTAATCAGACGCCACCGCCCATCATTGCCACGCGAGATAGCTAGCATGTTGACGACGTGCGACCTGTTTGTCTCCTTCCCTGATCGCTCTCCCTCCTCGTGCCGTGTCTCTGCGACTGCCAGACAAAGACGACGAGCACCGGCGCAACTCTAAACTGAGAGCATGAAACGATCGGCGTGGCCGTCCTCGCCACCGGGATGACCAGACAAGGCGACGAGCACCGCGCAACTATTCGATTCGTGCCGCATGTTCTCGTTCTCGTCCTCGTCGTTGTTGTGCCCTGCCCTGGACAGCAGCATATGGTCGTGATCGTGACCGGTCGATCGCTCGTAGTACGGCACTCCGCGGTGCAGGGACGGACGGACGGACAGGGATAAAAGCCGCCGTCTGGACTGGATTCCTGGCTACTGCTTGAAGCGAAGTCAAGCTGGCTTTACGGCAGTCACCACCACCAGACCACGAGCCACGAGGGAGGCAGATCAGAGGCGCACGCAAATCATCATCATGCCGTCCACCGACTCGCTGTCCGAGAGGCGCCAGCCAGCCAGACAGCCGGGCGGAAAAGCTAACCGCTCAACGGCCGGACGCCCGGACGGGCGATCAAGCAGACACAGACACGGATCCGCAGCACAGCTGGCGATGGACACGGATCCCTTGAACCTGATGACCGGGTTATGCTACGTCTTGCCGGCCGGGCCGGCCCGCTGGCGATACGGGCGCAACGTGCCAGAAATACTAACGGGCTACAGCTCTCGGTCTTTGGCGCGCCTTTTGGCTTTTGGGTTGAGTATACTACAGCTTGTTGGATTCGACGTGATGGGCGCCCGCCTAGCACAAGCAACAAAAGCCTCCCGTTTCCTCCCGTTTCCTGTTCGGCTGGTCGTTTTTATGGCTGATTTCGGTTGTTTCAATAGTATTCTGTGAGAGAGAATAAACTGAAGTACGGCTGATAAGCGGTTTTTATGGCTGATTTTGGTTGTTTCAATAGTGTTCGTACGGCTGATAAGCAAATGAACAGGACAAACAACTATAAAGTCGTAGTAGGTCCCTCAAATCTCATGGATCTCTCCGCGCCCAAACCCGCAAGTCAAATGCATTTTCTCGTGTGAGTGCGACCGTAATAATAAATCGACCGTCGCGGCAGCGCAAAGTGCAGCAGCAACTTGAGATGTTTACTGCCCCTTTCCGCTTTCTCCCTGGTTGCCCCACGTTCTCGATCCCCTGGGTGCCGGAATCCATACCCGCGATGACGATGTGATCTGCCGCCGCTGCTGGTGCCGTATAATTTTCGGGCGAGACCGGGGAGACAGAGACCCGCGGCAAAGGCAACAACGACACACGAACCGACTCGGCGAGAGCGCGACGCCGCCTGGGGCGGTTGGACGAGGACTGACGGATCCGCCCGCGCCCCGCGCGCGGAGGCAGACACCGAAAGTTCAGAGGGTCACTGTCTAGCGAATACAACTAAATACATTCTCACACATGCTCGATCTAGCCCACGCATGGTTCAGAAACTAACGAGCAACGACAACGACGGTGCAGGACTACTACATTCTCAGCACACAGAAAGTTCCGGAAGGACGAAACGGAGCCTCATGTTTAAATCGCGGCCCTGTTTCCTGCATCAGCAATGAAACATGCAGCGTGCTTGGTATCCTGATGAGGAAACGAGGAATAGGGCAGGTTTAATAACTGCAGCTCGAAAAGCGTAGGCAATGCAAAAGGCTTTCCGCGTGTGGTGATGGTTGTTGGCGAACGGTGACGATGCGGTGGCGGCGGACCTCAAAGACTGGTTGTCTTCTCCTTCAAGTAAAACAACGACGACGTGGGTGTGGGTGCCCAGCCCAGGGATCCAGCCCAGGTTCGCCGTGGAACTGACAGGACCACCGCTCGATCGTGTTTGCTGCAACGGAACACATGAGTCATGAGAGTGACGGTAATTTGGGAAGCAAGTTACTGGAGCACACGAATCCATCTGGGTGGCGTATTGTGTCCAGCCGGATAATTAGGCATCGACCTGTGCTCACACGTTAGGCTAAAACCTACCGGACATGTTTGGCTAAAATTTTAATATAAAACTTTGGCCAGCTAAAATTTTAATATAAAACTTTAGCCAACTAAAAGTATCTTAGCTAAATGTCTAAACTTTAGCTGGATGTTTGGATACTCCAACTAATAGACTCAGCTAAAGTTTAGCTAGGTGGAATAGCTAAATCTGTCTAAACTTTAACTAGACTGATTGATACCTAACAGATAAATTAGTCAACTAAAATTTAGTTGGTGCATTCAAACAAGACATGTAAAATTTTAGCTAGCTAAAAGTTTCTCAGCTAAACTTAGCTGGTCCAGCTAACTTTAGCTAGGTTGAAATAACTAAGTCAAGCTAAACTTTAACTAGACTGTTTGGATACCTAGCAGCTAATTTAGTCAGCTAAAGTTTAGTTGGTGCATCCAAACAAGGCCTAATACTGATAACTTATGCTATTGGTCTACATGATTTTTTCACTCTATACATTTTATAACACAAATACGCATATCGATATTGTTGATTCTATCAATTTGTGATAAACTTATCAATTATACTAATTACTATTTCATAATTTTTATCTATATCCAAGTTTTTCTCTATGCATAGCACTCCATCTCCATGTATCTTTAATATATACTACCAAACATAGTTGTTGTAGGATATATGAACTAGTTTTCTTGTTGGATTTGATTCAGCTTGGTCCAACCTTATTTTAGTTACTCCCTCCATCTTAAATTATAAGACACTTAACTTTTTTCCCTTAAGTTTGACCACTCGTCTTATTCAAAAGATTTATGCAAACAAAATCAAATTTAAATTATTCTTGAAGAATTTTATAATAAACAAAGTCACGACAAAAAAAGTAATATTCTGCACAAAAATTTGAATAAGATGAGTGGTCAAACTTGATGTTAAAAAAATCAAACGTCTTATAATTTGTGATGAAT
Organism: Coix lacryma-jobi var. lacryma-jobi; assembly: GCA_009763385.1. Taxonomy (NCBI): domain Eukaryota; kingdom Viridiplantae; phylum Streptophyta; class Magnoliopsida; order Poales; family Poaceae; genus Coix; species Coix lacryma-jobi. Next base: position 18,641,657 of record CM019827.1, read on the forward strand.
TGAGTAGATTCTAAGACCTAAAATAGATGTTGCTGCAACAAAGGATTAGTCTTGTATAGAAAATTGACTAGATTTTAACTGCACTCAAAAAGTTGGTAACATCTGTTGTGAGATTAAAAAATTAGAATGATAGGTCCATTTACTATTTATTATAGTTTATGACGGAAGATCATCTCTTTGCATATGAGATTCGTACTTTGTGGTTGGTTAGGATAAGCAAAGCCTACATTATCTAGGACTTGCTATTGAAAATAATATGCTAGTGTGAGTGTCTGATGACCGACAACCTTGTTACGGGGCAACCAGGAGCGAGGTTTGTGGGCTACGACATACACTTAAACTCGAAGGTTAATGCGACACAACATTTTAGCCATGTTCAGACTATTGGATATCGTAATATCTTGTGTTTTGTATGGGGGTTTGCCTTTTTGCGTTGGATTGTATTATATACTTGTATGAATTATCATAAGAGACCCCTATCTCTCTTTTTTGTGCTCCAGAGGACAAGTACATAGTTATAGTTCTAGTCACAACTGTAGTCCTGTTACAAAAGGTAGATCTTTATTTAGCGTTCGGTTTGCTTGTCATAGAAGCCATGTCACCTTGTCCAGTGCCTTCCTAGCAGTCCATAGGTCAGATTGTTTTCTTACTGGATAGTCCATCTTGTGAGAGCCGCTGTAATCTTGGCCCATCATCTAGTCACGCTTATGCATGACAAGTTGTGACGCACATGGATGGACCGGGGCTCGACCGATTAGACCACGACATGAGTGGTGCGATATTGAAGGTTTCACATGCAAAACTAAGGCCTGTTTAGTTCCCCGTATTTCCCAAAATTTTCCATCACATCAATGTTCGGACGTATGCATGAAGCATTAAATGTAGGTAAAAAAAACTAGTTGTACATGTCGAGACGAATCTTTGGAGTCTACGTAGTCCATATTTGGACAAAGTTTGTCAAATAACAACGAAAATGCTACAGGAAAATTTTGCAAATTTTTTTCCATGTAAACAAGGCCTAAGAGTTGTAAGAAATCGTGCAAAAGAAATAAGGCACAACGTTTGTTCCGAAAACCAGTGAAACGATTCTCAATTTTTTACACTACGCTGGTGAATAGTATGTGACTAGTTTCGATCAATTATGTTTCTTACCCAGTCCTCTTCATTAGCAAATGCAATTCCATTTTTCTTTCAAAGCGCAACAAATAAAAAGAATCGTGTGTTAAGTAGATCTGTAAAATGGAAACGGTGTTCCCAAAACGATAAATACGATCCTAATTAATTTGGTTGATATTCAGAACAAATTAATTAACACAAGTTTTCATGGAAATAAGGCCTTGTTTAGTTTCCCCAACTCCCCCAAATATTTCTAGATTCTCCGTCACATCAATCTTTAGCTGCATGTATGAATGTAAGTAGAAAAAAAACAGATTGTACTTTTAGTATCTACATGTCGAGAAGAATCTTTTGAGTCTAGTTAGTCCATGTTTGGATAATGTTTATCAAATAACAACGAAAGTGCTACTATGCAGATTCCAAATTTTCTCGGAACTAAACAAGCCCTAAATAAACTTAGGAAGTTCAAAATAATAATAATTATAATAAAGATAAAATAGATAACTGAACTCCTCGCGCTGCCGTGAAGTCTCTCCTCGTTTATCTTCCTCTAATAGGCTGGATGGAGTATTTTTTTTTGAAGCATGGAAAATCCATTACTCAATAACTGGGGCCAAATCATTGGCCAACAGTTCATAGATACAGATTGGGATACTGTCAAAGACTAGTGCTCAAGACAAAAAGAGAAGGCGCCAACCTCTGTAGCTTGTCATCCTTCAAAGCACACATCTAATATCGTCCGTACACGTGGCCTCAAGGTCCATCCCGTGCTCCCCGGAAATTCAAAATTCTTTCAAAAACCCCGAACGCATCGGCACCGTCCCACTCCCTCCGTTGCGAACGGGTGCTTACCACCAAACTATCCAATAGCCCACGCGGCGGCGCGTGGACCCCATACACTGGCCTACCAGAAAGTGACTGTAACGCCTAGCCCCCGACCCCGACGGGGAACCTACCGGCGGAGCCGGTCCGCTCCGCTCCGCTCCCGACGCGACTCCAAACTCACTCCATATTTCGTTACCATTTCCCACCTCCTGAAAATATATTTTTGCCTTTTTATTATCTCGCCTCGTTCTCCCTCGTTCTCCCCCCCCGCTCGCTCGCTCTCTCTCCACCCCCTCCGATCCAAACTACCGACGAACGCCGCCACCCGAATTCGAAACCCTAGGCGGTTGCTGTAGAACACGTGAGGCTATAGTGCCTCTCGTTCGTCGGAGCCGGTCCGCGGCGGCAGCGGCAGCCGGCCATGTCGACGGAGGATGAGAAGCTCCTCAAGGAGGCGAAGAAGTTGCCGTGGGACGAGCGGCTGCAGCATAAGAACTGGAAGGTGAGGAATGACGCAAACATCGACCTCGCCGCCCTATGCGACTCCATCACCGACCCTAAGGACGCCCGCCTCCGCGAGTTCGGTGAGATACCCTCCCCTACGCCTCCCGATCCGTCCCATTTCGCGCTCGGATCTGCGCTATGCTCGATTAGTGTGGTTCCGTTTGCGGATTTCAAATCATTTTTGGGGTGTAAGATCTGAAGTCCAGTGTTTTTCTGTTCTACTCCGATGGTTAGGTCCGTTGTTTAAGAAGACGGTTGCAGATTCCAATGCCCCGGTACAGGAGAAGGCGCTCGACGCCCTTCTCGCGTTCCAGCGAGCTGCTGACGCCGATGTATCAAGGTGTGCGCCTTCAGCTGCTAAGTCATTCCCCTTTATGCTTCTGATTATTTGTCATATTCAACGATTTATGGAGTTGGCTTCTCTCAGATACGCTAAGGAGGTTTGTGATGCAATCGTGGCCAAGTGCCTCACTGGCCGACCAAAGACTGTCGAGAAAGCTCAAGCTGCATTCCTCCTATGGGTTGAACTGGAGGCAGCAGAGGTCTTCCTTGTAAGTTGATCATCAATCCCTTGATTGTTGTGATTGTGAATTGTTGGTGAAATGCATGTGGATACATAATACTAGTTATTTTTTTGTTCAATTGGTTTTCACAACATGTGGTGAAATGTTCCATGTGGTTGCAGGTATTATTGACAGTTTGGCATTGTCTAATACACCAACTATCAATATTGTTACAAATGCTAAGCCTATGACATAGGATTATGTGCTGCATTCCTCCCACCAGATGATTTTCATTTTCAATTAGCAAATAGTTGTTCACATTAGCAATTTCTAGGCATTCTTATCAATAAATGTGACAAGCATGAAAGTCATTTTCTTGTTTGCCACTCAGGATTACTGTGGTCATGGGTATCATGTATCGTGTAAAACAGTAAAAGCATGCAACATATTGATTGCTATCATTAAAACTGGTTTAGCTACTACCAGGTGTTCTTTCTGAGCGAGACAACTAATTGCTCTCATTAAAAACATTTGTGCATTTGATTTATGGTGATGATAACCGTTTTCTTTAATTCCCAGTTTGTTACCATTTTGAGTATTGTGTTACATCATCTGTAAGCAACCTATTCCCCACAAGTCTCGTGAAACAGCCACTGTTCATATTTGTTTTATTGCTCACTGAAAACGTATAATTGCATGTCTGTTTAATTCCCATGTTCCCTCCTATTACTATTAGCATGGTAACATGCTCAAGAACTACATATTGTTGTGCTGTCAGGAATCTATGGAGAAGGCTGTGAAGAAACAAGGTGGCTAAAGCAGTTGTACCTGCTATTGATGTGATGTTTCAAGCACTCAGGTATGTTCCTAGTTGGTTCTTTGGCTCGCTGATTTGGCAAGTTCTTGTCAACTCTTACCAACATCTTTCCTCTGCTAGCGAATTTGGAACTAAGGTAGTGCCACCCAAAAAGATTCTGAAGATGCTTCCCGAGCTGTTTGACCATCCAGACCAGAATGTCCGGGCTTCTTCGAAGGGTTTGACACTGGAGCTTTGTCGGTGGATTGGCAAAGACCCTGTAAAGTCTATTTTATTCGAGAAGATGAGAGATACTATGGTGTGTTATTCTTAAAAACTTTTACATGTGTAATCGTGTTCTATCACTCAATAACATAACCAATATTCTTTGTGTTTACAGAAAAAGGAGTTGGAAGCAGAGTTGGCAAACGTGTCTGGACTTGCTAAGCCAACTCGAAAAATAAGGTGCTTCTGTTTTCGCCTTTTAGAAACAATTCTTCCTTTTGTTGTAATTAATCAATTAGATGAAAACACGTCTGGCCTATTCATGGCTCAGACTGTAGGACTGTGATTTAACACAACCATTTGAAACACCAGCTGAACTTAACTGTAGGATATTTATGTTTGAGTAATTATTTGCTTGCCTTGAGAGTCAGCAGATAGCCTGCGGATTATGTGTTGATGCTCCATTTTGTTACGTGATGGTAATTTATGTAATATTTGCATCTCATTTATGATATATCACATTGTTTCATTGTCATCTGTTTTTTTGAACCAAAACAATAATAAACAACCTTAAGGGAGTACATAGCCTTGGACTACTAAGACCTCTATGAGGAATTTTCAATTTATTGATTGAGACATTGAATTGTTCTTATAGGATGGTGTAGTGGGCAGATATTGTGGTAAACACACAAACTTGTTTAAAACTTCCTCTGATATTATTTTTGAATGAACAAACTGTGTTAGTTTTTGTGCCTAACAAATATGTTAATCCTTCATTGCTTCTTTTGTATTATATTTATGCAATTTGTGGGTCATAAGAAATGTGTAGATTGTACTGTTGAACTGCTATAGATCTGTTTGAAATCACTTGTACAATGTACATAATATTAACAAAGCATACAACATGCTATGAATATGATCTTCCTTTGACTTGTTTCATGATGCATTGAAAGTGGTGATTTGGCATTGTTCCAGATCTGAACAAGAAAAAGAACTTGAGGAGGAGGCTGCGCCAGAGACAAGTGGGGCTAACACTTCTGAAGAGGCAGTGGCAGATGGTGCGTTCGTCTGAGGTTTATTTATATGTATATTGCTGTTGATAGTTTGTTCAAACTAATGATGGAAATACTTATACAATTCTACTTTGCAGCCCCTGTGGAGATTGATGAATATGACCTTGTTGATCCTGTAGACATTTTAACCCCACTAGAAAAGTCTGGATTCTGGGACGGTGTGGTATGTGATCTGTCTTGATTGCACACTCTATTGGTCACTATCATATTAAAAGTAGTTATTATATTGGTTTTTGATTTCTGATGCCAGAAAGCAACTAAATGGTCGGAGAGAAGGGATGCTGTGGCAGAGTTAACCAAGCTTGCTTCGGCGAAAAAAATTGCTCCTGGTGATTTTCATGAAATTGGCCGGACACTAAAGAAGGTCAAGTCTCTGAGATTGTTTTTTCGCATGTATTGCATGATCTTCTAAATTCTTATGATATGTTAATTGTCCAAATTTTCAGCCACCACCCATTGGGTGTTTGTATTATTTTATTTTTTGAAGTCTTATAATTAGTTGTGGGATAATTTTGTTTAGAAATTAGCACTTCTTTCTAAGCTGGACACTAAATTAGAGGTATTCAATATTTGTTTTTTTTGGATTCTTATTGTGGTGGTTTTTGGTACTGCAGCTCATCATAGATGTTAATTTGGCTGTTTCGGTGGAAGCTACTCAGGCAATAGGGAATTTAGCTAGAGGTTTAAGAGCCCATTTTTCTGGAAATGCACGGATGCTCCTTCCGGTTTTACTTGTAAGAAGAACAATGATCCTTTTTCCTGAATAACTGAAACTTGCTCTTATATCCTTTTGTTGCTTTACTGTGTGGACACTGATGCTCATTGAAACTTGCATATTTCTGTTTGTCCTGATACTTTTCAACAGGAAAAATTGAAAGAAAAAAAGCCGACAATGGCAGAAGCACTATCTCAAACACTTCAAGCAGTGCACAAGTCTGGCTGCTTTACACTTATTGATGTGATTGAAGGTTTGTATTTTTTTAGCAATCTTTATTGCACATGTTTGTCTGTAGCATTATTTTCATTGTTGATTTCCTCTAAACAATATTATTGTGTAACCACATTTCTTTCACTAAAATGCACCATAGGTCCCTAAATTTGTACAGTTTGTTCCCTGAACCTGAGAATTGCACATTTTAAGTTCCCAAAACCTTTTCACGGTAAGATTAAATTTGAATTAGTTTGAAATATTCGATGACTGATAACTTAACTTTTAGATGCTGAACTTTTGTAACTGTGAAAGTAAGGGAAAGCTACCAAAAGTTGGCCATAAAAGAAAGTATTTACAATTCTTATTGAATCTCAAGACATGAACCTTTCAGCTTTGATCAAAGTCTGAGCAAGAAAATGCTGTCTTTTGATAATGCAGATGTTCGGGTGGCTGTAAAAAACAAGGTGCCCCTTGTTCGTTCCTCAACACTGACCTGGGTTGCATTGTGCATTGAAACAAGCAATAAAACAACTGTACTTAAGTTGCACAAGGAATATGTTCCTATCTGCATGGAGGTGAATAACCACTTTATATTTCTAGCGACGTCTCGTTTTTTAGTTCTGTTTTGTATTTGTGCTGATCTGTTTTTTCAATATTTAGTGCTTGAATGATGGTACTCCAGAAGTACGGGATGCTTCTTTTTCTGTTTTAACTGCCATAGCCAAGGTTTCCTTCTTGAGAACTTGCTTTTCTCTTCACTTCATTACATGTATCAAAGTGTAGCTTTAAAGCCTGTATCTTCTTTTGTAACTCTTGCTCTCTATAGATGGTTGGTATGAAACCATTGGAACGATCGCTGGAGAAATTAGATGATGTGAGGAAGAAGAAGTTATCAGACATGATAGGTTCTTCCAGTGACATTGTTTTGAGTTCAGGAACAGGTTAGATTTGCTTTTTAGTTTTATTATTTTATTACTTGTATTTAAATGGACCAAATGTCTCTGCTTTGGACTAATTCCTGTACAAACCACACTTTTCCAGCTCCAATCACTACATCAGGAGCTTCCACATCTGCTCGTGGGGTATGTTTTTTGATATTCTAATTTCAATATTATATGAAGATGTTTGCAACCTGTCAGCCTTCCTCTCCCAAGTGCTCATTTACAGTTCTTTTGCTTTGTTGGGGAATTCTTGTTAGAAATTTTACCAGTCGTGATTGGGTTTTGTTAGTTATGGCTTAAAAAAATCTTTCGTGTTGTCATTGAGTAAAAAACTAGAAAAGGGACAGTGCTTTCTAAAGCTTAACGATTACAGTATACTAGTTATCAACTTTGTTTATCAGAACAATTTTTAGTTGTGACCAGTTCTGTTGATCAAATGTTTGACAACCCAAGTAAGACTACTCTGCATCTTACAGGTTGCAGATAGCATGTCAATGAAGAGATCTGCCGCAAGCATGCTTAGTGGAAAGAAGCCTGTCCAGGCAGCGGTTAGTTTTGTTGGATGCATATTTGATGTGCAAGTTTCTAGTATTTGAATTTGTGCACCATGTTCTTATGTGGGTATTGTTTTCCTTGTTTCCAGGCTGCTATCAAGAAATCTGGTCCATCAAAATCCACTGCAGCAAAGAAGACAGATGGTGGATCACAGTCTAAGACGTCAGCTGCTCCTGAGATTGAAGACGTTGAGGTGATTTGTTTGCCGGAATCACACCATTTCCTTGTTCTGATAAGGCCTTCATGATGTGCATGACTCTGCCTTTATTAAAGAAGCATTGCTTGTTAGTTTAGGACTTCCATTTTATCATTTTCTTTTTCTGGAAAATTTTATAGTCCTTATGAATACTCGTATTCACAATGTTTATTGTTTTAGAGTTGGGCACTGCTAAGGAGCTAGATAAAACGACCATCTTACACGTACTTAAAGTGTTTGTGCATGAGAAAAGAGTTAGTTAAAGATGCAATTAAGGAAGGGCAAGACTGGGAATTGCTGTCAGATGCCTAGAAGTCGCATGAAAAGTATTCGAATATTGTAAAAGAGTCGAGAACAACAAATATTTTAAACAGTAGAGTAGTTTTTTTGGCCCAAAGATACTAAAACAATGGATTTAGATCAACTTATATTCCCCTTTTACATCATCTAGATGTTTAAAGGACTAATTGGTGTTGTATTTCTTCGTCTCAACTAGTGGATACTAGATAAAAATCTTTAGTACAGATAGTACACACAACTCATGTATGATATTTATTGGTTTGATCTTTTGCAGCCGGCAGAAATGAGTTTGGAGGAAATAGAAGAGAGGTTAAAATCTGTTGTGAAAGCTGAGATAATTTCCCAGCTAAAGAGCTCTGTCTGGAAAGAGCGCCTTGAAGGTTGCCGATATCCCTGTGTTGTCTATCCTGTAGTTATTGTCTATTTGTTTGGTTTCAAAGAATTATTACACTCCGTTTGGATGTAGATATTTAGACCTCGGCATTGGAATTGGAAGTGAGTTTTTCTAATTCTATTGTTTGGATGTCTTTGGCATTGAGAGATGGAATTGAGGCCCATTTCCATGGTATTCAGCTACAACTGAATCTGCTCGCTTCCAATACCGAGCTCAACCCCTCTGTATTGGAGAGAATGGTGAGAATACAAGCTCCAACCACCGGAGGGTCCAGAACACCATCGCCGTCGGGCTGAGGAGACCTCGGCGCGGCAACCACTCCTCTTCCTCCCCACAGCCAGTGGCGAGCACCCTGATTCCTCCTCGTGGCCGGCGGCGAGCACCCTAATTCTTCCCCATGGCCGACAGCGAGCACCCCAACTCTTCTTCCCCATGGCTGACAGCGACCACCCCTTCTCTTCTTCCCTGCGTCCGGCAGCAATGTGGAGAGGTAGAGAGGGAGGATGGAGGGACCTCGCCAGTAGAGGGCTCGAGTAGAGGCAACACGAAGAGGAAGGATGGGCGAGATCCTGCCTGCAGAGAGGGACGACAGCGCAGACCTTGCCGACAATGGAGAGGAAGGGCCGAGGGCCGGCAGCGACCACCCCTTCTCTTCCTCCCCGAGTCCTACGTGCGCAAGGCAAGGGTCACCTTCGCCTCTCTGTCCAAGCCCGAGCCAGTCACAGCCGGGCCTGAGGACAGCTCCGCGCCTGAGCATGTCGTGGCCGGGGCCACCTCCGCCTGCAGCCCGTCATCAGCGGAGAGCTCGGTGGCTCGGCCTGAAGCTGACTCGCCAGCGCAGAGCCCTGGTGCAGATCTCGGTTGGAGAGGATTGACCGATGGGGAGGGACGAGGGAGACACATTATGACCTTTCTTGATTCTAGCTACTGATTCTATCTACAACCAAACAAATGATTCGGTATTGAACCAAATTCCATTGTAAGGTTGTATTGGTATTGGCACTCAATTCAATACCTCCAGCCCAATATCTACATCAAAACAGAGCCTTAAGTTGAATCGCTTCTTTTTTCCCTTTTAAATGTGATATCATTTTTTTCTGTGGCTCTTTTTTTTTTCATCTGTAGCCTAGCCAACTTTATTGTGATAAAGGCTATTATTCTTGTTCTTTTACACTATATCTATCTGTTTGTTTGCTGTTCATAAATTGTCTTATTAAAGGACTATGGCATGCGGGTGGGCGGGCGGAGCCATTATCCTATCAAGGGATTCAAGGGTGGTAGTGTGCATGCACTTGCTTTCCTTGTACTGTTTTGTGCCTGGCAATTGTTTTCATCCGCTTATTAGAATAACTTGCAATTCTCACACTTGGTTGATACCACAGAAAAGGAAGAAATCCTATTGTGATTTTTTTGTATGCTAAATGTCTACTATTTTCTGCTGTGAAGCTTTAAGAAAGAAGAAACATCTACAGTGAGAATATAACATTACTCTGTGTGGCAGCTATTGGCATACTCAAGCAAGATGTGGAAAGTCTTACGGAACTTGATAAGTCCGCTGAACTTCTGATTCGTTTGTTGTGTGCTGTGCCTGGATGGAGTGAAAAGAATGTTCAGGTTCTTACTGTTTGATAACTTTTTTTTTTATTGATTGAAATATCCCTTTGCTATGGAAGTAATGCCATTTAAATGAAACAGGTACAACAACAAGTTATAGAGGTCATCACCTACATTGCTTCAACTGTAAACAAATTTCCAAAGCGATGTGTGGTTCTATGCCTTCTTGGTATGGGCCCCTCTACTTCTCCATGTACTTTCTGTATGTAATATGTATATCTTGCATCCAAAAGTAAGATTGAGTTTGGTTTCGTCAAATTACCCGCCTAATCTTAGCAAAACAGATTAAAATCACGATTTTCTGTGCTTTCGTGACAGTAATTATAAATAGATAGTTATGCACACAGAAACTGGGTTCTAGACTGCTGGTTGAACCTAAGTTATTTTCCCGTCTTAGCTTGGTTGATGGGCTCATAGGCACAGGCTATTGACTGACATTCAGGGTCCGGGCTTAAGACCTTGTTTATGAAGGTTTAGATTCACTGTATAGGTGTCCTTCAGCTGCCTACTTAATTTAGGCATAATGTTCTACTTAATCTACTTCAGCTGCCTACTTAATTTAGGCATAATGTTCTACTTAATCTATCCCAAAATATAAAGATTTCTGTGCTTGTCCTAAACTATCCTAAGTTTGACCATTATTTTAGAATGTAATATTTACAGTGTCAAATGAGCATAATTAGATCTATGAAATTTATTTTATATTTCTTTGACCTTCCAAATGCTAATACTCTTCTTTATAAACTTGGTCAATCTTGGAATAACTATCCCTTCAGTAAACTCTTCTGTTGAAAAGTCAAATATTTACAGTCTCAAATGAGCATAATTAGATCTATGGAATTTATTTTATACTTTGCCCAAATGCTAATACTCTTCTTTATAAACTTGGTCAATCTTCGAATAACTATCCCTTCAGTAAACTCTTCTGTTGAAAAGTCAAACAAGGTTTGGAATTTGGATAGGCAAGGAACTTAGGTACCATAGTTTATTTGATTTAATTTCAACAAACTTCTGAATGATTTAATTTCAACAAATCTTTATTTCTACATCAATAATTATCCATCAGCTGATGGGGCTTGTTCAGTAATTTTTTTTTTCTCGGATACAGAGGAGAAAATTCTATTTATGGATTTTGATTTTACTGTGGGCGTTAGTTTAGGAACTTGTCTCCGGTAAGAGGGATCCATGCTATTTTCTGCAACAATTAATTCGTAAATAATGTAGCATGAAGCTTCATCTTGGTACCCTGTTTCTGTCGAGCTAGTGAGCTACTCTTTGTGCTTATTTTCACATCTAATTTTTGGATGTTCTAGTGTTGTCTGCTGAGCATACAAGATGCATTATGTTTTGTTTCTTATAACCTATTGTTATTGATCTATTAGTCATACTTTACCGTTTTTAAACATATTTTCAATGTTTCCCGTTCAATTCTTGGTCATGTGCTATAAAGTTTGCTTTTAGTAAATTTGTTAACACCTGATTTGCTATTTTTTCAGGTGTAAGTGAAAGGGTTGCTGATATAAAAACACGGACCTATGCAATGAAATGTCTGACTGCGTTTTGTGAGGCAGTGGGTCCTGGATTTGTGTTTGACAGGGTAAGAGATACCATTGCACTATTATAGTTTTTTGTTCGAACGGTCCTTCACATTTGTTTAATTAACCCAATTAGGTGATGTTATACCCTGGGCTTCAATAAATTCAGTGTAGCAATTTTATTCTGTGCTTTGGATGCACGCTGTTTATATGTTGTTTGACAGCTACTATAATTATGAGTATTATTTTTGTAGCTTTACAAAATAATGAAGGAGCACAAGAATCCCAAGGTCCTTAGTGAGGGTATTGTTTGGATGGTCTCTGCTGTGGAAGACTTTGGGATCTCTAATTTAAAGCTAAAGGTGCACTTTCCTATGCTTGTTTGCTCTATACTTACAGTTGTTTGCTCTATACTAGTGTTATCACGCTCTTGTTCTTATCTGTTTTTGTTGTTCCAGGACATGATTGATTTTTGCAAAGACATCGGTCTTCAGTCTAGTGCTGCTGTAACAAGAAATGCTACTGTAAAACTAATTGGGATGGTACATAAGTTTGTGGGCCCAGGTCATCTTCTTGTCCTCTTATTTTAATATGTTATGATAGTCGCCAGGTCATGTTCTTGAAACAAACCATCCTGCAGATATTAAAGGCTTTTTAAGTGATGTTAAACCAGCACTTCTAAGTGCCCTGGATACTGAGTATGAGAAAAATCCTTTTGAGGTGTGTTACTGTCACTGATCGGAAAAATGCTTACTTATTGTGACTTCGATTTTCACCGACATCAGTTTGGTTCAATTATTAGGGTGCTGCTGCTGCTCCGAAGAGAACAGTTCGAGTTCTGGATACTGCATCTTCCGCATCTGCCGGCTCGTCTGATGGGCTGCCACGGGAAGACATTAGTGCTAAGATAACACCTACTTTACTAAAAAATCTGGGTAGTCCAGACTGGAAGGTAGTAGCTTCTTTTAAATTATTTGATTTATTCTGTAAATTTCTTGGATTTTATTTGTGATATTTGATATTATTCTTATATGTGAATTCACAGGTACGTCTGGAGTCCATAGACGCAGTCACCAAAATTGTGGAGGAGGCTAATAAACGTATCCAGCCTACAGGAACAGGTCCACTGATTATATTCATCGCAAACAACTATTTGTACTCATTCAACCTGTAGTAAACTGTTTTGGCCATCTTATCACTGCAGCTGACCTCTTCAGTGCGCTTAGAGGCCGTCTTTATGACAGCAACAAAAATTTAGTAATGGCAACCTTGACTACTATTGGTGGCCTTGCATCTGCTATGGGACCTTCTGTTGAAAAGTCAAGCAAGGTTTGAGTTCTCTACTTCTGCATGCTTATTTGGGTCACTACAATAACTGACAACTGTTTGTTTGTTATGAAGGGTATTTTGGCAGATGTGCTGAAGTGTCTTGGTGACAATAAAAAGCATATGCGAGAATGCACTTTGACTGCTCTAGATTCGTGGGTTGCTGCAGCCCAACTCGACAAGATGGTTCCATATATTATAGTGTCTTTGGGTGATCAGAAAACAGGTTCAGAAGGGCGGAAAGATCTCTTTGATTGGTTGTCTAAGCATGTTCCAAAAATGGGTGATCCATCTGAGGCTTTGCCTTTGTTGAAGCCATCTGCATCTTCTTTGATGGTATTAGTCTAAACTCTTTTTTTATTGTTGTTTGTTTGATTTATAGCAATGCTCAATGGAAAGAGTCTAATGGCTATACCCTTCTTTTGAAAAGGATAAATCTTCTGAAGTCCGCAAAGCTGCTGAATCCTTTATGAATGAAATTCTCAGGATATGTGGCCAAGAAGTGGTATGTTTCATCCGCCTATTCCATTCACTCATCTTTCCATTTAATGCTGCAGCATTCTCCCTACAACTGAATTTATTATTTGGTGTAGGTTGGAAGGAACTTGAAAGATTTGCCATCACCTACTTTGGCCATTGTATCAGAAAGGCTGAAACTGTCTACTGTACATGAAGGTGGTGTCTTATAGATTGTGTATTGTAACGTACTCCATTCATTCCAAATTATAAGATATTATAGGTTTTGTAGATACATAACTTTTGCTATGCACTTTGATATACACTATGTCTAGATACATAGTAAAAGCAATGTATTTAAAAAAGCCAAAACATTTTATAATTTGGAATGGAGGGAGTATTGTTTTCATGTACTTGTTGAAACTTTTGGTCTTGGCTTAATATTGTTGCTTATTTCATCAGGATTTTCTGAATCTGTTAAGATGGTGACAACAAGCATGAGTTTGCCATCAAAAGCAGGTTTGAAGAGCACTAAACACGGTCCTATCGATCGTGGTTCTAATGTGGCCAAACCTGTGTCCCAAGTATGTGTCACATTTTTCTTTGTCTTTATGGATAATGCTATTGATACCTGTTTTCTAACTTTGATCCTCCACTATCAGAGAGGACTTCCAGCAAGGGCATCTGTTACTATGGTTTCTACTCAAGACCCTGCACAATCCCAGGCATTATTTAACATAAAGGACTCAAACAAGGTGAGCAGTCATCAGGCCTGACATCTCTGTATTATGCACAGGTCTCATACAAGTTTACCTATTGATCAGGAAGAGCGGGAGAGGCGTGTTTTGGTAAGAAAATTCAAGTTCGAAGAACCGCGTCGAGAGCAGATTGATGAACTAAAGGTTTGTATATTGGATAAATGGGAACTGCTTTAAGATTGTTACATTTACATCCTGTTATTTTCCTTATTAGAATCTTCCAGCCGAGTGCTTTTATACTGATATTTTTCGTTGTTGCCATTTTTTTGTTTAACACAAGTAAACATATGTTGATATATCAAATCCCCTCAATGATAACAATGAGAACTTAGCTGTTACAACAGATGTTATACTTTCGTGCTTGCATGCAAAATCCTATGGTTACAGTCGGACACAACTCGATCAAAATTCATGGTAGTAGGTGCTATGCATATGTAACTAGAAGCGGAAATATGAACTTTTTAGTCAGTTTACATTTGCATTAATACAATATACCAAGAAAAGACCTATAGCCTAGATATGTGGTAAGTGGTATTAAACGATGGTGTTGCAATATGTAATATGAACTTTTTAATCAGTTTACATTTTCATAGTTTCAAATATTTGAATTCAAATATATAATCCTGTTGGATGTTCACTAAATAGATATGTTAAATTGGTGTGGATGAACTTGGATATTAAAACAGGGGATAAAATATAGTGTTTTTATAATAGTCATCTTTGTATCCGGGTCCCTAATAAAAGAACCAGTCTCTAGATAAGCTACAAGTGGCCGATGATTACTGAGAATTGATGCAAGAGAGGTTACTGTCTTACTGACAGGTTTCTTTGTACGCACACTTGTAATAATCTGAATGAAACATCCTCAGTTTTCTCTAAACTAATGATGGTTGTTTCTGGCTGTGCATTCATAATGTCTCAGAAATCTCCTGCTGATATTCTGCCTTCCTTTTGCCGATGTAATTTACTACTATGCGAACATATCAGCTAATTTCCTTGGAATAACATTTTATGTGCAGATTAATTTGCTTAAGCATTTCTGATCTTTAATGTGTTTGGATATAGTGTGTACCTTTGTTTTGCCTGATGTAGTATATGAGTTACTACTGTATGAATGTATCACCTAATTTTTACGTGCAGATTGATTTGTTTAAGCATTTCCGAGAAGATGTAAGCTTGCGATTATGGAACTCAGACTTTAAGAGGCAAATAGATGGTATTGAATTGTTACAAAAGGTTAGAAGTTGATCACAATATTACTTAATCTCTTTATTATAGTGATTTAGCATAGTTTGTTCCTGTGAATTTTCTTGTTTTGATACTGTTGCAACTGTGCAGGCACTTCCTTCGAGTGGGAAAGAAGTGGTTGAACTTCTTGACATACTATTAAGGTGGTTTGTCTTACGCTTTTGTGAATCTAACACAACATGTTTGTTGAAGGTGAATGCATAGCACTCTTATTAAGAATCATGGTGGCCTTATTTCCTTTTGTTGCAGCACAATAACCTAATTTGTTTCCTGTACTGTGTACTACTTTCACTTATAGGTCCTTGACTTTCTTCCTGAGCTTTTTGATATTCTAAAAGACCAGTCTTACATGTTGACAGAAGCTGAAGCTGCAATTTTTCTTCCTTGCCTCATGGAGAAGGTATGATTAGTACAAAAGTGCATATTGGATATGTTATCATATTCCATATTACAATCATGACCAATTTACTCTTGTTCTGCAGTCTGGTCATAACATTGAAAAAGTCAGGGAAAAAATGGGGGAGCTGATAAAGCAAATGGTCAACATTTATTCTCTTCCCAAACTGCTTCCTTATATTCTTGAGGGTCTCCGCTCCAAGAATAACAGGACAAGGATAGAATGTGTTGATATTATTGGATACTTCATTGACCATCATGGGACTGAGGTCTGAATTGCTATCTTTACCCATTCGCCAGTTAGATGGTCTTGCTTTACTTATACAAGATGCTTGTTTTTGTCATGCAGGTCGGCATTGGGTTTATGAAAAACTTGCCATCTGTTGCAGCACTGACAGCAGAGCGTGATGGTGAGATTAGGAAAGCTGCCCTTAATACGCTTGCAACAGCCTACAAGAACCTAGGTATGCACCCACCCTTTTCTCCCCTTTTGAGCAGATATTTCATTTACATTTATAGCTTCTTTTGGTGAATAATCAATCAAACCCTTTAGCTGGTTCTCAAAACTCTATGCCCAGTCTAGATTTTTTTTTGAATATTTTTCGTATGAATTGTCTCAAACAGTTTATTTGATTTATTTGACATTTGTGCTTGTGTATTTGCACAAGCAATAAAACATTTTTTTTCTTGAATACGCAGGAGAGCTGCGTATCATTGTATTAATAGAAGAAAAAGGAGTCATACATAGACCCAGACACACACACACCTTTCCTGTCCTGTTTTCTAAGACTTCATTACCTGAACTTGAGTATACAATGACCGAGCGGGCTAAAAAACTAAAAGCCCCTAGCAGTGAGCAAGGACAGACCCTTAGCTCCAGCCAAACACCACCAATGAGCTTCATCCCTAACTATACTCAGGGCTGTGGTGTTTCCAGATGCTCCAGGCGCCAAGGATGATGATAGAGTTTAAGCCTTTTCTTACATCCACAGTGGTAGCTGCTTCAGCCTTTTCCCACCAGTCCTTCCAAGCTGAGCCATCGGGTTGGGTTGTGAGCAAAGAGAGTCCAACGCGCTGCAAGAGAGAACCAGAATTGCCTAGCAAAAACGCTCCCAATTAGGGGGTGCTGAATGCTTTCCTGTTCTTGGTCACAAAACAGACATTTGGCTGGGTGAGGGAGACCTTGCCGAGCTGTCCTGTCAGCTGTCCAACACCGGTTATGAGCAACCAGCCACATGAAAACAACAACATTTAGGAGGAGCCCATGACTTCCATATTCTCTCATACGGTCTGAAATATATGGTGCCCTGAAAGAACGCATCATATGCTGCCTTTGCCGTGTATTCTCCTGAGGCCGAGAGTCTCCAAATGTGTTTGTCCTGTGTCCCTTCATGTAGCTCAACATTAGATATTATATCCCACAATTCCAGATATTCCATCAAAGCTTCTAGAGGTAGATCAACTCGAATATCGTCAATCCATTTCTCATCAGATAGGGCTTCCTTCACCGTACGCATGCCTATTCTTTTAGGGACTAAACAGAAAATCTTTGGTGCTAATTCCTGGATATTTTTGCCAGCAAGCCATCTGTCCTTCCAGAACAGGGTGTTAGCTCCATCTCCTACTATAAATCATTGCATATACTCAATTTAGCAGGATGTCTCCTTTTGCAGTATTTTATACTTTTGATTTGGATGAGCCTCATAGGATACTTTGTTTAACAAAACAGGGGATGATGTATGGCGATATGTCGGAAAACTCTCAGATGCTCAAAGAAGCATGCTTGATGATAGGTTTAAATGGAAGGTTTGTTTCTATCAATATTTTAGCAAAAAGGTACTGCAATTGCTTTATGACTAAGGAATGCACTATATTCTGCCTGATGGTATGTTAGGCAAGGGAGATGGATAAAAGGAGAGAAGGAAGGCCTGGTGATGCTCGAGCAGCTTTGAGGCGTTCAGTTAGGGAGAATGGGTTTGTTCTTTGTTTCTGAATCTGCCATTTATTTATTCCTAATGTGATGTCTGTTTTTTTTATTTTTAATTGTCCGTACTCTCATTTTGTGGATGTAGGTCTGATATAGCAGAACAAAGCGGAGAAGTAGTCTCCCGTTCAGTGACAGGATCAATGATCTCAAGGTTGCTCCAGTTGTCTTATTCTGCTCTTTATACGTTCTTATATACCATTATATAACACTACCTGTCTATGCTTGACTATCAACAGGGACTTCGGATATGCAGATGCTCATATGGATAGGCACATGGCACCTAGGCAGATTCCAGCTGCAGCTGGTCCTGCGGACTGGCGTGAAGCACTCGAGATAGTTGCATTAGGTTTGCCGGAGCAGGTCATGCTGTCGATCACTTCCCATAGTTCTCCCACCTGTCCTGTTATGGTGATGGGTATTTTGGATAACTAGGCCTTATGCTTTGCCAAGAGCTTGAGAGATTGAGGGAGACTAGAATTGTTTCTTCATAATTGATTGCTTTTTCAATCGATACATATGCCCCTCCTTATATAGATCAGGCTGACTTGACTCCTAAGGAAATATCCTAACCGAACCCTAATTCTTTCCTAACTCATTTATCCCTTTCCTAACAAACCAACTTATCTCTTTCCTAACAAACCAAACCAAATCTAATCAATCTAATCTCCACGCGCGGCAGTACCTGTACCCTAACCCTAACTTGGCGGCTAAGCTACTGCCTCTTGGGCCTATTGGGCCGGTGGCAGCCTACTGGCTGCCCATGACATGTCCTATCTCCTTGAGGCGCTGTCTTTATTTTTTATATTAATTTTCCGCATATCAAGATTTTAAAACCTAGTGGTGCTATATTTTTTACATTCACTTTTTAAACTCAAACATTGGTCTGATATATGCTTTTAGTTTTCTGCAGTCTGTTGAAGGTATGAAAGTTATATGCCATGAGCTAACACAGGCAGCTGATCCTGAAAGCACCGTTCTTGAAGATCTTATTAAGGAAGCTGACAGATTAGTTTCATGCTTGGCTGTTATGGTTAGTATTTGTTGTGTTATTCATGTTCTGTTTTCTTAAGTCTTATTTTGATCTGGATCTTGCAGGTTCCAAAAACTTTTAATTTTAGCTTATCTGGGGCATCTTCAAGGTCTTGCAAATATGTTTTAAACACACTCATGCAGGTTTGACATGTTTATGTATGGCCCTTTATCTTTTTTAATGCAGATTTTCTTTATCTGAAATCTTGGGCTATTTTGACAGACATTTCAGATCAAACGTCTTGCTCATGCTGTGAAGGAGGGTACCCTTGACAACCTTATTACGGAGTTACTTCTTTGGCTTTTAGATGAAAGGGTTCCTCTTATGGATGATGGCAGTCAGTTACTCAAAGCACTAAATGTTTTGATGCTTAAAATCCTGGTATGTAATTTTTTTGGGATTTTCCATGCTCTGCTTTGCTCTACCTGTGCTTTCTTTAATGGTTCTGTTTTAAACAGGATAATGCTGAGAGAACTTCCTCATTTGTTGTGCTAATTAATTTGCTGAGGCCTTTGGACCCTTCAAGATGGCCATCGCCTACACCGACGGAGTCTCTTGCTGTAAAAAATCAGAAGTTTTCAGACTTAGTTGTCAAATGTTTAATTAAGTTGACAAAGGTACATGATTATTTGCTTGACACATGTTCCTGAATCTCTTAATCACATTACATCTGATGATTTTCAGAATCTCTACTTGACACTACTTCTGGCACTCTGCATGTCATCTTTCAGGTTCTTCAGAGTACAATATATGAAGTTGATCTTGATCGAATTCTTCAGAGCATCCATATTTATTTACAAGAACTGGGAATGGAAGAAATACGGAGAAGGTCTGCCTCCCTTGGATAGCTCTTTATTTATTTTCTTGGATTTTAGTTTAAATAGATATCCTGTATAATCTGTAGGGCTGGTGCTGATGATAAACCATTAAGAATGGTCAAAACCGTCTTGCATGAACTTGTGAAGCTTCGGGGAACGGCAATAAAGGGTCACCTTTCAATGGTTCCTATAGATGCTGAACCTCAGCCAATAATCCTAGCATACATTGATCTTAATCTCCAGGTAGAACTTGCAAAAGCACTGTTACTGACAAGTTTCTTCGTGTAAATTTTTTTTCCGCTTGCTAACAAACATTGTCTGGTCGTTGTAGACCCTTGCAGCGGCTAGAATGTTGACGCCATCAGGACCTATGGGTCAAACTCACTGGGGTGATGCTGTATCGAACAATCCAAATCCATCTACTCACTCAGCTGACGCGCAATTGAAGGTGCAGCTGTCTTCTCTTTTTGTAGTCATTCATGCTTGTCGCGCAAATGCCTAAGATTAATCCAGTGATTTCACATGCTATTTCTGTTCTCTTTTGTGGCTATGAACAGCAAGAGCTTGCTGCTGTCTTCAAGAAAATTGGCGACAAGCAAACATGTACTATTGGCCTTTATGAACTGTATCGAATAACTCAGCTCTACCCAAAGGTATTATTCCTAGTGTTGTATTATCCAATGGCATGTAAAATATCTGGCATTTACTTCATAGGCTCATAGCACAGCGTATTCCTTTGGGAACTATTTCTAAACTGATTTAATGTTCATTGTGGATTTTAATCATGTGCTGTGCATATTTCCGTTGAAATTGTATCTCCTATTGTGCATTCTTCTGTTTGTAATCTGATCTTCCATCATTATCTCAGGTTGATATATTTGCTCAGCTTCAGAATGCTAGTGAAGCATTTAGAACCTATATCAGAGATGGGCTAGCTCAGGTTTGTAACCTCAGTCATGGAGGGGTTTGAGCTTGTTATATTAATGTTGTTTGAGGTACGACTGAATTTAATTACATTGTTTACAATGCAGGTGGAGAAGAATGCAGCAGCTGGAAGAACGCCTTCTAGTCTTCCGTTATCCACGCCGCCCCCAATAGCAGCAATACCCTCTCCAAAATTTGCACCGTCACCTGTTCACACAAAATCAATTGGCAGCAAAACAGATTATAACGCAGATAATGCCAGTGGTGAGACACAGCCCTTCAGAGGTCAAGGTGACACTACGGACCAACAGACTGACAGATACCAGACCTCAGGTCCCCATCCTACACATCCTCAATGCAGTTGCATGCATAATTGTATATGCTATCAATGTTTAGGTTATCTTATTATTGGAATCACTATTTCTTTACCAGCAGGTACATTGGATGCTCTTAGGGAAAGGATGAAAAGCATTCAAGCTGCAGCTATAGGTCATTTTGACGGAGCTCAGGCTCGGCCGTTGGCAAGTATGAACGGAAGTAATATGCTGCATGGGGGAACACGATTGGACGGTGAACGCCAACAACAAAGCAATATTCCACCCATGGATGAGCGAGCTCTATCTGGGCTGCAAGCACGAATGGAGAGGCTAAAGAGTGGGTCTATGGAATCACTATAGATATGATAACACTTCGCGAATTACCAACCATTGTAATTCATTGTAAATTTGAGGCATAGTGATGCTGTTGTTTGTAGATAGGTATTTTAATGTCGGAAGCACTAGATGGCACGGGGCCGACATTTCGTAACCCCTGTGGCAGGTCAAGCCATTCTTGCAGAGCCTTTGGGTGCAGTTTTAGATAAGAGATAGCCAGATGTTTTCCTTGTAGCTACTCCATGAAGGGCTAATTAGTGTTAACACATTTTGCCGTACTGTATTGGTTTTCCTGTGGTGTACAGCAATAGAATTTTTCATTCTAAATTTACTGGAAATGTTACTTGTGAAATATATGGTTTTGAGAATGCATATTCGTATAGGTTCGTTGATGGTCTGGAAAAATTATGGGAGTGTTTGGATTGTGAAATGGGCTTGGGCTTATGTTTCACCCGTTTGATTTTTTGAACCGGAATTTTAATTGGCAATTTTAACCTTGAAAGCTAAGCCATTTATTAGTATATAAGTAGATACCTGGATGGTACGATTTGTTCCACCAATTTTTATATGGTTTAAACCATCACGTGCTTTTATATTAGGATGAGGTGGCTCCTTAGGTGTTGTTTGGTTACGTGCAAAGTAACGCAAATGTAATAGAACCAATGTTTTCCTAAACAGTAAACGGTAAACAGTCGGTCACTCTTTGTTTAGCGTTTAGGCCGTTTAAACGGTGTTTAAACGGAGTTAAACGGCCTAAACGGTTTTGTATGGTAACACTAAAATATACATATTTGTGTATGTAAAAATTAAATTTGATAGAAACTGTACATATTTGCACATGTAAAAAATAAATATTATACCAAATAATATTTTTGGAAGAAATCTAAATCCCACAACATTTCATATACTCACAATGTTAATTAGTTTTGTGTTGATTATGGTAGTCGTAGTCCTCTAATTAACCAAATTATGGATTAAATGGTTGTTTAGATCATTTAATCATGTATAACCTGATTTTCTTTAGACCATTTAGACGGGTTTAAACGGTTTAAATGGGTTTAAACGGTCCAACCGTTTAATTCACCGTTTAGGGCCTAAACAAAACAGATGGCCTCTGTTTACCGTTTAAACGGTGTTTAAACGGACTAAACGGCCGTTTAGGCGAACAGATTTTAGTTCATTTTTATTTACGGTCGGTAACATTTGTAGCCATTTTTTATTTTCGTTTGCGTTACTGTAGTGGTACCAAACAGCTAGTTAGATCAAACACTATCTAAGTTTGAGACCCTTTTGTTTTATTAGATATACCGCCCAATTGGAAAGAGGCCCTTTTTGTTTCAAGTCAACAAATTTCCAACTTTGATCGGTATTCAACAATATCTATATTTTACAAACTGAAAACAGAAGATTAGCATTACAACATGTCTTATGAAAGCACTTTCATAAAGCATAACTTTTTTTAGTCTTTGGATTTAGAGTAGACTACTACCACATTACGTCACTACCTTGTCATCAAACATAAAAACAAGGGTGCAAATGGGTAACATTTGGGTACACTTTTATCCCTCTTTAGTTCAAATATTTATACTTACCAAAAAAACATGGACACTATAAGGATCATGTGTTCATATGCGTGGTCAAGCTTAGATCTAGGTATTTAGTTGACCTGTATATTGGGATGGGTTATTGTTGTAGATTAGATAGGCTCTAAGGCCAGTTTTAATGGGTTTCATAACCCAGTTTCTTATACTCATATTTTAAAACAGTGCAAAAGAGTTTCATCCTATAAAACTCTATCTACTCTTATAAAACTCTTATTAGCTCTCTCTTCATTATTATATGGACATGTCAAAATATTTAATACTTATGAAACTCTATTAAAACTGGCCCAATAGATCTTAGTGTTGCAAGAGAAAAAAAAAAGTGGCGCAAAGACATATAAACAGAGCTAAAATGGAAGTGTGAAAAAATTGCATGCACTAGACGATCCAACGGGTTGGAAAATAAATATGTCGGACATCTTCCAGCTTGATGAATCCTGTGCAGCTCGATCTGTGAAAAAAATTCTTCTTTCTTTTCTGATCCTTCAAAAAGACCTACTGAACGTGGCTGCACCTCGCATCCTACAGAACGAGCCCACAGGCATCGCACTCGCAGTCCCAACATTTACAGACACATCGTCATTGAGTCGGGCTTGTTTAGTTCCGGCGCCGCAACCCGCAAGCACGCAACCACACACGCACAGTCACGGGACAGCTTCGCCGATGGACACATCAGCCGCAGGTACGTACAGTAATTACGATTTGCGAAGCGGCGCACGTGAGGCTATGACCCGGCCAGCGCTGCGCACGTACGGATCCGTTGGTAGCATCTAGCGATCGGGATGGATGGGGGTAGGTCGTCGGATGACGATCATACGATACCCGGCTATAAAGCCTGCAGGGATTTGGTCCAGTCAAGGCCACCGCACAAACGCGAGCACGCATGCACGGCGGCCGTGGCTGACGCCTTCGTGCGAAAGGAAGCAGAACGAAGCACCGCGGCTGTCGTCGGTTGTGCCTGTGTTTGCGTCAGCACTGGCGTCACTCGCCGTCAACTTCCTCTTGGATATGCATGCCTACGGCCCTCATCGCCAGCTTAGGTCGTCGTCGTCAACCTTTGTGCTGTTTTTTGAGAACCTAGTGTATGTATATTAGTAGAACTTAATAAAAGATCACCGTACCTTTGTTTCCAATTTCTTTTTGATTTGACAGTGCGGCCGATTCGGAGCATATACTCCCTCTATTTTTATTTACATATTGTATTAGCTTTGTCCTAAATTAAATATTTATATCGTTAACCATTATTTTTAAAAATATATACATAGATTTATTCTGAGAAATACTCTCACCGTTTCCAAAAATATAACATTTTAGCAATGAATCTGGATATGAATGGAGTAATATTTTTATAAGATATATATAATTTGTATGTTGTGACACTATTTTTTTTTAAAAAAAATAGATAGTCAAAGAAAATATTGTTTTACCAACGATGATGATAGGTTCGTGCTCGATTAGGTAATAAAATGGGTACTTGTCCCATCAATGAGCCCCGCTGTTGCCATCATATATAGGACATGTTTAGATCGAAGGGCAAAAGTTGTCATGCACTTTTTTTTTTGCCATGGAATCCAAACATATGTAGAGCAAAAGATGGGCAAATGACGGGTAAAAAACATTTGTTCTTTCCATTAGCTTCTCAAGCTACCCTAGAGAGGGCTAAAAGTGCATTTACTCTCTTTCTCCTCTCTTGAACCTTATAGCACATCATAGACCAGACTTTAGGGGCTAAACTTTAGCCTATGACAAATGGGTCCAAAGTCCAAACAGACCTAGTATTGACATGGAGTAAGCAACTAAGCATTTACTCATATTATCTTGGGACCCCTATTATCTTTTGTCCACCGTAGAAGTCTACCTTTTGAAACACACGGTCTTTTGTCCACCGTAGAAGTCTACCTTTTGTAACACACGGTCTTTGTCTTCTATTTAGAAGTCTCTGTTAGTATTGATCTCCCTAGCTACTGGGCCCAACGGCCCTTTATCTAACTTGATCCGCTCCTGATCGGGGAGCCCAACCCATTAATGGTTGGAGGGCCCCTGTCACACTGCGGGATATAAAAGGGAGGTGGGGGCCAAGGCACAAGGCACGAGGTTCGTCTGTGCCGCCAGAGACACCCCACCGACATCCCCAAAACCCTAATCCGATCTAGGGCACGCAGCCAGTGACGGGAAATCCCTCTCCGCCGCCACTGCTTCCCGACGCCGCTCCATCGACCGTCGCTGCCTAAGCGCAGAGAAGACCCCTGACTCCCATGGCGGAATCGAGCTCCAACCTCAAGCCCGCCGATGGTCGGTAACCCTAACTCACACCTCTTCTCTCACCCTTCCTCTCTAATCTAGTAGATCAGTTAGGAATCCCTGTTTTCCCTAAGTCAAACACCCGTCTGACCTACTGGTTAGTGATCCCTTTAACCTAACAATGGTATCAGAAGAGCCTAACTAAGCAGTGGGTTCAAGATCGGGAAACTAAGGAATCAGAAACTAAGTCTTTTGTGTTGGCCGCCGAACGACATGCCGATGAGTATCGTCCCGGGCCAGGAGAAGAAGCAAAGCGACCGATCCGGTTTTGGATCGGCGAATCCCTAAGAAATCAGAAGGGGAAACCGAATCCCTAACCCTAAAGAACTCAGATCGGGGAAGGGGAAAATTGATTTCGCCCAAAACCCTAACCCTAAGAATCAGAAAGGGATTTTCCCTTACCTGTCAGTGAGCGCACGGGAGAAGAGCCAATGGTGGCGGCCTGCTCCGCCCGCGGCCGGTCGTGCTCGGCGGCGTAAGGCTCAGTGCTTGAGCGGGCCGTCGGTTCTAGCCCTAAGGGTGCCAACACGCATCCACTCGACGGCAACGCCCTCAACCCAGAGGGGAGCGCGTGCACCGGCGAGAGGAAGCGCGGCGGCACCGACTTCTTTCCTGCGCCGTCGTCGAGGTTGCGGCGGCGCCGCCTGGTTCTGCTCTGAGGAGAGAAGGCGAGAGGGAGAGAGAGCAAATGAGATTAGGGTTAGGGGAGCAGCCGCCGTCCAGGGGTTTTGTTCTGGCGAGGACCGCGGGCTGCCGTCCGATCTTGATCGACGGCCGAGAGCGACCGGGCCGTTCTTTTGGCCCAGGCGGGCGCGAGCGCGACCGAGCTTTCCCGGCCCAGGCCCAGGTTGCGGCCTGGGTGCGGGGAGCCTGGCCAGGGCGTGGTAAAGGCCGTCGTGGGCCACGCACGGCCCCAGGCAGGAGCGCTGGCCAGGGCGTGGGAAAGGCCATCGTGGGCTGTTTTCCTCCCTGGTGGCCCGTTCGATTAAGACAAATGTTTTTCTCAATTTTAGACAATTTTCAGTTTCAGTTAAAATCTCTGTAAATTTTGAACCAACGGGATAAATTTTCAGAGAATATCAGAAAATAAGGTGAAGTTTATTCAGTCACGTTTTCCGCTGCAAAGTTTATTTTTTTTGTTCTTTAATTAAATTCGAACCAACGAGAGAATTTAATTGTTAGAACAATTATTAAATTTAGAAATTCAGAAAATTTGTAATATTGTTATATTCTGACCAACGTTGATTATATCAATATTATAAATGTTTTAGTTTCATCAGTTTTATGCATTATTTTTATTTTCTGCCCAACGATGATATAGAAATAATGCAGAAGAAATTGTATGTTTTAATACTGACCAACGTTGTTTTAAAACATGCAATTTTTATGGATAAGATATTATTTGTGTTAAAGAATCTCACTATTCGGTCAATGGTTTTCAGGAATCAACTGGATCGCTCAGATTCCACCTCTGACTGGGAACAACTATAAGAAGTGGCGCGAGCAGCTTGAGTTAGCCTTGGTCATGACGAACAATGACCTTGCTCTCTCATCACCGTGTCCCGTTGCTCCAGAGGAGCCTGTGAGAGAGGAGAATGAGGAAGATGCCGCTTTTGCGACACGCAAAAGGGATCATGCTGATAAGAGGATGTCCTATGACCTTGAGAAAAGGCAATGGGACAGTTCCAATAAGAAATGTCTCACTTTAGCTAAGGCTACTATTTCAGAGCCTATCAGAGGGTCTATCCCTGAGACACCCACCATTGCTGAGTATTTAGATCATGTTAAGAATCAGTTCCATGGAACTACTAAGTCTCAGGCAAGTGCTCTTATCAAAGAGCTTTGCAATAAGAAATACAATGGTGGTGGCGTTAGAGACCACATACTTAGAATGAGCACCATAGCTGCTAAGCTTGAGTCCATGAAAATTAAGTTACCTGATCCATTTGTCATTCACATGATCTTTGCCTCACTGCCAAGTGAGTTTGACACATTTTGTGTCAATTACGACATGTTGCCTGATGACTGGAACATGGACAAGCTCATTAGTATGTGTGTGCAAGAGGAAGAGCGCATTAAGGCTTCACATGGGGACTCTGCTCTCTATGTGAAGGATAATAAGAGAAAGTTTTTCAATAAGAATGCTAAACCACAAGGGAAACCAAAGTGGGATGGCAGCTCATCCTCCAATGCTAATGCCAAGGGAAAGGCCCCTCAGTTCCAATCTCAACCTCAGTTCCACCCTCAGCCACAGTTCCCATCTCAGCCTCAGTACCAGAAGGGACAGAAGATCCCTGTAGACAAAGATCAATGCATGTACTGCAAGGAAAGAGGGCATTGGATGAAAGATTGTCCTGGGTTCCTGAAGTTCCTGAGTAAGAATGGTGAGGATATTATTACATTTGTAGATGAATCCTTGTTTCTAAGTTATGACAAATCCACATGGTGGGTTGATTCAGGTGCAACTACTCATGTTGCTAATTCTTTTCAGGGGTTCGCTACGAGGAAGATCCTGCAAAGAGGAGAAAGAACCATTAAGGTGGCTAATGGAGTACAAACCGACGTCCAAGCCATTGGAGACGTATCATTAGAATTAGTAAATGGTTTTGTACTTAGGCTTCATGATGTACTCTATGTTCCTTCTTTGCATCGAAACTTAATAAGTGTGTCTAAGTTAGATGATGATGGATTGGCTTGTCATTTTGGAGATGGCAAGTGTAAGATATTTTTTAATAATCAGTGTGTTGGTCTTGCCTTCCGACAAGACAAACTTTATTTGTTATCCATCTCTGAGAATGTTAATGTTATAAGTTCTGAGAATAAGATTGCTTCCTCGTCTATGAATGTAAGTAAAAAGCGTAAGAATATTCAGGTTGACTCTTCGAAATTGTGGCATTGTCGATTAGGCCACATTTCGAGGGGGAGAATTGATAGATTAGTCAAGACTGAAATTCTTCCGCCATTAGAACTATCAGAATTAGATCAATGTGTTGATTGCATTAAAGGTAAGTATGTTAAGAAAATTAAGAAAAATGCCAAACGAAGTGCAGGGACTTTAGAAATAATCCACACCGACATATGTGGACCGTTTCCCGTCATGAGTGTGGATGGTTACGACTCGTTTATAACATTCACTGATGACTACTCACGTTATGGCTACATCTATCCGATTAAAGAAAGATCAGAAGCTTTAGATAAGTTTAAGATATTTAAGGCAGAAGTAGAAAATCAACACAATAAGAAAATTAAGATAGTAAGATCAGACCGTGGTGGAGAATACTATGGGCGATATACCCCGTATGGTCAAGTTCCAGGACCTTTTGCAAAGTTCCTTCAGGAGCATGGCATAGTTGCTCAGTATTCAATGCCAGGAGAACCTCAGCAAAATGGAGTGGCTGAAAGAAGAAACCGTACCCTGATGGATATGGTAAGAAGCATGGTCAGTTACTCCACCTTACCGATAAGTTTGTGGATGGAGGCGTTAAAAACCGCCATTTATATCCTTAATCGTGTACCCAGTAAGTCGGTGCCTAAAACACCGTATGAGTTATGGACAGACAGAGTACCCTCACTTAAGCATTTAAGGGTGTGGGGCTGTCCAGCTGAGGCTAAAGTCTTTAACCCAAATTCAGGAAAATTAGATCCTAAGACTGTTAGTTGCCATTTTATTGGCTACCCAGACAGATCAAAAGGCTACCGCTTTTATTGCCCTGACAGGCATACAAAGTTTGTAGAGACAAGACATGCTGAGTTTTTAGAACATGATGTGATCAGAGGGAGCAAGGTGGTTCAAGAAGTTAACTTAGAGGAGAAACGGGTTCACGCCCCTACTCCAATGTTTCAGGAACCATACTTCATGCTACCTGTTGTTGCTGTGCCAACGGTGTCAAGCACTGTAGTGTCAGTGCCTGTTGTTGAGTCTCCCTTGCCGACAGAAAATCTGGAACCTGTCCTTCAGGAGCCATTAGAACCACCTGTCGTGCATGGGGAAGAACAACAATAGCCCCAAATGGCGCCAAATAATGAGAACATTAGAAGGTCACATAGAGTTAGAAGATCAGCTATCTCAGATGATTATGAAGTCTATGAGGCCGAAGAGTTTCATATGGAGGATGATCCCACTACATATGAACAAGCCATGAGCAGCGAGCACTCAGATAAGTGGTTAGAAGCCATGAAAGATGAGCTAAGATCCATGGATTCCAACAATGTTTGGGATTTAGTGGAAATTCCTAAAGGAGCCAAAACAGTAGACTGTAAATGGGTCTACAAAACCAAATGTGACTCCCAAGGGAACATTGAGAGATATAAGGCGCGACTTGTGGCAAAGGGTTTTACCCAAAGAGAAGGAATTGATTACAATGAGACTTTTTCTCCTGTCTCATGTAAGGATTCTTTTAGAATTATAATGGCGCTAGTGGCACATTATGACTTAGAGTTGCATCAAATGGATGTTAAGACGGCATTCCTTAATGGGGATCTAGAAGAAGATGTTTACATGGCACAACCGAAAGGTTTTGTTGTGGAAGGAAAAGAAGAGATGGGATGTCGACTAAGAAAGTCCATTTATGGGTTAAAACAAGCTTCGAGACAGTGGTACTTGAAGTTTGATAACACCATAAGACGTTTTGGGTTTAAAGCTAATGTTGAGGATAACTGTGTGTACACAAAGTTTAAGAATAGTAAGTTCATCTTCTTGGTTCTATATGTGGACGATATTTTGCTGGCAAGCAATGATGTCGGTCTGCTAATGGAAACAAAGAAGTTCTTATCCTCACATTTTGATATGAAGGATCTCGGTGAGGCCTCTTTTGTTCTGGGGATAGAGATTCACCGTGATAGAAACAGAGGGGTATTAGGCTTGTCTCAGAATGCATACATAGATAAGATTCTTAAGAAATATAGTATGCATAAGTGCAGCCCGTCACCTGCACCTATATTCAAGGGCGATAAGTATGGGGAACATCAGTGCCCCAAGAATCAGATAGAGCTCGAGCAAATGAGATCAGTTCCTTACGCATCCGCTGTCGGAAGTTTACAATATGCTCAAATTTGTACTCGCCCTGACATAGCCTTTGTTACCGGGTTACTTGGCAGATATCAGAAAAATCCAGGCATAGAGCACTGGAAATTAGTAAAGAAAGTCTTGCGTTATTTGCAGGGCACAAAAGGCTTCATGCTAACCTATAAGAGATCAGATTCCCTTGAGATTGTAGGGTTCTCAGATTCAGATTATGCGGGGGAGGAAAGAAAATCCACTTCGGGTTATATTTTCACCCTTGCAGGTGGGGCTATATCGTGGAAAAGCTCCAAACAAACTCTCGTTACATCATCCACAATGTATGCGGAGTTTGTAGCATGTTATGAGGCCTCGGGGCAGGTGAACTGGCTTAAGAAATTCTTACCCGGATTAGCAGTGGTAGACAGCATTCAGAAACCACTTAAGTTATACTGCGACAACAATCCTGCAGTTGAATATGCTCACAACAATAGGTCAAGTGGTGCTGCCAAACACATTGACATTAAGTACTATGTTGTGAAAGATAAAGTTCGGGATCATGTCATTATCCTTGAGCATATAAGTACAGATAAAATGTTAGCGGATCCGTTGACAAAAGGCTTACCACCCAACGTGTTTAGAAGACACGTACCCGACATGGGGTTAAGGGAAAGCCTATGATTCCTGAACACTTAGGGCCCAAGTTAGAACTCTGTTTCAAATTAGAGAGATGTATTGTAGCCGTCAAGTCCAACGACGCTTGGTTGTGACGACGAGACGCGCTCGACGCTTTTCTCTATAATGGAATAGAGTCATATAAGTTGAGTATTTAAGATAAGAATAAGATAAGTTATTAGGAGATCAAGGGGGAGAATGTTAGTATTGATCTCCCTAGCTACTGGGCCCAATGGCCCTTTATCTAACTTGATCCGCTCCTGATCGGGGAGCCCAACCCATTAATGGTTGGAGGGCCCCTGTCACACTGCGGGATATAAAAGGGAGGTGGGGGCCAAGGCACAAGGCACGAGGTTCGTCTGTGCCGCCAGAGACACCCCACCGACATCCCCAAAACCCTAATCCGATCTAGGGCACGCAGCCAGTGACGGGAAATCCCTCTCCGCCGCCACTGCTTCCCGACGCCGCTCCATCGACCGTCGCTGCCTAAGCGCAGAGAAGACCCCTGACTCCCATGGCGGAATCGAGCTCCAACCTCAAGCCCGCCGATGGTCGGTAACCCTAACTCACACCTCTTCTCTCACCCTTCCTCTCTAATCTAGTAGATCAGTTAGGAATCCCTGTTTTCCCTAAGTCAAACACCCGTCTGACCTACTGGTTAGTGATCCCTTTAACCTAACAGTCTCCTGTAGACAAGCATTATAAAATGGAAATCTTCCTACTTGTCCATGATCTATGTTTTTTTTTTCGTGACCAGTTATAGACTTAGATATTCACATACACGAGTCAGTCTATTTTATACCACAAGAAACTCAACCAGCTAAGCCACGCTCATTTCACCAAAGTTATAGACATAGATGTCCACTTAAATCTTGGAACAAATCCAGTTTTACCACAGGATGGGCAGAAAAATACGAAGCCGGATGGGCAGGCTATACCACAAGGAATCCAACCTGCTGAACTACTCTTAGTTCACCACCAACCCATATTTCTTGTGCAATTAATTTCAGAGTAATTTTACATACTCCATGAATTACATACTCCATGAAAGATGTCTTAACAGTATATTTATTGAACTCTACAAAAGTAATATATTTTTAATAATGGTAAAATAAAGTAAGTTTAACTTGTGAAGAAAACTAAAGTAAACGAAGGAGCAAGACCTTATTTAGTTCTGGACTGTAAAATTTTTAGATGTCATATCGGATATTACATAGAGTGTTGCATGAGGTATTCACATAATAACAAAAAAAAAGAAAATTACAGAATCCGTCCGTAAATTAGGAGACTAATTTTTTAAACCTAATTAATCTGCCATTAGCATGTGTTACTATAGTATTTTAATGTCAGATCATAAACTAATTAGGCTTAAAAGATTCATCTCGCAAATTGTATGCAAACTGTGTAATTAGTTATTTTTAGTATCTCATATATGTGTCTAAAGATCTGATATGACAGAGCGTACTCCCTTCGTCCAAAAAAGAATGACGTTTTAGCAATGAATTTGAACAATCACTTATTTAGATTCATCGCTAAGACGTTATTCTTTCTGATATAGAGTAGTAAAGTTTTTAGGTGGAAACTAAACAAGACCTAAGTAGTACTAGTCAATCAGGAACAGGACGCAAAGCTGTTTAATTTCTTCACACCGCACACACGTTCTGATCAGGAAAAGCTCAGTGAACATCCAGCTGCGGGGCACTTAAAACGACTATTTAATTTAGTTAAGTGAAACTACCGCCAAACACAATGTTCTCCTTTTTTTTCCTTAAAGGAACAGACAAACATAGTGGAAAGATCGCTTTCTGACCCCGTTTTTCCTACGAGCAGCCCGTCTTTTTCACCTACATATGGTTCATACCATACTAGCATATACTCCGTATATAATATATATAGTCCAGCGCAGGAGGAATGCATGAGAGGAAAACGCATCGGATGTCGACGACGACGACGATCGACGAGAGCGGGCTGCGGGCGGGCCTACCACCAACCCCCGCCGGATTTGGTCGCCACCCCACCGTTGCGGCTCGCGCGCACTCCACCCGGGGCAAGGTTCAACGCATCTGGATAGCGTGCATCCAGGACCAGTACAGGAGGCATCGACGGCGGCGGCAGTAGCAGCCGGCAGGCAAGCAGCAAGGTGATTCATCGGGCACGTTCTGAATGCCAACTTGTTTTATCCTTTTTTTTTTTTTACAGGAAAGAGGAGATGAACCTACTCCCTCCGTCCCTAAATGTCTAAATCCGTGTTTCCCACACAGACACGCTTTCCAGACGACACATTAAGGGACGGAGGGAGTACCTTGTACTCGCACTGTCTACCGGCTGTCTGGCCGCCTGTCTGCAAGCTGTTGGAGTAATTGGACCATTCTCGTATGAACGAACGGTCCGAGCTACAGATTCGAAAGTAATTTATATATATGACGGCGTCTGAACTTTTAATATTCCAAGCATATCCTTTGCTGTCGACAGGCCGAGGAGCCTGCGCCTGAGATGTGTGTGTGCGGGCGCGCGGAAATCAACAGTTGATAGACGAAAGTGTAGCATCAATCGTAGTCGCATCGATACCGAATGAAACACGCGGCCCACGTCGCTCACAGCACATTTTGAAATTTAGCTACTAGCTGTCAAATATCCATCGATCGGGAAGAGATTGGAGCGCGATCATCGTCACGTTCCGGACTGGAAACCTGTGCGTAATTCCCACTGAGAATTTCATCACCGCACCTCTAGAGCTGCTGTGCCCTCGAGCGTGATACGAATTGTCAATTCAAATCAAGAAACTTTCCTTATCTACCATAGACCGGGCGCAGAAATGTGGAGCACCAGATCTGCATGCAGCCCAAAACGATCCTCAGCAGCAGCGGCGCAATCCGCACGTGGCGCCACAGCGCCACCGGCCCCCCGCTCTCGCGCTCGCGCGCCGTGCCAACTGCCGTCAGCGCAGTCAAAACCACGGGAGCGTCCCATTCGCCGAGATCGCTCGGATTTTTGTATATTTCCCGGTGGAAACTGGCGGGATCCCTCGCGCCGCTTTTGACGCCTGTTGCGGGGTTGGGGGCTGGGCGTCCGTCGCGTGGGCTGCTGGACCTGCTGCTGCCTGCGGCCGTCGTCGGGCAGGGCCACCAGCGGCGAACAGGGTCAGAGCCTTTTCCACGCGGGAACCTTCGCGGCAGCGTCGCCCATCCTCATCCGTCCCGAGCCCACGAAGACGAAGGCAGAGAGGGGAGGGACACGCCGGGCCCACGCGAGGCGGCACGAGATGGGCTGCGCGGCGCAGGCGCAGCCCATATAAACGTGCCCAACCGCCTTGGTGGCCAAGGAACCAGCTCACGGCCAACGAGGATTATTTATCTAGCGGCAGCGACAGCGGCTGCCAGCCAGCCGCCTTTCGAAACCGAGCAGACGTGGTCTCTGGAACCTGGTTCGAGACTCTGGGGAGGATGGCAATGGTGGCGGCGGAGGGGAGCGGGCGCAGGGACGCCGAGGCGGAGCTCAACCTGCCGCCGGGGTTCCGGTTCCACCCCACCGACGAGGAGCTCGTGGTGTACTACCTCTGCAGGAAGGTGGCGCGGCAGCAGCTGCCCGTGCCCATCATCGCGGAGGTCGATCTTTACAAGTTCGACCCGTGGGATCTGCCCGGTGCGTGCCCTTCTTTCTTCCCCTGTTCTTCTGTTCCGGCGTCGTCTTCCTCTGCTTTCCTCTGTTTTTATTTATTTATCATCATCAATAATAATATCTTGGTTGGTTGCAATCTTCAATTCTCTCGTGGATCCCATTCATCCAAATCCCCGGATGGCATTTTTGACCTCGGTTCTGTGCTGCTCTTCTGGATCATTCAGAGAAGGCGCTGTTCGGCCGCAAGGAGTGGTACTTCTTCACGCCGCGGGACCGCAAGTACCCCAACGGGTCGCGCCCCAACCGCGCCGCCGGGAGGGGGTACTGGAAGGCGACGGGGGCCGACAAGCCGATCGCGCCCAAGGGCAGCGGCAGGGCGGCGGGGATCAAGAAGGCGCTCGTCTTCTACTCCGGCAAGGCGCCCAGGGGCGTCAAGACGGACTGGATCATGCACGAGTACCGCCTCGCCGACGCCGACCGCGCGCCGGGCAAGAAGGGCTCACAGAAGGTGTGTGTTCCATCCCGCCGGTTGCATTCCATGGCGGCGAACCATGGTGCTGCGTTCGGTGCTGATGTGATGTTTGTTCTTGCAGTTGGACGAGTGGGTGCTGTGTCGGCTGTACAACAAGAAGAACAACTGGGAGAAGGTGAAGGTGGAGGAGCCGGAGCGGGAGGCGGCGCCGCACCATCACCGGCAGAGCGCGGCGCAGGATTCCATGTCCGACAGCTTCCAGACGCATGACTCGGACATCGACAACGCCTCCGGCATGCAGCAGAGCTGCTTCGGTAACATGGTGCAGCAGGGGCAGGGGCAGGGGCAGGGGCAGGCCATGAGCATGAGGAACAACGGCATTGGCACCGTGACGGTGAAGGAGGACAACGACTGGTTCACCGACCTGAATCTGGATGACCTGCAGGCGTCTTACAACATGGCCCAGATGGTGAACCCGAACAACGCGGTCCAGACGGTGAACCTGGTGGCTGGGCAAGGCAATGGCTACTTGCAGTCCATGAGCTCGCCGTCGATGAAGATGTGGCAGACAATCTTGCCACCATTCTGAGAGTTGTTGGGATGGAAGGGGAAGAGACTAGAGAGATGCTCTTGTAAATAAGGGGCATAGGAGTTGTTAGACTGGACTAGAAAACAGCAAGTTTAAAATTTGGAAGGTATGGAATTCTGCAACTGTTGCTGTAGGCCTGTAAGGTTTATTCATTTGTTAGATTATTATGTATTTGGTAATATATATACACCAAAAAACGAATTGCATCTCCCTTTGCACTACTTGAAGAAACTAGCACACAGTTACAGTTCTCATATTTCATATGCATGCTCGGTCTGAAGCAGAAGCAGAAATTGATCTAGGACATTTGATCTTTTTCTGAGATATATACTAATATTTGTACAGTTATTCCAAGATGATGAAATAAAATGGTAGGAGTAACATTCAGTGGATGGATATGGATAGCTCAAATCGTATGATTCTACAGAGGGATGAAGTGATATTAAACCAAACCAAATCTATTTCTCAAACCGGGACGGTCCGCTAGCCTTATCAATTCTCACCACGTCATGAGTCATGACCCATATGCCTGGTAGATTAGATTCGTACCATGAAAATGACACGAATACCAGCACTGACGTACGCCTGCCGCCTAGCACACAGGAAGTGGTATCGAGTATCGTTTTCCTCCAGAAAATGCCGTCTGTATATCTATATCTATCATCTGCACGGTTTAAATCAACTTGCATCTGGCTGCAAAGATAACGCCAAATTCAGCAGTACATATATATCAGAAAAGTTTAGGCGATGAGAAGATATACTTAAACGAGCCACTTGCAATCAGCATCGGCATATCTCTAAGAATAATATATGTATGGTACAATGGTCTTCAGACCGTACAAGGATAAGCTCGTTGACTTAGACCATGTTATCAGCAATCTATCTGATATAAGCCACCGGCTCCTAGGCATTATTATTGAAGCCACAGGTTGGCAGCCAAAAGGGTGCTTGGTAGATTAGATTAGGTTTAGGTTCAGATATCAGGTGAGTTATTGTCAGAACAAACCGATTAATAATCGCCATTTTGATTAATAGTAGCAGGCTGGCGGCAACCGTTCCCAGCTTCAAATCCAATGTGTTCTTGTCGTTAGATTCTTCATATGCACATGCAAAGTAGTATTAATACAGTACCAGAAAGGTTGCTATCATGTGTTATGTCTAAATCGGTTGCAATAAACGCAAAACAAAATAAAACAAACATATAGTGGTGCTTGATGCACCATCCAGAGTAAAAGATAGCACGAAATTCACTATCTGTAACGAGATCAACGTTACTGAAATGCTTGTATATATATGGCATGGAAGAGGACCGGGATGGACGGAATTGATACCATTGGACGCTTCCATGACAGCCTTTGATTGACCAGTAGCACCATTGCCGCAATTGATATCATTGCAACAACCGAAACACATCTTGTGGGAAAAAAAGCCATGAATCATTGACGCACTACCTCAAGGAGGCAGAGGTGTCGCTGGCCATGGTGCTTCAGCCGTCATTAATCGTTTCAGCTTATCAGTCGGCTTATAAATCCCGCCGAACAGAGAGCCTAAGCACTGCCCTTTGTTCACAGCATCGCGAGCCAAAAGGACGAGAGGTACATCAGCGAACAGCGATGATGCTGGCCACCGTAGGCCGCCGTTGGGTAACTTCTCTACCACGTGGGGAAAGAGATAAGGCCTAATGAGAGAACAGAGGATGGGATGTCCAGGTTCAGCTTAAAAATAGTAAGCTCTTTCCTATTTGATCGATTTGATTTCTGTAAACCCCTGCTGAACTTAGGGTGTGTTTGGACACAAGAATCAGTTCCCTTTCTCATATGAATCAGTTGAATCGGTGCCAAACGGTTTGAAGGACGCGGGAATCAGAGCTGGAACGATTCGCTTTTCTTGTGTTAGGACTCGAAAACTCCTAGACCGTGGTTTCTCCTGATACCTTTTCTGCTTCTCTGTGCTAGCAATTGTTTTTTTTTTCCAGTTAATACTTTTAAAATGTACGTAGTAAGTTAAAGTTGAGTTGTATAACATATTCTCATTGCTTCTCTTTGCTCGTAAAAAGTACTAGAATTTTTTATAACATATTCTCATTTATATGTTCATCTAAAATGGTCCAAATCCCACAAGTTATTACAAGAAATATTGTTATAGATGAAATTAAAAATGTCCTATTAAAACTCTGTTGTAAACTAAAAATTTTCTAAAATGTATGAAATGTTCAATTGGCTTCCCTTTTTTTAAAAAAAATATTTTGTTGAAAAATAAAAGTTTGTGTTGATTAGAAAAATTCACACAATGAAAAAATGTTCCAAGAGTGTAGCATTATGGTGGTTCCACAGGTGGTACAAAAATTTATTTCATAGGGAAAATAGGCAGAAGAAAATTTGTTCCAAGAGTATTAACATATTTTTAGGCTATATAAGTACTATAGAATGAAAAGAAAAGTGTGAGGAAAGAAAAACGAAACAGAAAAGGCTTATTTGATTCTGTTGACTTATGGGCCATGGCCTTATTACAGAGACCAGAGGCCATGATTGTGACGTAGATGTTGGTAGGTATGATTCTTCTTACCAACATAAGGGATCTGAGCATACAAACCGCCAAGAGAAGAAGCTCTAGCTTGTGTTGCAAGAGAACGAAGGTGAGGGAGGAGAAAACCATAAGTCAGTGAATGGGACATGCTCCCTCCGCTACCAAAGAATACAATTATAGAATCTCCGTGAGTTAAACTAAATTTATAGTAAAAAATAGTATGTCTAAAATTAAATTTATTATAAAAATATATTTTATAACTGGTCCAATGATATATATTTTGTATCATGAATGTTAGTATTTTTTTATATAAATTTTGTTAAAATTTAAACACTTTGAATTTTTTAAAAACGAGAGTTGCATTCTTTGGTGGAAACTGGAGAGAGAGTACTAAAGTGATATGAAACGGGCGTATTCAATTCAATAGACTTGGAAGAGCAGAGGCCGCGTCTCCACAGTAACATCAGTCCACTCAGCCAAAAGGTGTTCACACTTCACACCATGGCCGGCCATGTCAGCGTCATGTTTAGGAAGTAATCCGATGATTCGGAATATATATTATGGAAGAAAAAGATATAGACAGATAGCCATTATTTTCTTTGAGTTAGAGCTTGAACCATGCCTTATAATCAGCATCTCCTTGTTGCCGCCATCATCGTTGTTGCCAGTAAACTAGGAGACGGCCTATGCCACCAAGACGACAAGGCCGCTCTGATCCACCTCAAGAAGGGCTTCCGCTTCGACCATGCGCTTTCAGAACTATCCTCCTGGCAGGCGAGCTCCGAATCCGACTGCTGCACCTGGGAAGGCATAACATGCGGTGATGCCGGCACACCAGATGTCCAGGTGGTTGTTTCACTGGACCTTGCCGATCTCACCATCTCTGGTAACCTCAGCTCTGCGCTCTTTACGCTTACATCCCTTCGCTTCCTTAGCCTTGCCAACAATGACTTCACGGGAATCCCTCTGCCAAGCGCCGGCTTCGAGCGGCTCAGCAACCTCACCTACCTTAACCTCTCCAGATGTGGCTTCGTCGGCCAGGTGCCCAATACAATTGCCCGGCTCCCCAACCTGGAGACCCTTCATATCTCCGGTGCCTACATCTGGGACGCTCTAGGGCAACGAGCAATTCCCTTCCTAGAGCTAAAAGAACCTACTCTTGACACCCTGATCACCAGCCTGAACAGCCTCCAGAGGCTATATCTCGATTATGTTAACATTTCTGTTGTTCACGCTGATGCTAATTCCAGTTCCAGGCATTCCCTCCGAGAGCTGAGGCTGTCAGACTGTTGGGTCACCGGGTCTATTGCGACTTCTCTTATTCCAAAGTTAA
The DNA here is from genome assembly GCA_009763385.1 of Coix lacryma-jobi var. lacryma-jobi. Classification (NCBI taxonomy): domain Eukaryota; kingdom Viridiplantae; phylum Streptophyta; class Magnoliopsida; order Poales; family Poaceae; genus Coix; species Coix lacryma-jobi. The sequence goes on from CM019827.1 coordinate 18,680,875, forward strand.
GGTCACTATCAAAGCTGATACTGGACAACTGTAAATTTAGCCATCCAACAATGGAATCCTTAATTGGATTTGACAAATTATCTTCCTTGCGGGTTCTTAGCCTCAGGAACTCTGGGCTGACGGGAACCTTTCCTTCATCAAGGATATTTTCCATCAAGAGCTTGACAGTGCTAGACTTGTCATGGAACACCATGCTGCATGGGGAGCTGCTTGAGTTCACGCCAGGCAGTGCTTTACAGAGTTTGGTGCTTTCCCGCACAATGTTCTCCGGAAACATACCAGAATCTATTGTCAACCTCAACCTCATCACACTGGACCTTTCCAGTTGCCTCTTCTATGGAGCTATGCCATCCTTTGCTCAATGGACGATGGTTCAGGAGGTGGATTTGTCAAATAACAACCTCATTGGATCATTACCTTCGGATGGGTACAGTGCTCTACATAACCTCACCAGGGTTAATCTCAGCAATAATTCACTCTCCGGTGAGATACCTGCAAATTTATTTTCTCACCCTTGTTTGCTAGTGTTGGACCTCAGACAAAATAATTTCACTGGCCACCTAACGGTGCATTCAAATGCATCTTCTAGGTTGCAGTATCTTTTTCTAGGCGAAAATAATCTGCAAGGGCCGATTCCAGAGTCATTGTCCAAGCTTTCAGGGCTCACAAGGCTGGATCTCTCATCCAACAACCTCACAAGTACCCTGGATCTAAGTGTAATCAAGAATTTGAGGAATCTCTCTCTTCTCTACCTATCTGACAACAAGCTGTCTATTGTTGAGAAAGGTGATGCTAGATCTTATGTTGGATATCCCAATATTGTGTCCTTGGGGCTGGCATCATGCAACTTAACAAAGCTGCCTGCGTTCTTGATGTATCAGAATGAAGTTGAACGGTTGGACCTCTCAGACAATAGCATCGCAGGGCCCATACCTGATTGGATTTGGAGGGCTGGAGCAAATGATTTCTACTACATCAACCTCTCCCATAATTTATTCACCAGTATCCAGGGGGATATCTTAGCACCCTCATATCTCTACCTAGATCTCCACTCCAACATGATTGAGGGCCATCTTCCTGTTCCCCCACTGAACACTTCGTTCTTGGACTGCTCCAGCAACCGTTTCACTCACTCGATTCCAACAAAGTTTCTGTCAGGCCTGACTTATGCGAATTTCCTGTCATTATCAAATAATATGCTTACAGGAGAAGTCCCACCTATGATCTGCAACACAAGCAATCTCGAAGTCCTCGACCTCTCTTTTAACAGTTTGGGTGGCATAATACCACCCTGTCTGTTACAGGAGACAAAGAACATTGCTGTGTTGAACTTGAGAGGCAACAATTTCCAGGGACCACTGCCCCAAAATATCAGCAAAGGATGTGCACTCCAGACGGTAAATATCAACGCCAACAAGCTGGAGGGGAAGCTGCCAAAGCCTCTGGTCAACTGTAAGATGCTAGAGGTTCTAGATGTCGGGGACAACCTGATGGTAGACACTTTTCCAGACTGGTTAAGAGACCTCTCTCAGTTGAGAGTTCTTGTTCTGCGATCAAATAGATTCCATGGCCCCATTTCCATCAGTGATGGAACAAGTTTCTTTCCAGCATTGCAAGTCTTTGACATATCTTCGAACAGTTTCAATGGTAGTTTGCCAGCACAGTGCTTGGAGAGAATGAAAGCAATTATTAACTCTTCCCAAGTCGAAAGCCAGGCTCAGTCAATTGGGTACCAGTATTCGATAGACAGATACTACGAGAACTCTGTCACTGTGACGTTCAAGGGACCGGATGTGACGCTCATAAGGATCCTGTCTACCTTCAAATCCATTGATGTCTCGAAGAATAGTTTTGATGGTATCATACCCAGCGAGATTGGCGAACTCAAGCTTCTCAAAGTGCTCAACCTATCAAGGAACTCATTTGCTGGTGGGATCCCCTCCCAGATGTCGAGCATGGTGCAGCTGGAATCACTGGACCTCTCCCACAACCGTCTCTCAGGAGCCATCCCTTCGAGCCTGACGTCCCTTACATTTCTTGCGGTCCTAGACCTCTCATACAACCGTTTATCTGGGCCGGTTCCACAGTCTGCTCAGTTCTTGACTTTCCCGAACACGTCCTATGTGGGGAACGACGGATTGTGTGGGGGTCCACTTTCTCATGAGTGTGACAGGCCTGAATCGAGCACAAGAGATGATGTTGATAAAGATTTAGACAACTGGGATGTTCTGTCTATTGAGGTAGGGATTGCTTGTGGTTTGGCAGCTGTGACTGGATGCTTGCTGTTCTCGAGCCGAGGGAGATGGTGGTTTACCACACATATCGACTCTTTATTGCTGCATCTCCACCATCACTACCATTGCTGCTAGGCGGTAGGTGCAGCTAATGGGATCTGCTAGTGTTGTAATACTTGAAGATGATTCTTAGCTTTATATGTTCAGTATCTTGTACTCTGTGTATGCACAATAACTGCCCCGCACCCTGATGGGGATATAGTAGAGGAAGACAATAGAACCGATTGTTAAGCTGCAGAGCACATATGGAGGTGAATAGTTGTGTGATTTTAATATCTTCAGTGCATCTCATGGCTTTACGCATCAAATAAAATGGGTGAAAGTGTAAACAAAAATTTATATGTTTGCAGTGTATGAAAGACATGGTAAGGTTGTAAGATAATGAACTTTGGAAAGATAGCTGCACATAATTCACAAATGGCGGTACTATGAGGAATTTCGGTACTGTCTGGAGGCACGGAATTTATTAATGAGGTCTGCCTACATCCCCAATTCCATGTAAATAAATGCCAGGCCTCTAATCCCCATAGCAAATATTGTGCCACTAGATGGTACCATACTTAAGGATGAAAGCAGTCAGAAACAGTCAGTAACTATCCATACGGAAACAATTGACAGTCAGTCAGAAATTTTCCCGATTTCACAATTTAACTATTCGATGACTACTACAGTACAGGTACTGAAAGAAAATACCAAAAATCCAAATTTAGCTACGGTAAGGTAATAATCGGAAATGGTATCACCTTTACGAAAACGATAGGGAAACAAGCCCGGTAAACAATATTTTCAGTTATGGTTTTCATCCCTAACTATGGTATTTAACGTATGCCATTGCATATTTAGGAACCACAAGCATCACTACGCAAACCCTAATACTACTATGGATCCTTTCAAAGAAGACAGACAGAAAAATATCTGGCCATCCCAGGACAAGTGCCCCGAATCAGCCTCTGCCAGTTCGAGCCTCACGAGTTGCTTCACAAATTAGCATAGAAGGGAAAGAACTGAACAGAAGAGAATGACTAAATAAATACCTACCTTCTTGGGTTATTATAGATTTTTCTTGACCATTAGGATACTCGAGAAGTCATTATCCAACCAAAAATTTAATCTTCATGATCAATCAGATATTTCCTAGTCAAGAAATGTTTTCTACTGCAGTTATTCTCATGTAGTGACAGGAAGTATGAACATGACGGAAAGTGGAAACTGCTTACAAGTAAATGTAGGGGTCAGCATCACAGTGCCGGTCCTGAGTTTCTGACTCCTGAACAATGACGAACATCAGTGTCCCTTGCAATGTCCTTGTCCTCAGCCAGTCCAATTATGTCTTCCTTGGAATTTACCGGCTAATGGATGGATAGATGGTATCTGCGACTTTGCTTTGGGGCATCCAAGAAACATGAAAGCAAAATCTCCATATCAGAAAGTTACGTAAATCTGCTATCAGAAAGTTATGCAAATATGTTCTTCCTTTTCTCCATCTCATTTTCCCTGATTTCCTTCTGCAAAATGACCTGTAGTGCCCTTCAACATTAATGGAAGTATTCAGCGGGCATGAGCCCTCCATGCCTCAGGAAAAGTTTTGTATGCCAATGATTGAGCATGTAGTCAGTGGCTCAATGCAGGGTGCAGAGTGCAGACTAAAAGGTAATTGAAGAAATAAAGCAAAGCACATTCAACTTGTATGTTTGAACTAGTTGGACATGCCTTGGCATTGTAATTTCAATTTTCAACTTATTAATAAAGTGAAAAATAACTAGGCCTAACATACAGTATCCTCATTTTCTGTGTAGCAAAATATCTCTTTGAACTTTTAGCAGTTCTTCAGGAATAACAATAAGTGCCCTCCTATCTTGCTTCATTTCATTTTTCATGAATTGCCTTTAAGGGATAACCTTGAACTTGTCACTTCTTGGGAAGTTTGAGAGACACTGAACCACCCTTAGAGCTAACCGATGCCTTGGCAAGCTCTCTGCCTTCAAGCCAAGCCATTATCATTTCTTCAGTCTTTTTCTCTGGCAAAAAGCCCTTAGTTTTCATCTCTTCATAATACTTTGCTGCCTCCTCTAGCCTTCCGTTTAGGAATAAACCATGTATCAATACAATGTACGCGCTCCGGTCAGGACTCAGCCCATTTGCAGGCATTGCACTCCACAGCTTCTCCACACTCTCATGCTGTCTCCACCTGCAGAATTTTCTGATTAACATAATGTAAGTGTCCATCTCTGGCTCACACTGCAACTGTTTCATCTTATCCAAGAGATCAAACACTTCAGCGGAGTTCCTAGCCACATTAAGCAACGCATGGAAGGTCCTTACTGAAGGAGACAACCCCCTTTCTAACATAGCATCAAACATTTCCATTGCCTCCTGAACCTGACGAGCCTTACAAAGAGGGCCAATGAGAGAGTTAAAAGTGGCTGTGTCTGGGGCAACCTGCTTCTCCTCCATAGTCCTGACAAGCATCTTTGCCTCCTTCACACACCGGCCCTTGGCTAGCGCAAACACAATAGCATTGTACACTTTCCGATCTGGAGCAAACCCAGCCTCATTCATGCGGTTAAAGAGTTTCATGACTGAGTCGAGGCTCCCCGCTTTTGAGAAGCAGGAGATCATACTCCCATACGACACAACATCCCTCTCAATGCCCTTTCTCTCCATGGAGCTCCAAAACCTCTTCGCCTCGCGCAAGCTGCAGACAATGTTACACCACCCGTTGAGGACAATGTTGAAGCTCTTGGTCTCGAAGGGGAACTCCTTCTCGCAGGATATCAGCAAATGCTCCGCATCCTGCACGTTCTTATATCGGCAAAGCGCACTCAGGAGGCCATGGAACTCGGCGACGCCAGTGTGGAATCCGAAGCTCGGGAGCGCTCGGAAGGCGGCGACGGCACCCGCGACATCCCTCGCGGCGCAGTGGCGCCGGATGAGGAGGAGTACGGCGGCCGGAGACGCCGTCGACGCGCGGCGCATTTCGTCGAGAAGGGCGCGCGCGGCGTCGAAGCGGCGGTGCTTGGCGAGGATGGCGAGCATGGAGTGGCACGCGCGCCGCCCCGGCGCGTAACCGGGCTGCGCCGCCGCCCACCGGAACGCGGCATGAGCGGCGCCGCAGCTGTTGCGGAGGCGCGACAGCGCGGCCACCACGAGCGGCTCGGACGCCTCGGCGCCGCACCCGTCGAGGGCCCGCGCGGCGCACGTGGCACTGAAGCCGGTGGCCTCGGCAGCCGCTACGACGGCGTCCACCCCTCGGGCGACATCCGGCGGGAGCTGCTTGTGGTAGTGGTCCGGGAAGGAGAAAGGGTCATCTTCGCCGCTGATGCCACCGTCCGCGACGGGGTCCCCGGAAGAAGTGGCTAGGCGCGGCCCACCGATGCAGAGGAGAGGGCTTAGCGGTTTGGGGAACCCGTAGGAGGCGGAGGAGACTGGGATCGCTCTCGCGAGGACTCTTCGCAACATCGAGGAGGAAGTGAGGAACTGGCCGCCGCCCGCTGTGTCAGGCTGCTGTTTATATCGTCATGTCATGGAACGTCGCTTGTCGAAGCCCCAAAGGCCAAGACTTTTGTCACGCCTTGGAATTGTACGGCGCTGGAGAAGAAACCTGAGCCGATCTCGAGCCTCCAGGCCCTCAGCTCCGGCACCAGTTCCCGCAATAGGGAGGTCGTCCACGCCGGCATCTCAAGGTGCGCACGCCCTTTGCTGCGTCGCCGAATTCACCATACTTGCAGTGCACAGGGATCCTGATTTACTGATTTCTAGCACTTGATTTGCTTAGAGGAAGGTTTAGGGACCACTACCTCCATGACATGGCTCTCTCCCTCCCACCTCTTGCGGCAACGAAGCCCACTATTCCGTCCCGCCACTAGCCCTCGCCTCCGCGACCTAATTGCTCTCGTCCTGAGGCACCAAGACAGGAGGCGCCATCTCCTCCAAATCCACACCCAGTTTATTGCCCACCAGGTGTTCGATCGAAATCCCGCGCCATGGCGCGCCTTCCTCAAGGCCTACTCCCACGGCCCTTTCCCCATGGAAGCTCTGCACCTCTTCAGGCACGCGCGCCAGCACCTGGCTGATGACACATTTGCCTTCACGTTCGTGCTCAAGGCTTGTGCGGGTCTGGGATGGCCTCGAGCTGGTGCGCAGCTCCATGGGCTCGTGGTCCAGAAGGGGTTTGAGTTCCATGCCCACGTGCACACCGCCCTTGTCAATGTGTATGTCGTGTCCGGGTGCTTGGTGGAAGCGCGGAAGGCGTTCAGTGAAATGCCAGTGAAGAACGTAGTTTCATGGAATGTGATGATCACTGGCTTTGCTGGATGGGGTGAGGTTGAGTATGCGAGGCTTCTGTTTGATCAGATGCCCTGCAGGAATGTTGTCTCATGGACCGGCCTGATTGATGGATATACACGTGCTTGTCTTTATGCAGAGGCTGTTGCTCTTTTCCGCCACATGATGGCAGAAGGCATTAGCCCAAGTGAGATAACTGTTTTAGCAGTTGTTCCTGCAATATCTAATCTTGGAGGGGTCCTTATGGGTGAGATGTTGCACGGCTATTGTGAGAAGAAGGCTTTCGTGTCAGATGCCCGGGTTGGGAATTCACTCATAGACTTGTATGCTAAGATTGGCTCTGTGCAAAACTCGCTAAAGGTGTTTGATGAAATGCTGGGTAGAAGAAACTTGGTGTCATGGACATCAATAATTTCTGGTTTTGCAATGCATGGGCTGTCAGTTGAGGCACTTGAGCTGTTTGCTGAGATGCGAAGAGCAGGAATTAGGCCCAACAGAATCACCTTCTTGAGTGTCATCAATGCCTGCAGTCATGGGGGGCTGGTAGAGCAAGGGCTAGCGTTTTTCAAAAGCATGGTTTATGAGTACAATATAGATCCAGAGATCAAGCATTTTGGGTGCATCATAGACATGCTAGGTAGGGCTGGACGTTTGTGTGAGGCTGAGCAAATAATAGAAGGGTTGCCTATGGAGGTCAATGTTATTGTATGGAGGATACTGTTGGGTTGTTGCAGTAAGTATGGAGAAGTTGAGATGGGGAAGAGGGCAATAAAGATGATATCAGACTTAGAAAGAGAATCCGGAAGTGATTTTGCGGTGTTGTCCAATGTACTTAATGAGCTTGGTAGGTTCAGTGATGCTGAACAGGCACGGAAGTTACTGGATGAGAGGAAAATTGTTAAGGTTCCCGGGCTTGCTTTGGTTGGTGAGATTCAGTAGTCATCAAAATTGTTCAGTCTGATGAGAGGAGAAGCTCTCTAAAATTTTGTTGCAACCCTACCACGTTAATTATCTCCCAGTAGCATACCAACTTCATTAAATCTCCCAGGCTAATGGTGGGTTATTGCACGTTTTGAACTTTTTGTCTTCCATGTAAAGAGACAAATTGAATTTAATTGTTTCTTGGTTGCTAAATAGATTGTAATAAATGATATGTCTGCAGTTCCATATTTGTTATCTCAGTGCTACCATTGTGCCATCTCACTTTGTTTTCTTTTTATGTACTTATAATAAGCCTTGAAGGCATGATGTATTTGTTCATTCATTTCTATCTTTAAAATGACTGTTTCGCCCAGTACAATTGTTTGTTGGACCTTTTACCTATTCTTATGATTCCTTGCAGTTGCAGGAAGCAGGTGAAGTGAACCTCATGTGAATGATGGAAGCTGTAAAGAAGCTCCATGCTCATCTCGTCGTTTCTGGCCTGCACAACTGTCAATATGCAATGTCCAAGGTTATCAGATCTTATGCTCTTCAACAATCAGATTTGGTTTTTGCTCATAAAGTATTTGAGCAGATCGAATCACCAACAACTTTTCTTTGGAATACTCTACTCAGGGGGCTTGTGCAGAGTGATGCACCAAAAGATGCAATTGTTTTTTACAAGAAAGCTCAGGAAAAGGGTATGAAGCCAGACAACCTGACATTTCCTTTCGTGTTGAAGGCTTGTGCAAAAACTTGTGCTCTCAAGGAAGGTGAACAGATGCACAACCATGTTATAAAACTTGGATTTCTTCTAGACATCTTTGTTTCCAATTCTCTGATTCATCTATATGCTGCTTGCGGTGATCTGGTCTGTGCAAGATCTGTCTTTGATGAGATGCTAGTTAAGGATGTCGTGTCCTGGAATTCCTTGATCGGTGGATACAGCCAGCGCAATAGATTTAAAGAGGTATTGGCATTATTCGAGCTAATGCAGGCTGAAGAAGTGCAAGCTGATAAGGTTACAATGGTCAAGGTGATTTCAGCTTGCACTCATCTAGGAGACTGGAGCATGGCAGATTGTATGGTTAGGTACATCGAGCATAATCATATTGAGGTGGATGTGTACCTGGGAAATACTTTGATTGATTATTACTGTAGAATTGGGCAGCTGCAATCAGCTGAAAAGGTGTTTTCTCAGATGAAGGATAAGAACACCGTGACACTGAATGCAATGATCACCGCATATGCAAAGGGTGGGAAATTGGTCTCAGCGAAGAAAATATTCAATCAAATTCCTAACAAAGATTTGATTTCCTGGAGTTCTATGATATGCGCATACTCGCAGGCTAGTCACTTCTCTGATTCCCTGGAACTCTTCAGGCAGATGCAGAGAGCCAAGGTGAAACCAGATGCTGTCGTGATTGCCAGTGTACTTTCTGCTTGCGCACACTTGGGTGCACTTGATCTTGGTAAGTGGATTCATGACTATGTGAGGAGAAACAATATCAAAGCTGATACCATTATGGAGAACTCTCTGATTGACATGTTCGCGAAGTGTGGATGCATGCAGGAGGCACTACAAGTGTTCACAGAGATGGAGGAGAAAGACACCTTGTCATGGAACTCAATCATACTAGGACTAGCAAACAATGGGTTTGAGGATGAGGCACTGAACATTTTTTACAGTATGCTTACTGAAGGTCCCAGACCAAATGAGGTTACTTTCCTTGGTGTGCTGATCGCTTGTGCTAACAGGCAACTAGTTCAGGAAGGGCTTGACCACTTTGAAAGAATGAAATCAGTTCACAACTTGGAACCACAGATGAAGCATTACGGATGCGTTGTTGATATTCTGAGCCGCGCTGGTCAGCTGGAGAAGGCGCTGAGTTTCATCGCTGAGATGCCCCTGGCTCCTGACCCTGTTGTTTGGAGGATTCTGCTAGGGGCGTGCAAGACACATGGTAACGTGGCTGTTGCCGAGGTAGCCACCAAGAAGCTCAGTGAACTAGACCCCGGTAACAGCGGGGACTACATGTTGCTGAGCAATATTTATGCGAGTGCTGATCGATGGAGCGACGCCATGAACATCAGGCAATGGATGGCTGATACTGCAGTGAGGAAGTCGCCCGCTTGTAGTATTGTTGATTCAGCTAGCTCGACGAATAGTTAGGATACACCGTATTGTCTTGCTTATCAGGCTCGCCCAATTTTGTCACGCACTGTCTATGTTAATCTCGTGAGCTGCAACCATTGTCCCAGTTAGGGTCGGTACAGGGTGTATATTAATCGAATGCATACAACTTCACACGGCAACCTTTATAATGAATTGTCTTTCAAATCGTCTCGTAATAGTTCAATTTTTTTTATAATTTATGCATACAAGGAAAGTTTATGAATTGCATTTAAACAAATGAACATGTAATCTTTTACTCAAATTTTAGATCTGTCCGTGATGGTGTTTGTTACCAATGCAAAATCATACAACTTGTTTCACTCAAACTATATACGGTAAGAAGTAAATTAAGGTCTTGTTTGGTATGACTTCCAACTAAACTAATAATGGACAACCTAAGTAAATCCATGTTTTTGTGGTTTCGACTTCTAGGCGAAAATAGCTTTCATTGGTTTTGGCTTGGTTTTACCTTTGCAAGCTGTTCTCACGTGTGCACGTTTGGTAGAGCTTTTGATTAAACCGATAGGGAATAGCAAAAACCTTGCTAAAGAAGGTCTAGGAGACATTTTGCATCATCAAAACCAATTAGTAGAATATATTATTAGTATCCGGATTTATGAACAAACTCAGTACACATGTAACCTTAGACAAGCCAAAACTTTAATGATACCACGCACCGATGCACGGTTTGCATGTAAAAAGTTTTTTTAGTACAACACAAATGTGTATAGTATACATGTAGCAAACATAATCCAACAAACCCCAGGTCATTGCGAACAAAATTTTACAATACAAAAAACCTTTCCTGGGGCATTATTTTTCATGTTTCTGTTTCTGATTGCTCGCTTATCATCACAAACTGGTATCGCGCAATACCTGGGTGTAAAAATAGTGCATCACATCGCAGTTAATATTGTGGTATGCGGGCAATCATACTTATGCTTTCAGCTGGCATCTTTGTCCATTTCAGAACTGACGATTGGCAGGTTCCTTCTGTATTGCGGGGATGTTAATCTCCTTTCCAATGGTGTCTTCCTCTTGCTCACAACGAATCTGTTCACCCCCTTCCTCATCGGCATTATCTCAGGGAAGTCCTCATCAGGAATGTTCGCTAGCTCAGAGATGTCCTTTATCTGAGCTGCCCTCCTAAACCATCTCTCAGCCTTAGCTTCCTCAGACATGTCTAGAGGATCAGGATCCTTTACAGCAGATCCTTCCAAGCTCTTTCCAGTATAACCTCTGTTTGAGTTTCCTCCATAACCTGAACTGTGAACTGTGTGATTAGCATTAGCATTCATGGAACTACTGCTGATATCGACACTGTTATTATCAGCAAATGAACCACTCTGGTTATTGTTGCTGTTGCTGCTGTCATTCCATGTACCATTGTAGTTATAACCATGACTGTTGCTGACGCTGCTATTGCCATTCCTAGTACTGCTGTTGTATGAATTGTTACCACTCCAAGCATTATTGTTGTTATAATTGCTGTTTCCACTCCAGGCATTGTTGCTGTTATTGTTATCACTACTCCAATAACCGTTGTTGCTATAACCTGAGTTATAAGGTTCCTGTTCAAAGTTAGTTCCATGATAAGTAGATTCACCTCTGGCACCATTATAGTTCCCCTGGGAATTGCCCATGATCTGAGTGCCAGTATATGCAGTACCACTAGGCCTAGATTGTGCCCTATGAGATTGTGATTGATGCTGATAGTAATTTTTGTTCCAGTTCTCATTATTCAGGTTACCTTTTGGTTGACTGCCTTCTGACACAATTCCTGTGTCTGTAGTACTCTCTATTGGCATATCTTTCTTGGCAAAGTAGCCAGGAGGAAATGGAACAAATGGGACAAAACCAGAACTGTCTGCCTGCTCAAGAATACTGCGCCTTTTGTACTGTTGTGATGTCAATGAGCGATCTTTTTTCTTACTAACAACAAATCGGTTTTCACCTTTCCTTATTGGCATAATCTCAGGAAAAATTTCATCAGAAATTGCACTTGGGGAATCCTTTGCATTGTCAAGTTCTGCTACTTTCTCGGACCATTTCTCAGTGGTATCTAATGATCCCGAGCTTTGCCTCTCAGGTAAAGGCGCTGTGTTATTTGCCATGGAACTGTCATCTTCTGCATTTATTCTTTCACTCTCATTGCTCTGTCCATTATTATTCTGTGGTTTAGCAAAGAGATCGGCAGACAGGGGCACAAACGGAACAGGATCAATGCCACCGAGGTGGTATGTTGATTTCTTCGGAGCTTCAGTAGGTGTGTCACTAGTAACTGATTGATTGTTTGTGGCTGCATTAGGAGTTGAGCGCCGAAGTATCCTGTCCAAAGTTTGACTTATCTTTGGGTCAGATGATGCGGGGCTATTATTACTGCTGTACTGTGCATTTGCAAGCCTTCTCTCCAGTGGTGTTTTGCGTGTGCTAACCACAAACTTATTCACCCCCTTGCGCATAGGCATAATCTCAGGAAAGTCCTCATCTTCTGCTAGACTACTTAAGTCAGCTGAATCATGAAGTTGAGATACTTTGCTCAACCATCTTTCTGCCTTTTCATCATTTTCAGAAAGTTTTCTCTCTATTTCAGATTTACCAACACTTGTTACACTAAGAAGCTGTGCCACACCACCAAAACCAGCACCAACAGATGCAGGATTCGATGGGATTGTTGCTGGCCTCTTGCAATCACACTTTAAGCATGACATATTCCTCCCATAGTTATAGAAATCGCACCTTAGCAAAAGGGCAACACAAAGTCAGCCTTGTCAGAGTTATATAAGCTTAATACAAATGATCTAGCAATTAGCACGTCAGATCTTACTGAGGGCATTCCCACTCTCCACCAATCAACATCTTCTTTGGCCGCTGCTCATTGCACTCAAGACACCTAACATTTCTTGCAAAGTTCATGAAACTACATCTGCAAGTTGCATAGAAATTTTCAAAGAAAATGAGTAGCAGATGAAAGAAAACACAAGTGTTACAGGAAAAAAAAAACAGGTAGAAGGTTACAAGTTAGTGTGACAATAGTATCAGGTTGCCAAAAAAAACCATCTGGGGTACACATTTTAGATGCATCACATATAGTAGCAAAATGAATAATAGGGTAGATTTCAAAGCATTGAGAGTGGACAAATGTTTTAAAAAAATGTTAGAAGTGGCATACCTTGTGCAAATCCAATCACCTCGCTTCATTTCAATATTTTGCCCTGGAGGCCTGGAAAATCGTTCATGCTGACTGAAGCAACTTTGGTTGGGAGTTGATTCCGCAGAAGTGGAAGACTGGGAAAGACCACTAAAACTCACTACCTCGGCCATGATATTTCTCACAGCAGAATCAATAAGTTCCTTGTCTTCTGAGTAGCTGTCAGAAGAACAGTATGTGTAACTTAGGAGATATCGAACAATATCAACAGTTTCAGCTCTCTCTGAAACAATGACCTGGCAAAAAATTCCCATGTTTAGTGTGTTGTGGTGAGCAAGGTCATATCCCAGTATACTGATGAACATGCAGATGACTGAACTAATATTTACTAACCCAAATCAATAAATATGCAATGTGACCAATTAACGGAAGCCCAAATGACATACATCTGTTTCTTTCCCAGCAAGGTAGCGCTGAAGCCGCTGTGCTGATGCCTCCCCGTCCTTGAACAGAGACGGCGCCACATTGGTCACCAGGACCTCTACATCCTTCCTTGGAAGCGAACTGGACACACACCCGAATTAGTCAGCAAGACAGCAACTAAGAGACCTTCAAGGCTTCAACCCAGCCAAAGCCAAGTCAGGTAGCCAGCCAAGCGGTTCGCTTCACCTGAGGAGGCCAGGCCGGTCGCGCGCGAAGGCGAGGCAGGTGGAGACATCGGCCTGCGCCCCGTCCGACAGGTCGTATCCGGAGACGAGGGCGAGATCGTCAGCGGGACAGGGCGCGCCGGAGCCGTACCCAGCGGCGGCAAGTCGGTCGACGAGGCGGGACCACTCAGGGAAAGGAGCTCGGGGCAGTGGCGCCGGGGAGGCCGAGCTGGAGCCGTGCGGGAGGGAGGAGGACGCGGCGGCAGTGGACGAGGTGGAGAGGGTGCGGGGCGGGGAGGGCGAAGAGAGCAGGAGCAGGCGGCGCGAGGCCACCGCGGGCGGGGAGAGGAAGAGCGCGGCGGCGGCGGCAGTAGTGGTGGGTCGGAGGCGGAGCGGGGAGGAGGTGAGGAGGAGGGAGGAGAGCAGCTTGGAGGCGCCGCCCATGGTGCCGGAGCAGCAGCAGGAAGAGGGTTTTGCGCCTCCGGGCTCCCGGCTACGGGATGTGGGGTGCAGTGCAGCAGGCGGGCGGCCGGGTTTAGCCGAACGGGCACGGTGCGGCGGACGGCGGACGGAGCTTGGAGAGATAATAATATCTCGTTGTGATCGGACGGCTAGTATTCTGTTTCTGTGGTCGCCGCCGGTAAGGGGATGGTTCGTGCTGGTCCTTGGGCCTGTGGGCTGCAGTTCTAGGCTGGTCCCTGGGCCTGTGGGATGCTGTTATAGGCCCATATCACTATTTATAGGATGACGGGCCATCTAGTTTATCCTTAGTGGGCCGGCTCATATTGAAGCAGTGTAGCTAGGCCTGTTTGGGTCCCTACTAAAATTATAGCATACTAAAATTATAGGATGACGGGCAATCTAGCTTATCCTTATTGCTAGCAGCAACTACCTTGCTAGTTTTTGCTACTAGTTAGCACACCAATTAGCAGGTGTAGACTTGCTAATTTGGAGTTGCTAGCCACTCCATTAGTAATGTGAATACAAGCAGGGCCTGACCACTCAAAACAGCGAGTGCGAATCATATTTCAGAAAAAGTATTGTAAAATAAATAAAAGATAAAAATAAAACAAGGACCCGCAAATAAGCTCGTGCTACGACTACGAGGGGGTTAGCACATGGAATATGTATTTGGGTCCAAATAAAGGTGATGTGTGGATAGGTTAAAAGATTTTTCAGCGATGCAAGGGACGTCCACACCACACCATACCATACCCCGATCGCATTTGCCCCTTGTGGGAATGAAACGAGGTCAGCGATAACGTGCGAAAAGCCAAAAGGTTTTCCTATAGCTTTTGGCGTGGAGGCCAATGGGATTATGGGAGCCCTCTCGCCAAAGATCCGGGGCTGACCCTCCACGGCTCCACCACACGATCCGCCGCGACCAAGAAGAGAATGTGCGGTCCGCGGTGTCGTCCACGGACCACGGGCTCGCCGGCAAGGCAAGGCCACCGCGCCGTGCTGCCCGTACCGTACGCCCACGTCCAAGGTGAGCGGAATCCGGCAGATGTCATGTCAATTCACGAATTCAACTCGCCGGATATATAGCGCCCCAAAAAGATTGTAGTACCGTTGAAACTTGAAACGTGTCGGCTTGCACTTGCAGCGAGGAAAGCATAGTGTTCCTTATTTAGATGTCGATCGGGGCACGGGCAGCTTGGCAGCAGCTAGGTTAGGTTAGGTACGTACATGCACGTACTGCGCCGTGATGAGGGGGAAGGGAGGACGCGCGCGGAACGTGGGATCCCCGCAGTGGATTACACACGATCTTCCGTGTTCTCACTCTCGCGTTTTCGTTTGCATGCACGCACGCCGATCGCCTTTTTCATTTCGCCGTCCGCAGGATTGATTATTGGGTCGGAGGAATCCTGCTGCTATGCTCGTACTTGCGACGCAGATGGGGACTTGTCGATGATCAGTGCTGTACGTAGGTATTTTGATCGAGTGGGCGTGCACCCAAACAGGAGGAGTACCTAATTAACCGAGCCAAAACTGCTGCGTCACAGTCACAGTTGGTTCGCAATGCACAACACCGGCACCGGCCGCGCGCCATCCCTGCGTACGTGTACGTCCAGCAGCCAGAAGCCGCGCATCATCAGACAGTTCAGAACGAATTGCTCCATGCACGTACTGTGTCGTGGACCAGCCGCGAGCGAGCGAGCGAAAGATCCGGCCGTGGCGGGTGCGGATGGTAAGTGGGGGTTCGCGCACTTCCCACGGACGGACGGATGCCCGTGGACATATTGCCAGCTGCGCCCACCACCACACCACATACCAGGCCTACGCATGCGACGACACCGATCACCACGGGCGACCATCATATCAGGATTACCAGCTAGTGTTTCAGCGCCCCCCAAACAAAAAGAGAGAGAGAGAGAGAGATTGAAGACGACACAGGTCGCGGAAACGACACACCCTCGGTCGGTCGCGGTCCTCTCCTCCCCTCGCTCTGAATTCTCTGAAATGAATAAAGCAAACAAAGCTGTGCAAGTTGACTTTCAGACCTGCACGGCTGCACGCGCACACACAGAAACAAGCGGCACAGAGATGGAGAGAAAAAGAGAGAGGGGGTGAGCTGTCCTCTGCAGTTGTGTATAAAATCCCCCACTACCCGTGGCCACCATCCACTGCATTTTGCATGCATATCAGATTGGCACGAGAGGCAGCAGCCACAGTTGCAGCTGGGTTCGTTTCATTTCATTTCATTTGTGTGGTGACCGAGGAGGTCTGAGAGAGAGAGAGAGAGAGAGACTGAGAGAGCCACTCAATCTTTTTCCGAAAGATCGTGAGAGCCACTCGATCAATAGAGCAGTTCTGCCTTGCCTTTGCTCGATCTCTACTGTGGTTTGTGGCGGCGGCGATGGAGTTCACCTCTAAGAAGACGGCCGTGCTTGTCCTCTGCTTCGTGCTCTCCTGCCTTCTTCTTCTTCCCCGGGCTTCCTCTGCCGCGCCTCTGTCCAGTAAGCACCCACCGCAGCGGTTGTGTTCTTCTTGTCCCACCGTTGTTGCCTATCTAGTTCATGCTTCCTCACTAGCTGCTGCCCTGTTTTGTTTTGTTTTTTGCAGGAAGCATTTCGCTGAGGAACCGCCAGCAGCCTACGAACAACCCTGCTCTGGAGGTGCCTGCCCAGCAGGTCGGTCGCGCTCGCTCGCTCGCTCGCTCGCTCTCCCGTTTTGCAGCTTGGTAGATCTCATCAGTCATCACGTATCGATCACAAGTCACAACTGCCTGCGAAAGCTTGTGCTTTTCTGTAAGCTCTGCCGCTCTGGAGATGGAACCCCGCTTTAGGCCGATCGACCACCCAATGTGTCATGGGCCATGGCACGTGAGCTAGCTAGCTACCTCCCCTGCCGGTGCCGGCTGCCGGCACTCGCACGAAACAGACCGTTTGGTTTTGATTTAAAATAAATTTAACTATGCGCACTCGCAGCCACAGGCTAGCTCAGTGCTTCTCCGGCCTGTAGCTGCCCTCCAGTTCATATATATATATATAGCACCACTCGTCGTCAGACTAGATAGGGCCAACCCTCTGCATGCGCACAAGTGACTTGAGTGAGTCAGCCAACGACATAAATTATGTATGGCACAGAGGGATTAAGATTACATATACAACCTTCCAGTTCCAGTTCCAGTTCCTAGTCCTACCTTTGCTTTGCCTTTTTTGCATCACATCGTACAGCAATACATGTGATGTTGCTGCGGGCCGGCCTTTGGATGCTCGGTGGAGCAGAGAGCAGATGAACACAGAACACAAGCGTTGGCCGTTGGAAGTTGGGGGCCGCCGGCGGGCTTCGGTGCAGCTAGCAGGGCACTCCACTAGTACGTCCACTCACATGCACTGTTAGCTAGCTGGCTAGCTAGACCGGCGGCCGGCCGGCCATAGTGCAGATCACATGCATGGCCACTCGTCGCACAGTTGCAATCTGCGTACCCCCACCCCACTCACGACGCCTTTCCCGCCACACAAAGGCAAAAAAAAAAAAAAACGGGGGGTTTATTCAATTCAGTGAGTTGATCAACATCGTTCGTGCTCGTGCAACAGCTAACACACAATTTCATAACTTTACTTGCACGGTAGCTGTCCGTCGATCAATTGACTGACTGCTCTGATGTCAAAATAAATTAAAGCTTTTCTTGTAAATATCTGACGTTTGTAATAAGTGGCGAGCGTCTATCTTTTGATAGACAAAGCCGGGCATTAAATGTCCTTTATCTAAAAAAAAATCTGACGCACACGCACTGGCAACTCATCGTCTCTAGTATGCTGCTATATATACAGGCGGATCAGCAGGATGGTGCGGCAGGAGCTGGAAACCTCGTCGGCGAGATGGCGGCGAGGATGGACATCGAGGTGAACGACTACCCTGGATCCGGTGCCAACAACCGCCATGAACCTAGGAGCCCTGGGAGATCATGAAGGCGTCGTCTCTCGTCTCACGGAAAGAATTGAATGCGAATGATGAAGACGTACTGAAGAGCATGGCATATGGAGTTCTTGAGAGTTTTTATAAGTAGCTAGCAGGAGTACGAGTACATTATGGTTAGCTGTAGAGGCTAATTAACGAGTCTTGTCGTGTACTTAATATTAGCTTATTACTAGTACGTGGGTCGTTCTGTATGTACTTATGTCGAGTCGATGTCTCTGCTGTAGTGTCCACTACTGTACATATGGGTTGTTCTCGTACAGCTCGATGTCAACGGCGGATCTGCTTGAGATACCTTTTGCTATCTCTGAAACACAAGCATCTTCAGTTAGCATCGTCAACAGCTATAGTACTAGTACTCATCTTGATCTTACTTGTGCGGCTTTCATTCGTGGGATTATTATTTCTTGTTGTTTTCATCGCCGCCAGTACTACGTTCGCCACTCCTTGTTTTGTTTGTCGTGTTACATATATACGATGGCTGTTCCCTCACAATGCAATGCAAGTCGCATTCGCCTGCAGAAGACTCGACCGAGACCTCCTCTGTCCTCTCGCGCGGCGTGTGCCAGATTGAAGATGCTCAGCTGTCGTCGAATAAGCTGTTGTAATCTGATGCAATGCAACGACGGCTACCTCGCTCACTGTGGGCTCACGAGTGAAGGAAGAATAATGGCGCAGACGTACGTCGTCGTTTCCTAAGAAACAGATGAATAAGAATGATGAACAGAAGAGCGAGCAGCAAAACGCGAAAGAGATGGGTGAGAATTGCAGGATTCACAGAATCACAGGGGGGGATGAATCGACTCTTTTTGAACGTGACACACTTTAACAGGGGGAATGAACTCGAACAACCGCGATTCCTGTCAGAGTTTCAGTGAACAATAGGCAGCAGGTCCGTCCCTGATACGGAGTACGAGACTAGTATAAGCTGTGTAAAGTGCAAACGCTATATTTCGATACAGGAAAACTAAATGCAGTGTGAAGGTATTTTTGAATTATGATTCTAAATTTATAGTTTTCATGTACGCCTAGGATCAGGTTCGGCAATAACTATATTACGGCTGCGGCTGATTTGTTTGAGAGAAAAACATTGTTTTATTATTGAAAAGCAAGACTGATTCTGACTGATAAGCCCAGAGACCTAAACATGCATGTCAATAGTTAGATTAACTGTTGGTCAAAATAGACGTAATATGTTTTTTTAATGTATCTTTGGACTAACATTGACGTACTATTTTCTTTCAAAGGCTGAAATCTTAGTTAGTCTTCCTATGTCATTATTGTCATGCTTCTGTCATTTGCATATTGTTCATATGTTAAAAAAAGATGCACGAAGAGAGTAGTTGCCGACCACAAAGGATGCATACAAAGCAATTCTGTCTTGGGGTGGCGAGACACTGTCAGAAATGTCACAACGATTCGTCCGGTTCCTTTGAGTGGCGCAGAAGAAATCACATGATCGTAGTAGTGTATAATAAATAATAATAACGTCTCAGCCTCTTCCATGCCCTCTGTCCGCAGCCTATTTTGGCAATCCCCGGCCCGGAGTCCGGAGAGGTGAAGCAAGTACAGTATACAGGTTCAGCCATTGTACATGAATTTCGACAATCAAAGTTGACAGACAGGCCAGGGACAGCTGCCAATATAATGGATTTCGTTCAGTTCAGACCGATGAAACAGAGGATGAAAGAGCACTGCTGCCATCCGCGGGTCAGCAGCTCGTCAGAGCTGATGAAACATCTGGCGCCTGGAGACTACCACCACTAGCTTGGTTGAGCACTCGTTATCTTGCCATCAAAACCATCGTGTACGGATCAATTCAACTCAAGACAAACTAGGAAATCTGTCGTGAACTTCGCTTTCGCCCCTGTAGGCTGTAGTTGCACCAAAACCGTGGTCCGCGCTCGATTCCGCGGGCTCCAGAGCTACACCTCAAGCTGACGCGAAAAAAACAAACGCTAGATCAGGGTTGATAATGATTAGAAGATAATGAGCGCACCCTACAAATGATTTAGATGATTGCTTGATAGAAGCCTGGCAAGCATTGCCTAGCCAGGTTATGCCTATACGTCTACGTCCAAAATCAGACGTCTGGATATCGCTTGGTTGTCATCTCTGTTCAGACAATTTCTAGATATAGGTCCAGTTCGGCAAGATTTATAAGCCGTCTGATAAACTGAAACGACTGATTTATTGTGAGAGAAAAAAACTATTATGATGACTGATAAGTCAGCTCCTAAGCTGAAGCAAACTAAATATCTCACTATAAGATTTTCAATGCGTACTATCAACTGTGTTTCAGTGTTACAGTTGAAGACACTTTAGCTTTGCTAATTACCACTATCTGGTTTAGCCGTGAGAGATTTCTTGAGCCCATCTAAACCTATTTATTGACCGTATACATGCAATTACCTCTAGACATTTATCGACCGTATTCGACTTTGCAAAGGTGATCAGTAAGTAAGATGATCCACCTCTAAAAATAGTTATATAGAAAATAGAAAAATGATCCAAACATTTCTTGTAAAATACAGTATGTGCGTGCGGTTCCTAGAATTTGAACTCAACATTTTTTTGTATTAATTTCTACAAATCATGTGCTAAGTACCTTGGTGTATAAATAATTTTAGATGTAAAATTTTTTACTTTTAAAGTTTAAATCTTATCATGTTGGCATCTCTTTACCCGAGGTCATTGAAAAATCCAAAATTTTGAATTTTAAAATCTAAGAAATTAAAATATGTTTGTGGTTACCTAAACGATTTCAAATGAAAAGTCGTCAACTTCAATTTTGTAGATCCCTTCAAGATCCGACTTAAGTTTAAAAAAGTTATGGTTTTTTTGGGTTCACCTATGTTTAGATGTGAACTAATTTACTAATAACCATTGTTAAAAATCAATTTCTGGAGGTGGTTGGTGTTTGGAGCCACCTCCAAAATGTCTCTTTATGTTTTCTTGGGTTCACCTATTTTTAGATGTTAGTCAATTTACTAACCATGGTTGAAAATCGATTTGTTTCGAACCGCCTCTAATATGTCTCTTGTTCTAACTACATTTCTAGAGATTGTATGTAACACCAACCGCTCCTAATAATGAATGCATTTCTAGGGACAATTGGGAACACTGACCGTCTCTGAAATTATTCGTAGAGATGGTTTTTGATACTGCCATTGTTGAAAAAAATGAGTGGGCCTCTAAAATCCTTCTCTACAGTAGTGAATATGAATGTTGATTACACTAGTGAGACATATTCACTCGGCCACTTGGCCCCGGAAATTCCACTTCTCTCTGTTTGCATGTTGCAGGGCCGACGTCAATTGGGTCCACTCGGCCCAAGTGTTTTCTGATCCATCTAAACACAAGCCCATCTCTTTCGAGACATCTTGCTTACCCAGGAAGGAGGAAAAGCCAAATTTTGAAACTGAATGAAGATTAAAGAAGTCATCAAAGGCATCTCTCAATAGCGAATGAGCTTCTAGTCCAATGGTAGGTCTCTCAAACTCTGGTGTTCGTACATTTTCTGGATTTATCTAGAAATTTGCAGGGTATACACACGCGTGCGCGTTCGGTGGTATTGCACGTTTCCCGCGCACTGGAGGCGGCGAGTCTGTCAATCTCTTTCTTTGCGTGTGTACGGACGTGCACGCGTATGTGTAAGTGTGGTGTGCGTGAGTTGTGTGCGTCCAAAGTTGTATCCAGATAAAAAAAATGCATCTCTCAATATGAACAAACATGGTTAGTCAATACTCAAACTGAATGGTTAGATCCCACCTAGCAAATCTAACAAGTCGAGTCATGCCATCCAAGTTTTGTCGTTCCACAAATCAACGTTATTATATTCACTCAAAAAATATCAATATTACTCTGTAAACTAATGAAATCCAAGTATTCGGAAAAATGTAACTCCAAGGTTGCAAAAGGTATTTTTTAGCAAAAAAAGTCCTTTTATGATAGTGTCCGGTAAAGATTAGAAAGGTTATAGGGAAAATCAGCTTGCATAAGACACACAGGCAAGCCCACGTAGCTCTAGTGCGAAAGGAAGTTCTTCGTCACGCAAACAAGATTTTATTGTTTAGGTCTTGTTTGGCTGCACCTAAATACACCCCAATCCACGTGGGTGAGAGTGGATTGAAGGGGAATTTGAACTAAATTACACCTCAATCTCTCCCAAACCATGTGGATTTAGGTCTTGTTTGGCTGCACCTAAATACACCCCAATCCACGTGGCTGAGAGTGGATTGAAGGGGAATTTGAACTAAATTACACCTCAATCTCTCCCAAACCATGTGGATTGAGGTGTATTTGTGTGCAGCCAAACAAGGTCTTAGAGGTTTGCTTATAAACCTCGTAGTTTTTCAGTTTTCACTATGTAAGCATGATCTTCGCTGTCTCAGGGTGTTTTGTGGATCAACCTGAGAAAACTGGCTAGGCTGACTCTTGGAACCGGCTAGACCAATTTTTGTAGAGTCGTGTTGTCTTGTATGACCCGTGCGGTATAGTACTCGTGATGTGTGACCATTTTTTACATTAACATCTCGCTTTCTTCTTCCATTGCTTAAAAAAAATCAAAGGTCCTCGACTTCCGGTGATTTGATAAACATAAAACGTGTTAGATGAAACTCGGTCATTTTTAGTTCTCCACAACCCCTAGGTCACTCTGCAAGCACAAAAATCAGCCACAAGTTGTTTTTTTATTCAGCCTCCTCTAATAATAACTCTTCTGAAAACCTAGTTATATACCGGAATATGGTCCGGCAGGGTGTTTTCAGCTGGTTTTATTGACTGTTATTAGTATTTGATTTGAGCATCTCCAACAACTCCTCAAATGAGGTTACTATTTTTATTAACTTGACAAAAACACAAAAATCTCTCTTCAACAACTCTCTAAATAAACTTACTATTTATTCTACCTTGTTATCGAGAGCCGTCGCACGCCTAAAGATCCGCGCGCGGTTAAGCTTGCTATCCGCGTTTTTTCGGCCTCCCCGCCTCCTCTCCCGCGCGCACGCGAAGCACTCCCGTCTGCTCGTGCTCTGTCATCGGTGATGAGACCTAGGCGGGCGTGCAGGTGCTGGGCGTGGCCGGCAGGTGGTGGTGCATGTCCGGTCAGATCAGCAGGAGACTGCATGGCCGGTCAGAGTGCAGGCTGCTGCTACAGCTGCTGTTCTCTGCTGCGGTCTAATCAGCACGATGCAAATAATCAAAGTAGTTGTGAATTAAGTTCATACAAAGTTGATCTGTAAGTTGCGGCGAGAGAGGAAGAGGGAACGTCGCGGCAAGAGGGACCGGGTACCGGAAAACAGAAGCCGACTTCAAATTGGGTCCTAGGTGGACCTAGTTTTTTTTATTTTAGCAAGTTGAAATAACAAATTGTTGCAAAGATGTATTTTTTCACTTACCAAATAAATTAACAAGTTACTAAAACTCATGATATACCAAGTCATTTTTTCCAACTCGTTGGAGATGCTCATTCTAATAACTATTCGCTTGGGTATAGTAGCCCAAACCGTCTGCATCTTGGAGTATTCTCGTTAGCGAAGTCGATCCTATACTCCTCATATTTGGTCCAGCACAAAGTATTAACTCATGGAGCCCAGCTCAGTGAGTTCACAGACTTCCGAAGCTGCTACCGCAGTGTACAAAAGAGCTTATTATTTATCTATCTATATACATTTGGACTTTCAGAAACTTTAAAAACACCTTTTATTTCAAATTTTATAAGCCTTTATATATATTATTTTGAACTCTAAATTTTAAGCCTTGATTGATTGATGTCAAGTGATAGGCTCCCCCCCCCACCCCCCACACACATCTCAGCGCCAGGACTTGAGAGAGCATCTGGCTGCATTGGCCGATCTCAATCACAGTCAAATTTTCCCACCCATCGGCCGCTATGCTCGGCAGTCGCCAGTCGGAAGTGCCGAGTCCTTTTCTATCCCCATTTCTCCTCCGACTGACCGGGCAAGGGGCAAGGCACGTTCGGCCGCCCACGGCGAATTGGTTGGTCACGGCGATGGGTCTGGAGTCTGGACCAAATCTCCCTCCCTGCGCACAACACCGGGAAAAGAATGGAACCCCTGGCTGCAACATCCAGGCGCGCTGAACCACACGAAACCTCCCACTCCCACACGAACGGCTGGCGTGCCGAAACGGTGTCTCAGGGAGCCAGGGAGGGACACACTGCCACAGGTGTCAAAGCCAGCAAAGTCATGCAAGAAAACTTTGAATTCCCTGGACCTGTAAGGGTACTCACAATGCAGAGTCTAAGTTCATTTATTACCTCGAAGCTATCATAGACTTAAGTCTAAATAAGACTTAGAGTCTTGTTTTTTCTTCCTCTCTCTTCAATAACTACACTGCCACATCAGCAAAATACAATAAATAAATATAAGTGTAATAAATAGGTTTAGACTCTATGATAGATTCTGCATTGTGAGTGCCCTAACTGTAATCAACCACCTTAGAACTCCGTTTGTCCACCCATGTGAGCTCACATGCACCAGAAACAGGGGCGTGGAAACGGAGCCGTCGGCGCTGAATCCCTCGCAGCTGATCACGGATCGAGCGAGAGAAGTTTTCAGCCTGATTTGGCCACGGGAGTCGATCAGCTGCAGGGTGCAGCCATCCACCGGGGTGTGTTTGCAAGTCAAGAGCAGCAGAGAGCGACGCAGGGGCAGGGAGGATACGGGCGACTGCGATGGTTACCTCGTAGTGCCTTTTGTTTCGTCTGCTTCCATTGGTAGTAGAGTAGCCACCCATATGGTACGCATGTTTTTCTCTTGTTGGACCATCTGATGGGTGGTACATATATCATATATGTACAGTAGTCGGTAACGAGTGAGAGGGCTGGAGCAGTTGTGATCTAACCTGATGTGAACGTGCTTCGTAGGGTCTGTAATGAAGTCGTTAGCAGTCTTTTTTTTACATTGTTCATTCATAACCTTTGAGAGGTACTCTTTTCATTTTAATTGTAAGTTGTTCTATCTTTTAGATGCACAACTTTTATTATGTATTGAGATATTTGGTACTCCCAGTCTCCCTCCATTCACTGAAGAATATAATTATAGAATTTTTAAAGTTTGACCAAATTCATAACAAAAAATAGTATGATACAAAATGATTTCATTAGATTTTTTTATGAAATATACTCCCATAATAAATAAATTTAGAGCATAAATGTAAACTAAATATTATTTATTGTAAATTTGGTCAAACTTGATAGCTTTAACAGACACGAATATCATAGCTGCATTCTTTTTTTGGATGGACGGAGTATACTCATAATTCACATTAGATGTTTGGATACTAATTAGAAGTATTAAGCATATATTAATTATAAAATCAATTATATAAACGAGGCTAATTCGTGAGACAAATCAATTAATTCTAATTAATCTATTATTTAATAATGATGTGCTACAATAACCAAGTGCTAGTGATAAATTAATTAGACTTAATATATTCATCTCACGAATGACTTATGTAATTAGTTTTATAATTAGCACATATTTAGTTCTTCTAATTAGAATCCGAACATCCAATATGATCAGAGCTAAAGCGCAAGAATCCAAACACCCTTCAAAATCAAAACGACTTGCAATACATAACGCAAATAAAATAGTAAGTAAGAAATGGTCACCTCTAAATATACCTTCGATGTCGCTTTCTTCATTTGTCTTTTGCCTGGTGTTTTTGCCTCACCATATCGTGCGACTTTTGTGGTGAACAAGCTTGAAATTTTGTGGTGAACAAGCTTGAAATTTTCCTTTGACACTCAGGTGTCGGTCCTTAAAAAATGTCATTCTTACTTCTAAAAGTCAATAGTTTCTAATTTTAACCAAATATATTTAATAAAATATTGATATTTATAGTACTTAATTAGCATCATTATATAGACCATTAAATATATTCTCATAACAAATTTATTTTAAAATCTAGATATAGTCCTATTTTTTTATAAATCTAATTAAAGTTGAGAAAATTTAACCATTATAATTTTTGTAGCGACTTTTTTTTCAGAGATATGCAGTGGGATGGGATCTTTCAACTTCACTAACAATCTTGACGGCAGGTAATACTAAGGCCCTGTTTGGATCCAAGTTGCCACTAGCAAAACTTTGGCAAAATTTTGTAGCCAAATTTTTTGTCTTGTAGAGCTGTTTGGATCCCATAGCTAAAGTTACATTAATTGGTGCACAATGACTGATTTGCCCCTATTTAATGATGATTTAGCGTCTTTATGAAGTGTGGGTGGGTGGGGACCGGGGGTATTGGGCGTCCGGGCGCCCACCCCGAGGCTTTTTGGCCTATTTGCCAGGTTTTGGTGGCAAGAGGAACTAGCAAAAATTTTGCTCTTTGCCAACTTTTTTGCCAAGCTGTTTGGATCCCATGGCAAAAAGAGAGCAAAAAATGCAAAACTAGCACTTTTGCCATGGATCCAAACAGGGCCTAATCTACTCACCCTTTCTGACCCTTTCATTGGGACTCGCTTTCACTACCAAGTCCATCACAGAACCTTACTCGAAAGAATATACAAACGGTAGGTTCCAAGTCCAGAGACCACGTCTCCCAAAGTTCCAACTCCATCCGGGGGCCAGGTGCGATCGACGAAGATCCGAGATGTGGCACAGAATCATTGTTTGCGGATGGATTACTCACCTGTGACATCCTCAAGTGACAATCAGAGGGGTCCAAATGCATGCCAAATAGTACGAGTACATATATTTATGGATTATGAATGGTTTGGTTTGTCACTAGCGTACAAAAAGCACGATCGAGGATGGCGAGACGCAATACTTAAATTCAGTTGGTCACTGAATCAAAGGCCAGCCCCATGTGAAATCGCGGGGAATTTTTCGCCGCGTGTGATGGCATGCGGTCATCAGGTCGCGCCGTGTGCCTCGGCTAATCAATTTGCTTGACCAGTGCTTCCCACTTGGCTGATCCCCGTTCACGCGGCCGCTGATTTCATTTCACTGACACCGAGAGCTACTATCTCCTCCCAAAACACGCAGCAGCACCACCATCTACTATGACGCCATCATTTGACCAACCGTGGAAAGAAAAAAAAAACATCTGAACTCTTCCTCCAGTTTCAGTGGAAATGGAAAGATAGTAGAAAAGGTGGGTTTGGTATCATTCACTTCTCATTTTCGATGGATGGGGGCACATGACCGTGGAGTGTCACCATTGACAACACCCAAAGCTAGCATCGCATAGCGTCTAGTGGCCGGCTAATTTGCTTGTCAGGTCAGAAGGGAGACGTTGTCTTCCCTAAATCCAGAATGCGCCAAGACGGCACGGAAAGGATTCATTGAACAGGACGACACGGCACCACGATGGAGCCGAAAGTCGCTGAAGGTGAGCCATTCTTGGTGGCTCAAATTCCTCCTGCCCGACGTGCGCTGCGACGCCTTTTTCTGTAACCGGTGCGCACTGCGCAGGACAGACAGGGAAAACCTGGTGCAGGGAACGCAGAAAAAAAGGGACGGGGTGGAGTACGAACGTTTGGCCGCGTTCGTGTTTGGCCGCGTTGACATCTCGGCGGTGCGGCTGCGTGCGGGCGGGGCCGGCCATCCGTTCAAAGGGAAAGCTGCGGCGGCTATGCGTTGCGTTGCGTCATCTCATCTGTGCAGACTGTGCTGTCTGGCCGATCCGGCGGCTGCCTTCCGGGCGCCGCTGCCTAGTGTCCCTCCCACACGTCAACCGGACGTGACCTCCTCACCCGCAGCCCTTTCCTCCACGGTCAGTCGGTCACGTCACGGCGCCTGCCTCGCCCGCAGGACGGCACGGCCCCGGCCCAGTACCACGCGACGTACTGTACGCCACGGAACGAGGCGCCGACCGAACCAGAGCCAATACTACCTCCTCCGGCCGGGAGGGCCAAACCGAACCCACCCACTCGTCGTCTCGTCCGCACGCGCACACCACGCACGGCGCGGTGCCGACTGCCGAGTCCCCCCGCCCATTCGCATTCGCATTCCCCAGCCCCACCGATCGGATCGGCAAATCCCCCCACCAGATCCCGGCGCCCCCACCACACAGCGCTCGCGCCTCCCTGCTTCCTTCATCCTTCCCCCCATCACCACCCGTCGGCCGGCCGCGGAGACGAGCCCCCCGTCGCCACGACACGCCACGCCACGATGGCGGAGTGCCGCAGCCTCATCGAGTTCCTCCGCGCGTTCGAGCACCACCGCAGGGCGGCCGACAGCTCCGCGTCCGCGTCCGCGGCCGCGTGCTCCCGATCCAGGCGGGGGGCCGCCTCCGCCGCGGGCGGATCCTTCTGCGACAGCACCCCGATGGCCGTGGTCGACGCGGTCATGCTGCTCGCCGTCGTCACCGCGCTCGGCTTCCTCCTGATCCCGTACCTCAAGCTGCTCTTCCTCGAGATGGGCGCGCTGCTCCACCCGGCCGCGTCCTGCCTCCCCGCCGCCGCCTTCTTCGGGCCGCCGTCGCCGTCGCCGCCGCGGTCGTCGCGTGGGAGCTGCTGGGCCACCACGCGCGCAAGTGCGGCAAGCCCCGGTGCAGGGGCCTCAAGAAGGCCGTCGAGTTCGACATCCAGCTCGAGACGGAGGAGTGCGTGCGCGGCCGCCCCGGCCCCGCCGCGCGATCGGCGCTGCTGGCGGCCGCGGGGGCCGCCCCGTCGACCTCGGCGACGAGCAGCGGGAGCTGGAGGCCGAGCTGCGCAAGATGGCGCCGCCCAACGGCCGTACCGTCCTCATCTTCCGCGCCCCCTGCGGATGCCCCAAGGGCCGCATGGAGGTCTGGGGCGCCAAGAAGGTGCGCCGCATCAAGAAGTAAAGGGGGGCAAGGATCGGATGGTTGGTTACTAGTTAGTAGTGCAATAGTACTAGTGCGCTCTTGTTCCTTCCTCAATCCTCATAAGTCATAAGTAGCTACTGCTAGAAAAAATATATAAATCCTCAGTAATAATAAGTATAATAGGTATAGGCAGACGAAATAAAGGGATCACAGAACCAGCACAGATAGCTTATATAGACAATCATATACTCCTTGTATTATGAACTGATGAGGAATTTGGACACAAATACATGCTGTTTACTTGTTCATTCTCTAATTTTCGTAGGATCCTGGATAATTGATACAGTAGCAACATAGACAGTATCTTATGGTGCCTTTTGAATACTTGATTTCTGTAGCTGGTTACTTCTTTTGCTGCCTTTTGGTTCCTTGATTTCTGTCTGTATTATGGTGCAGGTTTAGTTGCCACTTGTTTTGTCTTAGTTGGAATGTTTTTGCTGTTGATTCAATGTTACTGAGGTGAAGTTTTAGCTCCTTGATGGTAGATTGACAACCAACTCTCTCATTGTTGTTGAGGTGAAGTATTATAGTTGAGATTGTTCTTTTAGCTTCTGGGCATTCCTACTGTGAGCGTGGTAGAATTTGTGTTATCCAACTACTCTTAAATTGGCACTCTGATGAACTTTACAAAGTTTCAATGTAACGATCTGAAAATCAATCATCAAGAGTGGTTTCTGCTATTTTAATACGCCTTCCCTAAAAAAAAACCTTTACCTGATTACAAGTTGAAACCTAATTTTTATGAACTCATGAATAAAATATTGTGTGCATGGGTACAACTTTATTTTAGCTGATCATTTTGTGTACACACGTGCCTTAGTTTTGTTTTTTACTTGAGCAATAGGTCGATCATTTTGTGTTGATTATAACTGGAACAACTATATTCTTGAATCTGTGGCATGCCTGTGTGGCTGTGCTTGTGTGCCATACCAACCAGTTGAAGTGGTGCAAACCCTCATGTACCAACGATATTTTCTACTGTCTTGTGCCACCTCTAGAAACACCGCATTCTTTTTGCTATTGGCCTCTCCTTTTTTTTAACTTTTTTATTTTTGCACAGTTTGTTCTTTGCTTCTTTAGGAGTGATTCTGTAATGTAATATGGTCTGTGTTTCCTTGTCCTATAACAGTCTAACACTACCATCTTTTATCTGTATGCTTAGCATGAGACATGTTATATATGTTATTAAATCCCTTGTACTTGTGTTATGTTCTCGGTGCTTTCAGTGAGACTACCTACTTTTAAAGCTTTGAATGTTTTTCCCCTGGCTTACCTGCTTTTCAACCATATTTTCCTCAGGCTAAAATTTACTTTTTAGTATAGCGGCTCTGTGCCATTAACCACCTTTGCAGAAGACTTCCTTTTTCTGAACTATAACACGACACACACTTATAGTTATAGTTGTTTCCTCCCAACCTAATCCTACTTAGTTGTCTTGGTTTCATAAACTGACCTGTCATGTTTATCTGGTTTTGACTGACATATGTTAAACCTTAGGGATCGACTAGGAGTAGATCCAGGTGGGGTCTCTTCGATTCGGGTAAGAAAACAGGGTGGATGAACCACCAGAGAAGAATAGATAGATGGAGAAAGTGTTCATACCTTTGGGATTAAGATCCAGCCATCACTGGTTCGTCGGTGAAGATCTGCGCACGGGCAGCGACGGTCGGTGTAGGGGCAGAGACGCTGGTGGCGCTTCCCGCCGCTGGCAGTGCCACCCTCGGGATCGGATTAGGGTTAGGACGGTGGGGACTGTAGCAGTGGCTGTCAACCTCTTCTAGAGCCCTGCCCCCACCTCCTCTTTATAGGCACTGCGCGACAGGGGCCCACCAGCCTGCTAATGGGCTGGCATCCCGATCAGGATGCAGATCAGGGTCCAGTTAGGCCGTTGGGCCTAACTGGTGGAGATCAATCCAACATTCTCCCCCTTGATCTCAACTCATATCTTTAAACTTCTCATTTATTTCTTTTACCATTCCATCACAGATCGATGCATAGAGCGTGCCTCATCGTCACGATCAATTGTCGATAGATTCAACAGCTACGATACACGTCTCTGTTTTGAAATAGGTTCTTTAACTTTGGGGCCCTTTATTGTCCAGAAATCATAGGCCTTACCATACAACCCATGTCGACTGTGTATTCCCTGAACACACTGGGCGGTAAGCCTTTACAAAACGGATCCGTAATATTTTCAAATCTAAAGGTATGATTCTGGACTTTCTCCTTCACAACGTACAACCCAATGTCAATGTGTTTTGGCAGCACACTTGACCCGTTGTCTTAGGAGTAAACTTCTTAAATGGTTATTGCTGTTGTTTACCATTATAAACTCCGGGTATAGGTTTCTAACCATTTCGCCTGTCCTTTTATGCCTCATGATAAGCTATATGATAGTGTTCATCATCAATGACACCACTATGGTTCCTTTTGAGCTTTTCCACAATAAAACTCAACTGCGAGTGTTAGTTACTAATGTGGATTTCACTAAACATCTCGCTCAAACATATCAGTTGTACTCACAACCACTTGAGAGTACTTGTTCTCTTTTACTCGTCATAAGGCATATAAAACTTTGCACAATTGCAACACTTCCATTTCAGTGATCTATATCTGGATTGGACATCTGCCAAAATCCCGGATACACGAACCATGTCAGGGTAAATACTTGTGCACTCATTAAGCTTCCAACAGCCGAAGCATACAGGACGTCCATTTTATCAATTCTCATATCTATTCTTAGAACACTGAAAGTTCCCAAAACTATTACCCTTGACCATAGGAACAGGCTTATGTTTACACACATATATATACTTTATTTCTTTAGAATCTTCTCAAGTATACACTTGAGACAGTTCTAATACCCCTTTCTGTTGTCTCGGTAAGTTTCAATTCCTAGACAATGATACTTCACCGAGATCAATCTTATGTAATTTAGGACAATGACTACTTTTTCAATAGTAGATTAACACCACTGCCAACAAGCAAGGTGTCATCCATATACAGGTTTAGGAAAATGAATTTCCTATTCTTGAACTTTGCACAATGCCATTGTCTTTCTCATTCTCTTCAAAACCCAAACTTTCTAATCTAATGTAGCATCAAACTTTGAATACAACTGTTTAGATGCTCGTTTGAATCCATAAATATATTCCTTCAGGTGGCATTCTAAACATTCTTTTCCTTTCATGACAAAACCGTTAGGTTGTGCCATGTAAACTTTTCATACAAATCCCCATCAATTAGAACCGTCTTTACATCTATCCGATGTAACTCTAAATCATAATGTGTCATTAACACTCGATAAAGTGTTTCCTTTCCTTTGTGTGAATCCTTTCATCATAAGTCGCACTGTATATCTTTCTACGTTCCCTCCGGAGCCACAATGTGTCTTGTAGACCCATTACAGCCTACTGTTTTGGCTCCATTAGGAATAACTTCACGTCTTTTATTCTTTGAGACCTTTTAGGTCCAAAATGACACTCTTTTTACATGGGATGTTGTTGCTCTTTCATTGCCAAGAGGCAATTGATACTTTACATTACTCATCTTTCTAGAAGAGCTAACAACAGGTGTTGTATAGGCCATACAACATCAACAGGTTGATGATTGTTCTTGAGTCATTGGAGTGGGCACGCAGTCTCACTTCTCTTCAAGTCTTAGATCTCTACATACCATGCTCCCCCAGATTATCCCATCTTTCGCAAAGATGGTGCTTCCTCAAATTTCTTATTTGGGTTTAATCTGTCAAAAATCATATGGTGCCTTAAGCACCGCTCGTCCAGTACAAATACTGGCTCACTATGCTATCTTCCTATCAGAACCATAAAGGTATAGGAATTTAGCTATTTCTTTCTTTACTTAGGGGTATCGTTATTATGATCGTTGTACTCCTTCAACGATCACATTCATCTTTTATAGATCACGCTCTTGCCTTAATGCATATCATGCATTGCATTTTGAGGCACAGGGAAATGGAGAGTATGTCTTATCTTTCTTAGTGTAATCTCACCATTCTCTCCCTCGAAATATGGCACGAACTTTACTGCCATAATTTCGAAACTATTCTGAACTTTTGTGAACGAGGAGACATCTATAATGTGCTTTATTCACATGACCATGTCATGCAAACAAAGTCATCTTTTGATTCTTATGGGAGTATACTTTCCTCATTCCACTTTAGAACTTAACAAAGTCCTTACTTAACTTTACTTTTGCAAGTCATGCTTGCATGCTTTCTTTATCTGGGATTACTCCCCTCATGGCCTTAGCCCATGACCATGTCAAGGTCAACACTGTGATAGCATGAAACCTACCCAAACTTTTCAATCTTTCTCCCACTCTGGGATATACTTTAGGCATGAGCCATCACAAACTTTTCCCCGCCATGCGGGACAATTTCCCATAAGGGACATTAAAGCCAGAATTGGCTTTCACATTCCATAATCAAATTCAGAAATAAATCCGAATATTCTGTAACATACACATTTAATCCAACATTGGTCAAATTAAATATGCATTTTTTTATTACAATTTGTCATAATAACTGAAACTTAAACAAATTCTTCTTCACAGAGAGTACATAAAACACATTTCATGTACTAAACTCTTACTTTGGACCATGTCCCTGATACTTTTCTTTGCAAGCCATTCACTAAAGAGAGCACAGTCCCTTTATGTAATGACTCTCTTTCCATCTTCTGAGTCACAAGTACCCAGCTCTTTCTTTCTGCTTCCAAGAATGAAAGCATGAAGATCTTTTCTGAAACATTAATCATCAATAATCAACAATAATGAGCATGAAAATAACCCTACGTTGGTCTGGTTAAAACATGCACATTAAACTTTATAACTTGTAGTTCTATTCTATATCACCGTTGGGCAGAAAATAGAATAAAACGACATTCTTTTACATTAATTCTACATCACCGTTGGGCAGAAATAGAATTAACGTATGCAAAACTCAAATAACTTGATGATAATCAATATCATTGCAGCGGAATACTTTTCATTTGTCAAAGACATATCTTGATTCTTATATGGTTTCTGTAAAATTGGTCACGTGTGACGCAAAATTTACCAGAGATTCAAACTTAAATTTAAACTTATAATATTGTTATCATCAACGTTGGTCAGAAAATAACAATATCATAATTCAATTTAAAACATGTGACTATTCCTCTAATTAAATTTCCCGTTGGTTCCAATTAATTAGAAGATAATCAATGTCAACTTTGCAGCGGAAAACGTGAAATTACTCTTTCAACATATCATCCAAACTTTCATCCATTTTTCAAATTAAATTATCCCGTTGGTTCGAATTTAACAATGAAAATGACAACTTCAAATACGCAGCGGAAACAATTAAATTCTCTTTATAACATTTTTCCAGAAGCACTTAACATTCTTTTCTATTTTCTGAGCAAAAAAATATTGTTGATACAAATGCACAGAAATTTGCATAAAAAATCATTCAAAATCTGCTTCTGGAAAAAGGAAATCAGTATGAAAACTGAACTATTCTTTTCCACCAAAGTTGGCCCGAAGGCCCATCTCACGGCAAACGGCCCAGCGCCAAAAACAGGCCCAGCTAGAGCCCCTGCGCATTTTCCCCCGCGCCCAGGCCGCAACCTGGGCCTGGGCCGGGAAACCGACCTCCCACCTGAGGCCGAAAGAGGCCCAAATGGCTCTCAGCCGTCCATCTCGATCGGATGGTTTTCCGTGCTTCTCGCGGGATAAAAAACGACGACTGCCCGTCGGCTCCCCCCAAAACCCTAGAGCATTTTTCTCGTTTCCCTTTCAGAGCCGCACCGAGCAGCAGCCAGCAGCGGCGTCCGCGCCGACTAGCAGCCAGCAGCGCGTCCGCGGCCGACTGAAAGCACTTCCGGCGGCGCCTAGGCCCGCCGGCTCCTCCCCTTTCTCCCTCTCGCGCCGCAGCAGCCGCACAGCGGTGCCCGAGGAGGACCGAACGACGACGACTCAGTGGACTCCGGTGGCCTCCCGATGGAGATGACGCGCCGCCACCGGTCCCCTCGCCGATGCGCGCGCTCACCGTGGGAGCGCGGCGCCGTCGAGCGGCGTCCCGTGGCGGTGCCCTTTCCCGTCGGCGACGACGATGCCGGGAGCCCTGGCCCACGCGACGGCGGTCACCATCTCGGCCAGGGATATCCTCATCAATTCGGCCAGGTGAGTATCCTCCTCCCCCGGGCCGAAACTTTCTAGGGTTAGGGTTCCCTCTATTCTCTTACCGTTCGCCGGCGCGGTGACGGCGGTAGATCTGGAGTTAGGGTTAGGGTTCTACGGAAGAACCCGAATCCCCTCTTTTCTGTTTCTATGCATTAGGGTTCGGATCCAATCCTCCCCCTCTGTTTTGCTTTGCCGAAATCCTATCAATTTAGGATTTGGCTCCATCCTGTACGTCGGCAAACCGGCGTCGGTGGACAGTAAGGTTTCCCCTTCTCTATCCATCATCCCAACACTCGATCTACACGCTAGATCGGCTCCGATACCATTGTTAAACCTTAGGGATCGACTAGGAGTAGATCCAGGTGGGGTCTCTTCGATTCGGGTAAGAAAACAGGGTGGATGAACCACCAGAGAAGAATAGATAGATGGAGAAAGTGTTCATACCTTTGGGATTAAGATCCAGCCATCACTGGTTCGTCGGTGAAGATCTGCGCACGGGCAGCGACGGTCGGTGTAGGGCAGAGACGCTGGTGGCGCTTCCCGCCGCTGGCAGTGCCACCCTCGGGATCGGATTAGGGTTAGGACGGTGGGGACTGTAGCAGTGGCTGTCAACCTCTTCTAGAGCCCTGCCCCCACCTCCTCTTTATAGGCACTGTGCGACAGGGGCCCACCAGCCTGCTAATGGGCTGGGCATCCCCGATCAGGATGCAGATCAGGGTCCAGTTAGGCCGTTGGGCCTAACTGGTGGAGATCAATCCAACAACATACTGTGTTCGTGAATTAGTTTTTTCAGTCTTATGCAAGCGCCACACTTCCTGGACTTCACTTTGTAAAAAGATTTATGACGTGGAATGCTATGCCTTTTAATCTTACTACTGTTGAGATGATCCGAAATGATAAGAGTATTTTGATTAGGGAAAAGTCAACCAAAGTACATTTTGATCTTGATTTATCTTACAATATGTTAATCACTGATACAAGTTTTTTATGTTCTAGACTCATATAATCTTTGATTAATCGTTGAGCAAAGTTTGTAAAATTGACTTTTCTCTCTAAAATACGTTTATCTTTGTGTGACGGAGTAGTAGACTAGTAGTAAAAGCAACACAAACGTTAACATGAAACTGTTTTTTTGGATTCCCTTTGTAACTGGACTGTATTGTATAATTTTAGCTGTATTCTGTATAACTGAAACTATTCGAGCCAAATGTTTTTAGTTTCGTTAGCATTACTGATTCTGTGAGTGCTCAAATCAAGTTCCGATAAAAAAACAGGCTTTGAATGATGTGAAATGGTTCCTCCTAACTGCAACTCCTTTTTTATGGTTTGGTCCTCTGAGATAAATCTCCCTGGTTGTTTGTATTTTCTGTTGGAGAACCATTTCCGCTGCATCTGCAATCCTTTTGACTTCTAAATTGTTGGATTTCAAATTTCAATACCCTTGATCTCTTATCGACTCACATCGTGCAGATGAGATAAGATATCCTGCCATCTTCCCATTGAAGCTTCTTTGCAGGGAAAATTAGTGATTTTTACATTTGCAACTCATTCATCTTCCATGGTATGCTTTTCTCCATGTCCATGGTTTGTGCTACCTCATATATTCGTCAGCAGCAAACTAATTTTTTAGTCTGCATTTTTACCGGACTCCCTTTGGCCTAAGATTTTA
Source organism: Coix lacryma-jobi var. lacryma-jobi (assembly GCA_009763385.1). Lineage (NCBI taxonomy): Eukaryota > Viridiplantae > Streptophyta > Magnoliopsida > Poales > Poaceae > Coix > Coix lacryma-jobi. The sequence goes on from CM019827.1 coordinate 18,717,449, forward strand.
GTTTTTTTTAAAAAAATTCATGTATGTTTATAACTTTTGCTATATCGTTGAAGACAAACTGTGAGAATATGGACCGTTTCTGTTAACTTTGCTTCTTTCAAGCTTGTGAACTACTGTACGTACCAAATTTGCTTTCAGGCTTTCAGGTTGTTCCTCTGGGGCCACTGAAGTTGTACATCCTGCTTTACGGTGCCCTCAGATTCTGGTTAAAAAAATGTGATCGTTGAATAAATATACCTCGAAAACGACTACTGTACTGGTGTATAATTAAACCACTGTATCCTGGTATCTTCATGCATTGCATGATAACGCACTGCTATTTGACTTGCTCATCAAGTGTTTTGAGCTGAAAGACGATACAATGTGTGCAGTAGCATTTTTCACGCGGCTCTCTCTGACAACAATACTCCTATATGAAAGGGCGAGATGAAATTATTTACCTACTGCGTCATCCTGGAAATGGGGCCATCCTTTGTAGGCCCACAAAGATGTCTGTGTTCACGGCTTTTTTGTTTTTCAGACTTCTGGTTACTCGCTCTCACTGGATACTAGTGCTAGTGTCTCAGAGGCGTTTGTGACTGCTCCACGAACTTCGCCGTAGAGCAGCTCCACAAAAACTCGAGTTTATAAAGTATCTCTTTAGGTGCTCTCATAAATCTACAATTCTTTTCTCAAATGGCTTACTTGAAGGTGAAACTATTTAGCTAAAAAAACATGGAGCAAAGCTGAAAAACACGGAGTAGACAGTCCCAAACACCCTCTTCGTGTCTCCTAAACGGAGTAGAAGAAGCAACCTTCTACTAGCCTTACTAGTATCAGTGTCATGGTTGACAGACTATTGTTTTAGCTTTTATTTTACTTTTCGTCAAAAGGTCAACTTGTGAAGGCCCTGTTTTGAAGTTGAAGATGATTTTTTTCCCAAAAGCACCTCTTCGAGAAGCTTCCAAAAAAGCTTAAAAAGTTACTCTAAAGAGTTTCACAAGTACAAAGTGTACCTTTTGAAGCTTCTGAAGGCCCTGTTAGGGAAGAGTTGATTTGTTGAACTTTTTGGGAAGCAAAAGCAGCCAGAAGCTCCCCCAATCATACCAAAATCAACTTTAAGAAGTAAAAGTTGCATTTATATTAGGAGTCCAAAGCATATATGAAGGCATTTTGCTAGCTTAGGGTATTGTATGTAGTATTATACATTTCAAAGATACCCATCTAGGGTTCTTATATAGGCCTGGCGGATGAACCGTGACCCTCTTAATTCCCAACCGACCTGGAACAATGGTTGAGATGCGTCGAGGAGGTCGATTAGGGCACGCTCCACGAAGATGGGCCGAGATGAGCCCTGGCCCAGGCTAGTCGGCCTAGGGGTAGGGCCGGTCGGCCCCACCTGGCAGCCGCCAGGCGCCGTCTTTGCCGAGTTGTCTTCTAGAAGTCTCCTAGTTGCCCTAGTGCGACTTTCAATCTTGTTGCGTAATTCATCGTGTTGGAGAAGGATTCTATCTCTTTCTATCTGCTGGAAAACACCCTGGAGAACTGTAATTCACCATAGTTGTTGGATGTGTCAGTTTAGCTCTTGAATTATGTTGCTTGATGATCACTCCAAGTTGCTTTTAGAATCTTCCAAGTTGTAACCAATGAGGATTCTCTCGTCGGGACTCCAAATATAGCAAACCATATGTCTGTTTCGATCGTCCCGACGAGCTCTTCGCCATGGTGTAGTCTGATTCATCACTTGGGATACGTTTATGTAGTGAAATAGTTGTATTCCTGCAAAACAAGTGAGAACGACACAACTCGTGGAACTCGTTAGAATCAAACTCTATTTCTATGTTGATGGTTGTTAGAAATCGGTTTCTTTCTTTCACTCAAGAACACAAACACAGGAACACAGGCACAAGGGAGTGGAACAGAGATAGGAGGGAGTTATGTATATTTCACTACTTCTAGATTTTCATCTGTTACAATGGTGAAAATGACCCTTCTATTTATAGAGGGGAATCACCAGATTTTACAAGCATCTACAGTGTTTGAACCCTTTGAAAAATCTCCTCCTCTTCATTTATTGGCCACCTTCAAAGTCTTGTGTTCATACTTGTTAATCTGACATGCATGCCTCGTTAAAAACTCCCCCAAAAACCCAGTGGGAAAAAGGGTAGGAGAAAAGAGTACATCACATGCCTTGCTTGCGTTGCATTCGTTGCCTCGTTAAAAACCTTGCATGAGAAAACCCAGTGGGAAAAACTCATCAAGGGAAAAAGAGTACAACAGTTGATCTTCGGGTCTGGTCTTCAGGACCATCCCGTGATCTTCGGGATCACGGATATGAGCTATGGTCTCAGGAGTTGATCTCCCCCTGAACCCTGCAACTCTCTAAGTCGTCTCATGCCAATTCCACGGGCACATCTGTGGAAGCTGGATGCTGGCAGAGATTTTGTGAATAAATCTGCTAGATTATCACATGACCTTCCTTGCAGGATATTTATCTTCCCGCTCTTCTGGAGCTCATGGGGGTAAAAGAATTTAGGAGCAATATGCTTTGTGTGATTGCTCTTGACATAGCCCATATGCATCTGTGCAACACAAGCCGCATTATCCTCATAGATAATGGTGGGGGTGTCAACGACGTTCAAACCACATGACTTCTGGATGTGATTGATCATCCATCGCAACCAAACACATTCTCGTGTGGCTTCATACAAAGCTATTATCTCTGAGTGGTTGGTCGATGTGGCAACCAGAGTCTGCTTCGCAGACCTCCAGGAAATGGTTGCACCACCACAAAGAAATACAAAACCAGTCTGGGACCTGGCATTATGGGGGTCAGACATGTAGCCAGCGTCCACATATCCCACCATGGTTGAGACTTGGTTCTTCGGGAACCTATGGGGATATTACCTCCGTATACCCCCATGGACCTACTTGGGCCCTTCGTCAAGGACAGCCCAGCTCGAAGGCCCTGCGGCACACGACCAGGCTGTCGTGCTCGTCAAGGACTCTCCAGAAGCCTTGCCCGCCAAGGAAGATCGTAGAGTTAGATCCGGATTCCTTGCCTTAAGGAACCGTTTGTAATCTGATAAGGACTCGACAACTGTAACCCTGCTCCCCGGCTATATAAGGCGAGCAGGGACCCCCTCTCATCCCACCTCAGATCCCATCGGATCACACGTGATATTCCAACACAGCAATACAAACCAACCACTAGAACATAGGATGTAGGGTATTACGGCGACTTGCCGGCCCGAACCTGTCTAAATCGCCGTCTCTCGTCCCTGTGTCTACGCTTTACAGACGTCTCGCACGCCTCCACCGCTTAATCTACTACCTTGGGCATACCCCTCGGTAGACTGCCGACCATATTTCGTCGACAGTTGGCGCGCCAGGTAGGGGGTGTGTGCTACAACACCATGATCTGCCAAGCGGTCATCTTCCTCGACTCCATGATCCTCCCGAGCCTGGCGTCTCCTTCCAGATCGGATCTATCTTCTGGACCATCAGCGACGCCGTCCTCGCTCCGGAGATCAGGAACCCACGCAGCTTCCTGCGCACGACGCCTCGCCGTCCACCCTTCGCGCCATCGCGCCCGCGCTCCGCGCGCCGAGATCCATCTACTGCGATGACCTGGTCGAGGCCATCAACCGGACCAACAAGAGGATCACTAACTGCATCAACGTCGCCGACCAGGCTCGTGGACTTCGCCTTCACTCGTCATCGACCAGGATCGTCGCCGCCTTCACTCGTCGTCGATCAGGATCGTCGCCGCCTTCGCCGCCGCCTTCGTTCATCGCCGCCTCCACTCGTCGTCGTCATCGCTCGTCGTCAACCCGGCTCCTCGCCGCCTTCGCTCCTCGTCGCCTTGGATCGTCGCCGCCTTCATTGTCGCCTTCGTCGCTGTCGTCGTCGTCGTCGACCAGGCTCGCCGCCTCCGCTCGTCGTCGTCATCGCTCGTCGTCAACCCGGCTCCTCGCCGCCTTCGCTCCTCGTCGACCAGGATCATCGTCGCCTTCGTCGCTGTCGTCGCTCATCGCCGCCTTCACTCGTCGCCGCCATCACTCGTCGCCACCTTCGTCCGTCATCACCTTCGCTCGTTGTTGACCGGGCTCGTCGCCGCCTTCACTCGTCATCAATCAGGCTCGTCACTGCCTTTGTCGCCGCCTTCACTCATCGTCGTCTTCGCTCGTCGCCGCTTTTGTCGCCGCCTTCACTTGTCGTCGGCTTCGCCAGTCACTGACCCGGCTCGTCGTCGCCTTCGCTCGTCGCTGCCTTCGTTCTTCGTCGACCGGGCTCATTGCCGCCTTCACTCGTCGCTGCCTTCGCTCGTCGTCGACCATCTCCAGCAACACCGTCTGGACGACCTCCGTGTCTACATCAACTTCATCATCGTCGACCTCTCCAAACGATCGTCGACCACTCCAGACGTTCGCCGACCCCTCCAGTTCGTCCCCGGACGACTCGCCGACCTCTCCAGTTCGTCTCCGGACGACTCGCCGACCTCTCCAATTCGTCTTCGGACGACTCATCGACTCTCCAAACAGCCTGGCTGACGCCGATGGAGTCCCAGAGCAGGGGCTACTGCCACCGCCGGGACGCGTGCATGAGCGCCTGCCCTCTGCGCTATGGCGGCCAGTAGTCCTCCCAAGTGACGTCCTGACCTCTCTACGCGTGCATGAGCGCCTGCCCTCTGCGCTACGAAGGGAAGGCTAAGCTTGGGCTGAGACCTCCAGACGCTATACGTCCAGTGCCTGTATGCGCCGTTTTTGCGCTCGTTCTCCACACGGTCTTCAAGCAGCCTGACTGATGCCGACAAAAAATCAGAGTCGGGGCTGTTGTCACCATCAGATGCGTGCATGAGCGCCTGCCCTTTGGGCTACGGTGGCCAACAGCTCTCCCAAGGGACGTCCCGACCTCTCTACGCGTGCATGAGCGTCTGCCCTCTGCGCTACGAAGGAAAGGCTAACTTGGGCTGAGAATTTTGAGGCTACATGCTCAGTGCCTGTATCTACGCTACCCACGCGCTCGACGAACGGTCTCCATTCGCCCAGGTCACGCCACGATCGAGCCTCTCGGAAAAGACCCTGACCGTGGTACCTCCCTACGCATGCATGAGCGTCTGCCCTCTGCGCTATGGGATGCCAGCAGTGGTTCCTTGGGCAACGCCCTTGACTCCTACGTGCAAACGAGCTCCGTGCTCTACGCTACGGATCCTGGGATAACCCAAGGCCGAACTGTTCATCGCTACGACTTACGACTATTGGGTCTGTGGAATTCGGGGAATATGCAAAACACGCTGACTCGCTACAAGTTTTGCCTCTATTCGCCCAAGAGTCTATTTACAGACTACTCTCCTATGTTACACTCCATGGCTGCCCGACAGCGAAAAGATCTACATCGGCGACCAGGGCCTCCGCGGCCAGCTCCATCTCCGTCTCCAGACGCTCCATGTCGACACGACGACTCCAGGCCCGGGGACTTCATCAAGCTGCAGTCATCCTCCGCCACTGGTTTTTCTCCATGTTTTATTTGTACATCATCATGTACTACTGCTCTCCATATTTATTTTTCAGGGACTTCGCCTTCGCTCGTTGTTGACACTGGTTATCTATCATAATTAAGGGATAAATAAATATGAAAAGGGCAAGAGTTTGATCACCAACAAAGGTTTAGGGTTTCAACTGACAATATTCCACGAGTTTTGGTGAACTATGATTCTGCAGGGACTAACCAGTAAATCAGCACTGATAGCTTCCCATAGAAGGAAACCGACGGGAGATAACGCCACACACCACCATCGGATTATTCTAGAGACTCCATAGGACGCAAGAAGACACCAGGAGGTCGACCACCACGAGGGGATGACTGGTGGGACCGACCGGTCCCACCTAGAGACCGACCGGTCCCACCTTGGGGCCTACGGACTCCTCCTTCTGGAACCTTCCTCCACCGACCTCTAGGATGATCTCGACCGTACCTTAAGTCGGTTTGATCCAAGGGCCACGGTTCATTGCCCAGGGCTATATAAACAGCCCCTGACCCCCCTCTCCAGAGCATCAAGGTTTGATCATTAGACATCATCAATCAGAGCATCAGGCATTCATCAGAGAGGGAGATCAATCGGAAGCCCTAGAACTACATCCACCTAGATTAGTAGATAGAATAGGATTAGAGGAGGCAAGCTTCGCTTGGATTCCTGATCTAGTCATGAGAAGGCTCGGTAAACCCAAGATCTTCTCTTTGTATTAACATTATGGATCTATTTCATAATTGCTCTTCTAATTCATCATTGTTCTTCATTGTTTATGTTCATGTTCATCGTCTAGTTCATGTTCATCGTCTAGTTCATCTTCTAGTTCATAATCTTGTTCTAGTTCATGTTCTAGTTCGTACTTTAGTTCTTCTCGATGATCTAATTCACCTTATTGTTCATCTTCGTGTTCTAGATAGCAAATACAATTGATATGACTAAGACATCAACTATTATATTCTTCTTATATTGTTTATAGTCTACTTTGATTATATATTTGACATAGATAGTTTATCTTTATGTTTATACTCATGTTCGTATAGCGCTCATCTTAAAGTACAATTGGTGGGTGATAGATGCTGTGTAGGCGTGGTGCCTATACACTATTTATCTGCGAATGCGTCCTATGTTCCGGATAGAGTGGTAGATCGCGGGTGTGACATTCCTGTTGAGTCCTTTGTATTCCACCTCCCGAATGTAGTGTTCAGTGTGGCTCAATTAACTTATGGTTTAGGGGTTACTCTGTTTGACACCTTTACTATGGAGTTGCCTCTTGATTATAAATATGATGTGACCTAGCCAATGATTGCCAAATATGTTTGCACTAATCAATGTATGCTATAACTTGTAATTAGAACAACTTAGGAATGTTTCGTATTAATGCCTGTTCTAATCATCACTTGCTAGGTAGTACTGTTCTAGGATTATCTTTGATTGATCTGATCTCTGTTATCATTTATCATTTATCATTATCATTTACTCTGTAACCTGATCCCTGTTTGAAGTAGTTGGTGTGTTATAAGTGTGTGTGTTAACACCAGATTTTCGCACGCACAGAGGTATGACAGATGGGTCCAGCCAGCAAAAAAGAGAAGGATTCGTTAAGCATTCGGGAGTGTTTGATCCTTAGGACTTTCGGTGAGTACTCGTGCGGTCGGCTATTTCGTGAAGCAGTGGTCCCATTCGGGAGGCGGATAATGCGGTAAAGCCGGCTTGCATGGGAAGATATGTGAAGATGGAAATGCCGAAAGGTTAGGAATATGATTTATTTTCCTTTTTTATTGTAAGTCATAATCGTCTAGGACTTATGCTTCGTCCAGGGTATAAATATAGCCCTCGACCATTGTAAAACTGTTCACAACCACATCAATACAAACCGGCCCCGTGCCATCTTCGAGTCCTTAAGTCGTGTCGTCGAGTTCTCTTCGAGAGGAATCATCGATCCGTCAACCTCCGTAAGTACCGGCTACCTTGCATCATGTCTATTATCATGTATCATGCGGTGATTTAGATATGATGCAGTAGTCTCGTATGTAAGCTTAGTATCGTGCGGCGGATTTAAGCTATGACGGTGAAAGGTCCTAATTGTAATTGGCTAGAGGGGGGGTGAATAGCCTAATTTAAAATTCTACAAAGCACTAGAGCAATTTGTTAGACAATAACAAAGCGATAAATGCGGTTGCTCTAGCTCTATGTCAAATGCAAGCCACCTATTTGCAAGTCTAGTTAATTATGATCTCTAAGGCACACAAGGACTAAGTCACTACTTTACTAAACTAGTGAGCTACACAAGAGAGCTAGCAAAACTAAACTAGCTACACTAGCAAAGCTACTACTATTATTAACAAGGGAAACAAGTTACTCTATAACAAGTATGAACAAAGGAATACAAGAGAGTGGTAGTGTGATTTTACCGAACCGGGCAAGTGAAGATAATTGATATCACAATGGAATGCCAATCACCAAGGGACACAATATGAACACGAGATTTATCCCCGAGGTTCACGTGCTTGCCGGCACGCTACGTCCTCGTTGTGTCGACCAAGGCTTCGTGGTTCGGTGGCTAATCGGTATCACACACCGAGCTCTCCACAAGAGCGCCACAAGAACCTACCCCAAGCAATGGTAACTCAATGACACGCGCAATTTACTAGGAGTTACCTTTGGCTCTTCGCCGGGGAGGTACAAGCCCCTCACAAAGTCGTTGGGATGGCCACGAACAATCACCAACTCGTGCCGATCCTCCTCCGCTGCCACCAAGCCGTCTAGGCACCGGCAAGTGCCAAGAGTAAAAAGAAATCCGCAGCAACAATCACCAAGATGCCTCTAGAATGCAAGATCACAATGCAAGCTCTTGGTTTCACTCGATCTCACTTGGATTCGCACTAACAATCAAAGAGATCGGAGGGAGGGATTAGATCTTGCTCAAGAGGATGTTCAAGAGGTTAGAAAGTCAAGAGAGTCTCCCCAAACGCGGCCACGACCTATATATAGAGAGGAGAGGACGGCAGCCCGACCCCCACCTTCTGCGCTTGGTCGGTAGTACCGACCCTCCTGGGCGTACTACCGGCTTAGTCAAACTAGCCGTTTACTCACATCCCGCTGATTAAGGCGAAGCACCCGACTCTTGGTCGGTACCTCCGAGGTCGGTAGTACCGGCCCTATGGCGGTACTACCGACAGGCTACTTTTAGATCTGCACAGAACGGATTAAAAACATCCTCCAGACCTTGGAACTACCGACCCCTGCGGTACTTCCGAGCCCGGTGGTACCGACCCTATGGCGGTACCACCGCCAGGTCAACTTCCACTCAACTCAGAGAGCTCCGCAAACTTGCCATCACCGGCCTGGTCGGTACCACCGGGCGCGGTAGTACCGAGGTTATGCGGTACTACCGGTAGGCCTTTTCAAACACACAAGAGCTCTGCAAAACGCCTCATGGCCACGGTACCACCGACCCCCGGTCGGTACCACCGCCGGCGGTAGTACCGAGCTTATAGCGGTACCACCGCCAGGCCAAAAACGCCCCAACACAGAGAAGGCTGCACGCAGCACCTATGGGCGGTACCACCGACCCCCTGGTCGGTACCACCGACCATACACAGAAAACTTCATTTTCTTCCCTGTGTTGATCCAAAACTACTCCAACAACTTCTCCTTTGCAAATGTGCTAACACCACCAAGTGTACACCACCTGTGCAAGTGTGTTAGCATTTTCAAAACATTTTTCAAAGGATTTATCGCCTCATTTTAGTTATGTCATATGCAAATGCAACTAGAGGCAACTTGATAACCGTATACTATGAATTTCTCCTCTTGATAGTACGGCTATCTATCCTAAATACACTCACACCCTCTATGGTGTCTTGAGTGCCAAAAACAAAAGAGCCTATTGGTTACCTTGCCTTGAGCTCTTTTATTTTCCTCTTTCTTCTTTTCTTCTAGTGAAGATATGGACCATCTTACGACCAATCACTTGATCATTGCATCACATGTCCATCATCATGCTTCACTTGAGCCATGGACCACCTTTTGCTAATCAACACTTAATGACAAAGGTTAGTCCAATGGGTTTCATCAATTATCCAAAACCAAACTTGGGCTTTCAATCTCCCCCTTTTTGGTAATTGATGACAACCCTCATACAAGATATTATGATAAAGATTTGAGACACCAAGTAGTATTTGCTCCCCCTACATATGTGCTATAGAGTTTGGTTCGAGGTTCGGCACATATGCATGGATATAAATTTTGGGTGAGCAATTACTAACTTGTGATACTAAGGTTTAAAGAATGGACCTTTGAAGCGCGATACCAATCGGAGTGCAAAACTCATGATCATCCTTAGCACCATAATGAACTAGATACAACTTGTAAGCCAACTTTTAAGCAAATATATTGGCAAAAATGTTAAATTCCAAAAATCTAGTTCTATCCTATGCATGCTAGTACTTCATTTCATCATTCAAGTTCTAGTCTAGCAAGCAACACACAAGAGAGATACTACTTGAAAACACAAACTAATGCAAGACAATGCAAGCAAGCATATGTAAGATGCACATTGCAAATGCATTCAATCAAGTTCATAGGCTTGCTCCCCCTACTTGTGTGCTTAAAAATTTTATCCCTTTCTTTTCATAAATCTTTCTCATTGTGCAACTTCTTCTCTTCTTCTCCCTTTTTGCATATCTTTTATGCCATTTTTCTCCCCCTTTGTCATCAATGACCACAAAAGGTGAGTTTTTCATTTGTAAAGCATGGGAGTAGAAATTGATCAAATTGTGGTTCAACTATAAACAATTGCATACCATATATAGCACGGTTTGCTCTAGAGTAAGCTTCTTCACACATCTTGCAATGGTTATCTTACTCATGTCGGTTATATACTTCAATGCTCATGTTTATAGTCAAACACTAGGATTGCAAGCCCATAAACATGTCATATGCCACCACTAGATCATAACAATCATAGAAGCAATAGTGGTACCATACCAACATCAAAGTCATTTGATTTTCAATGAATGAGGTCCAAAACCTACTAGATATGCCTAGATGCTCTAAACAAGTCCTTAGCAAGGTATGAGATGCAAATGTCAAACAATAATACCTTTGCTTTGGCTTGGAGGAGAGGCAAGTCATATAAGTGGGGTGCATTATCAACACATATTTGAGAAATCTAGTATGTTCAACTCATTCCTTAGCTTGCAAAACCTCTTCTCATCAAGTGGCTTAGTGAATATCCGCAAGTTGATCATCGGTCCCAACACTCTCAATAGATATATCTCCCTTTTTTTGATGATCTCTAATGAAGTGGTGCCTAATGTCAATGTGCTTGGTTCTTGAATGTTGCACCGGGTTGTTTGTGAGCTTCACCGCACTTTCATTGTCACATAGCAATGGCACTTGTTTGAATTTTATTCCAAAGTCCTTCAAGGTTGCCCTCATCCATAGGAGTTGTGCACAACAACTACCGGCACTAATATATTCGGCTTCGGCGGTAGAGAGTGCCACACTATTTTGTTTCTTTGAAGACCAAGATACAAGTGACCTTCCCAATAATTGACATGTGCCCGATGTGCTCTTTCTATCAACCTTGCAACCCGCATAATCGGAATCGGAGTACCCAATTAATTCAAAGTTTGCTCCTTTGGGGTACCACAACCCAACATTTTGTGTAGCCTTCAAGTACCTCAAGATTCTCTTTGTTGCCTTCAAATGACTCTCTCTTGGAGAAGCTTGGAATCTTGCACACATGCACACACTAAACATGACATCCGGCCTTGAAGCGGTCACATAGAGTAAGCTTCCAATCATAGACCGATACAACTTTTGATCCACCATGTTGCCACTAGCATCACCATCCAAGTGTCCATTTGTTCCCATTGGTGTACTAATAGCTTTTGCATCATTAAGACCAAACTTCTTGAGCATATCTTTGATGTACTTGCCTTGACTCACAAAAGTACCATTCTTCATTTGCTTGATTTGAAGACCAAGGAAGTAACTAAGCTCTCCAATCATGGACATTTCAAACTCTTTTGCCATCATATTTCCAAACTCTTCACAAAAATCTTGGTTGGTTGAGCCAAATATGATATCATCAACATAGATTTGCAACACAAACAAGTCATTCCCTATCTTCTTGGTGAAGAGAGTGGTGTCAACCTTTCCCATTTTGAACCCTTTGGATAGAAGGAAATTCCTCAATCTTTCATACCATGCCCTTGGAGCTTGCTTTAAGCCATACAATGCTTTTCTCAACTTGTAGACATGGTTGGGCTTCTTTTCATCTTCAAAACCGGGAGGTTGCTCAACATATACCAACTCATTGATGTAGCCATTGAGAAATGCACTCTTTACATCCATTTGATATAGCTTGATGTTATGAGCACAAGCATAAGCTAATAGGATTCTAATTGCTTCCAATCTTGCAACCGGTGCATATGTCTCTCCAAAGTCAAGCCCTTCAATTTGAGTGTAACCTTGTGCTACCAATCTTGCTTTGTTTCTCACCACTAGGCCATCTTGATCTTGCTTGTTGCGGAATACCCATCTAGTACCAATAACATTATAGCTCTTAGGCCTCTCAACCAATTCCCAAACTTCATTTCTTGTGAAGTTGTTTAGCTCTTCATGCATGGCATTAACCCAATCAACATCCTTCAAAGCTTCTTCAATCTTGGTTGGTTCAATAGTTGACACAAATGAATAGTTCCCACAAAACATTGCCAATCTTGATCTTGTTTGAACACCACTTTGAATGCCACCAATAACCAAATCTAAGGGATGATCTCTTGCTATACTTGAAGGTTGAAGCACTTGATTCGCATTGCTTGTACTCGGTTGATCCGCTTGTTGCACATTGGGAGATGATGAACTAGCCACTTGTTGATTTTGTACTTGAGAATCACTATCTTGCTCATTTGGGATGGTGACCACTTGCTCTTTGTCATCTTCAACATCAATCACTTCTCTTGGCCTAATATCACCAACATCCATGTTCTTCATTGCATTCACCAAATGAGTGCCTCTCACATCATCTAAGTTCTCATTTTCATCTTGAGATCCATTGGTTTCATCAAATTCTACATCATGAACTTCTTCAAGTGTTCCACTAGCCAAGTTCCATACTCTATATGCTTTGCTTGTAGTTGAATATCCAAGTAGGAACCCTTCATCACATTTCTTGTCAAACTTGCTCAATCTTGTGCCCTTCTTCAATATATAGCACTTGCAACCAAATACTCTAAAGTATGCAATATTGGGCTTTCTTCCATTCAATAGCTCATATGGTGTCATTTCCAACATAGGATGGCAATATAGTCGGTTGCTAGAGTAGCAAGCCGTGTTGATAGCTTCGGCCCAAAAGATTGACTCACATTGTATTCACTAAGCATGGATCTTGCCATATCAATCAAGGTTCTATTCTTTCTTTCAACTATCCCATTTGATTGAGGAGTGTACTTTGCCGAGAATTGATGCCTAATGCCAAAATCATCACATAGCTCTTCAATTCTTGTGTTCTTGAACTCACTCCCATTGTCACTTCTCACTTTCTTGATAGTTGTCTCAAACTCATTTTGACTTCTCTTGACAAAAGATTTGAATGTAGCAAATGTTTCACTTTTGTCACCAAGAAAGAATACCCATGTGTATCTAGTGAAGTCATCCACAATCACATAACCATATTTATTGCCACCAATGCTAGTGTATGTAGTTGGCCCAAATAAATCCATATGCAATAGCTCAAATGCTTTAGTAGTGCTCATTTCACTTTTCATAGGGTGAGTATTTCCAACTTGTTTGCCGGCTTGACAAGAGCTACAAAGTTTATCCTTCTCAAACACAACATCTCTCAAGCCCTTAACTAAGTCATATTTGATCAATCTATTTAGTTGCTTCATCCCAACATGACCAAGCCTTCTATGCCATAGCCAACCCATACTAGACTTAGTGATCAAGCATGTTGTCAATTGAGTTTCCTTTGCATCAAAATCAACTAAGTATAGGTTTCCATATCTAAATCCTTTGAATGCTAGGTTGGTTCCATCATTACTAGTGATCATCACATTATCAACACCAAAGTTGCAATTGAAACCAAGATCACATATTTGAGCTACCGATAGCAAGTTGAAGTTCAAGCTCTCTACTAGCAAGACATTTGAGATGCTCAAGTCATTGGATATTGCAATCTTACCAAGTCCCTTGACCTTGCCTTCACTATTGTCCCCAAATGTGATGCTATCCACTTTGAAGTCTTCTTCATTTGTGTTGATTGAGTTGAACATTCTAGAATCCCCGGTCATATGTTGAGTACACCACTATCAAGCACCCAATGCCTTCCTCCGGCTTTGTAATTGACCTACAAGAAGATTCAATGTTTAGGTACCCAAATCTTGTTGGGTCCTCCAAGGTTAGTGACTAAGCTCTTTGGTACCCAAATGGCTTTCTTCTTTGAGCCCTCCTTAGGTGTACCAACAAACTTAGCTCTTACACTATTAACACCCTTGTAAAGCACATAACAAGAATCAAACTTAATTGATTTACCAAGGTTGGTTGGTTTGTTCTTGTTTAGGTTCTTTTTATAGCAATTATGCTCGGTATGCCCGGATTGCTTGCAATTTATGCAATAGCGTCCATTGCCCTTCACAAAACTAGTCTTGTGAGGAGCAAAGGCCGCCTTGCCCTTCTTGGGGGTATAGCCAATCCCTTCTTTCTCATGGGAAAATCTTTGGCCACCCAAGCACTTAAGCAAGCGGGCATCTCCACCATAGGCTTTGCCTAAGGCACAAGTGAGCTTATTCACCTCTTTCTTTAAGGTTTCATTTTCCACTATTAATGATGCATCACAAGTAAAACCATCTTTTATGTTTGAGTTAGATGCATCGGTGGAGCATGAACTAGATGAAGCATTGGGAGGTGCAATGACAATAGGTGTGTAAAATGTTTCATTGATTAAGTCACATGTTATACCTATGTCACATGTTTGAGCAATGTCCTCAATCTTGGTTTGATGAGTGAGGAGAGAGGAGTGGGCTTCTTCAAGCCTAGTGTGAGCTTTATCAAGCTTCTCATGGGCTACCCTAGCCTCTCATGAGTTAGCTTGAGCTCATCAAGAGATTGCTCAAGAAGGCTAACCTTCATGCGCAATTCCTTGCACTCCTTCCTCTTCTTCTCAAAGCAAACATGAGCTTGCTCAAACATGTCCATAAGTTCTTCATTAGTGTATTCATTTTCATTATCATCATCATCATCATCATAGGAAGGTATCTTGGATGGCCTTGCCATCAAGCATGTAGATGGAGTGTCAAAGATAGAAGGCTTTTGTTGATAGCAATACTTGCAAGTGCCTTCTTCTTCATCTTGTTGTGCTCTTCATCATCACTATCGGATGATGCATCACTATCCCATGTCACAACATAGGATCCACCTTTCTTTTCCTTGGTGAAAGAGAGCTTCTTCTCCTTCTTTTCCTTCTTGTCCTTCTTCTTCTTTGCTTCATCATCATTGTCACTATTTTGAGGACAATCGGCTATCATGTGATCTTCACTCTTGCACTTATAGCATCTTCTCACATAGCCCTTGTTCTTGTTGTTGTCCCTTCTCTTTCTTGCACCATAGCCTTTCTTCTTCATGAATCTTCCAAACTTCCTTACTAGAAGTGCCATGGCCTCATCATCATCACACTAGAATCTTCATCTTCACTATCACTTGATTCTAGCTTGCCTTGCCCTTGCTCTTGCTCTTGGATGAAGAAGTGGCTTTGAATGCCAAGCTCTTCTTCTTCTTCTCTTCCTTCACCTCCTCATCATCACCACCATCATTGTATTGATCTTCGGTCATTACATCACCAAGGACTTCATTTGGTGTCACATTTTGCAATCCTCCTCTCATGATGATGGCCCTCAATGTCTTGAATCGCTTGGGCAAGCAACTCAAGAACGGTGGGTGAAGTCTTCATCCTTCACTTTCTCTCCCAAACTCTTGAGATCATTTATGATGCATTGGAGCCTATAGAACATCTCCGGGATTGTTTCATCCTCTTTCATCTTGAAGCTAGCTTGTGACTTATCTTTGAGCATGTACAATTTTGCACTTTTTACCGTTGAAGTGCCCTCATATGTTTCTTCTAGTCTTGCCCATACTTATTTGCCTTCTCAAGATCTTTGATTTGCTCAAACACTTTTGGATCAATGCCATTGTATATAGTGTTGAGCGCCATTGTGTTGCATTGCTTGCTTTCACACTCTCTAGGGGTGGGGGCTTCTTCATTGACAATAACATAACCATCTTGTGTGACCTCCCACACCCTATCATTGATGGAGCCAAGGTACATCTTCATCTTTCTCTTCCAATAATCAAAAGATGACCCATCAAAGTACGGTGGTTTGCCCCCAACATGGTTGAACACAATTTGAGCCATATTTGCACCGTAGGTTGTTAAGCCTTTGAATCAAACGGTGTTTGGCTCCGATACCACTTGAAAGGTCCTAATTGGCTAGAGGGGGGTGAATAGCCTAATTTAAAATTCTACAAAGCACTAGAGCAATTTGTTAGACAATAACAAAGCGATAAATGCGGTTGCGCTAGCTCTATGTCAAATGCAGCCACCTATTTGCAAGTCTAGTTAATTATGATCTCTAAGGTACACAAGGACTAAGTCACTACTTTACTAAACTAGTGAGCTACACAAGAGAGCTAGCAAAACTAAACTAGTTACACTAGCAAAGCTACTACTATTATTAACAAGGGAAACAAGTTACTCTATAACAAGTATGAACAAAGGAATACAAGAGAGTGGTAGTGTGATTTTACCGAACCGGGCAAGTGAAGATAATTGATATCACAATGGAATGCAATCACCAAGGGACACAATATGAACACGAGATTTATCCCCGAGGTTCACGTGCTTGCCGGCACGCTACGTCCTCGTTGTGTCGACCAAGGCTTCGTGGTCGGTGGCTAATCGGTATCACACACCGAGCTCTCCACAAGAGCGCCACAAGAACCTACCCCAAGCAATGGTAACTCAATGACACGCGCAATTTACTAGGAGTTACCTTTGGCTCTTCGCCGGGGAGGTACAAGCCCTCACAAAGTCGTTGGGATGGCCACGAACAATCACCAACTCGTGCCGATCCTCCTCCGCTGCCACCAAGCCGTCTAGGCACCGGCAAGTGCCAAGAGTAAAAAGAAATCCGCAGCAACAATCACCAAGATGCCTCTAGAATGCAAGATCACAATGCAAGCTCTTGGTTTCACTCGATCTCACTTGGATTCGCACTAACAATCAAAGAGATCGGAGGGAGGGATTAGATCTTGCTCAAGAGGATGTTCAAGAGGTTAGAAAGTCAAGAGAGATCTCCCCAAACGCGGCCACGGCCTATATATAGAGAGGAGAGGACGGCAGCCCGACCCCCACCTTTCTGCGCTTGGTCGGTAGTACCGACCCTCCTGGGCGGTACTACCGGCTTAGTCAACTAGCCGTTTACTCACATCCCGCTGATTAAGGCGAAGCACCGACTCTTGGTCGGTACCTCCGAGGTCGGTAGTACCGGCCCTATGGCGGTACTACCGCAGGCTACTTTTAGATCTACACAGAACGGATTCAAAAACATCCTCCAGACCTTGGAACTACCGACCCTGGTCGGTACTTCCGAGCCCGGTGGTACCGGCCCATGGCGGTACCACCGCCAGGTCAACTTCCACTCAACTCAGAGAGCTCCGCAAACTTGCCAATCACCGGCCTTGGGTCGGTAGCACCGGGCGTACTACCGAGGTTATGGCGGTACTACCGGTAGGCCTTTTCAAAAACACACAGAGAGCTCTGCAAAACGCCTCATGGCCACGGTACCACCGACCCCGGTCGGTACCACCGCCGGCGTAGTACCGAGCTTATAGCGTTACCCCGCCAGGCCAAAAACGCCCCAACACAGAGAAGGCTGCACGCAGCACCTATGGGCGGTACCACCGACCATCCTGGTCGGTACCACCGACCATACACAGAAAACTTCATTTTCTTCCCTGTGTTGATCCAAAACTACTCCAACAACTTCTCCTTTGCAAATGTGCTAACACCACCAAGTGTACACCACCTTGTGCAAGTGTGTTAGCATTTTCAAAACATTTTTCAAAGGATTTATCGCCTCATTTTAGTTATGTCATATGCAAATGCAACTAGAGGCAACTTGATAACCGTATACTATGAATTTCTCCTCTTGATAGTACGGCTATCTATCCTAAATACACTCACACCCTCTATGGTGTCTTGAGTGCCAAAAACAAAAGAGCCTATTGGTTATACCTTTGCCTTGAGCTCTTTATTTTCCTCTTTCTTCTTTTCTTCTAGTGAAGATATGGACCATCTTACGACCAATCACTTGATCATGCATCACATGTCCATCATCATGCTTCACTTGAGCCATGGACCACCTTTTGCTAATCAAACACTTAATGACAAAGGTTAGTCCAATAGGTTTCATCAATTATCCAAAACCAAACTTGGGCTTTCAGACAGGAAGTTTTTGCTTATGTCTTGTATCGTGCGGCGGATTAAGTCATGAGTAAAAATAGTTATCGGCTCTGTTAGATTTGGCAGATCTAATAGATTCATTAAGTTACCATGTGTTACGTGCTTTATTTATTTAATTCCTGTAACACTTTTTGCCCAATCTAGATTGATCTTCGTTCGGCTTTGTCGCACGAGTTTGTTTGTGCCTTGCTAATTATAAGATTATAATGGTCGAACTGACTTTCAATCTAGATTGTTGCATGTTGTGGGTTCATGCATGTCGATCATGTTTAGGCTTTAATAGAGCTGGGTGCCGTGCGGCAGGTGCAGGTTTTAGATTAGTTTAATCATGCTTGGCTTGTATGTTTCTTCTTCATGGACCCCAGTTCGGCTAGTTTGCCGATTTTGGTTAAGTTTACACGAGTAATGAGTTTTTATAGATCTGTCCAGATGTACGTGTGCTTTTAGCTTCTTATAATTAGATCGTATCATGCGGTGGATTAATCTAATTATAAGGAGTGGTGTAGATTTATAGCAAGTGGTATCATGCGGTGGATTAGCTTTGCTTGAGTTTACACCTGACGGGTTTATGAAGGCTGGACGTGCGGCAGACTAGCTGGATTAGCCTATGCATATGTCATCCGAATAGATTTATATTTGCAAATTGCCCTTTATTTTCTTGTTACTTATGCGTTCGACATTCAATATGTTTACAAGCTTTATCTTTTATGCTTGCCGAATGACATTACAAATCTGCTCCGACAAACAACTTCTATAGCTGTGTGCCATCGTGATTGGCTTTCAAAGCCGTACATATGGAACTGTCTGGTCTCACCCGGCATGTTCCAAGGTATTCTCACACTTTTATCCCTTGTTGGTTTTCAGGTCAAACCGATTGGCACGTCTCCGGATTCAGTACGCTCCGGGCACCCGATTGAAGCTAGCCTCGTTCGGCTTGCTGTGTGCCTTGACGCGAGGTGTCACGTTTTGCGTCAACACACTTTTTGGAACGCCTGGTGGGACCACTTCATTTCAAGATGCCTGAGATCAATGAAGATCAAGTTTTCGATGTGACCATAGACGATTTGCCGCTGGAATCAAAGGATCTGGTACAGCGAGCGTGTGACGAATTCCAGCGCAAATGCCTGGAAACTTTCTCCAAGAATAAGAGCGGCAAGGTCTATCAGAAGCAGACGTTCCCGAAGGTTGTTCCTCATCACCAGCCTGAGCTGCCTGACGGTAGCGAAGAAGCGGCTCTCCAGAAGATGGCGGAAGTGATGCATAGGATCGTGTCAGGAGCCGTGACCAATCATCAGTCGGCTTTCTTGAACACCTTTCGTGCCATCATGGTCGATACTTTCGGTCCAAACGCAGATAAGTACTTTGAAGAAACTGCTGGTCCGGTGCAGAGACCGTTGTTGTTCCAAGTACCTCAACGACGGAGGATTGCCGAAAACAGTGGAGCTGGCCCAAGCACAGGAGGGGTGGTTTCTCAGGAGATGCAACGACCTCCCCAAACCTATGGCCAGCTCGCGTTCGGCACAACGAGGAATATCCCACAGTCTGCTTCTAGAGTGTCTCCTGTAGCAAACAGGATACAGAAAGATATGTTTGGAGATGGATATCGGGAGTTTATAGACTATAACTCGATCAATGCTCTTCCGAATCCAGGCTACGGGAGTTCAGCAGGATTACATACTGGGGGGCAAGCACAAACAACTCCTAATTCAAATGTTGACCTCATCATGCATAAAATGGCTGATATGATGCAGAATCAGTTCGGCCTAAAGCCAAAGAATCAAACATACACATACAAGTCTCCTTACCCAGAGTGGTACAATCGGGTGGCTCTTCCTCCGAGAGTCAAGCCTCCTACTGACCTTACCAAGTTCTTGGGCCAAGATGACACCAGTACGAGGGAGCATATCAGCCGTTACTTAATGCAGCTTGGTGAAGCATCGGCAGATGAAGCTTGGAGGATTCGATACTTCCCGTTGTCGTTGACAGGACCAGCCTTTTCTTGGTTCGCCCCTCTGCCGGCAAATTCTATCAATACATGGGCAGAGCTGGAGCAGAAGTTCCACTCATATTTCTTTACGGGAACCAGTGAAAAGAAGTTGGTCGATCTCATGAGCTTAAGGATGAAACTTGGCGAAACGCCACAAGAGTATCTGCGCCGATTCAGGGAGACCAAAAATCTTTGCTATTCTTTGAACTTGCCGGATGACCAATTGCCGGGAATAGCTATAGCTGGCATGTTGTCGAGTATCAAGGAAAAGCTGTTCGGCATGGAGTTTGAGGATCTCGGGCAGTTATCACAAAGATTGGCGGCAATGAGCAATCAAGCTCAGGGATTCAAGAGGAACAATCAGTTCCAGAAAGGTGACATAGCTGCCGAGATGTATCAGGCTTTCCTAGAGGAAACATATGAATATGATGATAAAGACGAGGTGGCTGTAGCTGAGATAACCTGGTCTAAAGAACCGACTCAAGTCAATCAGCGGTGGCTGAGGCAACACAAAGGTACTTATGACTTTGATGTGTCCAAGTCAGACAAATTATTTGAGTACTTGTTGAAGGAGGGACGCATCAAGTTGCTAGAAGGTCATCCTATGCTGCTTCCTGAGGGCGTCAAAGACAAGAAGTATTGTGGTTTCCACAACACTAAGTCCCATTCCATAAATGATTATCGAGTGTTCATAGATCGGATCCAGAAGGCTATTCAAGGTGGACATCTGAGGTTTGATGGAAAGATGAAGATTGATGGTAGCCCTTTTGAGCAGAATACTGTGTCTTTCTCTGTTAAAATGATCAATGTAGCCGATCCTAGGGATAAGGGTAAGATGAAAGTTTTAACCTCTAATAGAGCGAGGGAAGCTGGCACTATTGATCCCGATCGGCAGATTACGAAAGGAGAGCTTCAGCAGAGAGTTCGGTTCCAAGATAGCCGAATTGAAACGGGTGGAACCTCTAGACCCAGAGTCACGACACGTATTCTATTGAACAAATGGTGTCGCGAACAGGAACGATATCAAAAGCAGAGGTTTTATGAAGAGCAAAAGTTCCTGGAAAAGCAGAGGAGGTACGAGGAAGAGATGTACCAAAAAGAACGAGAAGATGTGGAGGAGCAGGATCAATCTCATTGGGAATGCTCGTTCTTCCAGTATTGTTGGAACGAAGGCTTGAAGCTGTCTGTTAAGAACAATTGCCCTGAATGCAGTAATCAATACTCCGAGTACAGGCAATCTCGAGTCAACCGCCGTTCTGTCCATGAAAGGCTTGGAGCACGAATCCCCGAGGACGATCGACGCTTAAAAATAAATAATTCTGAGAATCGGCAGAGAAGATTTGCCGATCAAAGTTGGGCTCATACTGAAGAAGAAGAATACCGTGAGTATGTCTTGCAAAAAGGACAATGGTGCCCGCCAGGTTTAAGGAAGAGCCAGAAGAGGAGGGTGCAGCGCTTGAGGAACAGAGAGTTAGAACAAGCAGGCACCAAAACGAAACGAATTTGGCGTCCTAAAGAGAAGCCGGATGGAAATAATCATTCGGCTGATACGTGCATGGCGTTCTTTCTACCGTCAGAGTTCATAGCCCCTGAGAATCAAGATGTCCAAGACGAGACATATTCAGACTTCGATGAAAGTGAGTTTCAGGACTTGTTGGCTCATCTCGTTTTGGCTCAGAGGGCGGTATTTGATAAACCAATCAGGCATCGACACTTGAAGCCACTTTATATGAGAGGGTATGTCAATGGCAAGCCACTGACCAAGATGTTCATTGATGGAGGGGCTGCTATAAACATCATGTCGTATACCACCTTCAGAAAGCTCGGCATGACAAGTGAAGATTTATTGAAGACCGACATGGTATTGAGAGACTTTGCAGGCAATTCTTCTGATACTCGAGGGGCAGTCCATGTCGAATTAATGATTGGGTCTAAGACCTTGATCACTACCTTCTTCGTCATTGATGGCAAGGGGGCATACAGTTTGCTGCTGGGAAGAGATTGGATACATGCAAACTGTTGTGTGCCATCGACCATGCACCAGTTCCTCATCCAGTGGATTGGAGATGATATTGAGATCGTCCATGCTGATGATTCCGTAAGTATCGCTAATACAGAGCCCATCTACTGGGAGTATGAAGGTGTCGAGTGTTTCTCTGGGAAAGCTTGGGTAGCAGGTCCTGTGAATGTCTTCAACGAGGACCAACAGCAAATTCAGATAGTCGGCTCTCAGAGTAATTTTTAGAATCCAACTAATGGTAATGGAGAGAAGGATCGAGACCAAAGTTTCGTATCGGCTGACAAGGAATAAATTGTTGATAATGAAGCCGAAGTTGGATCGACGTGCACAAGTTTGGGTTTCGAGTATGTTTTGAAATTGACGAATTTCTGAAGGATTCTATTTACTTCTCCATTACTAGAAAAGGGATCAGAAGAGATTTATACAAGGTGGCGTATAACAGGAACTTTTAGTGAAATTGAAGATTTATGAAAGACACTTCTACGACTTGATAATTGTTTCGGGTTGTAGGTAACGGCCGATGGTCTTATAATAGAATCGGCCCTTATTTTTTGAAGCTTAAAAGATAAGATATGTAGCATTTTACCTTAGCCAAAAATGTCAGACCCCAGGAAAGGGTATTCGGCTGTAACAAAATTTTGATTCATATGTGCTGCTTGACAGATTAAAGCTTCGGCACTATTTGTTAAAAGCCGAACGCATGAAGATTATGTAACTCAGGGAATGTTTTATACAGCCGATGTAAAAGCATCGCCTTTAGCAGAAAAAAATGTTTCGCATGTGTTAAGCTATAGCCGATATTTTATTTATATCGCCTTTAGTACAAGTTCGTGACCTTGGTAACCCTAGCATTTTTTAAGTTAGCAGGTTTATCGAGGAAAGAGAAAGGTGGAGTGCAGTAAATGCAATGCCGAGTGACATGACGTGTCGAGAATGGGATTTAGTCGGCTAAGATGACGTCATACATTCGGCAAGTGTTCTTCTGAAGAAATGTTGTGAACAAGGAAAGTCATTGAGGAGTGAAAAATCAACATTGTTCAGGAAGAGAGCGAGTTCATCTGCTGCAAACTTCAATTGCAGGATCTATCCTGGAGTACAGTTTACTCTTGAGATGGTTTATTCAAGAAAACTAAGAATCGGTGTTTTCAGCGAAGGACGATACTATGACCGATAGGAGCTTCAGAATTTTCGAAGTCGTCCGGAAGAGCATCTGCATAACCGGTTGATAAAAGGGTAGTATTCTTAAGACAAGAACTTATCACCACCAGTGAGGGAGGGCCCCAACATACACGCCTTGGATGACGGTATGGTTTGTATGGCCATCCGAAGCCTCGGGACATATACTTTTGATAACGACGGTCATTTTATGTGGGGATGACTGGTAAAGGAAAATGTGTTAGGTGGGTACAAGCTCGGTCAAAGGGAGAGTCTAGTGAAGATTTCAAAAAAACATGTGGCCTCATCCTGAAGGGAAAGATTTGTAAGGCAAGTTGTTTGGTTGAAGCTGGAAAGGATGACCTGCTAAGGTCGAATTTATAGGACCAAGACTTGCACGTTGGAAGACCAAGCACCAGATTGGGGTTTCCACGTCTTATGGACCGTTGTTAGGCCGAGTTGGATTTCTGACGATTGGAAAAGGTTGTGACTCCAGAATCAGAAGGCTGATAGAGTTCGGTTAAAAGTTGTTCTAACTAGTAATTTGGGAACTCATGTTACCAATTGGCATTGAGAGCAAAGAACTAGGAATCGGAAAATCCCTTAAGAAATACTACCTTAGTGTCATCATAGATCGGTAAGCCGAGAGAAGGATTGAGTGCTTTGGATCCAGAATGGCTGGTTACAACAATTGCCTGCGAAGCAAAGGTATCTAAAGCGATTGTCAGCAATAGCCGATGTGGTAAGCATCGCCGCTAGAATAAAATGAGAATTAATGATTGATGCAGAGCATACATTGATCTCGAGGGACCAATCACATATTGATTTTAGGAAGATGAACAAAGGGACTTCTTATTTACAAAATAAATTACAATGAGAGATCAGTTCATCCATTCTATCCTATTTCTAATTGGGAGGTCAAAGTCAAAGGAATCGGCTAGATCTATTCCAGCTTCTTTCATGTCATCAACAGAGTGTGCCACCCTGAATTCTAATTCTTGCTCGCAAACGTCGAAGTGACGGTAATCAGCACCGGAGTGGATCCGAACAGCGTTGAAGGCGAGTGCTGCGCCGTAACCCATGCCAGCCCTGGAGATGTCGGGAAGAATCCGGTTGACCTCGTTCACCCGCCTCAGAGCCGATGTGCCTGGCACATTAGCTGTAATGGCAAGATCGGCAATGGCGGATTCGAGGGAGTGAAGCTTAGCCTCCAGAGCTGAAGAGGAGGAAGGATCAGTAAAACAGGAAGGAAGAATAGGGAAAGAGCAATGGAAGAATACTTACTGATGGCCTGCTCTTGAGCGGCATCACGCTCTCGAGAGATTCGGGTAATCTCCCGATTCCTCCTTTCTAGATCAATTTGAAGATCTGTGACTACGACGGCGACGGGAGTGAGAGCGAGTACGGCGGGCGCGAGGCCATCATGACCTTGCATCTGCGCCACTGTGAGCACTGCAGCTACAATTGTGTGTTGTCCCATCATCAGGCCTGCACCACAACAGTTTTTGCACGTGAGAGAGGACGCGCGAGCGCGGGATAGAGCCGACAAGCGATAAATTTCGCGATAGCAAGTCCGCACGCGGCATCCCTGGATAGCAACTTGGGATAAATAACAAACTGGTTTGAGGTGTTATTGGAATTTTTTTTTATGATTTTATTAAATTTATAAGTATAGAAATCTCATTTGAGAAGTTGTCAGACATGCTGACTTGGCCAACTCACTTCCTAGTTTGTCCTGCCCCCCCTTGTCGCTATGTTCGCTGGAGAAAAAAAAAGAAAAAGAAAAAGAGAGAGAGAGAGAAAAAGCGACCCGGGCCTCCGTCTTGCTGCCTTGTTGGGCCGTGTCCGCTACGCGCGCGAGGCGGGAGGCTGCTGCTGGGCTTCCCCTCAACACCCCTAAAAACTCGGAAAGATTGGCGGTTACGTTTCCAACCCACCCTCATTTCTATTCGAATTTCGAATCGTTCACCCTGACGGCGGCGAGGAGACGGCGACAACTGGGCGAGAGGCACGCGTCTGCACTAGGTCTTCGTCGTGCCCTTCACCGGCGACGAGCATCCGGCAGGTACATCCGTCTCTTCTGTTCCCTTCCCTTCCTGCTGTGCGAAACCGAGCGCCCTGAACCCTAATGCAAGCTATTTGTACACGCATGTCAGTCCGCTCCTGCTTTGGCCCTGGCCGCAGTCGCCTCCGGCGAAATCTACGGCTTCCTGGATAGAATGCAGAAGCTCTCTGAGCTAAGGAGCCTCAGTATCTTCCGATCCCTCGTTGGATCCACCTCGACGGCCATGAAGGCTGCGAACCCCAAACCCTCGCACATGGCGCCGTCCAGGCACGCGGACGAGAGCGGGCAGCTCCAGCTCGTAGACGCCGACAGGGTCGAGGACGACGAGGAGTGCTTCGAGTCCATCGACAAGCGTACGTCGCGCCCTCTTCCTTCCCTTCTGGCCTCCCGCATTACTTGTTCCGCGCGCGCGGCTTCCTATCCTGCCACCCTGATCGATGCTGCAGTCGCTTCTGGGTTCGCAAATTTCGGTCCGAGTTGTTGGTGTCGCTTCGAAGCGAAGTTGGTGTGATTTGTGCTTGGGGTCTGCATTCGTTTGTTTTTGTTGGGCGCGCGAGTTGGGGTTTTGCGTTCCTTTTGATTCCTCCAAAATTAGTTGGGGGGTTTTGCTGATCATGGCATGGGTTTGTGGGGTTCTAGTATTTCCCACGTTTGATCGAAATCCTGCGGTTAGTTCGTTTTAATCAGTGTGTGCCTGTGTGGTACAGGTACCCTTGCTTCTGCATAGATTGGTCTGAATTTGGTTTCAGTCTAAGTTAACGACCTCGCTCTGTCAAAATGGTCAGCAAAGTGCAGTAGAATTCGAAATTAGATCGTTCTATCCTGGCACTTTTGTGTCGACACTTTTTGCTAGCAATTATTATTTCCGTTTGTGTCGTACCTCGCTGATCGATCGATGCTCCAGTCGCCGAGGATGGCGGATCGCTTCTGCGTTCTGCCGTTTCGCTTTCGGATTCGGGAACTTCGGTCCGTCTTGGTGCTGCTTCGAAGTGAAGTTAGTGTGATTTGAGCTCGGTCTCGGAATTTGTTGGGTTTTGTGCGTGGTGAGGTTTTGCGCCCTTTCTGATTCCTTAAATATTCGAGGGTTTTGGGAATAAACTAGTGTTTGCGTCGTGGCATATAAATCGGCGGGGTTAGTTTTCCCCACGTTTGATTGAAGTCCTGCGGTAATAAGTTTGTTTTAATCAATGTATGCTGCCACTAATTATGCATAGATTGATCTAAATTTAGCCTTGATCTGAGCTCATGAGTTTATTCCATCAAAATGATGAGCAAAATCCAGTGGGATTGGATATTAGCTCGTTCTGTCGGTGGACTTTTGTGAATACTCGTAGCTTTTTTTTCTAGAAATTATTACAAAGATGATTTGGTGCACTTGGGACACTCAGAGTTTTAGGCTTGGGTTCATATTCTGTTGGGAAACAGGATTCACGTTGTCTTGTCTTTTCTGTTTTTGTTGTCCTATGCTGTTAACTTGAGTTATCAGCATAAATAGTTCCTGCACCCAAGCTAATCTGTGTTGCATGCATCTGTTTGGCACAGTGATCTCTCAGGGGATAAATGCAGGAGACGTGAAGAAGCTGCAGGATGCAGGGATTTACACTTGCAATGGGCTAATGATGCATACTAAGAAGGTTCTGAACTACGCATCCCAATTCCCAAAACTTGTTCTGTCTGTCTGAATTCTTGTTGCACAGTACTTAAACTGATATCTTGTTTGTGGCACTTGCATGCTTGCTACCCTGCTTTCATTTGTTCAATATTATGAACATATAGCTATTGTTCTAATCTACGGATCGTCTTGCAGAACCTTACAGGAATCAAAGGTTTATCTGAAGCAAAAGTTGATAAGATCTGCGAGGCAGCTGAAAAACTTCTGGTCTGATCCTTTAAGTCGGTTTTGCTAACTAAACTTCCATGCAACCAGTTCTGTACGATATGGTATCTTGAAATTTTCTTCTTGTTTTTGTCACAGAATCAGGGCTTCATGACAGGAAATGATCTCCTTCTTAAGGTAAGAAAATTGCATTTAAGATGCTTATCAGTGTATGGTTTACCAGTTTGCTATCTCTGAAGAGTGATAACCAATGCTTGACTGCTTGTAGTATGTAAACTAAATGGCAAAGGTTTTAGTTATCGAATCTGGTTGAGCACTTTTAATTACTTCTCATATGTGTTGTCCTTAAAGGCTGTTTGATTTATTTTGGCTTATTTGAAGCGGAAGTCTGTTGTTCAGATTACAACGGGGAGCCAGGCACTTGATGAGCTACTTGGCGGTAATATATCTGAAATCTGTCATGTGATCAATCATGCCATTATATTATATTAGTCTCATAGATGGACATGTTTAATTTTGAAGGAGGGATTGAAACACTTTGCATCACTGAGGCGTTCGGGGAGTTCCGGTATGTTGATGTTCTTGTTCCTGTTGTTTCTTTTTCTCTGAAGTTCTGCTGCAAGAGCCATATTATGTATTTAGTTGATATTTATGATATGGGGCCACACTTGTAATAAATGTATTTAGCTCAGTTATGTATTACTGTATTTAGGTTGATGCTACAACCTTCTGAACCCTCATGTACTGCCTTTTTTCTGTTCTCATCTTCCAGATGTATTGCTGGCACTAGCAGTGCATTTTACAGTTTCTAATCATGTTTTTGCTTAATGTGAAGTGATTCGTTAATTGCTAGCACTAAGGTGGGATCTTTGTTTTCTCTAAAGTGAACAGTAAACGAAACAATTCTTTGTTCTATACTGTTGCTGGGATTGGGAGCAATTTGCCACTGTATACAACACACAATTGCACACAAACCTCTTACATGCAAATGAAAGAAATGTCTTAAGTATTTACTGAGAATAGTCACAGTGAATGTTGACTTATGATGTGCTTTTGTAACTATATTTCTGAGTTCAGTTCTAGCTTTCTAGTTTGAAATATGTCATCTGGTTGTCCTGCAGGTCATGGAAGACCCAGTTGGCTCATACCCTATGTGTCTCCACTCAGGTTCATCCCTCGTATCAAGTTTTGTAGATAGCAGTAGACCATGGAACTATAGAAGCAATAGAATTTGAGGAAACAATTAAGCAACAAAACTACTTTCTTATTTCTGATTAATGAAATGCAGCTTCCAATTCACATGCATGGGGGGAATGGGAAGGTTGCCTACATTGACACTGAGGGAACATTGTATCTTTGGAATTTCATGAGTAACTTGTCAAGCTGATTCTCTCAAGAGTTTATATTTATCACTATCATCTCCAAATTGTTTCCTTAATGAAGTTTTCAGCCGACCTGAACGCATTGTGCCAATTGCTGAGAGATTTGGGATGGATGCCAATGCTGTTCTTGACAATGTATGAATTCCATGCATTTAACATTTCTTGTTTCTATTAGCCCATTCCACAACTAATAGACCGAATTGGCTGTTTCATTTTATGTCTGTTTCTGGTTAGATCATATATGCTCGTGCATACACCTATGAGCACCAGTACAACTTGCTCCTGGGCCTTGCTGCCAAGATGGCTGAAGAACCTTTCAGGCTTCTGGTAGGCATGAAACTGTAATGCACATTGAGTTTTGATAATCTCAGTTGTGCTCATATGGTATTTCTATCGTCCTGGAAACAGATTGTGGATTCTGTGATTGCACTCTTCCGTGTTGATTTCAGTGGCAGGGGTGAACTTGCAGAGCGCCAGATATTTTGTTCTGTATGTTTATCTAGTGATCTTGTCCTGAACCTAATTAAACACGGGATATTGCCTTTTAGGAATCTATTCTGTGTTATAATAAGAAACCATATGCTTGGTGCAGATAGTTTTGTTAAATTCAGAGCGGCACATTATATATTGTTGCAAATGTTCCATTGCTGTCATGGATATAGAGTAAACTGGCTGAAGGACGAAATGAGTTTATCAATATGTATCATTTTTTCTCTGCTCTGGATTTCTTATCACTGCTATATATGATTTAATATAAATTCAGCATGCCAAATTGAGAGGAGCAACTGAACAGAAAAACCTTTTGGAGGGTAAATTTCAACAAGCTGTGAATGAAAATGCAAAGCTTAAGTTGAAGCAGATTGATTGCTTGGAGCTCTGGCAAGGATTAGATTCGGAAATCTCCTCAACACAGACCTTGTCAGATCCATTGATAGAAACTCTGCGGCAGCTAGCTAGTCAGACAGAACAAAGTAATATTTATGGTGGCATTCTTCAAGGGAGAATTCAAAAGTTACTGGAAGATTTCACCCTTGCTGAAAATCACAAGGTTTGTCAACTATTGGTCCAGTTACAAAACTATTTACTATTGAAAAACAGTTGATGGCTTGCAAGCTTCCTTACTCATGATATTGTACTGGGCAGCAAGAGTTGCTTGAAAAGATTTTGAAGCTAGGATCAGATAATCAGGAGCTTCAAGGCCAAGTGCAGTCCCTAAAGGAAGTGTCTAAAAATTCTGAATTTCTCCATGGAGAGATAAGTAAGCCTGACCAGCAAGTTAACGTACATGAGAACCAGATTAATCAGCTCTGTAGTGTTTTGAATGAGAAGGAGCAACTCTGTAGTTGCACTCTAGAAAGAGAGAAGAGGTTGGAAGACCAGAAATTACAGGTTTGTGCTTATTAGATCTTTTAAATCTTTAAGGTGGTGGTTGGTAATAAATAACCTAAGTACACAACAACATTTTCAATCCATTGCCCAGGTCGAAGCATCACTTGCAGCAATAGAATGCCAACTTAGTGAGGCGAAAAAACTGTATGATCTCATGCTTGAAAATAAACATATAGAGCTATCCAAGCATTTGAAAGAGCTCTCTGTAAAAAATGAGCAGGTATCATATTTCTATTAATTGTGCAGCTCTTTGGCATCTTAATCACAAACAAATTACAGTTTGCAAACGGATTTTACAGGTGATCGATGAAATTTGTAAGAAGTATGAATTTGAAAAGACAGAAATCAACGCTGAAAAAGAAAAGGTACGCTAACTCTCTATTTCAGAAATTGTTGCTTCTATATGTTTAGAATGCTCAAGTTGATCTTATGCTATGATTTTTATGAATGCCTGAGAATTCAGGCAGAGAGGCAAAGGGAATTTGTAAGCAAATGCTATGAAAAGATATCAGAGAACAATCAAGATTCTGAGAGCTATTTGGCGCGTCTTAAGGAGGAACAAGGCATGATGGTAATTCAACCAGTTCGATTTTCTTTATTTGAAATAATTAAGTTTACTTTTTCTTAATGCATCTGCTATTCTATGGAATGTTTCAAAATGTTGGTTCTGGATTAGTTGAACAAAGTAACCCAAACTGTTAACCTGCTGAATGCTTTGATACATAATTTTATGTTAAACTTTGTTTTATGTGTTATCTGCTGAAAAGGTTTAGTACTTCAAAATGTTACCTTACCGGACTTCCTTGGTGTTTCTTTAATATTTTTTCTTTAAATGGTCTTTGCATGTATAAATAAAAAGAAAGCCATACCAAATATCCTAAGGTAGGAATGAGTCTAAAGTTCCTTTATAGGTGCTTTATAGGAGCACAAAAGATGCATTTGCACTATATTCATCTGGCGCAAAGGCTCATACGTACTGCTGACAAAATTTGAGGTTTTAGTAACACTTTTATTTTCATTTAATTTGCAGCTGCTTATGTATGATATTTGCCCTCATGAAAGCACAAGGCATTTTGAAACTATGTTCCTATTCACTTTTAGACTTCCAAAATGTTATTGCTAACCTACATTGCATCAAAATAGTACCATTAAATGTTACACAATAGCTAGTTTGAGTAAGACAGTATTTTTTTTTCCTGGAATAAACATGAAGGTGGTTATTTGCTGATACTCAGGTGGAAAGAATTCAACAGGATAATGAGCATAAAGAGTCAAAGCTCTGGTCTTATCACAAGGAAGAATTCCAGCACATTCAGTCTAATGCTGAGAATGAACTAAGGAAGGTCAGTTACAAATTCCTCAAGATGCTCTGTAGAGGCTATTTTCCATACTGATCAAATCCGTATAAATATGTAGAAGCTGTCATTGCTCAGAACAGAGCATGAACTTCAAACAATTGCAATGGGAGAAAATCAACAAGTTGATCAAGAAGTGAACTCTAAGAAGGTACTGTATGCTCACAAGTTTGATATACTGTATATTACTGGGAGAGAAACATACTGTATTGACTGACCAGCTTGCTAACCTTGAACAGGAATACATAGTTACATATGCTTTTAAGTAGTGTTACTAATAATCACACTGAATAAATAACTAGTGCAGTAATGCAGTTATGTGCTTGTCTAGGTCCTGTACCATTTAAAAATGTTTTGTCTGGGTTTCACAATCTCTAGTCCTTTTTTGTTAAAGAAGCAGTTTCTGTAATAACATAAATGACTAATAATGAATTGGACCTTGTTCATATTGGATTGCACGTCATTTTATACAAAAAGATTAACTGCAACTTTTAATGCTAAAAGATTAACTGCAATCTTTAATGCTAAGTCATTTTGTTTGGGAAAAAGTAAAAATCATCCATAAATGTTAAAGGAGCACTGTTTTTGGAATCTTTGTATGTTTCACTGGCTTTGTCAAAGAATATGTTATTTTAATTTGTTTATTAGGCTGTACAATTAGGAATTTAAAGAGAAACTAAAGGTACTTTAACTGTCAGGTTTATTTTCGAATGCAGTCTCATTTTCCACTGAACTTTGATATCTTTTTTTCCCGATAAACCACTCTGTCCTCTTTGCATACATAATACAACCATGTAGGTCTTGAACCAGCATGCACAGAATTATGAAAACAACTATGTAGGTTTTGAACCATTTTGTTGTGCATTGGGATGTTTTATCATACTCATATTTGCATTTGATTATAATTATAATTATTTATTATTTGATGATTGCACTGTCTTCCATAGGAGTAGCAAGGCTAATGGATTATTGGTTCAAAGTCCTGTCTTGTTTCTTTTAGTGTGATATTAGTTGGTTCATTTTTACAGTTACAGTTATTTGAAATGCATAATTATTTCAGAAATATCTTATCTCATTAATGAAGACAAGAGGTCTATCTGGAAGAAAAGAACATGAGATTTCAACAAATAGTGCGAGATCATTGCATAGCACTTCAACGAAGGATAGTGGCAGAAAGAGAAAAGACCCACCCAAACAAAGCTACCCTGGGAATACAGCTACAGTCATATTGGATCCTTACCATAGGGAAGCATCTTTGTGTAGCTATAAAAGAGCTATTCGTAAAGCAAGAGCATGGTGCCGCTCTACTAGCGGTGCAATTGATCTTTCATCGCACTTTGGACCTGGAGCAGAAGTCTTCACCACGCCTGCTAATGGAACCTTTCACATGACCTTTTTGTATAACAACCGCAGGTTGACACTCTTTATCTCTGGCTGTGACCTCTATGTCATGGGTTGGCACAGTGAAAAGAACGGTACCTTCGAGATAGTGAAGAATTTCATACAAGATTCCAGCTGCAAATTTCTTGCTACAGGGTTGAATTATCACGATCTTTGTCGAAATGGTGATGTTGCCCAGATTAGAGTTGGCTTGGAAGCTCTCATCGAGAGTTTTCATGTCATGGACAAATGCGATGGAGTGGTAACGACAGACCTTTTACGGACTATTGCTATGTTTTGTGTTGCCACTTCAGAGGCTATACGTCTGCAGGATATCTTCGAGGGATATGTAGACTCTTTCATCACTTGTTTTTCCTATCTTCATCCAGATGTAACATTGTGGATCAGGAGATACGGGTACTACTCAAAACAGTACTTGAATTATGTGGATAAGATTCTCAGTGGAGATCCACCTCCACAGATTGATAACCGTCTTGGAGGAAATGTCACATCCATCCAAGAGTTAAGACACAGAATAAGAGTTCCTCTCCGTGGTACTTTGGATAAAGGTAAATTCGGCCGTGAGAAACCAAAGGCACCTGTTTGGAGTCCTCCATATGCTGATGGCCAAGACTGGGACGACAAGCAGTTGGATGAGGATGACGAAAAGTATTGGCCAGATGGTGAGGAAATAGAACAGGAAGACGAGGAATTAAAGAACAATAAATCTGAACAGGAGAAACAAGAGGAGATCAGTGTTCAGAAAGTTGATGATGACAAGCAGTCGGATGAGGACGATGAAAAATATTGGCCGAGTGATGATGAAGTAGAACAAGAAGAAGAGGAATCAAAGAACTGTGAATCTGAGGAGAAAAAAGAGGAGTTCAGGGTTCAGATTGTTGATATGAACAGAATCAAAGAACACATACCAGTAAATAGAAACAGTATCTTTCGTTTTTCTACAGCTGTGGCATCTTGCAGCGTCGACATCTCAGGCAGACATCTACCTTTTGGAGCCACAAACATGGTGGGGGTGAATACAACTCACTGCCAACCTTTTCTTAAGGTCAATGAGGTAAAGAGCAGCTTTCCTTGGTATCCACAGAGTTTTTTTGGATGGAGAAAGTTACAATTCTTCATGAAGTTTCTAAACAAGTTGAAATGATGGAATCTGCAATATTGCTGACAGGTTTGTTGCAAAACTATGAAAGGCTTATAAGTGATTATTTATTCAATTTTGGCTATGCATTACAAGTAACTAGTTCCTTCAGTTTCTTTTCACATTGATATGTTCAAAAAGGAATTTTTTTATGATCTTTCTAGTTCAAAACAATTTTTTAATGATCCTTCTAGTTTGAATCAATTTTTTTTCATGATCCTTCTAGTTTGAATCAGATTTAGAGATCTTCTGTACTTTTGCGTGCTCTAAACTATGATCTATATGTTGTTTGGAATGTATTAAAATTGCTATTTCTATTAAAGTTTGTGACATAAGCACAATAGTATTTGACATCATATGCTGTACGAAACAACTCAGATGTGGTAAACATGATACTTCCCAAGGTGACTCTTTTGATTATCAAGGCTGCAAATATGCAATATCTCCAAAACTGTACCTAAACCCTTTGAAGAACGGAAATCTTAACCTGGTAAATTATTTTTTGAATCATTTCAACTATTTAATGCAAGACCAAACTGAACTAGAGCTGTTGAGCTGACCATAACCGAAAACCATAATGTAATTTGGTATCTGTTGAGTCCCTAACACATTTTTTGCAGTTATTTGCCTATTCCCACCATGTTTACTTCATGGTTTTGGGCTAGCATCTATTCCAGTCTTCTTACTATCAACAGTTTGATCAGCAAATACTACCATTCTTATGTATGCCTGGAAGGATAACTTTATTTTTTACCATCTGTATGCCATATTTTAGTATGGAATTAAAACGTTGCATCTGCAAATTGGTAGTGTTGCCTTTTTTGGGTTATTCTTGGGAGGAAAAGTATCTTCGTGGTTGTGATTTTGACTTGAATCTCATCTTGCAGCTAACACCTGAGCTGATTCAGTCTACTCTGAAGATGTTGTGAAGTTGTTCCCGTCCATTCTTAAGCAAGCGTATTCTCACTGAAGTTGTTGATAGGATCTTCTGAAAGAAAAGATTGAATATAGACTGTTGATCATGTATCAGATGGCGACACTTTGTACTCTTCTGGTGAATTTAGTAATAAATTGACTCTGACTTTTACTGTAAGTAGCAGAGGATAAATATCCCAGTGCATCTATCTTTAATGTTCTTAATTTCCTGCTTAGGAGTAGCCAGTTCTTATCATTTTGCTGCATTTATCATATTATTTGCCTTTAGGTAGTTTGTGTTAGATGTATATGTTGTATATGTCTTTAATGTTGAGGGGGTGCAAAGAAGTCCTCCAAATAGAGGGAAAAGACATATACAACATATACATCTAACAGTTTGAGGTGTAATTTTTGTCGATTGAGCACGATGATGAAATTTGAACACAAATATGCTGCTGTCTTGTTGAATCATGCTGCGGCCTTTTCATGGTCTTCTTACATCTGTCCATACTAGTGTTCATATGACTATTGTTCGGTCGATGTATCTGGACTTTTTTTCACGGAGATGTATCTGGACCCTTTTTTCACGGAGATGTATACATTGCTGCTACCTTCTCTAGAAACCTTGAACTTTCTCAACTATAGTTGGGCCACGTCTGCTTTGTTCTCACTCTTAGGTCCGTGTCACTGAAGAGTTCCATTAGTTTTATATGCATTTAATTTGACTTATAGAGAGTTGATAATAGTGTTAAGAGAGTTTCATTTAGATGAAACTTATTTTTTTCTCTTTTCTTAAATACATCGTCATATCACTAAAAATGCATATGTAATAACTTATTTAATGCAAATGCAAATGAAACTCGTATGAAACTTACATTAAGACTGACCTTAGATTTAAGACCTCGGTTCTATCATCCTTTTCAATGTAGCTAGATCTCAGACCTCGGTTCTATCGTCCATTCATACAAACTAGGAAGGCAGGCGCGCTTCGCCGCGCCCATAGACCAGAACCAGACATTGGCAGAGTGCGACAGAAACGTTTTGTTGCATTGTCAAGCACATATATATATCTGCACAGCTAAAAAGACCCGGAGGGTCATCGTAATCGCCCCGCTCTTCTTTTCCGCGGCACTACCATCGCGAAACCGCCCGTGACTTCTCCCCCGGCTCCCTTCGCAACCCGCGGCTTCTCCCCCGGCTCCATCGCAACCGCCCCCGTCGGCAGCCCGCGCTCGGCCACCGCGCCGCTCGGGACACGCGCCCGCGCCGCTCAGGCCCGCGCCCGGCCGCCGCGCCACTCCGCCCGCGCTCGGTCCGCGCCCGGCCGCCACGCTGCCGCTCGGGCCCGCGCCCGGCCACCGCGCCGCTCCGCTCGGTCCGTGCCCGGCCGCCACGCCGCTCCGCCCGCGCTCGGTCCGTGCCCGGCCGCCAAACCGCTCCGCCCGCGCTCGGTCCGCGCCCGGCCGCCACGCTGCCGCTCGGGCCCGCGCCCGGCCACCGCGCCGCTCCGCTCGGTCCGCGCCCGACCGCCGCGACGCTCCGTCCGCGCCCGACCGTCGTGACGCTCGGGCCGCGCCGCCCGTCTGCCGTCACGGCCGCCCCTCTTCCGGCTCCACCTCCTCTGCTGCAGCCCCGCCGCATCGTCGCCAGCTTCGTCACGTCCAGCACCTCGATCCTCGTCGCCGCGCCGCCGCCCCCCCTCGCCCTGGCGGCGGCCTCCGCCGCGGCGTCGTACACGAACTCCGTGGAGCCGTAGTCGTAGAGGAGGGCACGACCGTGGCGGCAGTCAAGCACTTAGCAGGTGCGGTGGGTGGTGGCGGCGGCGTGCGGGCGGAACGCCGCGGTGGGGACGAAGCGCTCGAGGCTGCGGTCAGTCGGGTTGTGGAGGAAGCCGAGCATGCGGGGCGTCCCGTGGAAGGCGCGGTACCGACGGAGGAAGTTGGGGTCGGTGAGGATCCGGAGCCACGGCTTGCAGACGGCGGAGGTGCGGACGAGGCCCGCGGGGTCGTCCGGCGGCAGGCGGAGCAGGATCTCGGAGATGGCGTCGGGGATCAGCTCCGGCGGCGGCACCATCGCAATGGGATCTCAGCTCCGGCGGTGCGTCTGTGCGAGGGTTTGGATGAGAAATGTCTGGGGGATTTGGGAATTGAATTTTTTTTTATTAATAACCCAATTAAATAAAAAATTTCATAATTAACACTGTTTAATTTTTTTTTTCAAAACTAACCCTTTTGCCGCGCCGTGCCGCATGGCGCGGCAAAAGCGTTAGCCGCGCCATGCATGGCGGCGCGGCAAAAGTGCCACCGTGGCACCGGCCGGCCACGCAGGCCCGCGTGGGCCCCGCCTGTCAGTTTGCCGCGCCAGGCGGGCTGGCGCGGCTAGTGCGTTTGCCGCGCCAGGCGGCCTGGCGCGGCCAACGGCTTTGCCGCGCCAGGCGGGGTGGCGCGGCAAAGCCGATCTAGATCTGGCGCCCGCGGCTTCTTCCTCCTTTCTCCTCCTTCTCGGCCGCCCGCGCCTCCGTCCCGCCGCCGCCGCCGTCGAGCCCCGCCGCCGCCGCCGTCACCGGCCGCTCCCGGGCGCCCCCGTCCCCGTCCCCGTCCCGGCCGGCCGCCCCCGCGCCGCCGCCCCCGTGCCTCGTCCCTGTCCCCGTGCCTCGTCCCCGCCCCCGGGCGCCCCCGAGCCTCGTCCCCGTCCCCGTCCCGGCCGGCCGCCCCCGTGCGCACCGGCGCCCCCGGCCGCCACCGGCCGCCCCCGGGCGCCCCCGGCGACACCGGCCGCCCCCGGCCGCCACCGGCGCCCCCCTCCACCACCGTCTCCACCATCGTCCACGACCGGAAGGTATTTTTTTTTCTTTTTGTTATTTTTTTTTTGTAGTTTGCGTTAATTAGTTAGTTAAATAGGTTAGTAATTTAGTTATTTATTTATTTATTTGCTTAGTTAGTTATCTAGTTAGTTAGTTAGGTTAGTTAGGTTAGATTAGTTAGTTAGGTTAGGTTAGTTTAGGTGGTTAGTTAGTTAGTTATATAGTTAGTTAGTGTGTTAGTTAGTTAGTTAGCTAGCTAGTTAGTTAGGTTTATGTTAGGTTAGTTTTAGTTAGTTAGTTAGTTAGTTAGTTAGTTAGGTAGGTTAGTTAGGTTAGGTTTAGTTAGTTAGTTACTTAGTTAGGTTAGTTACTTAGTCTAGGGTTTAGGGTTTAGGGTTTACGTTAATATGTTAGTTAGGTTAGTGAAGACAACATAGTATTTATGTCATTCTGTATTTTAGAGAAGACCATCACTTGACCATCACTTGACCTTAGTTGCACTATTGACTTTGTAGATGGACACTGTATTCACATTGTTTTATGGAGGCACAGTTAGTAAACGAGACGGGTTGTTTGATGATAACATGGAACAAGAACTCGAAGTATTTGATGAGCGGCCTTCCTTTACGGACCTTATGTTGCGTCTGAAGGAGAAGTTTGATGGTGATTTCTCGTTGAAAGGGAGATTTGACAGTGGCAAGATTAGGTCGAACTATGCGTTGTTGCCCTTGCGCAACCAGGCTGACTGGGCAAAATACCAGGCGATCGTTATGGCATCCAATTCGACAATGGGTGAGATCGTGGTAGTGGATGGTTTGAGGAAGCAGGCAGAGGCGTCCGATGATGGCAACGATGGTGAAGCACAGGAGGTAGGGGATGATGACGATGCAGCTCCGATGACTATGGACGTTGATGGTCACCCCACGCAGGAGACGGTGTATGCAACTGAAGATGCCCACGCTGACGTCGGTCAAATAAACAATGATTTTGATGTGGCCGACATAGAGCGGGAGGAGCAGGAGGAGCATGAGGCACAACTATTTGATGAAAACTATGATTCTGATGATGATTCAGACTATGACGAAGAAGAGGACAGTTATATTTCTGCTATGCCAGAGCCGGTTCGTGCTATTCCACAACCGGTTCGTGCTATGCCACAGCCGGTTCCTCAGAATATGCATCCTCCAGGGAGACTAGTCACTGATATACCAGAGGATCATACACATTTTGATGCGTGGGGGCGTTTTAGCGAAGCACGGTATTATGTTCCGCCTGATCCTTTGACTGAGACAGAGCTGCAGCAATTGAGGTCGGTTAACATGCAGTTTAGAGGCGTTCCAAGTTATAGGGATGTCAGTATGGTGGACCAGGCTGTTTGTGATACTGGATTGAACCTGTGCAAGCAAACACTGCATGACCATACAGATTGTATTCTTCAGAAGGGTATGATTTTCAACACTATGAGTGAGCTGAAGCTTTTCCTTCAGCACTATGCTGTGCATCATCATCGACCGTACACGGTCAGCCATTCTGATATTAGTTTGAGGTACCACATCAGGTGTATGCATCATAGTTGTCCCTGGAGGCTGAATGCTCGCAAGAGAACTGATGGCAAGTGGAGAATCAGTAAAGTAGTACAACCGCATACCTGTTTTACAAATAAGGGACAAGAAAAACATCCTCAGTTGACGGCAAGATACCTTGCACGGCGCATTTTGGCATTTGTTGATGATGACGCCGACGTATCTGTTTCACAATTGCTTATCTCCATATTTGGATTCACAGGCTATAAGGTGACTTATGGAAAGGCGTGGCGTGCGAAGCAGATCGCCCTTGCAATTCGTTGGGGTGGTTGGGATGAAGCGTACAACAGGATTCCACGGATTTTGTGTGCAATGGCATACTATAACCCTGGCCTAAAATGGTTTCCACACACCAATGGGCAGTATATAGACCGCAACACCGGCAAGGTTACACATGTGCTTCAGCGTGTATTTTGGTCTTTTGCACAAACAGAGCATGCTTATCAGTACTGCCGTCCAGTCATACTTGTGGACGGTACTTTCCTGACCGGAGCGTACAAGGGTGTGTTGATGATGGCGGCGGCTGTTGATCCCGAGGACCAGATAGTTCCAATTGCTTTCGCCTTGGCTGAGGGGGAGAACGTTGAGTCTTGGTCTTGGTTCATGGCCCTGCTACGGATACAAGTGTTAGGGCCTTCTCGGACAATATGTTTGATTTCGGACCGTCATGTTGGGTTGCTTCGTGCCGCAGAGGAGGAGATAGAGGGTTGTCCTCCTCTAGTGCACAGATGGTGCATGCGTCACTTTGCCGCCAATTTCTGGCGTCGGCAGAGAAAAAAGGAGGTTTGTGCCAAGGTGAAAGAGCTATGTTGTGTTAAAACTGAGCACAAATTCAAAGAAACAATGGAAGAGTTGGACAAAATGTTAAACAGTGCTGCCAGGGCCTGGATCGAGAGACAGATGGAACACAAGGAGAAGTGGGCGCTTGCTTACGATGAGGGCGGTTTCCGGTTCGGCATAATGACCACCAACTCATCGGAGTCTTTCAACAAGGTATTCACCGGTGTTAGAGCCTTGCCCGTTTCTGGAATCGTTGAGTACTCGTTTCACAAGACCAACGAGTATTTTGTGAAAAGGTGGTCCATTGCTCAAGACAACCTACAAACGGATGGTGAATTTGGAAAGGCGGGAAATGAGCACATTCAGGAAAATGAGATCTGGGCAACGCAGCTAACTTGTGAGGCTTATGGACCAACCAGACAAATCTATAATGTTCGAGCAAAGGGTGGAACTACCATGGGCGGGGAACGCTACGGTGGTCGCAACTATCGGATCGATCTTCAAAGAGTGGAATGCAGTTGTAACGTGCCGCAGATAATGCATGCCCCTTGCTCTCACATGATTGCGTCCTGTAGAGCGCGCGGATATAACTACAAGGCCGTACCATATATGTCCGAGTACTATCGCCGGAGCAACACCGTCGCAATATGGCAGAGCAGCTTCGAGCCTTACCTTGATCCCACTCAATGGCCTCCATACTTGGGTAGAGACTTCATGCCTGATCCTGAGCTGCTGAAGTTAGGTAAGGGTAGGAGGAGGAAGAAGAGACTAAAGGGTGACATGGACAATATGGATAGGTATGGCGGGGGGGACTTTGACCAGACACCGAGCACGAACTTATGCTCTGTTTGCCACATGCCAGGGCATAATGCAGCCTTCCATCGTAGACAAACACAACAGGTGTACATATGTCTTCATTTGTTTTAATGCTTTATTATTGTTATCTTTACTTATATTAATTATTTGAATGCTTTTGCTATTATTGTACATATGTCTTTCATTTGTTTTAATGCTTTATTATTTTTGACGCTGTACTAACTTGTTACCATGTTTTGTTTAAACAGGATGGCGAACCCTCCGGCGTACCCTCTCCTTGAGCCGTTCTACGACGGCGAGCACCGGGCGCACAGGCTCACCGACTACGCCCCTCCGGAGAGGTTGTCTTTGCTGAGGCCGCGCACCCACCTATGGCACCGGTGGGACGAGCGCTACGCACCCTTCCTGCGGCGCGCGGGCTTCTTGGTGCTAGCCCGCGTTGCCAACGACGTGGGGTTGCAGCTCGACCCCGCGCTCCTCACCGCGCTGGCGGACAGGTGGCGTCCCGAGACGCACACCTTCCACCTAGCCTGTGGGGAGATGACCGTGACGTTACAGGACGTGGCCAAGATTTTTGGTCTACGCCTGGGCGGCCTCCCCGTGACGGGGATTCTTGACACCGACACGTGGATGGACACCGTCCACCAGTTCTGTGGTCGTACGCCCCCCGACGACGCAGACGCTAAGAGGAACAAGTAAGCTAATTTTTTTTTCTAATTTAGTTGCATACGATGTGCTACTATCCTTTCCTAACTTTTACTTTTTGTAAACAAACAGGAAGACTACTGGGGTGCCTTCGTCGTGGATCACCCAGCACTTTTCGTATTGCCCCCTCAACGCTGACCCACAGGTAGTCGAGAGGTATGCCAGAGTGTGGCTCTGGCACTTTATTGGGGCCTTCCTGTTTCCCGACTCATCGGGGAACACCATCAGCTGGATGTTCGTCCCCATCCTCGCACAGCCGTGGGAGAACATCGCCGGCTACAGCTGGGGGAGCGCTGTTCTAGCATGGCTGTACAGACAGCTGTGCGAGGGGTGCCGGCGGAGGCAGGCCTCCTCTAGCTTGGGAGGGTGTCTGCCCCTGCTCCAGGTTTGGGCCTGGCAGCGGCTGCCTGTGGGTCGTCCCCGCGTACGAGAGGAGGCGGTAAGTACATACCTCTTGCGTGCGTGCGTGTGCTTTTACAAATTTACAGTCATTTAACTGATTCGAATTGGAATGCAGGTGTGGACGCACCCGGACACCCGACCCACTGCTCTGTTTGTCTGGTCCACGGCAGAGGCAGTTAGAGGCAACCCCCAGCGCCGCTACCACCTGTACACGGACTTGCTGGACGTCCTGACACAGCACCAGGTAATTCCGGAATGAGTTCAATTTTTTATATTGAAAAAGGAACATGACTAACTATGTCTGTTCATTACAAACAGGTCAGTTGGGACCCCTGGGACCTGTACGACAACGTGTTCGACCCCGCCACGGAGCTGGACCGTTTAGATTGGCGTTGCACCGTCCCTCTTATCTGCTTCTACGTGGTCGAGATGCACTTGCCCATCAGGGTGATGCGTCAGTTCGGCCTACGACAGGAGTTTCCTCCACCTCTGATTAGCACGGATCAGAGGTTGCACAAGTAAGTATCCTCCACAGTGTTGTTCAGTTACTCTAGTAAATTCTATCTTATGCTCTAACAGATGGGTTTCCTTTGCAATGCAGGGTGAAGCGCCAAAGCAGACGGAAGAATCCCGTTGATTGGCGCGCGGAGCACGCCGATCATGTCCTGAGTTGGACAAACAGGTACCAGCAGGACGTTGACGACGGCGAGCCGTACGACCAGGGCGTCTTCGACCAGTACCTACAGTGGCTGCACCGGAGCACCCGGTTGCACATTAAGCCACCGTACTACGAGGTCACTGCTGAGGACGAGTCGGACGACGACGAGGACCCGTACGATGCTACCACTAGGGCATCGACTCAGCCTGACAGAGCCCCTCTACACAG
The DNA here is from genome assembly GCA_009763385.1 of Coix lacryma-jobi var. lacryma-jobi. Classification (NCBI taxonomy): domain Eukaryota; kingdom Viridiplantae; phylum Streptophyta; class Magnoliopsida; order Poales; family Poaceae; genus Coix; species Coix lacryma-jobi. The sequence continues at coordinate 18,760,109 of CM019827.1, forward strand.
CTACGTGGTAATATATCATGTCCTTCAACTATTGTTTGTGTTTCTGTACTTGGTGCACTTACCCCCTGGTCTTGTGTCGGCAGGCGTCGCAGCTGTCTCGGTACTCCGACGAGGCAGCGCAGCTTATACACCACACCAGCTCTACTGGGGACCACGCCCCGGTACAGGCTTTTCTGCAGGTATCATAACCCATTCGAACTGCACGTGTAAATTTTAAGAAGTCATAAACTGTACTAATATTTATTATTATTATTTTCTTATTTGCAGAAAATCAGGAAGGGCTGCAGGAAGCTTGCTCAGAAGCTTGGGTGCATGGACACAGCGTGGGCCCCACCGCACCTTCCTCAGCCTTCGAGCCCTTTGGTGTCAGACACTGTACCAGCAGCAGCGTCGTCCGACGCTCGGACGGGAGGCACTTCTGCGGATCCACGCGGAAAGGGCCCCGCTGCAGAGGAGCAGCCCGAGGAGGAGGGGGAGGAGGAGGAGGACGAGGAGCAGTACGTCGAGCGCACGACACCACCCTACACGGCTAGTGCAGGCTACATGGCCCTCGGCCATAGCTCGCACTACGCTGGAGGGTCCTCCTCCAGAGGTGGCCTGGACGACACGGCGTGGCAGGTACCTGGTGCTTACGACTACCCTAGTGGCTACTACACCGGCCCTGGCTGGCAGCCTTGGCCAGAGCAGGGCGCAGCACATGAGCTGGGGTACTCACAGCTAGGTGGAGCTCCACTACCTACTCAGGAGGACGTGCAGGTACATAAGTTGACCGCTATACATTTAAGTTCGTCAGATATATTTAAGTTGTGTGCTAACATTTATTTTGAATGTTGCAGGGACCTAGTCAGACGCAGGGGTCACCACGCCGGCAGCCACGCGCACGAGACCGCACGGACGTCACATTCACGCCGAACATGGATCTGTCGCAGCCGAGGCGTCGGAGGCGGCCTCGTCAGCCGTACACACCTAGCTAGGCTTAGTGTTAGACTATATGGATAGGTGATGTATATGTTAGATAACTTGTTTGAGAACCCTATTATGTACTTCGTGGAGCTTGAGCCACTAAGCCTGGTTTTTATGAGCGCTATTATGTTTCCGTTTATTCAAATTGTGTCAATGTTTGGTTCCTTGTTATTCCGTTTGCGGAAAAAGACAGGAAAAACGGAAAAACACATTCGATCAAACAGAGACAACACATTAGGACGAAGATCGAGCAGGAACTGAACAGAGACAACACATTAGGACGAAGATCGATCAGGAACTCGACCAGTCAGTCGGCGGGAAACCTGACCAGTCAGTCGGCGGGAAACCTTGGGGCTTTGCGTGGCGACCATGCCAGCTTTTGCCGCGCCAACCCTGGGGGCGCGGCTGACGCTTTTGCCGCGCCAGGCGTCCTGGCGCGGCAAATGCATTAGCCGCGCCAGCCCGCCTGGCGCGGCAAAAGCGTCAGCCGCGCCCCCAGGGTTGGCGCGGCAAAAGCTGGCATGCCGACTGTCCCTACGATGAACATTAGTAAGGATTTTTCTCTCTCTGTTTGATCGAATGGTACTCTTTTTCTGTCATGTGTGCAGTACTTTTCAGTCACGCTCAAGTGCTGGTGCTTACCTGCCGGAAGTGGAAGAGGAAGCAATGTTCTCAACTCATCGTTTCTGTGCCAGCAGTACTTGTTCAAAAAGAATCTTCTCTCGAGATGGAGGAGGACGACGCGCATCGCAAGAGCAAGGAAGGCGGTTGCGAGAAGGCCCTGCAAAAGCATCAGCCGCGCCACCAGGGTTGGCGCGGCAAAAGCTGGCATCTTGTTGCACAGCCTTTTCAGTGTCGTGTCCTGTCCTCATAAGTGCTCTGCAGTTTTGATTCCCATAGACTTTTCAGTGTATAGGCTTTTCAGTTTGTAGGCTTTTCAGTATATAGGCTTTTCAGTGATTAGATTTTTCAGCGAATAGCCTTTTCAGTTGCATTAACTACACACTCACAATGCAGCTGAGATAATTCACAAGTTCAAAACCAGGGCCCCGCCTATATAAACCCATCAGTGCCTTGCATATTCAACACCTTCAGCAGAGCTTGCGAGGTTCGTAGTAGAGATGTCTGGAGGTTCGTCCAAAGGCGGGAGAGGAAAGGGTGGGAGGAAGGGACCTCCCATTGTGTGGGAGGGATCTCTTGGTCCTGATTTATTCTTAGAGGCACTATATGACTTTCCCGTTGAGAGCAAAAAGGATTTCAGCCGGGACCGTCCTCTTAGGGGATACGATAACCGTTTAGAGGACTGGCCAAAATGCCGCCATGGTGAGGACTGTTTGGTGCAGATGCTCCACGACGACCTGGAGGCAGGCCGACGTTTCTTCAAATGCCCGCGAGCATGGGTAACTTTATTTAATTGTTGTTGCTATGCCTCTCATGTTTGCTAATACTTAGTCATTTTGTGAATGACAGTCTTCTATTTCCGAAGAAAACTGCGGCTTCACCAGATGGGTGGATCCTCCTCCAATATGGCCGCATCAGGAATACATCTATTATCTGCAGCGTCGTATCGACGATCTTGAAAGAGAAGTTAAAAGCATGCTCAAGGACTATGATGATGACGACAGCGATGCAGGCGGTTCAGATGAAGCAATATGCCTTGATCCATATTGCAACTGCCCGCATCACAAGAACAAGGGGCCTCCACCGCCGCCCCCACCACCGCCACCACCACCACCACCCGCAATGGGAGGCTATTACGGAGAAGGGTCTACTCAGTTTGCTATGTGGGACGGCTTCTAGACTACTTAGATCACTATGTGCGTGTTGTGTTGTGACAATCAATTACCTAAGGCATGTTAGGATTAGTCTAGGACCTTTTAACCAAGTTACGGTAAAAGGTCCTCACATGCCATGTACTAGTTTGTTGTTCGTGTAATGGTTTGCTCTATTCTATTTCTCGTACTTTATCCCACAAAAAATCAACGACACATGAACTACCGCAAACAATACAACAACATATAATAAAGCCGAACAAAGTGCAGTTCAAGACTACATTATCGAGGATCCGAAATAAACGGTACAGGGGAGTACAAGCCAACAGTACAATAGACTAACAAGTCCACCAAATGACAACGATGTTCATTACTCAATAATGACTACTGAACCTACCACACTACTGAGTGCAACGAGGCCACTTTCCCTTCCTCACAGCATCCGGATCCTGCTCCATGGCAGCCTTGGCACGGCGCACACGCTCAAGCCTCTTCTCCCTCTCCCCCCTACGCTTAGCTGCATCCCTCATTCTTGCCTCTTCCTCATGCTGCTTTTGTGCTGCCTCTTCTTTGCGTCTCTTCTCCAAACGCTCCTTGTCCTCCGCAGCCCACTTTTTCATCCTCTCTACGTGCTCCTTGTCCTCCGGCTTCATCTCAGTGTCGATCCACTGCTCGAAGTCACATAGTGGTGGAGGCTCCTGCAAAATACGACTAAGTCAATTAGGTAATAAAATATAAATGATTTGTCATTCATGTATAGAACAAGTCATCAGCTTCTCACCATCAGTCCAATACGGATCTGTTTAGGTGTAGGGTCAAAGGCATAATTCTCACACATCCAATACCTCTGACCGTATGTGTGCTCCTCATCAGATATTGCGACCTTACAATCATCGCCGCAGTAGCACATGGGCACCGGAACACCGCTAGGCAATGGCAAACGGGCAAAGGCATTGCCCGTGAGAGGCTGCCTACAATCATCAACGCAATAACAAATGAACATAACACAAAATTACTTCATTAAAACAGACAAATAAATCAACAATGTACCGATCTTACCTTGCCTTACTAGCTTTGCCACGCCGCGGCATCCTAACAATAAAAAATATGTCAACGCTACACATACATTCATGATTAATTATAAATCTACATAATGACGTAACAAATATTACACAAAAAAATGTACACAAAATGAACAAAATATTAAGCAAAACAGATATAAAAGTCTAATACATGAACAAATCCATCATTAATTAACAACTAACGTCACGACAGTATCAAAATAAATATTGTCTACAAACCCTAACTTACAAAAATATGGTTCAATCCTACATTGCAAATATGGATAAAGAACAATCATATGGATCAAAATACCTCTTGTAGACAAGTTTGATTGGGGGAGGGAGATGAAGAGAGGAGGAATGAAATGGATTGGATTGGATTGAATTGGTTTGGGAGAAGAGAGGAATGAGGAGGAGCCTGCTGCTCGGCGCGGCGGCCAGATCTAGATTGGCTTTGCCGCGCCACCCCGCCTGGCGCGGCAAAGCCGTTGGCCGCGCCAGGCCGCCTGGCGCGGCAAACGCACTAGCCGCGCCAGCCCGCCTGGCGCGGCAAACTGACAGGCGGGGCCCAAGCGGGCCTGCGTGGCCGGCCGGTGCCACGGTGGCACTTTTGCCGCGCCGCCATGCATGGCGCGGCTAACGCTTTTGCCGCGCCATGCGGCACGGCGCGGCAAAAGGGTTAGTTTTGAAAAAAAAATTAAACAGTGTTAATTATGAAATTTTTTATTTAATTGGGTTATTAATAAAAAAAAATTCTGGGAATTCGGGTGTGGGGAAAGCGAAAGCTGCTGAAGTGAAGACCGCTTGGAGTTTTTTTTTCTTTGAAAACACAAGACCGCTTGGAGTTGGTGCGGCTCCACCAGACCACCAGTGGCAGTGTGGCACCAGCTTGGTCTGCTTCACGTTCACCCAAGCTCACGATATATACATTTTTAAAAGAAAAATGGTCACTGAATTCGATTAAGATTTTCTTTTCAATTGGAATTCAATTTTGTGCATGTTTCTTCGAAATATTATTTCACAATGAACCTCAAGGTACTGAAATTGAGCCATCACTATTGTAGTTTTCAGATTTGGATGCAGTCCTGACTCGACACTGAAGTGGAGCTTAATTAGGTATGGTTTAGTTGAAGGCTAAGTTATGGAGGTGTGTATTCACATATTCTAAAATGAATTGGAACACGATACTAATATCAAGTCTTAAGTTATTCACGTAACTAAATACTCCGTAATTTATATGTCCCGTTGCAACGCACGGGCATTTGTGCTAGTCCAGAAAAAAAGATGGCTAAAGTAACATCCGTGGGTGAAGAGCGTCATCTTAGTGTATTTGAGAATAGGAAATAAGTTCTATACAAAAGAGCAACTTCAAATGTTGGAGACGGGAAGCCAGCGTCATATACAACACACTCAATTTATGTGATTCTAAATATAGAGATAATCCATTAAGAAGATGGCAATAACTGCCATCAAAGCAAACTTGTGCAAGTAAATCCGAACACCTGATGTGCGGCCAAAGCATTTTCGCAACAACATAGTAGAGCATTATCGCTACACTATTCATGGTGGCAACTAATATGACAGTTCATAAGCAGAGCGAACATTAGCTGATCCAGAACCTAATAGACTAAGCATCTGCACTGGAGTGGTTTGATCATGCATGAGAATTGTAGCCTTGCAGTGTAGTGTAGGTTAGTTACCCAACAGGTAGTTCAAGAAAATCTTCATCTGTAATGAGAATCACTACCTGAAAAAAGCTCTGTAAGTACGAGACCTCTTTCACTGTAGGGGCGGTTGGTGTTAGAGCCGCACTTAGTGGCGTATTGGTGTCCATCGTTACCAGCCGCCCCTACAAAACACTGTAGGGGCGGCTGCAGTTGTGGCGGAACCGTCCTGATTATAAGAGCTCAAGTATTATCTGAGCCAAATTCGTCTGACTTCGACTGATACTTGAACCCATATAACCCCGGTAGTCCGGAAATCACGAAGGATTTCTAACACCATACATCATACAGGATCGCATTGTTCAAGGATCACACTCGTAAAGATACATCACAGCGGAAATGAAACCGAATTTAACATCAGAGTACGAATTTTAAAACGGAGTTATTACAATACCGAGTTTAAAAGTGCGGAAGCTGAAATAGTTTGAAACACGACCACCACACATGTGGTCCAAATAAAACTTCATTGTTTTGATAAATCTACTCGACACAACTCACTCCTCCCTTAAAGATAATGTGCCACTAGTAGTCTTGGTCCAGCAAAAGAAAAGGGGAAGCTTCTGGACGACCCTGCCCTGGGCCTACTCCTCATCACCTTCCACCGGGTAGAGGCAGTGCTTACAATAGCCAAAGTAGACCTGGCCATCTGCAACAAACGGGATAAACCCTGAGTACGGGAATGTACTCAGCTAGACTTACCCGTCCAACTGAAAATAAAGACACCAAGGGTATGCAAGGCCTTTTTGGGTGGAGCTGGGATCTTTTAGTTGCGAGAAGCTCAAGTTCAGATAGGAAGTAATTAGTGATAAAGATGAGCTGCCATTTTTTAGACCTACTCCTTAATTCTAGGTTTTTCACCTGTACTAGAGCACTCACTTGAATCTACCAATCAATAATATAACCATATCCAGTTGACTTATCCACATTTTAGTTGAACCTTAAATCATTACATGGAGTTGTATCGTGGTGAAGCTCGCCATAGTTTCCCACTAACCGGGGGAGACGGCGACTCGAATCGAATTCCAAATCAGCTGATGAAAGACCTTTAATACCAGCCCACACTTTCCCCGTCGGGTCCATGCATTGGGCAACCACTCGACGCTTGTTCGTGGTGGTAATCGTCGCGGTTCAAGCACGGACCGCCCAATCAGAGTCTGGCGATGGCCTCACGCGGCAGATCGCAACTTCCGTACTAGAGGGCACGACACGGGTTGAAACCGGCCCGAACAACTTCTAACCGGCTTTGGGGTCGATGATTACAGCACCGACATATCCCTAAGTAAAAGGGCGCGTTCAAAAATGAACGAGGGCCAACATCGATACAAACCTACACGATCCAACGGATGGACTGCCCCAAGTTTCCGAACTTGTGCCCTGCCATCTCGTCGACCGTATTTCATTACTACTCAGGTTCTTTTCCACGATAGCAAATATAGCCAACCGTGATCCGGTAAATACCCATTCGGGTAGTACTGAAACATCCTAAACTACCACTTTTATTAAGCAGGCTAAACAATTCTACATTGTAACTAAACAACAGGATACAAGGTAGATATTAATCAATAACCAAGGAATGGTAATGCAGCAAGTAGGATTCATTTCAACTCCTAGACCTAATACATCACAATATAAAAGGACTCAAGTAAACTTAATTGCAAAAGATAGGAGGCTTAATATGCTCCGGGGCTTGCCTTGAGTGAAGACTGCTGCCTCGTGAGAGGGACACTCAGGTAAGTTAGGGTCGTGGACGGGGTCGACTTCCTCTGGCTGCTGCAGCTCCTGGATCTCCGGCTCGGCGTTTAGCTCCTGCTCTTGGTGGGGCTCCGACGGGGTCGATCCTATTGCGTGCAATGAATATATATTTAAATAAATGCGGTGCAAGATGAAGGTGACATGAAAGGTATAAATCTTGCAAACCAACAAAGTCAATTTGTTGAACCACTTTTGACATTGAGGTAATTACTTAATTATTTCATAAAACAAAATCTGGTTATTCACTCTTTTTCTTATTTAAATTAAACCAAAGAAACTCCGATTGAACTGCAAGTGCATCTTTCTGGATTCAGAAAAATCCACAAAAATTCCAGAAAGTAAACAACACTTGCTGGACTCTACTGAACAAGTTTCAGCCAAAAATAAACTACAGAACTGCAGATATAAAAATGACAAGCAACTGCCCAAAAAGGGTGCTTTGAACTACAACCCTATTGTAAAAGGGTGCACAACTCTATTTCATATTTTTCCCAGATTCTACTTCACCTTTTATGCTTATCAAGAAAGTTCCATGAACAGAAACATTGTATTATTTCTTACAGGAATTTCCAAAGATAAACACGGACAAGCACAGTTGTAAAACAACTACAACTTTTTCCACAAAACAGATCAGGTTTATATTTTTCTTAGACTCTTCATGGCATACAGAGACTGCACAAAATTTCCCATATTTTATTTCAACCTATAAAACACCTTAACACTTTTTCTAAGAAATCAACAAAAGCAACTTTTAACCATAACAGGAACTCTTTTCATAAGAACAGTACTTCATATAACTTTCACAGGCACCAAACATAACAAGGAACCTATACAAATTTTCCCATGAATTAACTCCATCAGAAAACACTTAATTCCATTTATCCCAACAAAAGCATGTGCACTGAAATAAATGAAAACAGTAAAATAAACTGTTATCAAAAATACATTCATATTTTTCCATGATAGATCTACTCATAAACAAGCCAACAAAACTGAAAGTACTCCAATTGGACTTATAAATCATGCTGTACAAAAATAACAAGCATCTCTGGAAATTAAAACTAAAAGAAAAACATTTGAATTTCTCCCGGCTGGCTACGTGCACCCGGTCCCTGGACCAGCGAGTGGCTGACGCGCGGGGCCCGTGGGTCAACGGAAACCCACCCTGGCTCGAGCGCACGGCGGTAGGTGATCGGCCGAGGCCTGGCTCGAACGAGACCGCACCCGAGGTTTCGCTCGAGGCCGAGCTCGAGGCCGAGGCCTGGCTCGAGGGCTCGGGCGAGACGGAAAAACATTAGCCCGTCCGAGGCGTGGCTCGAGGGCTCGGGCGAGGCGGAAACACACACGCCCGTCCGAGACCTGGCTCGAGGCTGAGGCCTGGCTCGAGGCGGAGGCCTGGCTCGAGGGCTCGGGCGAGACGGAAACATACACGCCCGTCCGAGGCCTGGCTCGAGGCTGAGGCCTGGCTCGAGGGCTCGGGCGAGACGGGAACATACACGCCCGTCCGAGGCCTGGCTCGAGTGAACCCTAAGGAGCAAAGCTACGGGGTTGGTTTGGCTCGGGTGGCTGCAGAGGAGCCGGGCCACGAGCGAGGTCTGCGGCGGCGCCCATGGCGCTCGGCCGGGGAGAAGAGGGGATAGGGAGCAGAAGCGTTGAAGCTCGTCGGTGTTCTTACCTTGCC